>CM065308.1:17553-1409336 GCA_033032175.1 Saturnia japonica | reverse complement strand
TCAGCTTTCTGCACTTCTTCTCCATATAAACTTTAACCATGCCAAATCTCACAGTCTTCCGTACACGTAATACGCTTAAAGAGGTACCGAAAGCTTTTGCTTCACTTATTAATATATCTATAGATAACAGTTTGAAAACATTAGTGTCATTGAGTAAAACGACACAAATCTTGATGGAAGTATAATATTTTTTTCAACACACTTGCTCATAAAGTGGCTCTAATATCACCGCAATTAGGCACATAATGGCACCTATAATCAAACTGTGACTTTTTCATTGCTATTATTCACAAGTGAGTTATAGAGTATCATTGAAAATTATTTTATTCATTCGAGCAATGACAAGCGCATAAAAACTTCAAATTACATAATTATACTAACTGCACATTTACTAATTGTTTCTCTAAATAAACTTTTTATGTACTAAATAAAATGACTTTTTATTATTATTTTCTTCACAAGTGTGTTGAAAAACGTCGTATGATACACGTGTGTATTGATGATTACCGTCCTCGGCTCTCTTAAGACCCTCACGGCCTCACCTAACGGCTCGGGTCTCAATGGCGCCTCAGCGGTAATCACCAACATTACACACTTGTACCATAATGTACTATAAACCACATTCCGCCATTGCTGTGAACTTTTGATACTATGATAGAACTAATAGGTAATTTCATTATGATAAGTTATAAACTTGCATCGTAACTAAGTGAAGAAGTGACATGGCGGGACTAAGAAATTGTGCTAACTTAAATGTTTACCTTACATAAAGTTAATACAAGTTAGGAGCTTCGAAATTTCGTCTCTCGAAATTAACTTGTAACGTTCTTTGATGTTGTGTTAGTTATGCAAATATTTGTATTAACTGCAATGAACTGTGTGTTTATTGAAGAAAAATTACCTCTGATAGTTGGTTAATGAAATATTGAGTAATAAACATAAAATAAGAATTTTTTAGTAAAAAAATAACACCATCTGCAATGATTTTGAGGAATTTTGTGGTGTATCTTCAAAGTCGAAGGCCCAATGCCAATGAAAAAAATATGGAACTAACCTTGAGTATACCATTTCCTACGAAAAAAGGATCATCCAAATCGGTTCATAAACAAAGAAGTTTGAACGAACGTTAAAAAGAACATTCATAAAAAATAATTATATACATTCGAATTAAGAAATTCCGCCTTTTTTGTACCTGTACCGTAAAATAAATTCACTGAGAAGATGCTTATTTTATTATTGTATAAGGTGGTCACGATACCTACCAACCGCTTTTAATCTATCCATGTTTCAACATAAAAATTTTAAATGAGTCAGTCTGTGTATTAAAAAAAATCTCGACTCCACACTGCCAACGTTGGGCTCAAAGCGTCGCCACGCCAACATTTGCCAACATTGGGTCCAGCAACCGATCTGACCCGCCACATTCGCTGTTTCACATCAATTAATTGATAACACATGATATGTAAAGGAGAAAATAAATATAAAAAGTAGCATTTTTCAGTAATAAGACATGTGCAAGATGATGATTTATAAGTTCTCAGAACATTGCCTGGCTTCGCTTGCACCTACACGAACTTCTGAAATAAATAACAGCTGCAACGTGCAACATGGCACGGCACTTACAAAACGTGTAATTCACACGAGCTTTGAAAATATTTTAGAGTTCAATGGCGGAATTATGAAATAGTGCAGTACCCGTGGGTCTGTAGTAACAAAGCCTGACTTGTCGATAGTTACACGAAAGCCGATTTTTTTTTCCGAGCCAGGTGAAATAACTATTATACACCGGGTAATAAATCACCAAAACTACAATCAACGATCAGTATCCAAAAACAGGATATGGTAAGGTAGATATTTCCAAAATCATATAGTAATAAAAATAGTTCATAATAACGTTCTGAAGCAAGGTAAAGTCAAGAGTACTTTAAACCGACTAGCATGCATGAAAATATTGATGAATGTTGAAGAAGCAAAAGATGTATACCAGGATCATAGCAAGTGGAAGGCATCTCTGCCTACCCCATCGGTAGAGAGGCGTAATTTATGTATGTAGTTTATAATAAGAGTAATAGTAAACTTTGCTTATTTGTTACTTTGCTTAGCTCCTGACCTGATATGAAGCGACTATGTTGTCTTATTTATTGTATCTCTTTTATTATCTTGTATAGTTTTGAAATGTTGACATTTCAAGTGTAATTAAAGAAATAGACAATTGCCTTCGAAATGGAATATTCAATAATAATGCTTCATAAGCTACCAAACAAAAAATCTACGTTAGTGCAACTTTTAATCAGTACAAGAGATGATGTAATTACTAATATTGCCAACTCTTGAATAACATGGCCGCCCCCACTGACCGTTCAAATGAAAATTTACGCACGCATGAGGTATTGTTGTTTATAGACCTAGATATTAAACTACTGTGTATAATTTTAGACTGTCCATAGAATTTTTTTTAAATTTATTTCCAGTTGACAATTCTCAATTGTCCTCATCTACTATGTCAAATCGAAAGTTTTTTTATTGTTATGAATAAAACATCAGAAGCAAACATCATAAGTAAAAGAGAAGTTCGGATGTTTCTCTACGTGCCTAATTATAACTACTGACAACATTAAATAAATTTCATTAGGACCTTTTAAATTATAGTAATATTGAACAGTTCGGCCACGTACATGAGTAGACTTGCTACAGGGTGGACTGACAACCTAGCAAAGATTGCTGGAACGTGCTAGATGCAAGCAGCGCAGGACAAGTCGTTGTGGCGATCTTTGCTCCACCTATGTTCAGCAGTGGACATTTTTCTAATGCGTCCATACTGAAAAAAATGCCCATCGAATAATAGAAAATTAGTGCGAATAATTATTACCCCAATTACTTTCCATCGTGACATTCCGAATCCCTATACCTCGTACGTCAGCCAAGTCCATCGCATTGTAACAGAAATTAATATTTTAGATTCTAGTCTAGTGGAATATAAGTAATCGCAAGTGACTCTATATACTTTAATATCTTTGTTTATAGTGTAGTGACACGATTGTATCTCACGATTTGCGTTTAAGCATGATCTGTGGCTCCGTGCACCCGTAAATGACGATGATAAGAATTGAACGTTATAAATCTGTTGCCAGATATCGGAAAGCAATTCCTCATAAGAATATATGTGCATAGAATATACTAATTATCATTATCTATGATTTACCTATATATTATATCTATATAAATATATAATGTACCTATATAATCAAATTCATTATAATATAAAACATCCTTTACATTTTCCTGACAACCAGGAATTTTATATGTTCATTTTTACTCGCATTGTTAATAATATATTGTTTGGAATAACTATTATTCATCTCTCTATTTGGGTCTGGGTGGGATCTCGGATCCGACTGGGTTACGACCACAACGCACCAGGTGTAACATCCGATATAGTGGCTCTCTTCGGCGTGTCGTTTTCTGAGTTCAGACGGTAACCACCGAGAAATCGACAATCGACCAATGGTGACCGTTATCATGCCAGCATGCAAGCCTCTCGACATCTGAATATACTCTGGAGCGTTGGAGCGTTGTAAGAGAAATGCCTAGACGAACGTCCCTCGATCAAATCGGAGGCGTTCTGAAGAAAGGTCAGGTCAAGATTACTCTATACCGACGAGCATGCGTGAAATGATTGATGAATGTTGAAGAAGCGAAAGATGTTTGCCAGGATCGTAGCAAGAGGAAGGACGTGGTCTCTACCTGCCCTGTTGGGAGAAAGGCGTGATGATGTATCTATGTAAATTTATTCTGTCGGGTTGACATATCGTGATAAATCCAATCGAATACAGACCTCTACCATCCCGTTAAATCTAGCTTCGTTTAGGAAGTTTCATTCACGACGCACGTGGACATATTAAAACATGGCAACTCTTAACTTAAAACCAGAACTAAATACATGATTATATATGAAAGGAATGATGAATTTAATAACACATATAGATCTATAAAATACGTTTCCAGAGGTCGTCATCGAGGGCGTAGTAAAACAAAATTTGTGGTCTGTAAACATTATCATACATTGTAAGGTAGTCGCCTAAAAGCAGTTTTACTGCGTTGTCGTAAAACGTACGTGTTGGGGCATTAATATAGCGTATTTTAAACTCTACAAAATCATATAGCACACACTCGTATTCAAATTATAGCCTATAATATATCTATAATTATCCACTGCCTCATTAGCCTATTGATCTTAAACGCGACTGCTATGATCGAGGTACTGGTTTGATTCAAAGCAAAGTGTTATTGGGTTTTTTATGAAATTCTCAGTAGCAGCTCGGAGTTTGGGTTTGTGCCCGATTAATGGAAATAGGCTCGCCCCCTATTAAATGGGACCTATAAAACTTACACGGCGAACTGTGGGTGTAAATTATAGTACACCTCTGCATGTTATGTTGTATTCAAATAGTAATCTAATTTAAATATATATATAAAAGGAAACAGTGACTGGCTTTCTGATCTATCAACACATTGCTCAAACCAATCAACGGGCTGAAGTTATGCAAATAGATAGTTTTTATGACATACAGATTCGCTAAGAATGGATTTTTGAAAATTCAATTCCTAAAGGGGTATAACGGAGTTTCAAAACTTCTATGGCGAAATCATATCTTACACTGGTGAAATCGTGGGACACAGTAGTCATTTCAACAGATTATTGTATTTCTTATCGGTATTAGAACTCAAAAATAGATCTATATATCACGCCAGACACGAACACTAGTAAAATTATTTATTGTCATGATTTTACCAGCTTCGTTGAATGTTGAATGTCAAAATAAATAATTCGTCTTCGATCTCCTTCAGTGAAACGCTCGGACTCGCTAGTGCTAAGGCCGCACAGGACCGCTTCGTCCTTTCCTTTGCCCGCGGCTGTCTCCTGTCGTATGAGCGATGAATTTATTTACATTTTTATTACTACCCTTTCTACTTGACAAGTTCGCTTGGACAATATCTTCTTACCCTTATAAACGCAATAATTCTGGAATATTATCATATACATCTCTCCTAAACAAATTATTTTTGAGAGAAGCTTATCTGCATTAACTGACTGATACGGACTTAGAAACAAAATCAACATCGAAATTTAAGAATGGTGGAACCTAGGTAAGGTTAGTCTGTGGATGCACCACCGCTAGATGCATATCTGACATAATCCACAAAGCAACAATGCTTTTGCTGCTATATTCTGGTCTGGATAAGGGGAAGTAAGGTGGTGGAAATATTTTGATAGGAAAGAAAACGCATCTTACCAGAAACTCGCGCTGTTTATCTTGCTGGTTCGCGATGCTGATTCCACAGCAATTTCACTTTGAGTAGTTCTTTAAATCCTGGTAAGGTTTTATCAATATAACTGATACACGTTTTTTATAGATTAAAAGATTAACGTGCGATGCGTAGCGGTCAGTTTTCGAGAGAGCGGGGATGGCAGTTGGTGATTGTTCGATCCGTTCTTTTGAAAATAGAAGGGGGTAGCATATACTGCATAGATTAAATATATAGCGAGTGAAGTATAGATAGATAGAAAAATATAGATAACATTATAAACATACAGATGGCGTTACCAGAGGGTTTTAAAGAGAGGTAGGGAGCAGAGAAATGTCTTTGAAGATTTATTTCTGCTTGGGACAGTCCGTCTGGTAGAATACCTCCACCGTACAGAAGATCGCAGTCAAATAACCTTGTGTTGTGTTTCTGTGGTGTGTAGGGTTCTCAGAGCTCCTTGATGGAGGGTTCAAGGTTTGCAACGCGCTAGTGAAACCTACGGTATTACAAATGACCATAGGCTACTGTAGCCGCTTATCATCAGGCAGGCCGTGTGTTTGTTTGCCACCTTTGTAGTATATACAACCTTTATAAAACGCACTGGCAAACGATGCATTTCAGGCTTCTCAATATTTTGATAGTATCGTATTTTCTTGTACTTAATAATATTGCATTCCAAATATATAATAATTTTATTGCCATTATTAATAATAATGCAAGTACTTTTACACGGAAATATAAAAGTGGAGTAATAGTGAACTACCGCTCCGATCCTCACTCCCGCATACATGGTAAGTAAATAGCCATAGTGTCTAGCTTCAGTATGTAGTATTTCGAGATCAAGGTAGGTAGCTACTTGGAAATAACATAAACATGAATTAATATAAACTCACTAAATATTTTCCAATTTTTCCCAACGCGTAATCTGTTTTGTGCGATGCGTATTTTGGACATCACCTTTTATTAAATTTGATATAGTTGCATTATTAGTGTTCTACAAAAACATATAATTTCATCTATAAATGAACCAAGAGAGTTATGGAAATATGTATAATGTTAAAAAAATCTGTTTACAACAAATTTAAAGAAACAACTACAAACATAGAGTAATAAGCACATAGTAATAAATAAATAAGAAATAGACTGAAAATATTACAGTCTCTTAAATTTTACTCTGCATTCTTCGACATCCAACTCACAGCGGGGTAGAGGCCCGACCGTGAAAGAATTTCGGTCACTTATAATACAGAAAATTCTAAAAGGAAACTGCGTCCAAAGTTTGATCGTTCGCCAAAAGTAATCCTCACCTGAAAAGTCCGCAATTTTCGTCTCTTGGCACGAATTCTTAAACTGTCCCCGGCGATGTTAAAAAGTATACCTAACTTACAGTGTTCCTACTTTTGGAACTCACTTTATAGGTTGTCGAAACACGTGTTCAATTTTATTTTATTTTGATATCTTTACTGCAAGTAATACCTATATTTTGCAATTATTGTATAAATGTATTAAAATAATACGGAATATTTCAATAGAAAATAATTATCAAACTACTAACATAACAGTTCATTTATACAACTGTTGCAATAATCTGTGCAAGGTCTATATTACTTAATACATAAGTCAAAGAAGCAATTTAAAAAAACGGTGTGTACTTAAGAGCACTCGACAGAAGTGAAAACTTCATCAAGGGGAGGCTAATAACACTAAATTCTATTAGTCCACTCGACCTGACTTTACTCGAACGTGGGTTACATAGCCGAACGTGATGACTTAGTCTCATTCAATATCCACAAAATAAAGTGCTCAGCGTGCCTAAAGCAATTTTCACTGAAAAAATATTGTTTGTACGCAGTACGTACGTAAGGAGATCTTAACGAAAATCGATCGAAAAACCAATATAACTTCGAAAATTGTATTATATCTACCAACAGCATGATGAAATTAGCCATCAAAAATAATAAAGTAAATTCATTTAAGTATTTTTAATTTGATTGAAAATAAAGTTTAAAATATAGAAAGTAAATATTTTTAGATAATTTTAAAAAGTCAGCAAAGTAATTTTACATTATTCTACTAATCTAATCTATTCTAATGACCCTAATCTCATCATGTCATACATTCGTCATATTGTGTGCCCGCAGCCCTCAATTTTACCCTCTACTAAACACGCCAAAAGGTATATAACTTTGTGCCGCCATACCGCACATTACTATATAAATTGTATTAAAAGATAAAATGTAAACAATATATTGGCAGTGTGGCATTAAGAAATTCTTTGCAACCAGTTCGGAAGGAATAATTGATGAAAAGCGAGTAAGAGGAAGACCTAGAAAAAAGTTTTTCCTACAAGTGAAGGATAAAGTGGAAGTCATATCATATCAAGAGATCAAAAGAAAGGCAAAGGATAAGGAACAGTAACATCCGCTCCACTGATAAGTGCTGTGCTCTTAAATTAAAGAAAAGAAGCAGCATGATACTGGGAATAAATAGACGTATCACATAATTTGCATTCATCATAAAAAATAAGCATAAATTCAAAAAGTCCAATAACATTTGAACTATCAATTATTCAAACATATACTGTCCATTAAAGTATTACGAGTGATAACCAAATGAGTTCCATTAGTTACGAAACTTGTCTCGGAAAATAATGTAGTGAAGAGTTTTGGCCACACACGCCGCCTCACCGCGTCTCACCGCGTCTCACCGCGCCGGTAGACAGGTAGGCGCTGCGAAATTACTTAACGACAGTTTCTAGAGAATAATTAGGCTCCTGTTACTTAGACTCGCGCTGCCGGAAGCTGAATTAATGTTGGAATAGTTTTCCCCCATCAGCCGCTTTTACTACACGATCCTTTGAATGAAACAATGTTAAAAGACGTAGAAAAATATATAGGAGTATTTTACTGCCTCCGTGATGAAGTTCTGAGTTAGCAGCTTCTATTATAATTAGACCAATTAAAACCTTATTTAGTTAAATATGATCGAGGATTAAAAAAATTGTAATTTGCCTGTCTGAACTATGAAATTAATGAAATTGAAGTCTGTTTGTGTTGTTAAAATAACAGCTTTTTACTTAATATATATGAAAGTATATACGGTACTTATATAAGAAAAACAATTTTTAACATTTTTGTAAGTCTGTCTATCTGTTTGTTCCGGATAATCTCCGAAACGGTTGGACTGATTTTGACAGGATTTTCACTGATTTTATAAGGAATAACTTAAACTTAAAGGATACTTTTATTTTAGAAAAAGAATTAGGGTTCCGCGCAAGTAAAATAATCTGCTCATGGTGAATCAATTCGGTCGCTTAAATGGCTTACGCTGAGTAAACCATAAGAGATATAATAGGTCTTTACCTATGAAATTGCAGTACTGGCCATTTCAAATCAAAATAATTTTTGTTTGGCTAAAAATTCTAATTTCAAATTAATTTTATTTTAAAAACATGGATTTTTTTTCCAAAAGTAGTCATTTGTTTATTGATTAGTGTTACATTTTCATTACATTTCAATATTTTTTGTCATCATGGATACGTTAAAAATTCTAGTAATTATGGAATATGAGTACCGTCGTGGCAGCAACGCGGCACAAGCGGCACGCAACATCAACGACGTTTACGGAGCTAACACTACAAACCAACGCACCACCTGTTATTGGTTTGCTCGCTTCTGTTCTGGGAATTTCGACCTGAAAAATGAACCTCACGGTCGTCCGTAGACTTTGGTCTGTGGAAGAACTATTGCAAAGGGAGGATCCTCCGACCAGACGGATGTTATGTCTGGCGGGCAGCTGCCCAACGGTTGTAGTCGGGTTCTTGTATATATACTCAACGATTGAGTTAATTTCTATAGCGCAATGTAGGATAGTAGGATGCGTCTTATGTGGCTCGATAGATGTCGCTATGTAGATGTCGCCACATCACTCCCCTCCGAGACCGGAGGTCGATAGCAGGTTGAGTCGTGTCCATACATCTTGTGATGCTTGCCAGGCCAGTGGAATGTTCCAGTGAGTCGGAACCAGATGGCGCTTAGTTCACGGTGAGTCGGAACTGTCTGCGGTAATGCCCCAGTGAGTCGAGGTAATGTCCCCAGTGAGTCAGGGTAATGCCCCCAGTGAGTCGGGGTGATGCTGCAAGAATGCTCCAGTGAGTCGGAGTGTTGCAGTGCTGCGTAGTGACTGGCTGCTGCGTCGACCAGGAGAGAAGTGCGTCTCTGCTTGCTGACCGGCCGAAGTGCAGCGTGCTGTGACAAGGTCGCTGCGAAGGTTGTGGGTGATGACCAGGAATGCGCGTCCGCTGCATGCTGGTGGTCAGAATACCCGAAGTTGCCGTGGATGCTGGCTGGCTGTATGACTCGCTGCTAGAAAGCTTGTGGAGAAGTGATGATGTCGTCACGATGTAGCTGTGCGAAGAAGGTTGCGCTGACGTTCATGCTCGGGGTCACCAGTGTAGAAGAACTATTGCAAAGGGAGGATCCTCCGACCAGACGGATGTTATGTCTGGCGGGCAGCTGCCCAACGGTTGTAGTCGGGTTCTTGTATATATACTCAACGATTGAGTTAATTTCTATAGCGCAATGTAGGATAGTAGGATGCGTCTTATGTGGCTCGATAGATGTCGCTATGTAGATGTCGCCACATGTCGATAATGACGAATTAAAGGCGATTGTGAAAGCTGATGATACACAATCTACGGCTGAATTAGCAGCAGCTTTCGGCGTTAGTGTCAAAATAATATTGATCCATTTGCGTCAAATTGGCAAGGTAAAAAAGCTTGACAAATGGGTGCCCCACGAACTCAATGATCGCCAGCGCGAAGTACGCGTCGAGACGTGCCTTGCACTGCTCAACAGACACACAAATGAAAGAATTTTGAAGCGCATTGTTAGCTGTGATGAAAAATGGATTCTGTTTGATAATCGCAAGCGCTCAGCAATTTGGTTGGATCCTTGTTCAGCACTTAAACAATGCCCTAAACGAAAACTTACCCCTACAAAAGTGATGATTGGTGGTCTAGCGCCGGTGTGATTCATCACAGCTTCTTACCAAACGGGGTGAGCATTACTGCAGATGTGTACTGTGAAGAACTGAACACAATGATGGAGAAGCTGGCACATCTCCAACCAGCATTGGTCAATTGCTCGTCTCCGCTGCTCTTGCACGCCAACGCGCGACCTCATACTGCACAGCAGACGGTCTCCAAGGTGCAAGAACTGGGGTTGGAAGTTCTCCGTCATCCACCCTACTCACCAGACCTTGCGCCTACAGACAACTACTTTTTCCAGAATTCGGATAACTCCTTGGCGGCAAAAAAATTCAATACCCGAGAGGCAGTGCAAAATGCCTTTGAAGAATTTGTTGCCTCCCGTCCAGCTGATTTCTTTAAGAAGGGCATCAATAAACTGCAACTGCGCTGGCAAAGATGCATTGATTGCATGGGTGATTACTTCGATTAATACAAATAAAAAAATACATGAAAAAAATTCGTTTAAATTTTTTCATACAAAACGGCAATTTCATAGGTAAAGGACCTACTATATCAAATCAATGTATTTAACAAGAAAAAAAAAAGCTACAAAAAAGTCAGCGAGAGCATATTATCTATCTTATAAGGATCACCCACAATAAGCATTTTTATCTAACTAAAGTTAATACCTATGTTTATGCAGCTAAATTAACCGGTAGCTATGTAGTCCATAATAATACTAGCGGTCGCCTAATGATCGAAATTCGACCAGCGACTTTTTAATCATAGACTATTTTCTGTTTGTCATTGGCAGTATGAACCTAAACAATCAATATTATATTACTTGCCGTCACTTTTCTTTGAGTGACAATGTCAATATTTTGGAGGGTCTAAGTTCAATAGCACTGGTCGGATTAGGATTCGCAGTATTAATTAATTTAATTTATTATATTAGTAACAGATATTATAGATAAATTTTAGCTTTCTGCACTACTTCTTCATATAAACTTTAACCATGTCAAATCTCACAGTCAATACGCTTAATAATAATAATAATAATAAGTTATTTATTCAGTTAAGTTTACCCACAGGCTGCATGTATATAGCGTCTGGCAGTAAGCTTTAAAAAGATAAATTTTCACTGGCCAAGAACATCGTGCAAACCTGCGAGCCAACATATTGCTTCGGGCAGCAATCGCTGTACGTTCTCGTTCGATATCCATAATATCAGACAGATCTGCGGTAACCCAATGCCCCAAGTATTTAAAAACAAAAACACGTTTAAGTAGACACCTGTTGTGATTTATTGCTGGTATCTCGCCAATGTGTTTGCTACGCGCATCAAATATCAAGAGTTTACTCTTACTTGCATTATACATGATACTTGAGGCCTCACAAATAAATAACAACTTTCGGATTGCACTGATTGATGGACACAAGAGCACCATATCATCTGCATAACTAATATTATTAACTGTCATACCGTCTAACGAACAACCGACTATGGTGCTGCTTAGCTTCTCAATCAGGCCATTAATATAGAAATTAAAAAGTTTAGGCGAAGTTAATCCACCCTGTCTAACTCCACATTTCAATGTGAACATATCAGATAGCTCGCCGTCCCATTTAACATAATTGTTTTGTTCAGCGTACCTGAACCTAAAAATATTAAATATTTCTATAGGTAAGTCTGTGTGCTTAATCAGTTTATGCCATGGTATGTCATAAGACACCGTATCGAAAGCCTTAGAAAGATCTAGGAAGCACACATACACAGGTGTTTTTCTGTCATTATAGTATCTTAGAATGCTTATAAACACAATACCTCTGTTTCAGTGAATAAACCAGCCTTAAAGCCAAACTGTGCATCATGTGCTCATGCTATGTGCTCATCCAGAATACGATCAAGCACACTGTTAAAAAAGGGTATAAAGTGTTTGCTTCACGTATTATTATAATAATTAAATATCATATATGGGATACACATATCCCAGATCAACAAAGCCACACTCTTCAAAACAGATTACAGTTTCGCTTACATCGTAGCTTTGTAACAGCAAATCATAATGGCGAATGTTTTCATAATTACCTCTGCACAGATCTTAAACTTAGATATTGAAATAACATGTGTAGGGTCCGCACGCGGTAGAAGTATTGAAACCTTAAGCCAACATAAAAATATCTTTTGTAAAATCCTAAATCAGAGGGACTCTAATTATGAACCACTCGCACTTGCATACATGTCTGGCCGTCCCACACCGCTAGGCCAATTTGGACTTGCGTTAATAGTGTATCTATCTATCTCATTCTCTAGTACGATAAATCATATTTTAGATGTGTTTGCCACTTCTTAGTGTACCTTTCTCGCTTAATCGTGTTTCAAATTACGACGGTAGGTACCAAAAAGTTTTCACTTCAATAAAATAATTGTAAAAAATTTATGATCTTACAAAAAATCTGATGTTCACGAAATGAACAAAAAAAGCATTAAATTAACTGAAACTGCAATGATTTTGAAGAATTCCCTCGTGTGTCTCCGAAGTTAAAGATCGAATGCAAATAAAATTAAAATGGGACGGACCACCATTGAGGTATCCCCAATCCAACAAAAAAAGAATCATTCAAATTGGTTCTTAAACAAAGATGTTATGGCTGAACATCCACCAAAAAAAAACATTCGAATTGAGTAACTGACCTCTCGTCTTTTGTTAATTCTGTTAAAAATAATAACAATAAAGAGAGAACAAAAAGTCACAAACATATAACAAACAATGAGGTTCATTCAATTCGGTTAATTATAAAAGTGTCTGTAACATAAAACATACCCAAAAATGTTTTAAAAGGCATTGCCGGATCGCTCCGATTTATTTATTGTAAAAATATCACGCATTAATCTGATTAACGTGACATAAAATATATTCAAACGAGGACCGGTTTTTTTGTTATTATTATTTTCATCGAATCTGAAATTGAAATGGATTCGAAACTCGTAAACTGTGTACCGATAAAACGGCAGATTAAATTGATCACAGCAACAGTTGCGTTGGCAGCCGCTGTACAAATAGAGACAATGGATTGTATAAATTACCTTACATAAAAACGTTCGCGACAGCTATTTGCTTGTGCCAGAAAGTGTACAGTGTTTACATACGTACCTATTTTGCACCATCAAACACCATTGAGCTGTAATGTACTGTACTAGAGACGACGCGACGCCTCAACGAGATTATTGCATACACTCGAACTCACAGTTTGGTCCGGCCCATTGTTGCGAATACACGTTTGAGTACTAAATTTAACTTCATAAATGATGCCTTCAATGATACAACTAGAGACTAGTAAAGTCAAAGAGTGACTTTTCAACAGTAAGTTTAATGTATTAACTGGCGCGCGTGCCCCTTGCTCCGTGGTATCAAGTGAAGCACAATTTTTGTTCGTATTTGCTGCTCTAGTACGTAATACATAATACCTAAAGGACATTCTCTTTTAATCGTATCAACAAATTCTTTATTTATTCATATAAGTGGTGCTATGTGTGGGAACTTTAAAAATCTTTAACAATGTGTGAGCGATCCGAATGCGTTGACAACATTTGACTATAAAAAATACTTTATATTTGGGCTTTTTATTTGATTCCCAGATATCGTACTTACACATTATGTATTTTATTATTATTGCACTCACACAGTTTAGACGAATCTAACGACACTTCGTATGCTAAAATCCATAAAGCCGTATAGGCTACAGAGCGTGTCAAATAAATAGACATACATACACAAGCTCGAAAAACATTACCCTCCCGTTTCACAGTCAGGTACAAACTAGTGAATTACACAATAAAGGGTAACTATATATTATACAATCACTTTCTTTATATAAAGTATAAAAACTTTAACTTTTAGAGAAGCCCGTACTTTTACCTTATGGAACAGTGAAATGAAAATTTCTGATGAATTACAACTGGTATTAAATACAAATGTATTGACAAAATATAACTCGTTACCGGACGAAATAAAGCAACGTATGTTTACATGTTTGGCCAACAGAACACACCCTGGGGCGTTCTGGAAAAAGTGGACCGTAATTAAATCGGAGCGTGCCAAGAAACTGCCAATACACGAGGGACGGCAATAACGCGTCCACCATTATGGTTTGGCAAGTGGCATGTCACAGCACAACACTAGCTTTTGCTATACCTTGAATTATATTCTATTTAACATGATTTTACTACAATTTTATGATGGTATTGGAACTGAATTTTTCGTATACATACTTAAATGATAAAAAAATTATGAGAAAAAAAATGTATAAATGTAAAGTGTTGATGACCAACTAACCAACCAACTTTGAGCTGGTTTTTTCGAAGGACCAATATTTGATGATCACACCCCTTACAGTGTTCAGTGTAGCCCAAGTTGTCAAAAGGTCTGCAAGTAACAACGCAAATCCACTTACCGTTCTTCTGGAACGTCCAGCTGCTCGTTGGTGGTCTGCGTGAAGGTTGTGGAATATGCTTAAGAATAATCCCAAGCACTTCAAGTCACGGTCGGTTTTAGGAGTGGGGATGTGCCGGACTGCGACTCTCCGGTACAATCGACAGTTCCGTCGGTTCAGTAGCGGACGTACGCGATCAGTCACAAACCTTGCCCAATCAAGAAGTGCACTAAACACTGAACATAAAGTATTACCTATTTTCGAGAGTTTTCATTTTTTAAGTTATACTATTTATTGTGCTTTTAGTACAGAAATCAAATTCAAAGTTAAAAATGTTAATTCATTTTACTGGATAGTTTTTTTTTTTTTTTTTTTAATAAATATTATTATACCGATATATATATATATATATATTTTTTTTTTTTTTCAATAAATCTAATAAATTGTTTTATCTGTTCTCAATAGTGGTTTTAATACGATAATAATATGTTATTATAATATCATTAAAAGTACAGTGTAAACTCTTTATAACGAAACTCAAGGGACTAAGCATTTTTTGTCGTTATAGAGAGTTATCGATATAAGGAGTGAACAAAAAAAACAACCAAATTAACAAGAATTTTTAATATGTATAATATATATAATATGGCTGAAAATCCATTAAAAAATAATAATATATATATTCAAATTAATAACCTCCTTCTTTTTTTGGAGTCAGTTATAAATGTAAATACAACATTAACATTTTTTTTTAAATAATATTATAAAAGAATATTATCCATAAAATCGTTTAAATTATTAGGCATCTAGTAATTTACCTTTTCGGAACCAATACGGAATTAATCCTAAACTGGTAGCGCTTTATCCGTACATACCGAACCGTATCAATCGGTTAACCAAAACCCTGGTACGGGGACCATTACAGCACTCCGACATGCAATTAATCCGCCTAAAACCGGTTACGTAGCTCCGGAGCCGAGGAACCGCGACGTTGAACCGAGCGTGCCCGATCGCATACGACACTGACTATTTATCGATGCATCGGGAATTGGTACACGCCGCGACCATGTAATGAGACCGCGGGGATTGTACCACCGAGCATTCAAAACAGTGAACTATGTACTATAGAAATCACCATGCATAATAAAAATTATATCTCGTGACTCGGTTTAGCAAGGAAGTTATTATAATACCTATGTACCACGGCTGGGCAAGGTACATACACTATACCAGCCCACGAGGTACTGAAGGTTGTAAACAGCGAGAAATTTATATATCCATATATTTCAACATACACAACAATTTAAGAATATTTCTCAAGCGTTCAGGTTTTCACGCGAGGCTAGGCGTTTTTCAATAAATTCATAGGTACATGCCGCAGATCGAACCTGTGAATATCCACATAACATGTGGCTTATATTCCACTGGTTTTAATCACTCGACCACAACATTATCAAACTATCAAAATTACTCCTACTTTATTAAAGTTATTTAAAGATAATCTCTCGGCTATAGGAATAAAAATTCTGAAATAAAAAATATATTATACAGTTGACACGCTTGTATATTTTTTACTGTAGTCGGGGTTCAAATAATGACGTCGAGTTTTAGGATATTATATATTATATTATATTATTTTTATTTAGGATAGAGAATTCACATATATATTTATTTGTAGAAAGACCACGAAAGCTAAAAAGACATTATAATATTCAAGGCTGTGGATTTATTCGTTGATTTTATGTACTTACTGCTATATTAAGTCTCAACTCCAATTGACTTTCACGTAAAATATATTCATTGACGTCAATACAACCTTTTTGTTGCGGACCATGTAACCGGAAACATTCTAAACTGAGAAAGCCTTCCCAAATTCTTGCTTCGGCGTGTTACGTATAAGAATCAGCCATAGTGCCTCACCCAGAAGCAATCTCCATCCAGATCATCTATTAGATGCAGAAGCAGAAGCATCTTTTATTTAGGCTTCAATACAGTCTTGATGTATAAAGTCAGTCTAATATTAGGAGGCAATTTTATAGACATACTAGCGGTACCCGCGGCTGCGCACGCGTTTGTTACGTAGTAATTATTTACATCGTATAGTTTTATTTTTACTCATATTATTGACAATTCATATAGTCTATCAATTGAGAAAATGAAATACTTCCAGTGTACAAAATTTTATCTATGATTGATGAATCTATGTGTTGCGGACAGCGAGCGGGGTGAGCGAATAACAATAGTCTAATAGTATAGAATGAACAAATAAATGAAATAATACGTGTTAGGAATAAGCTTTATAAATACGTGTTAGGAATAGATATAATAATATGAACTGAATATGTGTAAATATGTGTATTTTAAAACGATTAGAATAAGAATATAGCTAGTTGTAAGTTTAAATGTATAAATTTCACTAGTTGTAAGGATGAACCATGCCAGACTCGGAACATCTGGCATGGTGACTCATGGTACTGCCGTCCCTTTCCCCCGGTTAGCCTCGCTCTGCGGAGAGCGCGCACACAGGGCGTGCGCGCTTATTGGCTGAGCGACGCCCCGCACGGAATCCATCGCACGACCGGTTGCGAGGCAAAAGGCAAGGTTAAATATAGCGGAGAGGGCGGCAGTACTACGGACGGACGGCAGACTGAGGGACTGCGACGGGGATTCCGATTTCGACCGTTGGTGTGAACGGACGTGTCCGTTAGCGCTCTCGATCGCTCTCGTAATTTATTATTTCATTACTGCTTTAACTAGTTTACGAATTGTTTACTCTGATCCACGGACCCGGTCCTAGGCCTGCCGGTTCAGAGTACACGGTTTAAAGCTAGTTTTTTAAGCCTTTACATACCGCGGTTTATAGCGAAGACGGTGTTATTGTTGTGTAGCAGGTATCTGTGTAGTCGTTGCGCGCATAGCGCCGTCTCGCTCGCGCATTTCGTGTAGCACTTCGGTGCACACGAAAAACCGTACTTCTCTGTTGTATATTAGATATATAATATGAAGGTGGTTGCATCCACTCCTATTTAAGTAATGTCGCTTGACAAATAAACTCAGTGTGCTACTAGCTACGGGCTCTTTCACTTGTCCTTACGTCGCATACATATCAGTGGCAACGAGTACCCACATAGCGAAAAAAAAAAAAAACATGTCTCACTTTGGGATTTTATCTAGTTTTGACCACAATATCCATACATGGCAAAACTATAAACAACGGATTTCTCAATGGTACATTGCGAACGACATCGACCAGGTGAAGGACCCACAGGGAGTGAAGAAACGGGCAATTTTGCTAAGCGCACTTGCCGACAGCACTTATGCACTGGCGGCCGATTTAGCATTACCGAAGGAACTGACAAAGGTGCCGAACGATGACATTCTCACGCTTCTCGACAATCATTTTACACCAAAAAAATGTGGATTTGGTGAGCGGTATAATTTCTATGCTACAACTCAAGGTCCTGAAGAAACATTCTCGCAGTGGGCTGCGAGGCTACGTGGGTTAACGGCTCATTGCGGGTTCCTGAACGTAGAAGAGGCGCTTCGTGACCGGTTTGTTATGGGAATGCATCGTGGCCCAGAGAAGGACAAACTGTTCGCACTTGACCTTCAGGAGTTAACACTAGCGAAAGCAGTGGAGTTGGCGGAAAGCGTGCGTAGTGCACGCAAGGGAGCAGCAGCGTCATCGTCGGCGTCGGCGCAGGGGCCGCCGTCGAGCGAGGCTCTGTTCAAGATCGCGACCACCACAAACGAGCCTAGTGCTAACAAAGAAAAGTGTTCAGTGTGCGGTTATAAAAATCATAAAACGTCTCAGTGTCGGTTTGCTAGTTATACTTGTAAAAAGTGTAAGACAGTTCGGTTTTCGACGGGGTAAATCAACGGAGGACGCGGTGTTATTGCTAACATCAACTGTAGCGAAGAAGCTAGACAAGAGACTGTGTTGTAACGGTGTATTTCTTGATCTGGCAAAGGCCTTTGATACTGTGTCTATTCCTATATTGATAAGAAAACTTGAGTGTATGGGAATAAGAGGCATCCCTTTGCAATGGTTCGCAACATACCTTACTTACTGGACGAAGGCAGTGTATTAAAATTGGACAACTTACAAGTGACTTACAGAGTGTTTCGTTTGGGGTGCCACAGGGTAGTGTACTTGGACCAACATTATTTATTATTTATTTAAATGACATCCATGAGCTTCAAATCATGAATGCTGAGATATTTTGTTACGCAGATGATACTGCGATAATCTTTCACGGTACATCTTGGAATGAAGTTCAGAGGTATACAGAAATTGGCATGACTAGGATATATTTCTGGTTGCAGCGTAACCTTCTTACACTTAATACAAAAAAAACAACTTACATAAATTTTCATAAGACATTCGCTTCAGCACCACCTACACTACCTGACATCAGAATACACACATGTGCTAGACTTAATGATTTTTGTGATTGTGACAAATTAAGCAGAAATACACTTATAAAATACCTAGGTGTTCAAATAGACCAGCGTCTTTCATTCAAGAATCATATAGAAGTACTGGCTCGGCGGTTGAGAAGAGTGGTGGGTGTTATGAGGCAATTATGCTCTGTAGCATGCCTTGCCACCCTAAAAACCATATACTTCGCTCTTTGTCAATCTTTGATTTTATACTGCATCACAGGTTGGGGCAGTGCTGCTAAAACTAATATGATAGTAGTCGAAAGAGCCCAGCGCTCAGTAATCAAAGTCATGCTGCGGAAGCCTTATGGATACCCAACCACAGAGTTGTACAAAGAAAGCCGATTTCTTAGTGTGAGACAATTGTTTATACTGCAAGTTGCTCTTAGAGAACATAGAAAGGTAGCCGTCTTACCGGAATACAGTGAAATTTCAGGACTTGGTGTATTCCGTGTGAGAGCTCCCTTGGTGGGCACGGCCTTTGCGCAAAGGTTTGGCCCGTTCATTGGCCCCTATATTTACAATAAAGTACAGAAGCTATGTTCAATTGGAGACTGTTTGCTTTACGAAGCAAGAAGGAAAATTATTGGCTTGCTAAGTACCCTGACATATAACACAACTGAGGATGTACTTACAATTCAAAAATAATTTTACATTTTACTTCTTCTCTGATTACTAAAACTGTCAGTAATTTTCCATGATGGTTTTGGCTGTTGCATTTATATTGTGTGTTATTTTATTTATGATAATATGTATGTTGTATATAATTATGTTTATGTAGTATAAAATATGTGTCCGTATTGCATACTATATAACGGTTTAATATGTAGTATAATGAATAAGTAATGTGTAATGTAATGATTTCAGATGTTATTATGAGTAAATATAAAATGGTAACTCGTATGTAAGGTTCCCAAGACACAGGCATGCCTAGTTTGGGGCCATTGTTAAAATTTAAGTTGTAAATTTAAGTTTTAATAAATAAATAAATAAAAAAATAAGGGCCATCTACGCAGGATGTGTAAAAAGATCAATTTCGTAGGAACGGGCGGCGGGTCCGGCGAGAGTGACGATGACGGTAAGAAAAAAAAAATGTTCATATAAGGGTGGACCTATGACTTTAGTAGTTTCAATTCAGGATATTAAGCTAAAGTTCGAAGTCGATACCGGATCGGCAGTCACAGCGATTTCCGAGAAAGTATATAAAAAATATTTTGAAAAATTCCCATTATCACTGACTACGGATCAGTTATTTACGTACACGGGGCGTGTAATCCATTGTTTGGGAATATTGAAATTGCCTTTTACTTATTTAAAGAAAACACACATAGTTAACGTGCGAGTTATACGTGAGGGTGGACCCCCAATCTTAGGCCGGGATTTTATATGTTTGTTTAGTTTACAAATGCTTCAAATACATTATTGTCAATCTGATAAAATTTGCGAACACTTAAAATTACAATATCCATCTGTATTTTCAGACGAGTTAGGTTTATTTACAAAGTATCGTGTTAAATTACAATTAAAAGATAACAGCGAGCTCGATCGCTTGGTACGTATAGGGGTATTGCAACCAGTTCAGCATTCGGATTACGCATCACCCATTGTGCCTATATTAAAGCGCGATGGTTCAGTCAGGTTGTGCGTTGACTATTCTGTAAGTGTAAACAAACAACTGGTTATTGAACAGTATCCGTTACCAACAGCTCAAGAACTTTTTACAAAATTACACGGGGGCCAGCAGTTTAGCAAATTGGATTTAACACAAGCGTATTCACAGCTTTTATTAGATGATGCATCCCAGAAGATAACATGTATTAATACCCATCGCGGCTTGTTTACATATACGCGGTTAGTTTTTGGTCTCGCTAGTGCTCCAGCTATTTTTCAACGGGCAATGGAGTGTTTATTAGCGGGATTAGACGGTGTTATGTGTATGTTGGATGACATTTGTATTACGGGAGATTCTAAAGAACAACATTTACAGAGATTGAACGCTGTCTTGCAAAGACTACAAGACGCGGGTCTAACACTTCGTAAAGATAAGTGTGTGTTTTTTGAGGACCAAATAGAATATCTAGGGTATATTATAGATAAAAATGGCCTAAGGAAATCTCAACAAAAAGTTAAGGCAATTGTAGGGGCACCTACACCAACAAACGTAAATAAATTACAGTCATTTCTAGGATTAGTCAATTATTATAGAAACTTTGTGCCTAATGCGTCTTCGGTATTAAGCCCACTTTATGCCTTATTACAAAAAGGTAATGAATGTAAATGGGAGAATAGACATAGTGAAGCATTCAATGCAATTAAGCAATGTTTAGCCGCAGAACAGGTTCTTGCACATTTTGATATGAATAGTAAAATAATTTTAACGGTAGACGCATCACCCACAGGTTTAGGAGCAATACTATCGCAGGTAGGTACTGACGGAGTGGAACGTCTTGTGTCGTTTGCCTCACGTACATTAAATGCAGCAGAAAAGCGGTATTCACAACTACAAAAGGAGGCCACTGCAATTATATTCGGAGTGCGACGTTTTCACCAATATATATACGGAACGGAACTGCCGTTTGTACTCCGTACAGATCACAAGCCCCTCTTATCTATTTTTGGTCCGTATCGCGGAATTCCAGAAGTTTCTGCTAATAGGTTACAACGTTATGCTATGTTTCTTAGTGGCTATAATTATGTCATTGAATACATACGCAGCGCTGACAATAGTGCAGATTACTTATCGCGCGCCAGCTTGCCTGACAATGAGTCATCCGCGGTAGAAGCGAGTAGAGGGTGGGGCTACGAAGTCGACGGAAGCCGTAGTCTAGGACCTGTAGAAGATCGTGCCTCATATGTCAACTTCGTTATAGATGGTAGTTTACCCGTTACACTTAGCGAAATTCGGGATGAAACTCGTAAAGATGCAATATTAAATAAAGTCGTATCATATATTGCAAATGGATGGTCTAAGCGATTATCAGATATATTAATTAAACCTTATTTTTTGTGTAAAACCCAATTGTCGTATGAAAATGGTTGTATTATGCGAGGGCACAAAGTAATTATTCCACAGGTACTTAGAACTAAATTATTATCAGAGCTCCATAAATCACATTTAGGTATTGTAAAAACAAAAGCAGAAGCGCGCAGTAGGTTTTGGTTTCCAAAAATAGATAACGCTTTAGAAAGATGATTGCGGATTGTGACGTTTGTTCACAGTTGAGACAGTTACCTGCGCGTGCGCCGCTAGCGTTGTGGCCACAACCACCACACAGTTTTTATCGTATTCATATTGATCTTCTCGGCCCCATTCACAGTCGTTCGTATTTAGTCATTGTGGATGCTTACTCTAAGTGGGTGGAAGCGTATGATATGGGAACAAGTACGTCGTCATTATCGGTTATTAACAAATTATATGAATATATGTCGAGATTTGGCTTGCCACACACGATAGTCAGTGATAATGGTACTCAGTTTACTTCCTTGGAATTCAAAAATTTTTGTGTATCGAACGGTATATCGCACGTGACGTCGCCGGCTTACCATCCGGCTAGTAACGGGCAGGCAGAAAGCTACGTGAAGGTGGTGAAAAAGGGTATTAAGTCATGTATGTTAAGTAACTACAACATTAAGGGATTAAATAACAATTTGTTTAAATACCTATTTGATTATCGAAATTCCGTTCATTCTTTAACGGGTTGTTCACCCGCCCAGATGGTTTTTGGGTATAAGCTGCGATCACGATTAGATTTAATTAAACCCAAACAACCTCTTCCGGCGTCTATCACTCTCGCTCGAAACGTCGAAAATAAACAGTGTTTGCAGCCTAAAACGCTCAAGGAAAAACTGATAACATATTTTAAAACGGGAGACTATGTTTTATATAAAAAATTCAATATTAATAAGCAAGGATCCTGGAAAAAAGGTATAATCATGAAAATAATTGGAAAAGTTACGTATATTGTTAAAGATTGTATCACTTCTTGTAATTTAAAAATCAATTAATAGCATACCAAGGAAGCAAATTCAACTGGTCAGGTGATTGCTCTATTGAACTTGAAGATGTAGCTCTGCAAAGAACTTCTTCACCATCGAAACCAATACCTTCTGTGGATAAAAATACGTCTGACACGGGAGGGGAGGGAAATGAAGGAAGGGAAGAGATAATGGATACGGAAAGAAAGTCTGGCAATTCAACAGAAGAAAACGAAGAATTCTATGAGGCAACAGAAGCGACTCACGATGAAGCCGTTGAGGAGTCATCCCCACTACAGTCAGAAAGGCAAACTAGTGCTAGAAGAATGTTGCGACCTGTACCTAGGGTCGATTATAAACAGTTTTACTAAGAAAATAATTTATAATTGTAATGTCAAGCTAGGGGAAGGAATGTTGTATATTAGATATATAATATGAAGGTGGTTGCATCCACTCCTATTTAAGTAATGTCGCTTGACAAATAAACTCAGTGTGCTACTAGCTACGGGCCCTTTCACTTGTCCTTACGTCGCATACATATAGTACGCGAATCTTTTCAGCGCGAATCTTGTTTCAAAGACACACAAATCCACGTTTAGTGGTCGTTCGTCGGATACCTAGCGGTGTTAACGAAGACAAACGGGGCGTGACCCGAGCGCTCTCCGGTTACCTCCTTCTGAGGTAAACGATAACTCGGACGGGCCTGGGAATCTCAGCCTTTGCCTTTTTGCATAGTTAAGCCCCAGGTGTCTCCTACCCAACCCTTCCTATCCTTACCATTCCATCCTCGTGGTTGTTTGGGCGGAGCCGCGGTTTTACCGGTCTGCGACCTCTGCCACGAGACTGCTAGGGACTCCCCTAGGGAAACGATAGGTCTTTTCCTGTGCGTCATTACACCGGTTGGTTACTTAAATTCACACCCCCGCCCTCCCAACCGCCAGCGGGATGGCAAAAGAAATAACAGTGCACGAATATGAGCTTCATAAGGTCTTCAACTTTATGAAGCTCCGAGTCCCTGACTTGTACGCCGAGTACACAGCCACACTCGAAGTAACTCCCGGTGCGACGTATGAGTTAGTCGACTCCGAACCCGCCGCCGTCGTCGCGTCTACATCCACCGTCGCGTCCATATCCGCCGACGCGCCCACCGCCAACGATCCCACCGCCACTGCACCCATCGTCGCCGCGCCATACAGAAATCCCGCCGTGCCTACACCTGAGGACATTCTGTCCAAAGGCCATGGCGCGCGCCGCCCCTCCCGCCCCAACTTGCGAAACTCTATTCCCCGCGGAAGGTGTTCCGATACGCCTGCAGGCAACGCACTTCCCGTGCATAACTCCTTCGCAGCTGTCCCTGTAGAGTCTCCCGTATCCACTGATCCGAATCAGATGGATCAAACAATCACCAACATCCGGCCCGCTGCCAACGATGACGACGGTTTTACCACCGTCGTATCTAGGAAAACTAAACGCGCCGCTAACAGCGACGAAGACAGGGCCCCAAAAGCATCGAGACCGGATCTCGACACGCGCACCCCCATTCCCACGTCTCCCACGCGCCCCGCGTCCGCGCCCGCGCCCGCGGCAGTCCCTCACGGGAGGAAAGCCCGCCCACCGCCCGTTATTGTCCAGGACAAAGCCGCCTGGACAAAGTTAGAGTCCAATATTAGACTCTCAAAAATCCCCTACACGAAAGCCCGTAGTATCGCCACGGGCATACAAGTCTCGGTGAGCACGTCGGCCGCCCACCGAGACCTCACTAGGCTCCTCACGGAGAAAAAACTAGCGTACTATACGTACACACTAAACGAAGACCGGAAACTCCGCGTCGTAATCCGCAGAATCCCCTTCGAGATCGCCCCTGAGGAAGTACTCGAATCCCTCCGCTCCCAAAACTATCCGGTGCACGAAGTACACCGGATGTACGGCACAGACAGAAAACCGTTCCCTATGGTAGTGGTTATTCTAGATAGAACCCCCGAGGGTAAAGCTATCTATAACATAGCTACTGTGTGCGGCCTCTCAGGCATCACAGTAGAAAACCCATACAAAAATAGAATCCCGACGCAGTGTCACAACTGCCAATTGTACGGGCACTCCTCCCGCCACTGTCATCTCACTCCAAGGTGCGTCAAGTGCCCCGAGAATCACTCCACTAGGGAGTGTCCCCGCACGCGCGACTCACCCGGTGAGCCGAGCTGCGTACTTTGCGGTCAAGCAGGGCACCCCGCGAACTATCGCGGGTGCCCAAAAGCCCCGCGCACAACGCGCCCCCCACGGATGATGCCACCCGCCCATCAGAGGGCACCTCACGCCCCCGTCGACCTTGCCCCTCGCCCCCAACCACAGCCCCTGCTGTCAATGGAGGCTTTTCCTAATCTCCCGAACACCCCTCGCGCTCCTGCGGCCGTTGTCTCCGCACCTGGTGTGCCCCCGCAGCCCATACTGGGCCCTCGGGCCCCGTGGGCCCCCGCTCGCCACAATCCTCAGCCCCTTATGGACTTGGAATTGGCCCCTAAACCACAGCCTCTTATGGCGGCTCAAACCTCCGCTCCACGCGGTTCTTCTCCTCCATCGGACGTTGTCCTTATTGCCCTGTTGCTCCGAGAGCACAGAGTCACGGAAGTCGGCGCATACGTCGACTATCTCAACGTACACGGTTGCATAATGACCGTGTGGAAATTCCTCCGGCTATCGGAGACGATACACCGTCTAGACCTCGATGCCGCAAACCGAAAGCCTTCCAATGGATAAGTTAAAACCGAAAGGAATTAACATTTCCTTCTTTAACGCTAGGAACCTTGCTTCTCAGCGTGATCTCGTGGCTAACTTCCTAGTTGAGCGTCAGTTAGATGTGTTTCTCGTACAAGAAACACTTCTAAAACCTAGTAGGCGCAACCCTAAGGTCGCTAACTATAACATTATTAGAAATGACCGTGTTACCCAAGGAGGCGGCACTCTCATTTACTACAAACGTTCACTATACAGTATGCGAATTGACCCTCCCGAACTTACCAATTTGGAAGTTTCTATATGTAGACTAGGTATGACTGACCACCCGTCAATCATAATCGTATCCGCATATCTATCACCATCGAAAAGACTCCTCCGGTCCGATCTGGAGGCACTCTTTTCACTCGGTCCCTCCGTAATCATAGCAGGCGACCTCAACAGCGGTCACACTTGCTTTAACAGTTCG
The DNA here is from genome assembly GCA_033032175.1 of Saturnia japonica. Classification (NCBI taxonomy): domain Eukaryota; kingdom Metazoa; phylum Arthropoda; class Insecta; order Lepidoptera; family Saturniidae; genus Saturnia; species Saturnia japonica. The sequence goes on along the minus strand of CM065308.1, from coordinate 1,383,009 downwards.
AGAGACTCCCGTAACGGGAGTATACTCGATCAGTTATGCAATGACATGAACTTTGACGTGTTAGCTCCCTCCGAACCCACCCACTTTCAAGATCACTGTCGTCCGACAGTCCTTGATGTGGCTCTATTGAAAGGTATCGAGCTTCGGTTACAACTTTTAGAAGTCGTACACGAACTCGACTCCGATCACCGCCCGGTCATCCTCCGACTAGGACATCCCTCCGACCATAGTCCTCCGTCCGTCCAGGTGGTTGACTACGCGAAACTCAAACATTTACTCGCAGACAGGCCGTCCTCGGACAGCCTAGACAAGGTCCCTGACGTACTGCAGTCGGCCGCAGACGCCGACTTAGCGATCGATTCCCTCGTTGACCACCTCCAGGTCAGCATCAGAGAGGCCTCGAGAGAGGTCAAAACGGTGAGCGATCGCCACTTTATACTCCCTGCCGACTTGCGAGCGTTAAAGACGGAAAAGAACGCTGCGACACGCGCCCACGACTCATTCCCGTCCAGGGAAAACTGCGCACGGTTACGCACATTACAAAGAGAGTTCAAAGCTCGCATCACTGAATACAGAGGTCACAGCTGGGACAACCTCGTAGAGGGTCTCAGGCCATCCCATCTCACATAATGGAAGTTAGCCAGATCTTTAAAAATAGAATACTCCTCCCAACTACCACCCCTCGAAAGAGGCCCAGGCCTCCCACTCGCGTTCGATAGCGAAGACAAAGCGGAGTGTCTTGCCGCAAGCTTGGAGAGCCAGTGCTCTCCAAACTGCGACAACATAGACGCCGTACATGTCAACACAATCGAATCCTCGGTACAGGAGCTCAGTTCGGTCCCACCCGCGGATACCCTAACTACGGTCACATCTGACGAAGTCTGTTCCGTCATTAAGGGCCTTAAGCTCAAAAAATCTCCCGGTCCTGACGGGATCCGGAACGAAGTACTCAAACTTCTTCCTGATCACCTCATAGCACTCTTGGTTTGCATATTCAATGTAAACATCGCCCACTGCCATTTCCCAGCCGCCTGGAAAACGGCCATAGTCATAGGGATACATAAACCCGGCAAAAAAGCATCGCTTCCCGACAGCTATCGCCCGATCAGTCTCTTGAATACCTTAGGTAAAATCTACGAGCGGCTCCTTCTGAACCGTCTCAAAACCGTGATAGACGAGAAAAATCTATATCCACCGGAACAGTTCGGGTTCCGCGCTCGACACTCGTGTACGCACCAGGTGCAACGCCTCACGGAGCACATAGCGACTAACTTCACGAAAGATCCTCCATACCGTACGCTCGCGGTCTTCTTCGACGTCGCCAAGGCCTTCGACAAGGTCTGGCACGCCGAACTAGTCCACAAGCTACACCAGTTACAAGTCCCAGATAGGTTAGTTCACATTATCCGCAACTACCTCACCAACCGCACCTTCCGCTACCGAGCGGAAAGTGTACTCTCCACAGCCCACCCCATACGCTCGGGCGTCCCGCAAGGCTCCATTCTGGCGCCTTGTCTCTTCAATCTGTATGTCAGTGACCTACCTCGTCCTCCTAGGGTCCAGGTAGGTCTATACGCTGACGACACAGTCATCTATGCGTCGAATAGGAACAGACTTAGGCTCAGACACAGAGTCCAACGCGCAGTCACCACTCTCGGTGAATGGTACACCAAATGGCGCATAGCCGTCAACCCCTCGAAGAGCGCCGCGATTATCTTTTATCCTAGTCGAAAAGTGCACCCTGAGAGTGTCAAAACTTTCAAACTCTTCAAAGACAATATCCCCTGGGCCACCAAGACTAAATATCTCGGTGTGACCTTCGATAGAAAACTTACCTTTGATTCTCATGTCCGTGCCGTCTGTAAAACAGCCGCAATGGCCATAAGTCGATTACAGCCCCTGATCATAAGCAAAATGTCCCTGAGACATAAGCTTAATCTCTACAAAATGTGCATACGTCCGATTATGACATATAGCTGCGCCGCATTCGCACATATGTCAAAATTGAACATACACAAATTCCAAGTCCTTCAAACTCGAGTACTGCGTAAAATCAATAACGCCCCCTGGTTCGTTCGACAGGTAGACCTTCATAGAGATATGAAACTCCCCTCGATCGAGTCTTACATCAAATACCTCTCACGATCTTACTTTGACACCGCGTCAAATCACGCGAATCCTTTGATCAAAGCCGCCGCGAATTACGTTCCAGTCCCAAATGCCACCCGCTTACAGCGCCGACCGCGTAACATCTTTATCGATCCCGATGACGAAATCGAGAAACAAATCGCATATTACTCAACCGTCTCTCTAAACAGAGCGTGTTTTCGCCCACGCCCGCGTAACCACCGTTCCCTCCGCAGGGGCCGGGCGGCTAATTTCGCTCCCGCACACCCACCGCCGCGACGTCCCTCTCCCGCGGCAACTCAAGCCTAGGTCCGTTCCTCGGGGTGAAACCCTTGAGTCTGGCAGCCGCCCGAACGATACAAGTGACACTTTACGTGCAACACTTAGCTACCCACATACAAGCATCACGTACACACATATGTACATACGTGCACACCTCACAGGTACATAGGTTCTGTAAGGAACCTTTTTTTTTCTTTTTTTGCACTAGTTAGTGTAGAACATATTTCAGATCACTAAATACACGTACACATGTTCCTTCCTTCCTCCCAGGAGGAGGGAACATGTATATCTGTATATGTTAGTTTAGCTCGATTTTACGGATAGGTTATTAGACAGATCGCGACTTCATTGCAATCGCGGCGACAGCCCAAGCCGAGGTCCGGCCACTTTGGCACCCTTGCGCGCTGGTTGCCCACGCTTTCGCGGCTGAGTGCCTTAAGCGCTCGCCCCCAAGCCCGGTAAAGTTGTAAAAGCCGCAGCGGCTCTGTTTTCGGATAGGGCTACTATGGCTAACAGCAAGGACAGAAAAAAAAAAAAAAAAAAAGCAGTACTACGATCAGTTCGAGAAACACTACAACAACAGCAAGCAGCGAATCACCAAGCAAACTACAGTCAAGAACGATATTAAGAATCAACATTGTTACCACGCACTAATGTAACTTTGTAAAACGAAACAAGAATAAAACAAGCGCTATTAATTTAGCATACATTAAAATATTGTGGACGTCTTTTTATTCACAATACTATGATTTTACAATCTATGATTTTTTGTTACGATTTTTACAGCCTATCAATTATTTGTTTTTTTTTTATTGTGTATGTGTATTATTTCTAAAAATAATATTGAAAATTGTTATAGACCATCAATTATGGAATAAGTTATACTTGCTGTTGAGAAGGTTCGCAAAATATGTGCTGGACCCTTAATTCAATCAATCGCAAATTAATCCCTCTCGAAGCTATTGCTGTGATATCAGTAATTAATCTAATGACAACTTAAAGAGACTCGCCTCGTCAGGAGCGGGTGGTGACCTTAACCTTGCTCCGTCGACCTGGACCGCAGATTGTAAAGTATGTGTATGTAGAGTGAGCTGTGTGTAAGTGTGTGTGCAGCCTAAAACCTATGAGTACACTATCACGCAAGCAATCACTTCAGCAAAAACTCTCCTGGGATACCAACTCAAAGTTATACAATGCAAAAACTTCAACCACCGTAAATCACATATATCTCAGAGCTAGCTGAACGTCCGGAATGACGTAGCGCGTACAAACCAAACAAACGCGAGTTCCCGGCCAAAGCACGAAGGCTTGCGTGCGAGCAGAGCCGTAGGACGAAGGGCGGGACTGCCGAACGATGCACCTGCCGGGCAATTCGCCTATCACAACGATCGCGGCATCGTACGATGCGGTCAATAATCCTGTATTCCAAACACTTACCTTGTACAAAATTTCATCAAACTCGGTTAAATTTTTTATTTGCTTTGAATTTTTTTCTACTGTTTCTTAAAGTAATATTAAAAATTCTTATAGCCTATTCTTATACTATACATATGTATATTAAGAACAGCAACGCGTTGAACAAAACCTCAGGCCATGGCATGCTAAAACAAACCCCAGAGGTTTTATAGGATGCCTATAACAATAACTTTTATGTAAATTTATTTGTGAAATAAATAAAATAAATCAATTGACAAATAGCATAAGCTTCCCGTGTACAAAAATGTATAAGAATTAATCGAGCTGTTTTTGAATTAAATCCGGATACACAAACAGACAGATAAAACAAATATAACGTCATATTCATAATCAGTGTCCTTTATATAGTATGCTTGTCAGAGAATAAGGAAAAAATATTATATGTACAAACATGGCTACAGATATACTAACTTACATTTTAAATGATTTTTATATTTACGTATTTAGATACAAACAAAGACAACAAAGACTAGACAAAGTTATATATTATCCGGGCCGCAATAGACATAGGTTCATCCAAAGTAACATTAACCTCTCCTAAGTTCCTCTAGGATCTAGAACATCGAAAGCTTTTTTGTCGCAATTCGTCGGTTTGGATATAAATATACAAATATCAATGGTCTGTTACATTTGACGCAGTGGTGGTGGTTTTTTTTCTAAAATAGAAAGATACTTGTATGAGTTTATACCAAACCGGGTTCTGAATTTTACAAGCAATTTTGAATTTTGCAATTTAAACCAGAGATTCTACAAAAGCTTGCCTTTATAAAATCCAAGTTAAAAACATTATTAGTAAGTTCATTGTAATTCAAAAAAAGGGCTAGGACTTAATATAAATATACGAACAACGCTGCAGACCTTTATAAATATTCTTAACGGCCATATTTAATTTCAGTAGTAGCCTTCTAGGTAACATCGCGACGTGATAAAGATCCTTAATGAGAATAAATTATGAGAAAGAAAACAACAGCGAGCACCCAAGAAGTTATTGCTTCACTTAATAGCGATATAACTTTATTAAGTTGTTTACGTTTTAAACGTATTTTTTTCTCTTTAGCGAGATTAGGTACTTTAAAATTTAAAATCCGTTTTAAATACTACTAGCTGTGCCCGCGGCTGCACTCGCGTGTACTAATGCCGTCGATCGGGTACACGCGCGAATCGTGCTACCTCTGCTCCCGGTTAGTTGCTTATTGTGGATGATCCTTAGAAGCTAGACATATGCTCTCGCTGAGTTTTTTGTTGGTCTTTTTAATATCTATAATTATGTAATAAATTAATCTGATATAATATAACTTATGGTTTACTCAGCGTGAACCATTTATGCGCCCGAATTGATTCACCATAACCAGTTTTTTATTATTTGCGCACAACCCTAATTATTTTTCATAAATAAAAGTACCTTAAGCTACCCCCTATAGTATCAGATATCTACCTCACCGACCGCACCTTCCGCTACCGAGTGGAAGGTGTACTTTCCACACCTCACCCCGTACGCTCGGGCGTCCCGCAAAGCTCCATTCTGGCGCCTTGCCTTTTCAACCTGTACGTCAGTGACATACCCCGTTCCTCCAAGGTAGAAGTAGGTCTATACACTGACGATACAGTTATTTATGCTTCTAATAAGCACAGACTTCATCTCAGACACACTGTACAACGTGCCGTTACCACTCTTGGTAAATGGTATCATAAATGGCGCATAGCCATCAACCCCTCCAAGACCGCCACGATTATCTTCGACCTTAGCAAAAAAGAGATCCCCGAGGGTATCAAACCTCTCAAGCTCTTTAAAGACAAGAGCCCCTGGGCTCATACCAATGGTCATAAGTCGACTACAGCCCCTGACTGTAAGCAAAATGTCTCTGAGACAAAAGCTTACTCTATACAAAACGTGTGTCCGTCCGATTATGACATATAGTTGCGCCGCATTTGCACATATGTCAAAATCCAATATTCATACATTCCAAGTCCTCCAAACGCGATTCTTACGTAAAATCAACAAAGCCCCTTGGTACGTTTGACAGCAAAACCTCCATAGAGATATGGAACTTCCCTCAGTCGAATCGTACATTAAATACCTCTCGAGATCATATTTCGACGCCGCGTCAAATCACGCGAATCCGTTGATCAAAGCCGCCACGACTTATACCCCAAAATCGAACGTCCCCCGCGAACATCGCCGGCCGCGTGATATCTTTACCGATCCCGATGATAAGATCGAGGAAATAAACAAATACTACTCCACCGTTTCTCCAAACAGAGGGTGCTCCCGCCACGCCCGCGAAACCACCGTTTCCTCCGCAGGGGACGGGCGGCTAACTTTGGTCCCGCACACCCACCGCCGCGACCTCCCTCTCCCGCGGTAACTCAAGCCTAGGTCCGTTCCTCGGTGTGAAACCCTTGAGTCATACTCCGCCCGCGCGATACAGGTGACACTGCACTTGCAATCACTTAGCTACCCACACACATCATTACACACAATATATTCATACATACGTGCACACCACACAGTTACTTAGGTTCTGTAAAGAACTTTTTTTCTTTCTTTTTTACGCTAGTTAGTGTAGACCATCTTTCAAATCACTAAATACATATACACATGTTTGTTCCTTCCTTCCTTCCTATATACAAGTTGTTGTTTATGCGAATAGCTTCTTAGAACCAAATTATTATCTTACCTCGAATATGTTTTGAATGCAATATTATTGCATGAAGTTTACACACGTGATACGCTTACGGCATACAAGATCCTTTGTCCAAAGTTATAGTGTTGACGTTGATACGAGTTTTATGATGTTGCTTCGCTGCTAAAATTTTGTATTCCTCCAGTTAACTACACACGGGCTCTACGGACTGCTGACTAAACGCATAGCTTATAACAATAAGAAACTCTGATAAGCGACTCAAAGAACCTGCTCCTAAATCTGGTAGAATATTATTTATTATAATTATTATTCAACATATAGATTTTTTTATATAAATATTAGTTTAAAAGTTTAGAACATCACGAGAATGAAGAAACGCGTCAAATAAAAAAAAACCTTTTTAATGACGGTTTACAGCTATACTAAGTCGTTATGTTGTTATTTCTTCAAAATATTTTGCAGTTATTTGTAGAGATGATAATATAAAAACTAGCTGCTATTATCACAAACAACGTCGTTACAAAAATCGTGACCAAAGATTTCTTCCCATGGGTTTGTGACGATAATCCATTGTTGCTAATAATGTGAGCATGTAGTCATTAATTTAATGGCTCTAAACATTGATATTGCTAACATGGGTGACACCTTACGCAGCAAATCGCACTTTTTGGAGTGACTACATCAGGAAAGGTAAAATATACATTGCCCTCATAGGTGAATGACTTTTTTCTGTTTCCTGTATTGCGATCCGCCCTATCAAAGTAAAAATATGTGAGGATCTACTATGTTTAAATTTTCCTCACTTTTTATCAAGATTTTCTTTTTCCTACGATCTGGTGTCACCCTCAAACAAGTCTGACAAACAGTGAACACATTCGGATACAATGTCGTGATGATATCATAATAATGTAGCATTTTATCGTCTTCTCTTGACTAGTGACTACACTAAAATCGGAAATTTATCGATTTTTCCCATGTTTTTTTTTTCCACACAAAGCTTGGACTTTGACAAATCAAATAAGCATAATTTTTAGGGCATCGATTGCAAAGTTTACCTTTGATTGGTAAGTTTTATTAAAAAAGTACCACATGTGCGATGTATCGGACATAAGCAAGCTTTTATTCACTATATAAATTGAGCAACCCAGATGCCAACCAAATAACGTATAGAAAGAAGTATAATATACAATAATTATTTGAGCAACTAACACATTGTAGACAAAATGTACGTGTGTCAGAATCGCACGACCCGCGAGACGGACTTTGTGATGTATGTGTTTGTTTTATTTGTATAAGATACAATACATATGTTAATGATGGAGTTATCCAAATTTGTGATATATCTGGTGTAAGCGAACAACGTAAAATAAGATCCGCGTACAATGTCGTTTTATAAATAGACGTGTTTATACTCTCATAAATTCAAATTTTGTAATCAGCATGTTGAAAGAAAATAGATAGGAAATCACAGCGTTAGGCGGAAAATCACAAAAGTTTTTCTCGCTCACGACGGTATCAAGTTGAAAGTAAACTGAAGGCAATTGTCCACCATCCACGTTTGCATCTAAAGAGCGTCAATGCCGTTTTCGCAAATTGTCTTTATGATTAAGTAACTTTTGTTGGTAAGGATTAATATGCCATGCCTAAACATAATGTTCAGAAATAACTTCTTAATTTTTAACAGTTGTTTTTCACAAAATAGATTTTTGCGGCTTAAGTATTAGAGATAGGCATATGCTATCACGGTCATTTTTTAGAGATACTAAAGACCAATATTTCTGTAGAACATTGTATTAACGTATCATTAACCATTATTACGCCAGCGCACGCGCATAAAGCAGTTCGGGAGAGATTCCACCTCCGACTTACTTAACAAAAATCAATATTGATGGCTACCTGAGAGTTGTAGCCTAATTTTAGATAGCCTGTACTATTCCTCGTGATTCTGGAAATCATATAAAATAAAAAATTTCGAATCCGACTAGTTTTCCAGAAATTAGCGTGTTTAAACAAACAAAAAACTCTACCGCTCTATTAGTATAGATAATGACTACGTATTAACAACGTAATATACAATTTAGCCGATATCGCGTGAATAAAATACATTTCTAATCTTTAAAAATCAAACAACGATAAAACAGAATGGTGGCTCTCTTTTTAAAATTGTCCGGGTAGTTTTTGTGGCAACTCAAAATGCGTGTTTCTAGTTAATATTTATAATTCATTCCACTTGTGTACAATAACCAAACTACATCATGTCAAACGCCACCCATATCACATACTATAGGAAAACATAAATTTATTCATTATAAAAAATAATTAAATTGACTTAAAAAAATAACTCAAAATTAAGTGACAATGTTATATACGTACACGAAATTAACCAACAAAACGAAATCAAAAGTAGGTATGAAACAAATTAGGGGCCTACAATTTTTTTGTGATTGTAACCACCTGATGGTAGACTATGGATGCTTGTAAATCCATAGTTATCACTCCCGACCGATCGTTGCCAAACATAAACCCCCCAAGGATCTTTGAAAACCCTACTCACCACAGGAACACAAAACTAGGTTCTTTGGCTGCGATCTTCTCTAGGATGGAAGTGAAATACCAATCGATCTGCACCTCGTAGAAAGAAATCTCGAAAAAAAATTCTCTATGGCCTACCTCTCTTGAACTAACATCACTTGATTATAAGAACATTCCAAAAACATCGGCATCACTGAGACATATTCGACACGTTTAGCCCGTTCCTCAATGAGTAACAGTTAGACGATTTAAAAACATATACAACATACTCGAAACACGCTCGTAATCTGGGGGCATAATGTTTCAATGTATTTGTAAATTCAACGTATAAATCGCATAAAATACACTAAGCGCTACGGAACGTTGCCTTAGAAAAATTCAAAGATTCGTTTTCGAAAGCCTCGTCTGCACCAAACGATCCCTAAATATGTTAAGGATTCTACCACAGTAAACGGCAGTAAGACAAAACTGTAAAATATTTTATTTAATTGAAATATGTAAGCATTTCTTAAAGTAATTACCAAAAAAAACTGTAAATTCAACAAAAACTTATTTATTATTTCTCTACATAACCGATTAATCCAGTCATATCTCCTGTGAATTGATCATCAAGCTCGGGGACTTCATAAAATCTCCATGTTTATCATCTCCTTTTAAAGACCGCTTTCATTAATATGGTTACAACAAGACAATTTTTACCAAAAAAGAAAACAAATTACTAATGATTTTGAAGAGTTCATCGGTATATCTTCGAAGTTGATTGTCCAATGCCAATAAAATTGAAATATGATCACTCTTGAGGTATCCCCATTACAACAAAAAAAAAACATCCAAAACAGGTCATAAACAAAGAAGTTCTGACTGAAATCCATAAAAATCTCCGTCTTTTTTTTGATGTCGGTTTAAAATATTTGTTGGTAATAGATATCATAATTAGGAAATACATAATAGTGACGAATATAAACTAAGGTGGCAGAAATTATGTTTACAAAAATACTAGTGCCCACAAGAATAATAGCGGGCAATTGGCGTCCCTAATTACGTGTGGAAGTGAATCCATCTCTGTATACAATTCAAATTTCTTGTCGATTCTTGTCGATGACTGGGATGTTTTCAAAAGCGGCCGTTGTCTTTTAACTTTCATATGTGTCAACTTAGCCCCAAAATGGAATAACGTTTTTTGATTTTCATTTGATAAGATATTTATTTTCCACTACTAAAATTTCATTCCATTTTAATACCTATAAATTTATAACTCTAAATTTTTTGCCTGCACATTTTCATTGCTCTTGTTGGCCATGGTTATTATTTAAATTAAACTTAAGCTAGCCTTATTAAGCAAGTATCTAAGAAGTATACATTAACTTTTAGCACTACAACTTTCTTTACTATGTAATAAATTTGATACGACGCACTGTGTATTTTGCATGTTGAGAGGTAGTCGACAGAAGAGCCGCTTTGCCTTTCACTCAGTCGACTAAAACGTATACTTTACTCATCCCCAGGGGTCTGTGGAGTGTCTCCAGCACACAAACCTGAATCCTGACCTCTGGGAGATACGGTGGAATTGCATTTTTATTTTTTCAAGAAATAGTTTTTATTATTTTTCATGTTATTCCTACCATTATGACATTACCTTACTATGTAAATGTAGAATCGCCTTCCCGATCAACATATTTCCCAAAGTTTTTGGTGGGATCTCAAACTATCACGTAGTGATTTTTGTTTTTTACTGATTTGTGTTGTTTGACCCTACATTGTTTAATGCGGGTGATATTTTGCATAATAAAGCATGGCTAATGTTCACAAGTGTAGTGGATTGGAGGACATGTCATGGACCAATAATTCTAAGATGCCACAAAAACTCCCTAGAAATTTCTAACAAGGAAACCACCATCTTTTTAGGTTACAGAAATCCTCATTTAAGATAATCGATAATGGCAATAAAGTGAACTAATTTTCAAGTTAGAAAAAAGAAGAACATATTTACTCCTTCCTCAAGAAAATATTGTTTACTATTCCCTGGTTACTGCTATGATCGAGGTCCTGGGGTCGAGCAAAGTTTTATTGGGTGTTTCCAATGAAATTCTCAGTAGCAGCTCGGAGTTTGGAATCGTGCCCGATTAATAGCAATAGGCTCGCCTCCTATTACATGGGACCTAAAAACATACTCGGCGAACTGTGGGTGTACATTAGTACACCTCTACCTAATCCTTCTGGGAATACACGCGTGATGGTATGATGATTCCCTGTTTCATTACAATTTGAAGTGAAACTTCTTTTGCGAATGTGTAAATTGGATTTTATGAAACGAAAATGTGTAACGAAAAAGAGATAGTAATAATAATAATATATATAATGCAATAATAATCATGATCTGGTGTAATCTGAGGTCTTTAGTATGTAATGTAGACCTGGCTGAAAACCAGTGCTATAGTGTTTTGCTATAACAAACGCTGAGCTGAGGTCCTTTTTGATCTCGAGTACGGCATTTGTGTGACAACGGTGTAGTGTTATAAATTAAATTAGTAATACTTTATTGTAATTTCGTGTTTAATGTGTGTTGTATTAATTATGTCCGTTTTTCATTTTCAAATAAATGTTCTTTCTTTCTTTCTTTCTAGATAGCTATAAATGTATATATAGGTTTTAGGCTGTGAGAGAATGAGATAGAATGTGTTTCTATATAGTATCCATATCCTTCGTTTATTCTTAATGTATTCGAAATTTTATTTATTTTTATTTTATTTTAATGGATCGTCCAACAACATTACACATTATACAGTATTATTATAATTATGTATAAGTAGTGTTATACCTGATGCGTATGTTAATTATAGGAGTATACAGCATTTCCCATAGCTTCGTAAATACATACATTGAAACGTAAAATTAATCAACACAAAACATATTTTAAATTAAATTAAAATAGTAGTGACACAGGAACAAGAATAAATATTATTATAATTTGACAAAAGAAAATTTGAAGAAAATAACCTAATATTTTAAAATTCGTGAAAGTGGCCGTAAGCGCGATTGTTATGAGCGAGGTCCTGGGTTCGAATCCCAGGTCGAGCAAAATGTTATTGGGTTTTTCCTATGAAATTCTCAGAAGCAGCTCAGAGTTTGGTTTCGTGCCCGATTAAAGGCAATAGGCTCACCCCCTATTACATTGGACCTAAAAACATACTCGGCGAACTGTGGGTGTTCATTAGTACACCTCTGCCTAACCCTTCGGAGAATGCAGGCGTGATGGTATGTTATGTTTTAAAATTAATATAAATAAAATTATCTTTGGATTACACTTAAATAGAATTAATGAGAACAATAAAAAATAATGAAAGATATAATGAAAATAATGATTAATTTAAAAACAATGATAAATTTTAAAACATGTCTATATATACAATGAGAGAGAGAGAGAGAGAAAGAGAGAAGTTTCACTTCTATCGCGTGTGAACTCACTCACTCACAATTATTTATTTAATCTTTTTTGACAGGGCTTCACAAGTTTTTACAATGAGAAATCATCGAATCTGAGCTATAATTGTGACGCTCGCAAATGTCTTGTAAATTAATTTTTGCAAAGCAATTGATCTCTTCCTAATGACTTGTCAATGGTCTTTTAGGATATATAACAGGAATACCGGCATAAAACTACCATACTCTCTGTATTGCATAAAAATCAAACATCCTCCCGGGATACTGTCGGACGATTCCGTACTTGCCAATATTTGTATAGCTCTGGGATTTACTGGCACAGAACAAATACATTCAGATGGTTCAACACGTTCATTACGTTGACGATTTCACAAGTAAATCTCCTGTTGCGACAAGGATTTACATCTTATCCTACCTTTATGAACTGTTAATATATACTAGAAGTGAATTTGAAGCAATGATGACTCAGTCGGTAGCGTTTACGGACTCCGCGTCGATCGATGTGAGTTCGAATCCCTACAATGAGGCTGAGCGCCCGGTGAAGGAGAACATCCTGATGAAATCATAGTGGCACTAATGCCTGTTTGGATAGCTACCACCCTCTAGTTGAAGTCCACTTGAGTGTCAACCCTCTCGTATAAGGAATATAAACAGATCATTCATTACGAGGTAGCGTTATCCACCATAAACGACTTAATATGCCGCAATATTTTCTTTTATGTACTGTAAATTCATATTACTTCTTTGATGTTCATAAAATCACTTGGCCTATATTTTTCAATCTCCATACTATATGAAATCAGTATTCTTGATAGCGGAACACCATTATAGGCACATATGAGGTCGTCTCGGTCTCCTCTTATTTCTGAATTTAGATTCTATTGTCATATTAATCAATTAAGCAATCCAAGTTTTCGATTAAAGAATTTAAAAAATTAAATCACAGAAAAACAATGAAACAATAACGTCAAATTATAAAACACGTACAATTGCCTCTCACTGAATTGTGACGTCACGAATAAGCCTCATCCTCTTACTCATAATATGTCGAGGAATTAGCCTTAAATAAGCCGGGAACTAAGTCATAACATCATTCTCGTCCTGTCCTATGGTTATTGTGATCTGTCATTCTAAGTAGTTATTCTGATAAATGGACTGGTCTTTTGTTTTTACTAACGAATACATTTTATTTCAAATGTCTCATTTTACGGTCTATATAAACGTGAAAATATATTAGAATGCAATGTTAATAATCGTATCAGTAATCAAACATAAATATCGAAGCAACTCGATATTGTAACACGTTTGGAGACAGAATACATAAACATAGTATAATGTATTAGAATATAATAATACATAATGTATATTTACACAAACACTTCGCTAGTAGTGGCCTATCTGTACATATTTGTTTGTTCCGGAGGACTCAGACGTACAGCTTATACCAAGCATATATGCAAAAGTGCATTTTGTTAGGATCGCTACTCTCAACAATACTGAATACTGTCTTGCTACTATTTCGCCAGCCGTTCTATTTCCATGATAAACGTTTAGAAAAATATTACATGTAATTTCAAAAATTCTTAGCTAGAGGATTTCGCTTGAGTCGCTCTTTTTCATGGAATTTCAGTTTTTTATTCATCATGAAAGGTTAATTTTGACATTGGTAGAAAAAAATCTCGTTTAAGATATAGAAATGTTTTGAATTCGAAAATCTTTAACAATAATCTTATAAACATTTTATTTTACACGCTTTTGTTGTACTGTACTCAATGAATTTCGACTAAAAAGCGAAGAAAAGAATATTTTTTATCTAATTGATAGGCAATAATGATATATCATGTTCTTTTTCCCTCTCTCTCATTTATTATTTTAGGTACTACCATTTCAATATTAATTCATTCATTCATTTCTACTAATAAAAATACTGTACCTATCTTGGACGAAGAATTCGTAGCAGGCCTAAACTAAGATGGTTGGATGACGTTGGCGATGGCGATCTAAAAACAATTGGTATGAAGAACTGGAAAGAGAATGCCAGAAATAGATTGATCTGAAGCCATATAGAAGACCAAGCTTAGACCCACCAATGGATATAGAGTTACAGATGAAGAAGAAACAGTAGGACATAGCTTGCAGATAAATATAAGACCCAAAAAAAACTCGATGGGATGATTTAAAATATTATTTGTACAAATACTGTGTGTACTTATAACAGTAGAAATGATTTTATTGTCTTTTTTATACAACTAATATGGTAAACAAGCATACGGTACAGAATTCCACAAGAAGCTCTAGAAACCCTCCTCACCGCAGGAGCACAACACAAGGTTATTTGGCTACGATAATTTGTAGGGTGGAGGTATTCCAACAGTCGATGACTCCAATGACAATTATCTGCGCCCTACCTCACATTCTCATACACTTGTCACGTTGTTCTTTAACGTAAACCGATTATTATGTATGTGTATTACCGGTTTGGCCGACATAGAACAAGATACGCTTCATTTAGCCGCATAGAACACACGATTTAAGTTTTTTTTTAGTTATACCAAGTTTCTAAAAAAAGTAAGCAGCATTATCTCGTGTTCAGAGATGTGGCGTGAGACGTTTGGCGTCGGGCCACACGCCGTGCGCCGCTGCCGAGACAATGGCGCGGTTTAAGGAACCGGCGGTAATCCAAAAGGAAAGCGCTTACCGGAACGATGTTCGAGTAAACCTGAAGATTTTCACTTTCGTATTTAACTGTGTGGTAATAAAATACAGCTTGGTATACCTTATTATAAACTAGCTGTGCCCACGGCTTCGTTCGCGTGGACTACGGAACGCAATCAATCAGGCACACGCGCAAATCATGCTATCCCCTCTCCCGGTTAAATGCTTATTATGGGTGATCCTTAGAAGATAGACGACATATACTCCCCTGTTTTTTTGTAGGTCTTTTTCTTGTAGGATTAGCTATCTGCCAGTGAAAGTCCTGTGAAAATCGGTCCAACCGTTTTGGAGATTATCCGGAACAGACAGACAAAAATGTTAAAAATTAGTGTTTTATTATAGGTACCGTATATACTTTCATATGCATTAAGTAAAAAGCTGTTATTTTGATATTACAAACAATTACTTCAATTTTATTAATTGTATAGATATAAACCACTGTATTTTATAAATGTATGGTCACGTTACATGCTGAATAATTTGCACATTTTATTGTTTTTCCATTTCACGGTTTAGCTACAGGGCCCTGACGTCTAACAGTATAGTCACTTTAAAAAATGTTTTTCTCTTTGTACACTATAATATTATACTGAAGTTACATGCGAAATGCGAACCGAGATTGCGGTTTGACATTTTTATTATTTGAATCGCATAGTAACTTTATTTCTTGGTACTTGGAAAAACGATAGCACATTTTACAACGGTCGCTTTATTAAATGGGATTTTCTGAATTGTATTTCACACAAGTTAAAATACATTTATAGGTATTGCCAACGTAATACGTACTTGGAAAGAAAAAGTCGACAGGTAATTACAGGTAATTGGATATTACAAACAGACACTTCAATTTTATTACTTGTATAGACTAACTGTGCCCTTGACCAACTCTTCACTGCAATGCCGACAACGCTTCCTTGTAACCTTGCGTTGTTCTCAATTCCCCTACTTGCCTAAAGTTTGCAAAATTGCTTTCTTTACTGATCAGCACCATGAGGTCATAGCGTAAAGTTATACACCTTAAAACCTTCCTCAATAAATAGGATATAACTCTGAAATCTGCAGAATACTTAACTCCTTACTAACTTTCACCAGAACCATCGTCTTTAGCCCGTTGGAATGGTTTCAATGACCCAGTTATTTGTGTCGAAGTTTCTTAAATTTTGAATTTACCTTTTATTGTTGCAGACCAGACTTACTACGGCAGAAACTACTATATGCTCACTTTAAAATTCGATATACAGAAACGAATAGATTTTTTTTAAAAAGTACCTACCTCGGGAAAATGACTGAAAATCCTGATGGTAAGTGCGACCCCCATAATACGTATTTCGCAATAGCAAAACGCAGAAATCGCTAAATATTTGCTTCGAAATGGCAAAAATTCAGCAATTTCTGCTAACGCTTTGCTATTGCGAAATACGTAATAAGGGGGCGGGTCAGTCTGTAACAACGGTGACCGTTGTTGACACAGTTTTCATCGGTAGTTCCCTATGTCATGCAGGCCTGCTCGAATGCCTTTTCAATATCATAAGAAGGAAGAAACACATTTGCTGGGAGACCATTTCACGTCCACACGTTACGGCAATGGTAAGAATTTGCGAATATTTTTAATTGTGTAGCGAAAGCCACTAATGTGTAGCTTTAACTCCATAAGCCGGTCCACGTGGTTCTATTCTGTGGTGGAAGGGAGATGACTATTCTTTAAGTGTAGGGTTTTTAAAGAAGAACTGGGTAATTATATGTACATAATATTATACTTGTTTCCCATTGTGCGCGCATCACGCGAAATTTACTGGATAGATTTTTTTTTTTTTTGTTTTACTACTTAGCTGCTTGGTCTTATCTTTTTTCTTCATCTTTCATTTTTATCTTCATTCAGTAAAACGTTAATAAGGTTTAAAAAACTACGATTTTCATAAGCACTACGCGTTAATTGCCGTGATGATAATATTGTTACACCCGTGGGTAATAAAAATGCCAATGATTGACGTGAACATGTTTTATTCGAACTCCACTCAGTAGCAAAATACACGAACTCACAACACTATTATTTATTTCACTGTGGTTTCGCCACTTTTATCGCTCGATGTATCGCTTTGTAAATCCAAACTGAACTAACTCGGCGCCGCGCCTGAGCCGCTTAAATACCTACACTAAACGATCTAAATCGTGAATCATCGCTATCTTTCTTGACGTTTAGTTTCTATGCCTACTCTATGACGTAATCGAGGCGACAAGCCCTATACATGTGTGCGTAAACTGTGATATTTACACAAACATGCGCCGCGGTTGTCTTAAGACGCGAACATTATTTCGAATTATGTAGTTATTCCGAGATATTTCTGGAACAGGATTTTCTCTCTTTTTAATCGTGTTGTAATAGGTCGTAATAATATAATAAACACTGTAGACGAGGGCGCGGGTATCAGCTAGTTTAATACAAAATAAAAACACATAGAGTCCTTGCGCATTTGTATAAAAATAACGGAGGTATAGAGTCAGGACCTGGTCTTTTATTATTATTTTTTTTTAAATATTCTTTTTCTTTCTTTCACGTAAATCGTTAGTAACATTTCAATAATACACATATCTTCCATCTAGATTATATTCCAGTCCATATTACCTAGATCTACATTTATTACGACATAATTACCATTAAAGAAATCAAGTGAAGTGGTTTTTTTTTACTTTTATTATTTATAAAATACTACATCATCCAAATTACCACCTTGGCTTCGTATGATAGCGTGAATACGAAAAGTCTAACTTTCCATCACCTAGTGATATAATGGCTCCTCTATCCGATCGATAGATTTAAAACAGTTGTTGCTTATCCTCATACACCCTTCCTCTTAACCCCACAAAAAATAATCAAGGGGGCGTTAAATCATATGATCTCGAAAGCCATATCTCATCCCCGAATCTTGAGATCAAGATTCCGTTGAAATTCTCACTGACTAAATCCTAAATTGGACATCTCGTATTTATGCCATGCGAAACCGAGGTGGTCATTAATTAATGCCTAAAACATAGATTAATAATTGGTTGAAGCTGATTTACAGGGTAAACCAATCATTAACCTATGACCAAAAATTAAGTTTCCTAAAACACATACATCTATACAAATAAATAAAATTGAAGTATCTGTTTGTTATGTAAAAATAACAACTTTTTATGAAATTCGTATTGGCACCTACTCAGAACAAAAAACTAATTTGAAAATTTTTGCTGATTTGATTTGATTTGAGTTGAGATCGCTGATTTTATAAGAAGTAACTTAGGCTATTTTTATCATACAAAAAGAATTAGGGTCCCCCACAAATAAAATAATAAACATTTTATCTTTAAAATAACGGCCGACCGCCGTGGTTGGGAGCGGTATCCCCTCAATACGGACGGCATTCTCTAGTAGCAATAATAGCAATTGTTAATATATTTTATTTAGTTGTTGTTGTCTGTTTGGATGTCTCGAGATATATAGGTACCTAATCTCTTCCCAATGATAGGGTTTATTAAATTTAGGTTTTTAAACCGTTACATTGTTGAATACCTACAACAATCCAACAACATTAAGAAATTACTATAAGCATTTATAAATGACGACATTGAAATATGGCAGACAGTTTTTATTCGACTGCACAGCACCGAGTTAATGTTTAAAATTCGTCAACTGTCAACGCGGACTGTTAATGTTCATGGTTTTATTTAGTACCGGTGCCAGAAAGGGGCGAGACAAAGCCGTTGTGTCTAGGTACCAGTTTAACGCTATAGGTACTAAGGAGAAATATATTATCTGTATGGAGCATAGTTTGTAGAAAAACGAGGTAAAATTAAATTAACGTAAACAAATGCCTATCCATAGTTTATACAAATAAAGTAAAATTAAAGTGCCTTTCTCTATTTCTAAATAAAGGTTTTTGAAGTGAAACTTCCTAGGCGGCGGTGGACGAGAATTGATAGTGAAATGCCTCGGCTTCAGGGGGCCCCCAAAGTAGAGACATATTCGTTTACGTGGAAAAAAGACTAGCTCAACTTGACCAAGAATTGCTGTTGAAATTTTTAAATTATAAATTAGTTAACAGATTAGATTAGGTATTTTCGAATGAGTAAACATTTTACAAACAAAAAACATACAGTAAGTAAAAGATTTTATGCCCGTAGATGCCTCAGTCGTGACAAACTTGTAATTAGGTCATATTTTTAGATTAAAATTACATTTCATTACACCGTATAGGTACGTATTCAATTCTTATTTATACCACAGAGTACTTTTGTATATATGAGAAATTTATACTTTCTATTAGCTTTAGACAGTTATCTAAAACCAAAATGATACATTTCTAATTGTCTAACCACAGCCTCTGTGTCATTGTATTTCGTAAGGAGCCATGGTCCTAGTGGAAATAATACATTTTAATTATATTCAGAAGAATTGTTTTTATGCTAATAACTTTTACTGCATATACTGGTGAACATTACTGGTTCTCTAAATTAAAAGGATTCTCTATAATCGCTATTTACACTTATTATAAGGAAAAAACATGATGAAAACACCATGACACCATTTTACACTAGTTAAAACAATGACACTAGGTGACATGACATTTTTTTTTCATATTTTTCATTTGATATTTTGTTTCCACTGAAAAATATTTGCGTGCCAACGTTACGGCATATTGCATTGCCCACCGCGCGGAATTCTATTTCACTTTTCATAAGATATTATCGCGTAACTATTATTTAATTTACCGCCATCTACTGGTATACCATAGAAGTCAATTTATCACAGCGTTATAAGTTATCAATTGTGATATTAAAATGATAAAGTGCTAGATGTCGCTACATGCCTGAACAGTAAATTTTTTAACGAGAATTGAGACTGACATTTTTTAAAGACGCGTCACAGTCACATCTAGACATTTCGTTACGTCACGAGAGAAAAGAAAGGTACAACGGCCGGCAATCGCCGCCTAAGAACTGTTATTTCAAAATGCTTTTTGGTACAATAAAGTAATCACCAGTATAAATTGGCAGTCGATGGTAATTTGAGGAACTAAAACAACCAAACTAATTCGGAATATTAGAAAGTTGCTCTAGAATATAGAATTTATTCAGACATGACTTGCTATTTAAATCTATACTTAATGTTCTTGTGTAATTTTGTATCGAACATAACTCAGTTTTAGAGCCAATCCTGGTAGTAAACTATAATTAATAGCAATCAATCCTTTATGGAACATCTCTTTGTTGCAATAAAAAACTTAAAAGGTAACTGACATACAATATTTAGGTACTTCTTGTTCCGAGATTTTGCCAAGTAAACATTCTGACCTTTACTGATGTAATTTTATTAAACACTCGCAAAGTCTTGTGGCGACTTATCACAGTAAATAGTTCTTACTTCAGCCACATTCTATTTTGTTTATGATAGACTGGCTGACTTTCAGGTCTTTAATCGTCGGGGTCACCAATTATAGGATCGTTTGGCCAATCCAATTAATTAAAAATGCAGCTCAGCGTTTGAATTATTGCTGTATTTATTTTGTCGCTAGTAACCGATTACAGAATAATATATCTTCTTGTCAGTCAGTTGCATAATGCACTGCAGTTAAATAATGCAAACCTCGGTTAGGTGCACACAGGTGCACAATGGCGCACTGCACGCCATCTTATACGTATCTTGGTTACACGATCTGTCTAGTTTCTTCTCTATCTACAATTTAATAAAAGTTAGCCAGACCTGCTTCTTCTTCCTTACTTGGCAACCAGTCTTCCTTATTGAAGACCATTATTGCCATTATCAAGTGAATATAAATAAAGTATCCTATCTTAGAACGATTTCAGTAAAACGAAGTTGATTTTTTTTTGTTCAAAATTTTCTTGTAATAAAATAAATAGTTCATAAACCACCAACGTTGGGGTCAAAGCGTCGCCACGGCAACATCTGCCAACATTGGGTCTAACAATCGGTCTGTCCCGCTGCATTAGATGTTTCACAAAAAAAAAAAAACCTAAAACAGAATCGAAAGTTTCTCCGTTTTTAAATTAGCGAATATACCTCTAGCCTTAAAACTGAGATCAGTGACAACGCTTTTTGTTATGTACACAATTAATGAAATTGGAGTGTCTGTTTTTAATATCAAAATAACAGTTTTTCACTAAACGCATATAAGTATTACGATACCTGTGGCACAATACCCATTTTTGTCTGTCTGTCTGTTTGTTCCGGGTAATCTCTGAAACGGTTGGACTGATTTTGACGGGACTTTTACTGGTAGATAGCTGATTTTATAGGGAATAACTTAGGGCTATTTTTATTTTAGTAAAAAAAACCGGGTCATGGTGAATCAATTCGGACGCTTAAATGGCTTACGCTGAGTAAACCATAAGAGATATAGCCAATTAATGTACTAAATAATTGTAGACATTAAAAAGGCCTACAAAAAAGTTAGCGATAGTATACATCTATCCCTTGTTTCATTTCGTTCGTCAACTTTTATCACCTTGGAATTATTTTGCTTGCCGTATGAGTTACAAAATCGTTGCTGTACCGTACCTACATATCTTTCAATTATATTTAATATTACGCTCTTATATTGTTTCAAGTATTGAGTGAGCTGGAAAAGTGTAAATTATAGTATTTTAGGTATTAAGTAAGCTGATAAAGTGTAAAAAAAAACTGTGTGACACGTACTTAAAAATTATTTCTGATAATTTGTGCGTAACAAAACAAGATTTACGAAATGAGTTCGCATGATCGTGATGCCGGTAGAAAATTTGAGTCAGGTAGTTCAAAAAGGAAACGAGCTATCAAAAGAAAGCACGTACAAGAAAATCTATGTGGATCTTTATAATATAAATATATAAAAAGTGATGATCAAGAAACCTATACGAAACATTTATTGATTGAAAGTGACTTTAAACCTGATTCAGCTGAATACATTCCTTCCAAATCATCATGGGTGCCGCCGCCATCATAAAGTAAAAACAGCGAGGATGATGATTTAACTACATCATTGTCCCTTAGGTCACCGGTGCCGCCGTCAACCCTAACCAGTCAAGAACACGAATCTGAGCCCGAGTCTATGTCTACATCCATGACTGCTGGAATGGAAAATCTGAATCCTCAAAATGACCCCGGTTTGTGGCCCATAACAATAACTGATGTAGACCGAACTGAGATTGTATTAAGAGGTCCAATCCGGATTAAAATTGAGATATTTCCCGTAAATGATAATGGACGGCGGTTCAGTGAATATTATTATAATAAGATATTAGTTAACGGTGAAAAGCTTGACAGGCGCTGGATGATTTATTCACAAACAAAGGATGCCGTGTCCTGCTTTCCGTGTCGAATATTCTGGCTAGAAAATACAAAGATTGGATCAAGTGAAAGAGTGTGTGATTGAAAATACTTGCGTGATTACCTAAAGTCACACGAATCTAGTCGACAGCACAAAGATTGTATGCTGAAATGGATTAATTTAGAGAATGGTTTAAAAAGCAGTTCCACTATTGACTCCTTGGCCCAGTCACAAATTGAACAAGAAAGGCAACGTTGCAGAGATATTTTGGAACGATTGCTCGCAATTGTAAATTTTTTAGCATCTCACAATTTGGCGTCCAGGGTTCATAGAGAGAAGTTAACATCTGACTCAGGTTCGAGTGAGATAAGCGGCAACTTTATAGATTTAGTAAAGTTAATAGCCCGATTTAATCCCGTGCTGAGACTTCACTTACAACAAGTAAAAGATAAAACGATTAATGACCACTATATCGGAAAAAAATATTCAAAATGAGCTCCTACAATTAATGGCAAGTCACGTTAAAACTGAAATTGTTGAAAAAATAATTAATAATAAATATTACTCTATTATTCTTGATTGTACTCGCGACGTTTCTCGTGTTGAGCAACTATCAATTATTATAAGATTTTTTTATGCAAAAACAGCTGAAGTTGAAGAACATTTTATTGGTTTCATAGCTGTCGCAAAAACCACAGCTGAGAGTTTGACTAATTATATAATCACAGAATTAGAACAGTTAGGTATATCATTGCAAAACCGTAGAGGCCATGGATATGATAATAGTGCCAATATGCGTGGTGAAAAAAGTGGTGTCCAAAAACTTATTATTGAAATTAATCCACTTGCTTATTTTTTACCTTGTGGGAGTCATAGCTGGAATCTCATCCTAGGAGATGCAGCATCGTTTTGTGTCCAAGCAAAATCTTTTTTTGGTTTGCTACAAAGGTTGTACACTCTGTTTGCCGGCTTAAGTCAGAGGTGGGCTATTTTAAATGCTCATGTAAAATCCTTATAGCTACTAAAAACACTTTCTGAAATTAGATGGGAGTGCAGGTTAGCACCGGTGAAGACCGTTAAATACCAACTAAGCGATATATGTGATGCTTTATAGGATTTAGCAGAAAATACAACAGATTGTCAGTTGGCCAGTGAATGCCATTCTATAGAAAAGGAAATAACCACCTATGAATTTGTAGTTCCACTTGTCATATGGTGTCACATTCTTACAAAAATAAATGTTATCAGTAAAATGTGGCAAAGCGAAAACATGCACTTATAATAATGTGGTTATACAACACCTAGACGCATTTACAAATTGGCTTGAGAATTATCGAGAAAATGGTTTTCAGTCATCCCTTTTAACAGCGAGAGAAATAGCCGAGCAAATTATATTGACAGACAGTTTAAAGGAGTCAGAAGACAATGTAAAAAAGGCATTTTGATTATGAAGGGGAAGATGAAGCTCATGAATTGAATGCGGAAGAGATATTCCTAGAGATTAAACTATTTTTATGTTAATTTCGACAATATGCGCGCAAGCTGCCATCCTAGGTTTGAGGCACTTAAACATCATGAGAGCATATTTGGTTTCATGTATAATATAAAAAGATTAAAGGAAATTAGTGATAGGGAACTTTCGAAGCAATGCAGCGACTTGCAAATATCTGTGACAGTAGGAAAATCATGTGATATTGATGGACATTGTAGCGAAAACCCCCGCCACAACTGACGCGTCAACGCATCTACATAGCAACACATAGCGACATCTATCGAGCCACATACGACGCATCCTACATCGCGCTATAGAAATTAACTCAATCGTTGAGTATATATACAAGAACCCGACTACAACCGTCGCACCCGTCACGTCCACCCTCTCTAGCGGTAACCCAAGCCTAGGTCCGTTCCTCGGTGTGAAACCCTTGGGTCAGGCAACCGCCCGCGCGATACAAGTGACACTGTACGTGCATCACTTAGCTACCTACATACAACACTACACACGTATGAACATACACACGTGCACACCACACAGGTACATAGGTTCTGTGAGGGACCTTTTTTTTTTTCTTTTTTTACGCTAGTTAGTTAGCGCTAGTTAGTGTAGAAACAGTGTAGAAACATTCCGATTACTGAATACACATACGCACGGTTCCTTCCTTCCTCCCAGGAGGAAGGGAACGTGCCTATGTGTATATTTAGTTAGCTCGAATCGTAGGTGTAGGGATTCGAATAGATCGCGACCTATTTGCGAACGCGACGACCGCCCGAGCCGAGGTCCGGCCACTTTGGCACCCTCGTGCGAGTCGTCCACAAAACTTTCGCGGCTGAGTGCT
Organism: Saturnia japonica; assembly: GCA_033032175.1. NCBI lineage: Eukaryota > Metazoa > Arthropoda > Insecta > Lepidoptera > Saturniidae > Saturnia > Saturnia japonica. The sequence goes on along the minus strand of CM065308.1, from coordinate 1,358,151 downwards.
CTCTGCGCTCGCCCCCAAGTCCGGTGAAGCTGTAAAAGCCGCAGCGGCTTTAGGGCCCCTAAGGCTAACAGTGTAGTCAGTTCTAACAAAAAAAAAAAAAAATACAACTTTCGGGGTGCCCGATTGCATCCTCTGTTATGTGCTGCAAGCAATATGTCCACGAGACACAAGCTTACGCTCTACAAGATGTGTATCCGACCGATTATGACATATAGCTGCGTTGTGTTCGCACATATGTCAAGATATAATTGGAAACGCTTACAAGCCATCCAGAATAGGTTTCTTCACCGCCTTACCGGCGCCTCTTGGTATGTTCGTTATGGAGGATCTCCATAGAGGTATGGACCTTCCATCGATACATGCCTATGCCAAACACCTTTCTCGCTCTTATTTCGACACCACGTCGAACCACGCGAATCCCTTAATAAAAGCGGCAGCTTCGTATGTTCCCGACCCCAACGCCTGCCGGAGAAAACGCCGGCCGCGTAATATATTCACTGACCCGCTCGACCAAATCGAAACAGCTAACGCGTTCTACGCCACCGTCTCTCCAAACAGAGCGTGCCACCGCCCACGCCCGCGTAACCACCGTTCTCTCCGCAGAGGACGGGCGGTTAACTTCGCTCCCGCACACCCGTCACGTCCACCCTCTCTAACGGCAACCCAAGCCTAGGTCCGTTCCTCGGTGTGAAGCCCTTGGGTCAGGCAGCCGCCCGCGCGATACAAAGTGACACTATACGTGCAACACTTAGTTACCCACACACAACATTACACACGTATGAACACACACATACACGTGCACACCACACAGGTACATAGGTTCTGTAAGGGACCTTTTTTTTCTTTTTTTTTTGCGCTAGTTAGACTAATGCGCTAGTTAGTGTAGAAAAATCATTCCGATTATTAAATACACATACGCATGATCCACTCCTTCCTCCCAGGAGGAGGGGAACGTGCATATGAGTATATGTTAGTTAGTTCGAATTCTCGTAGGATTAGGGAATTAGTTAGATCGCGACCTTTTCGCATTCGCGACGACCGCCCGAGCCGAGGTTCGGCCACTCTGGCACCCTCGTGCGGGTCGTCACAAACTTTCGCGGCTGAGTGCCCTAAGCGCTCGCCAAGTCCGGTGAAGCTGTAAAAGCCGCAGCGGCTCTGTTTTTGGATAGGGCCCCTAAGGCTAACAATGTAGTCAGTTCAAAAAAAAAAAAAAAACAACCGTCGGGGCAGCTGCCCGCCAGACATAGCACCCGCCTGGCCGGAGGATCCTCCCTTTTCTATGGCGGATGAGGAACTTTACTCTCTGTTCCTCACCTCCGCTAAAGACATGAATGTACGAAGAACTAAATATGTTCATCCGTGTGTATGAAGTAAACGATGACATTATCTCGGTGCTGAAATACATAATAGAAAAAAAAAATACTGAAATATACCCCACTATCGAAATAGTTCTGAGAATTATGCTACCACACCTGTTACGGATGCATCTGCTGAAAGGAATTTTTCGAGGCTTAAAATTATTAAAACATATTTGAGGAATTCGATGACACAGGATCGGCTTTCAGCCCTTGCTATTCTTTCAATCGAAAATGACGTAGCTCATTCGTTAGATTATTGTGCTTTAATTAAATATTTTAGTTTTAGTAAAAGCCGCAAACATCAATTTTAAAATTTATAGTCTCTGTATTTCTTAATTTTGTAAATCTTTCAATGAAGTAAAATACTTTAGAACTAAAACTTCTTTATTTTCTCGATGACAGTTCTAATTTGATAGTTGTAGTGTTTCGACCAAATAAGTAATGATATCGATCGATGTCGATTCATCAGATTTTGATTAAAATAAATAAATAAAGATTACCTGTTGTTATAATTATTTCGTTTCATTGTCGAGTACCTACCTATACCTATTTATTTTATAACAGCTTCGAAAATTTTGAAAAAGTTGGCATTATCAATCAAGAATTAATACGTGTAACATTTTGTAATGAAATATAATATTAATTAATTAATTTGTACAAAAGTATCCGGCAGTAGTTTAATTTCTTACATTTTGTAAAAAAATATCGGGTCTGTTATCGTGTAACGTTTATCGATACAGCTCATCCCTATCGGTTTCTCCGACTCTGGTATAATCTTGTACGTGTGTAAACGTCATATTTTTATAAAATAATGCATACATAATGTAAAAAAGACGCTCGTTCAAGTTTTCACAGGAGCTGTCATAGATAAAATAAATAAATGGAAATGGTCTAATGTTATTTGTCTCTGCTAGTGATGTGTTAATCGATTATTTTTGTGATTGAATAATCGTTGTCTATTAGTATATCGTAAACGAATAATCATTTAAAGATCGATTATTTTGGTCACGATGCTTTAAATCTTCCTTATCTAAGCCTGTTAAACGAGGTCTGGTCTCCTTAATTTTTTGCATCAAGCTAATCTATCGTGGTTTGTTAGTTCTGGCAATTGGGCTTCTTGAGCTGTATTTTTATATTTGACCATCGGATACAAGATGGTTGGCCTCTATATCTTTTAATGTGAAACATCTAATGCGGCCGGTCTTACCGATTGTTGGATCCAATTTAGGCGGATGTAGACGTGGTGACGCTTTGACTTCAACGTTGGCGGTTTGGAAACGAGTTAGTTTTTTAAAATAGACAGATTGGATAATTTCAAAGTTTTTGTTAAATCATAGATATATTAAAAGCGGTTGTTTGGGATCGCGAGCACCATACACATAGTAGTAAAATAAACATCATTACAGTGACTCTCTTACGGGTACGGGTACTGATGCTGGTACTAGTGCAATCAGTTAGACACACAAACTTCTTCTTTTTAAATATTTACTAAGATGTTTCACATCTACCGGGTATCCTGTAAGGGCCAACTTTATTTTCGGTTCTAGTAGGTTCAGCGCGATTTGTACTACATAATCATCGCCACATATTTTGAAATGGCCACACCATCTAAGGCAGTTTTCACTAATTTTATCTGATAAAGCTAATTTTCATTTATAAATTGGGGATTTTATCTTGCCCATCCCCGCCCATCTAAGTATCTTTTTGTATGTGTCTTCTTGACTATCCAGAATTACGCCCTTACTTATAGTTCACCCTATTACTATATACTTTTTCTATTTTATTTTAATTCATATGAAAAGATTTTTTTTTTGGCTCTTGGTTTTACGGCTTGACGCAACCTAACTCCTGTTAGGTGTGAAGAACTTTTGAACGCTTCTGCCGCTATTCCTACTAAACCCATTTGGCAAGTGGCGTGGCTTCAATAGCAGTAGCTCAATATGTAAGAGGATATTACAACTGAGTGCTTCTTTCGCCTGCTGTCTTCACCCGTAACCTTGGCACGGGACCGCGATATAACTCGCGGCACTGGCCTATTCGGATTTCACCACCCTGTAACTCTTTGTTTAGTACTTATATTTTTAAGTTATTTTATAATTTTTAAAAGTATTTTTGATAATTGATATAGGTTATAGATAGCCTACCAATTGATGAATGACATAATAAAAGGTAAGAACACCAATTGATGAACACTCCTGCTGATAATTCTTAATTTTAATCTGAATAAAACGCCCGAATGTTTTGTTAGCCTTGTACTTTGCAGAACTAGTTTCCATTCATTTATTATTTGAAATCGATTATATTTACCGGTAAGGATAAACCCGTATTTAAAAATGAACGATTATTGATAAGCGATTATCAACATCACTAGTTTGATTACCTTTTCGTTCAACTGATCTGAAATAGACTACACGAAATCGAACCCCAATTTAAACGTGTAGGTAGTAAAAGTTAAGAATTAGGGAGTGGTAGGGTGACCCTATCTCGATCTGCTTAGTGAGCCTTTGCGCTGCTTTGCGCCTATTAGGCAATCAAGGAACAGTTAGGGACTTTGGGAACTCCTTTGTCGAGCGTAGAGTGCAATCGTGTACCTATTTAGTGTCCGTTCGTTCCTCTAGCTTACACAGCCTTTGTACCTTACTATAGTCATGTCTAGTAGATATGAAAGAGAAGTTTTATCGTGTGTTTTGGATTTGTACAAAGACATGCCTTTTATGTGGAATAGAAGCCATACAGATTATAGTGATAGGGAAAAGAGATTCCAGGGCTTTAGAGACATGTTACAAATTTATAAAAAATACGATATAGATGCTTCGATTAAAACATTAAAAAAGAGAATTGAAAATATGCGAACAGCATATTTAAAAGAATTTAAAAAGGTACCTATTATCTTATACTATTATGTGAGCAATTCTTGTATAATTGGTTTCTCGGAAACGGCTCCAACGATTTAGATAATGTTTGACATTCCAAATTTACTTAGAAAGGTGCTTTTCTTTTCTAAGATACCGAGCAAAGCTCGGTCACCCGGATGTTATTAATTATTTCACCTATATTATATTATATATCAACACTAAATTGCATATTGAACTTTAAACATCAACATTAATTAAACATTATACAACTATGTGGCAAAATAGTATACTGCCTGCCTGATGGTAAGCAACTGCCATAGCTTATGTACGCTTGTAATGAACTAGGTAAAAACTACCACATTGCCAACCTTAAACACTCTTAACACAAGAAATCAGAAACCCTACTCACCACAGGAACATAACACAAATTTATTAGGCTAAAATCTGAAGGGTGGAGGTATTCCACCAGTCGGACTGCTCCAAGTAGAGAGAAATGTCCATGTAAATTTATCTGCATTTACCTCTTTTTACTCGCCACTATGTAACTCACATATATTTTTGTATTCCTTATTACAATTGCAGTGATTTACAACATTCTCATTTAATTTTAGGTCTTGGCATCAAAGCGTTCAGGAGATAAGGAGTATGTACCGACTCTGTGGTACTTTAATAAATTAAACTTTCTGAACTCTGAAATGGAATCTTGCCCTGTTGTTGTGTCAGACTTTGTAAATGTGGTAAGAAGTAAAATTTTAAAGTTGTTTTTAAAAATTATATGATACCAAATACACACCTTAATTATTTAATGTTTATCTGCCACTTTAATAATAAAAGTATTACAGAAATAGTTTGGACAATTTATTAAGGAGATTAGTTGTGAAGAATTTTGGGAGTTACAGGTTGTGACCAAGAAATTGCAAACTTAGCTGAACAAAACTGAGCCAATAATATAAAAACAGACATGGCTGAGTGAAAGTGAGTACATGATATAGGGTTACAGAGTAAAACATTTATGTTTGCCCTTGAATGAAATGTATCATTTTCTTAGTTTTTGTAATCAACAATATTCGGAGATGAATAGATTGCTCAATTATTTTTTTATATTATGTAAAGCAGGATGGCATTAACTAAATCAACATTAAGCCATATTCATGGCAATCTGAAATGAGAGGGAAGTATACCAAATGCATTCTCTACATCTCTCCTGGCTCTTAACAAATGATAGTTAAAGATCATAGCTTATGTGGTTATGTTATTTTTTATGTAAAGCAAATACACTGTCACCTAGGAATACACATACAGCTATATAAGTGTGTCTGGTAATCCTGAGGGTGGTGGAATATTGAAACCATTCTTAATTATTTTCTCATAAAATTATGTACATTTTAAAATAGACTGTCTGCACTGGATCATTTAGTGGTTCGGTAAGAGAATATCAACTCATAGTTAGTACCTAAGACAGTAAACATCACTATAATAACAATACGATTTTTAACAAAAAAGAAAGCTAACTTCAACGATTTTAAAGAGTTCCCTGGTCTATCTTCGAAGTTGAAGGTCCAATGCCAATTAAAATAGGGCCAACCTTGAAGTATCCCTTTTCAACGAAAAAGGAATCATCAAAATCAGTTCATAAACAAATAAGTTAAAGCTGAACTTCCATAAAAAATAAACAACTAAACTGAGCTCCTCCTTTTTTTGAAGTCGGTTTAAAAAAATTATAATTGTAAAACAAGAAACCACCTCCAAGCGATTTTTCGATAGTGATGTTTGCTTCATGTGCTCTAACAAAGTGATATTTCTCCTCAAGATATCTGAAACAATGATTATATTCAAATTTTAAAATGATTTTAGAAAAAATTATCATCAGATGAAGACAACTCGATTGACGAAAGTATACCTAACGCATTAACACCTGAGCCGGCAATTAAAAAAAGAAAAAGAAGAGAAATACTTCTACACACACCAGAAGAGATTGAGAAGTCCAGTGAAAACTTATATCCATATAATGAATTAGAGCAATGGGAAGTATTTGGAAAGTATATCGGCATGCAAATGAGAGATTTAACCGAAAGACAACGGGCAATTTCCCAAAAAATAATATCAGATGTAATTTTTTACGCTAAATTCGATAGACTTGCCGAAGACTCCTATGTAGTTGTTGCACCATCTAGTGAACACAGATCTATATCAACAGACACAACTACCGCCTTTACAGTCATTCAATAAAGCTCACCAGCATGAGCATTGACAGCAAGATGCAGACTCATTCAGACCTGTGGAAAATGCTCACATCAATTTATCAACTATAGAAGAGCTGATAATCGTCAAACGGCTGAACAGATTTTCTTGAATCATAGCTAAGAGCATCAAATTAACCATTAACGCCTATAGCTGTACCGTAATTATTATTTTAATAAACATTAGGTAAACCTTTCAAACGAAAAAGTCGGCCGTCACGGGACGCTCGGCAGATTTGCATCTTAATGAATAACTATTCAAATAAATTAAGTTTGTGTGTGTCAGGTCCGATGCACGACTGGGTATTTACTCCTTGAATACGCAAAAAGCTAAGAGGTGATCCCAAAACACAACAAACCAAAATAAAGCCACTGTGATGATTTTTATTTTATTACCTACATCTATGTTTTATTACATAAACATCTAACAAAGTAAGTAATATGCCTGGAAATTATGAACTACAAAAATTTGATATAAGTTACCTAAGTATAAGTAATTAGATATAAGTTATTTTCATAAAGAATAAAAATGCTAAAAGAAAATTGTCTTCTTACCTTAATAGAAACGTTGGAATAAATATGAACAATATAATTATGATAAGAATAAGAGTTCAAACTTAATAACTTTTAAAGCTCACCGCTTCAAATCTAACTTAGTTTCTTAATAAAAGATAACAAGTTTGGCCTTTCCACGGTGAAGGAAGCGACTGCTCCAGGTTTCAAGTCCCAGGGAGTGCCTCAAAGACCAAGAAAATATATGACTGAGTAGACAGGGTATATGAAATCCAATGTACTATATGTCATAAGCCGTTCCATCTTGAACAACGCCACAAATTGCCGTTTTTCCAGACCTTTAGCGACATGAACAGTCTGTCAATGTAAGACTGATCTCCATGCCCAAGTTGTCGGCTGCCTTCTAAAAGTCAGTCCATAATCGCTAGTCAACAGTACGGACTCTAGGTCAATAGTATGCAAACTTCTATTTCAATGGTATTGTTTAAAAAATCATGACACTTATTATTTTATTGTGGTAAAGCACTATCCGATCGTAAAAGTTGTTGTATCCACAAACAACAGTGACAACCCAGAGATCGACGGTCGTCGTCGTCATGCCAGCCTTTAAGCCTCTCTGAAGCTAAATGTAGGTACACTGGCTGATCCAGGACCATGTTCATGGTGGTCACGAATCAGTATGACAAAATTGTAGTGTCCTACTTTTAGTTTTTTTCCCCAACTTAAGGTTAGTATGTAAATAATTACCTTAACTGTTGAGACGCACGCGAATCGAGTTCCACAGTTGCACGATTTCGCTCCATCCTAAAGTTCCCTCGAGCCAGCATCGAGTGAATCTACATATTGGATATATTTCCTTTCAAATGCAATTCTTATTACATTATTACACGTCCATTATTTTCTAGTCATCTTTTTTTAATTTTCATTATTGACGACTACTGCAGTCTTGGCAAAAGCTACCTACTTTTTGTTGTCCCGACAGAGCGGCATAGGTGCCATGGTGGTATCCGTACAAATCTCTCTCGAAGTTCGCATTCCATTTTAGGGTTCGAAAGGCAAAGTAGTGCAGTCAACTACACTACACTGTAGTAGGTAGGATAGCGGCGCACTAATTAAGGGCCATATCTACCCGTTAAACAGGCACATAGTGGATGTAATCGTGTAGTGTGATAAGCATATTAACGCTACGGATGTGGAAAGGTGAGTAAAAGGTTTTTTTAAAGGATCGGCAACTCACATGTGATGCTTCTAGTGTTGTACTCGTTCATAGGCTGCGGTTACCGCTTACCATCAGACGAACCGCGTACTTTTTTGCCAACATCGTGGCATAAAAAAATACCTTTTATTAGTAGAAACTCGAGTCAGGCTGAAAACGCAATTTAAAATATACCTCACTCATATTTTATTTAATTACGAACTCTTACAAGCTTCAGCCAGTTTCTCACTCTCTCACATATGTAAATATCACCGGTTAAATATACGAACCGTTGTTGCCTGTCTACTGAAGTGGAACTGTGAAAATTTCGACCAATAGAATTGCACCTCCAGCAAATTCTGACTAATAGAATGGCATGTCTATTGGTCGTAATTGCCACAGCTCCGCTTCAGTGAAAAGGCAACTTTAGTTTGTAAAATGTCATTAGACTGAACGGACACTAAAGCTTGCAATCTGAAGGTCACACGTCTCTAAGTTTACCATCGAATGCCAAAAACGTACCCACTAACTATTGGCAACTTGACCATCTTGGCATTAATAAATAGCCAATACCAGATGAGGACTTTTAAATAAAACTCGTACATATAATTTAGAAAAATATTTTAACACATAAATCATACTTAAAGATACATACATTAATTTACCTTGGAATGTAACTGGATAATACTAATGAATTCACAGCTTATTTGGTGAGTTCAAACTACTTATACCGTATGAGAAAAACAATACAGCCCAAGGATTTTCGACTGCAGTACTACAATGCGTTTTTTATTCCCGCGGAGTAACTGACATTTCATATGTTACTAATTTATTGTGCTTTAAAATAGTGATGTCACCAATCGGAACTAATCATAAACCGTACGAGTTATTCTCAAAAAAACCTAAAACTCTTCAAATGTGAGAGCCGAATTAGGGAGACTGAGTCTCTCGTGGACCAACCCATGCTTTCTTTTTTTTTTTTTTAATAGGTTACCATTTAGTGTATATGAAGAAGCAGGTACACAGTATGGACGTATTTCGATACCATGATACAGCCTTTACCGCGGTCTCTTGTACTGGGACTGCGGATAAACCAATTAGGTCCCTGATCTTGGGCGTCACATGAATTAGGGTGGCCCATGAACCATTACTATAGGTTTATTTTGATATACTAATCCCAATAATACGAACATACAGCGCATCCGCACTGTACGACGTTCTCTAATTAAAGTGTGGCATCACTTTTTTTTTCTGATTGAATATAATGTTATAATAAATAATTTTCTGATTGAATATAATGTTATAATAAATAAAAAACTCTCGAGTAAATATTTAAAATCTTACGATTTCAATAACGTTAAATACAAACTACAAAAGCACGACACTACAAAACTAAATGTGGCAACACTATTTATTTTCAAAGTTTCACATTAGTGATTGTCCATATAATTCGTGGGATTAAAAAACGCACAGTAGTAGCTGTGTTTTACATCAAAAATTTTGACATATTTAGTTATATTCATTAATTTCTTTTTCATGTTTACATTACATGATATTATGTTTTTTTTGGTACAGTCGAATACATTTTATAACATTCTAGAAAAAGTTTATTTAAATCGGTCTAAGAGCTAACAAAAGAATACAGAATTGTGATTTTGTAATACATAAGCAAGTTCGAGCTGTAACTGTCTCTCGCGCTCCATTCGGTCGTTCGGGTTCAGAGTGATAACAATATATTTTTGATACAACGTAGCTATTCTTCAAATGATTTACCGACCGCTTTTTATCATAACGTTTTTATGAAATTTAAGATCGAGGGCGGTAAATAAGGAATTACTTCTACTTCGGGGTTTTTAATGAGTCGATGTTCGTAATTTCCGCACCGTCCGTGTACACACAATGTAAAATTTTGCATCACATTTGCAAGTAAATAAATTAAATTACTTCAAAATACTAATCAACCCAACGACTACAAAATTTGCGAATAGCGGGTTTTTATGCGGTTGGTTTGGTGCAAGTGCAAAAAAAATGGCATCAATTGCAAAAGCCATTACGCCTTCAGGCGTTAGCGCAAAAAGGCCTTCGGATTTTATTTACGGGGTTACACCCAAGATAGCCTACGTTAAATTATTACACTGTTTAAGTGCAAGTGTGATGAAAAAATATAAAGTCCTTCTAATCTTCATTTAAAAACGATCGATAGAGGTTAACGATAAAACGCCACTACGATATAACCTACGTAGTGGTCGATTATCGATATGAAAATTAAGTATTCGAGTAAATCGAATAGCATGTGAATATACAATCGATCAAGCTCTCAAATCGCTTGGACCATCACCCTAGAGAGGCCGATATACAATAACATGTCTAGTTTAAAAGCAACAAAAAGGTTTAATTACACGCAGAAAGCGTTTTTGTACTGAAACTTCTTTGGATGCTATGACAGTAAAATTCTAAGGTTTGAAAATAGAACATTTCTGACGGAAAATAGGTACTTCGACAGAGAGAGAAAAATGGACTTCTGTAAACCGAAAGAGATAATGAACGCAATAGAATAAGAAAAGATAATAGTCCGATTGGAATCGAATGAATGATTTTTTTTTATTTTGGCTTTCTGCATATGTAGGCAATGTCAAGTATAAAATAAATACTTTATTGCACTTTTAGTTTGTACACTGAAGGGCTTAAAGCTAAATAGCATTTTCTTCCGGCTAAACAATTGAGTTTTAATTTTTGGTCTCGGCTAATTTAAATTTAAAAAAAGGTAAAAATTTGAATCACAAGTTACACTTCTGTCTTTTTTTATTACTATTATTAGTATTGTTTATCCTACTCCGAAATACTTAAATAATTCATGATACTAGAAATAAATACAATAATTATATTCTATAGGCTGACCGCTGTTAGGGCAACCATCCTGATGGTTCGCGGGACACGGGACGGCGATTGTGCACGGATATACACGATATTGAGATAATAACCCGACATCTTATATATATTACACATGATACTGCAACTGTGACAGACAACTATTGATAAATAAAATAATTAGTAAACATTAAATTAAACAAAAAAACCACTGCATTAAACTAATATTGTACGTATAAACATTACACGCGGTCATACAAAAAAATAAATTATAAAGGCATTACTTTTCATTGACTACATAGTTATTTTAAACACAACAGTCGGTGATTCCGTCTAGTAAAATTATCTCATATGTAGCAGTCACAAAAATGAAACCGAGAAAGTCTACGTCATACGTCTATTGCTGCCGGCGGCCGACAACAGACATAGCTTATTGGTCGGTTTCGTCCCTCTCCCGCGTCCCGCAGACAATAAGAAGAGCCGTGCTTATGTCGGTCTATAATAATAATCGGTACAAAGGGTGACGATTATCTTAAACGTACAAATCGGTATCGATAAATAATGACGTGCTTTCAAAGTGTCGATAGAACGAGATTCTTCTCGTTCGTAGTGAAGTGTAAGACAGCGGCTATGGCGTTCAACATGTGTTTCCTTCCTGCATAGTCGGTAGACATGAGATATGCCATGACCACATTTTTCAAGTACTCTAAGTTCGCACCCTCGCGGGACTGTATCCTTCGGAGCCTGGAAAATTGATAGCCATTTTTTTAACTCTTTTTTGAAGTCGCATAACTTCTCTGTTTATGAACCGATTTGGATGATTATTTTTCGTTGGTTTCAAGGTTTGGTTACATTTTAATTTTATTGGTATTGGATTTTGAACTTCGAAGATATACCAGGGAACTTCTCAAAATCATTGAAGCCACCTTTTTCATTAAAAATTGCCTTGTATAAGTTTATCGTAAGGCTGATTTTAAGTGACACGCTAAACCTAGTGGGGGGACTGATTCTCAAGAGGAGCTGCCGGAACATACCTATCACCGTTCAACTGGTATCGAACATTTCAGCCAACACTGGCACATGTAGCGGTGCCCCGTCAGGGAGGTCAAAAATATTCTTTAAAAAAAGCAGGTAGTTGTACCTAAATACCAAAACGTCAAAAACGGTAAACTTAGATAACCTCTTTTTAAACTTCTCAACATAAATGAAAAAAGCCGAGGTCTTAGTAACAGACTCAAAAGATAAAACATTGTATCGGTGTTATAACATCGATAATAAATTTTGTTGCCGAAAAAAAAAACAATCAGCATTTTCTCGCAAATCTGATTTTGTTACGATATGTACCGATATGCTAAGTTTTTTTTCTCGAAAATTACGTTTCACATTGTACAGATTTAAAGCTGATGATATGAACCAGGTGGTAGATGGTAACAGGGCACTCTGTATCGATCATCTAGATATCTATATCTTCAAAGTCGTAAATATAGTCGTATAGTCTGTAAATATATGTAAAAATAAATTACCTGTCGATTTCTTCTTTCAAAGTACGTATTACTTCTTTGAAGCGCTCCTTTTCGATAGTCGCGTCGCGTTGGCAATCCCTGGAAATGTATTTTAACTTGTGTGAAATACAATACAGACAAACCCATTTAATAAAGCGACCGTTGTAAAACGTGCTAACGTTTTTCCAAGTACCAAGAAATAAAGTTACTATGCGATTCAAATAAGAAAAATGTCAAATCGCAATCTTGGTTCGCATTTCGCATGTACCTTCAGTATAATATTATAGTATACAAATGTAAAAACATTTTTTTTTGTTTTTTTTTTTAAGTGACTTTACTGTTAGACATAAGCAATTTTGGCAAGTGATGAGTGAAGATGGCGTGAACGCGATTAACTTCTCATTTTGAAAGTCGTCATAATAGTAAATAGTTACGTCTGTCTCCCCCTTGGAGATATAAATCAAAAACCACATGGGTTATTTGGGTTGGCTTAGTATATTATAATATTTCCTGAAAGATCATTCAAGAGTATTCGGTATACAACTCTAACACACTGTGTATAACTTTAACAGACTGTGTATAACTTTAACAGACTGTGTATAACTCTAACAGACTACACACATCAAAAAAGTCTAAGCAACATGCGTGATATTAAATTTTTTTCCATTTATATTAATTAATTTCTAAATATTTACTCAAACAAAGTGCGTAGGTAAGTAAACTTTTTTGTTATCGATGACATACTGGCTGGTTGTAAAAAAAAATTTTGATTATGTTTTGTTTTTTCATAAAATTCAAATGACTGCGAATTTGTTTGAATTTAAGTGCGTTTTAATTGCTACGTTTAGTCTTGATTTTATAATTTTACCAACCATTTAAATAAAGTTAGCGACAAAATTGAATTGTCAGATATTCTTTACGTCATGAAGCGACGTCATTTGATGGCAGATGAAATGTAAAGAGCTGTAGGGATGTTGCAAGCGGGAAGTAATCAATCTCAGGTATCTCGACATTTTGCCATTCATAGAAGTGTTATTTGTCGTCTTTGGCAGCGCTACAATAATACAGGAGAACCCGCTGAACAGCATCCAGGCCGTAAAAGGAGTACAACCACTCGGCAAGACCGGTACATACAACTGACTGCAAGACGCCAGCCGATGTTAACCGCTCGAGAGATAAGTTTGAGGCTACAAATTTCAAGTGGTGTTGATGTAAGTCCTCAAACTGTGCGAAATCGACTGCATGAGTACGGCCTACGAGCTCGACGCCCAATCAGGTGCCCACCGATACGTCACGGGAATCGCGCTCGTCGATATGAATGGTGTAGAGAACGCATAACATGGACCCAGGAACAATGGGATAAAATTATGTTTTCCGATGAGTCGCGATTCGGGTTTAAGCCTGATACAAGAAGGGTGCGAGTGTATCGTCGGCCCGGAAATACTGAAAGGCTCAGGTGCGTTCAGGAAGTTCATCCATACAGCGGCTCAACAGTTATGTTATGGGCGGGTATTATGAAGAACAGGCGAACTGAGCTCGTTTTTGTAAATGGAAACATGAATGCTGAAAATTACATTGAGGATATTCTCAGACCTTATGTCTACCCATTTGCACAAACCTTTGGATCCGATTTTAGGTTAATGCATGACAATGCGCGTTCTCATACAGCTCGGCGAACCAGTGAATACTTTGCAACGGAGATCATCCGGGTATTGCCCTGGCCTGCACAATCGCCAGATTTCAACCCCATCGAGCACGCATGGGACATGCTCCAGAGACGTGTTTTGAAGGACTTGGACGGAGCGACAACAACCCAACAGCTGAAGGATTTGCTACAATTTCATTGGGAGCGAATACCGCAAGATGACATAAACAGTCTCATTAATTCAATGAATAATCGTTGCCGACAAGTTCTGAATAGCAGAGGAGCCCATACTTTGTATTAAATTGTTCTATTCTTTCACAATAAATACATTTTCTTTAGAAATTTAATTTTGTAAGAAAAAAGTTTAGTTTCTTATGTATCTTAGTTTCTACAGTATATTCTAATACATATTGTTCATTTCTGTTATTAAAAGAACTTATAAAGACAACAGCTGTTATTTTTACATCATAGAACCCTAAAGATATTATTTTAAAAATAAAATACAACGTTATAATGTGAAGAACCATCCTAAAATTTAAATTAGTACATGTTGCTTAGACTTTTTTGATGAGTGTATTTATAATAATTCTAACAGACAGTATAGAATTGTAACAGACTGTCTATAAACTTCTAACACACTGTCTATAACTCTTAACAGACTGCGGACGGCGCTAAAAAGACTGCTACCCTCTCTCCAAAACTTATTTTTTTACAGAGGAATAGATTTCAAGTAAGATATTTAACTTGAGTCTCAGACAATTCAAAAACGTCTTTTTAGAAGCCTCAGAAAGACCGTTATGGTGTGAAGTTTATGCAATATGTTGATGGTAGTGTTGGTAATACATTAATTAACCGATAGACATATAACTACACACAATCGTTTTATTTCAACAACAGATTGTTGATTTCCAATACGTAACTCGGTTCTTTGTTGCCATAACTAAGATTTCCGCGAATGACCTTTATTAGAGCTCATCAAGCTACTGCGGTACGGGAGTTTCGGAAAACGTGATGACCTTTTTTCTGTTGTTTAGGATGGTCTGACATACATTCAGTAGACTAAAAACAATCAATAGTCAATCAATTAATCAAGTATTTGTTCAAAACACATAAATTACTATCGATTGTGCAAAAAACTAATGTTTCACCAACACTAGCTCATGGGAGAGGTAACGTAAAACACAGGTAGTGTAAGCGGTTGGCCCAATGTAGGGTTAATCAACTCGGAGCACTGAACAGCCACATCAAATGGCTAGTGAAAATACTGGAGAAACAGTACTGACAGGAATTAAGACAGTCGCTGGTTGAAACCAAACCAGTGTGTAATTAGGAATTACCTGAAGTGTCCTTCCATGATGTGTTTCTCTTTTCTTAGTTGTGATATATCGAGATCCTTCCTTGCAAGTTCGTGGGCGTAATGCAGCATATGCGGCGGTGCCGCTGAATCCTGTAGCATAGATTTAAAGACCATTATCAAAATATACTGTACTTTCATTGTATCGTTATCAACAAAAAACCGTACGGTTCGGAACCCTACAAGCTTCAGCTCCTCTTGGGAAGGGCGATAGGGAAGCCTAATGCCATAATGCAATAGGCAAACGGATAACTTTTTAAAAACCTTTATTTATTAATAATTATTATAGATTTATAAAACTAGGAAAAATATAATTTCACATAAATAGCGCACTAGAAGTACTTAACATATCGTCTAAACATATATATATTTTAAATAAACGCAGAAAAAAATAAGGGAACAACAGATGTCAGCTCAACGCACCAATCTGAGATTTGACTGCATGTTTAAAAATTAAAGTAACGTACTGAGTAAAATTTACCTATAGATAAAATGCCTAAAACAACACAAATTTGGAAAAAGTAATTGTTTATTTAAGTCCCATTTGGAAAAAATTCATATTTTTTGTATGTGAGCCGTATTAGTGTATTATCTAGTATGTGCTGCATATGTAGTGTCGCCAATGTCAAGTGTGACAAATACACGTTATAGCTTACGTTGAGCTTGGTGGGAAGACTGGCTCTCAAGTGCTGCTGCCGGTAAACACACCTGTTGGTGTTTAGTGACAGATTTTCAACTTGAGGGTGGTAGCTAGCCAGGCCGTTATTAGAAAAAGCATTACAACTATACTATGATTTCATCACAATGTTTTCCTCCATCGAAAGCTCAGGCTCATTGCCGGATTAGATCTCACATCGATTGGCGCAGTGTCAATAAGTGATAACTTCTTTACCACCATTGTGATCTGAATCTCGAAACGAAAAAGCGACACTAAAAAGAGACAAACACATACATTTATAGGATTTAGGCCGCGAGAGAATGAGATAGAATACACGGTTAATGTGCAAGTGCTAATTTTTATGACTATGATCGTAGTCGAATTGTCCTAGTGGTGTGACGACCAGACTTGTACACCACTATTGTATGTAAAGTACGAGCGTTCGATAGTTCGAGTTACATTGATGAAATTTTTTAAAAAATAGATATTAAATAAGATATTTTTGTTTTCTGGACGTTTCACTACTACCTCATTTGAACTGCACACGTGTTTTGAATAATAGTCAATTACTAAGTAAATAAACGTACTGTTAGCATCCCGTGTTCCTTCCATCCATCTTCAGCACTGACTCTGCGAGCTCGTTCGTTCCTCCCTTTGATGAAATTATCAGTTTCTTCCAATAATGCCGAGTAACGGTCTCGCTGCAACATCACTTGCTTCTCTAGGCTGATCAAGCGTGTCTTCATATCTCCGACGATCTCCTTGTGGTACTCCTGTTCATTCCGAAGTTTCTGTAGATATTGATAAACAAGAAAATAACTAACACTGTTCAACCCTTACAGTTAAATTATATGGTGAGCTCTGAAAGAAGATAATAGGCATAATTAACTATTTAAAAAGCGTTAATCTATAATAAAAATAGATGTTTGTATGTCTACGCTAAAACGGCTGGAGCAATTTTGATGAAATTTTCAGTCAATCTTCATATTAGCTCAGCAGGTGATCCTATAAAATTTGATACTAAAAAAAATATTTCTGTGACAGTTTTATTTGTCTGTGTTTAGTTATTATTAATAATTATGGATTTATAAAGTTAGAAAAGATATAATTTCACAAAAAACAACGTCTAAACGTATACATTTTTAAATTGTCGCGCAAACGACACTGCAGAGCGCGTGACGTCATACGTGGCATCAAACACTGAAAATTATAAGAAAACAACAGATGTCAGCTCAAGGCACACATTACACACGAATGACGTCATGCGCTATGACATGGAGAACAGCACAAAATATTCGATCTTATTCATTACACAATTTAATAATATAAATCAATATTATTCTACAATTTTTCTTAAATTAAGTTAAGAATATTGTATACGCCATGCGCCTGTTCATTTTCTAAGGCGTCTGAGTTGCACGTTCAAGTGAAGCTCAATTCTTATTTCTAGTGTTTTTTTACTCTCACCCGCATGTTTGACATTTCATGCACAAACAATTTGCACGCGGCTGCGTCTCGATTAAAAATCTACAATTCCTTGTAACAACATTCAAAATTCGATATTAAAGCTGTTTTGTGATGATTACGAGGTTTTCATTGTAAAACTTCCATATGTCCACTCCACTATAAGACATTAAATATAATATAATATTAGAAAGATTATTTTCAACCACATTTTATTTATTTTTTATAATTACTGTCCTGTTGTTTATTTATTTCAAGGTGGCACTGATACACAATTTAAAAAAAAACTAGTATAACTATCATCACCACAATAAAGTAAGAGCTTTATTAGGCAACTTCATGGTGTAGACTTTTCTCACAATGTGTATACAACCCCATAATTGTTTCCAAACACTCGTAAAGTTACACAACTTCATTTAATTAATAAAGATCGGGAGTGCTTCCGAGGGTTTTTAAAAATTATATACAAAACTGCTTCTTAAGAAGTTTTACTCCTAGATAACTTTAATCCGCGAGTAAACTGCATGTTTAAAAATTATAAGAAATTATTGAGTAATATTGGTCGTCGGTCTATAGACAAAAAGCCTAAAACAATACAAATGTGGAAAAAGTAATTGTTTATTTATTTAATTTTTCCTTTAGAAAATTAATATTTTTGTCTGTGAGTCACGTGACATTAAACGCCGATTAGAAAACGTGACGTCACCATTCAGGAAATATGAATGTTCGACTCTTGCGTTAGTTATCAAATTTGTCAATGCTATCATACATAAAATGACATATAACATGAATAATGACGTCACAGGACCATAATGCATCGTTATTGTTGCGTACTTTTTATTTAGATTAAAAAACACTTTGAAATCACTTTTTATGCTGTATTAATGAAAAAAATATTGTTCAGATGTATTATTTTCAACAAGTTTTCAAGTGTTTAAAACAATTTTCCAAAAGTTATCAACTTCCGAATTGCAATTATACAAAACTCTGTTTATAAACACCAGGTGGCTGTTTACAGTGAAATAGTCAAAAACATTTCACAATCCGTCTAGACAAACCACCAAGTGGTTATCGTTAATTCGTAGATATAATAAGGGGTTAAATATGTAACATCAGCATTTCTAACACACGTACCAATTAATAACACGTAATAACAGAGGGTACAGATTGTATAACTATACATACTAGCCGTCGGCTAATGATCGAATTTCGACCAGCGACTTGACATCTGACTTCTGTTTGACATTTGCAGTATGAACCTAAACAATGAATATTATATCACTTGCTGTCAGTTTTTATTGAATGGCACTGGTCGGTTTAGGATTCGCAGTATTAATTGAATATATTAGTAACAGATATTATAGATAATATTTTAGCTTTCTGCACTCCTTCTCCATATAAACATTAACCATGCCAAATCTTACAGTCTTCCGTACACGAAATACGCTTAAAAAGAGGTAGAAAGTTTTTGCTTCACATATTAATATAACATAATAATATATATAATAACTCACCTCTTCATATATCTTCAAAGCGTCAACTTTATCCTGTTTCTCCTCATCAAGCATCAGTTTATACGTTTCCAACTTATCCCTCAGGCTGGCTATCTCAGGTCTCAAGTCTTCAACGTCACTCTCTGTTCGAGTCCCGCTGTCTCTCTTCGCGTTCTGCACTCTATACGCTTCGAACTCCGCTTTCAGTGCGTCATAGTTCTCCCTGCATTTCGCGTGTACGTTTTCATAGCCCGTGACTTTGAAGACGGTTGCCAGGTCGATCGGTGAACCGAGTTTCTCGTTTTCGCATATCAGCTCCTTTTTTAATATGTGTATCTTGTCGATAAGGGTTTGGAGATATTCGCTGTCGGCTAACTTTTCAGTGTCCGTTTCGCTTATCTGCGGCGGGCCTTTAGATGCTTCATCTGTAAAATTATATTTACGGGCATTCGAATGAGCTACATCAACATAATATTATGGTGTTACAAAGATATCCCTTCACTTTTACAAAATTTACATATTATATATAGGCAATCTATTACTAATAATATAAGCAGAGCGAGAGAGAGAGAGGGAGAAAGCATATCCGTAGAGCTAGAGAGCGTGACGGACAACCACTAGCGTTCGAATAAGCTTATATTCAGCATATTCTGGTGTCACAAAGATATCTTTTAATTTTTTTTTATTTATGGGCGTAAGCATATTTCAGTTTAGAAGCATAGGTGGCAGGTGAATCCTGCAATGAGCCTGAGCGCCCGTTGAAGAAAAACATTTTGATGAAACCATAGCATGGTGGTAGGACATTTTTTAATGTCCGCCTGGCTAACTACCACTCTTAAGTTGAAATCTGTCGCCAAGCAACCAGAGTTGAGTTCTGGTAGCTACACTTGAGAGCCAGTCCCCCTACAAAATTTCACACACGGCCATTAAATTTCAAACGAAGCAAATCTTGTATTATGATAACTAAACAGAAAAGCTTTCTACAACTGCACCACGAAGCCTGTAAAAATCTGACCGTCAGGGTCCTTATGGGCAATCTGATCGAGCAGACGTCCATTAAGTGAGTCCCTCAGCTGCTGTATCAACTGTTGGTCTCGTCTGCGCCTAGCGTCATATTGCCCGATAGTCTCTGAGAGCTCTGCCAACTTCCCTTCGAGTAACGCCACGCGCTCTTCTTGTCTAGCGCATATCTTTCGCGCGGATTCTTCGGCGCGTTTCGATTTTATTTGTTCCTGTAAAAAAATAGAATAAATTTCTGCCAACGTTAAAGAAGGAACATAAAAGAATTTTGATTCAACCGTATGAACCATACCGGAATAAACCGTAGTTCTGTAAGATTTGACTCCCCGAGCCCATAAGATTTTGTGCCCTAGACCTATAAGATTTAGCACCCTGGGCCTATTAAATTTCGTAACAAATGAAAAAATACTGGTACAATAGTAAAAAATAAACAAGAAAGCCAATAATAATTTAATAACGAAAAAAAAAAAAAAAACATATATCAGGTATATATACTTCCTAACAACGGACTCTCATTCACCTATATGCTGCAGTATTGCTTCGCTGTTGATTGTCAATGAGAGGCCACAATACGCACGTACGCCCAGTATTTCTCTCACTGGGCCTATAGATATAAGATTTAAGAATGAACGTGCCGGGCCTATAAAATTTGGCGTACCGGGCCTAAAAGATTTGTCGAACTGGCCCATTAAACTCTACCTCTCAATAAAACAACCAAAACGAAAAAAAAAGTGCACTTGCTACTTCAACTATGTATTTCATTTTTAATCACTTGCGTTTTCCATTTAGCGAGTATATATAGAATGCGCTAGAAGCGATAAAATTAGATGTGTGAAAAATAAAACAAAATGGTTTTCATTTGATAACCAGCATCACTATCCGCATTAAGGCCGTGTAGAAATGCTAAAAAAGACGATGAACTGCAAATTTGAAATGTGAAGACCTACTTCTCGTATAGCGACAGAGTGTGACTGCTCGAGTAAAGCCAGTTTTTGCTGCAGACGCACGAGCAGCGGCGGAGTCTCGACTGTGCGCGCCTCCGCGCGCTGCAGCCGCCTCTGTGCAGCCTCCAGCGAACTGCTCAGATCCCTTACTCGCTTTTCGAGCTCTGTGTGCGATGCTGAAAACATGTATCATGTTTTTTTTATGAGGGTTCCGAAATCAAGAAGGAACACTTATAGTTTCGCTATGTCCATCCTTTTCGCGGCTTAGTTCAGAGATTCTTATTACTAGAAAGCTGTAATTTCGTATAGGCATACATATTAATCACGCCGACAAATATAAATATAAAAAAAAAAAAAAAAAAAAAATATGTGTACCTTTCCTACACGTATTTTTTTTCTCTTGTTCCCCCATAGTGTGGGGTGTTGTTGAATAACTCTTGCAAAAATATTGCGGGTGTGTGTTTGCGAAATATGAAGCTATAAAGTGCTAATTTTTTAGAGCTATTTTTAGAGTCAAGTGTTCTTCTCGATGATTGGGATATTATTCGAACCGGTAGTTGTGTTTTGACATTCATAAATTTTTTCTTATTTAATTATGATCATGCTCAGCAAGGCGATGTTCCTGCGCAGCTGATGCAACTCAGTGTACTAACTTTTGAATATGGCTTTAATTTTATTTGACCAACAAGTACTTCTTCTTGCAGCTTAGAGATGGCGTCATAATCGTATTTTGTTGTCACTAAATTATTTTTATTACTACTTCCTACTAACATAAATGTTCAAATGTATACATACCAATTTATTGATAAAAAAATTATTTGAATAATACCAACTCCAAATCAATAATACACCTTAATCATGCATAAACAGAATGATACATATTAATTAAATACAGTTTTAATGTGATATTTCGCATACCAACCGACATAACAAAGCGCCTGACATCACACACTCAGTGTGACATGTATCTACATTAATCCACCTATCTCCTTAGCTAATGTAAATCCCATTTTAAAACTTCTCGTGTTTTATACATCTTATTATATTAAGTGAGCAATACTTGGATGCTCGGAAACGGCTTCAATAATTTCCATGAAACTTTGCATTTAAATAATGTTTTACATTCCAAGTTTACCTAGATAGGTAGGTGTTTTTCTTTTTTTGTTTATAAGACACCACGGTCGCCCAGATATTGAACTTTAAGCTATATTTTAAAATAAAAAAAGGCCAAGCGGACTTTAAACAATGCCTTACCACAATGCTATATGGTTATGGTTTCACCACGATGTTTTTCTAAAGTTCATCGCAGAGATCCAACTCACGTCTATCGAGGCGGTGTCCATACGAGTTACCACTGAACCATCAGTTCTTGAAAAAGTTATAAAAAGTGTAACCACTAACCCTGAGCTTCTGTTGTATTAACAACTCTGTCTTCTAACTTCTCTTTAGTTTTCCTTTCGCTGTTCAATTTTAAATGCAGCTCCCTGTAAGTTAAAGGAACAAACGCGTTTTTTTTTAAATGATTACTATTAATTACAGCGGTACCCGCGGCTTCGCTGGCGTGGACGTCAGAAGAACGCGTATTGCTTATAAAAAGCTTAATTTCTTATAGAACTTTTTTAACAAAAAAAATTGATCAAGATCTATCCAGTAGTTTTTGTGTGATGCGAGCACAAATTTCTTTCTACTAGGGGCAGCCCAAATGATGAAATACCCCGACTCCACAGAAAATTGCAGTCAAATAACCTTGTGTTGTGTTTTTTGCGATGAATAGAAGTTCCCAGAGCTCCTCGGGGTAACGGGGTTTCAAGAAGACCACGCGCATCCATAGGCTACGGTAATCCCTTACCGTTAGCAGGGCAGTATTCTTGTTAACCACCTTAAAAAAACTCATCGTGCCTAGACCAGACACTTATTTACATCGCAAAACAGCAAATGCCCCTTTGCTGTGTTCCAGTTTGAAAGGTATGATTAGTGGTAACTGTTAGCGCCTAATGCTTTGTCATTAGCAATATGTTTTATTATTTATGTGGGGTAGATTTATTATTAATTTTTTCTTTATTATTTTCGCTGCACTGCACACTGTCCGCGCTTAAGTACAGACTATGATTGACCACTGCCGCCGAAGTCGATTTATCTCGAATCGTGTATTTATCCCGCTCGTTGGAGTTGTACACGCTGTACGACATCCAGCTGGTCCACAGCTATCGAAAACGCAAACTTAGAGAATTGGTCGAGAAGAAGCTCTGCCAGGCTGAAGCACCAGAAGAACACAAATAAAAGTGATCATAGAATAAGCTGTGCACATGCTTCTATACTCATCCTGTTTCAAGGTAATATCTCTCATATTCTTGAACCTCCCGCTCATGGATTAGCGACCTTCTATATTGTTTAGTTGACCCGTCCACAGTAACCATATAGTGTAACTAGCTGTACCCCATGGTTTCACCTGTGTTAATTTTATACGACAAACATCGCCAACGCACCCGTGTAGGAAATTTCTTATACTTAGTGTAAAACTATCGACATTTATATGAGAAATAAATATATTTTTCTAATTATAATATAGCTTATGTTACTCGCTGATACTGTTGCTTTATATTGGTGAAAGAATTTTTAAAATCAGTCCAGTAGTTTTTGATTTTGTCCATTAACAAAACAAAAAAATCTTTCCTCTATATAATATTGGTAAAGATTATAAGAACTTACTTTATCATAGCAGCGTGATCAGCTGTTTCTCTCTCCCGTTCCTGGATCTCATAACCTATCTTTGCTTTGAGATTGTTCACTTCGGCCAGATGCTGTTGTACCAGCGTTTTGGTTTCTTCTCGCATAGTCGCGATTATATTTTCATACTAACAAAAAAAAAAAAATATATAGTCCTTTTAATACATAGTAAGTAACTACTACATACATACATATTTTTTGATTTCTTATTGTAATAATTAAAACCTATAAAAAGAAAGGCGGCAATGTGTTTTTTAATTATAAGTAATTAAAGTACATACATATTTAAAATAATAAATAATATTTTTAATTTGTATTTTTGTACTTTTTTATCCAAAAGACGGGAGGTTACTCAATTCGAATGTGAACTGATTTGAATGATTCTTTTTTGTTGAACAGGGCCTTTCAGGGCCTAGGGAATTTTGTTGCCTGCCTCAAGTGTGGATCACCTTTTAACTGTATTGGCATTGGACTTTGAACTTCGAAGATACACGAAACAACACTTCAAAACCTTTGAAGTTTCTTTTCTTTTTTGTTAAAAATTGTCTTGTGTTTGTAATGAATCAACTCCAAATTTATTGGACAGATTTAAAAAATTATTTCTATCTTCTATCTATACCTTTCTGTTATTCCCTTGGAAGACTAGTAGAGAATGCTTTTCGAAACCATATTTCCAACTATTATAGTTATGTTACTATAAATATTTTTTTATGTTTAAAAACTTTGTATTAATCCTTATCCAAACATATCTCTTCTTATTCAAGGCTGTTTCAGTGCCTGTAGATTAATTTTTAAATGATTTAAATCAGCCATACCATTCATAAGATACCTTAATTTAAAATTTTTATCAAAACAAAACAGTACAAAAATGCCATAGAGCTGTATGTAACTCGAAAGGGTCCCTATGCAGCAGGCAATGGGTAAAAGTATGTATTGCCTTTACAATAAATAAAACCCAGTTATTTTAAAGATAAAAATGCTTGTGGGTTATATCCTTAGAAGATAGACCTATGCTCTCGTTGACTTTTCTGTAGGTCTTTTTAATGTATACAAATAAGTGGTCCATTAATATGATATATATCTTACGGTTTACTGAGGGTAAGCCATTTAATAGTCCAAATTGATTCACAATGACCAGTTTTTAATCTGTGCTGACCCTATTTCTAAAATTTTTGTAAAATATAAAGTAGCTTAAGTTTGTCCTGATATCATCAGCTATCTGCCAGTGAAAGTCTCATCAAAATATGTCTAACTGTTTCGAAGATTACCCGGAACAAACAGACAGACAAAAATTGTAAAAAATTATTTTTTGTTGTATGTATCATAAATACTTTCATATGTGTTTAGTAAAAAGCTGATAGTTTGACATCACAAACAGACACTTCAATTTTATTATTTGAATAGATAAACAAAGACTTAAAAAAAGATCTTTCCATAAATATTCTATTGAATATACACAATAGCAAACTTCTTAAAAAAGAATAAAATAAAAATCATACCTTATCTCTGGTAACTTTCTTGTCAGCTTGGAAAGCTTCTTCCATACGGGCTTTCTCTGCAGACAATGTTGATAAGGACAAAGTGAGAGCTGCCACAGAATCATCTGAAAATTAATAAATACTTTATTGGATAATCTTGCAAAATTTCAATAAATAGGAAGTTCAGAACAAGCAAGTTAATATAACTCAATCTAATAATGAAACTAGAATATGACACTGTTACAAAAAAATTAAAAATAGGTGATTTATTATAGGTATTGTATAATGTATATACTTTCATATGCATTTTTAGTATAAAGCTGTTATTTTGTTATTACAGACACTTCAATTGTATTAATTGTATAGATAAAATTGTGTATGTAATAATATTTAAAATTCCATAAGAGTGTGGACCAAGAATCTGAAGTGTCGGCAATTAAAATAAATTAAAAAATACTAAATATTACAAAGTAGTTAATAAACTTTTAAATTTGTAATAATGATTTTCCATAGTAATTCCATAATCCAATAACTTACTTCCATCATCATCGGAAGGGCTCTCAGTCTTGTTTAGAGCCTTTAAACTAATCTCGAGTGCCTCCTTCTCCTTTACAAGCCCTTTGTAAGCTGCTACAACATCTATATAGGTCAGAATAATAAATATTACAGTACGATTTCTGATCATAATAAATGTAATATAAACAAAAATAAAATAACTTCTTTAAACACAGTTTAGGCAAACTGCACATGAACCTTTGTCATACTGTGAAGCTATGGAACCCTCTGCGAGCCAGTGTGCCTCCTTTTTACGATATCTGGTCCTTCAACCGTAAAGTTAAGAGATATTTATACAGGGAAGCTTGATTGACGAACAATCGGTGGTCCCCGATGTATTTGGATTGTACTGCCTTTACCATCAGGGACAGTACCAATAATTTGTCGATCTACTAAAGAACCAATAATTTGTCGATCTACTAAAGAACACAGTTCAAACCTAACTAACCAATATTATCACAACGGAAAAATTATTCATAAAACTCAAAACGGCACAAATTGTTGAAGTAGGTCATATTTGTAATAAATTCGTAAATCAAAGAATGATTGTTTACAAAATACAAAAAAAAATTATAGAAAAATATTACGAAATTTTATACCTATAAAATAATGTATTAAAATTCATAATATAACATTTAGAAACTTAAAAGAATTTGTCCTGTTTATCTGAATCTGACGTTAATAATTTTATTGTACTAAAGAATCTTCATATTATGTAGGTTGTACACATAGACGTTTAATAGTACAGAGACCTATTAACAGTAAAATCTTACCTCTCAAACGGGATTCATATCTCTTAATTTGATCCGCCTGTTTTGTTATCGTTGATATTAGCTCCTGTTTTGATAAAGATTCCATTTTTGCAAATTTATATAAATTTTACAACATATGTTCTGTTTTGACGTTTCGATCGAACTTTTTGCAACAAGATTGCGACTACACTATTTATTATTATATTTATATTGTATTATCTTGTCTAAATCGCACTAAAGATATATAGTAGAGATGAAAAAATAAAATTACTATTTACAGCAGTTTACGTTTTTTTCACAATAGATAAACATATTTTAAAAGCTATGTGTAAAAAAACAAAACAACAGATAATAATTTATTGAGGTGTCATAGAGATGAATCGATACGAGTAGATACGTGCAATTATGAGGTAAACTAATGTAATCAATCAATTATGAAGATAACTAGATTATATCCATTAGTAATTACTAACTTGATAGGATTAGGAAACATTACAACCGAACAACCTTTTTTTTTTTTTATTTCATCCCTAAATAGTAATACTAATAAGGCAAACCAGAGGCAAACTATATTATCGCAAGAACAATATTGATAATATAGTTTGCCTTATTACTATTTAGGGTTGACCGATGTTAGAGAAACATCGATGTCCAATTAATATCAAATTATAATAGTTAACACAAGAACAAGATTGACAGAGTGGAGTTTTAGGCGGGATCTTGAAGTGACATGTTGTGGTTTTTATTTATAATTTTTTGACCTTATATTATGTAATTTTGGTGGCGTTTTGCGTGATATAGTTTGGTTGTTGTGCTTAAGTGAAGTGGATTATAAATTTATGGGAAAGCATTCATTCTGAGGTTCCACAAAATCTTCCTAGAAAGTTCTAACAAGGGATCCACTATCTTGTTAGGATACTGAATCGTCATAAGTTTCATAACACATGACACTATAATTCACTCGATAATGGCAGTAATGGTCTTAATAAAGAGGACTGGTTGCCAAGTTAGGAAGAAGATGAAGATTGACAATTTTGACATATAATAATTTCGTAAAGTAGGTACCACATTTGGTTATTTGTCTATGGTAGGTACTGTGTAGTGACCAGAGATTTGTAGTGACTGTGTAGCAGAGATAAATAACAATTCTGTGTAGTTGGTTTGCTATTAGTCTGGTGACAAAAATATGCTCGAACCATAGACAACAAAAATATCGTAAAAGAACATTCAACTCCTCTGGTTATTGGTCTATGATTCAACTGATTCAACACTGAACTGAACACACGTAAATCGCATTTTACTGAACTGATGACATTAAAAGTATGAAGCTAGTGTCGTTTTTCAAAGCTACGCATAAAGTTATTATACTTAATAGGATTTACTAAACGTCAAAAACAGACCAATAGTTGATAATCATGCCGTGATGGATTGTGCTGATATATTTTAAATCCTCAATAATAACTTCACAAAAAGTCTTTACAAATACAAGATTTGCAAATCATTTCAACTTACTAAGGTTCCAAAAAGTTTCTTGTTTACTAATAATTACACAATTTATTAATAGTAGGTAACTAACTTTCTCTTGAATTCATAATATCGACCCAGACTAGAAAGCCGCATGCATAATAAAAGTAATATTAAATAAATTATTGAAATAATATCTTAATCATTTGATAGGTAATCACTAATCAGTAAAAGAAGGTACAAAAGCATTGAGGAATAATGTAAATACCTCAATAAACAAAAAAAATGCCATAACTTTCTTTTATGTCGGCTGTTAAAATTGTTTTTTTTTAATTAGGTAGGTAGCTTCGTAAACGAAACATTGCAGCACAAGCAACAAATAGGCGTTGAAGTGAATTAAAGTTCATTGAACCCATGGGTTAAAGTTTAATGGATGCAACATTAACGTATGAAATTCATCCTCAATGGAAATTATTCGCCTAACCACATAGGTATTTACTAAGATACAGGTTTTACAATTATCTCTCACAAGCCAAAGAATTTTAGTCTAAGTTATCCCCTTAAAATATAATGTATTGACCAGTATTTTGTAAAACTGATAGAATAAAATGTGTGGTCAGTAAGCGTCACATTTTAAATTCCGAACAAGGTTGCAAATGAAATCTTTCTCATTTTAGAAGATTACTATCTATTAACAGAAAAAGTCTGCAATAAAATTATTTGCAATGCAAAGTTTGCAAGTCGCGTAGAGAGCGGAACATTTTCATAACAACGTAAATTTATAATCACAGTTTTTAAGTTTAAATTCGTTGAGGAATATGTTGTTGTCTCTTGAAGAATAAAAATTTATAAATCCACAACTTCAAACATAATTTACCAACGTGACTGTAGAATTACCTACCGTATACGGATTAACAGTCACCTATATAACATTAGTAACAAATATAAAGCTATCAGCGTGTTATAATATTATATTATAATTTGAAAAAAAAATTAATAATTTTAATTTTATTAACTTAAAAAAAATGTCGATAGTTTTACATAAAGTATAAAAAAGGCTTGCATGGGTGCGTTGGCGATGTTTTTCGTATAAAATAAACACGGGTGAAACCCTGGGGCACAGCTAGTCATTTATATAAATATAAGAATAACTAACTGATATATGAACGCACAACCCAAACCACTGGGACTAGGACCGTGATAATTTTCATGCGGGTTCCTTTTACACTGCGGGTGAGCGCTAAAAAAAGATTATTGAAAATGAAACCCCTACGGTGCCAAAAAGCGGATAATAGTTTGTATGAAAATTAGTCATCTTTGAAGATGCTTGTATGAAAATTGGTAGTCAGCCATTTAGTTAGAATGGGATATAACTCAACTATCACACGAGCGAAGCTGCGGGAAATACATTACTCGTAATTTGACAGCTAATCTTTTTAATTAAAGACCATTACTTCCATTATCAAGTAAATAAAGTGTCCCGTCTTATGACGATTTCAGTATCCTAGCAAGTTGGTGGCTTCTCAACTTTTCAGGGAGTTTTTTGGATCTCAGAATTCATAGTCTATGCTATTGTTACCAATCCACTTCACTTCTGCGCAATATCGAAGCCAAATTTTAAATTTGGATCGATAATTCTTGTTTAAATATTTATGATTAACCAGTGTTTAATCCTTTTTATTAATCAGAAGAAAAAACGAGATTTAAATTAATATTTAAAAAAAATGATGCGCTTTTGACTTATTTTGAAAAAAAAAAACTAAAAAAACATGATAACTCAATAATGGTTCACTTTTGCATAATGCATATGGGGATTAAAATTATAGCAAATAGTCACCCTTATTTCCTCCCAACGGGAATTTGTCGAATTACCAATAACCTGTATAGGAAGCCAATAATACTGACGTTAAGGTTCACCCGACGAGCTAAAAAAGGTCCTCCAAGCAGAGATCGCCGAGTACAATAGTTCTGGTCCAAATACGATAATTTTACGTCGCTGGTACGATAGTTACATCTCTCAGGATGTAAACCCTGAATAACACATCTGAATTAAACCTGTATGCAAAATTTCAGCTCTATCAGTTGTAGAAAACTGTTTTAAAATTAATTTAAAAAATTTGACCCATACTAAGGCAAGTTAAATAAAAGCTTTTAATTAAGTATTTTTGCTATATTTTGTGCCTTACCAAAATCTCCAGCAAGCTCTCGTATTATAGTTTGAAGCAATTATTGGATAGCAAAATTCGATAAACTGATAATTTACTTATTAAATGAAAATGAAATAAATTACTTAAATATGTAATAGCTTGTAGGTAAAATGGAAGGAATTAGACAGTCGGGGAGGTGATGTAATAGAAATAAAACATAAATGTTACTTATCTACCGGCGATATTTAATTTCTATATCAGTATTCCCTAAGTCTGATTATATTCGTTGACATTATTTCAAAGTTACATAATATATTATGTAGGTAAGCCAAACGCGTGTTCTCGTACATTCATACATTATTGACGATTTGTACTCTGTATTAAAAATCTAACTACATCTAGGCCTATAACCTTACCCAAACCTGCCCGAAATAATACGAACAACTAAAAAGAAATAAACAAATTGTTAAACGTCTGATAAATAAACACTAAAATAGTAAAATAAAAAGTTAGTATTTTTTTAATGAACAAACTATCCTAAATAAAACACAAAACAATAATGCAAAACAAAACTTTTAAATGGGTCAGGTGTGTAGTTAAGCCAATTATTTATTTTTCGGTGGAAAAGCAAGCGTAATTGTTTTTATAGTTATTTCGAATTAGGGACGACACAACATTAATTATTTATTGAAAATAAATATGGATATTTTATAGATGACACTTTTGAGCGCATAATTTAAATACTCTGGGTATTTTTATACCCATAATTATAATGATAAATATTGTGTCACACACTCCAAGAATAATTGAGTCACAATTAGTGACAAACAAATATGGCGGCACGGATTTCAAATCTGTGTATGGCGCACAAAATATACACTGAAAACATCGTAGAACTAAAAAACACTTATTGATTGTTTGTTTGTCCATTCGTTGAATATACTGTTTAGGGTATACCTAGCTGTATATATGCGAATTACATACTACGGATTTTCCGCTAAATGTATAGTTGTCAACATTTAGTCGATCTAAAATGCTCTTCCACCACCTTTCAGATTCATTACATACTTACTTTGTAATGACATGATTGTATCTACTTACTGAAATGTCAATGGATTCATGATACCTATCAAATTCAAACTTCTTTTAGATGTAGAAAGTTAATATAATCTAGTGGTTTAGCCACGCTTGGGTAAACCAGCCCGCAAATTGTTTACGCGGCAAAACCTATCCTATTAATTTGATATTATGAGATTAAAGTAGCTTCATAGGCTGTTTAATAGTAAAAAGCGCTCAAGAGTGTCAACGTTGCAAATATTATCCACAGCATATCATTTCCTCAGAGGTAGGTAAATAACAATTATCTACCTTTGACTAGTTTTGTTACACACCATTTTTTTGTATACATTTATGTACTGTGTGTTCCAAATATCTACTGTATATATTAAACTTACATTAACCAAACACCACACGAAACATAATTTAAATCAAAATTCCTAACTATATTATTTAAAATAAAGAACACAGTGTTTAAATTACTTAAGTGAAGATACATACATACTTAAATTTTTTTTATGTTGCGTAAAATTATAAGTGATTGACTAGTTTCGCAATTTTTAAGTACATTCAAATAAATTATTCTTAGTCAAAAATTTATGCTTAATATAGAAAATTAATTAAACGAAATCCTTAACATAAAATGCATTATATAAGTCAGCTACATCAGCGACATTTGCCTCACAAGTTCCAGTTATGATATGCATTTATCTACAAATAAATTAACTATATTACTGAAATTACTACAGGGATATATATACTTGGATACATAATATTCTACAAAATTTAATTGAAATCAATTATTTTAATTATGATAAATTGTATTTTTAATTAAATCATGTCAAACATAGTCAACAATATAAATCAAGAGGTGTTTATAGACAGACAACACTGAACTTACCCTATCAATATTAAATATTAAGACATTAAAATGAAATCTATAATTTCTATGATGATTATGATAATAAATTATGTTTACAATGAATTTTTAAATTACTTAAATGTTAATAATAAATAGTTAATGATTATATGATGAAATTAATAATTAGAGAGACAATATCATGTTGTGAAAGTCAAATGGCTGTATTTTGTGCGAGTACAATATTATAATCAATGTGTGTAAAACCTGATTCAGTTTTAACTCTCAACTCACACATAACTATCAGTTTCTTAATTATATTATTTCAATTTGACTTCCACATTGGTACAACTATATTCATGTGCCCAAATCTGATACACTAAGACATTCATTTTGCAATTACAAAATTCTATTTGATAAAATGTTGATCAATAACTTATCCAGATAGTTATGTCATGGTCCATTTACTTCATAATTTTGATTCGAGATTATAGCAAGAGGAGTCAAGATGTTTAATCTTTTAATACCTATATTATACTTTGTGTATAATGTTAAATAAATGAGAAATTAAAAATGTACAAGTAAATCAAATCAATACTGCAGTGAAACCAATAAATGTAGTACTATAAACTTATATAGTTTCAGTAAATAATGAGGTTTCAAAAATGAAAGAAACAGCCAAGAAGGTTGGTGTGGGAGAGGGAGTAAAGTATGTTTTGTAAAGATTTTGTAATAGTTGATTATGTACAAAGTACATTTTCTAACAAATTATTAATTATATTAATGTCATTTCAATATGATCATAAGTAACCCATGGTTGACTAATTAATATAATACTACTTCTCCCATAACACACTATCAAAACAGCAGATGATATTTGTAAATCTGGGAATGACAAAAAAAAATTCTTTCTTAAAGAAGTCAAAGACAGATCATATCTGTATGATGTTTTTTAAATGTGATTATTTCAGGAAGCTTCTAAGGGTTCTTTTGTAACTAACATATTGACTTGATTTACTATGATTCTCAAAATATATGATTTTGTGCACACTTCAAATGCATGATGACAATTATGATTATTACATCAAAATGGAACATTTCTTACATCGCCTACATTGTAACATGTATGGAAGAAACATTTGAAATTTTTTAAGTAACTTGTTACTTAAAAAAACATCTATCAGTCATTTCAATATCTGAATATCTTTGGTTACATATAAATCAAA
This sequence comes from Saturnia japonica, assembly GCA_033032175.1. Lineage (NCBI taxonomy): Eukaryota > Metazoa > Arthropoda > Insecta > Lepidoptera > Saturniidae > Saturnia > Saturnia japonica. The sequence continues at coordinate 1,324,778 of CM065308.1, read as the reverse complement.
TATATATTGTTATAATTAGCTATGTTTATTCATAAGTCACTTTTTAACAAAGAAAAAATATAGATGTTGTGTACAAATTGCACTGGTTTTCATTTACATATAATAATTATATCCTTTTACTTACAGTAAAATGTTTAATATTGCACTGTCAAATGTCATAAAATTATTATTGCTCAGAGCCTGGTTTATAGTTTGGTGGAGGCTTTTATCATAAATCTTGATAACACATCATATCAACATCTTTATAAATTGAAGTAACTATTTGTACTGAATTTTAACAGCTACAAAAACCAAATCTTCATAATCTACCAATCAAACATAAAATTACAATTTTATGTGATTACTTTCAGATTTTAAAATTAATATCCAAAAGAAAAGATCAAAGTATTAAGTCCTGATTGAATGCCTATACCTTACAAATCAACATTCATAATCAGGTAATAACATAATCAGAGTGCATAGCATGTTTCAGATTTAACCTACTCCTATTATCTAAAAATAGGGACTGATAAAGAACTTAGACAATTCCAGTCTTTAATGTTTGACTTCATTTTTATTGCTTAATTAATATGTTCAGATCAAAAAACTTCATACCAGTTGGTGACTTTAGAAGTTGTTTTGTTAATTATAAAACTGATGGAACATGGAACTACAGTTCTGTAGATTCATATAACATGTTTGTACTTATGATGTAGTCATGTCATGATTTGCATCACCTGTATCAATATTTTGCTAACCAGAACTATATAAAAGATGTCAAACCATGACAGAGTAATGATCAACATTTTTGCATTAGCTATAATTTATTGACTAGATTTTCGATGGGCTTAAGATTTACTCTTGTTCGTCTTGAAGCTGACCTGGAGGACTTGACCGTTGAGAGAATATCCATTCAGAGATTGGATGGCAACAACCGCCTCGTCATAGTTTGTCATTGTTACAAAACCGTAACCCTTACATTTATTAGTGGTGGGATCTCTTATTATTTTAACGCTTTGGACGGCACCAAATGGGCCAAAAAGTTGCCAAAGAACACTTTCTTCAGTATCAGATCCAATGTTATAAACAAAAATACACCAACCTGAACCTCCCATGGCATTACCTTGTATGATTGGATCTGTCAATGGAGAAAATCTCTGAAGACCCTTATTGATAGCAAGCAGTGCTTTTCCTGCTGGACTTATGATACGGCGAGTTGATGCAGGGGCTAAGTAAGCAGCTAATGGGGCAAGAACTTTACTCTGGCTGCTAGGGTTATTTGCACACTTCACTGTGATGGGACTTGTTGATCCTGGGGGAATGGTGCCGTTTAACTCCCTAATAGCATTCTCAGCTTCATTCCTCTGGTCATAACGTATAAAAGCAACACCGCGTGATGGGCCTTGTATTCCCTGTTCTTCTGCACCCATCTGTAGCAAGTGACCAACATTCATATTCTCATGGAGTATGCGAGAACTGATTATTGTACCATAAGGACTGAAGAGCTTTTCTAGATCATGCTGAGTCATGTGCTTCGGAAGGCCGGACACATAGAGATTCGCACCTTTGATAGCATCGGAACTGGGACGAGCGTAAGACACCTTTATGATTTTGTTCTGCAACCGAAGACCATTGAGGGTGTTTACAGCCTTCTCAGCGTCCTCAGCTTTGTGATAGTTGACGAACGCGTAGCCGAGGCTCTGTCCGTTCAAAATATGATCCGGGAACACGGTGACTTTATCTCTTATCAATTTGCAGCTTTCCACTTCGCCGACGCTAGAGAACAACGACCTAATCTCTTCCTGGCTCATAGTTTGAGGCAAATAATTAATTATAAGATTAGTTTTTGACTCATTGTTAGTTGGTTGTACCTTGCTACCATTTTGCGTGGGCTGGTTCACGTTTACCGCATCGAGCGAATTTGCCATCATTTTTACTATCTCTGTTTACACCAAATTAGGTTAAATGTCACTAGATGCAGGATTCTTTATAAATTAAAATATTTGAGCTAGATCATATATCATTCGTTAGATATAACAACTATTTGCGCTGATTGAAAGCATATGCAATACAGGGAAGAAAATCAATAAGATGCTGTCGAGTTTAGTACTTATCCTTTTTCAGTGGTACGGCGCCTGGTATGTTGAATCAATATATAACCAGAAACACAAATTAACTTCAGTCTATTAGATCTTACTGAGAATACGAAAGCAAAGTGAAAATGAAATCAACCAAAAATCTATGCGACTTGCGACCTATTCTCGTAAATTCATTTCTTTCACTTCACTTTCTTTTTTAATGTTGCCAGTGTCAGAATTGTATTTCCTTAATATGGGCATAAATTGTGCTAATATGGTATGACCTTAGTTTAACAAAATATTAAAATAAATATTTTCATTGAATACACATTTAAAAATTTATAACATATAAAAATATTTTATACGTATGTATATTATTATATGAATTTCCCCCATCAAAATTAACGGGCAAATAAATTTAGGTCAATAAATTATTACAAAAATGATACTTAAGTACTATACTAGTATAACAATGTTAACAGGTAATATTATGTTTTGATTATGATAAATCACACTTTTAAAACATTCAGAATCGATATAAATATTAATAGTATTTTAAATGACTATTTGTATTTTGTAACTACCATATTTATTATAAGGTTAATAATTGAAATAAAAATCAGAATAAAGAAATTAGTCAGAAAATATGTTAAAACTAAACAAAATTTAATTAACTAGAAAAACATCTATGAATATTACCCTAAAGTTCCTATTTATCACACTATGGCCATGGCCATTATTTCCATTGTTCAAAGGTCATTCCCCTTTGAGTAGAATAATTGCACGAGGAAAGGAAATTTCAATTATGTATATAAAAAACCCTAATAGTAGCAAGAGACTAGTAGGTACTATTATGCCAACATTGCCAAAAATATTATGTTCATTCAATTCTGCCAATCTATACAAACTAATTTAAGGGAGTGTACATTCCAACGTAGACAATTCTACAAATCTATCTTAGAAGAAATTTTAGAAGTAACTAATAAAATACGTAAATAGACAACCTAATATAATAATTATGTTAAAGACGTATAATTACATTATTTTTCACATCATTACAGTCTTTAATTTATTACCGCCATCTGCTGGTAGAGAACTTTAAGTCTAATATAAATCCCAGCTTCACACGATAGCGCCAACGTTCGCACTAAAGTTTGCGCCAGCGTTTGGAGATGGAGTTAAATTAAACAATATTTATGTAGGTACTTAGAGTTTTTGGCGGAATCTCAAACTGTCATGTAGTAGTTTTTGTTTTTCATTCATTAATTTGTGTTGTTAGACCCTATATTGTGTAATACGGCGGGCATTATAAATAATAATGCTTGGTTAATAAGCACAAGTCAAATGGATTGGAATTATTTCCATTCTATGCCACAAAAACCCCCTATAGAAAGATCTAATAAGGGAACCATCATCATGTTAGGATACTGAAAATTGAAGTCTTCGTAAGACAGGATATTCTATATTCTCCCAATAATGGCAGTAATGGTCTTCAATAAAGATGAGTAGATACTTGCCAAATTAGAAAAATGAATACCTACGTACTTATTTCACCATGGCCTGGGTTACTTGTGTCTTTATATCACGGAGTACCATATATAACATTTATATATTATAATGAAGCTTTACCCGCTTTACTCGATCAATCAGATAATTGAAGATGTCAATTATATTTACGACTATGAGTGCGTGTAAGGGCATTGAAGCAATTGATAACGATTTACGAAGCGTTTATAACATTTGACGATATTTCAACATTCACGCGAATCACTGAATGATCGTCAATTTGTGTCAATCAAACGTCAACAAAATTGATAGTCGCTTCAATTGACGTAAAAATCAATTGACGGATAAACAACCGTTTCAAGTATCCACTATAGATCACAATGTACTGAAAACCATTATTATCTTGGTTACCTTTTATGGTAAATGTAATAGGTACTGAATATGCACAGGCTAGGCGCTTAAGCAAATCACTATGATGGGCTTTTCATCATAAATATGGTGGTCGCGAACCAGTCTTTCCATTTCTTCATTCGTTACTCAGCAGAGTGCACGTGCTGGTGAGTTTAATTTGAGTGTCGCAGTTCTCAAGATGTTAATCGACATCGATACCATTTACTCGCCTGTTTTTGCTCTAATAAGGTTGTCCCTCGTTAACGGTGTTCATTAATATCATAGCATTCCTCATTGTTATATACTAGCCATTGGTATAGTTTTGTAATATCTTAATAAACTTTATTTTATTAAACACTAGCTGGTACCCGCGACTTCGTCTGCTTATTATTGGAAATACAAAGATAGATCTCGGAACACGACAAAGCAAAAGAAAATCAACATGGGTTTATCACTGTTTGTATGGTATTGTCATTATATGCTAATATAAATCCAACACATTAACCGTCCCAATAAAACTTACAACAGTACAAACACTAAACATAAAAACTTTCCATTTATTATATTTGTAGGGTAACACTGATTAAACTATGACTTTTACCGGGATAAAAATCCCTTATGTGTTATTCCAGGTCATAGACTATCTGTCTGCCAAATTTAATTCACATCCGTTCAGCCGTTTTTGCGTGATTGAGTAACATCCATCCAATATTTAAAGAAATAACATACAGATATAATATAAGTAGTTAAATAAAATGGGTTGGTAAAATTAAACTGGTGAAATTAGGCAAAAAACTGACTGGTTTGATAATTCTTAAGTTTGAGAAAACTGGTTTGAAAGAGATCTCTATATCTATGGTTTTGGAAGAGATATTAATTTGATTGTTAATTCTGAATAAAAAAGAGTTCTTTCTATATGATGATTTCACTAACGGCACGTGTGAAGGGAACTTGTTTCTTGTATATACAGCTGGCACTCGCAGGTTAATATTAGCAGTTCAGCGCAGTCTACCATATCTTTAGAGATTTTTAAAAGATATGATATATCTGCTATTCGTCTGCGTTCATGAAGAGGAAGAATATGATTGTACTGTAAGAATCTAAGAAACCTCCTTTGTATCAGTTTTATACGATCAACATAAGTATTGTAATCCGGATTCCACACTTGAGAGGCGTACAAGGTGACTACGGACAAGAGAACAACACAAAATCTTAAAAGTTTTAATACATTTAAATTCAGATCAACCTAGAGCTTTCGATGCTTTGTGGACAATAGCATCAATATGATCCTTAAAAAGTAATTTGGAATAAAAATATCACACCTAAGTCTTTTATCTTATCGACTCGAGATATTATAGTGCTTTTTACAGTATAATTAAATTTTATTGATTCCAGTTTACGAGTATAGGAGATTAAGTAGCATTTGCAAATATTTAAATGAAGTTTATTAAGTTCACAATATATTGAAAACCTATCCAGATCTGCTTGAAGAGAAAGCGCATCATTTGGTTTCGTGATCGGACTAAGGATTTTCAAATCATCAGCGTATAAAAGTATTTTACTATGTTTAAAGCAATTAGCGACATCATTAATAAAAATATTGAATTATAATGGTCCTAGCAGGGAACCTTGAGGAATCCTTGAGGGAATTAGCCGAGTTGTAGAGGTAAAACCGTTTAATACTACTGTTTGAAACTTATTAGTAACATAAGACAAAAACCATCGAAATAGATTACCTCGAATACCCGTGAATCGTAATTTTTCCAACAGAATAGCATCATCAATTCTGTCGTAGGCCTTACTAATAATCTGGGTAAATCACTTCTACCTGTGATTGTTCTGACATATGATAAGAAATAAATTCGGCACAGAGAATAAGATTTGAAGTCTTGGAACGGCCTTTAAGAAAACCATGCTGGTGTACACTCAAGAAGTGTCTAAGAGAAGAGTAAAATTGTGGGTAAATAATTTTTTCAATTTTTTTGGCGAATATACATAATTTGGAAATTGGTCTATAGTTTTCAATTTTCTTCTTGGCTCCTTTTTTATGGATCGGCGTTATGTAAACACTTCATTCAAGACAAGCTTAAATAATAACAAAAGTGGTAGCACAAGGCTAATAGCACAATTCTTAGTAGTATGACACATTCAAAATATTACAAAGGAAGCTTAAAATTAGACATCTTAAATTTTATTAACTTATATAATATAGAGTTAGGACATCATTCATTATCTTTTTATGACCATACATCACACTAGTCTACCCCTGGGTCTCTGCCATTGAAGTATACGTAGGTGGTAGGTACTCCTTTATACCCGCAAGGATACAGCCTTTGATTAATACAGCGTACTACACAACAAGGGAAAAAATGAAGCATTTGAAGTTCATGTCTGATTGGATTTTAATTATCCATATCAATTAATATGTCAAACAAGGTATCTCTTGCAAATAGTTTGTTTGAATTTACTTTGCCACGTTCGCCTGGAAATCATTGACAGCAATTGTTTCCAACTGTAACAGAAAACCTTTGTTAATAATCGTAAATTTCACTGACAGGCGACGTACTTACGTGTATCTAAAAGAGAAATGATTATACTCGTATTAAGGTCCGTACAAGGGACACGTGTCCAGGGTACCCGGCTTCAGGACGCCTCTGAATTGAAGACATACTCAATTATTCGTTTACGTGTAAAAGAAAGAAGCTCTATATTACCAAGAAATTACTGGTTTAATTTAAATAGTACACAAATGGAAAAATATGTTTTGAACATTTAACAAATAACATTTTTTAACCATACTATTACACAATAAAGGATATGGCATTTAAAAAAATATAATTATTCCATTTGTTTTCCGGCTTGAAGCGTAAACGAGTACTCTAAAAATCATTTATTTACCTATAGATGCACTTTAAGGAAAAAAATCCAGGACAAGGAGGCGTAATCATGGCTCAGCTGGTAGCATCTACGGACTGTACGTCGATCAGCGTGAGTTCGAATCCCTGCAATGAACCTGAGCTTTCGCTGAAGGAAAACATCGTGATGAACACCATAGCATGGTAGTAGTGATTTTTTAACATTAGTGTTCGTCTGGCTAGCTAACACCAAAAAGTTGAGAATCTGTCGCCAAGCACCAATAGGTGTGTTCCGGCAGCTGCACTTGACGGTCAGTCTTCCACTAGGCTTAGCGTGTTACCATTTTGGGCCACATCGTCACTTAAGATCAGGTCAGATTATGGCCACAACGCTAAACAAAGATAAAAAACGACATTTTTTTTTTAAATTTCCATATAATAGGTATACTAATAAATTACACAACAAGTGAAAAAAGAAGACAGTTTATTTAAACAAACAAACAAAGAACTATTCCGCTTTATTATATTAGTATAGATTGCTTTTTTAAATCGATTTATACTTTGCACATTTTTATTAATTTTTCTATTTGCACTACATATTTACAGAGTAATAATTATTTTCCACAATGCCGCTGGTTAGCTGGAAGAAAATGTTTTATGTGTAATCGTTAGTGTACAAATTAAAAGTGTGCAATAAACTATTCAGTCATATTTAAGAAAATATAACTAAATATGAGAACAAAAATTCACACACGGCCATTTAATTCCAAACTAAGTAAAGCTTGTACTATGGTAACTAAACAGCTAATATAAATATATGTATAGATCATAGCTCATCACACAAAAGCAGTCATGAGCGGGAATCGAATCTGTCGGGGCTCAATAGTAGGGGTTTACTACCACTGCGCTACGAGGCTTTATTGCTGCTTAGAAAATAACTTTCATAAGATTATAGATTACTTATAGGATAGCAATTTTGGCTCAGTGGTAGCGTGTACGGACACCGCATCGTTCGACGTGAGTTCGAATCACACCAATGACAGCTTTCGGTAAAGGAAAACATTGTGATGAAACCATAGCATGGTAGTAAAACTGTTTTTAATTCTCGTCTGACTTGCTACCACCCTCACGTTGGAAATCTGTCTCCAAGTACCTATAGGTGTGTTCCGACAGTTGCATCTGAGAAGTTAAGACACCGTCCTCCCGATACACTTAGCGCGTTATCATCGTGAGCCATATCGTTACATAACATCGATAGATTGTTGTCAAACGTTGAACCCAATGTTTTACTTATAATATCACTAGCAACTCGCCCCGGCTTCGCACGGATAACTCTATTGGTTTACGCAGCGCACGCCAGTAAAGCTTCCAGTCAGCATGATTTTTCCGACGTCTTCAACAATCATCATCATTAGTCGCGTTCAGGCAGACAGTCAGACGCGGCGTGAGACTTTGTTTTTGATTGATTATTAAAGCTATAAAGAATTTAAAAAATACTGAAAAGCGCTTTGTGGTTATACTATAATACACCAACGGAATCCGTACCGTTGTCAAAAATGTTTCGCTTGTTTTGTTCAGTGTATTTATTCTTTTGACAATCATTATTACGTATTAGTGGACGTGCTTATTAATTATCATCGTGTTAGCTTGTCATGTCGCCCGCAGAATACAATGCGAACAATATATTTTATCATGACTCTTTGTTACTGTGAAAACATTGACCGGCCGGCTGGCGCAAAACACCAGTGGCTACATTGAAAAAATACCTAATTTATATATTCATAGAAATCCCAATCGAATAAAATTTATTCAATTTTTACAATTACCAAAGCTATCACCGATAGGCAAAAATCCCTGTCATTGAGATGAGCCGGTGCGGAGATGAGCGTCTTATGTGAGTCAGACGTTCGCGGAGACGAGGTAGCACGTCATTACACTACACTGACTACACAGTACACTAAAGTAAACAGTATGATATCTCGGCCGTGTTTCTTACCTACATCCACTCGAAAGATAAACACACAGCAGGGCTGCTCTCTGACTGTATTTCTTGGGCTACCTACTTAGGTAGTTACGTATTTAATAATGCTATATTAAATTATCATTAGGTATCTTTTCATCAAAATATATTACTGCGAATTTTGTAAGTTTTAATTTATATTATATTTATTTGAGTTTTATTTTTAGTTTCAAAGTAATTGTGTGCAGGGAATGTACATTTTTTTAAAATATTAATTTTTATTTAATAAAATTGTTCAAAAATAATTTTAAATTATAGCAAGTAGGTAATGTCATATTTCGTCATTAGTTGTAAATTAGGTAACTGAGGCGTTCTCGCGACTATAGTACATAATATACTGAAGTGTTATACATCGGCTGTTTGTAGAAGACGTAATACTGTTTATTTTAGTGTCCTGAAGTTTGTGCCTATTTCACGCAATTGCACGCGTTTCCCTTCCCCGCTACACAAACCGTCCCCGTTATCGTCTATAATGGTTACCTCCCCCCACCAAAGTCTGTCGGCCATATTGGACGGTCGCGCACGAACTTGTACTGCTATAGACGTACACAGTCATCTATACTAATATGCTTACTAATATAGTAATAACTAGCTACGTCCCACGGTTTCACGTGTGTTAATTTTATCCGACAAACACCGCGCCGCCAACGCACCCACGTAGTCTATCATAATTGTTGTTCCCGCAAGGACTTACAAATTATTTTCCTTTTTCACTAGCTGTGCGCCGCGATTTCACCCGCATATAATTTAGAAGAAATCACTGATTGATGATTTATAATACTTCAATAAACACAATATTTTTATCGGGCGGTTAGATGGTCACATCGCGGCATCGCACGGGTCATTATAGTAGTATAGACAAACCCGAGCTGGGTGTTGAATTATTTTAATTTTGTATTATCTCTCAAACTACGCGTCCAAGTAACATGCTTTAAAAGACAAAGTTTATCTTCATTGTAAATTGTTTTTATGATGAAGTAACTTTTGTTCGTAAGGATTAATTTGCCATGTCTAAAAATAATGCTTATAAATCACTTCTAAATTTTCAACAAATCTTTGTCACAAAATACCATACTGTGGCTTATGTATAAGAGATAGGTATATGCTAACGCTTTTTTTTGGATATACTAAGGATTATAAGAAAGGATATGTAATTACTACCTACCTAAGGGCCTGGCGTGATGTTATTTAGCCTATAACCTTTCTCAATACTTAAATTTGGCTATGAAATTCAAAAAGAATTTGCAGATAATCTCTTGAGCTTTATAGTATTAAGTAGATACTTAAAGATGGACAATCTAACAGTAAATTGTATTACTTCAAAATTTTGTTTGATTTTGATTCGTTATGGAACGGAGTGTTCATGTTATAATCATTAATTTACAGTTTACTAATGATTTATCATTTGGGTCTTTAATAAGCTAACTTATATCTCTCATAACTTGTACCAGACGTGAACAGCGTACTACGTACGTGTAGTACTCTGTGCTACGTGTTAGGCACTCGTTTCCACTCATTTCATTTAGTTTGAGTGCATTCTCGGTGCGCACGCACTCGCCTCGTCAAACCTTGCGCCGCGCCATCCGGTTGGCACTGTTTGCCGGTTCGTCTACTGCCGCTACGAGTAGGTTAACAGCGATTCATTCACCAAATTTTGTAATAGTAATGTATGGAAAAGTACCTTGATGTTTACACAGTATTGTAGACGGAGAATATGTCGAAACGAGTTCTTGAGTAGAGTCGAAATAACATATTGCGGGACATTGCTAAGGAAGTTAGATTAAAATTGAAAGAAATTATATATGATACACATTACATGAGTATTTACCACTGATGTACCTAGATACAGATAATTCTAAGATTACTTGCAAAATAGAAGATCTAATACCTGTTGTATTACAGAAGACTTCCAAATTAGTCGCTAGATGAGTAGATACAGTGCAAGGTTCGACTAAGAAACACTACTGCCACTTGCCAAATCCCATTATACACACCAGTGCACGAAATATTCCAACTCGGTCCTCAGAAGTAGAACGCTATTATGACTAAGGTTACCATATCCAAAAAAAAAAGAATATCCGGAGAAAATTCCGGACATTCGTAGAAAATTCATGACATTATCTAAAAAAAAATCGCATGTAGCAGAATATTAATTTTTTGCATAAGGTGGCCACGGAAAGAGAGGGAGAGAAAACCCTTAAATACATATAAATCAATAAAGGTAACTTGATTCTTGATTGATAATTATAGATATTTATTTTTACTAGCGGTCGCCCAATGTTCGATATTCGACCAGGGACTTTTTAATCGTAGACTATTTTCTGTTTGACATTTGCAGTATGAACCTAAACAGTGAATATTATAAGTATCACTTGATGTCACTTTTCCTTGCGTGATAATATCAATATTTTGGGGGGTCTAAGTTCAATGGCACTGATCGAGTTAGAATTCGCAATATTAATTTATTCAATTGAATATATTAGTGACAAATATTATAGATAAATAGATAAATTTTAGCTTTCTGCAATCCTTCATATAAACTTTAACCATGGCAAATATCACAGTCTTCCATGCACGCAATACGCTTTAAAAGGGGTAGAAAATTTCAGCTTCACGTACCTATTAATTATTTTGTTGCAATATTCTTCCTTCATTTGTGTGAAAATTCCGTACGTTTTTTAATTCCCCCGTATTCCGGACATGTGGTAACTCTAATTATGACTGGCCTTAGGACTGCGAACTTTTTTGGACCTGGTTTTATAGGTACTAAATCAAAATCCTATTTTGGCTGACATGTATCTTTAAAAAATGTAAATGGCTAACCAAAGAAAACGTTACCAGGATAATCAATAACTAGAAAATCATGAGTGAATTAAAAGTAAGTTACCTTCTTACGTTGACCAATGCTTAAGAACTTATGGAAACCTAGCAAGTCGATATCTGGAGCCCTTCAAGTTATATAAAGTTAGATGTTAGATAATTCATTCTGAGATTAATATCAATTTCCAACTTAAAAATATTATAAATTTTTTACTGTGGATATTACATCCCTGATAGTCGAAGTAACACGGCCAAGTATTACTTAATCTTTACTCCTGCTGTTATTTGAATTAAAAACAGCAGCTACTGCTCTTTAAGTTTCATCATACAAGAAAATAATGAAGTTCAACGCTTTATTTTTTAGAATAAATAATTAAAAACCAATAATTATTATTAATCACAAATAACAACATTTGCATAATGGACATTGAGGTATTATGATAGTGGACTCTTTTTAAATCGATGATCTAAATTAAGAACAAAAACTGGCAGTATATTTTAAACTAGTTCTGCCCCACGATTTCACCTGTGTTAATTTTATCCGGGAAACACTGCGCCGCCAACGCCTACCCATGTAGTCTATCATAATTATTCTTCCCGCAAGTACAAATCGTTTTAATTTTTCGTTATCTCCTAAACTATTTGTCCAAATAGCATACTATAAATAGCAAAATTTAAATTCATAAAATTGTCTTTATGAAGAAGTAACTTTTGTATAAATAATAATGCTTATAAATCACTTTTTAATTTTGAACGAATCTTTGTCACAAAATACATTATTGTGGCTTATGTATACGAGTAAAGCATATGCTATTGTAGACTTTTTTAAAGATATACTAAGGACCAATATTATTGTAGAACATTATATTTCCGTATCATTAACGATTACGCCAGCGGACGCGGTTATAGCAGTTCGAGAGGGCCTCAACTTCCGACTTACGTAACAAACATCAATATTTAAGGCTATCTGAGAGTTGTAGCCTAAACTTAAATAACCTATACTATTCCTCGAGAATCTGGCTATCATATACAAAAAGAATTTGTCGAATCCAACTGGTAGTTAATCAAACAAACAAAAAACCTTTCCGCTTTATTATATTAAATTAGTCCATATTATTCTATAATAATCTACGTAGTTCAGTAATTCTGAGACAGGTAAATTATACAAATAAGACCAAGGCTAACTAACCATTGTAACTATTATAAATGCCAAAGCTCCGAAACTATCGTTTTCGAATTGTAAAATATAAATCAAAGATTATTCATAAATCACTGTGTTTAATTACATCATGATAGTACAATAATTATAATTATAACATACATACAATTTTACGTCATGACATCTGGCTCGTTATAATATACACAATACGCTTCCGTACGTGAAAATGGTGTAATGTTAATTCTTAGTGCGTTCTTAGTACACGCGTACTGGAACGCTTTCAAAACAACTTCGCCTTGTTTGTACGTTGACCAGTCAACGCAATTTGCTTTGTATACCTTTACTACATTCTACAGCCATCGGTCGACGGATATAACTAAACAATATTGTATTTATATTCCGAGTCGATACAGATAACAATTTTTTTTATATTAACAGCAGCTGCTTTTGAAGTAAAACAAAATACCTAATATAAAAGAATTGAAAAAAAATATCGCCAAAAGATATAGTTCGCTAAATGTTGTATGCACCTACCTACCTATTATGTGAAATTTCCTGTTCAGTTATGTACCTACGTTTACAAACGAGAGCAAATTACCTAGTACGAAAGTGAAAAGTATCTAAAATACATTACGATACTAGGAAACACACAAGACGAAATTTGACTTTATTGATTTTGAAGAGTTCCCTGGTGTATCTTCGAAATCGAAGGTCCAATGCCAACGAAAGTAAAATGAGACCACCCTTGAGGTATCCCCTTTCTAACAAAAAAAGAATCATCTAAATCGGTTCATAAACATAGAAGTTATGGTTGAAAATCCATAAAAATATACATACGAATTGAGAAACTACTACTTTTTTTTAAGTCGGTTAAAAAATAAAAAATATCGAGGCGCTAAGTTCATCGAGTACATTTTTAGTGCACACGTACCGATAACTAAGACAACGTTAGACCGCGCCACGCTACCGCATTTATAAAAGTCGTCTCGGCAACCAAGTTTAGTGCCCAATGGTTGTCATTAGGTATAGAATACTTGAAATAAATTTAAACAATATAATTATTATAATATCAGTTGAACTATTTTAAATATGAAGGTTAAATTGTTTTTAAATAACAAATTTATAAGAAAAAAAGATAATAGATGCTTATTATCATTCAAAGGTCGAGCGGTTGAGGTCATGTATATACCTAATCAGTGTATACACTGATTTATATTATTATAATAGAATAAATTAAAAAAAATAAAACTATTTATTACTTAAGCAGGTATACTGTAAATTTGTATATAAAAAAATTCTATTTAAAATACGTAATATAGCTAGGTATGTGTTTTATGAAAACAATTAATGTTAGTCGTAAATTAGAACAAAAGTCATGCGTTACACAAAACTAGCGTCTCACGTGAGTCATGACGTATCTTTTAAAATATAATATTTACTATGATCACGTGACAAAAGGAGACTGGTAAATATTATTTTTATTGTCACCTTGCATATGAGAAAATGTTTATTTAATAATATTAAGTAATTATTGTTGCAAATAACAAAATACGCATATTAATCCCTGAATAATAAAAACAAATGCGTTTTGTTCAATTTTTTGGAGTTTACTCCCTAAGAAACGATTTTCAAAAAAGAGCCCCGATATGGAAATTTTATGAGGAATTAAATTTATAAAAGCGTTATGTTTTCTGTCAAACGATCATTACTCCTTAGTAAATATCAAATTTATGTGCCATCTAGTAACTAATGCAAGAATTATTTTACTCTTTTGATTACATACTCCAATAAATTATACGTACAGTTTTATTTATTACTAGCTGTGCCCGTGGCTTTGCTCACGTGATCTACAGAATGCCTGCGGGAATCTTGCTCCCCGCTCCCAGCTATTTCAAAGACAAAAATGCTTATTGTGGGTATTTCTTAGAAGATAGACGTATACTCTCACAGACTTTTTTGTTGGTCTTTTTAATATCTACAATTGTTTAGTACATTAATTTGCTATATCTCTTATGGTTTACTCAGCGTAAGACATTTAAGTGCCAGAATTGATTCACCATGAGCAGTTTTCTTTATTTGTGCGGAACCCTAATTATTTTTCTAAAATAAAAGTAGCCTAAGTTACTTCCCGTAAATTCAGCTATCTACCAGTAAAAGTCCCGTCAAAATAGGACCAACCGTTTCGGAGATTACTCGGAACAAACAGACAGGTAAAAATTTTAAAAATGGGTGTTTTGTTATAGGTATCGTATTTACTTTCATATGCATCACAAACGGACACTTCAATTTTATTAATTGTATAGATTTATTCTATGACAAGGAGTAAACTGCAGTCGTGCGTCGGAGTTGGTACACACACACACACACACGTGCGCACTTTGACGCACTGACGGTAACCACCAAGAGATCAGCATTTCATCAATGGCCGCCGTCGCGGCTACTGTATATGGCTGATCCTGTGCGGGTCTTACACATGGTGTATGGTAGTCGCGATCCAGTTTGACACAATTGTCCTGCCACAGAGCTATCACTGCAGTTGATGTACGACCGTTAGACTGTCCATAATATAAATTTTCGTGGGTTAATACGAGAGTTTTGTTGCGGAGTGGCAGGTCAACCAAATAACCTCCTCACCGAGAAGCTAATTGTAATACATACTTAATGTTATATGTACTCTTATTGGCGTGGCTTATGTAAACACCAGTCATCTCGCACATCGCGAACTTGCATTTTCTCCTTTGTTAAATATTTACAATCTTTATCGGCTGTTATAAACACGATGACCAATCGAGACAGCGCTTATGAAGAAGACAAGGATAAAGAGTTAAAGACATGATAAAGTAATTTTGACAACACTTAACATAAAAAAAATTATTAAAGGTATTATTGATCATTCATACTCGTACACTGAGAATATATAAATGGATTGATATAGCGGTAGCCTATAGATTCAGGAATGATATCCTATGTTTCCTGTCTACAAAATTTCATCAAAAACGGTTAATTTTTTTACTATTTCTAAAATTTATTTATTTATTTATAAAAAGCACTGCTACAGAGAACAAACTAAACTTATACTATAAAAACATAACTATAAGTGTAACACAATAGAATTTGCGCTCCGATTAAAGCAACGCAAAAAAAATCCGATTATGCAAAAATTATATGTTACCAAGTCGTTTTTGAGTTAAATCCGGACATATAAACAGACAGACAATTTTTTTTGTCATATTTGAGATCAGTGTCCACTATAATTAGGCTTAATTAAAACAGAAAACCATCTTTGTTTATGAATCAATTTGGATGTTTTTTTTTTATTTTGGTAGAGGACACCTCAAGGGTAGTCTCGTTTTAATGACATTAGCATTGGACCTTCAACTTTGTAGATACATCAGGAAAAATTGTCTTGTCTGAAGTTGGTTAAATAATAATACACAACCTAGACCCTACCTCGAGTTCAACGCTGAATTCTGTATTCGAAACACCGAAAACTATTCGAAATACATGGATTTGTTGAATGACTCCCGCGCTGTACGGTGATAGTTATTTTTCTTTCTCATTTTTATATTTTTTTCTCCTCCGGGATGAAAAGTTCACTTTTAGTCCCTGTCACGCGGGAGAAAAGTACCCGATTCTCTCCCGGTGACATGGCAAATGTGCGCATGCGCGTACTTTACTTTATCTCCCGGTAACCTAGCAACTGCGTGTTTATATATAAGATATATAAACTTTTCATCCCGGAGGAGAAAAAAATTGTAAACGCACCTAGGGAGAAAAGTAGGACATTCACGCCCGCGCGTATGGTTGTCACCCGAGCCGAGCCCTCAGTGCGTAATATACTATTGTGTTTGACTTTAATGATTTTTATACATTTCATATTTTTTTAAGGGAGAATAGGTTAATGGTGATCTGCGGGTAATGGTAGCCAGTACAATATGAAGAAAACTAAAAGACGTTGACATGTCAATATCGGATGAAATGATCGGCCATACTATACCCCGCTCCCGCCTGATCACCGGCTTATTCGGCACGCGACATTTGAATGAAAAGGGTGTATTGTTATTCGTCGCGAAAAAAAGTAATTTCAACATAAAATCAACATTAAAAAAAAATATTCCGGTAAATTACTAAACAATCTTGTTATGCGACATTTTTTGTGAAATTTTTAACGATTATTTTTTTTAAGTTTATTATCAATTTTGGGGTAATGGGAGCCAATGACCCCCACTAAATAAAAAAAGAAAGTAAGCAAAGCAAGTAACTGTATGCAAGGCCAAGGGACGTGTGAAGATAAACACTTCACTTCAGGGTCAGATACAAGTCTCTGAAATATACTTATATGATGAAAATGAAAAGGACGATGCAAAAGATGCTGACAATAGGTCCTTGATAAGCAATGAGTTTTGATTGTGGTCACACGCCGACTGTTTCTAATGGTTTCAGCAGAAGGCTATCTGTGTGCGATAAATGCTGTAGATGCTTTGACTCTCACTGTCTAATATGATGACTACCATTACCCGCACGTCAGGGCAATGGTGGTCAAAGTAGATTTTTTTTAAACTGTAATTATAACCCAAGTATGTTTGCAAAATTTAAACAACTGCTTCAGGTTGATAAATTATTAGTTATAGTATCTAATAAAAAAGTGTGTTTTAATAAACCTGAAATAAATAAATAAATTTAGATTTTTATTGATTCTTACTTAAGTGATTCCCATTACCCCCCTTTCCCCCCTACCTAGTTAATTGACATAATCTGTAATAATTCAGTGTTAGCTAAAATTTGTTAAAATTTTGTATTGTTTCACATATTCACGTCTACTAGTGCACGTTGTGATTACCTTAAAAGTCCTAGTGCATTAAATCCTTGAAACTGTATTTTTTTTGGTTGTTTGTAATTGTGCTTAATGCATTGACCACTGGCGGTCAAAATAAATAAATACCAGTAATCAGTAACCTTCAATCAAGTGCCAACAAATATAAAGTTTCAACTGAATCAGATCAACGATTATAGCACGAATTATGGTTCTATAAGATTTATTGAATTTTAGGCCTCGGTATTTTTGCAAAATTTTATCTGGTGTCTCTCTCTCTCCGGTCTCACGAAATAAGTTAAAGGGCAACAAGGGAGGAGCAATGTACATAGATAAACCCAAATCATGCACTGTCAGTGCAAGCAGCATGTTTGTTTGTAGTTTGTAAACCTTGTCTAACTTAGTTAATTGTGATCTTGTTTGACTAAGCTTAGCGGTAAATAATACTAGGTGAATAAATAGGGACTGAATTTAGACAAAGTAACTGACGTTAATAGTTCTGTTAATGTTGTTCAATATCGAAATATGTAAAGAAGTGCTGATAAGTACACATTTGATGCCTATAAAGGATAAAAATGCATTTTTTCCACAATAATTATAATAATGCTTTAATTTTGTGACGAAAATGTTACTTTTTGTGCAGTCCTTGGTAGCTTTGTGTTACCTGGCCCTAGCAACACTGGGTCCTGCATCGCCCGCGTCCGATAAGCTCCACAATTTTCACGCAGTTACGGAAAACGGGACAATTTTGTGTCCCGGAGCTTTTATTGGGGACAACAGGACAGATAACCGTGAAAAGGGACAATCCTGTTGAAAACGGGACGTATGGTCACCGTATACCTAAGTACTAGTTAGTTATGTTATTACAGTATGATACAAAATTGCCCCATACGCAGTGATCAAAGTTCAAATACATCCTTTGTTTGGTGTTAGTGAGTGCCATTTACATAAGTTTACGTGTCTACAAATATAATTTGTACAAATAACATCGTTCAAGTTCTCTATCGGTTATTTGCTTCCGTCTACCTGTCAATCTATACATCAATTGTTTTTGTTACTGCAAACAAATCTGACATTGTGTTGTATTACGAACTAGCCTTTACGCGCTGCTTCGCTCACGTGGACTACAGAATGCCATCAGTAGAGCACACGCGCGAATCTTGCTCTCGGTTATTTTATAGACAAAACTGCTTATTGTGGGTGTTCCTTAGAAGATAGATAACTTTTTTGTAGGTCTTTTTAATATATATAATTATGTTGTACATTAATTTGATATATCTCTTATGGTTTACTTAGCGTATACCATTTAAGCCTACGAATTTATTCACCGTTACTAGATGTTTTATTTGTACTTAACACTAATTCTTTCTTCAAAATAAAAGTAGCCTAACAAAATCGGTCCTACAGTTTCGGAGATTACCCGGAACAAACAAAAAGCCAGACAAAAATTTAAAAAATGTTTTATTTTGTTATAATGCATCATATGCATTTAGTTAAAAGCGTTACAAATAGAACACTTCAATTTTATTAATTGCAATAGATAGACTAGTTGGCTCGGCAGACGTTGCTCTGCCCTTTTCAATAGTCAATAACCCGACCAGAGCGCCATCTATCCCGATTTCTTTCCAGTAGCATAAAGAATAAGTATTAAGCGTATCCATCGTTCGAATCGCGAATTATGATGTTGACCAAAGATCAAGATCAAGATCAAAGATGTTGTTGATTAAAAAAAGAGTTTTTTTTTATTTTTCAAAAATTTTGTAATTTTCCTGGTAACTTTTAAGATTTTTCTTTCAAATCAAAATAATCTTTCTTCAATAAAGGCCCTCAGAAGGCACTTGTGAACGTCAAAACACAACTGCCGGTTCGGAAAATATCCGACATCGAGAAGAACCGGTATGAAACTCGATCGGGTTTATCTTGTTTTTTCAACTGTACAAGTTTTAATATGTATAACAGGTACAATAGTAATAATTTAGTGGATGCACAGAGAGGAAGTCACTTCCAGACATCACTATCATTCACATAATGATCCATCCTTTAATAACCTTTTGACAGTAAAGCCCGCTTGACTTGGTCCTTGAACTTGTTGTCCGGCAAATCTAATGTGCTTCGGAATCTTATTAAAAAACCTAACACTATTACGGTACTACTAAACGGTATGACTAATTTATCTCTATTTCTAGTATTAACATTGTGCTAATCTTTAACAAAATCTAGCTTGACTAAGTTTTTGCGAATATACATTAAGTTATTAAGGATATATTGGGAGTGCAAAGTTCAGTATACCATATTTTTGGAATTTGTTGTTTATTGATTCTCGAGATCTCATGCTGTATATTGCTCAAATTGCTCGCTTTTGTAATATGAATATGGTATCTATGTCAGCTACTGAACTCCAAAGCATAATACCGTAAGACATTAAGTTTATGGAAGTAAGCGAAGTAGACTAACCTTGCAGTTGCATTATCTGTTAACTGGCGAATCTTAGGTACTGCGAATGCAGCAGAACTTATTCCTGCTAAAGTTTTAGTATGCGGACCCCACTTTAATTTTGAATCAAGCGTAATACGGAAGAAGACAGTACTATCAACACGACGGACATTGGGCAAGGCAAATCTCATACATTTGGTTTTGTTTGCATTTAGCAGTAAATTATTTAAAGCAAACCATCCAAAGATAAATCCTGAAAACCTCATTTGGGCTATTACTAACATTAAAAAAGAATTAACCAAATTGGTCCAGTTATTCTCAAGTCATTCGCTTATAGACGGACAGCATTTCATTTTTATTCACCTATATCATGTGAAAATTGTTTGAATATTTGTTCCTCAACACGCTTAACCGGCTAGTTGGAGGCAGCAACGTATCTGAGGGTAGGCTTCTCCTGGTAGGTAGAGATGGAAATTTAAATAAATGTCGATATTTATCTCGAGGGTATGATAATGTGGATATTTTGGTTGTTGTTGGAACTATTCCACCAGTTAAGCTGACCCAATTAAAGAAATCGCCAAAGAGAATATATGAACTAACTATAGAACCAAATATCAATGGGAATGATGGGATGGATGAAAAGGATTATAAAAATACATACAAAACTATGTACGAAATAATAATAGAAATTTCAAATGAATAGCCCACATGGATCTGTGTTTCCATGAAATGTTTCTATATATTTAACTTTTTAAATCTGTGCATTCAACCATCATATTCCATCAACCTCTATATCTATAATTATAAATCTATAGTTCTGTCTGTACAGTTAATTTTCTGGCCAAATTTCCCAATTCCTATATGAACGATACTGCCATTAAAATAAATTTTCTCTATCGGTTTGTATGTTCGGATTTAACTCGAACACGGTTTGACCGAATCTTATGAAATGTTATACACGGGATGCTTATGTCATTGATTTGATAGGGTATAAGAAATTTCAATATTACTTTTACAAATTGTTTGTTGTATTTTTCATTGTATTGTGGAACGCTGACCCAACTTTTATATTGCCCGGAAGTGAGCGCTATTGGCTGCGACACAGTCTTCACTAATGTAGCTAATATCGTACGTTTTGTTTTTGTTGTAACATGATTTATGGTTTCAATAAACTATTATTATTATTATTAGAAATCGTAAAAAAATAAATGAAAATTGTAAACGGGAAATACATGCCAGTTCTCAATTGATCCGCCGCGCCGCGCCGTATGATTTGTTCACAATATGAGTAAAAATAAAACTACGGGAAGTAAATAAATACTATATAGTAACAAACGTGTGCGGAGCAGCGGGCATACCGCTAGTTATTAATATTATTGTTTTATTGTAAATATTATTTGTACAGTATGGAAAAATACCTATCAAGGTTTTTGCCGGTCCTTCTTTATCGCTGGGATGTTTCCCAACCGGTGCGGTGCAGTGGTAGTATTTTGACAATCATAAGTTCCATCTTTGGGCCTAAATTGAATAAAGTATTTTTTTTAATTTAGGTTTTTGATTCAAACATAATCTATAGAAATGTTATATAGTTTGTATTATTTAGCAGGCAGACACCTGTGGCATAAAAAAAAACTACGTGAAGCCGGGTCTTAATGACTCTAATTAGTGTTAAGCATGTTAACTACATCAATTGTTTCTTCAATTGTCGGTCGAGTCAATTGATTTGTATCGCTTCTGTTTCGTTTTAGATAATAAGACTTCATGTTATTGGTATAAGGTTTAATTTATATTATTATCATATAGATACTAATTTATATATTACTAGCAATTGCCGGACCGCTTTGTTCAGCGTATTTTATAAAAACTATACTTACTGTCCTATCTTACTATGTAATGTCTGGACGACCGAGATTTGTGGACGACCTAGGTATCTAGGTATACTTACTTGGAATGTAAAACATTATCTAAATGTAAAGTTTCTTCGAAATCGTTGGAACCGTTTCCGAGAAACCAATTACATATATTTATACAACAATTGCACACTTAATATAATAAGATTTGACTTCTAAGCTAAAATTCCTTAGAATCTGTCCGCGGCTCTTTGAGTGTACAGGTTAGACAAACATTCAAACAAACGTAGGTACTTTCAAATTTAATATTTATAATTTAACTAGCTGTGCCTACAGCCTACGGAGTAATTGTTTTTATTTCGTAATTTTTTGTTACTCTTATTTTATGAATTTTAAAATTATCAAGGATATGACATTTTATATGATTATGATTAGTGATTACTAAAAGTACCAATTTTTACAGCCTATTAATTATTGGGGGAAAACATTCTTTGTAGCTTTTATTTTTAAATTCTGACAAACAAAAATAATTCATTTCATGTAAGGTATGTTGTCCGTGGCCTACAGAATTGCACGCAATCTATCATAAAATTTTGGGGTGGGGGGGACGACGACGACCAACTGGCAGGAACGCAATAAAAAAAAATATAGTAAAATATTATTTAAAAATAAGAAAATTCTTAAAGAACACATCGATAAAGTTTTATATAAAAGCTATTTAACCAGCCCCGTACGATGCTTCTCTACTCAAATATCGATACTCGCACGCACATACACACTCGTATATAATATAAAAAGACAGAGAAAAAGTCGCACGGAGGAGCATAACGCTTTTTCCTTACGTGATAACTTTTACAACTTAACTCCCAGTGCAAGCCGCGTTAAGGAATTTCCTTCCAATTACATACGTGGGTGGCGACCACCATGCACGTGGTGGAAACACCTTCATCGTGGCTCATTTTTGGGTGTCGCGTTTCGAATTCAGCTCGTGCATATCCAGTTAAATGCATGCAGACCACCATCGCTGGATTACGATCTCTTGGTTGTCGCCGTTGTGTTAGGATTGTACGAGGCTTACCATCAGGAACGGTACATCAATTTTCGGTAATACTATTAGAAAATTATTTACAACAAGTTTATTAATATATTTGATATTAGAATTTATATTACCCAAACCTAAAGAGTTTTGCGTTTGAGTTTTGAATAGTGGAGTTAGAAATATGAAAATTGGACAGTAAGTTGTGTTACTATTTTAGAGACGTAGTAACGATTACTTTTAATGAAATTTTCAAATAGCAAAACATATAATAGGTATATTGAAAATTTGTATGATAGCCCTTCAGTTTTTGAATTCAAAATCTGCAATATTGATATGCATACCATCGGTTAAATAAAACTGCCTCATTAACCTAGTTGTCATAAACGCGACTGCTTATGCTTGAGGTCCTGGTCGAGCAAAGTGTTATTAGGGTTTTTATGAAATTCTCAGTAGCAGCTCGGAGTTTGGCTTTGTGCCCGATTTTTGGCAATATGCTCGCCCCCTATTACATGGGACCTAAAAATATACCCGGTGAACTGTGGGTGTAGTACATTAGTACACCTCTGCCTAACCCTTAGGTATGTTATGTCATGGTTAAATAAAAGGAATACGGGAATACCTACTGTATCGCAATTGGGAAATCAACTTACAATACGAAATAATTAGTATCATAGAATTAGCGAAATAACTCTATGATTGGCAATTACAATTTACTTGAACGAAGCACAGCCCGGAGGCTCCGATACAAGGTCGAAAGTGCGACCTTTATCGTTAGTCCAATAGATATTGCTACAACAATACTATAATATATGTAAACAATAGGCAAAAACTATGCATATATATATATGTATCTATAGTCATTTCAATTGATTCTGTGTATAATAAATCTGTTAATATAGCTGTATAATTAGTTATCAAAGGTCAAAGATCAGAGCATAATGTTTATTGAATTCGCTTATCATGAGTTACATTTTTGATTAGCTTATTAATGCAAATTACCAAGCATACTCTTAAATAAATATAAGATTACTTATTGTTTATAAATTCGATATATTTTATATTGTTTGTGTATGTATAAATAAATGGATAACTGACTGATTGACTGACATATTAACGCATAGTCCAAACTAGTTGAGTTAGGAACGAGAACATTTACATGAAAGTACTTTTTACATTGTAGGTAAGCATTTTTGGAAATTCAATCTCTAAGGGGATGAAAAAGGGGTTGAATTCTTGTATAGAAATATGTAATTTTTTAAGATAGATTTGTGAACATTGGTATTTATTAATGCAGTTTGAAAGTAAAAAAATTGGGATATAACTATGACTAGAGCGAAATCGCGGGCAAAGCGCTAGTATTATCGATACATTATATAAAAGAAAGTGGCTATCCGCGTCTGTCTGTTTGTCTGCATACTTCTTCTAAACACTAAACGATGCAACGGATTTTTATACGGTTTTCAAAGTAGTTTAGAGAATTTTTTTACAGAAGGTTTGTATTACAATTAAGCTTTTGTACTATGGACATAGGATACGGTAACTGCCTTACCATCTGGCGGACCGTATGCTTGTTTGCCAACCTTGTATTAAAAAAATAATAGTTCCGAGACAAAAATAATTACTGAGTTATAAACGCGTGCGAAGTCGCGGTCACAGCTAGTATACAATGAAAACAATAAAAAAAACATACCAAAAATGAATTTGTCCTTTTTCGAATACATTGTCTTTTATAAGTGTTCGACATGGCCTTTAAAGTTTTTTTTTATCAAGATCTTCAGTTTATTAACACGCGTTCTGCTAATAACGACTTTGTTTCAAACAAGTTGGATGAAGTAAACAAGAATGCATGATAACCATCGCGGAAGTGTTTACTTGATGTCGTAAATCTGTTCGCTTTGTTTTTACGTCATCTTTTGTTTTGTTTTAGTACATAGATAACGTAAAGTAAACATCTTCTTACTAAGAACAATAGTGAAAAAAATAATTTTGAACAACACTAAACGTACCGACGGTTTTCGGAAAAGTTTTGACTCTCACAGGTTAATTCCATGTTTCTCAAAGTGGAGGATAATAGCCCTCTTGATATAGCCTGAGAATTTCAAGGCCATATGGATGGTAGAAGAACACTTAGACAAAATAAGGAGCATTTAAGGTGGTCTTAGTCTGTAAGTGCCGACTGATAAAAAAATGAGCAAAAATTTTTGTATTTTTTAATACGTATTTTCGCAGTTTTAAGGGATTAGAACGCGCCGTATTTCAAACTAAAATGAAATACGTACGTTATTATAATTACCTATATCATTCAATTCATCCCTTATTCCTATCCCGTTTTTGCTTTATTAAGTTGCCCCACATATAGAAAAATAAAAAAATGAGGAGCGTTAGAAAACATTTTTTAAAACCTACGGGATTATTTCTACCGATCTGTGGCATTTTTTTTTTGTTGCGGTCTATCGTGGGTCTTTGGATCATTGATTCGATTTTTTTTTGTTTTGTCGGTTGTCTCTTGTTCATGTTTTATATTCTTTTTATTATATTATGTAGTTAGATAATTAGAAGTCAGTTACAGTTGTTATGCGTCAAAAACAAAAAAAAAACAAATGGGTTGCACTCCGGGAGTGCTGACAGAAGTGAAAACTTATTTTGGTGCGTTAGACATTTGTTAGATGGGTACTAGGGTTTTTGGGTTATCAATTGCATTTTATTTATGAATTGTAAATTATTAATTATTAGAAACTTTAAAATACATTTAATATTCTTTTATGAAAGACGTGTTCGCGGTCTGGTTTATGTACATGCATATATGCACACACTATAGATGCGTCTCGTAACGGTATCGCGAGTACAGAGATTTTATCTCATCTAAAAATATGCGTGCCGCGCTAAAATAAGTTTTTAGTTCAAAAAAACTACCTAGAAAAATAGATATAAAAACAGAATGCAATGCGAAATATAAGTATTTATAGAAAAAATGCTTATTCGTATTGCGTGTTACGCAATTACCTGAAACGATTACATTATTTTGCTCTATAGAACAATTACCTTTAAATAACATTGCATTGTTAAAATTTATTTAAGGAAATCATTTTAAAAAATCACATGGTTTATATACATAAAGAAAGAAGTGATTTTTCAATCGGAAAAACTGTGCGTGGTTTGTTGACAATACTTATTTCTTGAGTTAGTAGGTAACCTCTTTGCACCTTTGTTGTTTCACTAAACAAACTTGACCTGTTTTGTTATCCGTGCGCTTTTTTTTGTTAGACTGTAAGACGGTGGCCGAAATTTCAATTAAATTAGATTTTAGCAGCGTTTCTACCAGTTAAATTTCTACTCAATATAAATTTAGTTTATTAAAACCTAATTGAAATAAAAAAGAAAAAGGAGAAAAAAATACGTGAAATGTGTGTGTCAGTGAATTGACAAATCATCATAAAAATTAACAAAAAATAAGAAATCATCTTCAATGAGTTAATACAAAACCGCTGCTCGCATGCATGAAATATAATATATATATCATATTCAAAATAAGACCGTGCCGTATGTGTTGTGTGTAAGAACCGTGCAAGTGCTAAGACTAGAAACAATACACCGGTGAGGTCACTAAAAACATTAAAAAAATATACAGTCCATTTTCTTGACCACTACCTGTGTTTAATATATATTGTCGTGAGTTATTATATAGGTTTTTCGTCATATACACTGTGTACCACAGATCGAGTGTCATATAGATCAGTAATTCGTATAAAGTTCATCAGGTTAATGTTAATATGGCCTGGCTAAATTAAGACATTGGTATTTTTATACAATCTACACAACTTAGATAGGTAGGTACTGGTAAAAAAAAATTGTATATGTAACCTTTATGCGCGTTTGAAGTAAATTTTTTGACCTTGTAGCATAAATTACGATTTTACTTATAAATAGATAATATATTTACAGTATAGTGCTATTTATTGTTAATATAATATTTTATATACAGTCATATTTTACACCAAGCTATAAAAATAATAATAGAAGCTATATAAATATTATTATTTATTATGATTTTAATCGTACGAAACATGTTTTTTTTTTTTTAAATAAAATAATATATTTTTTAATCTATTTAAACGAAAATGAAATGATTTTCGTTGGTAAGCGCTTGAGAACGGCTGGACCAATTTAGCTATTTTTTTTTTTAATGATAGTGAAAATAGTCAAAATAAGGTTTTGTAGTTCGAAAGAAAAATTAACACGGAAAGTTGGAATATTTTGATAAAACTGAAAAATTATTTTATCTATTTGATTTTTTAACGAATTCAAGATATGAACTATGGATATGCGTATTTTTTCTATTGGTTTATCTGGTAAGTTCTTCGAAAAGTGGTCAACAAAAAAAAAACTGCATAAGTGGCGCTGTGGTCAATAAGACTAGATATTAAAAAGGGCAGAACACCCTGAACTACCTCATTACCCTCGAAGTCCTGAGTTCGATAACCAGCTTGTCGCGTGAACAATTAATTTAATTGTAGATCCGAATAAATTATGAATTAAAAGGTAATGAAATGAAAATCAAACGTAAAATAAAACATATATTTCAGAAGGCATCTTAAAATTTGAAAGATTAAAAATAAAACTAATTTATAACTATTAAATTTTATAAGTAACTAAAATAAATATTGTTAGGTATGTACCATGTATTAATATTTAAATACACATCTAATTTGTATGAATTTCGTTCACCCCTTGAAAACAAGACACCGTCTAAAAATTGGCTTGCCATAAGTAGAACAGATGAAGAAATTCCTGGGAGATTTGCGTCTCACACGACATATGAAAGCAAGAATAAAAAATTTAAGTGGTGTTTCTCTTATATGTATATAGCAAGTATTTATCTTGAAGTGACATGTTGTGGTTTTATTTTTTATTGATTAACTTATGTTCTTGACCGTATATTACGTAATATTGGTGGCGTTTTTCGTGATATAGTTTAGTGTTTGTGCATAAGTGAAGTGGATTATAAATATAAATTGAAAACATGCATTCTGGGACGACTGGGACTCCACAAAAGTCACTGGAAAGTTTTAACAAGAGAGCCATCAACTTGTTAGGGTACCGAAATCGTCATAAGAGAGGACAATATATTCACTTGATAATGACAGTAATAAAAAATATCAATTAAAAAATAATAATTAAAGAGGGCTACTTGCCAAGTTAGGAAGAAGACAAAATAATTGACAAAAAAAGATCGATGACATAATTAATTGATACAAACAAACCTTCGGGTTTACATAATAAAATATAAGAAAAAATATAAATATGAAAAGATAAAAAATAAATCATAAATCATAATAACATAATTAATACTTTAAATGAATGAAATAGATTGGTTTAAAGCCAATCATTACAAGGTCGAGTAAAGTGTTATTGGGTGGAAAAAAATTCTTAGTAGCGGCTCGGAGTTTGGTTTCGTGCCCGATTAATGATAACAGTTTCGCTCTCTATTACATGGGACCTAAAAAAATTCACGGGAAATTGTGGGTGTACATTAATACACCTCTGCTTAACCCTTCGGGGATACAGTATGTATTTAGAATACCGTATGAAACGCGAACGGGCCTGCTAGTATTAAATAAAAATACACAGTTAATATATAAATAAATATACAATTAATAAAATTGAAGTGTCTGTTTGTAATGTTAAAATAACAGTTTTTTACTAAATACGTATGAAAGTATAATATACAATACCTATAACAAAAAACCCATTTTTAAAAGTTTTGTCTGATGTCTGTCTGTTTGTTCCAGGTAATCTCGGAAAAAAAAAATCAAAATGGCGTTCACTGTACAGTGATCCGGCACCAATACTGGTGCAAAACAAAACTAACTAGCAACTATCTGTTACCATGTAGGTACGACGAAAGAGATAATATAATACATTTTCATTTACTTCCTCTCTATTGCGGTTTTTTGTATATGGACAACTTTTTTTTCTAAATATAATTTTTCTAGGACTTAGGCGAAGAAACATTTTTTATACATTATACTACTCGACAATTATAAAATTTGGCGCAATAAATATATTTTTTCTGTAGTGTGTAGAACTTTGGAAACGGTGTCCGCCATCTTGTGACATCATATGATTCTAAGCAAATTTAATGTCGGATCTTACGACGGAAATTCGATATTGATATTGACAGTTTTGACATTAATTAAAACATAAAAAGTATTGATTAGTCTATTAATGTGGCAACAAGCTCACGTCTCGCTTCATAGTAAAGCGGTTACTGTATCTTCTAAAGGACATTTGTAACGCCAGAGGTATCATCAGGTCGTACCCGACCTTGAACTCCACTTACTCAAGGAGCTCTGGAAATTCTACCCCCGCAGGTTATTCGGCTGCAACTAGACAAGATTATTTGGCTGCAGCCTTGTGTAGGATGCAGGAATTTGACCAGTCGAGCTGACCCAAGTAGAAGGAAATCTCCAAAGAGATTTATATGTGCCTTTCCTCTCTACAACTTTCCTAAATAATAATAGTGTAGTAAAATTATGATTCTGCTCTTGGTTTTTGTATAATTCATCTGAAAATGCGAAGGCCAGCTTATAATGCAAACACATGAACCAGAAACAGATGTTCAAATAAACATTTCCACGATCTCAGTAACATAAAACACAATATTATTCATGTGTCTAAAAATATAGAATCTGCAAATTTTTATAAGGAAGCTTGTATCGTGTAGTGAAATCTATTTACCTATAGTCGGGTTCTTCATCGCTCAAGGTAGAGTCCATTTCAAAAGGCATTTCTACAGCTGTTTAAAATTACTAGCGATCGCCCTAAGGTCGAAATCCAACCAGCGACTTTTTGGTCATAAACTATTTTCTGTTTGACATTTGTAGTATTCATAAACAATCAGTATTATCTTATCTCTGGTATCATCTACATCACGTGCTGTCACTTTTTATTGAGTGACAATGTCAATATTTTGGTGGGTCCTAGGTTCAATGGCACTGGTTGGTTAGGATTCGCAGTATTAATTTATTTAATATAGTATATTAGTAACATATATTATATTAGGTCGGAGAAAAAGTATTTTCGCTTAGCGTAGGTATAAACTTGTTATAAAATTTCTTTGGCTGTACTATTTGTATCTGGCTGGTTTTGGTAACATTAAAAAGGTTACATTAAAAGGAAAAAAAGTTGTTTCCCGCTATTTTTCATTTGTTTTTCTTTCTGTAAAAATGAGTGAATATAAAGAAGTAATTCGATACATTTAAAAATATTATTAAAAAAAGGCAAAAATGCAACTTAAGTACGGAAAAAAAATAGTGATATTTATGGACCTAATGCAGTGTCAGTAAAAGTAGCGCAAAGTTGGTTCAAACGTTTTCAGTCCGGAAATTATGATGTTAAAAGATGCACCTCCTTCTGATCGCCCTGTAACGAATAAAATGGACGTCATTTTTGAAAAAGTGGAGCAAGACCGGTATATCCGTAGTTACGATGTAGCTGAAGAACTGGAAATTGACCACACAATAGTTTTAACCCATTTGAAGAAAGCTGGCTATACCAAAAAGCTCGATATTTGGGTTGCCCACGATCTCACTGACAGAAACCTAATAAACCGTGTACTCATTTGC
This sequence comes from Saturnia japonica, assembly GCA_033032175.1. Classification (NCBI taxonomy): domain Eukaryota; kingdom Metazoa; phylum Arthropoda; class Insecta; order Lepidoptera; family Saturniidae; genus Saturnia; species Saturnia japonica. Next base: position 1,294,211 of record CM065308.1, on the reverse strand, counting down.
GATTCATTATTGAAACATAATGAAATCTAGCCATTTTTGAAGAGATTGATAACTGGCGATGAAAAGCGAATCACGTACGACAAGAACGTGCGAAAAAGGTCGTAGTCTAAGGTCGGCCAGGCTTCACAGACTGTGGCTAAACCTGGGCTACCTCGAAATAAGGTGATGCTGTATGTGTGGTGGGACTGGAAGGGCATTGTTCATTATGAGCTTTTACCGCCCGGCAAAACCATCGATTCGGATCTCTACTGCCAACAATGATGAGATTAAAAAAAGCAGTTGAGATAAAGTGGCCGGAATTGATCAAGAGGAAGGGTGTGGTCTTTCATCACGATAACGCTTGACCATACACATCTTGAGCCACTCAGCAAACATTAAGAGAGTTTGGCTGGGAGGTGTTAGTGCATCCACCATATAGCCCTGATCTAGCTTAACCTTCAGATTTTCACCTGTTTCGGTCTCTTCAGAATTATTTAGGTTCTGTAAGGTTAACATCAAAAGAGGACTGCCAAAACTATTTATTGCGTTTTTTTATCAGAAGTCCCAAAGTTTCTACAGCAACGGGATCATGTCTCTACCTACAAAATGGCAGAAAGTCTTCGAACAAAACGGCATATATATACTGTAAATAAACTTTGAAAAAAAAAAACAGTCTTGAGTTTTCATATAAAAATGCGAAAAAACTTTTTCCCCGACCTATCAGATAAATTTTAGCTTTCTGCACTCCTTCTCCATATAAACTTTAACCATGCCAAATCTCTCAGTCTTCCGTGCATGCAATATGCTTAAAAAGACACCAAAAGCTTTTGCTGCACTTATTAATATATAGAAAAATTATTCTTCATTTTTTTAACGTTTTTTTTTATTTTTCTTGTAGATTTGCTCCTCCCAAGCGCCATCGACAAACTGAAGACGGACCGAACGCGTAGTCAGCTCTGCCTGGCATATTGGAGAATTTTGTCAATGGCTATCCGTGTAGCAGTTATGACCCCATTTAATTTAATATCATCAGCAGATTTTAGGATGAAATATAGACAGAAGATGGATGTTGTATACCTGGATTCACCTTTTATTACCCCTCTGAATCTGAACCACAAATCAAGTTCCTAGATGATTAATCGCAATATAACTTCATGTTGTCGAAGATATAGGTAACTTGCCAAGCCTAGAAAATAAGCAGTTTGAAGTTGTGGTTACCGGAATACACCGACAGTTGCTTGGCAATAGATTTACAATTTGAGGGCGGTAGTACTAGTAACCCAAACGGTTCAGAAGTGGGACATTTATATTTATTATTGTAATACTCCATTTACAAATACATTTTTTTTTACTAATAAGATAAGTAATTACTATTAGATAAGTAGCCAGTTAAAAGTCCTCAATGATAAATAATTTATTTTAAAAAAAAATTTGACACTTTCACCTGAAGAAATAGTTCACAGTTGTTACGTCTTTCTGCAACAAACACTGATTGTTATTTATTGTTGATGTTAATCTGAAAATGTCAAATGTGAAAGTAACAAGGTAACTTGAGAATTTAATAAGCCCAACATATCAACAAAACAAACAAAAAAAAACTAGATCAAGATCGGTCCAGGCGTTTGTGTGGTAAGATGCCACAGACAGACACACAGTACACACGTTAAACTTATACCCCCCCCTCTTTTTGCATCGGGGGTTAAAAATGAAAAAATGAAAATAAATATGGTATGTTAGTAATTGAAACTACAAAAGGGATGTGGTGGATCCCGTAATACCTATTGTTTACAACCTTGAAGGAATAATTAATGATAGTACATAATATGAAATAAATAATAATAATAATAAAAATTTGTTACATATGACATGTCATTCAAATATCCTCAATGATAGGTTCTAAAAAAATAAACGACATACATCCAGGGTTCCAAGTACAGTTATTTATTACTATTAGGATCTTACATATGAATGTAATGCTTTGTAATGCCCCTTGTGTTGCAGTTGTGCTTAGACTGCGGTAACCATTTACCATCTATAATAGTGGGCCGTTAGCCTGTTTGTACGAATTGGCATAAAAAAAAACAATGTGTTCAAATATTGAAACTCATATCGATTAAACTATATAGTTACGCTGATATAATCAATGTATTTGTTTAGATAATATTGATGTATACACTCATGAATAAACACAAAGGAAATCGATTTGATACATTTGCGTCAATAGTTACGTACGCAACAAAGAAACCAACTATTCGTTTAATGTTTATGATTCTGAAAGCTTACAGTGCAATACTTAGATGTATTTCTATAGGTATACCTAATATCTATGCCGTCCTTTTGATGATGATTAATTAACCTTATCCCAGGTCATGTTCAGTACGGAGAAAGACAACCTCGTTACAAAATCATAGAAGGCTTAGACGGACGGTGAGTAGAAATCCTCTTTAAAAACCATTGGTGGCGGAGGGGGGGAGGCGTTCTTTTTGCTAAGATGGCTATCGGGGCGATGCGGTAGAATGCTACTAGCGGACCCCTGTCGCCCCATTACTGCTGTGGATGGTACACCGTGGAGTTGTAATTAGTCCGAGCCTCACATAACTCATACAAATAACATAAAACGGTTACAGACTCGCTGCTTGAAATCACTTTGCTTTAAACATGGGATAAACAGAACACTGGTTAATCACATAGAACGTGCCAAGCACTTTAAAATCTCCTCTCTCGCTAGTACAAGGCAAGCAAGTGATTTAATTTACCCACATAAAATAATTCATTCTTCTATAGACTGTCCACAACTTCTGGGCATGGTATGCTTCAGCATCAATATCCGTAGTAGAAACACAAAATTATTCCATATCCCTTTTTATAAAAATAATGTTTCTTTCAACTGTCCAACAGCAAATATGTGTCTCTCATACAATTATATTATCGAACATAACAACGCTCTTAAATGGATTCTATTGACATCTTTAACTTGAATCTAAGTCGATTCCGATATGTAATACTAAAATACTTTAATTTTTAAAATATATTCTTTATAATATAATTCTGCATGCAAGTGGCAATTTTTTTCTGTTTTTTTTTCCTTTTGTGACATAATTACAACTGATGTGCACCAATAAATTCGATTATAAGATAGTTAAAACATGTAACATTTTGAAAATTAATTTTTATTTGTTTATAATCTGTATGTGTGCCTATATAAATAAACAAATAACAATGATGGGTTCCTCCACGTTAAAAAAAGGTTATGTACATTGAGTTGCCATATTAATGTGGTTACTTGAAATTTTTTACAATTTTGTATTTCGAAGCATTTCCTATAGGTACTTTTTAGAAGTGGTTCGTATGCTACTGGAATGCATTTTTATCATATTTTATTATTATGTTACGTATTATTTTAAGTGAAGTGCTTTAAACAAATAATAATTAGTTTAGTGACATTTTTAAGACAATTATTTAATTTTATGTACTTAGTGAAGTACTCTTTGTGTGTTATATATAAACTGAATTTTGAGTCCTATATATCAAAATTTGGGTCATTATATTAGAGCTTTAATAGTGTGTAATTAGACGTATCTTGAGTAACGTAAGTAAAATTTAATTAATGGATTATAAATTAATTAATGTTAAGTACATTTTTATCACTCAATCCATTTTTTAAACATTTTTATATATTATTTTATTATAAAGGTATTTATTTAAAATGTATATTAAGATCAAAGAAGATAGATACCAATTATTACGTATCATTTATATTATTTTTGTATAGAAAATAAAACACGGTAATTTGATTTTTATCAGTGTCTACATTAATTTGGCAACCCACTGTATATATAATTTTAAAAAGTATGATAGTAGTGATCGAGGTCAATGAGTATTTCTACTCAGGGTTAAGACTCGTGTGTTAAACATTTAAAACTTGCCAAGTTTGAAATCTCATATCAAAGAAAGTAGTAGATTGTTTTTTTAATTGAAGAACGTACATTCCTACAGCTACAACTAAATGAATTGCTATTGAATTTGTCACCTATTAGATCTCAGTGTAGAACTATAGGCGATTCTTTATGATAAAATCTTTGCTTAAAATCGAACCGGCAGCGGTTGCACGATTGCGTCTTTTTTTTTCGAATTAGTGCTTAATGGTGTTTATAACTTCATCGGAATTTGTGTGCGGGTTTGTCGTTAATGTAAACCCAATTCTGTGAATTGAATCTTCAGCCGATAAATCTGACTAACTTTATATAATATAAGCGTATATGTATTTAGTTCATCTTTCTTGTTTATTTCGCGTAACCTAGCCTTTAATAAGTGGCCCAACTAATATGCCCGATCTACCAACATAGTGGTAAGTAAAAAATAACTGGCCTCAACAACTCACAGTAGCTATTTAAATGTTTGTAAGTTAAATCCAATGACGTTTTATGAATATACGCATTATATTTTCACTAAAAGTAAATTTAATACGTTACAAATTTTGTTATCAGCACGTTGAAACAAAAGCGATAGGAAATCACAGCGTAAGGCAGAAACTCTGTTGTCAGAAAGGGATAAAAGTTTCTTCTTGCTCATGGCTGTCACTTCAATCAAGTCGAAAACGAACTGAGGGCAATTGCCCACCATTCACAATGGCATGTAAATGCCGTATCTACATAAAAAATATCATAGGTTAAATCTGTACATTTGTTGATGATTCATGCACGTGACTTAAAGGTTGGGATATCCACGATTGAAATAAAATGAACTATTTAGGTATTAGTAACTTTTTTTAACAGTAAATCTCACATTTTTAATAATCCGGTGGCCTTTGTAAAATAGCTGATAAGGTTTAAGTATGGATCTCGTAATTCATTTAATTTTCTTATAATCACGGCAAATACAACCAGATCAGATACTGACTACAAAAAACATCAAATTAGATTGCTAATTTTGTGACGTAACCGAGTTATATTTTATTCAGAATGTCGTAAACTTTAAAGTGCATTGACCAACTAAAGCCGTGTTCGGAAATCTCCTAAGGACAAGCCAGATTTCATTATATCGCTCCTAATGTATCGGTTTAAAGTTCGATCGTTATCAGTTTGGATGTTAGAGTCAAATGATTTTACGTAATTCTTTACACGAGGAACATTAAGTTTATTTGGTCATTTGCTAAAGCTAAAGATAGACTACAACTAAAAAGTATACGGTTAGAAAATCAGTGATATAACACGTTATATTTATTTTGTTTAGTACTTATAACACATGTTAATTAGATGGTTATTAATATTTGGGCGACCGATCTAATCTTGGAGTCTTACAGAAAAAAGAAAGACAACATCTGTTTAGGTAAACTTGAAATGTAAAATATTAGTTACCTAAATACAAAATTTGATACGAAGCCATTTTCGAAAAACCAATTACACATACAGACTACCACCACGTCTGTATCCCCGAAGGGTTAGGCAGAGAAGTACTAATGTACACCAACAGTTCGTCGGGGTTTTTTTTTTTGATTCCATGTAAGAGAGCGAGTCTATTGCCATTAATCGGGCACAAAGCCAAACCCTGAGCTGCTACTGTGATCCAACAACGAAATAACACCCCAATAACATTTTGCTCGACCTGGGAATCGAACCCAGGACCTCGAGCATAGCAGTCTCTTACGAGGCATATATACATAGATTTAAATACAAGAAATGCTCATTTAATAGCATTGGGTAAATGATAGTAAGGTTTTTCTTGTAACTATTATCTAGGTAAATTGTTCAGGTCGGACAGTAGGACAATTCCCGGATATTTGCACGAAATCGAGGTTATTTCACCGATATTGAAAAAAATTGTTTTTAAATAAAAATGAAATAATAATCTTTATTTCCTTAATTTTATTATTTGAGAGACTGTACTATATTATTTTTGAATTAATCATATTCCATGGATAGAGTAATACGCGAAAAACACAGAGGGCGCGCGCGAGACCAACCAGATTCGAAATAGAATTTTTTCTTCCTTTGCAATGGACCGTTACAAAGAGCAAAGCTCACTGTACCATATTATTTTATATTTGTTTATATAAAACTAATCTCTGGAACTACCAGTCGGATTTGGAATAAACTATCTATCACAACGCTACGACCATTAGGAGCAAAGCAATGACCACAAATGTCAATCAATCTGGCAATATATAGACAAGTAGTTATCATATACAGTATAAAATAGGCATGTACAATCCAAATTTACTAAGGGTGAATCCGCGGTGCACAACTAGTATAATATTAAAGCAAAATTAAAGCAATGATGGTTCAGTGTTAGCCTGTAATGACATCGCGTTGATCATCGTGAGTTCAAATTACAGCGATGACTCTGAGCTTTCAGTGAAGGAAAACATCGTGATGAAACCATAGCATGATGGTAGGCAGGGCCCATTATACCCCGAGGTGCAAAGGGTGCGAGGAACCCGGGCGCAGAGTCCTAGGAGGCGCAAACCGCCCTAAGTCTTGATAGGTATCTACTAGTCTACCACAACAACACTGCGTAACACTGTAGTCCACGAAAACTTATAAAGTTAACTTATAAAGAATAAAAAAAAAAAAACTAAATTGGTCGAGTACCTTCCGTATAATCGTTGATATCGATTGCATGGCTATAAGACGCTGTAGTCTCAACCAAGCATCGCGACTTCCAGATAGATAGTCGGTGCATTGCATTCAGGAATTCTCAATGGACGTCTATTTCGGACGATACAAACAGCCCCCCTAAATGCGCTCGAAAGCTACTACCAAAATAGGGCAGTTATTTTTTGGTTATTTCACAGTGTAATTATAAACGGCGCGGTGGTACTATCCGTTCTCTTTGGTCATTATAGACGATACTAATAATATCACAAAAAAAAAAATTAAATAAAGTATGATACAGTTTAATATGTATTCTTTAAATGGATCTCGTTACCTACATTCAATTTATATTTATTCGGTATATACCTGTAGTACAACGTATGATAAGTAGCTACCCTTTAAACGAAAATCGACAATGGTTAGATCGTTCTAGAAAAAATAAACGTTTAGTTATTTGTGACAAAATAATATTTTTACGATTTGACTAAAATAGAAGAAAAACATCTCGAAGAAAACTCTGGGAATCGTGTATAATTCACATATTCAAATACATGAAACATTCACAATCCACATCAGCTAAGAGGCGAATTATCTGCGTCAACACTGTCATGATAGCCTCTAAATAGCATTTCAAAATACCTATGTGTAATTACATTCATTGATTGACACTAAAACAAGATGTGTTATAGTTTAGTCTCTAATTAGATAATTGAAATCTCTCGCCAGTGCATTAAGTCAATTTTTATTTTTCTAGTAAAAATTCTGACTGTTTCAGAACACAATCAAATCTTTTGTTTTCTTCTATACATACCTACCGTTTACAAAATTGTATTTATAAAATGTAATTATATGTACTTTGAAATGATATGTAAAAATATATAAATTCAGAATATATTGGATATTTTTTGTTATTTAAATAATAACAAAAAGTGTTCTAATGAAAAATTATTCAGCTACTATATAATTTCATAGTTAATAGCTACTCTGTGGTAATACTTTATATCCGCAGTGCGCGTTCGGCCCGCCAGAAAGAGAAAACATTGCGTCAGAAAGAGACTATCGCAATGACCGAAATCAATGTTAAAACAGTGCAGACTTATCTCGCTCTGTGCCGGTACGCGCGCACTTGAAACGCACTCACAAGCCCCTAGTCGGTGTGTGTTGTACTCAGTTTGTACTCGACCTAATCAATCTTAACGTAAAATAAAAAAAAAAACCAGATTGATAATTAATAAAAATGCCTATGTTAAATAATAACCACTGATAAGAGGTGTTTAGGGTTAATTTCGTTTATATCATTATTTTAACTATAAGTAAGAATAATTTCAAAAGAAACAGTGCTTAAGACTGAACGTTAAAGTAAAAAAAATTAAAAGGTTAATTTAAGTACATTCAAAATACGAATATGTTACGTCCCACCGTTACGTCACTAGTTGAAAATTGACAATCGATTGGCCATGTGTCGTATTCATAAACATTAAACAGCTGTGCCTAGGGTTGTAAGATCTAGGAAACAATAAACCGGACAATTTTTAAAAATCACTTTCAGTTCTTCCAAAAAAATTAAGAAAACTTAAGAAAAGCGTCGCGTTACTTACATGTAATCTTCTTTTTTCAAGTAGGGACCTGTACAACATTCGTTTCTATTGTTTTTTACAACGCTCAAGGCGTACGCTGCGCTTTATTAAATCTTTAATATCATCAAATGCCAGTTATTTAGCGAATTTTATAATTAACTTAACAACTTGTAAGTTGACTCATCACAATTTTACGTTCGCGGATGACAAATTTCCCTTAAAACCACCTCTAAAATTCTCTGAAAGTTTTTAAATATTAATGGAAATTCTGATCTGCAGAGCGGGTTAATGAAAGCAGAATAAATCGGATCGTCCGGTATACAACCAATAGTTGGCAACCCTGGCTGTATCGCTTCGGGCAACGTCGCCTTTGTTCGATTCAGTACTACACACAAGTGCAAACTTAGTATATACGTAAGTGTTCAGCCGAGTTCGTTGGCGCGATGGCGATGATTCACATACAGTTACTCCGATAGTCTCAGTCTCACTCTCAGTAGCACACTAGTTTTACTGTATGGAGGGTGTGTTGCCAGTAAATAAATTAAATTCATAAATTGTATTATCCATTTTTAGTACGTAGCTATATTTTCTACAGTAACATTTTATAGTGCGTGCATTTTATGTGTGACAATATTCATGTTTGGATAAACGGAGTATTTATAATCAGGTAATGTACAAATACTTTATAGAGCGAACAATGGTTTGAACTTTTTAACATACATATAGACAGACGGCTTTTGTTTAAAATACACCGTGTAACTGTTCTTTTAATTTCGCGTGTGAACTGTGACAAATATATTGATTGTTATATTAAAAAAACGTAGGTAAATAATGTGTTAAATTTAAATAAAGAATTATGGAAAATTTACTCGTAAAAACGTTCATAATATTATTGATGGTTTCGTGAAACAATGCACTATTTTGCTACTATAGGTAGTAAAAATAAGAATAATGTAATAATATCGCAAAATATTAATAGCTTTGAATAAATTATTCAATACAACTTGTTTTATGTATGTCACGAATATAAAATATCGACTGAATTAAATTTTGTAAACCATAAAAAATGTTATTATTGTACAATAAAAGTGATAATGAAAATTTATTACTATATATTATATGTATTTTTATACAATATGTTTTATGAACATAGTCTTTGTATTACTTATACCCTTTAGTATTATTTCAAAACGTATCACTTAGGTATATTTCTTTATATTGCAAAAATATAATTATGTATTTATTATAAAATTGTAATTACTTTTTATTGATTAAACTTGAAAAATAAATTTGCGAGCTTAGAGTTACACGAATCCTAGAGGGACTAGTTGGAACGTAGGTAACTATTGTTGCTTGATAACAGATTTACCTAAGCATGTATTAAAAAATGTCCGACTACTATGCTCTTTTACTGAAAGTTCATGACCTTTGTGGGATTTGAAGTTACATCGTTCTACGCGATGTCTGAACATGAAACCAATGAGCCATCATCACTTCAAAATCTCAAAATCTACCTTCCGTTATCACGAGAGTTACTGGTTTGGCATTATTATAGACACCTTATATTGAAAGCCTTCGAAACCCATCAAAATATAGTAGGCACTTTATACGGAAAAATTAAGGACCGCGAAATCGACAAACTAAGAGAGCCGAAACGATAATGCGAACACAAAATTATTATTCCCGAAAAAACTAAACAAAGAATATTAAATGTAGCGAAAAGTGTAGTTAAGATTAGTGAAAAACTAGAACGGTGACCTTGTTAAACTAGACGAGGTATACGAAATTGTATTTATAAGTAAAATGAATTTTATTTAAGAGTAGCGAGTTGGAAAATGTAATAACAGTTTACGACAAAACGGTGTTTTACTTAAAATTAAATGGATACAATAGTTTTGATATATATAATATTTAAGAGCGATGCTGCTCCTGTGGATGTAGCAATGTACAGCTCTCCCTACACTCTGCCTTCCTCTTGACATCTTGAAACGACACGACGACTATTTTTTCCTTCTTTTGCTGAATGTATGTCCTTGTTAGTCTTCATTCGTTCATCTTATTTTCTCCATTCTCCTCCAGCACCATATTTCGAATGCTTCTAATCTTTCCTCATCTCCCTTTGTCATTGTCCTCGTTTCACATCCATAAAAAGGTACTTTCCATACATATTATATTTTAATTAATTTCTTCTTAACACATCTCGATATAATCCTCGCTTTAAATGAACGATCATTTTCATTAACAGCTTTCTTTGGCGTCTCTATTCGTAGTGATATCAAGTGTACTCCTAGAATCAAACGTAATTATGCTGTTTAAATATTTGAATGTCATATCTTATTCGATTGGCGTTAAGAGTAATCGGGTTATTGATTAGTCTTTTTTAAACTATTAATGTTTTTGTTGATTTTAAGACCATAATGAGTAAATATGTTATGTAAGTTTCTATTAGCTAACGTTTTAATTCAGTTTTTGACTCTGATACTACCGCTAAATCGTCTGCAAATCCAATAAATTTCATGTTGTCCCTGTTAATTTTAACATCCCCATTATCTGATGTTATAATTTGTCTTATGGCACATTCTATAAAAATATTGAATTTTAATGGTTAAAGTGGACATTATTGACGTACGTTCGTTTTAAGTTTGCTCATCGTCATTCACCCTTCCTCTTTCCTTTCCCATTTCTGTTATTGTTTTTTGTCTCTAAAAATGCCTTTAAAGGTTAGATATAATTCTTCTATATCTCTGTAGTTTAATCTTGCTTTTCTGAAATATCATTTTCTTTTAATTTACTTTATCCAAATCTACAAAAGCTATAAGTGTGTCCCAATCGCATTCAAAACGTCTGTCAATTAATAGTCTTAACGCCATATCGTTTTTATATTCGATTTATAACATTTTATTGTTTGATGTCGTAAAATATCGATATAATATCTACTCCCAGTAGAGCTGCGTTATTACAGGCGTTTATCCAAAGCACGTTAACAAACCTTTCTAATCGAAGAAATGGTTATTATTATATTTCTTTCTTATATATTATACTCATGTGTACTGTGCCAGTTTTTGTAACGTTAGCATAAGTTTTTAGTTAATTTAATCATTGATGCTAATATAGATGCAATTTGCATCCGCGCTCAAAAACGTCTGAACTAAAAGCACTGGAAAACAAATTACATAATTACATTACTTCTTCAAATTATAAATGACCTAGTATTTCTACAATTATCTGGTTCCTTTCACCTTGTTGCTTGCGGGCGCTATGACAGCGTTTATTATTGGTAGGCATGGGCGATTTTAACCCTAGGGTCATGGGGGTAATGACCCGGGTCAAAATGCGAAGGGGCGGCAAATCGCGTTCTTGGGGGCTAAAGCAGGAAAGTAAAATACATGTGGGCCTTCTAGGTTGATGACCTTTTTATGTTTTCTTTAAGCAAAACCAGACAAGTAAAATGTGTGGTAGCCTCCTAGATAGACTACGTTTTTTTGAATGATTTTTCTACATTTACTCACATGTCTTAACATCATTTTATAATTTTTAACATCTTTTTTCGTTAACTTATCAGACGGCAAAGCTTATAGTGCTAAAGCGTCAAATTTCAAAATACGCTACCGCCGTGGCCGGTAGGTTCCTATTCCAAAACGTACAAGGCTACATCAGTACATATATAATTTTACCGATAGCGATAGCAAAAGTGGCTAAATATCGGCTTCAAAGTGGCAAATTATATTTATCCATTTCTGTTATCGCTATGCTCTTGCTTAAAACGTAATTAGGGGACTAGTTGATATTAATGCTATTTCATAACAATAAAATATATGCTAATCCTTCGTTTATAGGGAACCAATGTCCAACGTCTTATTAGTTTTCTATTCGTCATCGAACAAATGAATATTCATAAGGCATATAACGTCAAAGTACAATTATTTAGGAAGGTTTTCGTCTAATGATTTCGTAAACATTAATTTAAAACCATAAATTATAATATCTGACTGTCACTGATAGCGATCGACGGGGCTTGTTCGCTTTTGGACCCTTTATTATTAAAATTTTATCAACTTATTTTTAAATGAATTTTCATGTAATAAGACTTTTATGTCAATACTTTTGTAGATATTTGATTAAGTACAAAAGCGGCAGAATGATTTTTTGTCTTCAAATTTTTTCTGTCTATCTTCTAAGTGTGCCTAAAGAAGCAAAAGTTTTATACCGTCTTAAGTATTCAATAAAATTTATAAATTTGGGAGCGCTTCATCCGGCCGCATTATTACATTATTTATTTTAAATCGAACAGTTTTAAATGATCGTGTACGGAACTTTTACAAATATTTAAGCGCTCGTTGACATTTATTCACAGAGTCGTGAAGCCAAGGTGACGCCTATGACATCGCGGAAGTTTACGTATAAATATATATTTAATGATATTCCTTGTGATTTATAAATGTTTAGTCGAATCCTCATTCTATCCTCTAATTTCCACGATACAGTTAAAACGGCTTCCATCTGAACTAAATTAAAGAATTAAGCAAAGTCTTGGACGTACTTTGAAGATCCAGATATAAAATATGTAAGGGACATCGAATTAATACTTTCCTTCCTTTTCCTTTCTCGAATGAAACTTTTCGTGTAAATCACGCTTTCATAAGCCGATTGTGGTACACGAGGGATTATACCAAAAGTGAGTTGGTAGGTTATTTGAACGCAACGGAATTGGTAGACCACATTGCATATAGTGATACACCACATAATATGACTCTTCGATGGATTGCCTTCCATGATTAGACAGTATTTGTATAGTTAAAATTAGCCGTGTTAACTTATGTTTGGTCTCATTAATAAGAAAAATAAAACTATCAATCTAAATTTGTTTAAGTTGAATCTCAATCTAGATTTTCAAAGAGAATCGGTATCTATACGCTTTATACTTCGAAGCAACACTCTATGGTTATTAAATTTGAGATTGGTTTAAATTGACTACGTCACAATGCTAAAAAGATTTTTCTCCACCAGTTCGTGCTCTAAAAACAGTGCAAAAATTCAAAGCGACGTTTAAATAACTATTGTTACAAGACCAAATATGCAGGTTTCACGTGACCCTCAAAGCCTGAAAGTAATTAGCTATTGCCCTTCTCAATCAACTTGCCTTACATTTTTGCAAGCTATTTTTTGTGATCTTAGTTCCTAGTTCGCGTTTAAAACAGTTTCTCTTGTCTTTTCGTAATTATACTCTATTCCAGTTTCATTTACCTCTAAAGTTTAACGCTTCAGTGTAAAAATTGTGCTGAGATTGTGAATTGTTTGCTCCCGCACAACATGTAACTTCCTGTTTTGTTCTTTTAGTTGTGTTTTTTATACCCATGTTTCTTAACATGTAGAGTTTTATGTATATGTGTTATGTGGTAAACAATTAAACTTTTTCTTATTTTATTAAAACCTGCGTGTCTGTAGCGACTTCCCGCTAATTATTGCTTGTCCATGTCTTTTTATCAGCTAAAACTCATTCAGTAATTCACAGCATGTCTCCTATTCCTCAGACTATAATAATCCTAGATTATATAATACTCATTACTTTTGTATGAATCCCGAAATTTGATACACCTAAGAGTCGCATTGCATATTTTGGACCTTCAAACGTTGTAACAATTAAATAAATACCGTGCCTGTACTGTGATAGTTTTAACTGAGGTGAGTTGAAAGGGCTCGTGTGTCAATGCTCGTTGCTTTGACCAGACCACAGAAATGCCAGTACTGCTGCTTTGCGATAGAAATAGTTGTCTCGTGGTGCATCCGGAGTCGAACCTAGCACAGGTTTTATTACTTTGTGATCTGGTTCCTGGACCAGTCAAACCAAAGATATTCCAAGCAAAGCTTTCTTGCAGGACATGCAGGTATTTTCCTACCTGAGTTACATGGGTTTCGTTTACCACATGCATGGTAATTTAAATTAGGGCTGCCTCCTTGTTTATAGAAAAAAATATTTTTAAATGAAATTGCTAATATATAACAAAAAATAAAGACAACTTAGTGTATCTTCTAAGTCGAAGGTCCAATGATGATGAAATTAAAATGGGACCACCCTTGAGGTACCTGTCCCCTTTCCAATGAAAAAAGAATATTGTAAGTCGGCCCTAAAACAAAGAAGTTATATCTAAACGTAAAAAATACAGTCGAGTGAGAACTTCCTCCTTTTTTTTAAAGTCAATTAAAAATGATATAAGACCTCTTTGGTTTAAAAAAATCGCTCTGTTTATCGCATCTTATGAAACAAATTTTTTGTAGCTTCTTTACAGAGTACCCAAACATAATTTTATTTCATAGCATATCTATTTTATCAATAAATTACCAGACATTTGACTAAAATTTAGTACGATACGATTAAAAATAGTTCGATTGGCAAACCCTAGTTTGCTTTATGTTGCAAAATTTAAATGTAAATAAATGGACAACAGTTATACATTATATTGTTTATTTACCCGGAGATTGTGTTCGTGAACTGGGGCGTGGTTCAGATGTGCTAAAAATTAAAGTCATCAGCTATTAACACTGCAGTGTCAGCTATTACAGGTTTGAATGCGGTCTAGTCTCACATACTTAGTAATTTGATCTCATTAAATTGCGTTTTATAATGTTTATTGGAAAATTATAAACGTATGACTCGAGTGATAATGAAACAAGTTTTACTGTCTTTAAAGGTTCTTGTAGTTGTAGAAATTTGTTATCATTAATTATTGTCAATGATTCTTCTCTCCGCTTTGTTAGTTTGGTAAACAAAACGTTTATCAGAAAAAAAGTTTCAAAAGTGGTGGAAAATAAACACAGGTTATACTAAATAATGATAATAACAAGAACCAACCCGAAGGAGTTTTTGGCAGGATCCTAAAGTGACATGTTGTGATTTTTATTTTTAATTCCTTAATTAGGTTTTTAGACCCTGTATTGTGTAATATTGGTGGTATTTTGCGTGATATAGTTTGGTACCTAGTTGTGAACAAGTGAAGTTAATTTTAAGTTTAAGCGGAAAACATGCATTTTGGGATGTCACGAAAACTCTCTAGGTAGTTCTGAAAAGAGAGCCACCATTACCACCATGTTGGAAAACTTTACGACGGCCTAAAAATATTGAAATTGAAAACCCCACTTTGTATATATTGGAAAATTTTACGAAATCTTAAAACACTGACACTGGCAAGAATATGTTAAGACCAAAATTGTATAAAGTTGATTTTTTGTATCGAAATCCAGATGTATTTGGAAGTAAAAAGGGCAG
This sequence comes from Saturnia japonica, assembly GCA_033032175.1. NCBI lineage: Eukaryota > Metazoa > Arthropoda > Insecta > Lepidoptera > Saturniidae > Saturnia > Saturnia japonica. The sequence continues at coordinate 1,278,798 of CM065308.1, read as the reverse complement.
TTGCTTACACAGTTATTTAAAGACCACTTTGTTTTTATGTCGATGTCAGACATTTTGTGTTTTAATGCACGCTCGCAATGCAATTTTGAAAGTTTGTTTATTTAATTTAGTAACTGGACCATAAACTGAAACCGTAATTTGATTCCGACTTCCTTTTCGTAGATTTAAAAGGAATGTTCTAGATTGTTATTCAGTTGCATTTAATTTTTTGTATCGAACTATTATATGATTATTTAAAGATGACGAAAAAGGACCATAGGCCTATATAGACGATAGGCTTGTAGAGGCAGAAAATCATGAATCAAAATGAATTCATTAGTGAAACATATTTAGAACGACGTCTGCAACCATTTTTCTTCGAATTACATTTCTTTTTTTAGTCCCGCGAATCCCACACTTGCGGGATTGGATTCCCTACTCGCAAATCTGTAAGGGAAGAATTAACCAAAGTCTCTGCATTTATAATAATAAATACATATAATTTTTTTAGCAAATTAACAGTCTAGGCTGACTTTTGCAAACACGATGGCTTTATTCTTACTATATGTATTTTTCATCATGATCATTATTTGTAAAGATGGTTGCGCAAAAAATTGTTAGTTAACTAATTTTATCATTTATTTCTTATCAACTTTTTTTGTTTATCATCATTTTGTGTGGATATAATTTTTTTGTTAGGATCGCGTTAGTGCTGGACGAAAACCGGATTCCAATGCGGCAACGACGCGAGTTGTCGAGCTAAAGCTTTTTTTTCTGACTGACTTTACTGTTGGCCCTGGAGCCTCAGACGGCTTTGAAAGCTTCACCGGACTTCGGAACTAAAGTATTTAATATCTCTGTTTATTTTTTATATTAGGTACTTTTGTTTCGTATTAGATTTATTAAATTCTTTATAGTTTTAGCGTTTATCCCAAATCGGTAACACACTAAGCCTAGAGGAACGCCTAAGGTGACGAGCAACTACGAAACACTACATTGCGCGTGGCTGGACATGCACTTGCCAATTTTTTTATTATTTACTAGCTGTGCTTCGCTTACGTGGACTACAGAATGCCCGCGCGAATCTTACACCTCGCATATTTTAAAGACAAAAATGGTTATTGTGGGTGTTCCTTAGAAGATAGATGTATACTCTCCCGGACTTTTTGTAGCTCCTTTTAATGCCTATATTTATGTAGTACATTAATTTGTTATATCTCTTATGGTTTACTCACCATAAGCCATTTAAGCGCCGGAATCGATTCACCATGACCAGTTTTTTCTAATTCGTTTTTTAAAATAAAACTAACCTAAGTTACTCCCTATATCATCAGCTATCTATCAGTGAAAGTACCGTCAAAATCGGTCCAACCGTTTCGGAGATTGCCCGGAACAAATAGACAGACACAGTTTTTTTTAAAATGGGCTTTTTGTTATAGGTATCGTATATACTTTCATATGCATTTAGTAAAAAACTGTTATTTTAATATTACAAACAGACACTTCAATTTTATTAATTGTATAGAAGATCATCAGATTTTAATATAAATCATAATTCAAGTCATTTTGTACACAAACATCAAACTCTGTCACGTGAAATGCTATCTTTACAGAATATACGGTAATTAGCCAATCTACGAATTAAAAATAAAAGCCAGTTTAATGTCTGCTAGAACACATACACACCAGACGGTAGAGAAACTATATTGTTCGGCAAAAGTCATATAAAAATGTTTGTACTATAAATAAGCCATCATTTTAGTTTTTACGAAAAGTTTAGGTTCTCGTAGGCGGATGCTGACTAAGGGTTGATAACTTCTCGCGAGATTTTAGTTTTGTGGCCACAATCTCATCTGACCTTAAGTGATGATCTGGCCCAAGATGGTAGGACGCTAAGCCTAATAGAAGAATAACTCTCAAGTGCAGCTGCCGGAACACACCTATTGGTGTTTGACGACATATTTTCATTTTGAGAGTGGTAGCTAACTTTTTCCAAAGCCCCCCGCTTTAGATAAAGCCCTACCACCATGCTATTGGTTTCATCACGAAGCTTACAGAAAGGCGCAGGAAGTAAAAAAATATTTTATGTCATAATCAAGCTTTTCACATTTAAATAATATTTTTTATAGGTATTTAAATGTTAGCCTACATATATTCCATTGTTAGGTGAAAAGTAATGATATTTTTCATACTACATCAGTCGTCTTGGCGATTTACAACGCCGGAAAAGATTTAGTCCATGTTTTTTTATAGTAATACCGTAAAATTACGGCTTGATGAGCAGAGTACAGTCATGTTCTTCGCATTATTTTATGCATCAAAAAACAACAAGATAGCTAGGGAAAGCGCAAGCGCTTTCATATTAGTTGTTTTTAAAATATAATTATTGCCTAAAGCCACAATCTCGCCTGATATAAAGTGACGATGTGACCCAAAATGGTAACACGCTAAACCTAGACAGGAAACATTCTGCTGCCGAAACTGGGTACTAATACTTGCGGAACACAATAGAGTAATAAGACAGAAATTATTCTATACATAGATAAAACACTAGAAAAGCGATAACGGTCATTTGACTCAAATTTCAAATTACATTGCAGATTATTCTATACATATATGAATTATATAAAATCTATTGTTTAAATCACATAATATTTTTCATTACCGTCAAGCTCTCGGACCCGCCCCCATATCACGTGTTTCGCAAGAGCATACCAATAGCAATAATTGCAAAATATTTACTACGAAATCACAAATTCGTATTATGTACCAAACACAATTTTATTTTCCCATTTCGAAGCATAACTATATTCAGCGATTTCAGATATCGCTTTGCTATTGTGGAATAAGGGGGCCGGTGTCAATCTATGTTTATGTATTTTTTTAGTGCACGTATCCCTTAAGGATAAGATAGGTGAACCCAAGTTACAGGACCCACGCTACATAAGTTTACAAATCTACAAATTTTTGAAACTATTGTTATAAAAAAAACGGCAAATGTAAGTTATTACATTGACTGTAAATTATAAAGCGGTCTGTTGGTAGAACAAGTGGCAATTTGCTTCCAGTGCATCCATTTACAGAAATTGCATCAACCTCCCGACCGGGACAAAGGTTACTTGTTCGAAACAAGAACAACGTTCTGTGGAAACTAGACGTAAAAACGAATATTCTAATAAGAAAATATAAAAATCATAAATCTCATTAGAATCATTATATTGACAATGATTTTTTGTCCACATTAAACGCGGGATTCTTTGTAGAATTTTTTATAAGGCCATCAATTTCGCAGTAAAAACCAATAAACCAGATTTCATTTTTGATTATATTTAATATTGTAATCAAAATGTATACTTCAAATAGCGCTTTGCTCGCGGCTTCGCTCGTCTCATAGTCCATTTGTGTCCCATTAAACTGAATTGCTAAACAACAATTTTCATAGACCAAAAATGACTAAATTTCATATGAACGTGCATTTCCTTTTTCACCATCTTAGTCAGTCAGTTCCTTGTATTCTTTTATATGTTCATTATTAACATAGATTTAAAAATGACTAGGAAATAAAACGGTAGCTAAATTATCAACTAAACTATTACACATGAATTAATCTTATGCAGCTAATAAATTTTAGATAATGGCTAGATCTGGTCACAAAGTGGCTAATGTAGCTGTTATATATTGACTTTAAGAGATAGTGTATTGACTTCGTTTCAAGTACAGAGATATGAGTCTACGAATGAGGCAGTTGCAAGACGAACGCAGTGCGGAGCGGACGTATGCAGATGAGGTGTTGGTGATGTGATATAGGTAATTTTACCGTGGTTGTTGCTGTTATACACATTTTTATACGTAATTCCCTGGTGATAAGGTGTGTAATTATTAAAACCGCAATGCTTGTCGCAGCTGCCATTATAATGACCTGCCGATAGTTAATCCGATTTTACGATAGACATTACCAACCAGCACCTGCACGATTAATACGTCGTAAAAAATCTATTTTCAGTATTTAAAATTAATAATACTTGATAAATATTAATTATTAATAATAATAGTGCTTTTGTACAAAGATTAGGTCGTTTTATGGCTTCTCATATCTATATCTTAAAATATTGCTCAATCATGGAAATTTCAGTCCCTGCTGCCAAACGTCTTGTTTCTGAGTAGCCGAGGATCCTCACGTATGATGAAACATATTTTCATAATTAATTCGTAGCTGCTTCACTTTTCATTTTACTATACATTGTATAAGCTAGAATCAATACATTCCATTTTTACATTTGAATCTTAAAAAATGTAAAAGAGTTGTTTAGAATATTTGTTTGTGTGTGTGTGTGTGTTGTTGTATGTATTAATATATATTTGTGTGTATATATATATATATGTTAGCATGTGTAATAGATACGGATAATAATTACATCATTTATTAAATTTTACCTATATAATCGTTTACGACCGCCTGAAGTGTTTGCGCAAAATGTTTTATTAAATTCGTATGCCGGCTTCAAAGATACAGGCTTTCACTGAATCAAAGAACTTTCACAAAATCGTTATTTTAGTCTATATTATAATCAACATCAGCTATCTGCCAGTTAAAGACTCATCAAAATTGGTCCAACTGTTTCGGACACTACCCGAAACGAACAGACGGAGATAAAAAAAGTGTTTTTTTAGTATTATTTAAGTACCGTATACACTTATTTTTTGTACTGCCAAAAAATCGTACACAGCAAAGGACGCGTGAACAGTTTATGTAAAGCCTATGTATAATGTATACGCAACACTACATTATACAAAAAATTGCAGTACAATGCCTTGCCAATGCAGTCTTACGCGTGTCAGGATTATGAATGATGATCATTAATCTTCGATTCTATACATTCTGTGTGTGCATTTTATATATTTTACATGTTTTATAATTATGTGGCAATGTTTTTAAATGGGCATTTTTTATGACATATGGTTTGTGCTTATATTTCTTATAATTTTCCTATCATATATGGTCTTAGCAGTAAATTAATGTTTGTCTGTCGGTCCGTTCAACGTAGTAACAATTTCAGTAATAATGTCATAATTTGGGGAATAATTTAAAATAACTAAAATCATGTAACGGAAGTGCGACATGATGAAGTAGCGATCGATGATAACGTAAATTAATTTTACCATTTTTTTAAAATTCTTAAATAACAATTTCATTATCTATAACTAAACGTTATTTTAATCAAATGAAATAAGTACACACACCATTTTTAACAGACTCCAAAAAAGGCGGAGGTTCTCATTTTGAATGTAACTATTTAGACATATTTTTTTATTGATCTTCAGCCATAACTCCGTTTTTAATGTCATGAGCATCGGACCTTCGACTTTAAAAATACACCAGGGAACACTTGAAAAATCATAGAAGTTGCTTATCTTTGAATATAAAATAACACTTGAAATCTATAACCTTGATATATAAACAATACTCAATAATTAATAAGCAATCTAAATTAGTAAAAAGGAAATAAGAAACCCGACTGCATTGACAAAACACTTGACTAATTTTTCTTTTTATTTGATTCCCAGACGTCGTACTTAAACATTATATAGCTTATGTCACTCCCACAATTAAGACGAATCTAACGACACCTCGTATGCTAAAATCCATCAAGCCGTTTAGGCTACAGAGCGTGCCAAAGAAATACACATACATACATATTATATAATATACGCTCGAAAAACATAACCCTCCTTTTTCGCAGTTGGGTAAAAAAACAAATGTCTCTAAACCCGAGTAGAAAATAGTTTAAAATACATTTATTATAAAAGGTACAACGCAATGAGCCATTACGAATGTACTAAAGTCCCAAAGCAATTTTACTAGAATTGCGTGTTCAAAGCTACCGACTACAAGCAAGGTTACGTCGTTACGTATCGATCGCCTTACTTTCTTATAACAAATTCGACGACTTTACTTCGATTCAAAATTGAAGCCATATTGTGTACCTAAATTATGTATCTTTTACAGCTTATAATAAAATGAGTAAACGCAAAACTAGAGTAGCAAATTATAACTGTTTCATGGATTTTTTTGCGGAAATTTCAGTGATTGAAAAGTTGAATTGTAATGACAAAATAACACATTTTTACTAAATGCATATTAAAGCATATACGGTACTCATAACAAAAAAACATTCTTTAAAATTTTTATGTCTGTCTGTTTGTTCCGGGTAATCTCTAAAACGGTTGGACCGATTTTGACGGGAATTTCAGTGAAAGATAGCTGCTGTTACAAGGAGTAACTTAGGGTACTTAAAAAATGAGTTACGCGCAATAAAAAAAAATCTGGTCATGGTATAAGCCGAAATCCATCGTAAACTGTTTTATATTTCTTTACTTCTTCTGCCTGGAATTGTTTGACACGATGTTATGACTTTTGCGACAAAAAGTATTTGTTAACAGTTGATGTAGTTGAAAAAGTTAAAACTTAAACTAAAGAAAGTAGCGAAGAATATGTAACCGAAACAAAAGAGTAAACGTCATGAAGGGAACAAACCATCGACACTGGCGGATGCTCATATAGTGCCTTGCTAATGAAAAAAGTATGAACCGCTGGAAAATGGATGCGGTCGATCGTTAGAAATAAACGGTAAACACTACACTAAATGCACATCTAATATCAGATAAAATTTATTGAATTGTTAATAGTAAAATTTATTGGTAGTTTTAAAATACCTCCACCCTACAAAATGTCGCAACCAAACAACATTGTGTTGTGTTCCTGCGGTAAAAAGTAGCTCTTTGGGGTAGGTTGGTTCAAGCTCTCGACACGCTAGTGTTACCTATGGTATTACGAGCGTCTATAGGATATGGTACCCGCTTACCATCATGCGGGCTGTATGCTTTTTTGCAACAATAGTAGTATTAAAAAAAAACACTTTTAATAAGGCAGTATAACATATTTCAAGAGGTTAACAAACGGTAGCTGTGTTTACGTATTTAAAGATAACAGATAATTATTGTATCATTGTTATCGGAATGGAAATGTGATAAATTAACAACTGATTACCTATAATTATTTCAGTATATTCTTTTTCACACAATTTTTCAGATAAAGAAATGAATATTAAAATGATTCAGATACTCATAGAGATTGTTAGTATATATTTATTATCGTTATAAATAACAAGGTGGCTCAACATGGTAGCACGCTAAGCCTAGTGGAAGACTGGCTCTCAAGTGCAGCTGCCGGAAAGCACCTATTGGTGTTTGGCGGCAGATTTTTAACTTGAGGGTGGTAGCTAGCCAGGTGGGTATTAGATAAAGCCCTACCACCATGCTATGGTTTCATCACGTGGTTTACTTTCATCGAAAGCTCAGGCATATTGCAGGTATTCGAACTCACGTCGATCGGCGCGGAGTCCGTACACGCTACAAACTGAGGCATCAATTGCTTCAAAATAATGACCACAAATAGAAATACCGAGATATGGCAGCGGCGACCGTCGACGGATTGCTGATTTATGGGTGGCCGTCATTGTTTTTGGATTGTTCTGTGTTTTCAATCAGGAGCAGTTCCGACACTTTGCCGTGCCAAAAGAAAAAAAAAGCGTAATATACGACAAAATCCCGGTAATAAATTTTGACTATTACTTACGTAACAAGTTTCGTTCATGATCGTGTTCTAATTTTTCAGTCAACTTTATAGAGCAAAAAATCGGAATGATTCTCGATCACACTTGCTTTGTGATATTTGAGATTATATTAAAAAAAAAAACAATACATATACATACTTACATTCTGTGCATTGCATTTGTCTTTTTTTCTTTATATGTTTATTTATTTAATAATAGTTTTAATAACATAATATTTATATAATTTATTTCATATTTGGCTATAAAAATTCAAATGTGGTATCTTGTTTTCATTTTACCCGTATATCAAATAAGCGAGAATGATTTCCATATTTATAAAATGCAATTAAAAATCATCGTCTTTTTATTTCAATCTACTTTTATTCCATGAACTTCCATCATCAACCTTCAGGGATAAAGATTTAAATATAACACCTTAACCATATAATTTTTTAAGTAAAAACTTTCTTAGCCGCGTTGAACCATTTTTGGTCGGGAAAAAACTTATGGGTTTCCACATAGAGTAATAAAGTCCGCTCACTGTACCTAGAGAGTGCAAAACTTGTTATAAGTACCGAAACAATGCGATTCATTTACGCGGGTGTAAGGAAGGGCACGGGGGTAGGGCGTGGTTTGTCCCTTATCTCTAAAGTGATGTGCGTTGTCCGCCGGTACGGACATTGTATCGATATATTCGTTGGTGTTAAAAATAACTTCGACAAATGTTTATTTTACTTGTTTGTTATAATAATGATAACATAATTATCTTAACCACTAAATACATAATAACAAAAAGTTAAAACATTTTTCAAGAAACTTCAAATAAAATTAATTTATTGTAAGTCTGTCTCTTTACCTAAGATTTTCCGAGTATTTCTTTTCATTGGGAAGATTTTTACATTTAATAAACTGTCTCTTAATTATTTCAGCACTTGAGATATTGATTCCGTTTAATATATGGACATGGGTTTTGTTCATTAAATCTTTCTTTTTCAAGTCTTGAAGTAAATCCTCCATGCGAAATAATTTACGCTTCAAACGCATTTGATGGCACTGTAGGCGTTTTATTTTTAATAAACGTTGATGCGATATACGTTCCAGGCATTCTATACGTGATTTTATTTTATTTTGCGAGGAGAATCAATAATCATATCTGGTACAAAACTAGCAGTGACATCAACATCCATTTCATTTTCATTTTCTTGTACAGTTTCCTCAATCTAAAATAAATACAATGAAAATTAAAGTAAGTATAGTTTTATAGTGACACTAACCATGAACAATTAATGACAATATAAATTATAGAATATTTTTATAAAATTTCTCGCATCAAGTTTTAACGTAGGTACTGCATTTGGTAATAAATATTGCCTTTTCTTGCTCAAATATATAAGTAAATAAATTATATTCATACTAATTCAAATAACTTAAATATCATATATTATCATTACAATATCGAAAACATTATATTAGGTACTAAATATTGTGATAGGACAAATTAATATTCTTTACTAATGAATATTTATAAAGAAATTATATTTAGAATCATACTTAAAAGAAACAATATTAATTAAATAAGGTAGGACCTAGTCTATATTCATAAAATGCGGTAATAGTCACTCGATACAATCAAGAGTAGGCACAACACTACAGCGTCTTGAGTAAACTGAACTGCCATGGCGGCGTGTCATGTAATTAATAATTATTTTGACGCAAAATAATATTCCATCAGTACTTACACATGAAAAGAGATACCACTGGATTTCAGGTTTTTCTTTCTATAATGGTTTTTACAAGTTTTCACTGCACAATTAGACATTTTCCTTCGTAAAAGTATTATTTTGACAGAGATAAGCACTGGACGAAATGCGTGAACAGACTGAGCGTAGGTACAGGCGTCGGGGAAGACATACATGAAAAATTCATGTATAGGTGGTAAGACAGGCGAGACCGTTGTTCTGGTTCTATACTCTAACACGCAGAGTTCATAATTCTATGGGTTTCCATGACTTTCGCGTCACCGATGACCTCGACACGATCGTGACGTATTGCGCTTGCGTCAGACTAGCGTCGCGTAGTATAGCGGCCTGTGTTTATCTAAGTATACATTGTATATACTAGAGTGTATCATATGCGTGTCTGACTTTTTGGGAAGGTAAAGTCTTGTGATTTCACGTCACCGACATAATCTACAATAATTTCGACTATATTTTTATTGAGTTTTCCCTTCTGTCGGCAGTCCGAATGACTGCCTCTGTTTTTTTATATTTAGTTATAGTAAATAGTTTTAATAATTTATCCTCAAAAAATAATTGAATTACAATAAATTTTTCAGCAATGATTTAACAAATCACTATATTAAATTTCGATATAAGAACTAACCTAAATGATGTTTTGAAGATTGCTTGTTAGCTAGTTTAATGCGATTCTTGCCATACATCCATCCATTCATTCAACCAAAAGATGTCCACTACTAAACATAGGCCTCCCCCAAAGATCGCCACAACAACCGCTCCTGGGCCGCTCGCAGCCAGCATTTCTTTTCACAGTAATAAAATACATATATTTAGTACACGTATGGTATGATATGTAACGAATTGATAAATAATTTGTAATTGGGGCAAGGAATTAGTGTTTGTTACTAGCCGGCTAGTCTAGATAAAACAAACTCCGAATTCATGTAATTAATACTAAATCTTCAGTTGTGCATCGACGTTCGAAAGTGTCGGACGTCTTACGTATTTTTATTTACTTGAAACATATAGTGTTATGTTGGCGAATGTCACTGCTACTTGGGTGCAGGTACCTTGTTTTGATATATTATTATTGAAAATTATTTTATGGGCTGCCGAAATCTTTTTTATAATACCTTCAGGTAAATAAAACGTGACGTCTTTTCGGTTTTCGTACAATTACTAAGGTTTTTAGAGCTAGACTTATTTGTACAATCTAATGATGACAATATTGCTAATGTATTTGTTGAATAAATTCAATATTTGTTGAATAAATCGCCAGACAATACGAAAATAAAAGTAAATGTAATTTTATTTTAATTTAGAATAGATGGAATGCGTTTTTCAATATTTTTGTCAATATCTTCCAGATTTTTTTAAACATTTATTTACGTCCTCTGAGCCTAACGAAGAAAATAAGAAAAGGATCAACCGTTTTCACACTTATCGTCCGTTATTATTCAGAGAGCATACAAATGTTATGACATTACGAATTTTCTTCATTTTCTTTATAATGTTCCGGATTTTTTTATAAGACTTTTACAGGAACAGTGTTCGAACAAAACAAAAAAGGTTTATGTATATTCATCGTTCACATCGTGAGTTATGGCCTTGATTTTATACAAAATGAAAGAGAAAAAATTTGCATCACTTTTTCTAGTATTTTGAAGTTTCTGGATAATTCTTCAAATTTATCTTTGAATATAAAAATAATATTTAGACAATCTCAAGAGATAATGGTTATCAACGACCAGCATTAAATTTTTAGACAATAGGTAAATAACGTACCTATCTATTGCCCCTTGGCCGCAAGTAATTCAAATCGTACGAAGATGTATATCAAATTTTCATATCAAAACGTCATTCTATTATCCTAATTAGGTTGCTAATGTCTTCTTATCGGATTTTAAATTGAGCGACACATTTACAAAATTAAATAATATGCCTAAAATTAATATTTTTCAATATTCGATTCAAATTAATTATGATATAAAATAAAGCCTTTCGTCGAGAAATAGTTGCTTATGTTTAACATTATGGTAAATACGAAATTATAATATTGAATTGGTCTAAGTTTGCAAAGCATTGACTTTACCCTATATGGACTTTGAGTCCTTATGGGAATTTATGAGTCCACGATCAAATTTTTTTCTACAAATAAAATTACAAATGAAACACCACAAACTGTCAATGTCATATAAAATTTAATCTTAGGATAATTTTGAGGATGAATTTTTTTATGAATGAACTAGAAGGAACCGTACGCAATGTTTAATTAATGATTAAATAAACATATTTTCTAAATAAATACATTTTCTAAAAGCTTTCATAAATGAAAAGGTCAAAGTATATCAAGGGAACAGGCTAGGTTTATTGGTGTCCTTGCGTTTAAAAGAAAGTGTATTTGAAGGTCGGCGATGTTGTTATTGGCATGCCGACCTTTTTTGGGCCTCTGTAGCATATATCTATATATAACTAATCTCAAAAATAACTGTAATCCTATCTGAGGTCTGACACAGACATCTATTTAACCATACCGCTATAACCTGAACAGCAGTGTGCAAACTGCGTTTACGTATTAACCGGCTTATATTGTTTGGTTAATTAAATGGCCGGTTACTAAAAGCGACGTGCTTAAGGTATATATATACCTCACGATAAGACTTAAAAATTCGCGGACTTATTCCCAATGTTTCCGATAAGTACAAACAAGTTCCCGAAATTACCCGAAATCTTGGGAAAATGTCCTATCACGCCGAATTGAATGACTATCTATCAATATCAACAACAAACGTGTGATCACTTCTATCTATCTATCACGGATATACCATAGGGTAAAGTTCGCAGGATACCGTTTATGATACATGATATATTAAACAATGGTTATTAAGTTATTATTGTCTAGTAAACAATTATTTCCCATGGTTAGGTCCGCGTCACGTCGACAAGTGTTTATTTCGATTTCTTGAACGTTTTTATATCGCAATTTTGAGTTATTGTTTTGTTTTAATTTTTCTTTCGCTTTGATATAGAACTGTGTATAATATTACAAACAAAACCGCTCGAAATATATTTTCGACCGGCTGAAAATAAGTGGTGAATGCGAATAAAATTTGTAGAGTATTCGTTTCTTTTATGTGAAATTCTTATTTTCGGAATACCCCAGTTGTCTCTTACAAAATTTACCCTAAATATTACTTATTTTCAATCAATAACCCAAACTATTTTCAAACGAATATAAAATTATTAAGGGATTTTTTGGGCTTAATGTATTATATCTATAAATTTTACCAATATATAAAAAACGTTCGTGTTTCTACAGTTTAGCAATGTTAAAAAAAAGGATTTTGACGTCGAATTTGTCCCCGCATGCTTGTTATGTGTACTTATACAGTATACATTAAATTCGAGTAGGTCATGATGTCATGAAATGTTACTGATACCGTGGATAATATTTGGTTCGTGTCATTGTAATTGGGACACTGATAGTTGTATTACTGTTCTAATAATATTTAGGAGAGGCCGAGTGTATTTTCAGTACATTATAATTATTTTTGGTAAACAATTGGACGGTTATAAAGGTCAAAGACAACGGGGCGTTAATGCTTCCGTCTTCATGGCAAGTAGAGTTATGTTCCTTTGACATATTATAAGTAATAGTATAAGTTACAAGGTTTTTCGATCTGATCTTACTTGAGCTTGAGGGCTTGAGAGGCCCTATCCAAAAACAGAGCTGTTGATGCGTTTTACAGCTTTACCGGGCTTTGGGGCGAGAGCTTAGGGCACTCAACCGCGAAAGCGTGGGCAACAAGCGAGCAAGGATGCATCAGTGGCCGGAACTCGGCTTGGGCTGTTGCCGCGATTGCAAAGAAGTCGCGATCTGACTAATTCCCTATCCGTAAAATTCTATCTAAACAAACCTATACATATATATGTATATATATATGTCCCTGCCTCCTGGGAGGAAGGAAGGAACATGTGTATATATATTTATTGATCTTAAATATGGTCTACACTAACTAGCGTAAAAAGGTACCTTACGCAACCTATATACCAATGTGGTGTGCACGTATGTATGAACATATTGTGTGTAATGATGTATGTGGGTAGGTAGCTAAGTGATTGCAAGTGCAGCGTCACTTGTACCGCGCGGGCGGCTGCCAGACTCAAGGGTTTCACACCGAGGAACGGATCTAGGCTTGAGTTGCCGCGAGAGAGTGATGTCGTGGTGGTACAGTTATAAATTATAAGTTTCTTCGAAGTAGAAGATGCCTTTATAATAAGAAAATTCAACGGTTTTTGAAACTGGTGCATTTTATAAGAAATTCTGGAGTTTTGAACTGAATACCAAGTTACTAAAACTAAAATTATATTAAATCAAAATCTTATCAATATTCTTCCACTTGGCACCATAGAATGATGGTGTTAATAAATTAGTTTTCGCGCCATAGCTCGTTTTAATCGAATTATTAAATCTAGGCAAATATCGACTAAAAGACCCGCAGGTTTGGGCTTCGGTATGTATCAACAAATTTTTCGAAACGTATTCACTACGGTAGGAATAGCGAACCTTTTTACATTTATGTAATAGTTACATTTGTAAAAAAAAATGTCCAATGTTGAAGGTTGCCTTGTGCGAAGCAATCTAGCGAAATGGACAAAAACGCAATTGAGTGTTGAATTAAGATCCTTTTTAACGACCCGAAAAACTTCCCAGGGAATATGTTTACATTTTGTGGACTGGAAATATTGTTTTATTAAGTTACAGGCATGGAAATAAACGTATAAATTTGCGCTTGAGAGCGAAAACTGAGGCGCGCTGTTGCCGTCTAGTACTGTATCATTTTAAAAAGTGTCTTTTGACTATGTGAAAGACTGAAACCGACATCTTATTTGATAGCGTGGAAAAATATTTACCCTAATAATCTTGACACATCCTAAATTAATATTCAGTATACAATTTCTTTCAATTCAGATAAAATATCGTCTGTTCTTAGTCATCAAAAGAGTTTTAATACCATTTTAATTACTCTCGAGTTTCGTAGGTAATGTTTTAATTGTGATTAGTTCAGCACTATCCTGAGAAAATATCTTAGAGAAACAACGCAAAATGTGATGTGCGGAACCAAGTAGAGTTTGAATGTTCAGAACGATAGGTGTATTACCACAGTAGTACTTAGTACAGTCTCTTTCCTCGATATTTTTATAATGACTTTTGATTGACGCTGAAATCTATACAGCGTACTCAGTCTTAGCTCAGAACCTGGACTGTTATATTTCTTCAACTCAAATAAATAAATTAATCACGAAATATTAATAAAAAATTAAAAAGCTATTTAAAACAGAATTTAAATTGTATAATTATATAATATTCAACTTGCTTTAAAGTAAAAATGACAGATTATTAGTATATAAAATAAAAAAAATTAAAGTTTCAAACCAATAACAAGAAACAAGTGCAAACGACAGGAATGACAAAACAGTCATTTCTATATAGTAGCCATTAAAAATTAAGCAATATAGATAATTTAAAAAGTGTATAACACCACTGTTAGGTCACTATTATGCTATACTATTTTTTAAATCGTTTAATACCCAAATTTTCCGTAAGTCGTCGAATTCGATGACTTGAACTTTACTCAGGCAGAGTTGAGATAATGCTAAGCTTGCGACTATAAATTTGAATTTTGGAACTTAAGGCTGAGTTAAGACTGAGTACGTTCTGTAGATTTCAGCCTAAGTCTCATATGATTATATGACGGTGTACTCAGACACAGTAATGCGCTGAGCCTCAAACGATGATTGCATCTTTAATTTATCGTATCCGGAACCTACAGATAGGTGACTTGCTATAAATATTCAATCCGCGAGTTGATGGTATGTTTAAAAATTAAAGTTAATCATTCAATACTTACTATATATTGATAAAAAGCCAAAAAAAAAAAATCTGGAAAAATAATTGTTCATTGTATTTACTCAGCGTAAGTCATTTAAGCGTCCGAATTGATTCACCCATGACCAGTTTATTTTTTTAATTTTAAGGAACTCTAATACTTATTCTAAAATAAAAGTAGCTTAAGTTACTCCTTATAACTTCAGCTGTCTGCCAGTGAAAGTCCCGTCAAAATCGGTCCAACCGTTTCGGTGATTATCCGGTACAAACAAACAAACAGACAGATGGACAGACAAAAAAATCTATTGTCATAAGTAGTTTAGTAAAAACTGTGTAGTAAAAAACTGTTATTTTGACATTACAAATTTCATTTTTGTTAATTGTATAGATATAGATGAAGACGTCACGCGTAGTAACTAGACTATAATGCCGCGTTTTTGTGGCATACAAATTTTTATTTACGTTAAATAAAACAAAATATAACTTATAAAGGTGTAATAATTAATAAATATTATTATTAATAATAATATTATTATTATTAATACGCAGGTATTTTTGTCAACATATTAAATATTTAAAGCAATTTTCCAAAAGCTGTTTACTTCCGGCTTGAAAGGTTTTTCACTGAAAGCTCATTTATATGGCCGGTCTCTCCCATTTTCGCGTCTTGCTGAGCTTGGTTGGTTTTTTGACACATGTATTATAGTGCGCGGACCTCGAAACATCACCTAGACTCACATATACTTAAGTACCTACATCAGTGAACAAGATAGAAATTTATCAAACGCATAAATACAGCATAACCGCTAGCGGTAAGTTACATCAGAAATGGCTAAATAACTGCTTCTAAAGGGCAAATTCAGTTAATGTACCTACTAAACATAACATGAATTTACAATTTATTTTGAGTTTTTTGCCCTTACGAATTATGTACGAGCAAAGTGGTTCAACTCCGATCAAACACGTCATAACGAAATATCTCTATAAGCCTACATGTAAAATCATCGTGATTTAATTTCGATTCGTCGGGTTCATTAACTGTATAGACGATATTGATAATGAAATTATCACATAATAGATAAAATAAAGCATTTATTGATAAAAGTAGTAGGTAGGTGCATGCTACTTACTATTGGGTTATATCAAATCTGAATTATTTGCGAAAAAATGACCAAGAGTTTTAGAATCTTACTGTATAAAATATATGAGGAGTAAAACAATATAAAAGTTAGCCGTCAGGGGGCGGCCGGCCCGACTGGTTTAAAATATCATAATGAATATGTAAAAAAAAAGTTTGTGTGTCTGTGTCAGCCTTATGTACTCTTATGTAAATTTACAATAGGCAAAGAGTTGATTGGTTGTCTGATTGTACCAGTACCTGATAAATAAATACACCGGGTGATCCCGAAACAGAACAAACCAAAAGAGTGGAGATGTTACTTTTATTACTATGTGTATTGTGGTCGCGATCCCTTCCAACCGCTTTTAATCTATCCATGTTTTAACATGCAACACTGAAATGATCCAGTCTCTATTAAAAAAAAAAACGAACTCGGCTCGACACCGCCAACGTTGAACCAAAGCGTCGCCACGCCAACATCAGTCTGACCCGCCGCATTAGACATTTCACATCAATAATCCACTTATGTAAGGTAAACAACATTAGAATTACAGAATAGTATACTGATCATAATCGAGGTCAATAGATCAATGCTTCCTTTGGATTCAAATATGGACACGTGATAACGAGGTGACCTTGGACTTGTAAGTCTAAATACGTGTTCTCCATAATAATTCATTGTTTGGATATACCATCACGTCCCGCCACGTTATTAAAGTTGTCTTCGAAGGAAGTAGTTTAACTTTCTATATTTTGGTAAAAATTACTGCATTGTTTGCGTAAGAAGAACGGTTATCTTAATACCGTTTTCTGAAATCTAAACGGCCGCAAAAATGGACAAATAACATTCTAATTATTTAATTTAAATTTACTAATGAACAGTAGGTAATAACTGTTTATATTATTTTAAATGTATTCATTATTTCATATAATAAAATTCTACTCTGAAAAATAACGAAAAGTTTCACGTATTTTGCCATTTCTATTTTTCTTATATTATTAGCAAGGTAACAACGGCGATAGTCCATCAACGGTAGTGACCGTCATGCTGGCCTGCAAGTCTCGTGGCGGCAGCCGGATATATATTGACTGTTCTCGAAACACGACAAACCAAAAGAGAGTTTATCACCATGTGTTTAGTCAGTCGAGTAGATCCTTAACAACCCGCTTATTTACTAGATATATACCAGTTGATCTCGGTATTATACCTGGTGTATAGTGATTGGTAGTCCTATCACTCATCAAATTATTGTTGTGATTATTACAAGTTAAATAAGCTAACTTTAAATGTAAAGAAATGTAATGTTATTAACATACACTAGAAAACGTCAACTTATAAATTATATCTATACACTCGCCATGTTGCCAGTGCAGAGGGTTTCTGTCATTAGTGATTTGGGGGTGATGATGAATTCCATACTGCTTTATACGTATCACTATGATTACATACGTCAAAAAGCTTTAAAAATGTTTGGATTCATTTGTAGAGTTGCAAAGCCTTTTGTAAACTTAAAACTCATTAAAAATGTTATATTTTGCATGCATAAGAAGCTATCTCGATTATGCTTCCCCAATATGGTCACCAGATTAGATCACACATAAGACTAGTCTGGACAACATTCGAACACATAACGAGCATAAGTCATACTTCATTGATTTGGACTTTTACAATTAAACTTCTTTATCGAAATGACGATCTATCTTCGACATGAGATTATTATAAGATATTTTAAACAACAACATTGATTGCTCTGGACTCGTAATAGGATCTACTCCAAAACACATATGAAAATTATTCGAAATTCGCGATTATTTACACCACTGCCAGTTAAACACAATTATGCTAAAAACTCTGTTTTACAAAGATGTTTTAACATGTATGACACGAAGTTTTGTCATATTGATTTATTCCAGTCAAATAGGATTTTTTTCCTAATAAAATTAAAATCGAAAAACATATTGAAATAGTCATCATGAATGTGCAATAGGAATAAAGGAAGGACTCTATTGCTTATAACATACATCCCACACTTATACACTCACACGCATACTCACACTCGCGCTCACATCGATGTATAGAAACACATCACACCTCATAATGATATTTTTATGTAAATAAATATTTAACCGCTGCATAACAAGTAAAATTTAATAATAATTACTTCGTAATTGGCACCACTTGATTGCTAAACATAACAAATTTAAATTTTGTGTTAAATGTACTGTGAAGTAATATTGTACCAAACAAATAAATATCCTGGAAGGTTACTCCAGTAATTAATTTATTTTAAATCCTTAATAATTATCTAATTTTCTTAAAACCGGTTTCACTGTATAATTTCTTTTCATTGCATTTTATAATTATACAATCCAACCTCGGATTTCAAATTAGATTGTAAATGTAAGTTATATTAAAGTTTTTAAATGTAAATTTATGCTAGCTGATGCTTAAATTTAACCAATCTTAAACAAGAAATACCTACTGTGCGCTATATATTTAAGCTACATTTTATATTTTTATTCATGTTCTCGATCTGCAGGACAATGGAATAACTGAAATCTTAATTTAATACGTGGTCAATTTTAGCGACATGTTTTTGAGATCACATGTGATCCTCGAATGTCACTGTAACCTAAAGGAAAAGTGTATAAATCCATTATGGACCTGAGTGCAGGGCAACGAAAGAAATGATGAAAGAATGGATGAAAGAAGATTACGCTTGACAGAGATGCGAATGTTAAAAGTAACACGATGTGTGGGGTGTATCTAAAATAGATACGATGATAAGTGATTATCAGAAGAAGTGTGAAAACAGTCAATTTGTCACTGGGACAGAAAATCTGAGAAGTTACAGATTCCCGTGGTATGGACATGTGATGAGGAGGAATGAAATCATATAACTAGAGAATGTTATGTATGAAGATGGACATATACAGGAATAGAGGCAGACCAAAGAAAGTATGTATGGTTTGTGTGACGAATGATATCATATAAAAAGTGTGAATACTGTACAAGAGGAAGAGAACGTGAATTTTATACATATCAGTTCATCAACATAACATAACATACTATCATGCCTGTATTCACGAAGGGCTAGGCAGAGGTGTACTAATGTACACCCAAAGTTCGCCGTGTGTTTTTTAGGTTCCATGTAATAGGGGGCGAGCCTATTGCCATTAATCGAACACAAAGCCCAACTCCGAGCTGCTATTGCGATTTTCATAGAAAAACCCAAAAACACTTAGCTCGACCTGGAAATCGAACCCAGGACCTCGATCAGAGCAGTCGCACTTACGATCTTTAGGCTAATGAGGCAGTTCTTCAAACCCACCAATAAACTAGCTACGAACAGTAGCAACTGTACGGTGTGGCGCAGAAGTACAAGAAGAGCTGACCTTAATAAAAGGGATAATAGTCAAAGGAATAAAGAAGAACCTTCGTTTATCAAATCCAAAAAAATATATCCATAAGTCTCTTCTAATTATGATATCATAAACTACCTACTTAACAAGGTTCTCCTACGGAACGATATTTGGAGCGTAAACGTTAATCTCGTTATAAAAAAAGTTCATAGCTATCGGACAATGCCTCAGACACCGGCTAATCCTATTTCTTATCTCGGCTATAAAACCAGATAACTAGATCATCAGGAGGTGATCCATAAATGTTTTATTGCGTAGTAACTTTCGATCTCCCAAAAGAGATTGTTATATCTAAACGGCTGCTCGTAATGAAGGCGTGGTGGAAAACCTCTTGCGTGACCAACGAAACACCCATAGTAGTTTCTTGCTTCAGCAATCATATCTCCATCAGCTAGTATTATAAATTTACGTACAGTATTTAGCTTGCTATCTGTCGGTTGCCATTATGACAATGGTTGTCGATACCTAGTCCTTGTATCAAATCGGTTCGATGCAATTATTCTTGCCTTTATGTAGTAAGATTTTTATTGCCAAATGCTACGGAGTATAATGACATTCCATGTGTTGCTAGTTTATTGTGTTTTTAAAAGAGTTATGTCACAAAATCGATACTAATCGTAAAACTGTATGAGAAATTATATCAATTGCTAAGGTTTTATCGAATACATTGAAGCCCGAATAAGTGAGACAAATTCCCATCTCTCGTGGACCAACCAGGGCGTTCTTTTTTAGTTTCATTATTTTTTTGCAAATTGTTCACCATATTATATTAATTTATAGTTCCCTGAATTATGTAATGGTAATAGTAAATAATCCGGTGTGTTGAATAACACAAAATATTTAAATTAATAAAAAGAAAACCATGATTTCAGTATTTAAAATTGTACGATACCAATAATTGTAACGTATAATATATTATTCTTGTTTTACTTCTTAGATACATCGTCCTAAACAAAAAACATCACGATATCTTCATTCAATAAAATGTTTTTATAGTTTTAAGAAACTACGATTTTTATAAGAACTACGCTTTCTTCAGTCGTACGCATGGGCCGAGCCGCGGGCACAGCTAGTAATATATACATATTTATAAATTATAAATTTAATACTCATGTTTGTCAATTGACTGGTATAACCAACTAAACCTGTTAAATTAGATCAAGTTCAGCTTTAGAATCGCTACCGTCGAGTTCAGACTCCAAATTTATTTAACAGTTCACTCTTTAATAAATTTTCATACTGCGGAAATAAAGCGTTTTTTAGAAACTGGATTTTCAAAATAGCATTTTTTGTAAATCTGACAATACAAATGTCATTTTTAAGTAGTTGTTATAAAGTTCACTTGTGAATGACAGGTAAATTTTCGAAGATCGTAATATTGTATATACACTCTTCTTAGTTTTTGAAGGATTTTTGTGTTACGTCAAATACTACCGACCTACTTTGACATTTTTTGTTGTATTTTGTTTTGAGTGAGATATTTTCATTTTTCGGTTGTGGTGATATCATTGGTTAAGTTATGTTTGAACTGTGATATAATGTAATAATTGATAAATTAATGAATAATTATTTGTTGAAAATTCATTGCCAATTCCCAGATAAACATAACCTCAAAATTGAAATAAATATTTGCTCAAAACTACTTGTTTCCGCATTTCTTCCTTTACAGGGAGATTACCTCTAACCCTCCCACATCCCTTCACAGCATAAAATTCAGCGGTAGCGATTCTAACCTCCAACCTAAGATTAAATGGACGATTAAACGGGGTTTACGCAATAATTGCAAAGAAGCTTATCCGATTAATCGGTAATGGTTGGTACAACTCTATTACAGTTAAAAGTATTCAAACAAAAACAGTTACATGACGCAAATCCGGTGTAGTGTGACAATAATTTTCATTTCAGAGAAAATGTTTTAATTGTAAACCAAATAATTGTTTCTCGTCACAAAATATCCCATATTTTACATAACATACAGTTTAACGAAGTTATTGTTATTACAATTGTTGCTTCACTATTTGTGTAGAGTACGAGATCATTGAGCAAACCAACAACCTCATTATCACTATTTTCTGGTTTGTTGCTTAGTAAAACTTACCGACTGTAGAGACTGGATTAAGATCTTCAAATGTTGTTCGATATCGTCACTTCTCTCAGAAGTTTGTCGACAACCCTTTATAAGAAGTTGATTAGGATTAATTATGTATATGATTCCATCTTATATTCCCTATTTCGATCATTAATTTATTTTGATAAGTAAATTTTTGACAATTGAGTTTTTGGCTGAAACTTTTTGTATTGTGTTGTGGTTTGTAGCTGTATGAATTCGTGTGAGTTGTGGTTGGAATGAGTAAAAGAGAGATACTGTTCGCTCTATTTAACAAAAAGAAGTATTATATGCCGCGCCGTCATTATAATAGTTCAAAATACAAATGAAATGTTTCAAAAGTATTGAGTTTTTTAAATTAAATTCGGTCACCCTATTCTTATAATATGAAACCTACATTTATTCGAAATGTCATGTTGGCATCAGCGACTTATCTTGTGTAAATTTAAGGGTCATTGCATCTCATATTCAATACCTACGTCACAGTATCAATTCATAACCATGAGAACACTTTCTTACATATAGATATTCTCGGAATAGCGGTCAACGGTAAATACAATAACATCGTTCATTGAAATATATAGTTTGATACTTAGGTAATGACTTGTTTATCATTACTTGTAATGTATTTAAGCTTATTATTTTTAATTATATGGTAAATTTTTATACTGGAGAAAAGAAGAAAAAGAGGTTACGTTTTACATCCACTTCCAGTTAGTGATGCGCGATATCAGAGAAACATCAATATCAATATCGATAAATATATATCGATGTTAAAAAACATGATTAGACGCTACCTAAATGGGTGACCCATTAATTACTTTTGGGTGCTACTCCAAGACGTGTTGACGACCTTTTTTAGGAAACGTATTTATATTTATATTTTTCTTACGTACGGATCCTCGAACAAGATGTTCGATTTTCTTCCTCTTCTTTCTAACGTGGAGACTAGTCCT
The DNA here is from genome assembly GCA_033032175.1 of Saturnia japonica. Taxonomy (NCBI): domain Eukaryota; kingdom Metazoa; phylum Arthropoda; class Insecta; order Lepidoptera; family Saturniidae; genus Saturnia; species Saturnia japonica. The sequence goes on along the minus strand of CM065308.1, from coordinate 1,255,974 downwards.
CTTTATTGAAGACCAATACTGTCATTAGTGAGCGAATATAGAGTATCCTGTCCTATGATATCAATATTCTAACAATATGGCAGCCCCCTTGTCAGAACTTTCTAGAGAGTGTTTGCGGCATCTCACAATTCGTATTAACCAAGCTTTATTAAGCGATATGCCACCGTATTACACACAATGTAAGTCAAACAATACAAAATTTATGAAAAAAAAAGGAAGTGTGTGCGTGTAACCTTTACGCGTGATTAAAGTAAAACTTCTTTGACGTTGACGGCATATATCACTGAAATGATTAAATTTTATTATTGAATATTATAGAATGTCACAATCGTCAGAAAATTTATTAATAATTTATTTATTACAAAAGTAATCAATAAACAAGTATATTTAGAGATTTTCAAAAAACTTTGCAATTTAAAATAATTTTTTTTTACTATTGAATTTTTATTCACTTTTGTATTCACAATTGAGTCGTTTGAAAATATTGGAAATAAATAATCCTAATTGATTATGATATTTGCCACTAGCTGGCGTATAAGTCAAGAAGCGTGGAGTATATGACATATACTTACGACCAATCCAAATTATTATTTTTGAATACCGGAAATACGTAATCGTTACTTCCGTCAGAAAAAAAATCTGAGTTACTCCCTAGTCGCACCTAAAGAAGTTTTACTTTAAAAAAACTACTATATGACAGTTTGAGATCCCGCAAAAACCTCCTATTTTCTATAACATCGATGTATCGATGTATCGATGTTTTAAGGAACCTAATATCGATGTCAAAACGTCGATTTTTTCAAACCTAACAGCAAGAACGAGATAAATAGATCGATGAATATCGATCATCCTAACTGCTAGTGTTTATTTAAACGTCGAACGGATAACAACGTATTTTGCTTTACTAAATTGTTTTGCTTACAATTTGTCGTGATAAGTGCCATTTCAATACTTCGCCACTTTCACATTTTTGAAAAATGTAAACATTTGCTTAGCTATATACTTATTCTTAATTTTATATTATTTTCGATTGGAATGGTTTGAGATTATTATTAGCTTTTGTGATTTCTTTGTTTGTTTGTTCATAGCGGAACACAATACGTACCATACAATTAATAGAAATATTCGTGATTTTGCACGAATTTCACAACTGAAGAAATAAAATCAAATTCAATATTCAATTAAATTCAATATTTGAATGAGTACGGTATGTAGTTATTTATTGTCACAGGTTAGGCTAATAAATAAATGCCAGCTTTTTTAAACGCATTTTTTTTAATTTACAGCGCATCATATCTCACGATGTTAATGGTGCGATGACGCCCGGCTTGAAGATGGAGTCGAAAGGCACGCAGATCCACTTGCCGCTGATGGGCCGCGGCAGCCGTGGCGAACTCAACGAAAAAGTAACTTTCAGTCAAGCGAAATTAACGCCGTGTTCTGAGCAGCTAAATAATGGTCAGGTTTTGGGGTATGTACACACATATACATCTTCTTCTTCTTCTTGTTTTGGCGCCTTTACCTTGCCAGTGTCAATGTTTTCAAGGCTTCATATTAATATACATTATATACAAAGTGACGTTCAACAAGATGGTGGCCACCTTGTTAGAACGATCTGGAGAATTTTTGTGTGATCCCAGAATACACGCTCTTGTTAATATTTATAATCCACTTCACTTATGTGATCTTCACTTATGTATCTATGTAAACTAGATCACGCAAAACGCCACCAATATTAATAATATAGGGTTAAAACCTAAGTAAATGAATTAAAAATAAAAACCACAACATGTCAATTCAAGATCCCGCTAAAAACTCCCAGCTAGCCTAAATATGTTTAAATTTTTCTCCCTGTTTAATTAGGAACAATGGTCAGAAACCTTGAGAAGAATATTCTTCCAGTCGATGTAATTTCGTTCTTTAATTGCACGGGAAATGTAATAAAAAATTTGCCCATCGTACCGATTCACTATGACTGGATTTTACCGCGTGTATGACAATCCCGAAACATTGGAACACGTCACTAATTTTAGTAATAGAATTGATCGTACCGCTTTGTTCATGAACAAGCTGGTCTTATATTAAAATTATGTATAGTTTGAAAAGTAAATTTAGACGTAGTGTTACCGTTACGAGCCTTTTCATAACTCTATTAACTAATTGGCAATCAAAGTGATTGAAGTACGTAGGGTAGCTAGAAATATCTTCATGTCGTTCGAAAGTTCAATGTTACAATTTATTTATTAAGTAACATGTGCTAGAAACAAAACCGAAAACGTTTTTTTTTCTCTTTTTTAACCTGTTGGTTCCGTGCAACTAGAGGATTCGATCCCGGGATTTCGGAATTGTGAAAAGATGATTCCGGAGTCCCGATATAATGCCGAGATTGTAGACAGGTATTAAAAAGTCAGAGTAATATATTAAAATAATGCTGCTTTTTCATAATTTTTTTATTCACGCAATAATTAAATGTTCGTAAAATAATCAGTTAAAAAAGTAAAAAGTTAAAATTGAAGTTAAATCTCCCACAAGATAATTTTTATCAAAAAAGAACACCAGTTTCACTTATTTTGAAGTCTAAGGGCCAAGCAATATATATACCAATGAAATAAAAATGGGACCACCCTTGAGGTGTCACCCTTCTAACAAAATAATAATCATCTAAACAGGTTCACAAACAAAGAAATTACGCTTAAACATCTATAATAAAAACATAATCGAATTTAAAATCCTCTCCTTTTTTGAAAACGTTTTGAAATAAACAAACAATTTCTGTTTACAACTCTATAAACTCTTAAAACAAATATCAATTTGTTGAGACTTAAAAATTTCGTAACAACATACGTTCTTCTTTTACGCAGATCAATATAAATCAAATGACCAGATAAATAAACCAAATTGACCACAGATTGTCTATAACACTTAAAATTAATACGTTAAGCTTGAAAAAAACTTAATTAGGTAGATTTAAGTTCTATAACTAGCAGGTCTACAGTAATCAATCAGTATTTATTTTATTCAAATAAAATCACCAGATGTGGCTTAAAATAGTTAGATTTTATTTTACGTACGTCTTAATTGTATTGCGAAAATAAATTCAACCATAAAAAAATGAATTAATAATGTTTTGTTTCCAAGCAGAGTCTGCGCAAACGCAAACTAATGAAATCATCTGGAAATACAAGATGGCTCACAAAATTTTATCTTGTTAACCAATGTTTTGATACCATTTTGAAAATTTTTGTGTTAATCCCGAATATCCCGGGATTTGTCGAAATTCAACCTCGAAATTTTAAGTCAGTTCAAGTCATTATAATTATCATAATAATATTAATTATGTCTAATATTGATACGGTCACTATATGTTGATAGGTAATTGATTAGATAACAATTTATAACAAAGTTGTTAAATAGGTGCTTCCATGGAAACTAAATAAGTTAAAGGTTTTCAATGAGATCTCACAACTTATTGTGGTGAAAGAACTGCGTTACGAGATTTGATATTTTTTACATTTTATTATTTTGATGGGATCTCATTTATTTTTATATGTCATACTCATTTTTTATCGGATAAAATGTATCTTGTCCGGTAGCTACTGAATTTTTTAAAACCCACTATACAATGCGGCGCGTCCGACTTTATGTTCGAATATACACAACCGTAGGAGATAGCTTTCACCAGAATTGCTTTCATGGCTGCACTTCCCTCCGCTCGCAGTCCCTCCCACCAGCCAAGTGCTGTCCCCTCCAACCGCGTAAACCAAACATGCGTACAAGTGCGATGCGTTAGTCGAACATAATTTTAATTATTACTTTTAATTTAATAAATAATGGAATTTTAGGATTTTTAATTTTTTCCTTCCCTTGTAGATTAAACGCTAAATAAAATTCAAAATTTGAAGTTTGTAAGACTGCTAGAAGTTCCTTAGAATTTTCATGATCGGTTAGCGTGTCAGTGACAAAATTAAAGAACTTTAACGAGTGATAATTCGTAAACTATAAGTTATAAATATTAGGTATATTGGCAATATAGCCAGTTATAGCATGTCCTCTTGATCTCTAAAAATTTAAACTTCTTGCTTCATACACAACGAAGTTACAGGAGGGTCAAAAGTGCCGTGAGTAGCTTCGAGAAAAGGATGGTACAGCCGTGTCTTGCGCACGACTTGGCGGAGTCACTGCCATGCCGTGCCCCGAAAGCTATAAAAGTGGCTTTACTTATAATAAAAAGTACAAAACTAATAATATACTAACATTTTTTGTTTATTGTACTCGATATTTAGGCCAATTTACCAAGTATACATACATACCATCACGCTTGTATCCCCGAAGGGTTAGGCATATGTGTACTAATGTACACCCATAGTTCGCCGTGTATGTTTTTAGGTCCCATGTAATAGGGGGTGAGCCTATTGCCATTAATCCGGCACAAACCCAAACTCCGAGCTGCTACTTAGAATTTCATAGAAAAATCCAATAACACTTTGCTCGACCTGGGAATCGAACCTAGGACCTCGAACATAGCAGTCGCGCTTACGACGACTAGGATAATGAGGCAGTTCCAACTAACAACTGAAAAATGGAAAAATTAATAATAGAAACGCAATACAAACAAATCTTCTAAGTTACAAAGTAAGAAATTGTAATGATCCTTACTGCACAATTTACTTCTCTTTATAAATACAAATATAGTCTATGTATATATGTACATTAAAAAGGTAACATTAAAAATAAAAAATTAAAAAAGTTGTTTTCCCGCTATTTTTCATTTGTTTTTCTTTCTGTAAAAATGAGTGAATCCAATAAAGAAATTCGATACATTTTAAAATATAATTACAAAAAAGGCAAAAATGCAACTCAAGCAGCAAAAAAAAATTTGTGATGTTTATGGACCTAATGCAGTGTCAATAAGAGTAGCACAAAGTTGGTTCAAACAAATTTTGATGTTAAAAATGCACCTCGCTCTGGTCGCCCTGTTACGAATAAAATGGACGCCATTTTTGAAAAAGTGGATCAAGATTTGCATATCAGTAGATACGATGTAGCTGAAGAACTGGAAATTGACCAGAAAACAGTTTTAACCCATTTGAGAAAAGCTGGCTATACCAAAAAGCTCGATATTTGGGTGCCACACGAGCTCACTGAAAGAAACCTAAAGAACCGTGTACTCATTTGCGATTCATTATTGAGACGTAATGAAACCGAGCCGTTTTTGAAGACATTGATAACTGGCGATGAAAAGTGGATCACGTACGACAAGGATCTTCATTACATGGATCTTGTTTTACTTTGTCTCTGCCTATATCGTACTATAGAAAAAGTGTAAAAGTGTTAGAACACTTTTCCCGTGTAGTCCCATCAATCAAACGCGCGATAAGGATCTTCGTTCCAAAATTGCATTGACAGATAATTGACCTACTAAGAAACTATGTATATGTGCACAATATTGATAGCGAACTGAATTTAATTGAGAGCAATCGATGAGGTTAAGTGGTCATCGTTGACGATTGAAGTGCCCACTTTAATCCATTAGAATACTTTACTCCACAAGTGACCAGTACAATAAATATTACACTCTTGAACCGATAATAAACTTAAGTTTTTTCTGATTATGATTCTTTTAATTTATTTGTCGTATCTTTTTCAATTCTACAAACTCGTATTTTTTATGATAAATTGGCGGAGGTAATTATTGGGCCTTCATTTTAATTTACAAACTAAGTAATAAATAAAAAATATATAATTCCACAAAAAATGTAAATAATTTATTAGAATACCTGTATTCATAAAATTTATATGAGATCCGCAAACCGCATTTTAACCAAACATCTCAGAAACAGTAAAACTTAAATCAACGGGCAGACCGACTTTAGATCGTAATTCGAATATAAAATGTTCAACCCATTTTGCTCTTACGTATTTCAAGAAATATAAAATAAAGTTTGTAATCTTTTATTTACTTTGATAAGGACACTTGATTCTAATTCTGGTAATTTTTGAACAACATAATTTGATTAGACATCATCCAAACTAGATTTTATGTCATTGATTTGCATACATCCTCATAGTAGCGTGATGTACCTACTCACTACAATATATTATCAGTTATTTGTACAATAATATTATTAGTCATTCCATTGTGTGAAATAAATGATCTTTGTACTATATTATGATAAAGAACATTTGTCTATTACGTGCCGGTTTTTTGCACATATAGTTTTGTGTCCCAAGGCTTTTTTACATCTAGGCAAGATAACAAAAGTGGTATGGAACACCAGTCTGTAAATATGACTAGCTTTTTTAACTTGTGCGGAACCCTAATTCTTTTTCTAAAATAAAAGTAGCCTAAGTTAGTCCCTATATCATTAGCTATCTATCAGTGAAAGTCCAGTCAAAATTGGTCCAACCGTATCGGAGATTACCCGGAACAAACAGATAGACAAAAATTTAAAAAATGGTCTTTTTATTATAGGTATCGGGTATACTTTCATATGCATTTAGTAAAAACTGTTATTTTGACATTACAAACAGACACTTCAATTTTATTAATTATATAGATGAAGATATCATGATAGTTTTTCTTTTTGATAAGGGCCAAGTATCTAAGGAGTAAACAAAGAAAAACACGCGTAAAATCTATTTAATAGTTTTTACAATATGCTCGGACAACGGCATATCGCAACTATTTTATTAGTATAGATTTTCATCGCTGAAAAATTTTCAAAATCATGGCGATATAACGTGGATATTTCTCAAGCGTTTGCGATATCCCATACCGCCTCGGTGGTTAATCTAAAAGATCTATCCTTGCTGTCTCTTCCACGGTAATAATTGAATTCGAATTAATAAATGACAGCAAAAATTCTTTGATACTAAATAATTGTAAATTATATTTAATCATTTAAAAACTCACTTACATTACATATTTGTTTTGTTTTTAACAGTTAGATCTTTCACCGTCAGTAGGTATTTGTTAACAATGTAAGTTGTGCACGTATGTCAAGGGGTAATAGATTTAAATAGCTATTTAGAGTTAAGTTATTGTTAATTTTTTTAATCTCTGACCTGTTGTTTGCCTTATGAAATAAAATAAAACACTTTATTTGAATAAATCACGTATCATCTACCGTATTCATTCATAATACTCCGTGGTCAAATCGTAACATCAGATAATCTTATTTCTGATTGTAGCGGACAATAAAATTATAAGAAACCTATTTCAATAAAATCTCCAGATCATTTTTACGAACTAAATATGATAATGTAATTGTTTATAAATGCATTAAATCATTCAGTAAACAAATAAAAGAAACATTCAATATTATGAATATAGAAATTAAAGACGATCAGCGCGTAAGATCGTAGGTATTTCATATAAATTTACGTCACGTGAACTGTTTACTGTTAAGATTTGCAGAATTTTGGCGGAGAGCCAACTAGTGCGATACACCAAAAATATTTAGTTTGTTGGATAAATAATTATGATGCCAGCCGATTAAAGTACTTACACTTTGTTCACTTGCTCTAAATGAACCTATTGTGAATGTGCTGTGGATGCAATTTAGAATAGATACACCTGTATAAACGATGTACGAATATATGTATTTATATTTTAGAATAGAAACCAAATTAAGTATGTATCGTCTTTAATTAATATTTATGTTATACCAGCGGTCGCCCAATGATCGGAATTCGACCAACGACTTTTTGATCATAAACTATTTTCTGTTTGACATTTGCAGTATGAACCTAAACAATGAATATTATATCACTTGCTGTCACTTTTCATTCAGTGACAATGTCAATATTTTGGAGGGTCTAAGTTCAATGGCACTGGTCAGTTTAGGATTCGCAGTGTTAATTTATTTTATTTAATATATTAGTAACAGATATTATAGATGAATTTTAGCTTTCTGCACTCCTTCTCCATATAAACTTTAACCATGGCAAATCTCACAGTCTTCCGTGCACGCAATACGCATAAAAAGCGGTACAAAGTTTTTGCTTCACGTATTAATATAATGATGATGATGGTGATAATGAACTGATTGAATCATTGCATACGTGATACAATTTATATCAATAAGAAAGATTTATCCTTCCTTCTTTTAAATCAAATTTAGCAAACAGTAAACCTAATTCATAAACAATCCAATTATAAAGCACATACGTAATAACATAGTTTCATACGAGATCCAATTACTGGCGGTTTTAACATTCTTTATTAACTAAAACTACTAGTAGCAACATAAACCTAAACGAAAGATTTACTTAAAAAATCAAGATTTCAGAAGGACAAAATATGTTACCTTTATATCATGTTAATAAATTACGGCGTGACATGTCTGTCACTCCTGCTCGATTCTTTACACTGTGTACCTGATCTCCCATCTCTCATTTCCGAATACCTCATAACCCGGTCATAGCTCGCACTGATACATTTTATTTTGGTTTCGTTGTGCAGCTTCGTTACACTTCATTAATTTTCGCTTCCTCGATAAGTTTCAAGACTACGATCCGTTTACCCAAATTCCGAAATGTTCTCTCATACCCTAAAGCTGGGCAATATCTCCTGGCCATCGCTTTTCATCTCATGTTAAGAAGCATGAAGAAGCTGTTACAACTCTTTCAAGTTTTTCTTGCTGCTGTTCACTAGTAAAGGTCATTGTACTGCTTGTAGAACAAGTACAATTAATAGAGATATAAGGTTCGTACAAGTGGTGGCCTAGACGAGATGTTCAATTCATAAATTTGAATAGGTTATAATTCATTCACGTGTCGGATCTCACGTGGGTGGCTGGTGCGGTCGGCGATTGGAACTCCTACGCTTTCGGACCACGTAGTTTCAATTTAGTTTCGATTGATTGATGAATAAATAAGCAGTTGCTTAGAAATAGACATTAGCAATATGTTTATGACTAGCTTATTTTATAATAGACATCAATTCATATATAGATAGAAAGAAAGCATATTACAATAAAGTATTACTAATTTAATTTATAAGATAGCAACGTTGCCATACAAATGCTGTATTCAACATCAAAAGTACCTCAGCTCAGCATATGCTATAGCAAAATACTTTAGCACTGTTTTTCTGCTAGTCCTACACTAATTCTATGCTAAAAATAATTTTATGAAAAATGCTAAGAACAATTTTAATCTACATTAAATGCCCAAGTCTTAGTTAGCTAACATAATTAACTGGAAAGTGATTAACACTGAATTGAAGAAAATAAACTAATTTTAATTATTATTTTGATTATAAAAATAGTTACTCAGAGTCAACCTATGTAGATATACATATTACTATCGCGGACTTTTCTATAGGCTTTTTGAAGAACTACAATTCTTTAGTACATTATTTTGATGTATCTATTATGATTTAGCCAGCTTAAGCCGTGTAAGTGCCCGAAAATCGATTTACTGATGATTTGAGTATAAAACATGGAATTTTTTCTATTATACAATAATTTTTTGGAATATATTTTATATAATAATAAAAATTTATTTATGCAAAAAGTAAAATTGATATATACGTAGAAACACAAATCAAATCAAAAATAACATAAAATAATACTTTTGTGAGCTCCTGACTGCCAAACTAGGGTACCCTGTATCTTAGCAGTCGGTTTGCCTCCAAAATAGAAATATTCACTTGTCGTTTCCATTACTAACGTGTTTATATAATAAAAGAGAGAGAATCTAAAATAAAAAACAAAAGAAATAATAATAATGCTATAATAAACCTTTCGTAAAAAAAGAAACTCTAAATTATAGTAAAAACAGTTGTAACGCCACCAACATTTAATATTCATCACTAGATGTCACTATGCGTTTTCTGCATCTCGTAAAGATTGAATTATTGCCTAGTCACCAAGAGATGGTGCTACTAGTAGATTAGATGGCGCTATCGTTATGTCGACATAAAATAGTGACCTGAGCAACTGTGCCATAAGTGATCGAGCATTCTCAGGATACCTGCTAGGGCCTAGTACCACGCACGCTATGCGCTTCCACACTTGTTGAGACGTTTTAGTGTCGTAGTATTAGTTATTCAGTACTGTGCTTGTGTACTTCCACCTACGTTGGGATACACCGGTTTAGTACTGCACATCGAAATTGTATCTCTCTCTGTCTACCAAATAAATCTGTCTCACTTGAACAGTAGTTATACTTTCCTCGTTTCCCGCCTCACCGCGTTAAACAGTATAAAAAAATCCTTGCGTGGTTTAGAAGAAGTAAGCAGACAAACAGACAGAGGTGCATAGCGTCTTTCTTTTATAATATGTACAGATACAGATTCTGTCTCAAAATTAGGAGCTACTAACTTTATGCATTTTAGTGACCAATTAAATAAAGAGGTAACTTTTGGCCGACCGATCAAGACTTGTGTGTTGAGTTAGCTATAGGCTAATTTCTTGGTATTTACAGGCTACCGTAGCAAGAGATATTGTAAATAGAATTAAATCTCTAAATCATACTGTGTTCTGGTCGCATTTTGTTTAACAGAATATGCAGAGCAGATATTTACCTTGTAAGAATAAAATATCACAATATTTCTTTTCAAAACTAATAAGTAATATGAAATTTTTATGTTTATTGATTACAGAGGCTCACAAATGAATCTATGCAACGGCGTTGCCGGCACAGCCGCTATGCCTGGCCTAGTACCAAAGATACCTAACGGATATGGGGATCAGAAGAAACCTATGGCATCTCTTACTCATCTCCCTAAACGGCCTCCAGTCGACATCGAGTTCTCCGAACTCTCTTACTCCGTCAGTGAAGGCAGAAAGAGAGGCTACAAAACATTACTTAAGTGTATAAATGGAACGTTTCGATCTGGTGAACTTACTGCTATAATGGGTCCTTCTGGAGCTGGAAAGAGTACTCTTATGAATATATTAGCTGGTTACAAGTAAGTAAATAGATATTTTTGCTTTACAACTATGCCGACCACAGCTTGTAGACCTATATTGCTCTTAATACTTACTTTCAGTAATAGTAAAGCCTATTTGGTAAGTATGGATAATTAGCAATAAATTGCGATTCAGAAGGTTGAAAACGGGTCAAAAGCCCACAACCCGATTCCGTTATGTTTGGAATTATTAAAGTTCTACATATTTGGAAGTTAAGAATATAAAAGATTGGTCGACATTTACACAAATAGATCATTATTTGGGACAAGTGTGTACGTCATTAGACGAACTCGTATTAGGTCAGATTTTTTTTGTAAAAATATTACATAACTAATTAGGAAGGTATACCGCCTGTCGTTTTATCATAGTGTCGTACAGCCTGCAAAAATGTTTTTTGGCCAGACGTTTCGACCCGATTACGCTAGACATTGACCTTAGCAAAAAGCATTTACAATATTTGCGAAATGCGCTAGTAAAATGTAATTTTGGTACTAATTTTTACTGTGTGATAATTCCAGCTGCATCGTCTGCATCAGTGTAAGATAACTGTCTAAAAAATCTTTAAAGTATTAGGTTATTCCTATCAATTTTTCAATGTCCGTCAAAATTTACTTACAGAACGTCCAACGTCAGCGGCTCGATACTAATAAATGGAAAGGAGAGAAATCTGAGAAGGTTCAGGAAGCTATCTTGTTACATTATGCAAGACGATTGCCTACTACCACATCTTACTGTCAGAGAAGCTATGCACGTTTCAGCCAATCTCAAACTCGGTAAAGATATGACGGTAACAGCAAAAAAGATAGTGATCAACGAGATATTAGAAATGTTGGGTCTAGTAGAAGCAGGCGATACAAGAACCATAAATTTATCAGGAGGTCAGAAGAAGCGCCTGTCCATAGCTTTAGAGTTAGTTAATAATCCTCCTGTGATGTTCTTTGATGAACCGACATCGGGATTGGACAGTTCCTCCTGTTTCCAATGTATATCGTTGCTGAAGTCACTGGCAAGGGGTGGAAGAACAATTATATGCACAATTCATCAACCCTCTGCGAGATTGTTTGAAATGTTCGACTTTCTGTACACACTCACTGATGGTCAGTGCATATATCAGGGAAAAGTAACCGGATTGGTTCCGTTTTTGTCAACAATGGGGCTCCATTGTCCAAGTTACCACAATCCTGCCGATTATGGTAAGTTTTTCTTTTGTCTGTTTTTTTATTTTTATTTATAACAGGTTAATAGGTAAACTACGTCGACAAATTCTAGTTACGATTTTCTGACGCGAGAGAGGTTTTATAATAGCATATGTAACTAGTGGTCTTATGACTTACGCCATAATCTTTAATTTCTGGTTGTCCTTACTGAAAAGCTTTCCAGCTAATTTACGATCTTAGCAGCTCCTGAAATAGCATAGCGCTAATAGGCAAGCAGCAGGTCAAGAGAAGATTTTAATTGTTCAAATTAATATCTTCGTTTATTTATTCTTACATTTTCTATTTTATGTATTACTATTTTCTTAGGTTATTTTACAGTTGTAATTTAAAAATATTAAATATCCGACTGCCCTTGAGAAGCAGAAAGGCAGTTATGTATATTTCGTTTTTTTAGTTCCTGGTACGTAAAATTATATCACAGTAATTGGTAGTAGGTAATCTCAATAGCAGGGCCCTCTTTACCCGGGGGGTTCAAGTAGTGCGAGGAACCCGGGCGCAGAGTCCTAGGGGCGCAAGCTGACCGCCATAAGTCTTGATAGGTATCTACAACACTGTAGTCCACGAAAGCAGAGCTGCGAGCACAGCATAGTTAAGGTCAACCATGGGTCCAAGACTCAAGATAGATTGACAAACTTGACCATTATAAGTAGGTATAGAGTGAAAATTTAACGATAAAATGACATTATTCCAATATATTCCAACTCAAAAGCCCGATAAATTGTGTTAGATGTATGATTATCAGTATTTTAGGGAAATAATGTATCATTAAAAAATACATTGAGTTTTTTTGTTAAAACTGCGGTGGGGAGGCTTAATATGCTTCAGAGGGCCGTGTCAATAAATTTAATAAAAACTAACTCCAATGCTGCGTCGAAAGACGTGAGTGCGAATTCTACAGTGAGACATTTGGTAAATGGAAATATCATGTTTCCACTATCGGTAAACACCTATTTATGTGTTTTAATAAATGCACTTTAGAGCTCGTCCCCTCTCTAGTTAAAGCCTTCAGAACCTGGTGGCACGTTTCATTTATTGCAGTGCGAGTGTAAAATTTGATTTTTGCTATTATACAGCTAGGATCATTTCCTTTTCACCAATTGTCCAAGTCCTTTGGTGTGAGGTTTTTGTAGCTTTATAATTCAAAAGGGGAAAGAAAGGAACATCAGCCAATAGATATGAACTTGGGAATCTTATTTTAGTGATGGAGGTAGCGACAGGCGATCACGGAGACTGGGTCCACAAGCTGGTGATGGCTGTGAACAAGGGTAACTGCGGCCGGGGACAGACATCATCGTCGTCTTCAACATCATCATCATCGGTACCACAGAACCTAAACTACAACAATCAGACCAGCAAGAACAATGCAAAGAAAGCCGAGGCACTTTCCATTGTACTAGGTGAGTTGTGTCCAAGTATTAAAAAGATTATCCGAGAAAAACGTTGACCACGAAAACAGCTACCCATAAATATTTGCAGTTATCATACATAACTGCAAGTATCACAACAAAATCTCTAGATAAATGGGTATACACAGGTTGATTCCCAAACTCGAAACAAAAGAAGCTAGTTAGTTTAATCAGTTTTACAATTCATTTGAAAAATGTGTTTTATTAGTTAAATATAATATTATATATAATTATTTAATCTTATTTGACTTATAAGATAAAAGTATATAATATTTGTTTCTCTGTAATTAAAGCAGAGGTTTATTAACTATGCCCTCATACTATATTTCTTAAAACAATTATAGTCTGACCTCACTTGTAAATAAAAAAACGACATTAAAGTTTATTTTATAGCCCTTAATTTTTAAGTTTTTACAACTTTAAAAAACCAAATTAAAAAATCAAGCGACTTATTTCATATAAAAACCGACTTAACTGTCAAAGTTGTCACAGACTAGAGAAATAACGTTTAGAAAGTGGAACATCTTTACATATATTTTTAAACCTTCGGTAGGTACCTACAAAGTAAGCAAAAAGTAAACGAAGTAGACCTACTGAAGAAGAAATATTCTTCTTTCTTTTTCTTTACTCGAGTGTTCAGATTTTTAAAGTTCCGTTCCCGAAGACCCTCTTACTTTACCGTTGTACTGGTACGTCCTTTTTTTACCGTTGAACGACAAACTGACGGAATTGTGCCTGATGGTGAGTACAGCGCATTTAAAAACAACGGTGACCATCAAGGGTTTTACAATCCATCGTCAGTCTTCACTGTCATGCCGGCCTGCATCAATATCTCTTCATGTTATGAGTGATTGATTCCATTTTGTAGGATGAACTGACCGACATTGATCGGGAGACGGTTTCACAGCTTCATGGTACGGCTGTATCTTTCAACCCGAATTTGGTAGCGATATACAATTTTTAAAGTTTATGCGTTGCCATGGCTAACATCGTAACAAATACTAAAATACCGAAAAGTAAAATATCAAGGTATATATAAAAACATTGTCATAGGCCGTCTAAGAAACGTGATTTTTTTCAATATTTTTCTTTGTAATCCATAATTAAAGTGGTACTATTTATATACAAGCGTCAGACCTGGGATGATTGTGGTATAAACTCTTAATCTAAAACACAAATAATAAAAACTGGCAATCAAGGAACATGAGCTGATTTAAAAAAAACAACATTTTGGTAAATGTAACTCAAAAGTATTATGTGATGGTACGGAACCCTCGGTTCCCAAGTCCGATTCGCACATATTGAGTTTTTTTTTATTCTACTAAGGTTGCAAATAAGCATACAGCCCGCCTGATGCTAAGCAGCTACCGTATCCTATGGACACTTGTAATACCATAGATATCAATAGCGCGTTGCCGATCTTGAACCCCCTACCCCCAAGGAGTTCTGGAAACCTTACCCACCGTAGGAACACAACACATGGCTATTTAACCGCGATCTTTAGGGTGGAGGTGGAGTAAGGCAGCCCCAAGTAGGTAAAGAGATATCTCCAATGAAATTTCTTAGGGTTAAATTCTCTTGGTCTAAGTTAGAGGTATATTTGCAATAAAATATCAAATTACTATCTCTAGTGGTGAATCATGATGATATATGATTATGTTTTTCAGATAAACCCACTTGCACTGTGATAGACATGTCAGAACCAGTACTCAACCCTGAGAAGCAGAACATAAATTTACCGAATGCAAGCAATCTCGCACCGGTGACCTGCACGACCTCCCTACTGGACTCGAGCGAGAGTTTCACGAAGAAACCCATCAAGACCGGTTTCCCCACATCGGGATGGAAGCAGTTCTGGATATTATTGAAGCGAACATTCCTTAGCATACTAAGAGATCAGATGCTGACGCATTTGAGGTTGTGTTCGCACACAGTCGTGGGTCTGTTGATCGGGTTCTTGTACTACGACATTGGGAAGGATGCGGCGAAGGTGATGAGTAATGCAGGCTGTATATTCTTCACTGTTATGTTTACAATGTTCACCGCAATGATGCCTACTATTCTTACATGTAAGTAAATAATAAGTTATTATTTATATTACGAGGTCTTAATACACAATCATACCGTCACATGGTTTTTTTTTAAATCATCAGAGTTCAAACAGCGCTTTTACAATATTGTGGTCTAAATATATATTACATAAATATTATATTTTGGGGTGTAAGGGGTGGGTGTCGAATTATTTATTTAGAACTGAGCCGCCCAAGTCAATCTCACCGGCACGTGGTGCAACCCTGCCGAGTAACGAACGAGGTAGTAGCTATGGGGTGGTAAAGCTATTTTGTCCGATTGGGTCGCAAGCACCATGCATATGTTGAAAAGTCTGTCATAGTGACTCGCTTTTGCGGTCGTGTTTCGGTATCACCTGATTGTAGACTGCATGACAGCGGCGACAGCCTATGCGTTACGATCTCTCGGTGGTCGCCGTTGTGTTTGGACTGTGTTGTGCTCATCATCGGGGACAGTGCCGTAATAAGCCGTGTTACTTATGTGTGTTTTTCTGGCAATTTAGTAACGAAACTATATCGTGATATAGTTTTGCGTACAAAATGTCACTAATATTATTAGGTAGATAATATAAGGGTAAATAACGTAAGTTTATTATGTCAGATCCAGATCCTACTAAAATTCAAATAATGACTTGAAACTTCACTAAAGATTTCGATAGACGCCTAGTATCTTAATATTCTGATCGACGGCTAATTGTTTGGCTTTTTTAAACTCTTTTATTGCAAATGAAGTCCTATATCTAAGGTACCGACTATGGTATTATTATGTTAGTGATATAGAAAGGAGAGTATTCAGTGATATGGTGAATGGGGAGATGCACTCCTTTATGAGCAGCCAGAGAATTTGGCCTGCTCGTTTGGCTGTGCATAGAGGAGTATTGGTTCTAACACTCATGTACGAAAGTGAAAGCTGGGTGTGGCAGAAAATCATGAAAGTAAAATAAATGTAGTAGAAATGAGAGCGCTAAGAGATATGTTAGGAATGAAATTGAGTGGCAAGATAAGAAATAGTGTGATAAGAGAGCTTTGTGGTGTGAAAGAAGATATAGTCATACGGATTGAGAAAGGGATGCTTAGATGGTTTGGGTATGTTGAGAGGATGAATGAAAGAAGATTGACTCAACAAATTCATAATGCGAGTGTGAAAGGAAACGTTGGATAAGGGAGATGTAGACGAACGTTCCTCGATCAAATCGGGATCATTCTGAAGAAAGGTCAGGTCAAGAAAGATCGATGAATGATGAAGAAGCGAAAGATGTATGCCAGGTTCGTGGGAAATAATCGTGATTTATGTATGTATGTACTATGACAGACTATTTACTTAGGACAGAAACTCTGCTCCTTTGTGGTTGATATAATTGTGGCGCTCGTGTATTTATCAATATTTTTGCATAGATTTCATTAATATATTTATAATATAGCTATATATATTTACTAGCAATCGCCAATGCTGACATAAAACTTAATAGCAATAAAATATGTACAGTACGTAAATAAGTACAGGGAGAACGTAGCTGTCTGTAACAGCTTCAAGAATCGGTTAAGTATTTCCAGAGGTGGCCCCCTTACAGCTAAACGAATTTTATCTATATATAACAACAATACATAATACCTATTACTTACATAACTTTTTTGTTTAATTTTCAGTCCCAACTGAAATGAGCGTGTTTGTTAGAGAGCATTTGAATTATTGGTATTCGTTGAAAGCGTTTTACTTTGCGAAAACTATGGCGGACCTTCCGTTTCAAGTAAGTTTATTTTATTATATTATTATAATACTTGCTAGTACTTACCCCACTCTTAGACAAAGCCCCAAGAGATGTGCATACTGCTCAGCTTATAATTTTTTGCTTTTTTACTAGATGGCCGTATTAGCACATTAGTATCGTGACCAAATCTTCTGACTAATTCTGTCCGGAAAACGATCTCTGATGTTTAACTTTTTTAATAGATAGAAAATGCGTATTGTGGGTGAACCTTCGAATATAGACATAATAAAATCTCGCTGCAGTGTTGTTACCTCGGCATAGGATCTGGTAGCTAAACCGCACCGAGAATGTTGCTAGATTTAGGAAATCGAATACCTGCAAAAGTAGCTAAAATTAGCTATACATAGAAAGTAACTGGAAATAACAAAAAATAGGGGTATTGAATTATTTTTATTTTTCATATAATTGTATTTAAAAAAATTTAATCTATACAAATTATTTTAATAATTTAAATAGTCAAATACAGCTGTTGACGTCGAAGGTTCGGCTTGGTGGGGTTCTTCAAAGGACATTAAAATTAATCTTTAACAAATTGCGTAATTTAAAAGTATTAAATTACTAGTACTAGTTATATTAATTTAAAAGCAGCTAAAAAAAAGTGTCTAAATTATTTAGTTACAGACAATTTTTTCTGTAGCTACCAAGTCTCGAAATGGGGTCAGATCTGGCGAAAAAGTGCCTAAAGTGGCTGACTCTTTTGTAGGTCTTTTAAGACTATTTGTTGATTGTAAGTTTTTTTTTATTGATTTCAGATAGTGTTCAGCGGTGTCTACGTCATGATAGTTTATTTCATGACCGGTCAACCGATGCAAACGGATAGAATCCTGATGTTTATAACTATAAACATACTAACTGCCCTCGTGGCGCAGTCGTTAGGGCTTCTCATAGGAGCCGCGATGAAGATAGAAACAGGCGTGTACTTGGGACCGGTCACCACCATCCCTGTGGTATTGTTCTCCGGTTTCTTCGTCAATTTCAACGCGATACCTAGCTACCTACAATGGCTTACGTATCTGAGTTACGTGCGATACGGTTTCGAAGGCGCGATGCTCTCTGTATACGGTTATGGAAGAGAGAAGCTTGATTGTTCGGTGGATTACTGCCATTTCAGAAACCCTGACAGGTTTTTGAATGCAATGACTATGGATAAGGCGAATTTTTGGATCGACGTTGGAGCGCTGTGCGCACTTTTCGTCTTCATCAGAGTAATCTCTTATTTAGTGCTCAGGTTTAAATTAAAGATGATGCAGTAAACGGTTTCACCTATACCACGGACCATGATAGACATAAATTACAACAACTGCCAGTATGAGCGTAGTTAACCATAGACAATCCGGGAGTTGACAACTTTTGGAAAATAGTTTTAAACACTTTATAATAATATGTTGAAAATATTTTATTCATTAATGCAGCATAAAAAGTGATTAAAAAATATTTAAAAATCTAAATAAAAAGTACGCCACAAAAACGATGCATTATGCTCCCTTGACGTCATCATTCATTTTATACGTCGTTTTGTATGATAACAGTGAAAAGTTTGACAAATAACGCAAGAGTCTTCTAACGTTCATATTTCCTGAATGGTGACGCGGACGTCATGTTTTCTAAACGCCGTTTCAAATCACGTGACACAGACAAAAAATATTAATTTTCCAGATTAGTATTGTTTTAGGTTTTTTTATCTATAGACAAATATTACTCAATAATGTACTTTAATTTTTAAACATGCAGTCAACTCGCGGATTCGGCGGCGTTGAATGAATATACCGTTTTTATTATTTATAATCGGTGTGTCATTATCCATTAAAAAAATTCAAAGGAATCACAAGTTACATCTCAAGTGATTTTAACTTGAATACCTGATACTTAATTATGAAAACGCTCAAATACTGCTTTAGCGAGGCGAGTAGTTTTATTAATTTAATTTTTTGTATAGAATTTGTCGCATCGCATTTTAGTTTTCTTATAGATAAGCGAGTTTATTTACTGGCAAATCTCATGAATTCGTATGGGTATGAATGATTGATTAATGAATACATCAAACGTTACGATATGTGGTCGTTTTTAATTAATGGTTATCGAAATACTTAGTTTGTAGGGCGGTCGACTTAAAATATGTTTGTACGTACTTAGCGAATAGGTTTATGTGAGTTTTAAACGGAGGGTTTGGGCCCATGACTTAATTTTAAGTTCCTCTACTCGTAACTTAAATGATATTACTTTATATTTAAAGTGCTCTCTCGCACGAAAAGAAATCGTGTTTATCTTCACGACTTTCAAAAGTGATATAAATTGATATATAAATATTTTAATATTATTTATTATTTTAATAGGTATTTTTTTTAGTGTCAGATTTGTTAAACTTCGGTTTTATTTATATTGTTTAAGAATTAATTATGTATTAATAAATGTGGGATCGTTTACCCCTTTCCAAGGATGTCGTGAAGATAAGAGACGATGTGATGCATTTCCACTCACGATATCACAATGTAGTAGGTTCGATTAGTAATAAATACATTTTCCTAATCTTTAATTAATTAATAATTATGAATTTATCAATTTCATAACGCTAAAAGATTTTTTTAGTAAATCTCTATGTCTATCATAATTACCAGTATTTATTATTATTATTAATAAAGGACTGTGATTTTTATAATTATACTTTGTTTTATTTTCCATAATTCAGAATTTCGCAATCGCACCAAGCTCAAATTGCTTCCAATAATTAGACTTCGCCGGAATGATCGAACTTTGTTATTACGTTAGTGTTATCAAAATTTATGAACTATGGGAATGTATGAAATAATCAGTGCGGAGTTAGTACAGCTAGAGACAGGGTACAGATCAATAAACAATCTACTTACATCTGAACAGTTTTAGTAGTGACATCTATTTACTACTTTATAAAACTGTGAACAGTTTTAGCAACGACATCTATTAATTTTTCCATAAATCTTTTACATATTCTCTCTTTCTTTTAAACTGATTAATTCAAATGTAAATTGTGAAAAACGTCATAATTGTATTTATAGATGGTGGTAAATAACAATATTGTCAAAACTCAAGGACAATCCCCTTGAACTCTTCGGTAATCCGATCCCCTGGGAAAAGGCGACCAAATACCTAGGTGTAACCCTAGACAGTAGACTCTCCTTTATACGCCACATCAATCTGGTTAGGAAAAGGGCCTCCTGGACCCTCGCCCGACTGCATCCTCTGTTATGTGCTGCAAGCAAAATGTCCACGAGACACAAGCTTACGCTCTACAAGATGTGTATCCGTCCGATCATGACATATAGCTGCGTTGCGTTCGCACATATGCCAAGTTATAACTGGGAACGCTTACAAGCCATCCAGAACAAGTTTCTTCACCGCCTTACCGGTGCCCCCTGGTTTGTTCGTATGGAGGATCTCCATAGAGATATGGACCTTCCCTCGATACATGCATACGCCAAACACCTTTCTCGCTCGTATTTCGACACCGCGTCGAACCACGCGAACCCCTTAATAAAAGCGGCAGCTTCTTATGTTCCCGACCCCAACGCCTGCCGGAGAAAACGCCGGCCGCGTAATATATTCACTGACCCGCCCGACCAAACGCTAACGCGTTCTACGCCGACACCGTCTCTCCAAACAGAGCGTGCCACCGCCCACGCCCGCGTAACCACCGTTCTCTCCGCAGAGGACGGGCGGTCAACTTCGCTCCCGCACACCCGTCACGTCCACCCTCTCTAGCGGCAACCCAAGCCTAGGTCCGTTCCTCGGTGTGAAGCCCTTGGGTCAGGCAGCCGCCCGCGCGATACAAAGTGACACTATACGTGCAACACTTAGTTACCCACACACAACATTACACACGTATGAACACACACACGTGCACACCACACAGGTACATAGGTTCTGTAAGGGACCTTTTTTTTCTTTTTTTGCGCTAGTTAGACTAATGCGCTAGTTAGTGTAGAAAAACCATTCCGATTAACAAATACACATACGCATGGTCCACTCCTTCCTCCCAGGAGGAGGGGAACGTGCATATGAGTATATATTAGTTAGCTCGAATTTCATAAGATTAGGGAATTAGCTAGATCGGGACTTTTTCGCATTCGCGACGACCGCCCGAGCCGAGGTTCGGCCACTCTGGCACCCTCGTGCGGGTCGTCGTTTATTTATAACAGTGCTAATTAATAAGTAGGTAAGAATCGTCTAATCACTTGTCTTACATTAATTGTCGAAGAGTAAATCTGATTATAAAATATCAGGTCCAGGTTACAAGTAAGAATGCAGCTGATTACATGAATCAAAATTACTTTGAAAAGGGCAACACTGAAATTATAGTTCAGCAATTTGTAAATTACAATTATCTAATTAGTTTTCTCAGACATTTTTTTCTTTGATCTGATAACAGAAAATAAATATTTTTTTGTTTACAAACTCTAAGGTTGATAAAGTTATTTATCATTTTAAAATTATTATTAAAATTTTAAAAGATCATATCCGGCTACCTATAAGTATGTCGTTCTGTGAAAATTAGTCGCTTATAGAAATTACCAATAGCACTTTCAGAGATCATAAAATACAGTTTTAAGGTAACCTCCATCTCGGCACTAACTAAAAAGTTCTCTATGACTTATTTGTGTCGTACCGTGAAGGTATGAAACCTCCCGGCCAGTGTGTTCCCCTCCTTCTTACGACATTGGGTTTCTTGCGTAACGTGAAGAGATAATTATGTAGGCTGGCATGACAGCGGCAACCGCCGATGAATTTAGATCTTTCGGTGGTGACCGTTGTGTTTGGACTGTGCTGTGCTTACTATTAGAGACAGTACCGGCAAAATGCCGAGCTATTATAAAAAAAAAATTACCTACACTACGAAAATTGTTAAACCAAATGAATGTTCTATTGGTCTAAGTTGCGTAGGTAATAAAAACGAGCGGAGCCGCGGGCACATCTGGTCTGTACCTGTATTTAAAAAAAAATTGTTTGTTTGTTTATCCAGTATGTGTTCCTAAACCATTAATCCGATTGCATTGAAACCTTGTTGAGTTTGTTAGTTAGTACAACCAGTTTAAAACAGGTGGCGCGTGAGTCGTTTCGTTTCGAAGACAACTAGAACAAAGTCAGAGGCAAAAGATAAGTTAAAAATAAATTATACACTACCTACATGCGATTTTTTTATAGCAGCTCCGCAAATTGACGGTACTGTCTTTGATTGTAAGCACAGTACAATTCTAACATAACGGCGGCCACTAATCGAACGGCGATCGATCGGCAATCCATCGGCAGAAAGTTACCAGTTATCGGCAGAACGAGGACAATATAATTATGTTATCTTAAATGCCAATTGTTAAATGTTATCATTGTAGGACAGATATGGTATCCGTAACTCGTTTCGTATATCATAGTGCTTTATTTCGGCCGTCGTTAAACGCTAACCAGAAGTTTTTGTATTTTAAGAGGAATAGCGGGCAGTGTTTTGCCCAAACAAACGTATTCCCCTGTTTCCTCTCTGGATAATGGTACTAGAGCATATATTTTTATACCGTAAAATATATATCTACTACTACCATGTCCCTATGTTTTGTTTTTTTTTTAATAAATAATTTATTATAAAAATTAGGAGCCTTCTAAAATGACAAAAATCGCCCTTTTTACCGTCATGTTTAGACGTCCAGAAAACAAATTTGATGATTACAAAAAGAAAAAAGAAAACATGCAGACATAACCAAATTCCTTCTTATATTATTCTTGAAATAATTATTAAAATCGGTTCAGTTATGGAGGAGGAAACAGGGGAACATGAAACTATGATTTTGTTAATTTTACTTAGGTATAATCAGTCCGAACTGCAGTTGTCACTCTCGCACTCTATTCAGTGTGCTATCGGGCACAGCGCGACAGCAATAGATTTTATACCTATTCTTCAAATGTTTCTTAGACCGCGTACCTATCCTCTTAATGACGTTCCATCTAAACGAGAAAAAACCTGAAAGAGGGTATACTCTTGGGAGGTTTATAGATAGATATACACGTGAATCTTGAAGCGAGACCCGTGGTACGGTCGTGTGATTGATCCATCTTTACTGAATACTATCGGAAACTATATTGAACCGTACCGACCGTACGAGACAGTTCAATCAAGGCTTTCACGGTCTCTGCTCACCAAACATGGATTTTTAATGTGATTTAAAGAACCTTCCCTCATTCATGTGTAATTTTATTAGGAAAATTGTATAGTAATTTTACTTATTCTTAAAAATTCAGGCTTTCGCCCTAAGGTCAAAATTCGACCAGCGACTTTTTAATTATAGACTTTTTTATTTATTTATTTGTAAAGTAATAATCTTATTCCTAAAAAATAGTCGCACAAAACCGTGTGATCGGTTTGACTGTGGGATCAAACGGAGTCTTATGTTGTATTTACACATTACAATATTATTTACTCATGGAACGCCACTATTACGTTGCCTGCACCCGTGATTAGCTCAGCGTGGTTAACAAATATTTTTTAATCATTTTTTTTTAAATAGTTTTGTCAGTTTCGTGTCTAATTTCCGCCGGCAGACTGTTAAGTATGTATGGTAAATCTTTTTTTATAGTTCTATCACCAAAGTAATTAGATACTTTAGGTACATTATATTTGCCGGCGGTCATAGATCGAGTACAATAACTATTAATCACACTGGATAGGTTGTTATGCTCTTCACTGCCATGATGGTTTACAGCCAAAAGAAATTTATGTTTTAGACTAATTGGTAAAATCTTGCACATATTAAATAATTTTCTATAATCATCTTTACAGTCAATTTTTCTTTTTTTACTTACTAGCAGTTTGAGGAACCTTATTTGTAAAGTTTCTAGTTTGTCTAGATTTGTTTTAGATGTTAAACCATAGCTGTCCAGTGCATAACTAAAAATAGAATCAACTAAAGACATATACAATAATCTTAACGTGCTAATGGGTACTTTAAAACTAAGATGATAAAGTTTACCTAATAATATTCTTAACTTACTAGATAAATAATCTATATGTTGGGAACAAGAAAAACATTCATCTATTTTTAAACCAAGGTAGGTTATACACTTAACCTTTTCGATGGGTTTACAATTACAGTTGATTGAGTTTTTATGGGTACATGAAAATTCGTGAGTAAGGGAATAAGTGTGTAAGTGTATAAGGGCGGATGTGAGCCTGATGGACGCAAGTACGGCGAGTGGATAATTAATAATTTAGTTTTGTCCGAATTCAATACAATGCCGTTATCATGAGACCATTTTACAACAGCGTCAATGTCATGCCGTACCAGCCTACAAGTTTTTACAATGTCAATTCCAGCAAGCAATATGCACAAGTCATCCCCGAACATGTATGCAGTACACCACATAGGCTATTAACATGCATCAGGTAGCAGAGTGCTCCACAGCCAGACCCCTGCGGAACACCACATCTTACATCCGTCCTATCACTGAATGAGTCACTCAATCTAACACGGTAGGAGCGTGACGTGAGGTAATCGCGGAACCATAGGTTCAGAGGTTCTCCCACACCGCACTCATTCATCGCATTAATAACCGTGTCTGTTTCCAGGGTATCAAATGCTTTCCTAAAATCGAAAAAGACAGCAATCACAAATTTTTTATCCTCCAAATAACTGTTAACCTCGTCTGTGAACTTGGCAAGTAGGGTAGGGTATTTGTACTTTTCTATTTCAAGCAACCATGTTGACAATTGTTAATAATTTGATGCTTTTGAAGGTAATCACCTACTTGATTTAATATACATTTTTCTATAACTTTATCTATACTAGATAAAATAGATATAGGTCTATAATTAGAATAGTTCTTACGATCTCCTTTTTTATAAATGTCCGTTTGACATTTGCAGCATAGACAAATACGTCTTAACCAAAGGAATATGCATTATGAACCTAAACAATGAGTATTAACTATGTAAATTTGCTGTCACTTTTCGTTGAGTGACAATGTCAATATTTTGGGGGGTCTAAATTCAAAGGCACCGGTCGGTTTAGGATTCGCAGTATTAATTAAATAAATTTAATATGTTAGTAACAGATATTTTATAGATAAATTTTAGCTTTCTGCACTCCTTCTCCATATAAACTTTAACCATGCCAAATTTCACAGACTTACGTGCAAGCAATATGCTTTAAAAGGGGTAGAAAGTTTTTGATTCACGTATTTAGATGGTTCGATTAGAAGAAAGAGGGTATTAAAATCAATGGTGTGTAGCTACTTGTCGCACATCCGCTTTGCAATCTTTTACTTATTAGTGAAACAATGCTTGATCTCCAAGATATGTTACAAGACCATCATGCCTTTTGTAAGGTTGACCACAAAATGAACATATCCGAGACAAAGGTTATCGACAAACGTTGCAGATGACTTGCGCAGTGTGATGGTTGGAGGTGGAATACTAGAGTCAATCAGTATATTTATCTTGGCCACTGTTTATCTCTTGGCAGAGAGCATCGACTTAAGAATAGTAGACCAACACAAAAATTTAAAAAAATGTTCGTGGAGTCCTCATGCGGTATAAGTGAACCCTCCAGAAAACATAAGAACATCTTCTTTAAAATCTCTTTTTAAAATCCCAAATGAGCGGGACTCAAACTATCGACCACTAGTAATGTACATACAACAGTGCGAATAAGTCTGGTCGACACACCATTAACCTTATTAGACGACAATTATGGTTGTGAAAATCAAGACTTACATTAACCGTGTTTTTTATTGGTTCACAACCCAGAAATTAAAAAAAAAAAAAAATTTAAAAACAAGCAATATGATTAAAAAGGAAACAAAAAACCGGACTGCAACAAAAAATTGACTATTTTAATTTTTTTATATTTTTGTTTTTTATTTCATTTCTACACCTCGTAATTAAATATTATATAACCTATGTCACTCCCACAATTAAGACGAATCTAACGAAACCCCGTAAGCTAAAATTCATGAAGCCTTTTAGGCTACAGAGCGTGCTAAAGAAATAGACATACATACGCTCCAAAAACATAATCTTCCTTTTTCGCGGTCGAGTATAAAAAATAAAATAAAACATGAAGCAAACTATGCTTCAAAAATACGATTTAAAGTTAGACTTTAGTGAAGGTAAAGAACAAGAAAAAATATCGAGATGGTGCCTTACACTGTAATATCCAGAAAACATTCGAAACAACGGAGAGTGCTGGCCAACATTAGTCCTGTAATTAGGCATCATGAAAGTGTACCTGTTAATTAAACGACAGCCTGGATGGGGTAAAACAAAGTTAATTTGTTTAAGTACATCCCAGCAGTCAATGAAACAGTAGATCACTTTATAAAGTAGAGTAATGTCGGCTGCTTTCCGTTTAACACATGACGCTTGCATTTTATAGTGTATAAGTCTACATTCTTAAGATATTAAAATCTACATTTATTCTCCAAATAATCTTTCAAACAAAACGCTTTTACACACGCTCAATTCTACTTGAGTGTACCTCACAACAAGGATTCCACACTTGGCTTCCATATCCCAAAATGCTACGTATTATAGAGTTGTATACGGTTATAATGACCTTTGGGTCTCCAAAAGATCTGAGCTGTGTTGAGATAAAACCTAATAATCGAGATTCTCTATATATTATCTCGTCAATGTGAAAACTAAAATTTAGCTGACTGTCGACAATCACTCCCAAGTCACGTATACTCGAAACTTCATTTAATGGACCCTTGTCAATATAATAAATTACTTAAATAGGAATATAATAAAATGTATCTCATTCTCTCGTACGGTGAAAGTTCTACAGATGTGTGTTTGTCTCTTTTTAGCGTCACTTTTTCGTTTCATCGAGTTTCAAATTACAATTTTTCATTTCAAAAAATACATGTACGGAAAGAACCACTGGTTTATTAATATAGACAGATATATATCATTTCATCGTAACGGAACGAGACTATAATAATTGTATGTGTCGTGTAGTACGATTTATTAGTAAGTACTCACATTTACTTTAGAAATAGCAAAGTACAATTTAGTACAACTTCACTCGAACTCGGCGTCTAATGTAAATGTGGATTTGTAGAGTAACTAGACGCCGCAAGATAATGCATATCTAACAAACTTCGAGGCTACTATTGTTGAAAGTTTTCTAGGTGAGCCTGTGGGTTTTGTGATAATGACATTCGCTGCAGAAATGACATTAAATGTCTACCAATCCACTATTTCTCGTACATTCCACGACCAAACCATGTCTCATAGGTGTAGTGTCGAATGTTAAAGCCATTCCTTTAAAAAAATATGTAATATTGGTTAATGTACTTTTAAGATAGCGGATGAACGATTGTGACTTGTGACTGTAACATGAAAGGTAGATTGCCTTTAAAAATAGTGTCTAATTAATTGTTCTGTACTGTTAAATAACGAGGGAAGAGTCACATTGACATTAGAATATTTTTTTAAGTGAAAACTTCTTTAAGAAGGTTTTGATAAGGAATAAATTCATGTATGTCGTCCTCGACATGGTTACGTGACGTGTTAACGGTAAACGGAATCTTTGTAGCAATATAACCTATAAAAAACAATTAATTTGCATATCCAAAAATAACAAGTGTTTGTTTATAGTTTTAAGTATTCACTTCTGTCTATAGTACGTGCAATTTCTTGCAAATTTTGTGATGTACGTCTATCTCAGGGATGGTAGATAGTGGCAAAAACAACTGATTCAGATGTTGCTAAATGAAAAAAAAAGCTGGTACCTTCGAACGAATAGGAAATACTAGGGACTTAGTTCCAAATTCCGCCCCGGAGGACCTTTTTTAGCTAAATTAGCAAAACCTAGCCCGTATTCCACCCATCCCGAACAACGAACAAAACACCTGAGGCATGGGCCGATATTGACAGTTGGTATTATTGCGTTCCAGCTTAGATTTTACCTGGTATATGGTACGTGTACCAGAAAATTGGTATGTCTACCATCCCTGCTTTACCTTGTGATAAATACCTATCTATAATAAAAGCCAGATTACGAATATGACATAAAACATTTGTTGTTTATTTGTATGTCTGGAATTGACTCAAAAACGACTCAAATATATTTAAAGGTGTTTTCTATACGGAATGTATACATTATTCCGAAGGTAAAAGGTTATAAAAGTTGTCAAAAATAATGTTAGAAATGATAAAATATGAGAAAAAGTAAACTTGTTAAATGAAAATGAATACTGCGTAATAAACACGTGCGAAGCCGCGGGCACAACTAGTACTTAGTAAATTTAGCATTACATATGGATTATAACTGATATTAGTGTCGATGTGGCCTTAGAAGGTAACCACGCTAAACACTAAGCCTGGCGAAGCTGTCAAAGACATCAGCGGAATTTGATGCATTCTGGTTCAGTGGCATTTATCAAAATCGAATTAACAAAGATTGTCCGCAACAATTTTTGTTTCAAAGATTTCCAGCACGGTGGAATGTGCGTCGAGTCCAAACCTTTAATTCTTTTCATAAATTTTTCATTATTTTGTTTTGAAGCGTACATTTTGTTAAATAATAAAAATAATATTACGAACTCCAAAACAGCGTGGTTTTTATGTTAGAATAAAAATGCCGCTTCTGTTCAGTTGAGAACACTAACATTCGACGCATGCGCAATGGATTAAAAGCGTTGCACAGCCGGCAATCGCTATCCTTGTCTGACAAATGATGTTACGCGCTAACTCTCTTTCACTCTACCTTTAAAATTTATCATCTTTAACATCCAGTAACCCTTATTTACGGCCAGATTTAATTAGGCAACCATATATGACAATTAGTAGAAAAAAATTTAGCTTCAATTTGATATAAAATTAATAAATATACGTTATAAACGTATAAATGTATCGAAATCATACCTGTTTACACCTGGCTGCGAAGAGGTGCGGCCAGGTGCGCAACAGCAACCGTGATTTTTTAAATCTTCATATAAATTGCCATGATGTAGACGTTATTTTATTTAAAAAACAAGTAAACGATATCTTTTACCTAAAATTTATTAAAAATAATTTAATTAAAAATACTGGCGGCCAAATTTTGACAGGCATCCTGGTAAATATATATTCTCCTAATTATAAATAAATATAAAAACTTGGTTTTCAGCAAAAAACCGATGAGCGCACTAATCCTGCAGCGGGATCTCGTACTATTAGGTTCCCCCTCTCTGTATATTCACTAAATTATTAATATGATTTGTTCAGTTGGAAACAAAAATAAAACAGATAAGCCTGCTCGAGTTTGTTAGTTAGTTAGTTTGTTTGTTAGTTCGTTCTTGGTATCTAAATAAAAATAAAATGTGCTTGACCACAGATCTTCAAGTTAACGGTGATAGCTGGACAAGAAATCTTGAAGAAAATGCCCTTTAAACCACCATGTAAAACGAAACAGATTTAATCTAAATTATTTCTTACAGAGGATAAAATAATATAATATTAAGTTTTAAGACTCGATTGAGTACTAAGATCTCCTAACTATTAAAGGAGTTAGTTAACTTTCTTCATCTGCTTTTAAAGTGTACTTTAGCGTTTCATGATTATTGTTGGAGCAGAATTAATTACTAGAACTGCTGTTTCAAAAAAAAAGTCGTACTGCAAGTGCGGCGCGAGAGTCAGACTGAGGATAAAGGATTACTTTTAGGGGAATTGCATTTAGGAGTATTTTGGGTGAGTATACGGTTTACCTATCTTCCAGAAACTAATTTTTTTTAGCAAATTTTTTTACAGAATTGTAGTCCATGTAATCATCGAATGCTTTAGATTAGACAATCGCAATATCTAATTTGGGAGCCGACCATAGACCGATTCCATTCCATTCAGAGCCGATCTATTTCCCTGGCCAAGTTGCTTTTCTACAATCGTTAACGTTAAAGAAAACGAAAACAATATATGGATTTATTTATTTATCCATTTGCATCATGTATGTACATTTGTTTTCATATGATAAAGTATCCGAATACATTAACCCTGAATAGGGTATGGCAAATTATTACATCTCAGCAATTAAATCACGTGATCAGATATGTCAATTCTATTTTATTTTTTTCGTAAGCGTTAAGCGTTTAGGATTGTAGAAAGGTAACTTGGCTTGGCCCTCAGGTCTATTCTGTTTTTATTTGTCATCGAAGAATTATAAAACGGTTAAAATTTACGATAACACAGTGTCATCTCGATTCGTGTAGCTAGCGAATTTTTGTAGGAGGGGCAACCATTAACCTGATAAACCACTTTAAGCCAAGTTTTTTTTTCAATATGAAAGAATACTCTTAATTATTTTTGAGTGTGCAAATTAGTGCTTATAACTAAATATAGGTATCGTATATTTAAACTAGCTTAACTTGCCAAACATCGGAATATATTTTACATAACAACAATAGAGTTTATTTTCAGTAATAAAGCCTTGAAACAAAATATTGTGTTACATTAGCAAGTGTGTATTCTGTTCACGCGTATCGTAACATTTAATATACCTAGCGTATCTCTTAAATTCAATTTATTATGAGTATGACATTGTTATTTGAGGTAGGTCAAACTGTACGATAGTCTTACTTTTGTGTGAATTTATATTAATAAAAGTTGTAGAGGTTTTTGGTAGGTTATGAAGGTAAATGATATTTTTTACTAAGCGATATAATATATTTTGAAACATTGGTGGTAAGTATGTTTATTAATTTTATTTATTTTTAATTTATTACACACATATACACGCACGCACACGCACACAAAGTCATAAAAATACACGCAAATACACTGTTATTTTTAATGTTTTATTTGTAGTTTGCCTCATTTTTTATTTTATTTTGTTCTTTAAATTCGTAATGTATGAGTAAATAATCATGTAATTGTATATTGGGGAATTGTTGTTTGTCGATCAATTATTGTCTTATAAATCAATATTTTTTTACATCTTTATTTACCAGCCACACCCAACGTGTTCCAAGACGCGCGTCTCAAGCCAGTACTTTTTTTTATAAAGCACAGATCAATAATGACTACAGACTACTAAGTACCTATCTACAATAATAAAAAACCTAATTTCACGTTAGTGCTGTAATGTAAATTTTCATAATATTATATATTTATTTATAGGTTATAGATACTTAGCACATACCAAAGAAATATTTTTTCTAGGTACTTAGTTGTCTTGCACTAATTTAGTTCGTTTTTATTTTCTCTCGCCAAGTGCCTTAAGCGCATCTGCGAGTGCCACAAACACATTGTCTTCAGTTTTAGCATTATACACAAAGGTATTTAAGCACGTAAGCCCCTACTTTTAAAGAAGGACATTTGGATGCAACTCTAAATTCACGTCACATATTATTGTTTGAAAACACTTTTTTTTAAATCGTTTATAGCTTTGACGTTCTAGCTACAACCTCATCGGATCTTAAGTGACGATGTGGCCCCGCATGCTAACACGCTAAAGCCTAGTAGAAGACTGATTCTCAAGTGCAGCTGCCGGAACAAACCTATTGGAGCTTGGCGATAGATTGCCAATTTGAGGGTGGTAGCTAGTCAGGTGGACATTAGAAAAAACTCTACCACCATACTCTTTCATAACTATGTTTTCCTTCACCGAGCGTTCAGGTTCATTGCAGGGATTCGAACTCACGTCGATCGACGCGATGTCCGTACACGCTCCCACTGAGCTGTCATTGCTTCTAAACTGACTATTGGAATGGCAGACCAACGTCTGGCGTGCCAGCTAGTTAATATATTAAATTCAAAATAAAACCTTGTCCGACAGCGCTTGCACGAGAGCTCGTGTCCTTGTCACATAATAAAAACAAAAAATCTTATAACTGCCGCGTGCCAACTGTTCCGCACTCTCTAATTGGACACGCGAAGGCACTAGCCAGCATATTTGATATGAAATAGTAATATTGTTAGTTGATCATGTATAAAAACATAGGAAACAGTGTTGAGGAGTGTTTTCTGATGTTTTCTTTGCTAGTTATAGCCCTTATTTTCATCCATTGTGAGACACATAGTGTCCTCTGCACAGTAGATATAATAGTGACACTTATAAACTTGTATATTACAATATGGAATTGCAAAAAACTGATTATAAAACTAGCAGTGCCCTCGTGGCTCTGCACACATTTGTTACGCAGTAATTATATTCTTTATTGCATAAAAAAGTACAATTGAAGGACTTAATGCTAAAAAACATTTTCTACTAGTCTTCCAGGGGAGTAAGAGAAAGGTACAGGTATGAGGCAGGGTATTTTCATTCCGTAATTTTATTTCTTCTCATATTATTGACATGGCAATAATATTGGTATGACATTTTACTTCCCGTGTACGATTTTCATCAAAATCGGTTGAGAATCCATAAAAAATATTAAGTATTATATTTAAATATGATTTAAATATTGATTTTTGTAAAGTAAGTCGGTAGTGGAAACCCTCGCGAACTGCTTTATCGGTGTGCGTTGGCGTAACGGTTAATGATACGTAAATGCAATATTGAACAAAAATATTACATAAGCCACAATAAGGTTTTTGGCGAATTTATTTTGGTGAAGATTAGAAATAGATTTATGAGCATTATTTTTAGGCAAGGCATATTAATCCTCACAAACAGAAGCTACTTCATAATAAAGACAATTTTATGGAGTTAAACTTTGTCCTTTACGTCATTTTATTTGGACGCATAGTTTGAGAGATAATGGAAAATTAAAATAATTCATCATTCGGCTCAGATCGGTCTATAGAAACAGTGACCATCTGGCCGTCCGATAAAAATATTGTCCATTCTGAAGTATTATAAATCATAAATCAGTGATTTCTTTTAAATTATATGAGGATGACACCGTGGGGCACAGCTAGTTTCTTATAATCTTAATAGATTTGTTATAGGCGATCAGGTTTTTTTTTGCTGTTTTTGCGTTGTTAATATAGCTGTTACTCATAGGTACATAGATAATACATAGATAAATTATCAAGTGGTTAATTGTTTCGTAATATAAATGTATTAATAGTAAATTGTTAATATGATTTTAAATCTTATCCTGGAACCGAACATCGCGAGTTCTGGCTCTTAATGGGATTCCAATTCATGTCCGTCGAGACGTCAGTAAGCTTGAAAGTAATGAAAAATGATGCTATTGCATATAATAATTAGGAAATAATTTCGCAAGTCAC
The DNA here is from genome assembly GCA_033032175.1 of Saturnia japonica. NCBI lineage: Eukaryota > Metazoa > Arthropoda > Insecta > Lepidoptera > Saturniidae > Saturnia > Saturnia japonica. The sequence continues at coordinate 1,222,426 of CM065308.1, read as the reverse complement.
GGTGAAGCTGTAAAAAACTGTCGGAGGCTCCAGGGCTCCCATGACTAACAATATAGTCAGATGAAAAAAAAAGAAACCATTTTCTTTTCCCACAATTTAACAAGAATCACATAATAAAATAAGCTTACTTCAAAAAGTAATTCTTCTTTATGAAAGTGGTTTAAGATATCCAGTTTTTATGTATTGTATATTTTTTTTTTTCCTATTATGAGATATATACGTTATGTATAAATCTCAAAGATTGTTTGTTTGAACGTGCTAATCTCTGGAAGTGGTAGTTTTTTAATTTTTTTTTTTTTTGCTTTTTGTAGCCTATTTTTATTGTAGAACAACGACATGAGCGCGTTGGCGGCGCGGCGGCGTCACGGTGGAAAGTTATTCAAATAAATTTAAAACGAGTGAAACCGAAGGATAGGTTAGTTTTAAATATAATAACATAAGCTAACAAATAAACAAAATGAAGTTTCAATGAAATGAAAGCGGCGAAGCTGTGGAATACCTTTTTTTCTTGCAATGGAAAAAAAGAGTTGTCTCGAATATTATAAAGTTTAAAATCGTTTGAATTTTATTTTGTTCTAAATCACCAGACGTTATTTCTATGCAGGTGTAGCCAGTGTAGGAGCGAGACCATGCCATAATATTATTATCCATTAGTTATTACGTTCTGATCCGCTGTCATAAGAAACATTGAACAGAATCCCTACTGCATAGTTGTGTTTTACATCTCTAGTAAATGTTGCAACCGCATTATAATCTCGTTTTGATATATCGCAGCTCGTGAATGCGACGCGAAGGTTCGTACTTATAATATCGGTACTTCGTTAATATTAATTTAATCTTTGGAAGTTATAAACGCTATCCAGCGAATGTAGTTCTTTACAATTTCGTCGCCGTCCGAAACCATCTCGTTGATCAAGCCATTGAAATTGTTTTTGCACAATCGTAACGATGAGGCCCAAGATGGTAGCACGCTAAACTTAGTGGAAGACTGACTCTCAAGTGCAGCTGCTGGAACACACATATTGGTGGTTGTTTGTTGAGGGTGGTAGCTAGCCAGGCGGAAGAAAAACCCTACCACCATGCATTGGTTTCATCATGATGGTCTTCTTCGCAGAAAGCTCAAGTTCATTGCAGGGATTCGAACTTAAGCCGATCGATGCGGAGTCCGTACACGCACCAACTGAGCCAATAATTGCTTAAAATCCGCACCTTCTCGTAAGTTTTTCACCCCTGTCGGCGGCGACCAGCATTATAGATGGCGACAATGATGATTTGACATAACATTTGTTCATTCTTTACTCTCGTTAGTTTAACTCATAGTTTCGAATCTTATTCTCTACTAGCTGTGCCCGTGGCTTGGCTCACGTGGACTACAGAATGTCCGTGCGAATCTTGCTCCCCCGCTCCCGGCTATTTTAAAGACATACATTCTTATTTTAGGTGTTCCTTAAAAGGTAGATGTATACTCTCCCGGAATTTTTTGTAGGTGTTTTTAATACCTATGATTATGTAGTACATTAAATTGCTATATCTCATATGGCTTACTCAGCATAAGCCATTTAAGCACCCGAATTGATTCACCATGACCAGTTTTTTTATTTGTGCGGAAACCCAATTATTTTTCTAAAATTAAAGTAGCCTAAATTACTCCCTATAAATTTAGCTATCTACCGGTGAAAGTCCCGTCAAAATCAGCCCAATCGTTTCGGAGATTACCTGGAACAAACAGACAGACAGACGAAACTTTTAAAAATGGTCTTTTTGTTATAGGTATCGTGTATACTTTCATATGCAATCCAGAAAGAATCATTTTCTCGGTAACCATTTATAATTGGATTTGCAAATGCAAACTTATTCCACGCGTGAAGTTTATACACTTTTACCGCAAAATTTAATGGAAATATTAACTTTCTACGTAATTTTTTTTTAGTCTATGACAATACTCTTTGCTCCTGTTTTTTTAAACTGTTTATTAATTTTTCAAGTCGTCGTGTCTTTGAATTAGTAATCGATAAAATAGGAATTCCTTCTTCAGCATATAGGTTCAACACTTAAGACAAGTCCCTAATTAACAGATGGAGATTTCCAATTTTACGTACATTTTTGTGACGTAAAGGAGTTAAAGATTTAGTTGGTTTATAAATCAATTACCCCAAAAACTAACACACCAAAAACTTTCGAGACTTTCACAATATGACTGGTGGCAGCTGTCTAAGTTGCTGCTGAAGTTTGAAGAGTGGTGGAACCTATTCAAGATATGATTACAATAGCACCACTGCCAAATATATTCCTGTCGTAACGCAGCAATACTCACTCTGCCGTTTTCCTTTTAGGTGTGTTTATCAACAAATTCTAACACACGAGCTGCTCCAAATAAATCTTTAGGTATAGCTACATATTAGTGACTAGCTTTAGTTAGAATTGCGGTTTTTTCTTCGCACCCAGTTATAGTGCTACACTACTCTAGGTATAACAAACAGTATGATAAAACGATATTCAATATTTTGATTAGCCTATGTCAAATACAATGTATTTGTCAAATTGAATGTATTGAATACAAAGAGTGCAGAAAGCTAAAATTTATCTATAATAACTGTTATCAATATATTAAATAAAATAATTAATACTGCGAATCCTAACCCGATCAGTGCCATAGAACTTAGAGCCCCCCCAAAATATTGACATTGTCACTGAAAAAAAAGTGACAACAAGTGGTGAATATAATACTCATTATTTAGGTTAAATAATACTACAAATGTTAAATAGAGAATAGTCTATGATCAAAAAGTCGCTGGTCGAATTTCGACCTTAGGGCGATCGCTAGTATTGTCAATCCGATCTGATGCTCCAATGTATGACGAGTAAGTTATGCATTTTACTAGTCCATACTGACCATCGATAGTTACAGATTATAATAACTACATTATATCATGCCCGTTTGGCAAATTCATAATAGCTCTTGTTGAATCTGTTATTTCGTATTGTCTAACCAGCTATGGACGCACATTTAAAACCTTACTCGGTAAGATAAAGCATCTGCAAACTCGTTTTTTTTTTTAATTAATAGTACCAATCAATATAAAATACAAATACTGTGATAACTATATCGGTTTATTCAAATATTGTAAGGTATTACCACTTCATGTTCGCGCTGAGTACTTGTTATTAATAGATCAATTTGAGTATACCGATATACAAATACCAGTTAAATATGAAGTTAATACACGACAGGCATTAACAAAATCATTAAACATACCATGTAAAAATTACTTCTATAGCAGGCGTACAATATCTTTCACAATACCTAACACTATAAATAAAATACCACTGGACGTTAGGAATTCAGTAAATAGTAAAAACATTAAATACAAACTTAAAGATTACTATATCAACTCAATTGTATAAGTATATCAAATTATAATGAACTTTTAACTGAACGTTAGACTTAATACTATATATATATATAACAGCAACACGTTGAATAAAACTTTACATTGGGCCATGGCATGCTAAGACAAATCCTAGATGTTTAATAGGAAGCCTTTAACAAAAGGTTGTAAATAAATGTATTAGTGAAATATATAAATAAAATATTTGCTTGCTATTTCTTTCAAATAAAATAATCACACATTATTAAATAATTTTATTGACAGATAATTTTAGTTTTATAGTTCTAGAAGTTTTATGATTAATTAAGTCCAGGTGACCTGTTTCAAAGTTTATTATTTAGCTTTTTTTACGTGCCTTTGGCTTTGGTATTATTTGACGCTTCTTGGTATGATTATATTCGCAAAACTGTACAAAATTATTTTCACAAAAAAAAAATATGTCGAAAGAACATAATCCGATATCGCAAGTTGCGATAAGTCTAAAATATGAACCACTCACTTAGGTCGCATTAATGCAGAGAGGTCAAACGCCAAAACTGAAACGAAGTAAGTCATAAAGTATGATAAAGGCGTTCAGGCTAAGCTCTCGACTGTGACGTCGAGTGAATGTTTATTTGTAAAATATGCGCATGCCGTGAATACTGAGCGAGGGCTAAACGAACGTAAACACGGGGACGAATGTTTCTGTTGCGCCTATCGGGGATTTCTTCGAAGCCTTTACGTAATTATTGAGGATTAATTTTTGGCTACCTAAGTAAATGCTTATTCGCAATTTATAATTTCAAGTGTATTTTGTTTACACCAAGGAAATTATGTTTAGGAAATAATTACTTTCAAGCTTTGATTTGTCTAAACACAGACCCTGTACGTGCTTGTGCATTGTATGAATCGTTGTTAAAATTATTACACGTATTTTCATTGGAGAATTTTTCATTCAAGTGTTTAACACCTTTTCAAGAAGTCACAAGTATTTCTACATAAAATGACTTAAAAAATTATAAATAATTTATCCAAAACTTATTTGCTCCTTTCGCCTGAAATAGATTAACAGCTGTTTAGTCATTCTGCAACAAAAACTTTAAAATGTTAAATCTGAAAGTAATCGTGAAAAAGAAGAAAACACAAAAGTAAAATGTTAGTAGCCAAAACGAAAAAAGAGATACGGTCGAGCCCATAGACCCGATTGTTATTAACATATAAGGAATAAATGTGTTAAACAAATATTAATATTGATTAAAACTTTAAAAAATATATAAATTTGGTTCTATTCACAAAATAATTTTGAAATTAAAGTTAATTAAATTTTATCGTAATCATGAATGTTTATGAGATAACGAACAAAGAATCATGATACAAGAAATGCTGCATTTGCAATATTTGCACAAGAATTTGGAGCTGAAGAGTTCGATCCTAATGAAATAACCAAAAAAAAAACGATCAACAAACCCTCTACTTAAACTATCTAGGGACATATAGAGGCATTTTAAATTCCCCTTATAGTAACCAAACCACGTGGAATACTAGCATATACAGAGTACATGACTAATCAAGTCCCAGCCAAAACCTTGGTGTATTTATAACAGACCCTAACCAGTACGTTTATTTTAGTCTAGAGTAAAAATAAACCTAAAAGCCCTGATGTTTTAATGCGTCCGTATTTCATAAAAAGAGACAGAACACTTAAAAGTTCACTCGGTTTTCCACCTGTCTGTCTATCAGAGATTAGTAATTATAAACGCACCTGGCTGCTGAGTAGCATTCAAGGAATTGGTGATAGCGAATTTGGCTGTACGGCCTAACTAGTTTTCGCGTCCATCATGCGTATGTTGAAAAGCCCGTCATAGTTGTCATAATGTCAGTTGTGTGTGTCTGGGTGTTAATATCTATATATGTATGTATATCAGCTGTTTAGTCAGCATAGTACAAGCTTTGCTTAGTTTGGAATTAAATGGCCGTGTGTGATTTTGTGTAACTTGAAACTGTATTTTTTTGTTGTTTGTAATTGTGCTGAATGCACTGACAGCTGGCGGTCTAAATAAATAAATAAATAAATCTTATTTGGGGACAAGTTGTAAAAGTAAATAACAATTAAATAACCCACCAAAACGGCGCTAGTGTAGCAAGAGAGAATGATACCTTTTCATGACTTTATAGTGTTTGCTATTGTAAAACTAAAAGAAAAAATTGAAAAATAGAAGGAAAAGTTTGTGGAGTGAAAGTTGTCCAAGTGAACGAGATTTAAATAATAATAACTTTTGGCGCTATATTTAAAATTTACACACTTGCTACCGTGGCGCTACCTAATTTTTCGACGTTCGAAGGACACTTTTTCATGCATAGAGATCGTATTCCTGGTCTCTACTAAGAAATAACCTTCTACTACTAAGGTAAGAAATTACCTCCAAAAAAGGTTGCAAAATCATAACACATAGTTGGAAAAAATTACGTACTTGAATTAATAGAAAAGTTTCAGCAACAAATAAATAAGTAAAGTGTTTTTTACTCGTATCATCTTCGCTTTCAAATGTAGGCAATTCAACAAATATCGCAGTATGGATCGCACTACTTACGTCTCATGTTCTCGATGTTTTTTATCTGGCGTACGGAAGTAGACTTGTTGACTTTACATCGCCAGTAATCGGTTTGTCATGCCATCTTCAAGTGTTGCAAATTTCACGTGTTTTTTTTTGTGTAAACGTGTAATTATGATTAGATAAGATTTCTGGTGTGCAAATATCGGTTTAAGTCGCTTAACCATCGTAGAAGCTTTTTTTATAGTAGCTCAGTTAATTGACGGTACTGCCCCTAATAGTAATCAAAGTACAATCTAAAGACAACAGCGACCACCGAAAAGCCGAAATTCTTCGACGGTCGCCGCTGTCATGTCAGCCTACATAAATATCTCTTCAAGTTATATTGTAAGGAGGGAACATATTGGCCAGGAGAAGGTTCTACAGAGTATTTTTTATTTCATGCCGAGGTGGAGATTACCATAAAACTGTGACTCCGTTCTCTGCGCGTGCGATGCTGTTATAGAAAGGAGAGACGGGAATTAGATTGAACAGCACTTTAGAACAGTTTAGAACATGATACAGATAGTAGAACACGCTCAGTGAGGCAATGTTCCTAATCAGTTAACAATACGTTCGACTGACCAAATCAACTAAACACCGATACTTCACCTCGAGATTATTTACTGAAAAAAATATAAATTACAACCGATTTATTGAACGTGTAAATTCTACAAATAAAACTTGAGACTATTCCGATCTCGACACAGAAATACGAACAATAGATGCATTAGCGGCCCAATTTTTCGCTTTGCCAAAAATAATGGGAACTCCTATTGAAGGAATACGAGGATTCTAGGTAAATATTTGTACGTCTGTAGTCTTTTTTGTAGGTTAGTGTTCTGTTACATACTTGAAGCATTTCTTGAACTCTATTTTATTGGGATCAGCAGCGACACTATTTCAAAACTTTGTATTTAATTTTATATTTGTTCATAAATAAAAAAAAAACGATTGTTAGGGACGATTTTATTTAAAGCTTGCACTTCTCATTAAAAAAAATTTACATCATTTTTTAAGTAGTGATTCTAATAGAATACCGTAGAACCAGCATAAAGATTTAAGTAAATATCCATTGGAACAACTATTATAATATATTATATTAAATAACAATTGGAATACTTTAAAGCAATCTTAGATTACGTGTGCACTTCATGAAAATTCATAATGGATACTGGCTCATATTTTACATAATATCAGGAAAATTTTAAGTTTTAGTTCTCTTCTTCTTCTTTCTCCTGGCTTTTATTACAATTTATTTAGGCTTATACCTCTTAGTATTTCTGCGCCACACCTTACTATTTTGGGTTGTCTTTTAAATTGTGTTGCTCGCTATTATCTGGTTTTTTTGTTTTTAGTCAAGTTACCAGCGTAAACGTAAAATCTTACGCTTTGGTTAACTGGATAAATAGACACTTATTTGTAATTTAAGAACTCTGTGTATAAAACCATAGATCCTTTAACTGTCTGTCACTAACTTATCTAAATCTTCGTCTACATTAAGTACAAAATCATTATTTAATTAGCACAAACTCGGCAACCGAAAATCCACCCTCATTTGTCAACCTCGTTTTGTGAGAGGGAAGCTTAGTAGGTTTTTCGACAAAAAGTATCCGCGTTTGTGATTTTTACGAGACGACGTATCTCAAGGTAGACTTTATTTGTACAAAGACTAAAAGTTACATAGCGGATTACGTAGATTGGTTTTAACCAACATATATAATAAATAACATTTGTTGGTAATAGCGTAGGTGAATCATAAATGCATCATATAAATGCATTAAAAAGCAAATTAATTGACCTAATCGTAAACAGAAGTATTATAAGTTAGGTAAGACCTGACATCATTCAAAGAAGACTTACATATGGTATTTCATTTCACCCAGAGACATTTATTTCATTTCTATTTTGCTGCGTGGGATATTTTACGCCATTTTCCTCTAAGACCAAGCATGTCCGTATTTAAATTAAGAAAGTTATTTGTAAATGTTATTTTTATTTATTTTATAAAAAACGTTTGTAAGTTGGTCTAATGTCAGATTTTTAGTTAACTCTGCTCTATAAAAATATATATACATCCTTAAAAAGTTCCACATTCCCAATAGACAGTTTCCTAAATCAAGAATGTTTTGAAGAATAAAACTTCTGATACCAAACTTTTATAGCTCGTAAAATAGCTTGGCCTAGATAAAACAAGGTAAACAGCAAAACTGTTTGATCTTATAAATATCTAAAACTAAGTACAGTAACTAAGTTAGTTTGCCTTTAGATATTTATCGAGACAAAGTTAAACTTTAGATCGTCCCAAATAAAAGTTTTTGTACAAGCAACGTTTTTAGGTAGCCTAAATAATAAAAAATCTACTTCGATTAGGAAAACTCGCCACAGTCACTCACTTTGTAGATAGATCAATGTATATCCATTTTTCTCATGTTTTTCGCAATGAATTTTGTAGAGCCATGTGGTTAATAGTTGTCGTTGATGGAACTTAGTCTTTTGGCGGACGGTCTTTGTTCTTGGACTGCACTGTTATTAGTTAAAATATTTAATGAGAAAGATAAAATACTAAAACATATTATAAATACAGTTTTATTTACAGATCAACATTTTATTATCAAATTAATCATTTGCTACTTCTGTGTCATCAATGTAAGATGTATTCAGTCAAAAGCCAGGTTTCTATGAACGGTGGAAGATATCAAAAAGTGTAAAAAAGGCTGAGATACAAAACGAGGAAGATATAGTGTTACTGTTAACTAAAGACTTGACCTTTTTATCAAGATCTAAGTTTACAAACTAATAGCGAAGAGCCAAAGGCTTTCTCGGACAGCGACGGAACCCCGCTAACTTTTCCCCAACTTTATATCTAAGATAACCGGTTCAATTCGCTCGAAACTTGCCGAGGGTGGAGGAGTTTAGCGGTCGACCTATATCAAAACGCAGTAAGGAGCTTATAGAGCTATTCTTTTTCATCATAGTCTCGTTACAAAGTTCTAATGTCTGTTTTATTGTCACTCCTTTACTTCATTGGATTTGTAATATTATTTATTACTTGGTCGATATGTTATTACTGTTTGTATAATATCGAAAAGATTGACAGAAAAGGCAGAGGTTCTTTTATCTTTGAAGAAATTATTGGATTTCAGCATGCCCGCTACACCAAAGTAGTTTCTTTAAGGCATCTTCTTTACCAGGTTTCCATTTAAGACAGAAGCGTGGGTAAGTTGTATTAACAAAGTTCATTTCAGGCAACTAAGGTGGTTGAATGAATTTTTCATATAACTTAAGTAGGAATTAAGCGGTTTTATGCTTATGAGGAGGGTTCGACTCGATCTTAGTTCAAAGTTTTCCCACCCGTCTCAATGTGATGGAAACTTTGGGCTCTTTAAAGGTAGTATTAATTAGGATAATGGAAGATTTTTACTTTTGAACAAGTTCATTTTACACTTTTGAAAGAAAAAAAAAACTTATCATAAATCTTTTACTAGTATTTGTCCAGTTTACTGTAATCGAGTAGGTTTTCCCACAAATTGTTAATGCTAATTAATGGAAAGAGTGATTGGTACTTGGTGCGGAAAAAATCATGCTAGAACACACCGATAGGTTTTTAATTTAAAAGTGGATATTTAGGGAAGCCAGCTCGCAATCTTTTCCTTCATCTAAATCTCAATTTTAGCTGGACTGGAACAAAATTCTTCAATCCAACTTTTAATAACGTTACTACTAAAGCAATTTATTATAATAAAAGTAATTCGTGTTTATCGCATTTATGCAGGATCTAGAGTTCCAAAAACAAGTAATAGATTATCCCTTGGCTAGGTTTAAACAGAAACAACTAATTTATCTAAGTCACGTGTGCATTAGCATCCATAATCATGTTTTATCGTACTCTAAATGACATTATCTAATACATCTTATGGCGCAGTCTCTTTATTGCAGCTTTGTTCCTGCACAAAGTAGATTTTGTTAGCTCTTTATTACATTATGTTTGTACAGGATACTTCGAGTATTGGGAATTACAGCTTTTAACTTACTATATAAATAGGTTTTAGTGCTAATACTTTGTTAAGGAACTAACATAAACTACAGACAACAAATTGAGTTTATCGTGGAATTATACTTGTATATTTTAATACTGGCTTGTAACTGCACTGCTTAATATATTAGTCGTTAAGTCCGCAAGTAAATTGTATTGTACAGAGAATGTACAGGAAGGGCCAGAAAGATTTGCGGATTATAAAAAATAATAAAAAAAAACTAAATAAAATACACATACCTACACATATTTTTTTCAATTAAAATAGACATCTAGGAAATTTACTTTTTAAAAATTACATCATTCAGGTGTACACCATCCTACTGCAAACATTCCTCGAAACTGAACCTCAAATTGGTAAAAACTCGCTGACACATAGCGCGAGGAATAGCTGCCATTTCTTCTCGGATATTTATCTTCCACTGATTAATCGTAGCTGGGTTATTGGAGTTATGGTGGACTTCAAGTTTTCCTTTCGAATCCGCTTCAAAATAAAAATACAGTTCAATCTTCACGGCAGGGCAGCTGGAGGCGAGGCAGAAACTTTTTCTTATGGCGGTTATGACATGTGGTTACAATATTGGTCAAGTTCCATAGCAGAGTGGTGAAGTTCTAAAATGGAATGACGGCAAGTCGCCAATCGGCTCGTCTTATGTACAGTTCCTACACAGTATTTACTGCCCTACCTCCAAAAATGCCCTTATTTATTTTCATATACCTTAAATTATTTAACATTTCAGAAACCGTTAAAACCGTTATTTTTTCTTTACAATTCTATACTGTGCAAAGTCGCGCGCCACGTACTATTTGCGAGTACAACTCTGCAAGAGTCCCGTTGGCGCAGCGACTTTCCAAGGTAACTTGCCTATTCTTATGTCTAGGAAAATGAAACACGCTTAAAATGGGCGCGTGCGTCTGCCCACAACAAATGTGCTACGTCAACCAATACAGAGCGGGACCGCGCACCGAGGGCGCGAACGCGACGGAAACGATTCCCTCGTACTCTGTATAACCGACGGCGGATAACACGCTACGGTAACCAGCTGTCTGGAAACCAGTGCGTGCGAGCCCCTCTCACTACGTGCGACCGACCCTGTTCACACCCGAAACTACTAGGCGTGAAGAGGGCGAAACATTAAGGTACACACACGCAGTGAGGTGCCCGCTGGTAGGCGCGGCGCTGACGTAGCACGGAGCGGAGAGGACTGGTTCGCTGGCAGGTTGAACATTTGTGAAGATGCAAATGACACACAGGTACCACAATAAAATTCGCTGTATTCTTCAAGACACAATACAATTTGTTGGTACTATCTTCTGGGTGGTGTTTCTTCCAGTTTTGTTTCTTGAGTCTTGAGTCTTCAGCTTGTGGCACCTGTGTGTGCCAGTTGGCCTTTTTTTTTTTTTTTGAACTGACTACACTGTTAGCCTTAGGGGCCCTATCCTAAGACAGAGCCGCTGCGGCTTTTACAGCTTCACCGGACTTGGGGGCGAGCGCTTAGGGCACTCAGCCGCGAAAGTTTGTTGGCCTTTTTTTTTTTTAGAACTGACTACACTGTTAGCCTTAGGGGCCCTATCGTCAAACAGAGCCGCTGCGGCTTTTACAGCTTCACCGGACTTGGGGGCGAGCGCTTAGGGCACTCAGCCGCGAAAGTTTGTGACGACCCGCACGAGGGTGCCAGAGTGGCCGAACCTCGGCTCGGGCGGTCGTCGCGAATGCGAAAAAGTCGCGATCTAACTAATTCCCTAATCTTAGGAGAATTCGAGCTAACTAATATATACTCATATGCACGTTCCCCTCCTCCTGGGAGGAAGGAGTGGACCATGCGTATGTGTATTTGTTAATCGGAATGGTTTTTCTACACTAACTAGCGCATTAGTCTAACTAGCGCAAAAAAGAAAAAAAAAAAGGTCCCTTACAGAACCTATGTACCTGTGTGGTGTGCACGTGTGTGTGTTCATACGTGTGTAATGTTGTGTGTGGGTAACTAAGTGTTGCACGTATAGTGTCACTTTGTATCGCGCGGGCGGCTGCCTGACCCAAGGGCTTCACACCGAGGTTTGTTGGCCCCGGTAGTGCGCCTTTTATTTCGTTTGCCGGAGAGTGAGACGGACGATGGCGTCTCTATCTGTACTGCTCTTTACCAAATATGGGCACGCCCGCTAACTGCGGGGGTGCTTCGTGGTTGCACTATTGCTATCTCTATCTACATTATTATTATTACTTGTATGCAAAATACAATAAATCGTTAATATCTCTAATTACAATTATTCAATTACTATAAAAACTATTTCACATTATTGTAGGCACAAATACCTATACAAAAATACTAACTTTAACATTATAGGTTAATAAACATGGTAGATACAAAGCGTTAAACATTGCAACTTTAAAACGTCTTGCGACTCGTTATATACACACTATTTGATGTTACAAACATTATAAAACATATAGAGAAGGCTAATTTACCTATATAACACAAAACATTACATACAACTTCTATTTAATATGAATTATCGATGATATATGAGTTTAATACTTTAAGTGATTATTTCTATTAAATAATAACTTATATACTGTTCTTATATGCCTATACGTTATAGCATTACATTCGAAACATTAGATTTATGGTTGTTTGTATATATTATTCATCCCTACAACTTATATTTACAATTGCTATTTTCGTATCATTACGCTAACAACACTAAACAAACATATTTATTATAACAATATCATTTCCTAACTAAACTAGATAACTTATCCTAAACGTGACCCTAAGGGTACATGCCAAATTAATATCTGCGTCTACCTTAATTTAACAATTTATTCACTATGTATTGAGTCGCGCGCCACGTATTATTTGTGAGTACAACTCTGCAGTGGTACCCGTTTGCTTTGGTCGTGCGCAGGAGTAGACTCTACTTTTCAGGTATCCCCACATGAAAAAGTTCGGTGGCGTTAGATCCGGACTTCTAGGCGGCCATGCAATGTCACCTCAGCCCGATATAAGTTTCCCAGCAAACATCTCGTTTACGGCCGCCAACGAAGCATTAGATGTATGGTATGTCGCACCATCTTGTTAAAGTCACGTTGCACGATTATAGGCTTCAAATTGTTGCAGTTGCCGAAAGAAAAAATCCCTTAACATGGCTATGTATCGGTCGGAATTTACAGTGACAGATTGCCTTTGTTGATTTTCAAAGAAATAGGGTCCGATAATTCCGTGTGCTGATATGGCCGCCCAAACGGTTACTTTCGGCGAATGCAGAGTCTTTTGATGTTTTGCACGTGGGTTCTCTGCAGCCCAATAACGGAAATTCTGTTTATTGACATGCCCATTTAAGTGAAAATGGGCTTCGTCAGAGAACAGAATATTGTTGAAACTGTGAAAGCATTCCAACATTGTTTCAACAAAAGCTCGACGTAAAATTGGGTCATTTGGCAGTAATTCCTGCACAAGTTGAATTTTATACGGGTGCAAATTCAAATCTTTCAACAAAATGCGACGCAAAGATGTTCTGAACACCACAAGTTCAGCTGATCGCTTGCGAGTCGATAGACCAGGATTACGTTGAACTGAAGCTATAACTTGTTCAATTGTGTTTTCCATTCTTGTTGACCTTGGGCGTCCCGCAGGTTTCTGTTTGAAAGTCGAACCAGTATCTTCGAACTTTCCGACCCACGATCGAATCACTCTTTCCTTCGGACACTGATTTACGTCATGTAATCCAAACTCACGCCGAAATAAACGTCGAACAATAGCGCACGAATCGCCATTTTTATAATAATTTTTAACGCACAATACACACTGCGCTCCGGTGAAGCGATCCATCGCGATTAAATTTTCGAGAACTGAGCATCTCATCCCCACCACCCGCGCAGTGCCCCCCGTCCCGTCCCCCTAATAAGGTTCAAATGCAAGAGTGTTTTTAAAACCATACGCCTTTTTTTTTTTTTTTTTTTTTTTTTTTTTTTTGCTTCACCGGACTTGAACCGTACGCCTTCTGGGCCCACCCTGTATTTCACTAGATTGGCTTATTATGGAACGCAATACACTTAAGGTTTCCCTTAAGGTTTCCACTCTAATACAAAAATTTGTTACACTTCGAAGCCTTTGGGCATTAATGCCCTAATTAAAGTGTGAAATATCTCCTTGTGTCTTTTTTTATTTTTATTTATTTGTTACATATTGCTTCACAGCACATTTAACACAAAGTATAAATTTGTTATGTTTTGCAATCATGTGGTGCCAATTACGAAACAATTATTATTAAATTTTGTTTGTTATGCAGCGGTTAAATATTTATATAAATTTTTTATGTGTTTCTATATCTCAATGTGAGTGGGAGTGTGAGTCTGCGTGTGAGTGTGCGTGTGCGTGAGAGTGTATAGGTGTGGTGGGATCATATGCTCCTGAGTGAAAACATATGTGAATTGTATATGTATGTATGTTATAAGCAATAGAGAGTAAACTGAGTCCTTTCTGTGTTCCTGTTTCACAGTCATGATGACTATTTCAATTTGTTTTTCGATTTTAATTCTTTTAAGAAAAAGATCCTATTTGACTGGAATAAATCAATATGACTAAACTTCGTATCATACATGTTAAAACATCTTTGTACTTTTTCGTTGGCTTTCTATAAATTAATCAATATGGTTTATAAACGCTATCCATTTTGTCTTATGTTGCATCTTACATTGCTTGCATGGTAGAAAAGTAATGTTTTAGTACTATCTTAGCCAAATGCCCTAAAAGCCCCGAGATGAAAATCTGTCACAAAGCACTTCCCGGAGTTATTCAGGGGTTGCACTTGAAAGGCAGTCTCCATTGTTCATTTTCCATTTATCATTTCATCCATTCTCCCATCTTGTACCAAATATTTAAAAATAAAGTTAATAAAACCTGATAAACACCTTATTCAATATAATATAAGCAAGAGTGTCTTAACCGACAGCTTATTAAAAAAAATGCTGTATTTATTTTTATAAATGAGAAAAAATGCAAACATTGTCTCATAGTTAATCATAATCATAATAATCATAATCATTTATTTTATACAATGTAATACATCAAGTATGGCTGAACCCTGTCACCTGAACTAGGTATAACCTGTGTCTCAGGTAACAGTGTCTTCCTCAATATACAACAATTACACGATTTCTTACTCTCAAACTACGAATTAAAATAACAAATGAGATAAACTACCGATAAATGTGTGTGTGTGTGTGTATGGGCGTGTGTTTTTATGTATATGTGTGCGTGTTTGTGCGAACGTTTGCGTGTATGTGCATGTGTGTGCGTGAGTGTGTATGTGTGTAATAAATTTGCTTACAAGCATATGTACACAATATGTATGTTGTTTGACATGAGAAATCCTTGAGAAAAGTTAAGTGTGATGATTAAAAATGTCAAGAAAGCCTGTGAGTCCATTGGTAGACTTGTTAATTGAAATGATTAATGATTGTGCCCCGGACACGCAACTGATGACACAGTGTCTGACGAGTTCACTAATTATAAATAATAAATGGAATCGGAGTTGCCTAAAGCGCCGTTTAAACATTTATGGATAAATTAAATTTGTTTTTAAGTTTAACTGGCTTAGTGATAGTCTTTGGACACTGCGTCAGACGACGTAAGTTTTTAAACATATAATGACCCTGAATTTTCTGTGAGTGTAAGCATGGTCACTGGTCTTTCTAATGGCTACTAGTGTGTTGCCGACCTTGACCCTCCCTACCCCAAGTAGCTCTGGAACCACTACTCCCTACTACTACCCCCTACTCACGGAAAGAACACAATGTTATTTGGCCGCGATCTTCTGTAGGGTGGTGGCATTCCACCAGTCTAACTGCCCTAAATAGGGAGAAATCTACAAAGATCTCTTTGAACTTCAACTATATACTACTCTTAAGTTGACAATGTATAGCCAAGTAACTTTAAGTATGTTTCGGCTGAAAAATCTGTAGAGTCTTCTAGGCTTCACGAGCTATCACCTAAGGTTACATCACCACTTAAAACCAGGTGAGATTGTGATCTAACGCTACAACTATGAAGTACAATAAGGTTTAGCGGAGGTGAGGAACAGAGAGTAAAGTTCCTCATCCGCCATAGAAAAGGGAGGATCCTCCGGCCAGACGAGTGCTATGTCTGGCAGGCAGCTGCCCCGACTGTTGTAGTCGGGTTCTTGTATATATACTCAACGATAGAGTTAATTTCTATAGCGCAGTGTAGGATAGTAGGATGCGTCCTATGTGGCTCGATAGATGTCGCTATGTGTCGTTACGTAGTTGCGTCGATGCGTTGATGCGGCAGTTGTGGCGAGAGATGTCGCTAGAAAGGTTATTTAGGTTTAGATATATATCGATCTTAATACGTTGATTGGGAGAGGATTTTGAGGAATATTATTATCATTATGTTAAACTCCATGCCGAAGTTGTATTAGTTTAACTCTCCAGCTAAGAGCCTATCGAATCCCGTATTCGATTAGTGCTTGCGATGAAAATTGTAGTTATTAAAGTGTTTGAGGTGTTAATATAAATGTTATATTATGTTTTAAGTAAGCCACCTCTGTAAACAGGTCTGTCATTATTATAATCAAAATTCTATGGTTTATAAAAATTACTAGATAAAATAATTGTAGTATAAATAGATAAACTTCATTGAGTTTTTTGGTGTTTCGTATCGTTTGACGAGCATATTTTCCAGACCGGTGGTAGTGCTTTTGATATTCTTAAGTACCCTATTAAGTATATATTTGATTTCAATTAACTGTTTGGTTACTATAGTAAGAGCGACAAGTTATTTTTAGTTTGCAATCGAATGGCCGTTTATGTGATTTCCCATCAAATACTTCCAAACTTCTCTACAGCAATATAACAATTAATCTCTCAAATTACCTCTTCTCTCTTTCACATAACAGAACAATTAGCGCTGATCTTCGGAGCTACAGCTTTACCTTAATCTCCATCTCAGCATGAACAAAAAAGTTTGTTCTGTGACATCTTTGCCAACTTCGAAGCTTAGGAACTCTCTCCCAGCCAATATGTTCGTCATTCTTACTACAACGGATTTTTTAAAAATAACGTAAATAGACCTTTCACATTTCAGCAGGCATTATAGATCGCTCGGTGGTCGCCGTTGTATATGGATTGCACTGCGCTGATCATCATGTATAGTGTCAGCACTGTGTCGTGAATCAATAATTAAAAAAAAAAACAGGTAAAACTAGTATAGAGACTTCAACTCATCTTTGCGCGCGGCCCTATGTGTGCGTGAGCTATAAATAAACATGCAGTTTTTATTTGTATGACAGTGATGTGCCAGTCATCTGTCGATCAACACGTGTTGTTATCACTTTGTTCTACGGGTATAGTCGGTAGTAAAAATGTCTGTTTCGTTACGAAGAAAATGTTTCACTTAACCAGTAGTTGTGCTTTATAATGCGTCGTATCATAATGATCAAAATATTAAAACGCTAAATTCTAATTTAAAATAAAAAAGATAGATATTCAGCAATGGGCAACAGAAAAAATACACATCAATATGGTATAAAAAAATTCATCTACCACCATAATATCATCCTAAACCCTATGGAAAGTATTTGAAGAATTGAAAAATACACCTATATTGCCTTATGTATCATTGAACTAAAATAATGAAATTAATTGAAAGCTCAAATCTGCGACAAATTGGCTTATGGAACATCCACGTTTTTTTTTAGAAGACTTGAAGCTTTTTAAAATCTAATAATCCGTAGCTTCTGAAGGATAAAATTGTTTTCAAATAACTCAAAGTTTTAAAAGCAACGATAACTTAGCCACAGGGGTCCAGTTTTCTTAGATTAAAGGCTCTCTTGCTAACGTGATGGGTTAATGTTAGAGAAGCGTAAGCCGCGGAGCCCAAAACTTTGGCGAAAGTTTTGTCTCTTACGGAACCATTATAGTCGATATTCGTGCGAGTATTTGATAAGTTTTTTTTCTTTTTGGTTGTGTTGGGGCTGCCTACGTATTAATAATATAACACTGTATATTATGTATGTACACTGTATTCTTGGCACACGCGCAGTATATTACCCCTATCAAGTAATCTATAATTTACCAGATCTGTATGCACTTGAGAATCCGTTCACTAGGCTAAGCGTGTTACCGTCTTGGGTCATATATTCACTTACTATCGGGAGAGATGAGGTGAAACTATAAATAATAATTATTGTATTTAATCCTGATTGACAGAGGATATTAATTATACACCCAGGTTATGACAACTGTCACTGGAGGACCTCTTGAACTATGCAGTAGTCTGTACATTCTGATATATTCCATTGAAATCTATAGTTAAAGACAAGATTATATCTTTCACTAGTTGACCCGCGTAACTTCGTCTGCGTCAGATAAGGGAGAGTGGGTCGTAGGTACATAATACAATTCTAAAGGAGCTGAAACGTTCTATATTTTGCTGCAGAGTTATTTTAAAAACTGTGATATCTCCTAGGTTATTAATTGAAATCAAATTGATGGAAAGGGCAATTTTGTTCAAATTAAATGCTTGTGATGAATAACGCATTTATTTCGATAAAGATTAATAATAGGTTTATAAAAACTCCTTCGCGAATAAATATTTTACAACAAATTTTATTACCATAAAGAATGTTATATTAAGTTAACCTTAATAGATAGACATATCATTATACTATCGGGCTCGTTTTTTTTTTACTTTTTAAGAAAAACAATTCCGTCACGCATGATTGTTATGTAATGTTAACGCTCACGCAATGGAAGCTCTCAAAAGGAATAAAAGTTCCCCGTTTTTGCAACATTTTTCATTGATGCTCCGCTCCTATTGGTCGTAGCGTGATGTTATATAGCCTATAGCCTTCGTCGGTAAATGGGCTATCCAACATTAAAATAATTTTTCCATTCCAATCAGTAGTTCCTGAGATTAGCGCGTTCAACCAAACAAACAGACAGCTTTAAGCTTTGTAATATTAATATAGGGGTACAGGTCAGAATGTATGAAACTCAGGGTTAGTTTTCCATTATTCCTCTATATATAATATATTAAACTATTTCCTTTTTATAATCACAGTACATTCGCCTAAGTCTTCTTCCACACTCTTACTTTGTCCTTCGCTCAACCGAGACTGCCCGGCGTTCCATCCGCATCGTTCGTTCATTGCTACTACAAGATGGGGGCTATGATTGGCTGATGTCTATGATTGGTCGACGACTATCTCGGAAACTTAGTCAATTGAACATCTTATAATAAATCTAATATATTTCAATAAAGTAAAAATTACTGAATTTAATTATCAATAATAATTATGTTTATATACTAGCAAATTATACATTAATTCTGTTATATTATTATAACCACACAATTAGTATAGATTATTTATTACTACTGTCAAATAAATTATGTAATAAATATTTGTCACCTAATCATGGCACTGCGTGTATCGACTCGATAAAACATGTAAATATAATATTTTTATTTCCAGTCGCGTTTTTTATTTCGAAACTCAGAATTACCGTATAAAATTTTAATAATTTTTAAAGGCAAAGTTATAGACGATAACCACCGAGGCGTGATACCATAAAACGGAGTTTTAACGACATTAATGTGACGCGATACGATTTGCGGCGAATAAATTCGTTCAACTGCCGATCAGATGAAACTTGTTTAAGCGGTTTATTTAGAAGGAATTACAAAAAATATTTAACTGAGCGTTAAAGTTAAGCGAGTTGTCTTTATCTAATACTATTAGGTTCTTACATATGAAATTAGCGTTATATATGGAAAAAATAAAACGAAAAAAATATTATGAATTATACATTTTATCAATCGAAATATGTACCATTATTATCTATGTACTTTCACCATTTTTAGTGAAGGATAAAGTGGAAGTCGTGTCATAGCAAGAGGTCCAAAGAAAGGCAGATGATAGGGAACAGAGGAACATGTTTCACCAACAAGAGCTTAGGTCTTAAATTAAACAAGAGAAAAATAAATTTTTGTGATTATTTTACTTTTTTAATTGTTGTATTTGTATAAGCTTATATATGTTGTTATTTCAGACGAGTGTATTCGGATTGAATGGATGTATGGTCCATTCCAATGAATGGACGGATTAAACACCTTAGATATTGTCGTTGTCAGTAGACTAATTTTGTCTGATAATTGGAAAATTAATTATATTTTCTCTAAATTCTTTATGAATAGAACTATGTGTTATTTATCTATCCGATTACCGATTATTGTTAATTTGATCCTTATTAGCGACACTATCTAATGGTTTAATGATGTATTTTTTTCAAAATCAATGGGTTCTATTCCTGGCTAAGAATATTGATCTTCGCGCCCGAGACTGCTTTGAGTATTTTTCGCTTTACCACATAGTTTCGGATTTGGCCATGCAACCCGACTTGAAAAATTCAACCTATATATCTCACATAAATTGCAATTTAGGTAATTCATACAGTTTTTTTTTGTTTGTTTTTACTGTTATTCTTTTATCTTTCTTTCTAACGGCATATAAAAAGAAATTCTTGAAGAAACTCACGATTTGTTTGTCTCCCTCGATACGGTATTATATTTCCCTGTGCGGAGTCCGATAGATTTATGTTTTTATAACAAAAGTAAAAAATAATAATAATAATCGTGTCTTGTATACATGATGGAGAAAAAGAGTTTTTGTGAACTAGAAAGTCGCTAAATCTCGCTATTTTTCATCTCGTTAAGAAAGATGGAAAACGCTGGTTTCAAGATCACAATATTACGGTACGGTAAAGACAGAACATTTTGGTTCATTCCGAAACGAATACCGGGTAATATGAAGGGTAGAAAAGCGTCATATTCAGTGGAAAATAAAATATAATAATGATGATAATTGACAGGCAGTATTCAGACAAGATTTCAGTGAAATACGCAGGTAATTTCGACAAAGAACTTCATTACGACTTTCTAACATGAAATATGCCCATTCACGCAATTTATACATTCGCAGTGGAACATTTCAACTTCAATTTGGGATGATTATACGAATAAAATGTAGGGATTTTCTACTTTACTAGCTTGAGATGTCGTGTTTTGAGGAATTATTTTGCTGTATGTCTTATAGTTTGTTTAATATTTCATATAGCGAAGCTATGATAGCTTAAAAATTCATACTGTACTTAGATATCATTTTGGAGGTTGCGAATTAGAATTTTGCAATTTTTTTTCTTTTTGTGAGACGTCTTTGTAATATATGGATTTTTTTTAAGAGTCTCTTCTATAAAGTTCTTTAATTTTTTTTTAGGTTTAGCATTATGTCTTACTTGATGTTAATATGGTGAAGACTAGTGGAGGAATTGGCTTTCAAGTGCATCTGCCGGAACCCACCTATATAGGTGGTTGCTGACCGATTTTCAACATGAAGATGGTAATTAGCCAGGCGAACATTATGAAATGCCCTAACAGCATTCTTTGAGCTTTTCACGGTATTTTTGCTTAACTGAAAGCCTAGCTGAAACTGAAAGAATGTTATGTGATAAAACATATGTGCGCAATTCATACTTAGTAGAAAGGAATCCATTAGAAAACATAAACATTATAACCTTTGAAATCTTTAAAACTATCGATCACTCGTACTGTACATACAACAGTGCGTACAAATCTGGTCGGCACATCGTTAGGCTAATTCGATGACGATCATAGTTGTGAAAATCAGGATTTGCGTTAACCATTTATAATGCATTTCTATCTCATTCTTTCGCAGGCTAAATCCTACTAATGTATGTGTTTGTCTCCTTTCAGTGTCGCTTTTTCGTTTTGTCGCGTATTAAATCACAAAGGCACTAAAGAAGTTTTCACTGAATAAAAGAAGCACTTAATAATAAATTCATTACGTACCTAGCTTTTGTATATATTCTAACTCATCATTAAAATAGAATTAGTATGACGGGCTCACTGCGGAGTCAACATAAAGCCAACAATACTTTGATATTTTCCAGCGAAGCCTCCTTTCATATTTCTCGAAGCAGCCTCTTTTACACACAAATAATGTCTTTTACATCCTTCCCATCGGGAAATTGCTATTTACCGAATGAGGAAAACATATTTGCGTTTATCATCTCGTAATTTGAAATTTGCTAGTTTTTACATTCGGTTTCACTCCACGAATTTACTAAAAAAAATTAAAACTTAAACGAAATGAATTTATAAATTCTTTATAGTTGTAAGTGAAGCAACAAAATGGTCCAAGATGGTAACACGCTATGCCTAATGGAAGGACTGGCTCTCAAGTGAAACTGACGGAAAACTAGGAACTTAGTTTTCGATCTGACTATACTGTTAGCCTTAAAGGCTCTGAAGCCTCAGAAGGCTTTTACAGCTTCACCAGGCTTGAGGCAAGCGCTGAAGCCACTCAGCTACGAAAGCAAGACAATAAGCACACGGGTGCCAAATTGGCCGTACCTCGGCTTTAGATGTTGCCGTAGTTGCAATATAGTTACTATTTAAATTCCCTACATTAAATTAGTTAAATTAAATTACTTTAACTTAGTTAAATTCCACATTCGTAGAAAACCTGATTTAATTACCTACAAATATTTACATGTTACTGCTTTCTGGGAGGAAGGGAGAGATATGCGTATATGTATTTAGTAATCTAGCAATTTGGTCTAAAATTAACCAGCAAAAAAGAAAAAATGGTCCCGTACAGTATTTATGTACCTGAGTGGTATGTACTTATCTGAAGTGCAGTGTCATGTTTGTATGTTAATGTAATTGCCGCAGAAGAGGGTGGTTGTGGCGGGTGTGCGGGAACGAACTTAACTGCTTGTCCCCTGCTGAGGGAATGGTGGTTTCGCGAGCGTGGGCGTGAGTACGCTTAGTTTATGACAACGGTAGAGTAGAACACGTTAGATGCCCCGGTTTCGTCATCGGGATCGCTAAAAATGTTCCGCGTTCCAATAACAGATTCGGGTGATTTTATAAAATAACATAATCTAACACAAAAATGAAAAATAATTTAGGCCCCAGCGTTTCAAATCGCAAATCTTTTATGTCTTTCAGTTGTCTTCATCATCATCATTTCAGCTGAAAGACGTCCACTGCTCGACATAAGCCTCTCCCAAAGATCGCAACAAGGACCGGTCCTGTGCTGCAGGAATCCAGTAGCTTCCCGCAACCTTTACTAGGTCGTCGGTCCAACTTTAAAGATCCGTTTAAAGACTACCACGAGCTACTTGCCACTTTCACTGCCAGTTTAGTCTGGCTATTCTTATGATTTTGGTTCTTCAGTGGATCATCTCATTTCTGATTCGATCACACAAATAAATTCCAAGCATAGATAGATTATAATTATCGAATATAATTTAACAATGAACTAAAATTTTGTTTTATTAATAATATTAAATAACGAATGGATAGATAGGAAGATATAGAATCAGAAAAACTACGTAAATAAAAGTGCGCGCGTCTTTGGTCGTTGGTACCACAAAAAGGTGGTTTAATCTGCTGTCAGAAGGAAGGAATCGGAGGAAAAGCTTCAATGTAATTGCACGGGAAAATCTGAAGGTTTACTTTGCCTTGGTTCGTCGTACGTTTAGTTTATATTTTTATAATTCTCATCTGATTTTATTATAGGTTTGGAGACGTTTTTAACTAACTTCAAAAAGGAGGAAGTTCTCAATTAGATTGTATTTTTTATGGAGTATTATTTATTAAAGGGACGGACGAATATTCGAAAGGGATTACCACAAGGGTAGTCTCCTTAAAACCATTGAAGTTAGGTTTCTTTTTAGTTAAAAATTGTCATGTATTTTATGCAATCTTTTGGAAGAAACAACGAGTTAATCCGGACTGTTAAATGTGGTGAAGAAGGTATCCAGAACTCCTCGGGGAAGGAAGGTTCAAGGTCGGTAATGCGCTAGTGATACCTCTGGTTTTACAAGCGTACATAGAATACAGTAACCGCTTATCATCAGGCTTATACTTATTGTATAAAAATATATGTTTTAGAAATTTGATATAATCTTTGAAAATTTTGAAGATGGGCTTACAACAGACTTAAAATACCATACCATTCACCAGCTGCAAAGTGTTCACTGGAGCCTATAGCAAACGTACTACCAGCTTTAAAAAAACTATAGTCCTGAGGCCAGTCGTAAAACATTTCTACTCCTGAGTACGTTGGAACGGTTCGCGTGCCAATGCGTGTCTAAAATACAATTTAGGCCTTAGAAGGGAATTTACAAAAGTCAACACACTACTATCGGTTCGAAAAACAACCCAGTCATCGACCAAGAGTCCGCAAGAAACTCGATTGTTATTTTTTTTCAACCGAACAAATAATATTTATATTTAAGATTTATATTATGAACTTGAATACTGCTACTATATGGCAGAAATAGGTGTCTCATACAGTCGAACTTTTCACTCTTCAAAACTTTTCTCTCCTGTTCTTATTACTTAACTGTACTTATGGGAATACGGTTCACTTAATTTCTTATTATTTCGAGCAATTAAAATGAAGGCTGAGCCTTAGTGCAGTATGTATAAATTCTATAATAGGTTTTTACCTGTTCCGCCTGTTCTAGAGAAATAACGCTTCCAATAATGTGTTCCAAAATAACAGCCTGTTACATAATGCTATCTCTTTCTATTACTATAATTGAAAAAGTAAAGAGCTCTTTCCAAGTCATATTTGTTTGTATATCTCTCTAATAAATTAAAAATCTTTTAAACTGGGTCAGTTTACTTTTGTGTCACATACTATTTAGTTTGTATAAGGTATGACACAGAGAAATGTCTTTTGAGATTTCTTTCTTCTTCTTTCTTCTGTGGAATGAATACTTCTACCTTACAGAAGATTAACCAAATAACCTTGTGTTATGTTCCTGCGGTGTGTAGGGTTTCCAGAGCTCCTTGGCGAAAGGGGGTTGAAGTTCGGCAACGCTCTAGTGTTATCTATGGTTTTAGAAGCATCCATAGACTACGTTAGTCTCTTACCATCAGATAGGCTGTTTGCTTGTCTGCCACCTTGGTTGCATAAAAAAAGTTCTATTAGCTTACAAATAACAGTTAACCTGTTACTTGTAAATACCTGTTGTTTTAAACTGTTCCAATAAATACACGTCACTTCTAATCAAATTACATATTACCGCTCCTAAGATATCCATTCCTGCAACTGATTAACCCAAACCAATCGAATATAATCTGAACACAATTATCTGAAGATGCCGAGAAATGGACAACGTACATTAATGATGCTCCATTGCAGGTGAATTAATTGTGCATCGGAATGGGATCGTGATTTGACGATATCGAAAATATGATATACTAGTTGTACGGTTTATTCGGCTAACTTTTCTACAATGAACCCGTGTAGCCTTTCGTTATTCTCTTTGCCCGTCGTTGCCTACAATTGACTGATCCACTCCAGAGATTAGCGCTTCCAATCAAACAAAAAAGAAACGAATCTTTTGAGATTTATAATATAGATTTTCTAGAGCTCCCCTGTTGCAAAGCACCTATGTATCTTAAATCAATTATTTTTGAATAAAAAATATCGTTATAAAATACTTGAAATTGGTGCTTTTTTTATTAACACAATATCTGACAATTTGTTATAATTTAAATTAATATTTTTTGTACTGTTTTCATATATATTTTCTACAAAGTGCATATTTTGAAGTGCACTTTCTTCAATTCCATGTACATATACTGACCATTGGCGGTCCAAATAAATAAATCTTATTACCGTTACCAAGGTACAAGTCACCTCCAGTACTTGTACAAATAAACCAATGGATTATACTCGGTTATTAAATTTACTCAGATCTTCAAGTTGACAATAACAAAAACTATCCCGGTTTACTATAGCATTAATATTGAATCAGGATTTAGTATTATCATAAGTTAGTTTGTTCGTCGTAGTCCATCCCGCGTCCGAGGAGGCGAGGAAACTTCACAAACACAAACTTCCATTCTCTGCTTACACTGTAATTCAATTAGCATTGTTGTTACGCCCAACTTGTGATTTACACACGGTTTTTGTAACATCACTGTGGTGAACTTCTATTTTTCTTTTTTTGATGGTGTAGCAAGAAGCTGGGAAAACGAGCTCAATTTTTTTTATTTGTCCAATAAGCGGGCACTATTTCATTTGACTGTTAGATGGTACCAACCCATTTTCCGAGAGAGAGAAAGGGAAAGGGAAAGGGAAATAAAGAAGGAGAACGCAACAACTGTGCGCTTTGACTACAGTATTGTGAATAAAATGTGCTGTTATTTATACTAATTTTTATGTCTAAACTATATTAAGTTGGATGTTATACATCATATGCGATTTTTTATTATGACATTTTTATTATTTTTTCTTTTATAAAATACTGCTCGTCGCTTGGCCTCAGTCACACTTAGTGGTAAGTGAAGACGAGGTGGAGACGAGGCCGAAGAACATCCTATTGTATGAATCAGGAAAAAGGGAGTTCCACTAATTTACGGATTTACGGAGTTTAAATTATTTCTCTTACCTACTTGGCTCGGAAAATTCAAACTTTTCGAGTTTTCAATATTTTAGGTAAAAATCAATCAAAATCAAAAAATCTTTATTCAATTTAGGCCTTAACAAGGCACTTATGAACGTCAAAACACTACTGCCGGTTCGGAAAGTATCCCAGACATCGAGAGGAATCGGTAAGAAACTCGATCCGGTTTATGTTTTTTTTCTAACTATACAATAGTGTCAATATAAAAAATTAATAATAATTTAGTGGATGCACAGAGAGGGAGTCACTTCCAGAAATCACTATCATTCACATAATGATCCACCCTGTAATAACCTTTTCACAGTAAAACCTGCTTGACCTGGTTCTTGAACTTGTTGTCCGGCAAATCAGTAATGTGCTTCGGAATCTTATTATAAAACCTGACACTATTACCGGAAAAACTTTTCTTGGATCTACTTATTCTGAAAGACGGGGCAATGTACTCTTTATTATTACTAGCTGTGCCCATGGCTTCGCTCTCGTGGGCTACAGAATGCCCACGCGAATCTTGCTCCCCGTTCCCGGCTATTTTAAAGACAAAAATGCTTATTGTGGATGTTCCTTAGAAGATAGATGTATACTCTCTCGGATTTTTTTATAGGTGTTTTTAATACCTATGATTATGTAAACATTAATTTGCTGTATCTCTTCTGGTTTACTCAGCATAAGCCCGAATTGATTCACCATGGCCCGTTTTTTTAATTTTTGTGAACCACTAATTCTTTTTCTAAAATAAAAGTAGCCTTAGTTACTTCCTATATTATCAGCTATCCATCAGTGAAAGTCCCGTCAAAATCGGTTCAACCGTTTCGGAGATTACCCGTAACAAATAGGCCGACAGTCAGACAGACAGAAAAACAAACAGACAGACAGTCAGACAAAAAATTTTAAAATGGGCTTTTTGTTATAGGTATCGTGTGTACTTTCATATGCATTTAGTAAAAATCTCTTATTTTGACATTACAAATAGACACTTCAATTTTATTAATTGTATAGATGAGACAGAATTTATTTTCTTATATATTTAATTAATTAAATGTATCTAAATATTTCATCAACTGTAATTTAGAACTGAATTAATACGTTAAAATGAAATTTGAAAATTGTTAAAACCAATTGAATTCCCTTAGTTCTTTTTTTCACAAAACGTGTTTTGTGCAAATTACAGAACTTCATTAAACAATTTTGAAAACTTACGTAAAAAATTAAACACTCTAAAAATTGAATTTCGCACCTTACGTATTGGACTTGACGGACTACCAGACTGTTCGACAGGAAAATCATAAGCGAGGTCCTGTTTGTAATCTTAAAAATGGCTAAAAATGTTTCTGATGACTCCTTTTAAAGTACAATTTTATTTATTTTACGGGGGTTCAGAAAAACCCAAATGGGTTTAATACATTTTATTATTGAACCTGTCTAATTGAAATAAACCTGAGTAATTCAAACGTCATAAACAACACTTTAAAAGCTTCCAAACTGTTTCGAGTTGGTACGAACCTGCTACGACTTAAAGTTAAGTGTAGAATCGAACTATAATGTTATTTGAAAGTTTATTCCAATAATTTCAGTGAAATGTTTGTTGAAATATTTAGTTTTGCCTTTGTATTAACCTGAGAACTTAGACGAGAATGCAAAGACATTAAACTTTAGCTTACGTTCTGTTGCCAATTGTCAACTTAAGAGAGGTTGGGCGCGGAGAAATATCTTTGTAGATTTCTCTATATTGGCTTATTTGCGTACGCGACGACCGTCCGAGCCAAGGTCCGGCCACTTTGGCACCCTCGTGCGAGTCGTCCCAATAACTTTCGCGGCTGAGTGCCCTCTGCGCTCGCCCCCAAGTCCGGTGAAGCTGTAAAAGCCGCAGCGGATTTAGGGCCCCTAAGGCCAACAGTGTAGTCAGATCTAAAAAAAAACTCTATATTGGAGCAGTCAAATAAACTCATGTTATGTTCCAACGGGGAACCAGACCAGACCAGACCTCCTTGGAGAACAGGGCTTCAAGGTCGACAACGTGCTAGTGATACCTATTGTGTTACAAGCATCCATCAGCTACGGTAGCCGTTTACCATCAGGCGGGCTGTATGCTTGTTTGCTAACTTAGTGGTATAATAAATCTATTCGTACAATGTATTGACTGTGGCAAGCAACGTTTTTATAGTGGCAAGGTGAAAATTTATTTTAGTTGTTGATTAAAATTACAACGGATTAGCTTCCATGATGAGATTTTTCAAATATCCTTCAAGTAATTCGAGTGAAGACTAAATTATCTTTTTACTTAATTAAGAATATATTGGTTAGTCTAATAACAAGAGCCATCTGACCTCGTGGCTGTTTGACCTTTGACCTCATAATATATTTTACAAAACAAATACATTTTTATTTCAACAACATTTAATTGTAGATTTATTAAATTTAATTAAGGTCACAAACTAGTTATTAAGTTAATACATGTAATATGGCGGACTAAGATATAATTAGAATTGCTTAGATGGTAGTTGGAATGCATATCATAGGTTTATAGTATGTGCATATGAAAAATAATACAGATAAGAGAAAATTAATTTAAAACTGTGTTTGTTTATATGTAAATAAGTGTAACCAAGCATCATGAGTAATTCGTCGGTTTGTTTGTAGGAAATGAGCTACGTTTGAAGTTATAATCAACCACAATTTTACCAGCTCCATTGTATATTTGAATCTAATGCCGGATCCACATGTTTGCCACTTGCCGAAAACTTCAAAACTTTACAAACGCTTGCATAAATTAGGCAAGTCAAATATCGGTATCCACACGCTTGCGAGTATGCTAGTGTGTTTTGGATAAGCAAGCATGACGGACCTTGTGTCTGTTATAACATTTGTTTATTAAAGAGAAAAAATTTAAAAAGTTTAAATTTAAAGAGAAAAAATTGATGGCTGGTTTTCAAATACAGCTACCGAAACACACCTATGTATGCTTGGCGACAGAATTTTAACTTGAGGATGGAAGCTAACCAGGAGAGCATTAGAAGGTACTATACCAACATAATTTCTTCATTATGACTTTATTCACTCAATTCTCTGGCTTATTATTATATATATTATATGTTTCTCTAAATATGAAAACGCATTATAATCTTTACATTGAAAAATAGTATCACTATATCACAGTAAAGTAATCTTAACATAAATAAGATCTCGAAATAAAATGTAATTTCACATAATACTGTAAAAAAGGACATAATTTTAAAAGAAATAAAATCCACTACGCGACGTAAATCAAAAAGGCTTTGTCTACGAACAACGTAATTCATGAGAGAGGATCGTGTTTTTACGTGCCACCGACTGCGACCGCGACACTGGCCTCGCCTACGTCTGGGCTTATACCTGAGCTCTAAATATATAACACCTTTTGTTTTTATTTATTGAGGGCACGTGGCGTTCGACGGTTGAAAATTCCATGCATGTTTAATAGGTACCTACATACGTTTAATTAGTCACATCGTTTGTTTAACAATGCAAGAAAATATAGAAAGGAAAACCGTGCGCATAAGGAATGTTCGTGCAATAACAAAATCTAACAGAAACATGCAATATAATTTATGCCCGCTCGTTTGAGATCAGTGTGGTTTTCTTAACGATATTGTAGACATTGCATTGACGCTCTTTACATGCGATTGTGAAAGATGGGCAATTACCTTCAGTTCGTCGGACAACAGAGTTTCCGCCTTACGCTGTGATTTCCTATCTCTTTTGTTTCAACATGCTGATATATCGTTTTCTAATTGTTTTCAGTGAGAGTATGACGCATCTATTTATAAAACGTCATTGGATGTAACTTGTTTGTATTAAAAGCCAGCAAATTAAGTTGGGCTTTCATCCAGACGCAATCAGTATAGTTTGCTATGAGCAGATGACGTTTGGCAAATATACTTGAATTACTTATTACTTATTCAGTAACCACACAAGTATTAATTCTACATCTTTTATTATAATAGGAGAATGATATGTGAAATTTAAACTCCATGAAAATATTTTTGATTTTTGTTAACGTGTCTATGTTCCATTCCATCACATATTGCGGCATTAACACGAAGAAATAGGGTCGAGTGCTGAACATGTTTCCGAGGTAAATATTTCCGGCTCACTGCACTGCTCTGTACTACACACATTATCACGCGGTGTGTTATACCAAAGAATAAACAGACAGATGAGACATTGTTACTTATTTGTATAACTTTTTTACTTGAGATTTAAGTTGGAATTTGACTTCAATCACATGTAACAATATGTGACAAAAATGGAAGATAATCTACGAGTTGACTGTATGCTTAAAATCTATAGATGAAAAACCTAAAACAATACAAATCTGGAAAAAGTAATTGTTTATTTATTTAATTTCCCCTTTGGAAATTTAATATTTTTTGTCTTTGAGTCACGTGATTTGAAACGCCAATTAGAAACCGTGACATCACCATTCAGGAAATATGAACGTTAGACTTTTGCGTTAGTTGTCAAGCTTGTCACTGATATCATACAAAATTTACATATAAAATGAATGTTGACGTCACGGGACTATAATGCATCGTTTTTGTTGCGTAACTTTTATTTTGATTAAAGAATATTTTTAAATTACTTTTTATGATATATTAATGAAAAAAAAAATTATTCATATGTATTATTTTCAATAAATAATGTGTGTAAAACAATTTTCCAAAAGTTGTCAACTCCCGAATTATTAGACTTTATGTCTAGAAAAAGGTATGACTATAGAGTATTATATCCTATTGATTTTGGAATGTCATATACTTCCCCTGTACAAAATTTGATTAGATTAAGTTAAGCCATTTTTGAGTTAAATTCGGACATACATCAGACAGATAAGTTTTTAATGCCACGTGATTCGAAATGATATGGCATCACAAGCCCCGGACCCAGTTATTTTAAAGACAAAAATGCTTGTTACGGATAATCCTTAGAAGATAGACATATGCTCCCACTGACTTATTATAGGTCTTTTTAAAATCTACAATGACGTACTACATTGATTTAATATATCTTGTATGGTATGGTTTAGTGTAAGCCATTCAAGCTTCCCAAAATCAACGTTTTTCGAATGGATTTTTATTTGCGCGGGTTCCTAATTCTATTTCTAAAATTAAAGTTACCTAAGTTATTGCTTATAACATCAGCTATTTGCCAGTGAAGGCCCCATCAAAGACGGGCATACCGTTACGAACATTGCACGGAACAAACAAACAAACGGACGGATAGATAATAATTTTAAAATTTGGTTTTTAGTACCGTATGTATTTTAATATGCATTTAGTAAAAAGCTGTTATATTGTTGTTATAAATTACGCTGGGATTTCATGCCCCATCTGTATAATTTCGTAATCACATTAATTTTATACGGCTGAGTATATGATAGACAACCACATTACTCTAGGGGCGCGAGGGGCGCGGTGGTGCTTACTGCGGAACATTCTCCCGCCGTTAAATGTCGAAACACCAAAAATACTACCCTTTATTTATTCAAAACGCAGAGAACTGTGAATGAAAGCGATTGCTTGGTTTTTGTATAAGTATTCGTACATATCCGATATATTATATTTGTTCTTCGTTTCAAATTGATACGACCAATTTAAAAGCATTTTTTTCATTTTTATTTGTTTCTCTATGTTTTTATTAAACTCAATAAAATGATTGTACTATACCTGATTTTAATACCACGAGTACAACACTAAAGTATGGTTTAAGAGCAGCAGTGACTGTCGAGTAATTAGGATCAGGTCACGATTGCTACCGTTATGCCGATCTACAAAAACATACGACAAAATTCACCATATAGTTGGATAGTTGAGTTGATTTAGTCAGATCGTGACAACAGCCCGTGGCTTGGGGGCGAGCGCTTACGGCACTCTGTCGCGAAAGCCTGGCAAAATGCCCATGGGTACCAAAGTGGCCGAGCCTCGGATTGGGCTGTTGCCGTAGTTGCAATTAAGTCGCGATCTAACTAAATCAGCCCGTGTTTATCTATCCAACTATATGGTAAATTTTGTCGTATGTTTGTAGGTCGGCATAACGGCAGCAATCGTGACCAGATCCTAATTACTCGAAAGTCACTGCTGCTGATATATATGTAAGGGGCTCGCTATTTACAGGCTCAATTATTCTATACTCTATAATCCTTTTATTTTACATGGAAACACCTTATTTGTAATATTACAATGCCGTTCGTCTTAATAATTATTAATACGTCTTAAATAATGAATCGTATCGACATCCGGAGTGAACTCTGACAGATTGAATGACCTGAACACTCGTCGAATCAATGTTCCGTTTAGAGTGTTTCTAATAATAGTTCATAAACTTAATCCTACATACACATACTCTATACATATACATAACAAATATGTTTATATGTATTTAGTGATCTTTTAATTTTTGTCTTACTAACTAGTACAAAGAAAAAAAAAGGTCCCTAACAGAACCTATGTACCTATGTGGGGTGCAGTGTAATGGTGTCTGTTGATAGCTAGTGAATGCAAGTGCAGTGTCATTTGTATAATGTGAGTGGCTGATATACTCAAGGGCTCCACACCGAGGCAACGGACCTAGGTTTGAGTTGCCGCAGGGGAGGGTGGACGTGGCATATGTGCATATATAATTTTATTAAATTTGCGCATCAAACTGGTCTAGAATTTAAAGAGGCGTATATTTTAAATATCATAAACAGATAAATGTAAGTACTATTTCGGGCGTAGGCACACGCTTATAGTTTTCACTGAGACATGAACCGCAAGCGGCATCGTTTCTTTTACGAACACCGGTGATTGAGTGAGTTTTGTCCCGGGATTAATTGCGAATTTAGTTTTACTTACAAACGTGTAGGTACATAGATTATCACGGGGCGTTGTCACGTTTTGAAGATTAATACGAGATCTGTTAAAAAAATATTGCTATACGAAATAAAAGATAAAATATTAGATATTCTTTGGAAGATAATGTGCTTAGAATGTTTTTCAAAATTTCCATTGAATGTTTCTCGAAAACGTTTCTAACGATTTAGATATAATTTTATATTTAGATAATGTTTTATTAACCATGATTTAGTTTTACTTTTTTTAAATTAAGATGGTAAATAAGCGTACGGCCCGCCTGAAGGTAAGGGGCTACTAGAGCGACGCTTATAATACTATACATATTACTAGCGTCTTGCCGACCTTGAACCCTTACCCCAAGAATCTCTGTAAACCCTAATCACAGCAGAAATACAACACAAGGTTAATTCGATACGTTTTCCTGTAGGGTGAAGGTGTTGCACCAATTGAGATATCCCAAGTAGAAAGAAATGTTTAAATTAATATCTCATCGCCCTGTCTCTGTTACACCACCTCTCTTTACCTTGATATTTAGGTACTTTCTTTTTTGGATGTCACCAAGCTGAAGCTGGATCACTTAGATAAGATATTGGTTTGTAGCTTAGAGTATTGATTAAATCTCCGAACACCAGGAGCATAAATTGAAAAAATATAAAGTATGCTACTTTAATCTATACAATTAATAAAATTGAAGTGTGTGTTTGTAATGTCTAAATAACAATGTTTTACTGAATACATATGAAAGTATGTAGGATACTTGTAACAAAAAGCCCATATTTTGTAAAATTATTGTCTGTCTGTCTGTTGTCTTTAAAATAGCCGGGAGCGGGGGAGCGATATACGCGCGGGCTTTCTATACAGCTAGTAATGAATAAAATGACGAGCGACATTGATAAACAGAAATATGAACTTTAAATTATCATAATATATATAATATCAACCGTAGACCACAATTACATCATGAGCAAAAGAAATTAAAAATGTAATTTTTCTACTATCTACTACTATTATTCTCTCAAAGCCACTGCCACTTTTTAATTAAGAAAATAAAAAGCTAATGGTTCGATTCTGGTAGCTTTTTTATGTAAAATGGTGGCTTTTGGTTGGCTAAAAGGACACGATACTCGGTACTCGGGCGTCAGAATGTTCCGTTTATGTTAATTTGTTATAAAACGTGACCTTTTACTTGAATGTTTAACATTTACCAATGTCTTGTTAAATTACAAGGAAATATTTTAAGCATTTTGTTGAACGGTATGGATAAGGATTTCTTTGGTTTTTTTTTTAAACGAATCGACTTTCACGCCATCTGTTGTAAACTGGTATTATTTTTCCATAGTAACTTTGAACCCCTGTTACATCCTATTAGGGGTTGAGTTTTCAAAAATCCTTCCTTAGTGTATGTCTACGTCATAATAAATATCTGGGTGCCAAATTTCAGCCCAATCCATTCTGTAATTTGGGCTGAGTGTCGATATATCAGTCAGTATGTCACGGTTTGTTTTTTATATATATATTATAATATAAAATATGTATTTAGATTTTCTGTAAATTTATGGGATAATTCTAAGTTTAAAAATACAGTTCTATAATGTAAAACTGTAAATTCCTAAACTGTTATGCGCAATATTTCCAAACAAGGCCTATACATGTATGTATAAAATAAATTGTTTAAGTTTTTGCTATTACAAAGTAAGAAAATCCATAAATTTAAATACACGATTATCCCAAACTCACCACTTTCACTATTTTTTTGCTTATTATTCAGTAAAATTTTAAATTCAAATTAATCTCAGGTTTTAGTACAAATATAATTTTAGTAGATCGCATAAAATACAAAAGAATATAAAATCAAATTCTAAATCTTCGAAATTTATTGTTTGAAACTCAAAGATAATAATAGCATCGTCTACATAGAATTAAAATTGTTCAGTAAATACAAAATTTCGAAATTTCTATTAGATTACCTAACGTAAAGTTTCGTTAAGTCGGCTACACACGCTGCAGTCTACCATAGCGTATATTGAAATAGACAGGTGCAGATTTTTAAAACCTGCGTTGGCGACTGGTGCCAAATCGTGTGAACTTCTGCGTGTGTACGTGCCCATATACAGTGCAGTGTGAAGGCACATTTTCTCTAAACCTCTCCGGTAGATCGTAGCGTGTATGGCAGGTTTTATGTAGTGATTAGTACAACCGAACACTAACATAGTCTTATCCGTTCTCACAATTGGATGGGGTTATGCTGAATGTAAGAATAATCGGTTCAAGACTGAAAATAAAATCTAATTTTTGATTTCGGAAAAAAAATACTTTTTATAATTGAGTAGTACAGGACCACAAGCGACAAAGAAGATCTGATTAATAATGTTGTAATTGAAGAAAAACTAATAAATGCCAATTGTATCTTCAAACATCGTTCTAACGAAATTAAAGCTATTCTTGCTTCGATATTTGAACTGTCCAGGGAATCATTAGTTAATTTTTTGTTGGTCTGATTTGGATTGGTTTACATTGCAATATATGAGTTATTTGTCTAATCATATTAAAATATCATCGTAATGAACTTAAAATAAAGTATAAAGAAAAAGAAATCCAATTTCAATGGTTTTGAACTGTTCCTTGCTGTATTTTCGAAGTTAAAGATCCAATGCAAATAAAATTAAAATGTGACCACTCTTGATGTAACCCCTTTTTCCTATCCAATAAAAAAAGAATCATCTAAATCGGTTCATAAACAAAGAAGTTATGGCTGAACATCCATAAAAAATAGACATTGAATTTAGAACCGACTCCTTTTTCTGAAGTCGGTTAAAAGATACAAACATCTTAGCATTCCATGGATTCACCGTGCGGGTGCCGGGTCCATCTTGTAGCGGACAGAGGGAACACGAGCAGCCCCCGGGACTTGCGACCCAGGTGTAGGCTTAAGGGGCCCCCTTATGATGCACATCAGTGCTCACCTTGACTGCCTGCGATACCCTCCCTGCCAAGCCAGATTTGGTAAGAGCCTGTTAATGCTGGTTTAGATACCCGTTCCAAAATAGAAATTACTGCAGTTCTCGACAGGCCGAAGTCTTTTAGCAAGTTATAGAGATTTCAATAGAATACCATAGCTGTTTTTGGTTAGCGCATTACATAGATCGTAATATTTATTTATTTTTATTGCGTGGTCTTTAGGTATATTAGTTTCCCACGGTACAGTAAGCTCTACAAGTACTTTACACTGAATTTCTCGAGAATAAAGAAATATATTCGGTCTGGATGACGAAACACCCACATCTTCAGGGATTTTATAATGTTTCTCATATGTGTCCACTAAAATATTCCAATTTGGTGCAGAACCTAGGGTTGAGAAGGACTTCCTTTTAGCATTTACTGTTGAGCATTCTTTTATAAATATTAAAAAGTAATTTCTGAATTCTGGTATAAATTTATAAATTAATTCTGGTATAATACCGTCCAGTCGCAGACGAGCTCTGCGGGGAGCGAGCGCGTCTCGGGCAGATATCTTATTATCGCGTCCGAACAATTGCTTGTTTACAACTATTGTTGTCTAGACATTGTGTTTGGGGTATTTACCTTAAATGTTTCAAATAAATTTGCTATATTGTTGTGAGTGGTAGGTAAGGATCCGTGGGACACGTTAATTGTTATGTGCAATTGGATCGCAACCACCATACAAGAGGCGTGTGTCGGTGTATAGCTAAAATTGTCTTTTATTTTTCAAGTTAAAACCTGATGATACGAAAAAGTTACATTAAAAGAGACAGACACACACCTATAGGTTTTAAACTGCGATACAATGAGATAGAATACATTATACAGTGATTCTTGTTATCTCGGTCTCCTCTTTTTACGTGTGTGTACAAGCCTGCGTATAATGAAATCTTTGGAAAAGGCGTCATAGCCAGCGTGGTGTATTATTCACGTGTATCATTATGAATATTTTATGTTTTGTGAAGGTGTCACTTCTATCGTGTGTGAATTTGTCACATGTTTTTTTTAATTGGCTTGATAAAATGATTTTCTCTTCCTTTTGGCAGCACTTCGACCGAGTGCTTGCTAGAGCGGGCAGCTGCAAGCTGGAAGAGAGGCGTATTTATCGCAACAGTTTAAAATTATAACCTGAAAACAGAAAATCTGGTACTGGTAAAACACATATTGGTGTGTGGCACAAAAGTAAACCATTTCATTCTGAAACATGCTCTGCTCTGTTCTAGCTTATGGATATTTAATTTGTTAGAGAGATATGCTAACAAATATGGCTTGAAACAAGCTCTTTACTCTTCTTAATTATAGAAATAGATAGAGATAGCATTAACTAACAGGCTGCTATTTTGGAAAAGGTTTTTGAAGTGTTATTTTCTCTAGAACTGGGACAGGCAGAACTGGTTTGCTATATTACTTTTTACACCTCATTGCTACTGCTAACTGCGGGGGGTGGGGGTGGAGGGAGCCCGTACCTGGCTAACGCTTCTGTATGTAATTGTCAATGATATTAGCTTGTGACGTGTAAGATTCACAGTTTTATTTTTTCTCTGCCTGGTAGGGAACATCGGGTCAATAAAATATTTTTCCCAATAAAATATGATTAATTCTGTAACAAAATATTCCCCCGGTGCGACCGCACGTTCTGCAGCTGCACGGACATAGAGCATTTTATAAACCATTATTTGTATGTTGTGTAAAAACAAACGCAGTATTTTTATTACATCGGCCATTACGTTTCGCATGATTTATCTGCCAGCATACTGCATTTTATTAACTTTTTATTGTTTTTTATGCAGTAGAGGAAAATCGATTCATGTCCGTCAAATATTATATTATTCGCCAGTGCATACTGAGGTCACATGATGTATTTATGAGCTGCCATAGATAACAAAAGAAAATTGACAACTATTGCATGATTTATTATGTTAGACTGAAAAAAAGGCGACCAAGTAACTGGGGTAACACGTGGCTGCAATTATTTTTATAACAAGACATTTAAATTTTGAAAAAAAAAAATGATTTTAGTATTCATAATTTACAATCATATAAGTCAAGTCGTGCGGCTCTAATGGGTGTGTTACCATATGTATGGTGATCGCTATTCTATCGAAAACAACTCTTCTTCTTGACAAGTGGACTGTATTTTAGTTGCACATATAATTATAGTAAAAGAACATTGGTAGATGTAATATTTTATGTATTCAAAATGTGCAGCTGCTTACAATGGGTATAGGTTAGAGCATATTACAAACGGATCTGTTCAAGCTGTCTAAATGTATTTTCCACAAGGTGCCCCACAGACTAACAACAGCCGTCTGTGCCACAGATACACAACATATAATCTCCAATACGTATCACTAAAAGCATTCATGTATTACTATGTTTTAAGCTATACCATTTCCATTTCTTTATTTTCTCGATGACAGTTCTAATTTGATAGTTGTAGTGTTGTGACCAAATAAGTAATGATATCGATCACATATATTTATTATGTTTTGAACAAAGACAAATACAACAAAAACATTCAAATATATTTTTTCAAGCTGGGAATACTCAATGGCCCACCGCCAATTTAGTTT
The DNA here is from genome assembly GCA_033032175.1 of Saturnia japonica. Lineage (NCBI taxonomy): Eukaryota > Metazoa > Arthropoda > Insecta > Lepidoptera > Saturniidae > Saturnia > Saturnia japonica. The sequence continues at coordinate 1,183,461 of CM065308.1, read as the reverse complement.
TGTTTTAATCAGTCACTCGCAATAAGATAGTCGTAAGATAGTTCACTTAGTTTTTTCACATTATCTATACGTTACATTGTGTATTTTGTGTTCCCCCGTTTTGATTGCTGCCCGGCTGTCAAATATCAAAATGCCGAATGGATATTTTCTGAAAAGGCAGGCGAGAGAACTAGTGATCAAGGTTCGTAATTACTTTTAAGCAGAGTATCAAAATGGTGGCCTGCTATTACCACTGTCGCAAGTGCGAGAGCGTGTTGCGGCCGCATTACGAATTAGTGGACCTACTGTTTCAAAAACTACTAACGAAGCTTACGGTACAAGCGGCACGCAGGAAAATAAGCTTCGTACGCCGAAGAAAAAACGCCAACCACGTCGTGTGACATCGGTTGACAACTTCGACGCTGATGCTATTCGCCGTCATATATTTCACTATTACTTGCGCAGAGAAATTCCAAAACTTAAAAACTTGTTGTTTCTTTACGTGAATGTGGTTTGTTCCTTGGCCAAAAATCGTCATTAAGCTTGGTTATGAAAGAAATTGGATTTTCTTATAAAAAATCGGACAACCGTAAAATATTGATGGAGCGTCACGACATTGCTATGGCTCGCTGCGAATTTTTGAGCGAAGCCAAAAATATATCAGATTGGTCAAATGTTATTTTTACTGACGAGACTTGATTAAATGCAAACCACACAGTATCTAAGAACTGGTCTGACGACACCGCCGCTTCTACTAGTTAAGTGCCAATGGGAAAATGTGAACGCATTATCATATGCCATGCAGGGTCTACGAAAGGATTCGTGTCAGATGCTTTACTGTCCAAGAAAATAGTGGACTAACACGAAGAAATGAATGCGGAGATTTACGAAGGATGGTTTAAAGAAATGGTGCAATCTCTGGAAGAACCGTCCATAATTATTATGGACAACGCTACATATCACTCCAGACAAATTGATAAAATGCCGACGCAGGACAATAAAAAACAAGAGATAATTGACTGGCTCCAACGTCATGGCGAAAATGTGGTTAGTACTTTATTAAAAGTACAATTAGTGAACATTTTAAAATCGAAAAAAGCCTCCCTAAAAGATATGTTATAGACGAAATAGCTGCCGAATGTGTTCATTGGGTTCTTCGACTTCCGCCGTATCATACAATACAGTACAATGCTATAGAACTAATATGGGCACAAATCAAAGGACATGCCGCTCAAAACAATACCCATCCCCCTTTTACGGCAAACAAGATGTCAGATTTATTAAAAAATGCATGTGAGGAAGTAACTGCCGAAAACTAGAAAAAAATTGTGAGAAGAACCCAAAACATTATAGCGTCGGATTGGGAAATTCATGTGGCATTCGATAATATACAAGTACAGGAATTTATAATAAATGTTGGGAAGAGCTCATCGAGTTACAGTGACGATTCATGAGATCTTGATTAAAATAAATAAATAAAGATTACCTGTCGTTATAATTATTCCGTTTCATTGTCGAGTACCTACTTATACCTACTTATTTTTGAAGTACAAGTACAACTAAGAAGTTGGCATTATCAATCAAGAATTAATACGTGTAACATATTGTAATGAAATATAATATTAGTTAATAAATTTGTACAAAAGTATCCGGCAGTAGTTTAGTTTCTTACATTTTATAAAAAAATATCGGGTTTGTTATCGTGTTACGTTTATCGATATAGCTCCATGCCTATCAGTTTCTCCGACTCTGGTTTAACCTTGTACGTGTGTAAACACCATATTTTTATAAAATAATGCATACATAATGTAAAAAAGACGCTCGTTCTAGTTTTCACAGGAGCTATCATCGAGAAAATAAAGAAATGGAAATGGTATAGTTGTTTTAAGTAATTCTACTTAATATCCAGTTAACTTACTAAACAGTATTCCTCTTCAGAAATCAACCGTATCAAAGTAACCAAAGGTAAATACATATATGTTATTAAATAAAATTGTCATGTCCGTTAATCTCGCACAGCTGGACGTCTTCCAACAAGGCTAGTAACTTCAAAAGACGAAGCTCCGCGAAATTGCTTTTGAAGCAGAAATGATATTGCACGCGAATTCAACCTATACGTAGCATTTGTTATGTATTTTTGTTTATTCTTGTGATGTGCTTTAAAGATTGAGCTTGGAATTGATTTAATATTTTTGGTATATTAATACAGTGTAGTTGGACATGGTAACACAATGATCAAGAAACCAACATTATTTAGATAATATTAACTTATTTTAATAAGTTCAAGAAGCATCGTCAAAAGAGTCGATCATTACTTGAATGACGGTAATATTCTGAAATTACTTCCTCTCTATACATCCATTTAAAATGATGATAATTAACTGTAAACAATACAAATATTGTAAAACAAAATAATAACAACATACAATCACGCTTCTCTCCTACCGGGGTAGGCAGAGACTACGTCCTTACATTCGCTAGGTATACATCTGTCGCTGCTTCAACATTCATCAATCATTCGGTATAGAGTACAACTGTTGACTCGACCGTACTTCAGAACGTCCTCGGTTTGATCGAGGAACTAACGTAAGGCTTTAATTTTGTAAAAAAAAAAGATGATTAACCCGATCTACTTTCTTAATATTATTACCCACTATTGTTTATCATACCATTATTAATTACTGTTTTTGAGCTAAATCCAGACAATACATAAAGATAGACAGATAAAAAAAATTAAGATCATATTCGTGATAAGTGTTTATAAAGGACGTCAATCGGGGAATTTGGAAAAAAAATCACATATACACACAAAACTGCAGGTTTAATAATATAGATGTACTAGCGGTGTGCCCGCGGCTCCGCACGCGTTTATATTTACTCAGTAGATATTTACATCCCGTAAGTTTATTTTTACCCATATTTTTGACAATTCATCTGTCGTATCAATGGAGGAATGGCGTGTGTTTCCCGTGTACAATTTTCATCAAATAATTCTTTTTATTTCTTTCCTACCAATAGCATAAATATGAATATCTCTAATTTGAGACATGACGGGTTCTTCAAACAAACTCTCATCCAAGTTTTATTTTCATCATATGTTGAATAACACAATGAAATGATTCACTTTTAGCAAAACTGTATAAACCAGATAATTTACAATAGGTATATCGCTTAGAATATATAAACTTCCGCGGGCCGCGATTGACAGCACACGTCATATTTCTATCATAAAATAAAACAGTAATTATGCCGTACTGCGTAGTTAAACAGTTTATATACACTTCAGCAAATCTTAAAAAGAATACTGGACTATCATTTAATAGGTAATTATTAGAAATACAATACATTTCTTTTATCCCCTATTTTCTACCCTAAAGTTTTATTTTGGCTACAAAAAGTACTCTATGTCCTTTTCCAAGGTCCAAACTATCTCTATACCAAAATTCATGAAAGTTGGTTCAGCAGTCAAGGCGTGAAAACGTAACAGACAGACAGACAGACGGAGTTACTTTCACATTTATAATATTAGTATGGATTATGTAATGTATAAATAATTAAATTTAATTACTACTATAATAATTAATTCATAAAATAACATAAAATATCTCCACGCAGATACGATATAATCCGCTGTAGATCGCAGACACGATAGCGCCCCCCGCCCCTGCTCCCGGCCCTTCATTGGGATTCAAACCGGGGTGTTGGGAACTCGGTAAAGATTTCGAAAAGTTAAATTAGGGCCACTTGTAACTGTCACCGGGCCGTTATCTCTGCACCGTTTGTTTTTCGATAACAATATTAAAGAATCATTTTTTTTAATAACAACATTCTAAGCACCTGCTCAGTTGAATAAATTTCATAAATAATAATAGTTAAAAATAAAAATAAAAAACATGCTTTTATAGAAAATCCAACTAAAAAATAGAAAATAAATTTTAATAAATTTGAATTAAGAACAGTGTAAAAAAATTTAAGAACAAAAAAATATTGTAAAAAAAGCGTTACTGGGTATATCCACTTAACAATCAAAGATTGCAAGACAGTCAATATTATATAAAATATAATCAATTAATATACAATTATACATTAAATAATATTATTCCGTACGGAATTAACGAATGTGTGATGCGACTCGTACAAAATCTATGAAAGAGATACATTCGAAACAGTTTTTTTCCGCGCGAGATTCCGGACGCACAGGCTACCATGCGGAATTTCGAATCGAAGAAAACTACGAACGGAAGACTACTGTATGTTTATGATAGGTCCATAGATTTGTATGGATTTACTGCGTTCGAAATCCCGAAACGGAATTCCGACTTGATGTGCCCGCTCTTAAGCCGCACTATTCTATTATATCTGGATGTGACAGCAACAGGTGTGCTCTATGCTCTATGACGCAGCTGCAGGAACACACCTATTGGTGTTTGGTGACATATTCTCAATTTGAGGGTGGAAGCTAGCCAGACGGGCATTAGAAACAGCTCTGCTCAAGATGTTTTCTTTCACCGAAAGCTCAATTTATTTCTTCGAGACAGAAATATCAAATTAAAACCCATAACACATTGTATTTCAGTGAAAAAGAACACAGTTTTGCAGTTTTACTACAAAAAAGTTTAAAATCTATGTTAATATATTTGTAGTTCTCTCTGTACATGTAAATTATTTTTCCAAATTATCTGGTAGACGTCTATCAGGACACTGATCTCGAATAGGCCATTATTTTTTTTGTTAGTTTGTATGTCCGGGTTTAACTGAAAACGGTTTGACCGATTTTTGTGAAATTTTTCACATTGCCGAAATGTATGAATAAACGATAAATTAATTGTCAACATTAGTTTTAAAAATCATAAATTTCGATTTTTATTAAAGTTCGTACACGGCAAGTGTATGTCATTCCATAATTGTCAGGCTATTATAATTATGCAAAATACTTGTAGAAATAGTAAAAAGAGTTTTTTTATTCATTTTCAACTGACAGTGATGAAATTTTAAACATGGGAAGTACATGTCATTCCCGTATTGAGAAAGGCTATACGAGTTGTCAATAATATGAGTAATAATAAAATTAAGGGATGAAAACAAATACTGTTGAATATAAAACTGAAATATAAATTTATATTAGCAACGTTGGCTTCACTTCACTGTCGATATCGACACTGCTGCAAAAAAAATCGTTTTTCAATCAATTAATCGAACAAAAAGCAATCAAAAACGTTCACTTCAATGTCTATTTTAAAATAATGAACAATTAATATTTAGTATTGACAAACTCGTTGTTGCCCAACAACAAAGTTGCCAACAATTTAATTAAAATTTCTAACGTCAAATTTAATGTTCGATTGACTCAGTTTCTTTTATTTAGAAAATGTATTTCTTCTTTAAAGCCTTTGATGAATAATTATAATTCAAATGGCATAATGTTTTTTTTTAATATTAGGTACTTACATATGAAATTAGCGTTTTATATGGGAAAAGTAAAACGAAAAAAATATTATTAAATTAAACATTTTAATCAATCGAAGTATGTACCATTATTATCTTAGTACTTTATTACTTTGGACATTTTAATAGTAGTTGATTGATTCCTTAACTGAAAAAATTGTAAGAGCGAGAATGAATAAAATCTTTGAAGGCGGTTCGATAGCCTCATCGGAATTGAATCTTTTTCCTTGTAAGAAATTGTCCAAATTTCGAAAAAAGTGGTAATCTGTTGGAGTAAGATCCGGGGAGTATGGTGGGTGTCGGAGACATTCCAATCGCAGTCCTCTAAGCAACCGTCTGTCGTGAAGTGTGGGGTTTGGCGTTATCCTGAAACAGTAGTGGGCTAGAGAGATCCAGTCTCGGTTGTTTTGTGATAGGTTTTATTTTAATTGGTAAACTTATGTTATTTGACCTTATGTAATTTTGGCGCCATTTTTTTATACATCTAAGGTGATAAACAAGCATACGGCCCGCCTGCTGGTAAGCGGATACTGTAGCCTATGGACCATCACTAGCGCGTTAAGGACCTTGAACCTCCTAGCCCTAGGAGCTTTGGAAATCCTACTCAGCACAGGAACACAGCACCAAGGTTGTTTGGCTGCGATCTTCTGTAGGATGGATGTATTTCAGAAGTCAGACCTCCCCAAGTAGAGAGAAACCTCCAAAATATTTCACTATGCCCTACCTCTCTTTGAACCCTCCTTCGCCAAAAGGCTCTGGATTTTACGTTGTACAGTTTGGTTATATTGCGCAAGTGAAGCGGATTATAAATAACAACTAAGAACACACATTGTAAGTTACAACAAAAACTGCGCGAACAGTTTTAATGACGGAGTCGTTATCTTGTTAAAGCCATCTTGAAGTTAACAAGAATAAGAACGCTGTTGGCACTTCTTTAAAAAATAATGAGACACCGAAAATTTGTAGAATTGTGGATGAACACAGTTGCAATTAAATAAGATAACTTTAACCAAAAAGAAAATCAACTAAGTTGATTTTGAGGAGTTCCCTGGCGTATCTTCGAAATCGAAAGTCCAATGCCAATGAAATTGAAATGAGACCACCCTTGAGGTATTCCCTTTCCAAAGAAAAAGTATCATCCAAATCGGTTCATGAAAAATGAAGTAACATCCATAATAAAAATATATATACATTCGAATTAAGAACCTCCTGCTTTTACGAAGTCGGTAAAAAGGAAGAATATAGCATGCCGGTATTGCGATACTGCGATATTGGAAATTATTGAAAATTTAATTTGTTTTTTTTTTCGATATACCAATTAACCAAAGCTGTTAAAACCTCAAAATCTTGTCGTGCGCGTGTGATTATTTGAGGTTTTGATCTATAGTATCTGTCATTTGGTATACGATTATACTATATGGAACAGTGATTTTAGTATCAAACAGAACTTAAATCTCTATGTTTGAAAAATTACATAGAAAAATAAAGATATTTGGTAAATACATCAGAGTGGACAAATTACCTCTTTCTCTACTATATTATAACCTTTTATTTCAGACTTATGGTAAGGTCTAAGCCTTACGAATGCTAGCATTTATCATAGGGTACGTGATTCGAATATGTATGATATCATACGTACCTCTTACGAATGTTAAGTCGACCTCAAGGACAACGTTTCAGGTATTCATTTATGTAAAACTGGTTGGTATTAACGAGGTTTTGCCCGCATCAAATTTCTACTTTAACACACCTTTTCTGTCAAATATCAAACATTTGTTTTTAAATTAACACAAATCAAATGCAATGCGTTATGCTTTGAATTTTAGAATTACCAAACAAGGGATTTTAGTTAAAACTAAAGTGAATTAAGTTTAGATTCGTTTTTCAGACAGATATGTTACGTAGTAAATGGTTATTTCCCATCTTCTCCCACTTACTTAATTATTGGTTTTCGAAAAACTATGATTTTTTTTTAACTTTTTAATTTGTAATAGCCCTTTTTAATATGACATTTTTCACTTCTTTACCATCTCATACATGCTTTTTATAGTCTTTTCATAAGTCCTGTATATTTTTCTTATTCGAGAAATTTATTCTTTTAATTAGCTTTTAAATTCCGACATACAATTTTACTTTAATTGTCCAACCTACAATCAGTAATCTTGAAAGAAGCGCTAAAATACGTAGATAAATTATTTTTATATAAATAATAAAATAATAGGGCTTTAATATTAACTTTCATACTCATTGTCCTCATTAAAGGTCAAATTAATATTATTCAACATTATTATATACTCTTAGTATATTAATATTTCTTTCGAAAATAATTAAAACAAAACATAGGTACCCGGTTTCGTAGATTTGTTAAGTGTGTAATGGCTTTTATAATTCTTTATTCCTTCACAAGGTTTAGTCAAGAGTAAAAACACTTAAGAACCTCTTGGTTACTTTGAACAGAAAAATTATTTTTTATTTTCGTTTACCTACTTTTGAGAACGATTCTTAGAACGGCCTTATCACGTGTAATGGCCGAACGTATCGAGTATCACTTCAACGTTTATTTCTATTTTAGTTTTTTGTTAGAGAAAAAGTGTTTGAAATTCATGTTGTGACTTTATACTTACCTATTTTTGAGCGTGCATCACCTTCGTGATAGGTCTTAGACTTAATTTATTTTATCTTTCAAAACTCAAATACTAACTAACACTTAGTTTATGAGGTGTAGATTAATTTGATTGATTGATTTTACATTTGATCCCGGAATTGGAATTATAAAAAAATCTCGAGAGATGTCGTGGTACACACGGTAGGTAAGAAGTTCCTTTTGCTATAAATTAAGTATTGACAACAAGCACAAGCACAATGAAGTAATGGCAATAAAATTATTTTTTCATAACTTTATAAAGAAAAACCTTTTACTTTTTATCAGATTTCAAAAAAGGAGGTTCTAAATTAGAATGTTTTTTTTTTTAATGGATATTAAACTATAACTTCTTTGTTTATGAACCGATTTGGATGATTCTTTTTTTGTCCGAAAGGGGGTGGTTACATTTTAATTTCATTAGTTTCTTTGTTATTAAAAATTGTCTTGTTAATTTTATATTATCGAAAAAGTGTTTGAAAATTATGAAAGTTTTTGGCTTTATATTTACGACTTGCAATTAATGGATTTTGTGTTTTATAATTCTAATCAACATTTAGTTTTCGTAGTTCAAGATTTTATTACCATTCCTTCATTAGCTGTAACGTACTATAGCAAAAACGTCAGTCAGATCGAACAGTTATTCTCCTGTATCTCCCATCAGCCCCATCCATACATCAAATGCGCATTGATACTTTGTTCCAAAACGTAGTATTTCGCTTGACCCGGATTGTCGATAAAACATCTTATTCATACATTCGACAATATTAAGATACAATAAATATTGAGATATTATTTACATAATTATATTGAAGGTAGCGTGAGTCGCGTCGTATATTGTAAATCATTTGAATCGAGAGTTGAGGCTTCAATAAATATTAACATTAATTGGATTTCTAAGTACAATTTAACTAAGATCTCTTGCCCTCGCTTCGGATACAACACAGGAGGCAAAAGAGGATATTATATATGCAAAGGTCGGGATGTATGTATTGAGTAATTACGGCTGGCGCGCTCCGCCTTATCTTGAAATTTATGAAATAGGAGTTACGCCTGTTTATTTAAATATAATTATTTATAATGAACATAATGGATTTTGATTACATTTTATATTGTCTCAATTATTGAATACGATGAAAATGTTCATTTTCTGTACCTACCCTTGTTCTTCTAACGTCTTTATTCCACCTTATACACTTAAGGTTCTTCACGCAATCTATCTATATACCTTTTTCGGTCTTCCTCTACTCTTTTCACCTTCATACTTAACACTCTTCTAGTTATATAAGTTTTATTCTTCCTGCCATACCACGCAAACTTTACCTTTCAGCTTTTCAGTTACAGGTAGATTCTTTTACTATACAAATGAGTACGGAGAATCAATTATCTTTTGTTTCTTAACAATCTCGGCAACGTCTCTATCTCTCACAGTTTGGATTACTCCTGTAATGCTCATCAACAACTACTAACAGACTAACCAAAAGAACATACTCTTAATTATTATTGTATATATTTGGTTATTCAGTTTTCAGCTATATTTGGTAATACTTTAGTTTGTATTGACTATAGCTCATATTTACTGATCTGTTTCTTTTTATGTTTCAATGTAGTTACTTGTAAAGAAATTGTAATCAAGAGAACGAGGGTCTGGAGGTCTGTAGTTCAGGTCATTGTACCATTTTCAGAATCCAGACTTCACATTTTGTTTCTTTTCTTTTTTTGCATTTTTTGTCGATTGATTATTGATTGTAGAATATGAAACGCTTGATTACGTGTTGAAATTGCATTGTATTATTTGTATTAGATCACTTCGAGTTCAAGAGAATACAAAGTAATTATTATGATCGATTGTTAGGTACAAGGCGGTGGGTCATTTTGTAGAGGTCCCCTTGTTTCAAACGTTACTGTGAATATTTGTTGCCAACCACCGTGCTTGTTTTATCATTTAAATAGAAGTCGTGCCTTAAACATTTTCATTGGTATGAAACTGCTAAGCCCATAACAGAAAAAAAGTTATATTATTTAATACTAGCAACTAGTCAGGGTTTGTGACTGACCGCGTAGATTTGCTACTGAACCAACGCAACAGTCAGTCAAACATATATATTCGAATTGAGTAACCTCCGATTTTTTTTGTAGTCGGTTAATAATTGACCTAACGGTCAAACGGCCTTTTTTATTAGACACTCTTCACGCTCGCAAATGCCCGCCTGGCTACCTATCAGCCTCAAGTTGAAAATCTGTTACCACGTACCAATAGGTGTTCCGGCAGCTGCACTTGAGAACCAGTCTTCCTAGGTTTAACGTGTTACAATCATGCGCCACCTCATCACTCAAGATCAGGTGAGATTGTGGCCATAACCCTAAACGTAAAAAAAGTGTTCGATCGTTAAAAGCAAAAGGTGTTTTTATTTTTATAATCATTTTGAATAAAAGTACAGAGAAAGAGTCACTATCATTCACGTACTTAATGATCCAACCCTTTATTACTTAACTTCTTTTTTCGACAAAAAACTTGATTATCTCTTTTAAATACTTTCTTTGATTCTGGATTTGAATCATAATAAAAATTTATTAATCAAGAAGTTGTGCTTTAGAACTAGTAGAAAAACAAATCTTATATAACTTTGTGAAAAAGTTAGCGGCGTGAATTGAAAAGCGGTAATCCTCTGGGGACAGGTTAGAACCCGGAGTGATCGCTCACATTCATCTCCGTTTCTCTCGAACGGGATATGATCATTCATCCGCACAACGATGGCAGTCGAATTCGGTAAAACCAAAGAATCTGTGTGTGACAAAGTTGGACTTACATAAAGGTATGTATCTAAAGTTTTTACATGTCGGAAGGTTTATTCTATTTGTCAAATACTAATATAAGTTAGAGTTTGACTATTATTAGAGTTTCACTTCTTCAACTTCACAGAGAAACTCCTTTAAAGATTTTTCTCTATTTGAGGTAACACAACACAACACAATAACGACCCCTTCAGACTGTACAGTCCTACTACCCCATTCCCCAGTTAAGCAGTAAAATACACCACGAGCAGGTGAGGTTGACTTGAGCGTATCAGCTTTCTCTTCACGTTACGCTTAAACGACCCTATGTTGTAAGAAGGAGGGAACAAACTGGCCGGGAAAGGTTCCACAGCTTCACGGTACGACAAAGAGAAGTCATTGGGAACTTTTTAGTTCGTGCGGAGATGGAGGTTACTGTCAAACTGTGACTCAGAAAGCCCAGCGCGTGTGGTTCTTTTGTGGAAAGGAGTATGGCGAATATCACCAGTTGGGCACAAATTGTTCTTAACTTAAATCATGAAGGTTTTTTATTATAAATAAAAATGTTAAAAAATCTCGTGGTAGCACCTCCTGTAATTTGACCGCGCATAACCTTGTTTATACAGAAGCTGAACAAAGTTGATATCATCTTGGAATATTGAGAGGAATCCGTGAAAATGTAAATAATATTAAAATTTTACGACACGAATCACTATGAGTGTATGCTATTATAATAAAAATGGCTTGCAGTTTTTTCAAAAATGCAATTATTGTACACAAAGCTGGTATAGGTATATCCAATATAATACCACCGTTCTATTCTACACTATCTGTACCCCACGGTTTCACCCGTGTTAATTTTATACGATAAATCTCGCCAACGCACCCGTGCAGGCAATTTTGTAAATCTATCAACATTTTTATCAGGGATAAATTAATTTTTCAAATTATAATATAGCCATGTTACTCGCTGATACTGTAGCTGTATATTGGTGAAATAATTTTGAAAATCGGTCTAGTCGTTTTTGATTTTATCCATTACGAACAAAAAAAAAAACAAACTAAACATCAAATCTTTCCTCTTTATAATATTGGTACAGATTGGAAATTCAATTGAAATGGAAATACTCGCCTGTATCATATGCGTGTTTGACTTTTTGGATGGTAAAACCTTATGATTTCGTTTCACCGACTTTCTCTGCAATAATTCAGACTATTATTAATTTAAAAATTGGAAATTGAGTTTTTACTTCTGTCGGCAGTTCTCATGACTGCCTCTGTTTTATTGATATTATTATTTTACAATGATGTATAATGTACTTACTAGAAACGACATTTCAATGACACGGGAGCCGACCGGGCAGTGTTTTTTTTATTCTTTATAGTTCTAGATTTCTCTCCTGATGTTATGAGGGGATTGGCTCTCTAGTGTAGCTGCCGGAACATATCTACAGGTGCTTGGCTAGAGATTTTCAACTTGAGGGTGGTGGCTAGCCAGTTGGGTATTAGGAAATTCCCTACTACCATTCCAGGTTTCCAGGACACAAATTCACATACGGCCATTTAATTCCAAACTAAGCAAAGCTTGTAATATGGTAACTAATCAGCTAATATATATATATATATATATATATATATATATATATATATATATAGGTATTTAACACCCAGACACACAATTTACCATTATGCTCATCACACAAAAGTCAGTCATGGGCGGGGATTGAACCCGCGACGTCTCGGATCAATGGTAGGCTTTTGCTACCACTGCGCCACGAGATTGTCACGATGTTTTACTTCACCGAAAGCTCAGGCTCATTGCAGGGATTCGAACGGTGTCCAATTATATATGAAATATTATTTCTCTATCAATCAATCACATGCAAAGTTTAATTTATTTTATTTTCAGTTGTTTGTGGTTAGGAGCTGTTAATACGTGTTAAAAGTAATTAAGATACAGTGTCATTTCTAGTAATTGTACATATTAAATCAATGATATTTTAGCCGCTTCAAGCAAAAAGGATATAAAGAAAATCCATAACTTGAGATCTATAGATATATCAGACTTCCAAATCGAATCTATTCGGGTACGCCGTTAAATTTATCTCTTAGCCTTAAAATCCGGTTCCCGGGGTTGCTAAGTTTCGTAAAAGGAAACAATGTTGGCAGCAAATTCGAAAAACACGTTTTAGCAGAAATCTATTGCTGTCGCGTTCTGCCCGAACGACAGAGTAGAGCGCGAGAGAGATAACTACAGCTCAGACTGATTATATCTAGACAAAATAGATGATATTATAATTTCTTTTCCCCTGTTTCCTGCTTCAAAATTGAACCGATTTTGGTTTTCAATAATAATATAATGACTACAATTATGTTTATAATTAGTTCTTTTTTTTTTGTTGGTGTATCTTCGAAGTTCAAGGTCCAATTTACATTAAAAAGAATCATCCAAATCAGTTCCTAAACAAATAAGTTTTGTGGCTTTATATCCATAAAATATATACGTTCGAATTAAGAACCCCCTTTTTTGAAATCGGTTAAAAAACAAGAACTTATTGTACTCATTATAAAAGATAAAACAGATGACTGGATATGCATTTCCTCGACGAAAAGTTCAATCGAATTATAATATCAACGGACTAATCAGTAGATACTCATTTTAGTATGACTATGACAAGTCTCTAATCATGTACCCTGTCGATTTCTGCCCTCGTTTTTGAATAGTATTTATAACTGGAAAAAGAGACGAGAACATCGAGTTTTATTAATATAAAAAATGACGATTTGAAATTCAAATGCTGGCAACACCATCGAGTAATGGTTACAATCGCTCAGCGCCTCTTCGGTATGTTTGAACGGCGCGGCGCGGGTTGCGACTGAGTTTGCGGTATGTGAAGGCCTTCCTATTGTTTTTAGGGAGAGTCGATTTCATAGATTTCTGAAGATTTAACATAATTCGCCTTCACTTCACTGTATTATTTTTACATTGACTCCAACAATGATTGTAAGTGATTAAAGTGGCACCATCTAGTAGGTATTTTAATTTCTAAAAATATGGAACTAATGTCGCTAATCTATACAGAATACAATTGAAGTGTCTGTTTGTAATGTCAAAATAACAGCTTTTTACTAAACGCATATGAAAGTATATACGATACTTTATTACTACGAAACCCATTTTAGAATTTTTTGTCTGTCTGTCTGTTTGTTCCGGGTAATCTCCGAAACGGTTGGACCAACTTTGATGAGACTTTCACTAGTAGATAGTTGAATTTATAAGAAGTAACTTGCTTTATTACTTTACGTTATTTACTTTTATTTTAGAAGAAGACTTAGGGTTCTGCACAAATAAAAAAAACTGGTCATCGTGAATCAATTCGGGCCCTAAATGGCATACGCTGAGTAAACTATAAGAAATATAGCAAATTAATGTACTAAACAATCGTAGACATTAAAAAGACCTACAGAAAAGTTACGGAGGATATACGTCTATCTTCTAAGGAACACCCACGATAAGCATTTCTGTCTTTAAACATTAAACACTAGAAACGGTATAGAAAAGTTCTGAGCATCGAGGAGAGATGGTAAAAAACTCGACCTGAATTTTTATTTGTTTTATTTCACGGACTAACACTATTACACAATATTATTAAAATGTTTACTTTGTTCTATCCGGAACACACTAATAGTTACTTTGGCATTACATTTCCAATATGAATACTATTGAAAGCTCATACTGTCAAATCCCGTAGGTACTAACCATTAAGCCATTTTCTTTGTAAATATTATTATTCTGAAGGTATTTTATCACTCATATAACTCGCATTCAAAGACAAAAGCTGTACGTGTCCGTCTGATCGAATGAATTTGATTTGAGTTATGTGTATTTTTTCACGTTAAATTACTGCAATATATTTTGTATCAGCTTCAAATTAGGGAACCCATTAATTTTGTTTACGTATTTAACAAACATTTGAAGTTCAAATAATTTATTATAGGTATAATTGCCGGGTGGGTAGAACAGCCGCCATATTGGCACACTTAGGTATGTCGCGTTCTGGGATCAGCCGGTTCATTCATCAAACCCTTTAAACTTTAATTCAGGGCGACTCCGTTCGTCGATTGGTGATACTTCAAATAAGTTTCTGTTATTCAAATAAATTAACAAATGTATATGTCTGTTATTAGTTACCATTAGGGCTCGTGTAGAAGGCGTCGCTGCCCGTGCCGCATGATTGTTATATCGTTGTACCTTTTTTCTAATACATTGCTAGCCACGTAAATTATATGTGTAAAAAAAAGAACATGTTGATTTTAACTTTAAAAAAATCTTAGTGTTTGCATATTGTGGGGGCGCGGGCGTTTAGTGGACAGTATTTTCTCTATAAATCACGTTAAACTAGGTTTTGAAATAAAATATGGTGTAATCCCTCGTGCACTTCGATGACTCTAATAATAAGACACTTGTACACGTCCAATTACACAAACACACTGCAGACACCAATAGTTTATAACAAATTTGTATCTCTCAATAGTGGAGATGGTTGCGGCGCGGGGCGGCGCGGGGCGGCGCGGGGCGGCGCGGGGCGGCGCGGGGCGGCGCGGGGCGGCGCGGTACACACACGGCGGTGCAAGACGTATTAACACTCATCCTCGCATGGCGCGCTGTGAGGGGGTCCAAGGCAATGAGCGATGCCTTAGGACGCGGAAGAGTTTTCGCCGCCGTCATTCACGGTAGGGTTGTACCCGATTATGGGGTCATCGAGTACCTACACGTTTAGGCGCAAACAGGTATGTCTAATAATTTGTTGAGAATTTTGATATTCACCCGAAGATAATCACAAAACTTACACTCATCTTTTCGTAGATATTTATAAAGTGTATGGATTCCACCATGTTGTTCTCTTTGCATCAAAATAGGATGAACCCGTAAGCGTCTCTTTGACTTTTTACTTTTATTTAGCCATTTATTTACATAAAGTATGGAAACACTACCTCCTTTTTTAGTTAAATTCATAATATTCATTATGACTACACGTATGATGTTCGTTGCTAGCAACGTATTATAAAAAATGTACAGTGATAGACAAATCAAGCGGCGGCGGTGCGGCGGCGGTGCGGCGGCGGTGCGGCGGCGGTGCGGCGGCGGTGCGGCGGCGGTGCGGCGGCGGTGCGGCGGCGGAGCGTCCACAGTGCCGTCTACACAAGCCCTATGAATACTATTCAGAAACATAACTCCATAAGCGCATCCATGATAGTTGATTCTACTGTATTTATTTATTGGTTTTATATCTTACAAAGAATGATGTAGCTAAATATAAATACGAGAAAGTATGTACTGGAGATATTTACCAGTTCTCAAAGCACTTTCTTAACGTGTCACTACGCGCACTCGTCGCGTCGTCAGGTGTATCACGTAATAAATAGCCTTCAACCGACAATATAATATAGACATGACCTCGCTCTTCCTGGAATGGTTGCGGACCTACTCCTTTTGGTAGTTGATCACATTAATATATGTATATACGCTACATTGAGCGATGACAACTATATAATCACTTTGTTCCTTTAAACTGAGCTTTCAACGTATCACAGTCCGTTTATTTTACCTTTTGACGTTCACCGAGTGTGCGGTCTGGAATTAATTTTAATATGGAAACCATTCAATTACGCTACCTGAAACTGACAACAGTTAAATAATACTTTTTTATTAACTACAATAATAACAGCGCTAGATATTTCTTCTAGATAATCAAATAGAACATTAGAACTATTGGATCTATTAAATCATAACATACTGTTTTTTTTTCTTTCTAAGTAATTATTTCTACATAATTTATATGTTAATAAGTGAAACAAAAGCTTTCGGTACCTTTTTAAGCGTATTGCATGTACGGAAACTCGACTAGTGCCATTGCACTTAGACCCCCAAAATATTGACATTGTCACTCAACGAAAAGTGTCAGCAAGTGATGTAGATAATACTCATTGTTTTTTGACTATTGTAAATGTCAAACAGAAAATGGTCTATGATTAAAAAGTCGCAGGTCGAATTTCGAGCTCAGGGCGATCGCTAGTACATAACAAATCTGCAAAATAAGCGGACGGAACCAACCGTATGAGCAAGGATCGGAACACGAATGAATTAACAATTATGAATGTTGATAAGAGTAAAGCACAGATTAAGTTGTGGAGTGAAGGAGTACCATTTAGACACGTAGATACTATATTTATATTACAAAAGAAGGCAGTTCGAGCAATCTACAATATGAAACCTCGTGAATCACTAAAGAACACGTTCCAGGAATTAAAGTATTTTAACTTTGCCCTCACAATACATTCTTGATAAATTAATGTGTTCGTAAAAACTTAGACAAGCTAGATTTAATATTAATACTAGAAATATAAAAAAATTAGTCGTACCATTTTTTAGACTTAGTGAAACTAGTAAAAGTTTTTTAGGTAATAGTGTTAGGTTCTATAACAAGATTCTGTAGCAAATTTCCCGGACAACATGTTCAAGGACCATATTGTCAAGCAGGTTTTACTATCAAAAAGTCATTATGTGAATGATAGTGCTGTCTGGAAGTGACTCCCTCTCTGTGCATCCACAAAATTATTATTATTGTACCTAATTTATTAACACTTGTACAGTTGAAAAAAAAGGTAAACCCGATCGAGTTCCTTACAGGTTCTTCTCGATTACTGGGATACCTTTCAAACTGGCAGTAGTGTTTTGACTTTCAATATTCCTTCTTAGGGCCTAAATTGAATAAAGAATTTCTTGTATTTGATTTTGATCTCATTTACCCGACTGCAAAAAGGAAGATTGTGTTTTTTGAACGTACATATATAAAAAAAAAACGCATTCAAAACTCGGCAAATATTCTAAATATAATATGTAGAATTCCATTAAACTCTAGCGAACGCACATCTTCACCGAATTCGGATTATTCAATCCAATAATAAAACATTATTCAGCGCTCGCTGATACGAGATCGAATTTTTTTTATACATAAAACTCGAAGACACTCGCAATTTTCATATATTATCGTATCACTCGTTGGAAATATTGAAAAAATATTAAATTTATATATTTTACTACGTGGTTATGTGCTAAAAAGCAAACAAATATTTTTATGTAGTTGAAAACTCTTTTGAATATTATTGCAACTGATTTCATTGCAATTTAATTGCTGCTGCCAATTTACAGTCAGTGTAATATCAACTATTAGTATTAACTGTCTCTTCTTAACTCTTACTTTATTTTATACTAGCTGTATCCGCGACTTCGCTCACGTGGACTACAGAATGCCCGCGCGATTATTGCTCCCCGCTCCTGACTATTTTAAAAACAAAAATGCTTATCGTGGGTGTTCCTTAGAACTATGTAATGTAATGTATTTATATGTATATTATAATGTACATTACAATTTATATGTAGTGTAGAGTAGTAAATATATATTATAAACTATACAAAACTCGATAGTTTAAAAAGTGTTATCATAAAGTCATAGTTGCGAAAATTGCGCTTAGCTCGCGACCATTTTGTTGCGAGTAATTTCCTTGGTTGCATATTATATTGGATCCACGATACCTTCTACGGTATTCATTTAAATGGAAAACTGTAAAGTACAATCTTAATCTACATTAAATGTCCTAGTTAACTAACTTATTTATATGGATAAAGATTAATACTGAATATGAGAAAATAGCTTCGCAAATAACTTAATATTTAAATTATTTTGTGGAAGATAAAAATGGTTACTGTGAGTCAAACTGCTTTGACGACGTGATTACAACAACATTGAATTTTCTCTAGTAAATATACAAAAACTTAATTAAAATGTATCGTGTATGCAAACCTTCCGTAAAAAATCTCTAAACGACATTGAAAACCGTATAAAAATCTGTTGCGTGGCTTGAAGAAGTAAGTGGATATATAAACAGCCGTGGATAGCGATTTTCTTTTATAATATGTGGTGGAAATATTTTGATAGGAAAGAGAACGGAACTTGCTACGAACTCGCGCTATTTATCTTGCTGGTTCGCGATTCTGATTCCACCACAATTTCACTTTGAGTAGTTCTTTAAAAACACACTTTAAATCCTGGTAAGGTTTTCATCAATTTGACTGATACCCTTTTTTATAGATTAAATGATTAGCGTGCGATGCGTACCGCTCAGATTTCGAGAGAGCGGTGATGGCGGTTGGCGGTTGTGTGTTCCGTTCTTTTGAAAAGGGAAGGGGTAGCATGAACTACATATATTAAATATATAGCGTGTGAAGTATAAATAGATAGAAAAGTATACATAAAATTATAAACATACAGATGGCGTTACTACTATGTATTGATTGATAATAACAATGCTCAAACTCGCAATATGACAGTGTAGGAGGCATAGTGTTTGAGAGGCAAAATAGGCACAATTATAATGCTTTTTACATTTAGTAATCTTTTTAATACAACGTTTTCAAGCAAAGACCCAAAGTCTACACAATTGGCGTTCAATAGACCTTTTTCGGACAGTTTGTATGATCAGTTTCGATGTCCAAATCCTTTATCACAGAATTCTACATATCTCAAAACCGTACCTAATACATACATCGCATAATAAATACATCAAAACAAATACGTTTGTTAAGAAAAATATATGTTTTATTATGATTTCATAGCAAAAAGTACGATAGACTTATACCATATATCTAGATTATTCTAGATCTAACCGGTTTCAGGCAGATTGGAACAGTAATAAAACAAAATCGAACAATGCTACGTCGGGCTAGTCGTTGTCGCATAAATATAACCATCTTTGATTGCGTTAGGGTTGTCCTAACGATAAACAATTTTGTATATTATTTTACATTATCAACAAAGTACCTTTTAGAGATTATTTGTTGAACGTAATATAACTCTGTTAACTAGTCCATGTAATAAATAGGTTGATAACAAAATACAATGCATCGAAGAGAGATGCTGTACTTAATGGGATCTTCTACTCCTCTGTCATATTCACGAATCTGTGAAATTTAAGTAAAATTTTTCGAAAACCCATAACATTTTATAACACAGCCCCATTTATTAAAACGAAGCAAGGCAAGCAAGCCAAGACGGATTGGAAGCAGACGAACACATTGAGAGAATTAAAAGAAGATAAAACGAGTAATTCTAGAAAGCATTTATCATGAAGCAACCCTGAGATCTTGATTAACAAATTCTTAGATAGATCTGAACTGGAAAGTCTTGGTACTTGCAAAAACTCTCCGAGTAACGTTTTCACGTCGAAAGTGAACTATCGACGTCCAATTTTATTAAAGTGTAAATTACGCATACATTTGAAGAGTTTTCAGATTTTTAATTAAAAAATGATTGGTTTTCATTTGCTAAAAGGTGAAATTTCATCCAGAAAGTTGTAGATAGAAGAATTAGTACCTACTAGATTCAATTAGTCTTGTATTGACTGATGTGCTGATTTCAATATTTATTATAATCTACTCAATCAAGCAATTAATGAATTTATTTATTACAAAAATCACAGATAAAGATACATTAAATTTACCAATAATTCATACATTACATTAAATTATAAATCCTTATAATTTCATCAAAAAAATCCACTGCTCGACATAGGCCTTTCCCAATAATCGCCACAAGGACTTGTTCTGGTCTGCTTGCATTCAGCGGGTTCCCGCAACCTTATATATACTTTATTGTACAAAAAGAAAGTACAAAGGGAGGACTTTAGGCTAAAAAGCATTCTCTACCAAAAAAAAAGAAAGAAAAATGTAGCCAATATTAAATTGCTCCAAGAAAAACCTACGTAGGGAATACTTGAAGGAAACCAGAGAGTTGGCTAGTTGCATATTGATAGGAAGCGAATTCCATAGTCTAACCTTCACTAGGTAGGTGCTCGATGGTCCACCTTGCGGCGGGTCTGCTCACACTGCGTCTTCTGGTAACTCTTCGGCTTCATCTGCCATCCGTTCCACAAGCAATGTGCTGGGGCCATTCATTACTGCCACTTAGATCTAGCAATTCTTAGGGTTACATCGGGAACTTTGGTTCTTGGTTCTCATGCAAAGAAACTCGTGGGTCGTTAGTGAAAAATAGACTGAAAGTTATGTTTCCTATCGGTTATTCTATGAGGCAAAAAGTTCTCCGCTCATCTCCTCCGCGCCATAATTGCTATCATTTATGTCTGAAATACTGATCGGTCTATGCAAGTTCTTTCACTAAGAGAAAGCTACATTATCTCATAATGCTTTAGACTCTTTAATTTTTATTAAATTTTATTTAACACAAGCGAAGTCTTTGGCGGTTGCTAGTACATTTTGTATTATTATAATGATTATATTTTGTTATATTCTATTTTTTATACCAAATAATCTGAAGTTTATCTAAAATATTGAAATTTGTACATAAATATGCCTTCAGTTTTTTTTTTAATTATTATTACAATACTTACTATACATAATATATAATATTTATATATTATATAATATGAAAGTTTTTTTTTAAACTACAATTTTGTTATTGATTATTTTCTTAAACACACTTATGTTGCCTTTGCCAATATTAATATTGAAGGTAAAGGCGTTGATGAAAATGTTCCCAGGCTGTAAGGATTCACTTAATTTATTTTTCAATGCTTTGCTGCTGCTCTACGTTCCGCCTGTAATAATACCTTTTGCAATTTATTAAAATATGTTAGACTCTGGGAAATAGGGCCCGGCCCAGTAATGAACTTCGGGTCCAATAATATAATAATAATGAATCAAAGATTTCAGACGGTCTTCACGTGCCTGTCTTCAGGTGATCGTGATTTGATTTTTTACTACTATATAAAACATTTTCGGAATTAGGTATTATTTTTTGGCAAGTTTTCTCTTTTTACTTAGATATATTGAATGTAAAATATATATACTTATTAACTTGGATTCGATTACAGTTCAGAGCGATGTTTTTATTACATTTATTTTACTTATGTTTATGTTTGGACTATTTGTCAAATGTTTGTGTTCAATAAGTACTACAGTACATATATGTGTTTATAAGTAATATAAATTTAGATCGAATTAGTTTTGAAGCTGATATTGAGTAGAAATCAGTATAGTATTTTTATAGCACCAAAGAGGCTAACATGGATATAGAGAACGAATGAATAAGAATAATGGAAAATAAAATTCTTAGATATTAATAAAAACTAAGACTCTGTTAAGTTGGGGTTGTTAGCCAACAATGTTTTAATACAGAAGTTGTGATATTCTTCGTCATTTAAAAAAAAATTGGCTATTAACAAGAGAAGATTTTAATTTTGCGTAATAGTATGTATGCACCTTTCGAACTGTTGACAATTGGCAACTAGATATGATTCAAAATTATCTCTTCTATGTCCATCTAATTTATAATAATTACATGTCAAACGATGAAAAAACATGTCAAAATCGATATTTCAATAATGGTATAATGAACGGGATAAAGGAAAACAGTGATCTCGCAACATTTATAATGTACTTAGTCTTTTGAAAAAATCGCGACAAAACACTTCTAAAGTCAACCATTTTGACAACTGATGCTTTTTTAGCACTAAAAAGTGGTACAGCGATATACACAGAAAATCCGTAGCCTTTCTCTGTTACTTTCCGTATTTTATGTATGTCGCTCTTTCAGTTCGTAGTAAAAGAGTAATAAGTATTCCAAACTCTTTAAGCTGTTCTATCTACGGTTTAAATCGTCGTGATTATTGATACTTTAATTATAGAGAATACTGTAGTAGACCATCTGTCTTAGTGAGTTATATGCGACCGGTAATAACTTCACTAAATGTCAAGTTACGGAAGGAAAGTGTTCTTTCTTTTCCTTAAAGAACACTCAGTGAGCGGAAGCAGTTAAAATTTCTGTTTAATTTCTCTTAGTTCTCCTTACATGAAGCTATATTTTATTCATGATAGTTTTAATCAAATGTATAATATAATTTTTTTCGTGATGACCACCATCGTTTGTATTATTAATTACATATTATTATTATAAAAGGCAAATATTAATCACTTTCAAATTAATTTAGCAATTACATAATATTTTGAAAATAAAAAAAATTGATGATCGATTGGTTTAAACCGAGTAAATGTCGATTTGATGTCCACTGATTTGAGCTCCGTCATGTACCTTAATTTTTTATTTATTTTGATATTCATATACGTGTATTATATTTAATTTCTCTTTGCTTTTTTTAAATAATAATATAAAATATTATTATTATCTTACTTAGCTACTTATATTCAGGCTTTAACATTATCGCAAGATGTAACTTCCTCTTTTTAAGGAAACGCATGAATATGTAAAAGCTCATTCGCCTCACTTAAATGTAACTATATATTCCTTGTTAGAAATAATAAATATATGTATAAAGTGAATTCAATTTAGTAATTTTAACTGAATTACGTTAACCCGAACTATGTAACAACTGATCGATATTCCACTGTTCTCCATTCGGTTACATCACTAAATATGAAATTTTAAGTGGATAACGTCATGTCAATGACACACTTCAAATAAATAAACGTTTAAAGTGACAAGCTTACGAAAAGCCTTAAAGCGAAGAAAATAGTACTCCCAAGGAATAGCCGCGGGCTTATGTAAATAAAGCACTGTAGATCAGTCGCAATGTTTCTTGCGCGACACTCACGCTTCTCACCCACGCAAATACTTTATAAAGGAGGATTTGAACTATATAACTAATAATGGTAGTATGTAAATCTCTCACTGCGCGAGAAACCGCCAATCACAACGCCATCCTTCGAAATATTGGCAATTTCGATTACGAAGTCTATTTATTTACAGTTCTACATTTGTTTGCAGTAAAAGAATGTATTCCTACAAAATACAAGACAATTATTAACAAAAAAAGGAAATAAACTTCAATGATTTTGAGGAATTTTCTGATGTAATTTCAAAGTTACAGATCCAATGCCAATGAAATTAAAATAAGACCGCCCTTGAAGTACCCCCTTTTCAACAAAAAAGAAGAATCTAAATCGGTTCATAAACAAAAAAGTTATGGCTGAACAACTATAAAAAGAATATATTCAAATTCTTCTCCACCTTTTGAATTCGGTTAAAAAGAAAAGTAGATCAAACTCACTATTCAGGTTTTCTTAAGTCGCAGTTTTAGTTCAAAGAAAATACCCATACACAGAGTATTTCATGCTCGTATTTGCAGTCTAAGTGGTTTATACTTACTTAATAATTGTAGTCCTCCAGTAGATTTTTTCTTCTGTCGCTTTTTGCATAAGCTACTTGTACTTGTTTGGATGTTCAAAACTGAGTTTTCCTCTATCGAAATATTTATTTATTTATTTTATGGGAAGATTAACACCTATTTATCAACAAATATAAGTAATCACAAGGTATACTTACACATCCATTTAAAGGTCGTCCCGAACAGTAAAAAAAAACAAGCTTCCAATGCTCCCGAATGCATAAACACTGCATCGTACTATATTATCAAATAAACTATGGAGTAAATAACAAGAGATAAAAAAAAAACAGACAGAAAAGACAAACAGAAGTTAGGTTTGGTGAGAAAGTGAAAAGATTACTTGCAATCGACACTGCCAAAAAAATTCATGTCTTGTATATAGTAGTGACAAAAATATAAATATTGCCAGTCTCACTTATGCAGTTCAAGAAATTCACAGCTTGCCATAGGAAAATATTGCTTTCGCATTTCTATGTGATTATAATAGATACAAGCGATACATCATACATAACAAATTAAAAACGGCTTGCCACGCTTCTGGTTTACTTTGTATTTAATAAGACCTTAAAAGAAGAGAGATGTGTGCTATTTTTATAAATTTTTCTTTGCTCACGTAATCGGAGCGTCATAATTTCAATGTGTGCGTGTTCCGCGACGCAATCTCTTTTCTACGAATTTTTACTTGACGTTGATAGTGAATTTTTTTTAATGTTCAAAAATAGTACAATTTAATAAAGATTGTAAACATTGTTAAGAGTGAAATCAGGTAAATTCAGTAAAACAAGAATAGAAACTATAAAAGGCAGAAATATAGTCAGATTACATAAGCAAACTCATTTACAACAAAGTCGATTGATTACGTTACGGAGAACACATGGATTCCAGGAATAAATTGAAAATTTCCATTTATTGTTCGTGAAATATAATTAATCCGCTAATAAAAACAGTCAGTGGACTCGACTGCGACATGGAAATGCTGTTCGGACTGTCTCATGCATGCAATTTGATTACCCAGTTTTAATTGTAACTGTTGGAGTGACCTAAAAATTCGGTAATGAAAATGCTAGGGTTGTCAGCAATAAATTTTACGTCATAATATGCTCATATGATAAAATAAAAATGAGTTTAATGTATTTGATATTTATAGTAAAAACATAATTAGTTTATAATAGGTATATAAAATTTTATTATATAACTTTATTTCTTCCTGGCAGTCATATTCTAATGTGCCGAAACTAATTTGAATTGTAAACATTACAACTAAATAATGAAGTTTATATAACTCTTCTGTACGTATGTATGTAACACCCCCTAAACGGGATTACCGATTTTGATTTCAAAAACACTGTGTGAGTTTCTGGGTAGTTAGGTTCACAACTGGACCCAGTTGGCGCTGTGTTCGAGTTCTAAGATATTTTATTTTATTTTTTGATAATTTTTATTGAAGTGACAACTTCCTTAGCATCGTTTTGATTGTAAAGTCGATGAAACGAAACGAAAAAGGGAAAGTTTGTTGTTGCTACGCAATAATGAATTTTATTACCTCACCAAAAAGGCACGAAACAAAAACTTTTTAGATAACACTTATGACATTCTGTTACTGATTGATATTGTGTTAGGTTACCATAGATATTTCATATGTGCATTAATTGAAAATTATATTGTGAATAATGATTCTGAGTACTTGTATGTATATTTTCATAAACTTTATATTAGTGTGTATTTGATCATTTTCTGAATTAAAGAAAACATAGATGTGAAGGTTTCACTTCTACCACGTGTGAATGGCACACATTTTTTTTAATCTATATTTTTCTCATAACAGAACATACTATACCACAAAATTTCACCCAAAATTATTTATTAAAAATTCGGATATCGAAAAACGATTCCTGAACCCGCTAATAGCAAGCAAGCCAAAATTTGCGCAGAACGACTGTCGGGTCCGCTAGTACTGTATATATTTGCATGTGTAACTGTTAGATGTCTTTGGAAATATAAAATCAGTCATTTAAACTTTTATTTCTACTATGTAATTATTACCCTTCTGATTTATTAAAAAGCATTATCTACTAATCCTCCAAGGGTGCACTAGAAAGGCATGAATAATGTTTGTCGAATGATCAGCTGCTCTAAGAAAAATCACGTAGCATACGCTTGAAATGTTCCCAAGCTTCGCTAATTGGATGTTGACTGGAAGCGAGTTCCATAGTCGCGCTGATCGATCGCGTACATTAGTAGAATGAGTTGGTTTATTAAGAGTTAAGGACTCGGAAGATTTTAGCTCTATATTATGTGCAACAACAAGAGATTGAAATATTATTTTTAAATACTTACGTGTTTAGGGATATTTAAGTATGGAGAAAAAAGATAAGTCTTCTTACATTGCTAAATAAGCAACAATTTCAACCTAATTCAGTATTCAGATATATTGTCAGATTTACAAAAACGAAACGTATGCAGGCATTGATTAGTCTATTTATCCATCCATTCATTAATCAGAAAAAAAATCTACTTCCAGCCAGCGGGCTCTCGTAACCTTCACTAGACCGTCGGTACACCTTGTGGTAGCGGGTCTATTTACGCTGTATCTTCCATTACGTAGCAGCCACTTGAGACCTCTATAGTCCCATTGGCCGTCTGTTATACTAGCGATGTGCCCTGCCCACTGGCACCTAAATCTAGCAATTCTGAGAGCTATAACGGTGACTAGTACTTCTACGAATCTCCTCGTTCTGATTTGATCACACAGAGAAACTCTTCCATAACCCTCTCCCTTTGAGTAACTCAGTAGACTACGAAGTATATTAAAGAGTTCTTCTGACGGATCCAAGTAAGCGACGTCTGCGTATTCTAGAAGTGGGAGAAGATGGGTGTTTACTTGACAAGTAATTCAATAAATATATTCTTCGCTCCTTTCAACTGGAAATTCTTATCAACTGTTACGACTTTCTGCAACAAACAACCTTGGTTATAAAAAGATTAATGTGTACTTGAAAATGTTAAATCTGAAAGTAATAATAGCAAACGACAAAAAAATGTGGTTGTACCTATATAATTGATGATTGTTACTTATAGGTTAATAAAGATTAATAAAAATCGTTGTTTTTTTACACACTTAACAGCTGTTAATTAGCTCTAAGTGTAAGTAGCAAAGCAATGAAACGCTTTTATCAACGAAGTTACTGTGTAAATTTTTATTTCGATAGGATTAAAGTTATTTTAAAACATGAGAGAATGAAGAGACGCAAAAATATATGTTACCTAGCCATGATTTATTATGTTAACTAAATCTTTATCCTGATCATATGACCTTTGTCCTCGTGAACGAACAAATTTTTCAAGGTCACTCGCAGGTTTCGCAATTTATAAAAATATGATTCTGGAATTTCATCTTTAAAATTGGATCGTGAATGGAATAGTTTTAAACAGTATAATTTCGAGAACTAAAATATTTTTTTGGTACTTTGTCTCTTTTCAGGAAAAGTTGTAATAACAACCAAAATATTATAATAGCGATCTTTAAATTGGACAACCCTAGTCCCAACCGCAGTTCGTTATATTTGAGCATCAGCTGCTAATCTGTACTAACACAGTTCTCTAGTACGTTTTATTTCTGCCTTAGAGTTTATTATATTAATTTTGTTATTAAATTTAATCGTGAATGAGATTTTACGTACTTACATTGTATATTTTGTATGTAAAAGGAGGCCATAATTATTATATCTATCGTTATAAGAAATATGTAGTTATGTCTATATATAAATAAATAACTACTCTATAAGCAAGTGACCTCAAATTTGACATAATTTTTTTTGTCCGCCTGTCTGGATATCTGGATTTAAAAAATAAATGAGAATTCTGAAATGAACGTGAAAACTTATAATAGACTAGCTGTTACTATGAAATATCTGATACTAATCATTCGAACTGAATGTAAACTCAATTTGTAATAAAAACAAATATTTTACCGTTACTAGTTCGCAGACGTCGCATCGCGTCGCGTCGGGCCGTAACAAATGAAAAGGCCGGACCGTTTCAATTGTCCTTTTATCTTTGTACTTTATGCACTTTTGATTCGTATCTTACTACGGAGGGCATCTCCTAGCAACACCCTCCTCCGTGAATTTTATTAGTCCCTCCTGAGAAATGTATTATTTTTTTCCTCGAGAGGTTTTACGATGTCACCCTCCGCGGAAGAGCCCTCGGGCTTCTATTATATCAACGTATACACGTGTTTTTGTGATGGAGGCAGAGAATTTATTTTACTATTTTTTCTATCGATTCTTTGATTGGTCCGGTTGACTACTTTTTACATACGATTTGCTCGTAGTAATTCTACCAGTAATAAGAGTATATACAAATATATTTTTTTAGTGTAAATGAGATAAGCTTGGCTGTAGTGTGATTTGCAGATCACGTAGATATAAAGTACGTAGAGTAATTTGATACTATTCACATTTACCTGTATCTCAATACTAAAAGGTATCTATATGTTAATACGTGAAGTAAAAGCTTTCGGTACCTTTTTAAGCGTATTGCGTGCACGGAAGACTATGAGATTTGGCATGGTTAAAGTTTATATGGAGAAGGAGTGCAGAAAGCTTAAAGGTATCTAAAATATCTTTTACTAATATATTAAATTAAATTAATTAATACTGCGAATCCTAAACCGACAAGTGCCATTGAACTTAGACCCCCCCCCCCCCCCCTAAATATTGACATTGTCACTCAACGAAAAGTGACAGCTAGTGATGTAGATAATACTCATTGTTTATGAATAGTGTAAATGTCAAATTGAAAATAGTCTATGATCAAAAAAAAAAGTCGCTGGTCGAATTTCGACCTTAGGCCGATCGCTCGTAAGAGATAAATATACTAGGATACCTTTATACTATTATCTACTAAATACTATTTTTAATTTTTTATAAATATGTCCAACCTCAGGGGACAACCTCAACAAGCAAACTCAAGGGAGCAAGAGGGGTATGCCAGACTCGAATGACTAAAACCCAGCGGTGCCGCGGTGTACCATTCGCCACCGAAATGGGGCAACATGGAAACGAGTATGCACGCCACCCGGTACCTGCCTGCACAACCCCAGCTGTCTGGGACGCACGTTCGTCCTCCTCGTGAGCCCTCTCCGCGGTCTCCTTCTGCTAGATTACTTTCTCGCAAAAGGAAACCATTGCCAACCATGTCACCTCACTGTCGAGCAGAGTATTCTCCGCACTCGGCAGTGAGAGGTCCCTTCCTACCACCGTGGTCAGAGCACGGCGCTACCTCTCCCACGCAGCACACTCCAAAAGTATCATGCCAGCCTGCATTAATTTAACAAGATTTGCGCAGGTTGATCATGAAACGCGACACGCAAAAGCGAGTCACTGTGACGGACTTTACACCACAAGCATGGTGGTCGCGACACTTGCGAACCAGTCGGGCGAAACAGCTATCGCCATTTCCTCGTGTTGTTGTTATACGGGAGACAAGATTTATCGTTTAAAAAAAATCACCATCGTGCTTATAATCAGGCATAGTTCGGTCACTTTGTCGTACTGCTATATAAAAAAATATTAGGTGTAGCCTTGTAAGGTAGCCCTAAAAGAGAGATTAAAAACAAAAATTAAAATGAAAAAATCTTTATTCAATTGAGCCTTTAAGAAGGCACTTGTGAACGTCAAAACACTACTGCCGGTTCGGAAAATATCCCAGACATCGAGAAAAACCAGTAAGTAACTCGATCGCGTTTATCTTCTTTTTCCAACCATACAAAAGTGTTAATATAAAACAATAATAATAATTTAGTGGATGAACAGAGAGGGAGCCACTTCCAGACATCACTCTCATCCACATATTGATCCATCCTATAATAACCTTTTGACAGTAAAACCTGTTTGACATGGTCCTTGAACTTGTCGTCCGGCAAATCGGTAATGTGCTTCGGAATCTTATTATAAAACCTGACACTATTACCTAAAAAACTTTTATTGGACCTACTTAGTCTAAAACACGGTACGACAAATTTTTATTAGTAACATTGTGCTGAACTTTGACAAACTTTTAAGAACCTTTCTTGTCCCGTACAAGTAAGTAACTGACTGCTTGACTTTAGGACAATTGTCCATTACCTCGATAACCACCAATTTAGGACATATCTAAGAAATATTTTGGCTTTATGTTATGTAAATGGAACATTGAATTCACTATAGTGTGTGACATAAAACAGCACAAAGCGCGATAATTTAATTGATGAGGTGGCTTAAAATATACCTTGGTTCAGGTTGAAATTCCATTCGTTTAATTGAACAGTGTTATTAATTTAATTAGTTTGTTGGCAGTAAAGGAAAATGTATCGTTTGATTTAATAACAAAATCGCGAACAAACATTTTCATCAAGTAACGCATGACTTAATCCTGAGTATACCTAACACACACGAGTGAATCTCGCAAAGAAAATCAAAATTATTAATTGATATTAAGCCCTAATAAACTAATTATAAAAGATACACTCTATTAGTCTATCTACTATCACATAATTTGATAATTATTGTTTTGAAATTACTCTCTTCAACTTTCTTCATCCCTTAAATTTATATAAAATATTATTCAAGATAATTTTGTTAATTGGTTAATGTAACCAGTTAAATTCCAATTACATTGGGTCGAGGTGTCGAGAGCCATCCTCCGCTGTTGATTTGACCCCACCATCAAAATAATATTCAATTAAGTCTCCTCACTGTATAAATGGTATTTGCATTTCCTACGAATATATACTACATTTATGTCATCTATAAATTAAAAAAAAAAAATAATAAAAAGGTAAATTTTACCTATATGAATTTGGATGTTTCTTTGAAGCAGGTAATATCTGGAACTGATCTGATTCCGAAAATTGTTTCACTGGCCGACGTATAGGCTGATGAATATAGTCTATGTCTTGTTATTATTATGTTTTGTCTTGTAATAGATGTATTCGAATTCAATGATATCTTCTGATATTAATATCAGGTGATAAGTTAGGACAATGGCTAAGGATAATGTAGTCGAAGACGGTGATATGCAAAATTTTGGATGAACGCAGGCTTTCAAGTGTTCTGCTTAATCTATGATAAAGGTATCTGATCACACTGACTATTGGAGACAGATTTTATACTTATGTATGGTACCTTACCAAGTAAGTATGAGCAGATGCCCAAGTACCACATGATATGATACTGTATTTTCTATGAAGGCTTAGTTAGCGAGCATCTTCAAATTGAAAATCTGTAGCTAAACATCTTTGGGCAGCTGCATTTGAAAGCCGAGTTTTTTTGCTTTCTCGTATTCGATTACGTTTACTTAATCTTATCAACCTGCAAATGTCCCAGGCACCAACCTGCAAATGTCAAAGGCAAAGTCCTCTTAACAAGAGAAGGTACGGGCTTAATCACAACGCCAGCCTAGAACGTATTGGCGATTTCAAACACCAAGAAATCGTCAGTTCTGTATTGTTTCTAAATACAGTGGCACTGAAGAACATTACTCGAGAATCAGGTTTCCTCACTATGTCTTCCTTCACCGTCAACCAATAACGTTACCAATTTTAAGTGTTGCGAATATGTGCGCAAATTCCGAAAAATTCGTTGGTATACGCCGTGGTTATACTTGCGGACATTGAATCGAGGTTAGAAGTATTATACATCTATTTACTTAACTTCGTTCGTCATAATAAACACATCATAAATAATCATATCGAATAAACAGAAAGCTATTCCATATAGAAATAAAGTTTATATGTATATACTCAACAGTATTATCCGAAGGATTGTCGTATAAAAATGTAAATAGAATTTCATGCCTAATGGTCTTTAAAATATTCATTTTAAGGGTCCTGTACTGGGACTTGTAAAGGGAAAT
This sequence comes from Saturnia japonica, assembly GCA_033032175.1. Lineage (NCBI taxonomy): Eukaryota > Metazoa > Arthropoda > Insecta > Lepidoptera > Saturniidae > Saturnia > Saturnia japonica. Next base: position 1,151,465 of record CM065308.1, on the reverse strand, counting down.
TTATAATTAATATGATCCTCGTCCGTCTTCAGGGATTACTTGTTACCAGAAAGTTCTTCAAAGGCTTTCGGGTAAAACAGTCGAGATCAATGGACGAATTACTGATAAAAATGTTGTAAGGTACGATCATAAGTAATAGGCAAGTAATAAAGTTGTATTTGATTAAAATTCACATCAGATAAGGTTTCATATTGGTAGGTACAGTCATTACTTATAATATAACCTAAATGCTCCGATATATTTATTTTTATTTTTATTAGTCTCCTTTACTTCCCTCTCAGACATTAATCCGAGACTTGTAATCCTATTCACTTTTGTTTTTCTATGCCTCTTAGTACCCCCAGTTTATTCAGTCTGAAGCTTATTCTAATACATTGTTTTAATTCTATTCTTAATTCTGATTTTGACGATTTCTAGTACATTAATGGTTACTTCTTAATCTACTTCACAATTTTTTTTCTCTACTTCGTTCTTACTTTTCAACGCATCAAATTTGTTAATTAAATATCTTTATTGCTGTCGCCGTTCTCTTGTATTGTTTGTATTTATATATTTATTTATTTGAACACTTACATAATAAACACTAAAACAATAAAAGAAAAATAGACAGAGAACATTGCTTAGTGATACTATAATTAAAAGTGTACACTACATGATAAATAGAATATAGCGAGTAACAAGAAACAGAAGAGAGAGCAAATTAAAGGTAATAAACAACTTAAATTCTAATAAATCTTAAACTACTGGATCAACATTATTCTCCTAAGTGAGCAAAATATTTTTTGATTGCTGGAACGTCGTCATTTAAAATGTCTAGCTTGTTAGATTTGTGGAGTATGTTAACAAGTCTTGTTATTCATGCTATGGGAGAATTATACTCCATGTTCGAGACAACTCCTTCTGTTGCAAACAGATTAAAACTAGCTGGTCTTGGCAATTTTCTTTGAACAGTAAATGTCAAATACGATAAAAGGTTCGGTGCCTCTATGGCACCTTTAATCAACTTGGTGAGGAAAACAACGTCTAGCATGCGTCTTCGATTAGTTAATGTGTATCAGACGGTCGCCATAACTTTGCACTTTCTTACCTAAGTAACAAGCATAAGTAAAATACCATAGAAATTGCTTCTGTACACGCTCTACTTTATTAATATAAACATCGTGGAAAGGATTCCATGCAGTACTACAGTATTCTATTATACTACGCACCAGCGCATTGTATAGTAAAATTTTTGTGCTTGTGGACTGAAGTCCTTGCAGTTGCACAGTACAAAACCTAGACGTCTGAATCCCTTTGAGACGATTTCATATATATCAATGTTTAAACGAAGTTTACTGTCTAGAATGATGCCCAAATCGCGGATATGAGACACATTTAAAAGTGTATTGTTTCCAATATTGTATATGCAATGAATTGTATCTTTTTTTGGGTAAAATGGATGGAATAGCATTTTGAAACATTCAGGGCCATATTATTTGAAATACACCATTCACATAACCTATTTAAGTCCTTCTGTATCAAAGATATATCGGCATAACTATCAACAGACCGGAAAAACCTAAGGTCGTCAGCATATAGAAAGTAGTCAGAATTAGTGAAGCACTTACCTATGTTATTAATAAAAATGTTAAAGAATAAAGTGCCTAAATGGGAGCCTTAAGGCACACCAGAACAAGCTGGAAACCAGGCAGAGGCATCCATTGACTTCTACACTAGATTTTCTGTTTGATATATAGAATGAGTACCAACTGAGCAAGGACTGGGCGATACCATGGGTAGTAAGCTTGTCAAGTAATATGTCATGGTTCACTTTATCGAAAGCCTTGCTGAAATCTGTGTAAATGGCACTAACTGAGAGACGGCGATCAAGAAAAGATGAAACATGATTGATGAAGGACACAAGAATCGTATTCGTAGATCGCGATTTCATAAACCCATGTTGATGTATTAATAAAATGTTTTTAAAATGCCACGATAGAATAGGGTGTACCAGTTTTTCAAAAGTTTTGGTGAACGTAAGTAAGATCGAGATGGGTCGATAATTTTTCACTAGTTCTTTACTGTCATTTTTATGTATAGGTACTACTAGAGCTTTCTTCCAAGTTTCAGTGAAAATACCACTTGACAATGACTTATTAAATATGAGACAGAGTAGGTTCGCAGGAGCCTTTGAAGCCTTCATAGTAAAGATGGACGGTATACCATCCGATTCAGCGTCTTTAAATGGATTGAGTCTCTTTAATATTTTTAAAACATTACAGTCTTTGAATTTAAGAGAAGTCAGGTAGCTACTAGTAGTCTCAGGTGAATTCACTAACAAATTTGCTGAATGTGGACGAGTATTTTTGCTATATGCTAGAGAAAAATTCTCAGCAAAGAGATTAAAAATATCTTTGCCATTGTAAGCAGATCGTTGATCTAGATACATTTTATTTGGGTAGTGGCTACGTCCCTTTCTTTTCTGTTTGACGAATGACCAGAATAATTTAGGGTTGGACCGTAGACTGCACTCCAGTTGGGTTAAATACGCTTTAAATAGCATGAAGACATTAAAACTGTTGATCTGTCTTTAGCGCGAACAAAAGACAGTCGATCGCAAGGATTATTGTTAAATTTACGTAGCTTTTGTAGTTTTTGTTCGTAGTACATGCTCTGATACTCTTAGTAGTAGTATATTGTGTGTTTGTTATTGACGCTTATATGCGATAGTATGTATGTAATATGTCGTCATAGATTCATTATGTCAGTGTTTTTATTGATTAAACCATTTGTAATCTATTCCTTTTAAACTATTTTTTCTTAGATTTTTATTTCCCTTTCCCATTAGCGTAATTTCAATTTTTATTTCATAAACTCTATCAACTAACATCCTTTTCTGCTATACTCCAATTATCCTGATATTTGTTTGTGTTAAGTTGTTAAGTATAGAGTTATAACGAAACATTTTTTTGTTGTATTTTGTACTCATTACTATAAACATATAGGAATAATTTAACTAGGCGTTCGAGGGTAATCAGATATGATGTTAAGTCATAATAATCATAATCATTATCATTTATTTTATACAATGTTTTAATGTATAAAATTTAATTTATAATTTAATAAATGTAATTTAATGTACATCAAGTATGGCTGAACCCTGTCATCTGAACTAGGTATAACCTGTGTCTCAGGTAACAGTGTCTTTCTCAATATACAACAATTACACGATTTCTTACTCTCAAACTACGAATTAAAAGAACAAAATAAAATAACAAATGAGATAAACTACCGATAAATGTGTGTGTGTGTGTGTGGGCGTGTGTTTTTATGTATATGTGTGCGTGTGTGTGCGAACGTTTGCGTGTATGTGCATGTGTGTGCGTGAGTGTGTATTTGTGTAATAAATTTGCTTACAAGCATATGTACACAGTATGTATGTGGTTTGACATGAGAAATCCTCACTAATCTTTGTGTAATGGCATATTTACTACTTTACTGCTTGTAATAGATTTTCTATTCCATAATAATCATATTTATATAGAATTTCCTTTAATGTATTTCTTAGTCGATGATTATTAAGATTCTTAAACGTATTATGTAAGTTAAGGGAATTATATAGATATGGGCCTTGATATCGATATGTCATACGAGCCAGTGTAGTTTTAATCTGTGGGACAGGAAAACGATCAAGTCTTTTTTTACGGTTTGTTCCCGTTAAATTGGAACTCATATTTTGGTGGTAGCGTCTAATACATTGGTAGATAAATAACTTTCGAACAGATAATACTTTAGCCTGCTGATACAATAGTGTTGTAGGGTGTGTATAGGGTAGCCGCAATAGCACTTTAAGAACGGCCCTTTGTGCACGTTCAACAATAAGAAGCAGTGACCTAGACGCAGCACCCCACGAACAAATACAATATCTTAATAAACATTCACAAAGAGCCTTATACATTTGGATAAGGATGTTATAGTCAGCTACAACTCGTAGTTCTTTAAATATATATATAAGCTTCCGTATCCGACCTGATAATTTGTTAATATGTGCTTCCCACCTTAAATTTTCATCAATAGTAACTCCCAAATATTTTATACTTCTTGCTCGGCTGAGTTTAGCACATGAACATTCAACACTGTAATTTAATTGAATGCGATTACAGGGATATGAATGTATTTTTATGCTATAATTGTCCTTGGGTCTAGTTTTGTTTGTGATACTGAAACAAATAAATTTTGTTTTATCCACATTTAGCGATAAAAGACTATTATCTAGCCACGCTGAAACCTTAGATAACCCAGTCTCCGCGTATTCACGAACGTCATTCCAAGTAGATCCATGGAATAAGAGAACCGTATCATCTGCAAACATTATTAATTCAGAATCACTCGTATCGGGAACCTTACACAATTCATTGATATATATGAGGAATAACGTAGGCCCAAGTGTACTGCCCTGTGGGACTCCGTATGTACAGTACTCACTATTACTTATATACTCATTTACACGTACACGTTGATTTCTATTCGTCAAGTAGTCTGCAAACCACTGAAGTGCATTTCCTCGAATACCAATATTTTCTAGACGTGTCAATAATATGGGCACTGAAAAAGTATCAAAGGCCTTTTGTAAATCCAGAAACACACCAACACATTGGTCACCTTTATCGAGGTAGGAGGAAATCTGTGTGGTTACTTTTAAAACAGCGTCATCGGTCGATTTATTTGCTCGAAAACCAAATTGGTTAGGGGAAATGTAATCGATTTTATCTATATAATTCATTAACCTCTTGTTTACAAGTTTTTCAATTATTTTTGACAGAGAAGGCAGAAGGGAAATAGGCCTATAGTTACATGGAAAGGTTTTATTACCTGTTTTAAATATAGGTGTAATGACAGCGGATTTCAGAACGTTAGGGAATTGACCAGACTCGAAACTCATGTTACAAAGGTATGATAAAGGATGTATTAAAAATATTTTATAAGTTTTGAGAAAATTCGTTGATATGCTATCCCACCCTGGAGCCGTATTTGATTTCAGACTTGATATAATGCTTGCAATTTCTAAATGATCAGTCGGAAATAAAGACATTGTATTAACGGGGGTAATTATAGTTTTAGCGTGTTTGGCTAGTTCTATCTCAGTGGTATTAATTTGGCTTAGTGTAAGATTTGCTAGCTTGCATCCTATTGAGGTGAAGTATTGGTTAACAATGTTTAATGATTTAACATGGGTATTTTCAATTTCTAAGAGTTCAGTACTTGTTTTCTTGTCACTCCCTAAATTACAAACTTCTTTTTATAACGTTCCATGTACCTTTAATATTACCCAAATTTTTATTAAACTGCAACTTATAGTATTCTCTCTTTAATGACTTAATAATTTTGTTACACCAATTTCGATAGGAAATATAATACAATCTCATAGAATCATTCGGATTACTTTTAATTTGTAGATGGATCTTATCTCTACGGCGCAGTGATTTAATTACTCCTGGAGTTATCCATGGTTTCAGCGGTATATTTCGTCTTGTAACTTTTACTGTACTAGAGTACGTATTTAAAATATATTGCAATTTATTAATCAACCTATTAAATCCTAGATTAACATCTGTAGTTTCATAAATTTCCTTCCAGGTCTCTTTTGTAAGATATTCCTTAATACTATCAGAATTCAAAACTATTTTATATTTCGGTGGTGATTTTTTATTAATTTTGACATTACTGATATACAATAAAATAGGTGAATGGTCTGTTAGTTCATCAAATACTATTGTTTTCCATTTAGTATTACATTTCACCATAAAATGATCAATGCAAGAATCCATTCTTGTGGGGACAGTAATGCCTTGCCGTAGTCCGTACAATGCCATTAAATTTAAATACTCATGTACGAGGCTATTATTGGAATGTGGCAGGACATCAATATTTATATCTCCTGTGAAGATAATATTTTTAGTTTTTATGTCATTAAGGATAGCATCTAATGAATCAAGATACCTTTTGGGGTTACGAAAACAAGGTGGCCTATAAGAACATATTATTGTATAATTATTATTTATATTCAAAATAAGACAATTACCGTCTAAAATTTCCGGTTCAGTAGTCACTACTTTAACAAGTCATATGTGAACGAAGGTAATGAATACGCCCAGCCTAGAAAAAATATTAGTTGTAGCTGTCGGAATACATCGGATATTTCAAGACAAATCAATATGAGCATTTTATCTAGATAAACGGGATTTTCAATAGGATTTCTTAAAAGTTTGTCACATTGACGTTACTGTGCCTGATGGTAAGCACAGTACAATCAAAACACAACGGCGACCACCGAGAGATCTAAATCCATTGGCAGTTGCCGCTGTCGGTGCCTGCATAAATATCTCTTCACTTTACGCTTAAAGGACCCGTTGTCGTAAGAAGGAGGAACACATTGACCGGGTTTTTATAAGACATAGATAACTTTTAATTTCGTGCCGAGATAAAGGTTATTGTAAAAATGTGACTTCGAAGACTAGCGCGTGTAGTTCTGTTGTAGACAGGAGAGAAGGGAATTAGATTGAACAGCTCTTCAGAAGACAGTATATATTTCTTCAGCGAATTCTCAATTTTATTATAGGTCTGGAAATAATGTACACTGAAGTCGAGACGTACTACTACTAAGCTATCGCCACTTCAAAAGCCCTCATAAATGCCTCTCTACCCATCATAATATAATTCCAGGGACATTGAGAATGTAATTTACGGCGTATTATATAGAATATTGAAGTTCGTCGTATGTTCTTTAAATTATTCAGTTTACAGTATTCCAGAGAGAAATCCACAATATAAGTGGCCGACCCGTTACTGTCTGTAGGGATTAGTGTCAGACGAAAAAGTTGGTCCCAAGTCTTTGGACGTTTTGCCAAAGTTTTTGATACAAGCGACCCACTCCTACTGTACAAGATGGAAGACAAATTAATGTGTAGTGAGAGACTGTTGTCCAAAAATACATTTTTTAGAATATTTTTACAAATGGAAAATTATAAAGGCGATGATTGATGATGATAGAAACGGAGACGATGCATGTAAGGAATAATGGTAGTTAATAGAAAAGACGCGTGTGTGTGTACCCTTGGTGTATAATAATTAAAAAAAAATTGAATGCAAAAGGAATCATTTTCTTTTTAAATTTCCTTCATTTGTAAGTATCAGAGACAATCAAAGCAATAGCTACTCAGTCAGCTATGATTCCTGTTATTGTTTCCTAATAAATGTGTAAATGAATTGAACAATTGTTTTTGTAATTGAATTTATTATATTTTATAATTTTTGACCACATATTTGAAGACAATTGACTCTCGACAATACCGGCACTATCGGACACGTGACATCATACGAACGATCTTGGTACGGCAGTGATGCGGTAAGGCGGCGGTACTCCTGTAAAGCAAAAGGAGCTGAATGACGTAAGGCATTCTACTGCTGGTGTTGTACAGAGTTGTTACGCTGCCAGGTTATTGTTTGGCCAATATATTTTGTGCTCATTATGTAAAACCTTAAAACGATAAACAGTTAGTTCAATATTTCTGTATAATTTATCGACCAGGTCAAGATTATGATTCCACAGTCTTCACACTTGTGTTATTTATGTAACCATAATAAAATGCTATTTCACTCTTTGTTTGAAACACATTACGTCATTGGTTAGAACGAAGACACTGGCCGGGAGATGATTCTACGTATTCACTGTACAGTAAAAATAAGAATTTGAGAACTTCTTTTGTTTGTGCTGAGCTGGACGATACTGTGTAGCCGTGGATACTGTAACCGTATGAACGCTTGTAATACCATAGATATCACTAGCGCATTGCTGATCTTGAACACCCCTATTCCAAAGAGCTCTGGAAACCCAGGTCCCCACAGGAACACAACACTAGGATATTTAGCTGCGATCTACTGTAAAGTGGAGGTAGGTATTCCATCCCAAGTAGAGAGAAATCTTCAAATAAATTTCTGTGCCTTACCTCTCTTAAAAAAGTCAATAAAGTTCCTAATAACATTATTTATTATACGTGTCCATCGGACGCGGACGGGATGAAATTAATGTTTACCACTGCAATCGCATTTAACGTGCTTGCTAGTTTCCATACCGACAATAAAATTTTAAAGTTGCTTGTGAATTGACCTGCAGCTTGTTGCCAGTTGAAAAGTTTTCAGAATCGTTAATTCTAATTAGTAAAATGTAATGTAAAAGAAGGCGGGATAGTTATTTTTTATGCTATATTTTATTAATTAACTTGCAGAATTTCCCCTTTTAAACTTATCGAGACAAAGAACCGTTAATACACTACCATGAGGTTTAACTAGATGGCGTTGTTAGCACGCGCAATAGTGAAGCACTGACAATAAAGCACTGAGGCTAGATAGAAATGAATAAATATGATTATGTTATTAACAAATGCTCGGTATAATATTTTCTAAGTTGTACTTGACTTTCACTTTTCAAAATTCAACATTCATTCATTTAAAATTTATAAACAAAATTCATTTAAAATGGGAGTAAGTTACTCATTTTACAATATTTTTTTAAATGTAATTCAAAACTAAGTAACATACTTAAATACATTTCAACGGACGTTATTTGGTTATTAGAATCCATGGTCAGGAATGTAATAATACATACAGTCAACCTTAAATAGGATTGCAATCATAGTTAAGTACATAGTAGTTTCTTCAAAGGGCTAATTTGTAACACGCAGTGTGCTTTGAAATCCATGTCCGTGTCAATCGATTATTAAAGCATCTAGTCCTTATGGCATGACATGCCAGCATGATGATTGAAGTCATTAATATGTCATTGGGATTAGCCCAGTTCTTTCTCCATCGGGAAAAGGCCTTTGCCCAGCAATGATGAATTTACAGGGTAGTGATATTATAGAACTTTACAACTATGAATGGTCTGCAAATGTCACCGTGGTTACGACTCCCGTATTGGTTTGGTGAGTCACCAAAAGCAGTGCTTTCACGATAGTGCCTAAACGATCCTAATTATCTTATTGATGATATCGCAGTAATTACAATTAATTAATTGATTTTCTCTTGTCTATAATAGTTATTTCTGAATTATACTATAGTTCCTAAAGTACAGTAATTTTGTAGAGCCAATACAGCAATAATTAAAGCAAGCTTATTTGCACTCAGTAATTACATATCATGCTTTGAATGTTCGAAGATTACGAAACAGATTTTTTAAATAATAAATTCAGCATCACATGAGTATTTACACATTTAGCTACAACATTAAATAATGCTCGGGTTTATGGATGTCGAGACTTAAGACATACATAGTCCTTTACTTTATTAAATGAAACAAGTTTCAGTCAATGTCGAGCGATATTTTATTAGATCTTATTATGCATTTACAATAATACGTAATATATTTTGAATTGTTTCTCTTTTATTATTTAAGTTTTGTTTTTATTTTTCTAAATTATATAGGGCTCACAGATTAGTCAATATATTGAAAATATAAGGGAGCTGTTCATACATAAATCAGTGTAAAGTTCTGGTGATCTTGACTTGCTCCAATTACAAACAGCGTCTTCTGCTGTTTCATTTTATCACATGTGGTTTCACAACCTGAAAGCAAGAGACAAGTAACAAAATAAATTATATGTGCTTCATCAATATTTATTAATAGTTACTAAAACAATATTCAGTTTAAACCCGCTGTGGATTTGCATAATATAATAGAGCCTACCCATTAAAGTTATATCCTAAAATATGTTTGATATCTGAGACATATCTCAATGGGAGACAGAGTGGCAATTCTTGTGTGAAGTTATCAATATCGTTGTATTAAGTGTACCTTAGTATTTTAGTCTGCTATATAAGTACTTAGGTATAAAAGGTTAGTTATTGGCAGAGCTCTAGACAGAAATAAACGTGTTCGCAAACACATTACTCTTTCCATTACGTTAAAATAGGAAACGCTGAGCGGAGTTTTCGTAGCAAACATCGAAGGCTAGTTCGAGGTTTCGAGGAATTTCGAGATTTTGCCAGATGAAGCCGGTCGATTGTTCATATGCGTATTTTTATATGTTCTAAAGTCTTGGTAACTGTTTTTAACCTTGACTATTAAGTAGTGAAAAGATGAATTAATACCAGTTCTCGGATCCAATTAATTAATTTAATAGAATGGAGAGAAGTTTTTTTTCCTTGCGATTTTTTACTATAGTTCAATAAAAACCTAAATTTCTTATTTCGATGGAAAATAATATGTGAGTGTAACATTTACACGCGTTTGTAGTAAAAAATAATAACTTAAATTAAATATTTTTTATTAACAATTACATTACATGTAATGCTTGGTGTAAACATATGTTATTGATAAATACCACTGAATTCTAAAATTACTTAGTTATTTTTTATTATTAATCATAATATCTTATAAAGGATCATAAATGTTTTACTTCAAAACCTCGTGAAGGTTAGAAACAATTTTTAATTTTGATTTACAATATTTTACTTACAAATAATAAGATAATTATAATTAGTAATTAATGAGGTATATAAAAATAAATAGAAACAAATTTGATTATAGATTTTACTGAATGATATTTCGGCCTGAAAAGATCTGAAGTTTTTCTAAAATCGAGACAAAAATTTCATCTATAATTTTATTTGACTAAACACCAATGACGTTTTATAAATAGACACGTTATACTTTTACTAAAAACGTTACAAATTTTGTTTTCATCGTGTTGAAACAAAAGGAAATCACAGCAAAAGGCGGAAACTCTGTCCTCAAAGAATGATAAAAGTTTCTTATCGCTTACGCCTGTATCAAGTCAAAGGTGAACTGAGGGCAATTACCTACCATACACGATGCCGTGTAAAGAGCTTCAATGCCGTATCTACTGATGAAATATCATTGCTAAACACGAACAAAGTACTCGATAAAACGTTGAGCACAAACTGCACGAACCACAATAATTGTCATGATATTTAGTAAATATTTTTGAATCAGTATAAAACAACATGACATCATTCATTAGGTTTCGATATGTCGTAGAGTGCAGATGTCTCCTGAAATCGACCGTATCAAAAATATTCTATTTGAATTATGATTTTTTTTAATTTAATTATTTTATAAATACAACTCATAGGGCGGTCGACCTCGGATTGTAATTAAGCTTATAATATTATACTTTTAATTATTTTTTAAATATAATTAATTGTATAAATAAAGAATCGTAGGTAAAAAGCATCTACTTTTACGTAATAAAAACATAGAAAGTCGTATAGAAAACTAAGGTGATTTTACTGCACAGTGCACAGTTATTCAAATTTACATAGCGGTTTTTGGAAACGCAACCATGTGTATTTTTAAAGTGCCCTCACCGCGTATTGCTAATTCGCGTTCATTAAACGCTTCTCTCGACTGTAATGTTATTGCAAATACAGAATTATCTATGTATTTTAAATTCCTTATTATTTGTTACTCTTCTAAAATTAATAGTATTGTTGAAAACAGTTTATCTTAGGATATATTCTTCGACGTCTGTCACAGGGTTGTTTCTTCGCGCCTGTAAACTTAAATCCGTTTGCGGATTTACTCCAGACTGTCACATACAAAACAAACCTCTTTTGTTCGTAACAGTGGAATATAAAACGAAATATTTTGGTGGGTATCAAATCTATTGTACATTTTCTTTTAAATAAATTGTCCTATAGACTACTAAACCTTGTTCATCGTACGAAGACTTGCATGACATATTCACAGCAAGTAAATTGTTACGTCGTGCAAATTATGATATAACGTAAAAACATGCATTTCGACTATTAATTATCATTATAAAAATTATGACACTGATAAACAATATAAAAATATTTTACACGACAAAATCCTAAATAACTTTTTCTATGCAATAATTTTTGTGAATTTTCCTATTTATTACTAAATGCAGAATTATTTTCTATATGGTACCTAATCGACCTACCGCCGGTTTGAAGATCGGTAACGTTTGTATGACAAGTGTTCATAGGCCACGGTGACATGCTATCATTAGGCAGGCCGTACGCTTGTTTGTTATCTTAGTTGAAAGGGAAAGATTTTTTAAAGGAATTTCTATTGGTAAATTTCTTCAGCCTCTCTCTGGGCCTTAGAAAGTCTCGAAGTGACGTAGACCTCGTCGGCGTCGGAACGGTCCCTAATTCAAATTTACTGTTATTACACAACATAATACACTTAATTATTTAAAGTTAAGAGGGAAGTAATGTGCCGTACTAATGAAATGTTAGGGAAAATGGAAAAAAGAAAAACTTGCTATGTGTTAATGGGTCTATTAACTTACGTACCTTTTTTGTTAATTTATTGGATGACTAGCTGTTACTCGCGGGTTGTCTCGTATGAAATGTGCAGTTTTTTTTTGCTATAGATGAATGTTTTACAGTTCTAAATGCTCGACTGGTAAGTAATTACCACGTATTTGGTGTAAACCCAGAATTAGTGTCACATGAAAGTTCTGTTACTTTTTATTATACATTTCGCATTTTGTGAATATAAATAAACATACATGTGATATTTTTATAGATAACCTTATTTACCACTGCTTGGTACGAAATTATTATATTGTCATCTCCTCACATTAATGTTGGTTAAGTAAATTTTAAGTTATGCCCACCCTAACAATGAAAATTTACTATATTATAACTATATTCCAACCGTATGTACAATGCGATTTCCCAACAGAAACATCTTAGGAATCATCCTTTTTTAACACCCTTAGGGGATGTAATTTTCGATAATCCTTTTTAGTGCTCATCTGAATTATTATATACGAAAGTATTGTGAAAAATATTATTCTTATACACCATCCCGCGTAAGCTGTGTATTATTTCTCAGTAAGCCTTAAGCATATTATTGTCTAGACAGTTTTTTTACCCGACTGTGAAAAAAGAGGGTTATGTTTTTCGAGCGTATGTATATATATGTCTACTTCTTTGGCACGCTCTGTAGCATAAACGGCTTCATGGATTTCAGTATACGATAAACCATTGGATTCATCTTAATTGTTCGAGTGACATAGGCTATAAATATGTGGGGGCGATTATTACCAAGTCCACATTAAAAAGGGAGGGTCCTCCGACCAGACGGGTTCTATGTCTGGCGGGCAGCTGCCCAACGGTTGTTTTTTTAGAACTGACTACACTGTTAGCCTTAGGGCCCTAAAGCCTTTGCGGCTTTTACAGCATCCCCGAACTTTAGATCCAACGGTTGTTGTCGGGTTCTTGTATACCTATAAACTTAATTGTTAGGTTAATTTTAATATCGCGATGTAGGTAGGATATTTCGTATGTAGCGAGATAGATGTCTCTATGTAGGATGCGTCAGTTATGGCGAGGATAGATGTAGCTATATCGATGTCGCTACAAATATTTAAAGACGACGTCTGGGAATCAGATAAAAAGCAAAATTTGAAAAATATATTTTTTAGTAGTGTTTTTGTTGCAGTCGTGCTTTTGTTTACTTTTTAAAAATCTAGCTTATTAATTCCAATTGAATTGCGTTGGGCCATTACCTTGCTTGATCGTAAGTGATGATGTGGCCCTAACTTGAAAATACCCAGGTTGTAATTATCGGGTAATACAAACTCCGACTATGAATTCCACTCTTTAGCGATGCGCCTGATAAATGTGTAAGCAAAATGTTTCGTGGGCAATGGTAGAATATCAAGCATATATCGATGACGCTTCGCTGTATCTCTTGTCATCCGATGATAGAAGGGGAGTTAAATTGGGTTAAATCGCTGAAATGAATCTGGTAAAAAACCGACAAACAGACAACTTTACGACGATGTTCAAGGCTGTGTAGCCTTGTTTCAACCAGCGAATCGTTTCCAATGAGACTTGTGGCACGTCTCTCGATTGCCTCCAATGACTCAAGATGGTACTTGGCCGATCAATCCCAAAGACGAGAGTGGTTCTCCATTCACGACCGGGCTGTGTACTGTTATTTATTACACATTATGTTTTGCTTTTGTTACTACTGCGTTTTTCTTCAAACGTCCAAGCCTTCATGCAGTTATTGTATGGACAAGTAACGTCAGCACATTATAATTTAATAATAATGATAACAATAAGGTAGGCACTTAGTAATAAGTACATAATATGCAAAACTATTCAACGAAAAAAGATATGAAAATAATGAAACGTAAACATTTCTAGCGGGCGCACATTTCTCACTTTTTCGTATGTATGCATCTGCGATATGCGGACTATAATTTATCTTTAGATAGCCCCCGTGTCCGGCCGTATAAATCACGGTGTGTTTTACACGGCCGGCCGCTGTGCGATGCTGCAATGCACGGATTATGATTCTGCACGAAAACGCTTCTAATGGCGTTTTTTATGGTCGAAAATATAGCAGAAATACGTTTCCTGGTCTCATTGACTACACCTCGCGCGAAACTCTGGGACAACTGTGAACATAGACACGTTAGGTACAGTTAAGGTATAATTATTAAATAATTTGTAATAAATTCAATTTAATACGAATTATGAAAGTTAATGATCTTATTTAAAAGCAAGGTTATTGTTATGGCGTTCTAAATTATTATTTATTAAATAGTAATAAGTAATATTATTAACTATTATTTATATGATTTCAAATTCACTTCTTGTATGCTCAGCAAACTTAAATCGGATCAAATAATTGTTATTAGAATGATGTTTAACGTTTAAATTAAAACTACAATTATTAAAAAACCAATCACTTTTACTATCATTTATTATTCCTGATCTAATGCTGCAACTAAATGCTTATTATGTACTAATTGTGCCCGACGGTTTCACCCGTGTTTTTATCCGACAAATACCGCGTCGCCGACGCGACGCACCCGTGTTTGCCTATCATAATTATGGTTCTCACTTCCCGCAAGTAAAAATTATTTTAATTTTTCATCATCTCCTAAACTATGTGTCCAAATAACATACTATAAAGGGTAAAATTTAACTTCATAAAATTGTCATTATGATGAAATAACTTTTGTTCGTAAGGATTAATATGATAAGCCTAAAAATAATGATCATAAATCAATTTTTAATCTTCAACAAAAAGCTCGCAAAATTGCTTATGCTATTAAGAAATGGGCATATGTTATCGGGGTCTTTTTTTGATATACTAAAGAACAATATTACTAACCATTACGCCAGCGCACGCGGATAAAGAAGTTCGGGAACACTTCCAGTTCGACTTACTTAATAAAAATCTATATTTAATGCTGGCTGAGAGATGTAGCATAATGTTAGATAGTCTATACTATTCCTCGTGAATCTGGCTTTCATAAAGAAACAATTATTTTTTCGAATCCGACTGATAGTTCCAGAGATTAGCTTGGATAAGTAAACTAAGACATTTTTACGCTTTATTATTTTATAATACTACATATTCACTTTATTATATAAATATAATATACAGCTGTGCCCCGCGGTTTCACCCGCATATAATTTAAAATAAATCATTGTTGATGATTTTTATAATACTTCAGTACAGACAAAATTTTTATCGGGCGGCCAGATGCGTCACACCGCACGGCTCGTTCTCGCCACTACTGTTAAAGATACACAGACCCGAGCAGAGTGTTGAATTATTTAATTTTTTTATTAAATCTCAATTTATGCGTCCAAATAACTTACTGTAAAGGGCAAAGTTTATCTCAATAAAATTGTATTGATGATGAAGTAACTTTCGCTGGTAAGGATTAATATTGCATGCCAAAAAATAATGCTCATAAATAGCTTTTTAATTTTCAACAAATGTTTGTCATACCTTTTGTAGATTATGTATAATAGATATGAATATGCTATCGCGGACTTTTTTTTAGATATATTAAAGGTCAATATTTTTGTAAATCATTATACTTACGTATCACTAATCATTACGACAGCACACGCGAATAAATCGGTTTGGGATCGCTTTGTGTTCCGACTTACTTAACAAAAATCAATATTTAAGGCTGGCTGAGAGGTGTAGCTTAGTTCCAGATAGCTTGAATCTGGCTATCATATAGAAAAATAATTTTTCGAATCCGACTGCTACCAGTTGTCCATAGATTACTGAATTTAAATAAACAAACAAAAAAACTCGTCCGCTTTACTAAATTATTAATAGTATAGATATACACGGACTGATCTCTGAACACGACAAACCGAAAGAAAATCATAGATGGGTTTTTTTTCTGACTGACTATACTGTTAGCCTAAGGGGCCCTAAGCAAATAGAGCCACTGATGGCTTTGACAGCTTTACCAGGTTTGTGGGCAAACGCTTAAGGAATTTAGCCGCGAAAGCGCGAGCAACATACGCATAAGGGTGCCAAAGTGACCGAACCTCGGCTTGGGTTGTTACCGCGATTGTGAAAAGGTCGCGAACTAACTTATTCCTTATCTGTAGAAAATTCGAGCCAAACTAACGCATACATATATACATAAACATGTCCCTGCCTCCTGGGAGAAAGGAAATAACATGTGTATATGTATTTAGTATTCTGTAAACATGGTCAAAACTAACTATCGTAAAAAAAGAAAAAAAAGTTTTTTTTCATAACCTATGTACTTATGTGGTGTGCACGTATGTATGTACATATTGTGTGTGGTGAGCTACGTCTTAGAAGTGCAGTGTCACTTGTATCGCGCGAGCGGCTGCATGACTCAGGGGTTTTACACCGAGGGAATAGACCTAGGCTTGAGTTGCCGCTAGAGAGGGAGGAGGTGACGGGTGTGCGGAAGCGAAATTAGCCGCTCGTCCCTTGCGGAGGGAACGGTGGTTTCGCGGGCGTGGGCGCGAGCACGCTTTGTTTGGAGAGACAGTGGAGTAGTATTTATTTATTTCCTTGATCTTATCAACGGGATCGGTAAAGATTGTTCGTGGGGGATGTTCGGTTTTGGGGTGTAAGTCGCGGCGGCTTTCACCAACAAATTCGTGTGATTCGACGCAGTGTCAAAGTACGGTCGCGTAAGGTATGTAATATACGATTCGGCCGCGGGAAGTTCCATATTTTTATGGAGGTCTTCTTGTCGAACGTACCAAGCAGCTTTGTTAATTTTATGTAAGAATCGGGTTTGGAGGATTTGGAATTTGTTAATTTTGATCTTTGACGTATGTGCGAATGTGGCACAGCTATATGTCATGATAGGACGGACACATGTCTTGTATAATGTAAGATTGTCTCAGGGACATTTTGTTTAGTATCCAGGGGGTGCAGTCTATGTGTAAGGTATTGTAAATCATCCCTTATTTTTTTAAAACGCGAGACACAGTTATTTCTTCCTAAAAACATAAATATGAATTTTCATATCCCTAAATTTAGAAATAGTCGGTTTTTCGTACAATCTTTCATCCCCTATTTCACCTTTTAAATTTATTTTTTTACGACATAAAGTAAGCCAATGTCTTTCTTCAAGGTCCATTAAATCTCTATACCAAAATTCATCAAATTTGGTTTTATGCGTTTTTCGTACAAATCTTGATCGCCTATTTCAAGACGTGAAATGCAACAGACAGGACAGACAGAGCTACTTTCGCATTTATAATATTAGTATGGGTTATTCATTTCATTATAATGTCATTCTCTATGGTGTAACTTACCAATTAAAATACGATTCATAGCAGTAAATTACCAAGCCGCAGAATAACGACAACAGATTATAATAATACATTTTTGAAATATATTCTCTCTCTCTATACCTGTCTTTGTTTCTCTTTAACTGATACTTTAGCATGATAAAAATAATAAAAGATCGATTGTTGTGGTGTTCTTTTTGTTTTCTATAATAGAAATTTTTATATTGTTAACACAAATCTGAAAAGAGAATCAAAAAAGGTCGTTTTTTGAGAGATCGATCTATTAGACCTCGATTTTTTGTGAATCAATACATCAGTTTGATTCAAATCGATTTTTTCGCATTGAATTGCCATCCCTAGCAGCGGTGCGGCACTCGACTCGCTTGCGTGATTATATCCAACCTAGGGTGACCCCTTTTTAATATGATTTATCATATAGATCTAAGGTCAACTCATATTGGAAAATTCGAAAATCTCTGAAACTGTACATCTTTTAATTTTATATAAACTTTCAATCATCATCCATTTACAAACCAGTTTCAAAGTTTCAGTCAATTCAACTGAAGAGCTATTTTATGGCATTTTTATCGAACAAATGTTCGACGTGATTTTTAAATTGATGTAACTTTTTGAACTTATTGAAGTAAAACAAAGACTAAATTTTAAGTGAACCTTACCACAATATATTAGTGAAAACTGTTTCCAAATCGGTTAAGCCCTTTCTGAGATCAGCGCGCACAAACGTTGGCAAGCAGACAAACAGACAAAAATTCTAACAATCATTGTTTTGGGTTCTGCTGCGTTTATAAAGGCCCCCAATAAAAGTTTTTCTCATTAATCTTCTATGTACAGACATCGATCAGTTACGTTTTTATTACATGTATAGATCTATATTTATACATCTTCTATTTTATAATAGATATAGATATGTTTGTACAAGTTATTCAAGTTATAACATTCATAACTTATAGTCGACGGTATTCTGACTTCGAGATATCTTGAGTTTAATAATGTAAAAATAAAATCGTAGCGACATAGAACATAATACAAATCTGTGTGTTTCCATAAAACTGAAGACCTCCTTTAGCCCTTTACGCCGGCTGACGCATCGTCCGAACGTATAAAAACGCCAAGCGAAGGGTTTATAACGATTTGTTTGGACAGAATCGGCCGCGTCAAGCTGAAATGGGTGTGAAGCCATTTAACCCGAGGACCGAACTGCTATTGCCTCTCGATGCAAACTAAAAAATACTCTGAAAATATCGACTTATATCTTAGGGTATTCCTGTTTCTGTTGGAAAATACACTAGGTGCTTTCCAGAAATAATAGGTTGTTATTTCTGCTTTCTCCATGAAATTTGATAATTGCAAATTCGTAGCGGACCTTTAAAGCGCACTATTTTCGCTAGCTGAGTCACTTGCAGAGTGGCACAATGAAGACCTATTAGAGTCATCAAGATGGCCGATTTTAGGTTAGTTGCCATAAATTCTCTGAAGTGATGAGATAGATAAGAAACTATTTGGACTTCAAGACACCGACAGATGAAATGAAGGCTTAGACAAAGACAAAGGCTAACTCACGTTATGGATGCAATGAGTCACTTTGGGTCATTTCCCAGCAAATTATTTTAGTATCTTATTTACGGGGTTATAATTTTAATACCTATCGAAGTCTAAATGTACAATCAGGCTTAATTATATTACTGTGTAATATATAGATGTCGTTACTAAAGAGTAACAAATAAACTGAACCTAGCTTCTGTGTTTCTTATATCTAAATGCGATTCTGCTATATTGTATACCGCAATTGATAGACTGGATCCAACCTAGTCACTTGTTTTCATTACGAGCGCTCATAATCTTAGCTATAAATCTAGTCTTGCGTAATGTACATTCTGCTTTTCGTAAATCTCTTGGTACAGCGATATTTTCAAAGGCTAAGATATTGCTTTTTTTTCAATAACGTCGTCTAGATGATTCGTATAAAAGTAAGTATTTGTGTCTAGCGAAAATTAATCTTTGTTTTAAGCAAATATAGCAGGGCAAAGTTTATTGCCAGCATTTTACAAAATTAATTTCAGATTGGATGATACAGTTATATTTGATCAAAAATGTAGACAAATAACGTTAAAAATCATTTATTGTGAAATTTGTTAACAAAACCATAAAAAAGTTTAGTTGCAGATACACTTTATTTAAACTCTGTATTACTTTATAACTGAGATACTTCATTACATAGACTCCGGAATATAAATCCTTATGCATATCAGAACTGCCAGCAAAACCCAAAACACTTTGATATCATTCATATCATAATCTCTTTTGATTTGTCGCAGAGACCCATTGTCTTCCGCTATTCAGTTGACAAGAACTTAAGTACAGACGGTATTAGGGGGCTCTAGTGATGCTGACCCGGCTGTCGTCTGGGATTTTAATAGTGTTATGTTTCTAGTGTGAGCAAACATTATTCCGATTTTTAAATGCACTATGAAAGAATTTCTTGACAATTTGCAAATTGTTTTTTTTTTCTTTAAGCTCCTAATTTTTTGCCAAGGCGATTTTTTTTAGTCAGTATATTACAGTGTACTCAATTGTGAATAAGGCTATCGAAGTATAAAGAGGTAACGACGTGACGACCGAAATCGTTATATCGGTCTAACTTTTACCATAGTAAAAGTCATTTGTTATCTGGATGTACACTGTAGATTTATTTCCAACTCATTTCAAGGGGTCCTGGGAAAATCAGGCCTTAAAACGACTTAAGTTAAATACGTGAAATATAAATAAAACTAATATGTTTAATTCATTTGTTTTTACTTATTGTACAAAACTATCATATTTAATGTATTTAATGAAAACTTATTTTAATGTGTTACTGCTTTTTAACGTATTTTGTATTTAAAGCTAATCTGAGTTCCAAGATTGATAAATCTTGGCTCAGCTCTATCGCTATCTTCTAAATATCGCTCTTATAATATTATTTCTCTATTTTATTTGTTCAGTAGATTTACCTTGAACTGGTATGGATACTTAAAATATAGATTGACTTGTTAAATTTAGGTCGACAAAAAAGTTTTTTCGCATAACGTAATTATAAACTTGTTATAAAATATCTTTGACTATACTATTTGTATCTGGCTGGTTTTGGTAACATTAAAAAGGTCAGAATATAAATAAAAAGAAAAAAAAAAGGTTCCCGCTATTTTTCATTTGTTTTTCTTTCTGTAAATATGAGTGAATCTAATGAAGAAATTCGATACATTTTAAAATATTGTTACAAAAAAGGCAAAAATGCAACTCAAGCAGCAAACAAAAATTGTGATGTTTATGGACCTAATGCAGTGTCAGTAAGAGAGGCACAAAGTTAGTTCAAACGTTTTCAGTCCGGAAATTTGTATGTTAAAAATGCACCTCGCTCTGGTCGCCTTGTTACGAATAAAATGGACGCCATTTTTTAAAAAGTGGATCAAGTTCAGCATATCAGTAGTTACAATGTAGCTGAAGAACTGGAAATTTACCACAAAACAGTTTTAACCCATTTGAAGAAAGCTGGCTATACCAAAAAGCTCGATATTTGGGTGCCACACGAGCTCACTGAAAGAAACTTAATGAACCGTGTACTCATTTGTGATTCATTATTGAGACGTAATGAAACCGAGCCGTTTTTGAAGAGATTGATAACTGGCGATGAAAAGTGGACCACGTACTGTTAGGAGGCCGTCCTTGGTTGTCTTTAAGAAAAACTACACTTTTGCACAACTCATATGTATTTTATATGATATAACACTCTGACAAACTGACTTCCGAATTTTGTTGAGCGGTTAGGACCGTGCTCCGCGATGTCTTAATACTGACTGACTTGTAGGATTTTTTTAATAACTAAGTAAAAATTGTAAAGTGCTGAATTGTACGTGTGATAAAACAGCGTCATATGCTAAGGCGCTGACTGCGCTGTGTGTGTAATATTTCGGATAATTTAGATTTAAACTGAAACACTCGTGCACTGTCAGAGATTTATTTCATACTGAAACATGTACCCTCCACCCCACATAACTGTATGTTTATTTCTATGTACCTACATATAAAATACTCGTAATACACTACATCTCTCCACACTTAATTAACCTTACAACTACCTAAAACAATTATTTATTATTATTTTACAATCATAATAATACATGGTTCTTATTCTTTATAGTTTGGCTTTTTCATTGTACATTTTCTAATAGGCCGAGATTTACATATTAATACAGGTTGCTGTAAAGGTAATGGTGTAGACGGGTTATCTTGAAGAGGTTCACGGGATTCTGTTGCACTGTTTGTATCCCGAGTAGCTTTCGAACTTTGGTCTAAATCTGGTGGCTGACCATCGTTCTCTTTCGCCCGCTCCGGCTGCGATCTCTCCACTCGGTCCCGCTCGCGTTCGCTATCCATATGTTGGCTTATATTTGGGCAAACTAAGGAATTCCTAGTTCTCCGCTTTAGCTGATCGATATGACGATGTACTTGATTACCCTGCTCATCGGTTACCTTATAATTAGACGATCCACTGCAAGCTTCCACTCTACCTGGAAGCCATTTCTCCCCTTTGAGATATTGGCGATACCAAATATCCTCCTCCGCATCTACTACTCTTTCCACGCCCCCCGCGTCTAATACTTGTCGCTGCTGCGCTTGTTTTACTCGTAATTCTCTATTGGGCTTAATAATATCTAATCGCGTTCTTAATCGCCTACCTAACATATAAACGGCTGGACACTCGCCAGTAGACGCATGTTCGGTATTCCGATAGTATAACAGATATGTATTCAATGCCTGTGTGATATTTTCCTTTTCAAACACTGCCTTTTTGACAACTCTTTTAATGGTTCTAACAGCATTTTCAGCGGCACCGTTCGATGCTGGATGGTATGGAGCTGTAAATATGTGTTCTATTCCATGAGTCTGAAGAAATTTTTCGAATTCTTTGCTGGTAAAAGGAGGACCGTTATCTGTTACTATTTGTCGGGGTAGACCCCACCTACTACAAAGCTCATTTAACTTTTCTAACGTACTACTCGCTGCAGTACTGGCTACATTAAACACTTCGATCCATTTAGACATTGCATGGACTAAAACCAGGTAAGTTTTCCCAAAAATTGGACCCATGAAGTCTAAATGTATTCGCGACCAAGGCCTACTAGGCCATGGCCACGGTCGTGGTGTTTGCCTGGGTGGCGCATCCGCGTGCGCCGCGCACGTCTTGCACCCACGACACATCACCTCGATAGCCTCGTCTAAACCTGCCCACAATACGTAGCTACGAGCCAATGACTTCGATTTTACGATACCCATGTGAGGTTCATGCAATATAGTTAAAACTTTTCCCCTACAATTTTCCGGAATTACTACCCTATGACCCCACATTATACATCCTAACTCTTCATATAACTCATTTTTCCGATGGAAGTATGGCTGCATACCTACTATCTCACACTTCTCCGGTCACCCATCTCTAATGTAAGCTAACACTCTACTACAAATACTATCTTTTACCGTACCCTTCCTAATATCTTGTGATTTAACAAAAATACGTCCTGAGTAAAGTGCAAATAAGTTTGCTCTGGTGGTTTTTGGGAAACCGAATTCTTATCTGGCACCGGCAATCGCGACAACCCGTCCGCGCTGTTTTGTGTCGTACGAATGTACTCAATATCATAATTATACGCAGATAGAATTATAGCCCATCTCTGCATACGACTAGCCGTCATTGTGGGAATCCCTGTATTTGATCCGAATATGGAAACTAAAGGTTTATGATCAGTTCGAAGAATAAAATGTCGGCCATAAATATATTGATGAAACTTTTTTACCCTAAAAATTATTGCCAATGCCTCCTTGTGTATTTGGGAGTAGTTTTTCTCAGCACTGGTGAGTGTACGAGACACAAAGGCCACGGATCACTCCATGCCGTTTGCGGTCGGCTGTGACACATGTCATGTCATACATGAAATTGGTGTACCGGTATCTATTTCCATGTATATAATTTTTCCATCAATAGATAATGGTAAACTCACAGCTTTGTAATTCCTTAATCCGATCTGATTTAAGTAGACAACACCTTCCTCGCAGTCTTCGTTAGAAGATACTACCACCTGATCGCCCTCCGTCTCGCCGTAGTAAAATCCCCGACCGCAAGCCAACCTCGATTTGCTTGCTCCCACAGCGCCGGCAGGACTCGATACCGAGCCGGCCGCAGCCGCTCCGCAGGCCGGACCCGCTCCGCTGGCTGCACTCGCTCCGCCAGCCGGACACACCCGCCGTATGTGGCCCGTACATTTGCACCGGCAACACACGTAATTCCGGAAACGACAAAATTTATAATTATGACCTGTCGCTCCACAGCCCCTGCAGTTATCTGCCAGCATTTGTTCCCGGCGTGGCGTTGACCCGTTCTGTAAACAACCACGACGATCTCGCCCGCTGTAGGTTCCGCGAGCATACACAGTATGAACCCCAATACTCTGTAGCTTATCCGTTACTGTATCCACGGCTGCCGCGTCTCTTTCTGCCGCCTCGAGTGATGTTGCAATCTTAACTGAATCCGTAAATGTTAAATTTTCGTCCTCAGCGAAAAGTCGTTGACGAATGACGTCACCTTTAACTCCACAAACGAACTGATCCCGTAAATTGCCATTTAATGTATCGTTGAACTTACATTGTAATGCTAACTTCTTGAGTTCTGCTACATATTCGGTGATACTTTCGTCAGCTTGTTGCCGTCTCTGACGAAATCGAAATCTTTCTGCTAAGACAGATGGTTTCGGCTGTAAATGTGCACTCAACAATTCCTTGGCCTCTTTATACGTCAACTCCGCAGGTCTTTTAGGACTTGATAAATTTATCAGCAGTTCGTAGGCGTCGTCTCCCATCACCGCAATCATGGTCGGTAATTGTAGGTTTTCAGCTACGTTATTCACCTTCATAAACATGTCCATGCGATCAGTATACAAGTTCCATGAACCTGTTTTTAAATTAAATTCTGTTATTTTGCCGATCGACATCCTCGTCGCCACTGTAATATTTCGGTTAATTTAGATTTAAACTGAAACACTCGTGCACTGTCAGAGATTTATTTCATACTGAAACATGTACCCGCCACCCTACATAACTGTATGTTTATTTCTATGTACCTACATATTAAATACTCGTAATACACTACAGTGTGCATAGAAATAAGGGTTATAACAGTACGATAAGAGGTGCAAAAAAGGTCGTCGTCTAAGGTTGGCCAGGCTTCACAGACTGTGGCTAAACCTTTTTTTTTTTTTTTTTTTTTTTTTTTTTTAACCTGGAGAAACCCGTCATGGGTACACACCCGCCCGGGGGGACGAGTGGTTATGTGAGACTCCTACTCACTAAAACTCCACGGTGTACCATCGGCCGCCATAGCGGGACGCCGCGGGTATGCGGTTGCAATCTTCCGCGTCGCCCCGGCGGCTGGCCCCAATCGGGCCCCAGCGCTAAAGAGAGACAGTCTGGTACAACCCCGACTGTCTCCCAGACGGCTGAACCAGTGCAATGGGAACACGGGCCCCCCGACCCATCTCCCCTTGGTTCAGCAAGGGCAGAGGAAGGAGGCGAAAGCTACCCCCTTCTTCTACCCAACGTCTACGCATCTCCTACGGTGCTCGCGTTCGTAGGTGGTGGTACCCTCTTTTTTACGGGTGGCCGGCATTTGGCGCCACCCATGTAGTGGTCTGCCGGCCTCTCGGCGTCGGCACACAAGGCACAGTGCAGCTTTTTAGCTACACACTGCAGTGCCTTGTGGCCTGACTCCCCACACCGGAAGCACAGAGCTCCTCTATCCACCTCTGACATGCAAGTGGGCCGAGCATGGCCTACGTCCAAGCATCTATAACATCGTAGTGGTCCTCCCTCCAGTAGGTGGACGCGAGCCGAACTCCAGCCCACGAGAAAACGACCTGCTTCCATCAACGCTTTGGCGGCAGCGACTGGGAGCGACAGGTGGATCGCTCCACTGCCTCTCCCGTAGGGGCGTATCTTGCCCGCCCTAATGAGGGATGACTCGCAACCCCCTTTCGCTGCCGCCACCGCGACGACTTCTTCCTCCGTCACTGTCTCGTCCAGCCCTACGATCCGTATGCTAGCCCTCTTAACTGGTATGGCTACTGTGGCCACATCCGCCAACGCCTCCTGGAGTTTTAGAGCTAACTCGCCAGCCTGCTCCGGGCCACGAGCGCCAGGAATCTCTATAAGGCAAGACCCCGTGGCCACGGGGCGAAGTGACAAGCCCTCTATACCCAGTTGCGCAACTGCGGCTTGATTCACCCCCATGAGGGCCGCCTTGTAGGTCACTCCCCTTTCCACTGCCTCCGGCCGCAGTGTAATGAGCACCGCGGCCGAGCGCGGCGCCGAGGGAAGCCTCTTCATCGGCCTGGGCACAGCCTTCTCACGAGTCGCAGGAGGCGCTGTCGCTACAGCCGTTGGAACCGCAGGGGTGGTCTTCTTTTTCGCCTTACGGCGACGGCGGACCACAGTACACCAACCTTCTGTGCCTTCTGCTGGCATAGAAGAGGCTGCTGCCCCAGGCTGGGCACACTCCATCTCCAAGGGCTCCTGAGGCAGGATATCCGCCGTCACGCTCTCAGAAGGAGGGTCAGGGGCAAGCTTCAGACGCCGTGAAGCCGCTGTTTTAGTCCTTGCAGCCTTGAGAGCTGCGGAACCAGACGCCGTCTTTCGGTCTGCTGCCAGTGGTGGTCGAATCACCGTGGCGGGGAGGAGACGGTCATCCAGGGCCTCTATGTGGGCAGTAACTAACTCCCCCATAGACACACGGAGCGACCGCTCTATCCTCGACATATGTTCCGCCATCGCATCCATCACAGCCTGCATCAGGGAATCCTGTCCCTGGGTTACCGGCATCTTCCGCGTCAAAGGCGGCACAAGAGGAACCTCCACCCGACTGCGCAGTGATGAGAGCTCCGCCTTCAGCTCATCGATCTCCCGACGGAGCCTCCCCGTCTCGCGCCGGAGGAGGAGGGTCTCCTCCGCCACCGTTCGCGCAAGAGCAGTGGCAGTCACCTCTTGGAGGATCCAGGCTGCCTCCTTCAGTTTTTTGACATAAGTACCCTTAAGGTTGCCAGATTTTTTGGCACACCCCCCCACATCTGTGAAAGCGACCGCTTCATCGGTGCAGGCCGGTTCAGTAGCAGGACAATTGGCCCCGCCTGCCTCACCGACTACTGCCGTACGTGACACCCCAGCAGAAGAGCCCAGGTTACGGGCTTTACCCCTCTGGGCAGTCGTTACCTTGCTAGGGGCCACCCCGTCCGCGCCAGCTTTGTCGCCATGCGACCGTTTCTTGCCTATAACCGCAGACACCGTCGGAGAGCTACTAGAGCCGTCACCCCAATGCTGGACCGAGAATTGGTCAAGCACAGGATCACGCTCCAAAATCACAATAGCTCTATCAGTCGTCCGTTTGTCCGTAGCCGAAGTCGTCGTTTTTGCATCATCACTAGTCCTATTGTTAGCCAAAGTCGTCGTTTTATTATTCAGATTGCGCAAAGTTTTGCCCCCCCCAGAAGACGCGGGGCAGCCCGAGCTAGGCTCGGAGAGGGATTCTCCCTTTCGGGTACCCTCCTGGGGTAGTTTATTTTTTAGCTGTGCACTTTCCATCTTAGCTTTACTTGTACGTCGAGTTTGCAGTACGCCTGCCGGGATCGGTATGAAATAACCGATCCCGCCAGCCGCTACCCGGAACTGGGCCCTTGGGGCTCAAACTGAGCCCTCATCGGCCCCAGCCCGGTACTGGGTGCGCTGCTCACACGCCACACCCAGGAGCTTTTAACGGCCCTCCAGCCGGCGCTCCTCCATAGTCCCCTCTGATAAGCAGAGGGATACAAGGAGGAGCGCGTCAGAAATTAGCCGCCGACCAAACTGGTCGACGTTGCCCGGGGTGCACCACGAGGAGGTTTCTGACATCGCACCCCCCTGTGGCTAAACCTGGGCTAACTCGAAATAAGGTGATGTTGTGTGTGGGTGTGTGTGGACTGGAAGGGCATTTTTCATTATGAGCTTTTACCGCCCGGCAAAACCATCAATTTGGATCTCTACTGCCAACAACTAATGAGATTAAGGGAAGCAGTTGAGAGAAAGTGACCAAAATTAATCAACAGGAAGGGTGTGGTCTTTCATCACGATAACGCTAGACCACACACATCTTTAGCTACTCAGCAAAAATTAAGAGAGTTTGGCTGAGACGTGTTTGTGCATCCATCATATAGCCCTGACCTTGTAACTTCAGTTTTTCACCTGTTTCGGTCTCTTTAGAATCCTTTATGTTCTGTAAGGTTAACATCAAGAGAGGACTGCCAAAACTATATGTCGCGTTTTTTTGATCAGAAGTCCCAAAATTTCTACAGCAACGGGATCATGTCTCTACCTACAAAATAGCAGAAAGTCATCGAACAAAATGGCACATATATACTGTAAATAAACTTTGAAAAAATTGTCTTGAATTTTCGTATAAAAATACGAAGAAACTTTTTCCCCGACCTATTATAAACAAATGATAACTTGGAAGTTCAAACTTCAAAGCATCGTGCAATTTAATCTTTTTTTTTTTTTTTTTTTTAATTTATTTTCCAAAATACAAAATACATAATATACTATTTTCTAAAATCGCCAAACTGAAAAACAGTTTGTTGGCGAAAAACAAAATGCACTCAATACGGTATTACATAACACTTAAAACATTATTATATTAAATATTTATTTCAAAAAATGGTGTCTAGTATTATGGTCTTTATTCTCTTCTTAAATGTATTTACACTTTCGTAAGTCTTCTGTTCTCAACATTTTATTATTATGTATTCTCGGTAATATATACTCTGTTGTTCTTTCTCCGTAAAAGTTACTTGCACCAGGCTCTAGGAATTTTTTTATAGTGGTTGGTCTTAAGTTATTGTGTTTGTTATATACCCTTGGGATAGCATATCTAGACAAAGAAGAAAATTTTGCAACTGCTATTAAATAAGATACCTTATCATGTACTGGCAAGATATTACATTTTTTATATAAAATATTATAATTATTATTACAAGAATCCTTTGTCTGTTTATCAACCAAAAGTTTAAGAAACCGTGTCTGTAATGATAAAATTTTGTCTAGGTATGTACGAAATGTACGGCCATATGTACTTAAACCATAGCTTAGTGTAGCATCGACCAGACCATGATACAATATATATAGAATTTTCTTACTGCACACATATTTTAAATGGTTAAATTTATACAATAAACTTCTTAATTTGTTACAAACATTTTCAGTGTGTTTCTTCTAGTTCATGCTACAATCAACTGTTAACCCAAGATACTTGTATTCATTTACAACCTGTATGGCGGGGCAACTGCACATATGTTTATTATTATGAAGGCAATCATATGAATGACCCAAGATATTCAGTGTTTCATCAGGCTTTCGCAAATAAGATGACTGAATGAGCATACATTTGGTTTTTGACACATTCAGTATAATACCATTGTCATGTGCCCATTTTAAAATATTTTCAAAGTCCTCCTGAATACACTTTTCTATAACTTTCAACTCCTTGTCAGCATACATTATGCACGTATACTTTACTTACGTATACAATACATTACTTTAAATTACATACATAACCTATATCGGAATTAATTGGTCGATGGTGAGGATGTACAAAACATACAATAAGTTTAAGGGATTTATAGAATATAGACATATTTGGACAGACATTATCAACAAACATTATTGCAAAAATACAATCAACTATTTACCTTCAGAAATTCATTTAAATTTACAATTGAATTTCAGAGTCACCGGTCTCTTTCTATTTCTTATTCTTCATTAAAAACTCCAATCATTTCATTACACTATTTTTATTGAAATTTTTAAGTTCTGTTATTTTTATTACACTAGCGACCCGCCTCAGCTTAGCACGGGTCCAATTTACAAAATGGTGAATTTCATGTTTCAAAAAGTGCGATTTAGAGTTTATCGCTTAAATATTAATAGATCATAACTTCATAACTGCATTTAGCATAATGGTCCTAAACGCTACTGCTATGTTCAAGGTCCTAGGTTCGATTCCCAGGTCGAGCAAAGTGTAGTTGGGGTTTTCTATGAAATTATCAGTAGAAGCTCGGAGTTTGGCTTTGTGCCCGATTAATGGCAATAAGTTATCCCCTATTACTTGCCCCATAAAACATACCCAGCGAAATGTGGATGTACACCTCTGCCTAACACTTCCGGGATAGAGTCGTGATGGTATGTTATGTAATAGGTGAGGTGGGCCGGCCAACCGACTGCGACCGGTCTTGCTGAAAGGGATTTGGAATTCGTTATATCTTCCACGGCACTCATTTAAATGTAAAATTTTCAACTATAAAATTTTAATATACATTAACTGCCAAAGTTAAATATGAAACTTATGTGGATAAAGATTATTACTGAATTGGAGAATATAGCTTCGCAAATAAAGTAATATTTTTAATTTATATGTTGAAGACAAAAATGATTACTGTGAGTCAACCTTAGGAGATATACATATGCTATCGCGAACTTTTCTCTAGGCCTTTGAAATAACTACAATTCTTTAGAACATTATTTTGCATTATTAAGCCTTGTAAGCGCCCAAAAATCATTTTTTGACGACTTGATTATAAATGAGTGAATTTTCTCTACTATACAAAAATATAATTGGAATATATTGTATACATAAAACCTTTCGTAAAAAATTCTATATACGTTCGTGAAATGTTATTAAAATTCGTTGCGTAGTGTTAGAGCATGCATATATTCCTTCATAACTTTTCCTACCTCGGCCACTATTAGCGCCATCTACAAACAAAACCAAAAACTCACGTGCGACGAGTGACAGTTGAAAAAACAGTCAAGACAAAACGTGTCGCCTAACAGAGCGCGTAAAACTATTGCATCTCCGTCGCAAATTAAAAGAATAAATCAAATAATAGTTAATCTAGGACTTCACAAACCCCGGGGTTACATAGTGCTTCAATAGTGCGTGATGTGCAGTGTATAGAAGCCACGAAAATCAACATCAGCACGCCCGAGGTGAGTGGCCGGCAACATACCTATCCAAATTCCTACCCCGCATGCTAGGGAGAAAATATCCAAAACAATACATATATTAAGTGGTCCTATCGAGTCAAATGTCCTGTGGTAACTAAAATTTACTTAGTTTACAGTTTTATTAGCTTTTACCTATCTAAATACTTACCTACCTACCTATTTTACATAAAATTATAAGTACACGTACGTACTTCTTTACTTTTTTATGTAGAATTCTAATGCGTTTGATTCGAAATCAAACATATACTTAGCTTTACTTATATAGGAATAAAGTACATTTAGCTACTTCTTACTTTTTCTATATAGTAAACAAATCTTAACTTTTAGCGTAACTGAATAATTTGTCGACCGTTTTGTCATATATACCTACATCAGAAATCACTTAAGTTTTATCAAATATCTTTAAGTTTTATTTACATAATATTATATTTATCTGTCATAATAAGTAACGAACAACAAATTAAATTGTTCACGTCCCAACGTGAATATGTTTTTAGAGACATACAAATTCTTTTTGATCTAAGTAAACAAATACAAATCGATCGCTCTAAACTCAGTCAATTTAAAGCTAGGTACACACGAGTTGAATCTTTGCGACAGGAATACGTTACATTAACGAACGAAATAAATACTTTGCAATTAAAGCTAAAGCCCGACTCAAACATTGACAATCAAGCTGTTGCGGCGTTTGACGACTTGTACTATGCTGTCGTCGATGCGTATTCTGTTATCATTGTTCCCGAGTTATCATACATTACGCCCAATACCTGTAAGCCAGTTGGCCAAGTGCGGTTGCCTAAAATTGAACTGCCTAAGTTTGACGGAAACATTGAATGTTGGCAAACATTTTATGACACTTTTACGTGTTTAATTCATAACAATTTCAACATTAGTAATATTGAAAAATTTCATTATTTGTTATCGTGTCTGTCGGATTCCGCGTTATCTGTCGCGAAAGGCGTTCCAGTAACATCTGATAATTATCATGTTGTATTTGATGCATTAATCGATCGTTTTGAAAACAAAAGAATCTTGTCTGTTATCTATCTTGACAAAATATTTAACTATTCTTCTTTAAAATGTGGCAATTTAATGAGTTACGTATATTCACTAGCGTATTATATGAGTTTGTAAATGCCCTTAAGGCGATAAATATTGATAATCTTGGCGAGTATATTTTATTTTATTTAGCGTCCCGTGCTTTGGACCAAGATACTCGCAAACGATTTAAATCACAAAACAATTCGCAAATACCGACATTTAACGATCTTTTATTATTTTTACAAAGTTATGTAAAAGTATTAGAAGCGAGTGAGTCCGGTCACTCTGTTCAACACCCATGTAAATCAGTTTCTAATAAATCTAATTTCGTACCGAACACAAGTTTTCGTAAAAATTATAACAATGATAAAAAATATAAATCTTCTTCATTGACCGTCAATACAAAGGTACCTTATCGTAATATTGATAAGGTAGTTATATACCTATGTACTCCCATGCCATAGCTAATACGATTTAGCTGACCCATCGTTGTTCCCACGAAAGGGCCAGACTTTAGGTCAGCATATTTAGATTAAGTAGAAGTAAGTTTAGTTTTAAGGCAGTCTAGTATCGACCATCATATAGAACGGTTAATAAAATCTTAACCAAATTAATTTTAGTTTTAGTTTTTAAAAAGATATTTCACCGCTCCCCGAAGTTAAGTGGCGCAGCCGGTAGGATTGCTGGCTGTTACCGCGAGTCATATTGTGCAGAAATAGGGCATTTCGCGTGTGACACACAAACTGTTTGCTTTCGCTTAAAATCAGTGAGACGTTCAAGGCGGCAATCCACGAACCAAATAAATAAGTTGATTATCAGAGGAGTGAAATAATGAAGAAGACAAACAGAAAGTGAGTAACCTTCTACTTCCTGTCTCATGTCCTTTTCCCATAAAATTGTGTAATTTAGCTAAAATCGTTAGATTACTATTAAACTTAAGTTATCTTTAAGTGTGTATCGTTCGATTAAAATTATTGAACTAAGCACTTTCATATAACACTATTTTAAAATATACTCTTATTTAATTCAATTAAAATCATTGAATTAAAATTTTATTTTATTTTATTTTATTCAATTAAAATCATTGAATTTAAATTTATTTAGTTATTTTTACTATCATATAATTCATTTAAAATCATTGAATTATTTTATTAATTATAATTTTAAAGTTAAAATCACTTTTAGTAGCTATATAAGTACGTTCGATAATTAAAATTATTATCAACTATTTTTTTTTAAATATTATTTGTAATTCCAGAAACTATTTAAAACGAGTTTCTTTTTCTTTAAATTACATATTATATTATTTTATTAATTATATTAAGATTTTATATTAGAGAGTATATAGCTTGTAGTGTGACAATGGCTTTAGACAATGTGTTTACGCAAATTCCGGGCGTGGCCTCACAAGATGCGCCGGCGCCCACGCGCGCCTCTTCACCAGCACATATTCGTCAAACTTTATTACCACCCAAAGATGTTTTAAGCTTAATTCCGGAATTTAACGGAGACACAAAATTACTTAGTTTATTCATACGAAAATGTGAATTCGTCGTTCAAAGATTTCAGGGTACCGTAGAACGCAATGAATTTATTATGCAGTATATTACTAGTAAATTAACAGGCAAGGCAGCTGAATTAATAAGCGAAAGGGGTGAATTAGACGAGAGATGGCCTCAACTAAAAGAGTTGCTTAATCAACATTTTGGCGATCCGCGTAGTGAGGAGTGTGTTGCTATTGAACTAGAGACATTAAAAATTAGAAATAACGAATCATATCTCGATTTTTGTAGTCGAATTCAGGACGTTCGAGCTATCTTACTATCAAAGGTTAATCAAGGGTCTTCAGCACAAGTAATAGATGCGAAAAAAATAAATTATAATAATACCTCCTTGAATGTCTTTCTTTATAATTTACCGGAACACATGGTTAGGCTAATTAGGCTTAAAAATCCACAAAACTTAGAAGACGCATTATCACATGTTTTAGAGGAAGTAAATTTCCAAGAACAATATAATCTTAGAGCTAGAATGCTTCAGCACTGCCCTCAACCCGCGCCTCAACAATCATTGTTTAGATTCACTCCACCACAAGCATTTAAAATTCCGGCGGCAGACCACACTAAACAGGTAGGTAACAATTTAGCCCAGCCTCCTCTTAATCTTAGGCCACAACAGCAACCATTTGGATATCGACAACCACAACAATTTGGATATCGACCACCACAACAATTTGGCTATCGACCACCACAACAATTTGGCTATCGACCACCACAGCAATTTGGTTACCAACCCCCACGGCAATTTGGTTTTCGCCCACAAGCAGGTCAATTTGGATACAAACCACCACAAGGACCCGCTAATAACTCACAATTCGGCTTCCGCCCACAAGCAGGTCAATTCGGGTACAAACCACCTCAACGATTACCTCCCATAGAGTCCCGTGATGTCACTATGCGTACTGTACCGGCTAAACCACATCAATTACCAGTAAACGAAATATACACAAATGAGGAAGGTGAGTATGACCCTCAATACTATGACTTTTACGACAATGGCTACGAGTACAACGAAGAGCAACCGCTAGTCGACTCATACGACGACTATTGTGAAAATATTCCACAGGAATTAACCCCCTGCGCTATTACTGATGGCAACGAAGGGGATGAAGCGCAAAATTTTCTAATGGTTACAGATCAGATAGGACCGAAATGATACAGGTAAACTATGACACCTCACATAAGCTTCCCTACATATACATATCAGAGATAGATGGCAGATTTATGCTGGATTCGGGTAGCACTCGTTCATTTATAAGTCCACGTAAAGTAGAGCAGTACTATTCACAATTTAAATCATACGAACCGTTCATAGTCACTAGTACGCACGCGTCAAGTGCTCATAATCAGGTAGCAAATATTCCGTTATTTAAAACATTTAACGAAGTAGGTTTCCATAAGTATTACATTTATGACGTAGACAAAAGGTACGACGGAGTGATTGGTTGGGATTTAATGTCTCGGCTAAAAGCTAATATATGCCTTAAGGATAAACTTTTAAGAACTAACGGTACGGAAATTCCCATAATGAATGAAATGAATACGTGTACAAACTCGAAACTCGCTCAGATCACCGTGTCAAGCTACCAGTAGATAGAAAAAACGGTGAAGCTATTCTTAATTTTCGAAAATTTCAGGAGGGTATTCGTATGCAAGCAACTATAGTTAAATGTGTAAATAATTTCGCTACAACAGTTATACAGAATACTAATGACGATAACATTATACTTACCGTGACCGCACCATTTAAAACTACAGAACTGACTTATGACATATGTGAAGTTAATCACACAACTGACTTGACGGGTATGGAAATTGACTCCTTACTGACAGATAATTTAACAAAATTACGACTAGACCATCTGAATGAAGAAGAGTGTGAAGCTATTCGAAGATTATGCCAAGACTACAAAGACATATTTTATTGTGAAGACTTGCCACTTACTTTTATGAATCAGGTTAAACATCATATACGTACTGTTAACGAAGATCCAATTTATATCAAACCATATAGACAGGCACCAGCACAGGCTACAGAAATTAACAGACAAGTTGAAAAAATGCTCAGAGACAATGTAGTTCAGGAATCGCATTCACCTTGGAGCGCCCCGGTCCATTTAGTTCCTAAAAAGGCTGACGCTTCAGGTCAGGTTAAATATAGAATGGTTGTCGATTACAGGCGTCTAAACGAGATAACAGTCGATGATAAATATTCAATACCGAATATTTGTGATCTATTCGATAAATTAGGTAAAAGTAACTATTTCACCTCACTAGATTTAGCTTCTGGGTATCATCAGATCGAAATTTCTGAACCCGACAGAGAGAAAACAGCCTTCTCTACGCAAAATGGACATTACGAATTTCTTCGAATGCCGTTTGGTCTAAAGATGGCACCGGCGACTTTCCAACGTACCATGAACAATGTGTTAAGAGGCTTACAAGGTATACATTGCCTCGTTTACTTAGATGATATCCTGATTTATTCAAATGGACTTCTGGAACACCTCCAAAAGCTCCGTGCAGTTTTTGACATACTCAGACAGACAAACTTAAAGATTCAGTTAGATAAGTCAGAATTTCTAAGAAAGGAAGTACAATATCTCGGACATACATTGACAAAAGACGGACTTCGACCTAACAACGACAAAATAGATGCCGTACTAAAATACCCTATACCACATACACAGACAGAGATTAAGCGATTTTTAGGTTTTATAGGTTATTATAGACGTTTCATAAAATATTTCTCTAAGATCACACAGCCACTAACAAATTGTTTAAAAAAGGGTAAAAGAGTAGACATTAATTATAAATATATAGAGGCATTTGAGAAGTGCAAGGAACTGTTAGTCAACGCGCCCATCCTGCAATACCCCGACATGACAAAACCGTTCATACTAACTACAGATGCATCCGAAATTGCAATAGGAGCTGTATTATCGCAAGGTACGATTGGTAGTGATAGACCGATCGCCTATGCCAGCCGTACCCTATCAGAAACTGAGAAAAGGTACAGTGCAATCGAACGAGAACTTTTAGCCATTATTTGGGCCACAATACACTTTAGACCGTATTTGTTTGGGCATAAATTCGATATCGTTACTGACCATAAGCCCCTCGTCTGGTTATATAAACTGAAAGAGCCAAATAGTAAACTAACACGGTGGCGTTTACGCCTACAGGAATACGATTTTAACATTATCCACAAAAACGGTAAACAAAACGCGAACGCTGACGCGTTATCGCGCATTAAAATAAACGCAATAGGCACCGGTGAACCAGATGACAACGCGTCAATTATTGTTAATGTCGATGACAAAGAAAGACAAGTACAGGATCACTTACAAGAGATAGAAGACAGAGTTAAAGCCCTAACCAGAAGACGAACTACCGACGACTCAAAAACTATAACTATCTCAGACTCTGAAAAGACTATGACAGCTAGCCCTATATCACTACCCGACACTGTTATACTCGACGATGAACCAGACTATCTAGTTAGATCAGAAACTGACTCCACACACACAATACATTCAGCCAAAGATATGGAGTTTACAGGGATACCTATTTTACATGAAGCTATTGATACCAAACCAAACCAAATACTTGTATTCAATTGGTTTCGTAACGAGTTTAATGTTAAAAATTTATCTAGAAATAATCAGAAAGTATTAGAAGTCTTCTTGCCTATTGGAAACCCAAACCTCATTAAAGAATTCCTTAAGAAATACATCCGACCTAAAGTAAAATATTTCATATACTTCGAAAATCCGGAACATAGAAAAGAATTTAGCAACATCATTTTGAGTTATTTAAAAAGGCATATATTAATTTCTATGAATGTACAGAGCGAGTCATATATGTAGATAATGAGGAAGAACAGAAACTAATAATTACAAAATTACATGAAGGCAAAACTTGCCATCGCGGAGTCACCGAAACTGTTAAAAGAATCCGAAGAACCTATTATTGGCCGAACATGCTGGAAACAGTATCCGCTGGCATTAACGCATGCGAACAATGTAAAACCTCTAAATATGATCGTAAACCAATAAAACCCTTATTACAACTCACACAAACACAGGAGGCACTGTTTCAGGAAATATTCATAGACATTTTTACAATAGAATCTAAACATTATCTCACCCTTATCGATGCTTTTAGTAAATTAGGTCAAGCCATTTCAGTACCATCTCGCTCAACACCTGGAATAGTTAGAGCATTGATAACATATTTTTCCTTTTATGGCATACCACGTAAAATAAGTTGTGACCCCGGAACAGAATTCAATAATGAATTGTTAAAAGAGTTAACAGATTTATACAAAATAAACCTACATATAGGAACACCTAACAATCCCAACTCTATGGGACTGATTGAACGTTTCCACTCGACAATTATTGAAATTTACAGAATAGCTAAGTTCGAACGAAAGTATGCGGACGCCGCGAACGTAATGACTTATTCAGTTATGGCTTATAATAATACCATACACAGCACAACTGACCTTTCCCCATTTGAAAGAGTCTTTGGCCATACCGAACTAAATTCGACATTCGACATAGAGTTTGACAAATTTTACAGACAACAGTTGATAAAGGACCATAAGAAAAGAACACAAGTATTATATAAATTCTTATCGGAAAAGATGAAAAACATCAAAGTTAAGGTCAGGGAAAAGAGAGCAGGGGAGAAAGAACCGGAATTAACGATAGGAAAAACAATTTTTGCAAAAGCGGTAAATAGGAGACAATCGAAAGACAAACCAAAATACCAAAAAGCCGTTGTGATAGGTCCCGTTTCTCATAACGTTGTTCCTATTAGGGTAGGAGGTAGGGACACTAAGGTACCGATTAAAAATATCAAACGTCCTCCACAGGTGGGGCATATTCCTGTTGATGTGGATGTCAACGATTCACGCTCA
Source organism: Saturnia japonica (assembly GCA_033032175.1). Taxonomy (NCBI): domain Eukaryota; kingdom Metazoa; phylum Arthropoda; class Insecta; order Lepidoptera; family Saturniidae; genus Saturnia; species Saturnia japonica. The sequence goes on along the minus strand of CM065308.1, from coordinate 1,113,218 downwards.
CCCAAACCAGGGCCTTCAAATTCAGAAAATTAATAATAAGAATCCAGGAATATTACCGGGTAAGCAAGGTCTAGCATTTTTACAGCACGATAAGTGGTCAGTTATTAAAATTATTCAGCTTAAAGAAATAGAGTCTGATCTTTTACTCAATATACAAAAACATTCGGAATTTTGCAATATCATACATAAGAATGAAACTTTTGAAAGAGAAGTTAGTGAATTAAAGAGTCAAATAGAGTATTTACGCGATGAAACTATAGAGAAATTACAACAGTTGGTTCCTACGCAACATCAAAGATATAAACGAGGTATTATCAATCCTATAGGCTCACTGATTAAAGTTATAACAGGCAATCTTGACTATGAAGATGCAGTTCGATACGATGAATTAATTACCGGTATAAAAACTAGGGAACAGGCAATCGCTAATAAAATTACTATTGTATCTGAGATGTTGGATATTCTTGTAAATTCAACCGATTCTATAAATAGCAATATCAAAATAATGAACGAGCGTCTTCTACGCCTCGAAACTCTTATTCAGCATCTTTCAACGAATTATATTTTGTATAGATATTTGACTGGCGAATTTGAGATAGAGACAGCTCTAGCCCTCAGCAAGGTATCTGTACTACATAAGTCCGTTTTTAATTCCCAAGAATTACTGTCTTCATTAATAGAAATAAGTAAATATGGTAATTTAATGTATACTGTTGATAAACAGAATTTAATAAACTTAGAAGAGACGTTTATAGTTAAGGCTTACTTTAAGGTCAATGAAATTAGATTTATTATAGATATACCATTAGTTGATAATTCTACTTACACTTATTTTAAATTGTATTCCCTACCTGTTTTCCATGATCCTGATAATCAGACATTCATTATTATTCCCGAATTCCCATACCTAATAGTAGAAGGTGAAAAATATCGCCCGATTTCTCAGCCATGTAAGGAGATTACAACTGAAGAATATTTGTGTTCTGAGGATGACCTTATACACTATACCGAAAAAACTTTTATCGAACAACTTCTAAGATATCAGCAGAACTTGTCATTATGTTCTCCACGAAGAGTAGATCCAGAAAGCTTAAAACTTCAGAGGATTACTCAAACCAGCTGGGTTCTTTATTCAAGGCACGATAACATTTTATCCTACGTCTGTGGAAAAGATCTCACACGCGAACAGTTGCGAGGCACATATATAATAACTATACATGAACAATGCGATGCATCTATAGGTGGGATGCAAATCCACGCACAACGCTATCATCCACTGGGTACAGAGTATAGACACATACCAGTAATAAAGCTACCGAATGTTAAAGAAAAGGACAAAGGTTTCACCGTTGAAGACGAGGAACCTATGAATTTAAAAGGGATTAATTTAGACGACATACACCATTTAAACTATATTTTGAAGAAAAGTGTAAAAAGTGAGAGTAATTCAGTGCAAATAAATAGTGTCAGTGCCTTTACCATAGTGCTCTATGTAATTGTAATTATGTTATTTATACTTGTCACTTCGTATATACTTACACCAATACTAAAGAATTATCGTAAGAGGCGGATTCCTCATCCGATTATGGAACAGCAACCCGCCTCAACACATACACCTAATCCACGTCCTCTATTAATGTAAATCGATGTTCTCGGAAGTTCTGATACACAGCAACCCGTCTCAACACATACACCTAATCCACGTCCTCTATTAATGTAAATCGATGTTCTCGGAAGTTCTGATACTCTATAACTCCCGATAACTTCGATCTAAGGCGGGAGGAGTTATATACCTATGTACTCCCATGCCATAGCTAATACGATTTAGCTGACCCACCGTTGTTCCCACGAAAGGGCCAGACTTTAGGTCAGCATATTTAGATTAAGTAGAAGTAAGTTTAGTTTTAAGGCAGTCTAGTATCGACCATCATATAGAACGGTTAATAAAATCTTAACCAAATTAATTTTAGTTTTAGTTTTTAAAAAGATACTTCACCGCTCCCCGAAGTTAACTAGGTTGAAACTTGCGTGTTTTGTTCTTTGCCACATTACGTGTACATATGTGTTGCGTTTAAAGATTTAGATAATTCATTTAAAAGTAACTTTGTAACCAAGAATAATTTATGCCGAAATTGTTTGCGTAAAAATCATAACGTAGATTCATGTTTTTCTAAGTCGCGATGCGTAGCTTGTGGTGGTCGTCACCATACCTTATTGCATTATCCAGCCATTTCTGACAGCACTGGTCCCGGTTCGGGAGTCAACCCTGTTACTGCTGCCGTATCGAGCGTGAACATCGATGGTTCTAACATAAGCACAGTGTGCGCTAGCACACTTGTCGAAAGTAACCGCGCCATGGTACTTTTAGGTACTTGTAGTGTTCGGGTACATCATCCGGAAAATACCGGCCAGGTTTTACTCGTCAGAGTGCTTATCGATAGCGGAGCACAGGATTGCTTTTTAAGCGTAAAATGTGCTAAACGTTTGGGCTTACCGTTACGTCGCTGCAATATAGCCGTAGCCGGTCTAGGTCAAAACGTTGTATACCAGGTACAGGGTGTTACTTCTTGCACCATTTTACCGCGCTATTCAAAGAGTCCTTCCTATAATATTAGTCCCATAGTGATGTCTAGCATTACAAGTCAGATGTCGATGGCACAAGTTCCTACTGCTGTTCGGGAATCTTATAAACATTTAATTTTAGCGGATAGTGATTTCGATAAACCTGTTGACGTCGACTTATTAATCGGCGCGGAATTATTCCATTCAATTTATGATGTTCAGCGATTAGAAGCAGGGCCTGGATTGCCAGTTACCCTCCATAGCGTATTCGGTTGGGTTATCACTGGGAAGCTCGACAGTGATTATTATCGACCCCCTTCGACGGTTTCTTCCCTCTTGGCTTCCACCTTTGCCTTAGACGAAGTGGTCAAGCGCTTTTGGGAGGTCGAAGAACGACCGTTGATCAGTGTTTCAAATCCAGACGATACCAAGTGTGAACAACTATACTCTAAACTAGTATATCAAAACACGGACGGTCGATACGTCGTTCCTATTTTACTAAAGGAGCCGTATAGTGATCTCGGTGAATCTTATAAGCATTATTTATCGCGTATAACAAATCTGAAAAGACGTCTCAATCGCGATGAGAAGCTAAAAGAGGACTATTCCAATTTTATGCGTGAGTACGAATCATTAGGACACATGCAGCCTTTTGAATCGTCATCACCAAGCGGGAATTATTTTATTCCCCATCACTGTATCTTACGTCCCGAAAGCACTACAACCAAATTGAAGGTGTATTCGATGCCAGCGCCAAAAGCACGAATGGCAAATCTCTCAATGACATAGTTTACACTGGTCCTAAACTTCAAAAGGATATCGTAGATATTATCACGAAATTCCGTTTTCACGCTGTTGTGTTTACAGCGGATATCACTAAAATGTATCGTAACATTGAACTTCGACCTGCAGATCGTTGTTGGCAGCACATCTTATGGAGGGAGTCTCCTAACGATCCCGTCACAGAGTTTCAGTTAAACACCGTCATATATGGCGTAAGCAGTTCTCCGTTTCTCGCAATTAGAACTCTTCATCAGGTTGCCCACGATTATGGTAGCGAGTGACCTCATGCTGCTCAAATTCTTCGCCATGATACATTTATGGACGACATAACAGCTGGGGCACAAACTGTTAATGCAGCGTTAGAGCTCAAAGATGAACTGGTAGATCTTTTAGCCTGTGCACAGTTTGAACTACGCAAATGGCGTAGCAACTCTAAAGAATTTCTGTCTCAAATTCCTTCTGAGCACCGTCAAATTCCCAAAGAGTTTTGGGATGATCAAAATCAACGTACTTTAAAGATACTTGGTATTAAATGGGATCCAGTTCAAGATATCTTTACTTATTCTTTCTCGCAGCTAAATTCGAACTGCACTAAGCGTGCGATACTTTCAAACGTCGCTCGCATCTATGATCCTCTTGGTTGGTTGACGCCGGTAGTCTTACAAGCCAAACTTATCTTACAAACCTTGTGGCGCTACCAACTCAATTGGGATGAGTCTGTGCCATCTGACATAGCTCAAGAGTGGCAAGACTTTGTGAAGGAACTAATTCATCTTAAAGAACTTCGACTTCCACGCCGAGTCTCGAGCTCCACGGCCATTCATTACGAGTTGATAGGTTTTTGCGATGGATCCACAAAAACTTACGGTTGTTGTGTCTACATACGAGCGCTTGGTAGTAAAGACTATCCTGTTCAGTTACTTATTGCCAAGTCGAAGGTAGCACCTTTAAAACCACTTACCGTCAACCGACTGGAGCTTTGTGGTGCCGTCTTACTGTCACGGATTTTAAAGCACATGTGGAATCTTCTCCGCGGTCATATAGATCTAACTCGTATGATAGCTTTTACTGATAGTAAAACCGTTTTGTCTTGGCTCCATACTGAACCACATAAACTAAAAACATTCGTGGCACATCGTGTTGTTAAAATCACGGACAACGTCAGTGTTGAGAATTGGCATCATGTGTCAACACATGACAATCCGGCTGATTACTGCAGTCGAGGGCTCAGCTGTTCTCAACTCATTACTTCCCCCTCCTGGTGGTCAGGCCCGAACTGGCTCTCAAAAGAGACATCAACGTGGCCTATAAATCACATGGTCGAACCGCTAGATTCGGTTCCCGAACTAAAACCTATTCACATTTCCCACGTAATTAGTGTTAGTGACCATACTAGCACTGATGTCGTATCTCATGTTTTGAATAAATATTCTTCTTTTTCCCGGACCCAGCGTGTATTAACCTGGTGTGACCGATTCATTATTAATTTAAAACAAAAATCCGAGTACAGACTCAAATCTGGTCTTACGGTCAGTGAACTCGAGTATTCACTGAACACTTTTGTTCGACATGTTCAGACTACCTCATTTTCGAACGAGATCGCAGTTATACAAAACTGCTCTCGTAACATCCAAAAGTTGAAACCTTTTGTCGATGAAGCAGGGTTGCTTCGAGTGGGGGACGTCTAAAAAACGCTAACTTACCGCAATCTGCGACACATCCTTTCTTACTTCCAAAGAATTCGCCGCTCTCGAAACTTTTAATTGACTATTATCATATTCTTTATTTACATTGCGGTCCTCGAACTTTACAATCACTTATCCAAAGACGTTTTTGGATATTAGGTATTCGTAACTTAATTCTATCTCGTTTATCAGAATGCGTACCGTGTTTCAAAACTGAACCTGATCTTACTAATGATTACGTCAGCCTCGTGGCAAGATGGAATATACTTACCAAACTAACTGAATGTTTTTGGCGAGCTTGGCAGCGTGATTACCTTCATACCTTACAACAAAGATCAAAATGGATCGTAAATTCTAACAATGTTAACATTGGCAACGTCGTTCTCATGGTCGATGAGCGTCTACCATCATTAGAGTGGCGTTATGGGAAAATCGAATGCGTGCACCCTGGCACCGATGGTGTAGTGCGGGTGGTTACTCTCCGCACAGCTAACGGTCTACTTCGTCGACCTATTACAAAGATTTGTCCTTTGCCTATGCAAAACTAGTACATATAGTTCTTTAGGTTATCTTAAATGTTTAACATTTAGCTTAATTTTAATTTAATATTAGGATTCTTAAGATCTGTTATCATAAGGATGTTCGACTGACCATGGACGACTCTTAACTTAAAATCTTTTAACTTTTCAATCTTCAACTCAATTTTCAATCAATTTAATTGTGAAATCCTATGATGATTTCAAGTGGGGGGAAATGTTAGAGCATGCATATATTCCTTCATAACTTTTCCTACCTCGGCCACTATTAGCGCCATCTACAAACAAAACCAAAAACTCACGTGCGACGAGTGACAGTTGAAAAAACAGACAAGACAAAACGTGTCGCCTAACAGAGCGCGTAAAACTATTGCATCTCCGTCGCAAATTAAAAGAATAAATCAAATAATAGTTAATCTAGGACTTCACAAACCCCGGGGTTACATAGTGCTTCAATAGTGCGTGATGTGCAGTGCATAGAAGCCACGAAAATCAACATCAGCACGCCCGAGGTGAGTGGCTGGCAACATACCTATCCAAATTCCTACCCCGCATGCTAGGGAGAAAATATCTAAAACAATACACGTAGTTTAAAATATCTAAGTGTACATAGGGACAGACAGCGGGAAGCGATTTTACTATATACTATATATAAATACTTATTTTATTTTATTAATATTATTACAATAATGATTATATATTGAAATGCAATGGATGCTTGTAATAGGTTCGCATATTGGCACTGCCTTTATGGAATAAATACATTATTGGTAAACCTTTCCCCCTGGTTGCTTTTTTGTTATAATTATTATATACAGCGAAGCTGGTTTAGCCATATTAGATCATAATTATATTTTCAAGTTAGAACAGGTTATAAAATACCTTATGTAAGTTATTATTAGTTTGAAAATCCGTCTTGAAACACCGGCCTTATGCCGTGAAAGCAATATCCTCTTTCAAGTAACGCCGAAGACATTTTTATTAAATGTCTAATATACACCAATTTAGACATTCTCAAATATTTCCCGAGGCTCGGTGCCGCACGGATATCGTTTTGTGTAAGTGGAGAATTTTCTTTAGCTACTTTACATTATATTCGAGCATATTTAGGTTTAAATGTAAACAGAAATATTAAAATCGTATCTTTACTTTTAATAGTATGTGTGTAGGAAATTTGCTAGGACTTACCTAACTTTTTAATTTTATAACATATTGTTCAACGCTTCGCTTCAATTACACCTCCTGATGGAAACTGATAACAAGGTCGAGGACGGTGCGCGATCGTTTTGTAAAACTAATTTACTATTCTTTTGAAGAGTAATATGCTATACAAATCAGGAAAACAGATGCGGGTAGGGAGCTTCATTCATTTGCGGTTCGTATAATAATCGTAGTTGTAAAGCGCTTTGTGTTTATGGAACATCGATTACATATGGCTGAAGATCCATACGGTGTCTGGTATTCCTCTAATGCAATGGAGGGGGTGGAATTAGTTGATACAGTTCTTGCACACATTCACCATAGTACAACCGAATTAACACCGCAAGGCAAGCGACCTGTGTTCCAGGATATGCATTTTTGCACTTGTTAGTGATCTATCATATATGAACCTTCTGTGGCTATTATTCTGCGGTATGTGGAGCTACAGCTATGTTAATATTTATCTCATTGAAAATCTATCAACAAGAACCTTATATCAGCTTATTCCGACAGCTACTTCTGAAAGCGAATCTACTATTCTAGACTTAACGCGATACCTCCTTCAAATAAATTTTGATGTTAGATTTACTGATTACAAAAATTATTATATATATAAATTTGATTAAATGCTAGACTGTATAACAATTTAATAAATAAAAAATAACTTCCATGAGGTTGCAAATGTTTAAAGTATTTTTATACCGCGTTGTCATTTTCTATTTATTTAATCCTTATAGTACACCGTCAGTTACTTATACAATCGAACATGAAAGTTATATGAGAAGTACATGATAATCTGATATTTGGAAATAGCCTGTAACTGACGTGCTATGTAAAATATTGGATATTAAATTATTTCTGATCCTTCATCTGTGATTGTGATCTCATCACATCTTTGTCGTATTATAAAGTTGTGGAAATGTTTCTCGGGCGGTTTATTCTCTCTTTTCTATAACATGGAATCCATGGAATAAATTGAAGAGACATTTAAGCAGGCCAGCATGAGATCGATGAATGGTAATAGATTGTACTCGTAGATCCTTCTGTATTTAATTGTTAGATTTTACTGTGCTGATCATCAGGTGCAGACTTCTAATCATTCAACTCATTTTGTTTTATAAACAAGCGTATACATATTTCATATGAATATATAGAAGAATTCAAGATATAGGAGATAAAAAGGTCGAGTCACGTGCGAAGAATCGATAAGGAGTGTTAGACCCGGCTTCCCTTATTTACGATAAATGGGCAAATTAACTGGATGCCCCTAATGTATAAGTCATCGTTAGATTTTTTAGCTTCTTTAATGAGCTGAATAAATTATTGGTGTTTAAATATAATTAACTTTTAAAACTCCTGGGTAAAGAGAGGTAAGGCACAGAAAACTTTATTTGTAGATTTCTCTCTACTTGGGGCAGCTCGATTGGTGGAATACGTCCAACCGGCAGAATATCGCATCCAAATGACCCAGCGTTTCGTTTCTGCGATGAATGATGATGCGATGAAATTAGCAAAGTGCTCTCCGCTATCTAAAGACATGAATGTGCTTCAAATCCTACACCGACGAATGATTTCTTTATCTGTAGTAAATATAATTATAGCATTGCCCCCGTATAGGTTAAGTGAGTTACTAAAACCTAACATGAATGAATATTTATTATTTACTAATTTGTAGTTGATACCTGGTAAAGCAATGATGGCTTAGTTGTAGCGTGTACGAACATTATATCGATTGACGTGAGTTCGCATCCTTGCATTAAGCTTCAGCTTTCAGTTAAGGAAAACTTCATCTAGAGGTGTGTTCAGGCGCGGCTGCACTTGAGAACCAGTACCTCACTAAACTTAACGTGTTAGCATCTTGAAGCGCGGCGTTACTTAATATCAGGTAAGAAAGAAGAAAGCGCTACTCCTTGTTATATTAGGTTCAGTGGTCAGCTTATATTTATTTTAATATCTTGATAGTCTTACTTACCTGTATTATTTTCGTGTATATTATGTAATTGTTTATTGTTTAATATCCAGGGCATTAGTTAAGTTAATATATTCGTCCGTTCAGATATCATTTATAATACGATCCCTTTAGTTTAATATAGAATGTTTCATATAATTTTATCATATTTAATTATAATACATTGTTTGTTTACTTTTGAAGACTGTCAGACTGACATTTTCTATTATGTCTGATAGTTTTAGGGCATGCGCTGTTAGGAGTTAGTTAAAAATAATGTTTTTGTGTCAAGGTTTTATTTAATCAAATAAAACCTATAGGTATGTCGATTTCTGAAATTATATTTACAAATTTAAATAATATATGCGAGTTCGAGTATTTGAAAATAATAGAGAAAACGATTGTCATTGTACGACAGACCTAGGAGTCGTAAAGATTGTTTCATTTTGAAAAATATATTTTATGATATTTTAATTAATACTTTCGCCAAGCTAGCTCAGTCTTATAAAGAATATAGTCGGCAGATAGTTGAAACGTTTATTCAACCACCATAATATATTACAAATTCGTAAGTTAGGCTATTATATAAAATAATCAGAAAACACGACAGTCATTTTAAAAGACAACAAACGACGCGCTAGCTAGAGCTCTTCTTTTTTATTCTCTGTCAAATTCAAGAATAGAACTAACAACAACCGATGCATATACAACCTACATAGAGTAATCATAGTACCTAGACGGGAGACGTATATCACGGCGTCTAGAAGTACTAGGGACGGGTTGTCTTACTATATACTCCCCCTCTGGTCTAGGTGAACGCCCTCGTTCCTGGACCAGTTCATAATCCGTATGCTTCGGACGTCCGCGTCGTCGCTTAGGTACAACAGGTTTGGGTGGTAGTTCGTTTCCTGTATTACTATCAATAAAACGAGTCAGATCCTGAGCATGGTATTTCCCTAAACTTTCATCAGGACTTCGCAAGGAAGATATTAGAAAAGTGGTTGGACTAACTTTCTTGGTTATTACATAGGGTCCGTCGCGTTTGGGCGCAAATTTGGCGGTGAAACCTTTGCTCCCTTGACTTAGTACATGCGACCGAACCATGACTTTATCTCCTATCTCGTAAGACTGACAAGGTCGGCGAGACTGATCGGAAATCTTTTTGAATTGATCTTGCTGTACTTCGATTCGTTCTCGAATCGCTGATAAGGAGCTAATAAAAGATCTTAGATAAGGAGTAATCAGAGGTATAAAGTTCTCTTTGTCAAGTATCGCCCTCAGATCATGGCGAACTTCCATGGGGGACCTCATTACCCTGGCAAACATGAGATATGCTGGAGTAACACCAGTGGTTCTACATACAGCGCTGTTCATAGCAAAACGAATCACTGGCAGTTTTGCCGGCCAGTTAGTGAGTGTGGTCTGTCTGCACGAGTTGTGCGAGCTGCGCTATAAGATCGCGATTTTTACGCTCTGCAGGGTTTGCTTCCGGGTGATACAGAGGCACGAAATTCTGTTTGACTCCTAAGATAAACATGCATTGTTGCATAACTGCCCCAACAAACTGCACACCATTATCAGAAATAACCCGGCGCGGTAAGCCGTATCTCAGGAAATATTCCTCGGTAAGAGTACGGGCGCATGCTTCCGCAGTCGCTTCCTGTAGGGAAAAGAGCTCAACCCAACGTGTGGCAGTGTCTTCAATCAGAAGTATCCATCTCTCGCCGTTGGCTCCTACAGGTAAGGGACCGAAAAGATCTACAGCTAGAACCTCATTCCGTTGCTGCAAAACAGGTGTTTGGAGTAATCCAGGAGGTTTTTCGTTGGAAGCCTTGTATCGCTGACAATCAACACAGGCTTTAACATAATCCGTAATGATCCTACGCATTCCGGGAAAATAATATGAATTAGCAACCTTCGAGTAAGTGCGATCGATTCCAGGATGACCGGCCAGCGGTGAATCATGACACTCTTTCAAAATCTCAGAACGGAGTGAAAGAGGGATCACAAGTTGAGGAGTTTCACTATCAGAATCGGGATTATACCGATATAGCACTCCTTGTGATAACAAATATCCCCGTTCCGTCCATCGTCGAGATGCTACTTCATCTCGGCGTTCTATTTCCTTGTTGATTTTATCAACCTCCGGGTCAGCAAGTTGTTCCTTCCTTAAATCTGCAGGGTTCTTAGTAGTTTATGATCACTGAACAGATACCGCAACTTTTACGGGTTTCCTCGGAACATTTCGGTCTACTTAGCGTGTCTGCTACTATGTTTGCCTTTCCAGGGGTGTATTGGTATTGAATGTCAAAAGAATGGAGCTTAAGTGCCCATCTCACCAATCGTCCTGTAGGAGACTTCAATGTCATCAGCCATCGAAGTGGTTGGTGGTCGCTACCTATAATAACCGGATGTCCATCTAAGTAACATCGGAATCACTCTACTGCCCACACTACAGCCAATGCCTCCCGTTCTGTGGTAGAATAGTTACGCTCAGCGGCGTTAAGGAGACGTCTGGCATATTCTATGGGTCTTTCTTCTTTATCCTCCCCCTAGAGTAAAACAGCTCCAATCGCATAATTACTTGCGTCGGTGCGAAGCACGAAGGGTCGGTTAAAGTCAGCTTGGATTAATATTGGCGCTGAGGTAAGAAGTCGTTTCAGCTCGTTAAAAGCAGTAGCTTGAGCTGTACCCCAGGTCCAAGTCTGATTTTTCCTTGTAAGCCTTGTAAGTGGCTCTGATACGGATGAAAAATTTGGAATAAACTTCCTAAACCAGGAACAGGTTTGTACAAATGTACGTAGATGCTTCAAGTTAGTGGGTTCTTTTATGTTCAGTACGGCTTGAACTTTCTCAGAATCTGGAGAGACGCCTTGTTGGGTGACTACGTGTCCCAGATATTTGACACTCTCCCTGGCAAAAACGCACTTCTCTCGATTCACGCGTAGTTTAAATTCGCGGAGCCGACTGAACACTGCCTGGAGATCTTGGAGATGCTGTTGGAAACCTTCCGATATGACCAGAAGGTCATCTAAGTAAGCAAGGACTGTCACATAGGTCAGGGATAAACAAGAGCGCATTCGGTCGATCAGCCGTTGAAAGGTCGCCGGTGCGTTCTTGAGTCCGAAAGGCATGCGCTTAAAGCGAAACGTTCCTAGCGGGCTGATGAATGCGGTTTTATCTCTATCCTGCTCATTTACACTCACTTGCCAGTAACCAGATCTTAGGTCTAATGTGCTCATATAGCAATCTCTCTTAGTTGATTGTAACAGTTCATCAATCAAAGGCATCGGATAATGGTCCGTTTTGGTTACGGCGTTCAAGCGCCTATAGTCCACACAGAAACGAGTGGTGCCGTTCGCCTTAGGAACTAAGAGTGCTGGTGAACACCAAGCAGACTCGCACTCCTCAATGATGCCGTCCTTCAGCATTTTCTCAATCTCCTGATGCATGATTTCCTTTTTCGCAGGAGTCAAACGATACGGAGGTACAAAGATAGGAGTATGATCACCTGTGCCAATACAGTGCTCAGCAAATGGGGTTGGCTCTCCCCCTAGCTGGAAAATGTCCGTATTGTCAACCAAGAGCTGCGCCAACAGGTTCCGGTCAGGTGGATTTAGCAATGTGCCTTCGTCATCCCTGAGTACATCAGTAGAGGAGCAAGAATATTCTGTGATTAAAGAGGGTTCAAAGCGCATATTGTATTGAATGCGGCGATCATTCGCAAAATACCAACATTTGCGAGAAAAATCCATAACTAATTCGGCGGCAAACAGGAAATCCATGCCGAGCAGTGTTTCGTTATTACGTGCCTCAGGAAGGATAAGAAAAGGAGTCCTAATGACCTTCTTCTCTAAATGCACGTTCAGTGTGGTCACGAGGACGTCTATGTCGCGAGTGAGTCCATCAGCGAACTTAATACGTCTTCGTGCCGGAATGAGACGGTGTCCCTTTCGACAGAGGAGGGTGTATAGCGTGTGTCCCGCGATACAATGTTTTGCCCCGGTATCAACCATTGCTGTTCCCGTCGAACCTAAAATTTCGATATCAAAAATCGACCGTAAAATTTTAGTAAATGTTCGTTCAGAGCTCTCTCCGGCGCGCGCGTTTTCAACACAATATATGTCACTACACACCTTATTATTATTTAATACATTTTTAGAAATATCATTATAATAAAATAAATCATTTTCTGAAAAATTACGAAAATAATCTTTATGCCCTTTTACATCAGGGTCGTCTTTATGAACAAAAGGAATATCATGGAAATAGTTCTCAAGTTCTTTTGCATTATGAACTTTTTCATCACAAAACTTATTACAATTACATAAATTAAAACATCCAACCTTAACTTCTTTTTCATCTTTCGAGTTATTGACATAAAAATTGTCATTATTCAAAAAACAATTGTTAAATGTGACATTGCGTCTTTTTGATAGATTTTTGCTGGTTGTGTGTTTGCTCGACAATTTGTTGGCCCGAAAATTACTATTATGAAATATTTTATTAAACTGTAAAATAGGTTCTTTTGTCGAACTATCACGCGACCAGTTATTATGTTGTTCACATGAAACATTTGTATGAACATTTTGATAGTAAGTATGCAAAGAGTCAGACCTAAAATCATCACGAACATTTTCATTATTAGAGTTTACACTATAAAAACTTTGTTCATTGTTACATTTTGGACAGTTTTTTCTAGTTACGTTTTCTGAATCACATTTGTAACACGAAACAACCTGACTAAGAGTATTTGACTCACCTTTGTTCACACACTTACGGCACTGATCACGCTGATGTCCATAGCGTTTGCAATACACGCAGAAGGGCCGTTGCCTGGCCGATGGCATACGCTCATCTCGTGGTGACGAGGCGAACACACGTGCGTGCGTTGCGCGTGGCGTATATTGTTCTTCGGACAATCGCGAGGTCGGGTCGTGCGGGGCGTTATCACGCCATGCACTGTCAGTCCCGCCCCCGTGCAGCCGTACGCTCGCAGCGGAGTTTAAAGATCGTGTATTATATGATGAGGATGAGGGACGAGTTGATATTTCGTTACCATTACGCTTCGTGCGACTGGCAGTATAATTTGGAGCTTTTTGCCTTGCAGCTGTGGATTCCTTTAATGAATTTTCTACGACTCTTGCCCTTGACAATAACTCTGAAAAATTCTTAATGTCCTCTCTTCTTAATCTTTTTCGAATCTTTCTGTGTAACAAACCGTAGATCATGTCTAACTGGACCTTAGCAGTCAGATCGTTTGTTGGAAGGCGTGTTAGAAGGGCTCGACTCTTCGCGACGAATATATCGGTACGTTCATCTTCACCTTGTTCAACTCTGAATAATTCTCTATAGATTTTGTATTCAGGTCTGCGATCACCATAAGCATCACGAAGGAACTGTATCACCTCTTTCCAGGAAGTGACTTCGGCGCGTATGCTCTGCCACCATATTGCGGCTTCTGAGGTAAGCAATATAGAAAGACCCTTGATAGCAAGGTCATCGCCAATATTTGAGCATTCTTTGTAAGCTTCTATTGCATCGATGAACTCTTCAATGTTTTCTTCTGCCGCTCCCGAGAATCTAGATAAACATTGTGCAAAATTTCCAGTCTTTACTGCTGTACTCGGTGTTGGTACCGGTGATTGAACGGTCAGAGGAGAAGAAATCGTCGACAAGCGTTGCAACATTCGTTCGCAGACCTCAGCATTTGATTGCTGTATAGCAGTCAGCAAGGCGGTGAAGTTCTCTTGAGACAGCGTGATGCTACCATCGAGATCATCGTTGTTGAGAGGCTGTCGTTTCCGTGTTTTCGGCATTGTTTTCTGCCTATACTTACACTGTGATCACGATTATGTACACACAGCGTAGATTCCACAAATTTCACTAACTTTGTTGTGGGATTCGGCCTTCAAGTTGAGACGCCATATTTCGTCCAAGCTAGCTCAATGTTATAAATAATATAGTCGGCAGATAGTTGAAAAGTTTATTCAACCACCACAATATATTACAAATTCGTAAGTTAGGCTATTATATAAAATAATCAGAAAACACGACAGTCATTTTAAAAGACAACAAACGACGCGCTAGCTAGAGCTCTTCTTTTTTATTCTCTGTCAAATTCAAGAATAGAACTAACAACAAACGATGCCTATAGATCCTACATAGAGTAATCATAGCACCTAGACGGGAGACGTATATCACGGCGTCTAGAAGTACTAGGGACGGGTTGTCTTACTATAATACATTATAATTGGTAAAATAATACCACAGTCATAAAATTTAAACTTAAGAACCTAATTAAATCTATTTTCATATGGTTGAAATCTCATCTGGCGAATTTCCTACGGTTGTGGTGGTTCCTGCTACGAGTCTGCATAACACTATATCCAGGCGGACCCAATACTACGCCGATCACCCGTGTGCGGCCCGGCCCACATTGATCCGGTGTCTGGATGGAGTCAAATCTTGCTGTGAGTTGCCATGGACCGATCAACCAACATCACGAGACTCTAGCTCGTGGTCCTGACGCTGAATTACGTATTGTTGGAATATTATCAAATTTGGACATTGTGAAAAGGAATGTTAAAATGGATAATTTTTTTTTTTTTTTTTTTTAATTACAGCTTTTTTAACGGTAATGTAAATAATATTTTATTTTACGCAAATTTACTACATTCTTTTGATGTCCTGGAATTATTATATTAGATTTTATTTTTCTTTCATTCCATATTCCCTTTTGGCTCTATAATTCTCTTATGTCATAATTTAAAATAACTAAGTATCATAATGCCCTATTAAAGAATAAATAAAAAGGCTTATAATTTCACTGGTTTCTGCCCACGACTTAGGCTGCGTGGACTTCAGAATTGGGTTTTTATCGGGATAAAAAGCATCCTATAATATGTTAATTCAGGTATTAGACGTGTGCCAAATTTCATTCAAAACCGTTCATCGGTTTTTGCGTGATTGAGTACCAAACAATCTAACATACTTTCACATTTAGAATATTAGTAGGATTATAAAAATATATCAGGTTTCTCTTTAAATTGAATACCTATGGACAAACAAATGAAAGAAAGGCATGCTTATCTTTGTTTTTTCCCTTAATTTACGAGCATTCTTTTCTCGCATAAACCATTTTTATTGGACTATAAAAGTTAATTTATTTATAACATAACAAATTAAGTTACGAACAACTTGTGTAAGTTTCATAATGCTGATGTTTTGACTGTTAGTTGTTTTAGCAGCTTATGCGTGTGACACGGGAGCTAATTGCGTACGGGAACGTAGCGGCTATTGAAAAAAATATAGTGATGAAACTATAGCATGGTGCTGGAATTTTATTATTCTCATCTAGCCAGTTCCAGAAAATTTGTTAACAAGAACCTATCGGTTACAGATTTAACATATTACTCTAGCTGGTCACATGGTCACTTGACATAAGGTTAGAATGTCGTTAAAGTATAAAAACAAGTATTTTATTAAATCAGATGACCAATGGACCAAAACGGTTACACCTTGGAAAGGGCCACAGGGCAAACGCCTTCAAGGAAGACCAAACACAAGTTGGGAAGACGAAATTAAAAAATTTGCTGGCCCAATGGCAACCGACAGCTAAAGACAGACAAAAATGGCAGGCTTTGGAAGAGGTCTTCACCTGAGAGGGTAAAAGGGTTCCTTAAAATCAAATGAAAAATATCATTAATCTTAAAAATGTAAATTTAAGAACGATTAGGAAATAAAAGGCTTTGTATTTATATTTATTATTATTCTAGTCATCATTCTAGTGATGAATATGAACAGTAACCGTGGTCAAACTGGAAAATACTGTGGAAAATTACATACGGCGCGCCGAAGCAAATCACTATGAGTTTTTATCCACAATGTGTATGGTGTTTGCGTTTCTAACATTGCGTTCCATGTGTATTCTAACAACACCCTCGTAAGTTGTATAGTATGTTTACAAAGACATAAGAAACCTGAAAGAAAATATAAAATACGATTATTTGTTTTTGAAGCGTCGAACCTCGATTACATTGATGGCTCGAAAGGGAGCGCGCGCATTTCCGGAACGAGTGTCGGGAAACTTTTTATCTTAAGACGAACCGTATTTTCCATTAGCTCTCGGGAACCGAGACACCGCGGTATCTACTGTCCTCTAATTGAGAACGTACAAAATTACAGTTTACATCGAATCTTGTAAACTGGCATTTATTTATTTTGTGAGATAATATTTCACCTATATGTTTTTATTTAACTTGTTATGTTAATATGGGTCAAATCTTACAACTGAATTTTAAAAGAGTTGTCCCCAACCGATTGAGCTGAAAAAGGGATCAAGGGGAGTTTAAACTAAAGAAGTTTAATTTCTTTTTTACATACTTAATAAAAGCTTCTATTTAAAAAGTTTTCTTTTAAAATTAATAGCAGTTTTATTGTAAACAATAACCTGACATAGTTTTGAGTATGAAATATCATAATTAGTTAAATAACTCTGTTGACAATTTCTGATTTGGTAGGAGTTCGGTAAGACCGCATGTAAATCTTACTTCCAGTGCATTGTTAGGTCTTTATGACCTCTGAAGCAATAAATTATTGTATATAATTTGGTAATTTAGTACTAGAAAAACTACCCATGAACGATCTATTATTAAAACACTGTTTTAATTGATTGAAGTATAGTAAATCTACTTTTCTCTTTGTTACTCGTAATTCTGCCCGAGGTATGTTCTTCTTTCCGTCTGTAATATCATTAATTATGATAGAACGCTGAATTCTTTTTGCCTTCTCTTGCGGTGAAGGCATTAAATGGATAATTTGGTCGAAAAGATGTATCAAAATAATATGTAGTTAATCTTAAACAGAAACAAGTCGTATGAGTCAAAAAGCGTGATTAAATTCATAATAAGCTCCTAAGAATCACAGAAAAAATCTAATTTCAAGACGTGATTTTTTAAAATTTTATCAATTAAAAAACTAAAATATTAGATAAGTTAATTTCAAGTCATTGGAAGAATTTATAATGCGGTATGAAATATTTATTCTCGTTCAACGTGTTCGAAGTCCTCTTGAGTGTTAGGTCTGCATCATTAAACTTTATAAAATGACTCGTTATTTTAAAATGTAGCAACTCATATCTGTGCTATTATTCATTCTTTAAACGGTAATGTAACATCTTCTTACGGGCTACCTCAATTTGTCACAAACTTTTTCTCAGCGAGATAAAAGTTGAGTCGTTAAAGACATTTTGTTTTTGTGATATTTTTATTAGGTACGTATACCTACTCGTTCCTCTTTTGAGTTCCACTCTGCCCTCAGTAATTCTTATTTTTTTCATAAAGTACTCGAAAGTTGAAACCTTGATTATTTGAGGCGTATTTTTTTGGGTTTCTCTTGTTTTTGTATTTGTTACAGCGAACATTTAACAAGCAGATGTGATGTTAATCAGAATGTTTAATCTGACCATTACAAACTTAAATATTTTAAAGGTATTATAGTTTAATTTTTTCTCCTAAAAATCTTTTCTTCTTTTTGTAGTAGCTCGGAAAAATGACAGCACTGTATTTGATACCATGCACAGTACATTCCAAGGAGCATAGAATGAAAACACTAACGTAATATCTCTATGCCAAAAATAATGAGGATGTTAGCGCGACGACTAAGCTACACACATCAAAAAAGTCTAAGCAACATGGGTGATATTACAAATTTTTCCATTTATATTAATTAATTTCTAAATATTTACTCAAACAAAGTGCGTAGGTAAGTAAACTTTTTTGTTATTGATGACAAACTGGCTGGTTGTAAAAAAAAAATTTGATTATGTTTTGTTTTTTCATAAAATTCAAATGACTGCGAATTTGTTTGAATTTAAGTGCGTTTTAATTGCTACGTTTAGTCTTGATTTTATAATTTTACCAACCATTTAAATAAAGTTAGCGACAAAATTGAATTGTTAGATATTCTTTACGTCATGAAGCGACGTCATTTGATGGCAGATGAAATGCAAAGAGCTGCAGGGATGTTGCAAGCGGGAAGTAATCAATCTCAGGTATCTCGACATTTTGGCATTCATAGAAGTGTTATTTGTCGTCTTTGGCAGCACTACAATAATACAGGAGAACCCACTGACCAGCATCCAGGCCGTAAAAGGAGTACAACCACTCGGCAAGACCGGTACATACAACTGACTGCAAGACGCCAGCCGATGTTAACCGCTCGAGAGATAAGTTTGAGGCTACAAATTTCAAGTGGTGTTGATGTAAGTCCTCAAACTGTGCGAAATCGACTGCATGAGTACGGCCTACGAGCTCGATACCCAATGAGGTGCCCACCGATACGTCACGGGAATCGCGCTCGTCGATATGAATGGTGTAGAGAACGCATAACATGGACCCAGGAACAATGGGATAAGATTATGTTTTCCGATTAGTCGCGATTTGGGTTTAAGCCTGATACAAGAAGGGTGCGAGTGTATCGTCGGCCCGGAAATACTGAAAGGCTCAGGTGCGTTGAGGAAGTTCATCCATACAGCGGCTCAACAGTTATGTTATGGGTGGGTATTATGAAGAACAGGCGAACTGAGCTCGTTTTTGTCAATGGAAACATGAATGCTGAAAATTACATTGAGGATATTCTCAGACCTTATGTCTACCCATTTGCACAAACCTTTGGCTCCGATTTTAGGTTAATGCATGACAATGCGCGTTCACATACAGCTCGGCGAACCAGTGAATACTTTGCAATGGAGAACATCCGGGTATTGCCCTGGCCTGCACAATCGCCAGATCTCAACCCCATCGAGCACACATGGGACATGCTCCAGAGACGTGTTTTGAAGGACTTGGACGGTGCGACAACAACCCAACAGCTGAAGGATTTGCTACAATTCCATTGGGAACGAATACCGCAAGATGACGTAAACAGTCTCATTAATTCAATGAATAATCGTTGCCGACAAGTTCTGAATAGCATAGGAGCCCATACTTTGTATTAAATTGTTCTATTCTTTCACAATAAATACATTTTCTTTAGAAATTTCATTTTGTAAGAAAAAAGTTTAGTTTCTTATGTACATATCTTAGTTTCTACAGTATATTCTAATATTGTTCATTTCTGTTATTAAAAGAACTTATAAAGACAACAGCTGTTATTTTTACATCATAGAACCCTAAAGATATTATTTTCAAAATAAAATACAACGTTATAATGTGAAGAACCATCCTAAAATTTAAATTAGTACACGTTGCTTAGACTTTTTTGATGAGGTATGTAGCCGCTATATATAGTTATATAATAGATATAGTTGTTCGCTGACCGGTGCAGACCTGGAACACGCTATGTCACCTCATTCCGATGTTGCTATGCCATAGTGAATAGTAGGCAATTGCCCTCAGTGCATTATCGACTTGATACCGGCGTGAGCGAGAAGAAACTTTTATCCTTATTTGACAACAAATTTTCCGCCTTACGCTGTAATTTTCCATCTGTTTTGTTTCAACATGCTGATAACAACATTTGTAAAGTTTTCAAATTGCTTTTAGTGAGAGTATAACGCGTCTATTTATAAAACGTCACTGGCCATAGTCGCAAATGATCACTGTGTGAGTTAAAACATCTTCGCGACTGTAGGTACCACACACGGAATAATTACTCTTGATTGATTTAATTGATTTTTAAACAGACGTAAAAAAAAAAGAATTAGCTACAAACATAGCAGTGGCATAGCAGCTATGATGATATTTTGGCTCAGTTCCTTCAAAATCTGTTAACTTTTTTTATTGTAGCAAATATAGTGGCGGCTTGGTGCCTGATGGTAAGCATAATACAATCCTAATACAATGGCGACCACCGAGAGATCGGCAATCCATCGGTGGTCGCTGCTGTCATGCCAGCCTTTATAAGAATCTCTTCACGTTACGCTTAAAGGACACAATGGCGTGAGAAGGAGGAAACACGTTAGCCGCGAGATGGTTTCACAGCTTCACATAACGAGAAAGATAAGACATAGAGAACTTTTTAGTTGGTGCCGAGATGGTGGTGACTCCGAAGTCCGGCACGTGTGGTTTTGTTGTGGGAAGGAGAGGAGGGAATTAGATTGAACAGATCTTCAGAGCACTCAACATGATATAGACGCTAGAACACGCGCTTAACAAGGCAATGTTTCTGCGCAGCTGAATCGACTCGATGTATTTGGTAACGTCTGCATTATTGCATCGAGAAGGCATTTTTGCAGATCCATCCTAGATATACGAACAATATTTTACATATACGTTTGACAGATTTCATCTTAATTGCCTACGGGATATCATGAACATCAGATGGTCGGACCGAGTTCGGAACTCGAATGTACTGAGGCGTGCAAACGTCGGCGGCATTGAAATGTATCTGATGCGACGACAGCTACGTTGGTGCGGACACGTGTCTCGTATGCCGAAACGTAGAGTAGCGAAGTGCATCTTCTTTTCTGAACTCCAGTACGTTAAGCGTAAGCGCGGTGGACAGTACCTCAGATATAAGGATTTTCTAAAAACACACATGAAGCGATGCAAAATATAGCCCGCTCAGTGGTAGACAAAAGCAGCACAGCGCAATGAATGGAGACAACTTGTTCAGCTACGGGCAAACGCCTTTGAAATTCAGCGATGTGATAACCTCGATAAGAGACGAGACGATTTGAAAACCAGACCATCTGTGGTCATACCTTACAGTTATGTTGGTGGAATTTTAACATACCCGAAATGCATTCGTACCTCCATCAACAAAATTGGGTACGATAGTCACTACAAAATACATCAAAGGGCAGAACAGCAATGTCCTGATTAAGTTATTTTGTACATATCCAGGAAATCAAAAGTCACTGTAGCCGAAATCGGCCAGGATGGCACATGATATAGTTGTACGTGCACTTGTAATAGCGAGATGGTACTACGATATTTACGGTGTCAACACGCGTACGGGCAAACGTAAACTACTTGAAATTACGATCAGCTCCTATTCAACAATGGAAAGGAAGGTCAGGTAGCCGTTGAAGCGGATTGGTGGATATAGAAAAGAAGTGCCAATTATGTAGCGCGAACAGACGATAACCAATAGATAAGCACTCCATCACCGGTCGTCGCTTTCACCATGCCAGCCTGCAAGCTGCTTAGCAGCTGAGAATACATTGGCTGATCCTGAAACTCGACAAATCAAAAGAAAGTCACTGTGAAGGTATTATCACCAAGTGCACTGTGGTCGTGAACCAGCTAGGTACGCTACCTTACTATTAGCTTTTGACGGTCATAAATGTTTTCTTTGGGCCAAAATTTAATAAAGTGTTCTTTGATTTTGCTGTAGCTTGATTCCTGATATATATCGGTTACCCCAGAACGTGACACGCCTAAGCGTACCACTGTAGCGGGTCTTATACCGGGTGTATGGTGGTCGCTATCCATTAGGACACAACTATCGTGTATTATGTACTGAAAATAATAATTATTTACAAAAATAACAGGTTTAATAAGAAATTAGAATAGTACAAATTTATAAAAGAAATAGTAAGAAATAATACCTATCTATTAAAATACCATGCAAGAGTTTCAGGCGTAATTCTTTACTAATAATGCTATAATACTCGTACTTCCTTAGATTTCTCTAAATCAATGTTTTCAATGAAGTTATTTAGAACTCTTTGCGAGCTAAAAGCCAAGTTCCAGCGAAGTGCTAAAGGTACAGTCTAGCAAGATGTTAAACTGCTAGTGGAAAGGCGTCGGGGGAGCTAAATCGTGCAATTCCTGTACACAAATTCCCAAGTTTATCCGATGAGACATTTAAAGGATTTTAGCGCGGAAGCTCGTTCAAATGTTGCTTGAATTTACTTCTAGCTATATTAGTAATCAACGTAAAGAACCAATATTTATCTATTTTACAATTTTTTGTACGCAGTTGATTACAATTCCAGATTAAGCATATCAAATTATGTGATAAGTTAAATACGAAGGGTAGCTTTATTGCTAACAATGTGTCATGAGCTGACGTGGTGGTGAAGTTTGTGCCGATTCTCGAACAGTGAGTGGCCTTTGCCTATAATAGATAGCAGTGGGACACTTAGTGACTGGCATAAATATTATTTTATATTTGTTTACAAAATCAGACAAATTTTGAATTCTGTTGAAAACATTCCTAAAAATAAATGATTTATATAACATCACAGTGATCGCTTTTTTATGTAAATAGTTTTACTTAATGGTGAACAGCAGGCTTGAAGATTCACTGAAAAGCAGTTCTCGTATATTCCGATAAGCATCTGAGAAAAACCCACAAAGTGAGCTTTCAACTCTCATTTTGATTGTATCAGTTTTCTTCTGAAAATGCCCCATTGCCTTTGCTAAACATATTTATATCGGTCTTGATCAAGGCTCGTAGTGTTTTTATTAATATTTAACTGAAATATGCTATAGGGAATTCACTAAGATTAATTATAAAACAGATCAGCCGAACTACATTTTTAATTGATTATTAGGCTCCCATTAACCTGGACGATTTTTTAAGAGCACGTTTAAAAATTAACAAAGGTAATATTGCGTTAGTAAAAGACGTTTTTTTTAAGAATAATTAAAAAGCAACCGTTCCACAGAGTCTAAAATTATTAAAATGTAGATCTAAAATTTTTAATATCACTAACTTTTATACTACAGAGCCAGTATAAAATAATGAATAATAAGTAATTTTTAATAAGTGTTAGAATATCTTTGCGAAGTATATCAGACACTAAGGCATGTATCTTCCTAAGTTATGAACACTTCGAAGTCGTTACCGTCCATTCCAGCATTACTTTGTGTGCCAAACGAATCTGTTGAGAGGCAAAATGTGTATATTTGACTTTTTATACTCTATTTCGTGAAAGCTTCTATTAAGGCCGTGGTATATTTTTATAGAAGTAGTTTTTCATTATTATTTTTGTTTTGATATAACTTTCTATAGAAAGCTAATAGTGCGTTATGACATATTTTGTAGCTCAGTAACATATGCTAGTTGTTTTATAAGGTCGGGAGTATTTTGCCAAGTACTCGCTAAAATTTGTGTTGTGATGAAGCCTACACATCCAATTTAAAAGCGTAAGCGGGACCGAAATACAAAATTTTTTCGTCTAAAATTTCGACACTTTACTTGATGTTAAGCAAAGAACAGAAAAACAAAAATTGTGTGCAATTCACACGTGGTAGAAGTGAAACCTTCACAATTATGTTTTTTTAAATTCAGAAAATGATCAAATACATACTAATATAAAGTTTATGAAAATGTACATACAAGTACTCACAATCATTACTCACAATATCAATTTCAATTAATGCACATATGAAATATCTATGGTAACCTAACACAATATCGATCAGTAATATAATGTCATAAGTGTTGTCTTAAAAGTTTTTGTTTCGTGCCTTTTTGGTGAGGTAATCTTCTCAGTACGGCAAAGATGTGATAAAGTGAGCTTCTTTCATCGTTGTATCCAAGTTGAAGTTTCCGGATAAACGATGGTTGTCGTCAAATATTTGCAAAAGACATCATGATTTGTATTCAATTGATTGATAACGCTAAATTATTTAAAATATTCTATGTAGACGTGGCACAGGATCTTTAAAATTACTATTGACATTTATAAGAAGTGGGCTCAAGGCCGCGGCCTCCCGCCGGATACATTACTACGCTGCGGAGGAACGCGATTATCGATTTCATATTTTGTGAACTGTAAAAAATGCTATTGACGGTTTGAAAATTGATTTTTAAATTTAGTGGGTTTTAATTAGACTAAAATTCTCAATAGAGCAATTTTAAGCAGTGATGGGTCATAAGTACCGTAAAAGGACACTGGGTCGATTAACGTTAGTTCGAATTCTTGCAATGAGCCTAGGCTTAGATGAAGCAAAATATCGTGATATATCGACATTTTACCATCTTCAAGTTAAAAATTTATCATCTAGAGGCACCGGTAATTGCACTTGAGAGCCAGTCTCCACATTTAGCTTAGTGTTTTACTATTTTGTGCTACATTGCCAACGTTAGGTTAGTCTACTTCACTTACTTTCATAGCTTAATGTCTTACGGTATTTTGCTGTGAGGTTCAGCAGCTGAGTTAGATACCATATATATATTACAAAAGCGGGGAATTTACAATTTACAATATGAGGCACCGCGAATCACTAAAGAACAACTTCGAAGAATTTATTATTTTAACTTTGCCCTCCCAATACATCTTTGATAACTTAATGTATGATCGTAAAAAGATAGACAAGCTGGATTTTGTCAAAGAACAGCACAATGTTAATACTAGAAACAGAGATAAGTTGGTTGTACCGTGTTTTATACTTAGTAAGACTAATAAAAGTTTTTTAGGTAATAGTGTTAGGTTCTCTATCAAGATCCCGAAGCACATTACTCATTTGCCGGACAACAAGTTCAAGGACCAAGTCAAGCGGGCTTTACTGTCAAAAGGTTATTATAGGGTGGATCAATATGTGAATGATAGTGATGTCTGGAAATAACTCTCTCTCTCTGTGCATCCACTAAATTATTAATATTGTACCTGTTATATTAACATTTGTACAGTTGACAAAAATAAGATAAACCTGATCGAGTTTCTTACCGGTTCTTCTGGATGTCTGGAATGTTTTCCGAACCGGCACTAGTATTTTGACGTTTATAAGTGCCTTCTTAGGGCCTAACTTGAATAAATAGTATTTTGATTTTGATTTTTGAATCATAAAAAATTTGAATGTTATAGAAATGGTTTCGACACACGTAATACATTGACTCTTTACAGAAAAATATTATTTACAACCTTAAATTATTTATATGATAAAACATTTTGTTATACGCTAGGATAGCTACCATCCTAAAATTAAGAATCATTGAAAGTTAATAAATTGATGTATTCTGGCCTTCAGAGCTAATTCCCTATATTACACTCGAGATTTGATGAAAGTAAAATTTGTTGCTCATCTCTCGCATACGTTGGTTCACTTGAACTGCAGTACTATTATATATTTATAATTTTTATCTACACATAGTGCATCTTCAGCTGCTGCGGAAACTTGAAAGTTATGTTCTTGTAAAACATTTATGATACGTTATAATTGGGGACCAAGCTTCGTTGTCAACTCCAGTGCTAGCTTCCCACCGCTTCTCACTTTTTACCATCAGATGGAGATTACATAGCTGATATAAAGTAGAGAAAATGACGGGCCTTATATTTTCCATTCAATAATAATTTTAGAGACGCGTCGCGTTGTATCAATATTCCTGATATCGATCGAACGTTTTTAGTTCAAAAATTAGGTTAATATATCGTCTAGACATCGAATCTGAAAGCTTTTAGAGAGATGTGACATATATCGAAATCCCTGAACAATTTACTTCGTTTGATGTTATATGATACCACATAGTTCATGAATAATATTATGTAAATTTTGACTTTCTGTATAATACAGCGGAAATCGCTGCGTGGTAGAAAAGTTTAACGTATTTGTTAGTTTTTGGTCCAGGCATCTAGCGGTCAAGGTCTGAATAAAATCATTAAAATCATACATTATTCATAAATGGATTAACTAAACTTGAACATCTGGTCAACATAATTAACAGGTTTATTTACTTCTGAAAACTTGTATTTAATTTGGTCGTGTTATAGTTGCATCATGATATGATTCTAACTTGAAAATTCAGGCTCATCATCAAAATATAAATAAGCCTGTCATGCAAATTCAACGGTTCTGTGTTTCGAACGAGTTTGTCTATGGTAACCAAGCAGAATCCTACCTTGATACTTAAAGCCGGATTTTCAAGCTCATATTACCAGCAAAAATTTCATTTCCACTTGACACTTTATACTTTAAAAACCTTTAGCTCATGGAAATAGGACACGAAGAACTCGAATTCGGGAGATCGTAAGATACGAATGTGTTGTAGATTAAATATGCATGAGGGGTATTAGTGAGTCGTTACGTGTATGTACCTACTTGAATATTTCATTTAGGGGAAGTGAATATTACGTAACATGAATATAGATCGATGTGTGTATTATATATACACGTCATGTAAATGCTGTATTGTTAATCGTAATAAGAAGGTAAAAGCGCGAGAAACAATGAACTTCACCAATGAATTCTATATACATTAAAGCGAACCGAGCATTTCGCAATAAAAACTGTAACAGATTTGAAAAACTTCACTGTAGATTAGTTTGTGGAAGCGCGGAAGTTATAATGAAGATTAATTTGTGGCACTACTCACACTAATCTAAAAATACTAAAGAATAAATGAGATAAATCTATTGTGTTTTTGTTTAATTGGTTAATATTATAACCAGATTTAACGAAATGTCAAATACTATTCAATTCAAAATACTACCTACCTATTTTGATATTTGCAGCGTTAAAATCGCCACAACTTTATAGACCTCTCTTGTTTTTGTACTTACAACAGAATATGATCTGATATTTTTAAAGCATTCTCTGATACTTGATTCTTATATTTTTAGTACGGAACATTGATACTAGTGTGACATGAATTACATGAATGATTCTCATTCGTTGAATTTGAAAGAAAAACTACATATCGCACAATTCAGAGGTTTACACAATTTACACCTTAAATTATTAACTAAGACGCTTTGTCTATTAGAAAACTATTATTTAAATTTTAAATAATTACGGTCGGTTTCGGGACTAAATCGAAATTAGTATACTAGCGAGCCGCCTCAGCTTCGCACGCTACCATCAATTTTCCTTGCCATGATAATAAAAAAATGAATGATTGTTCTGAACGCTCAATATAGTAATACAAATGGTGAATAAATAAAAGACTTCATTTAAAAATACATTTTATTCCAATGTCATGCACATCTACGATTGTTTTCCACTAACGATTAACATTGCGATATTGTGGTTCTATGATCAGGTGTCTAAATAAACAGTCTCTGATATTCCGTTGTTACAAGATCAAATTAACAAGTATGGGTTTGCGACGTGCGATGGTAGGTACTAACTTTAAATATGTATTAGCATTTCTTGATTTTCAAGTTAGAACACTGGTTTTCATTAAATTTATTTTTGAAATGTATTGCAGTAAAATCATGTTGGTGTTTCATAGAAGAAAATGTTTATTGAAACGCGGAGAAAATATTTTTCTATTTGTCTATTAACATAATTTGACTACTTAGTTATTTTCTAACTTTCTTAATGCAATCGAGAGTCGTTGTCCTCTAGGTCTAAGGCCTAATCGTCACTTAATATCAGTTGATAGTGTATTCTAACGTTAAAACCTGTAAATTAAGAAATCAACCAAAACTTATAGATATATTATTTGAAGAATAAGTTCATTTTGTGACATAGGAGTGTATTAAGGTCAAATTTAAAGAGGTGAAAAGTGGGTCGAAAATCTTATTTGACTTTGTTACTTTTGGCGTTAGAGATATAAAAATAAGCTCTTGATTAAAATTGAAAGTTCCGTCTTTTAAATATTTACCAGTAAGAAGATGAAAAAAAACTAAGCAAAGCTACGCTAACCTTTCATTAAAAATACGAATATATTTGAACAAAAATTGAATTCAATGACTAAATTTATATATAACATCTTTTAATTAACATCTTATATTATCACAGTAAACTATGCATAAATAGTTTTTTAGGTTGATGGACCCTCTTGAAAAGGTTATGGAAGTGATTAACCAAAGAAGAAAGTTAAATCACCAAATAGAGTTTAAATAAATGATTTTCTTTTAGCAATAAACATTTTGATTCACGATTCTTTAATACCAAATGGAAGTAATTGTTGTAAGATATAGGATATCGTTAAAGGATAATTATTAATATCTGGGAGACCGGAATTCGCCATATATAAGTAAAAGAATTGTTAACTTAAGAGAAAAAAAATAAAGACATGGATACAATACAACAAATAAAATTTAAAGTAGTTTATTTACTTTTGGATTAACATTCTGTATTCAATGAACCGTACAAATCTCGTCTAAGTTTTGAAGTTTACGGAGGTCAAATACAGTTAAAACTTAAGTGCATCTTATAAGCTATATTTAATTTGTTAAACTTCGAAGAATTGTATACTTTACAGTTCGTAAATTTTGCTTTTCTTTATTATTTATAATAGTAGGCAAAAGATAAATACTTTACGATAGAGAAATGCAATTTTATTCTTATTTAGGGAAATAAAATTTATTAAAACAAATGTGACACTACTCATCAACAATACACCGACTAGACATATTTTACTTGTTTTGTTGCATTGAAAATACCCTTTCACCTAATCAACGTATGAGGAAAAAGGAAATAAAATTCTATTGACTATTATTCTATTCTAAAGGGCATGACAAAAGAGAAGGAATTATTCTTAGGTACTTTTAGAAGTTACGGCCCGATGCATTTTATCCATATAGTTGGACGCGTTGAGAGACTGATTAGCTCTTGGCTGTCATCAACCGTTTATATGGCTAGGATATCGAAGGACACCACCGCACCTCGTTTACCCAAATAACCAGAATAATTATAATATAATAAAATAAAAAATAAAAAATCAACATTTTAAATTAAAGTTTATTACAGCTATCACTTAAGATCAAATATATGTGAAAAATTAAATTGTTTTTAATATTAATCATTCTTACAAAAGTTAATAATATTAATGCTTACGAATCCCTAGTTCCCATGTTCTGATGATGTTATTTCAAATTGTATCTAATGGTATAATAATACCAATGGTATAGTTTCTAGAATTTTAGGATAAATTCATAACTCTTTTACAACTCTGTTTTACCCAATGACATTATATATATAGACGCGTCGTACGCTAACACCATTGCATTAAAAATCAGCGTAATTAAATTATACATACAAACCATAAATAATTCTTCCAGTTCGCAAAAAGGGAATGAATATGACAGATATTATATGCCATTCTTGTTATTAGAAAGAAATGAATATATATTTTGAATTGTAGTGACGTGCAACCAAGACACAGGATAATACGTGACTGAGAGAATGTCGGATGATTACCTGACATTAATATTGTCAAAAGGGCGCGGTTAATGTATCTACACGTATAAAAACATAACAGATTTAAGTGACACGATGTAAGGATACACGGATAATGATGACTGTAAACTACAAAAACCACCTTCATAGCCTCAAACAAATAGATAATTTTAACTGGATTGTAACTGATTAAGGTTATAAATCAACTACCGATCTATTTTCATATTTAATATTATAATTATATTAATACATACGTGAAGCGAAACTTTATATTCGTTTTTAAGCGCATTGCGTGCACGGAAAGCTGTGAGATTTGGCATGATTAATGTCTATATGAAGGAGTGCAGAAAGCTAAAATGTATCTATATTATCTGTTACTAATATATTAAATAAAATAAATTAATACTGCGAATCCTAACCAACAAGACAAAGACAAAGACAGCCAACTTTTAATCCAGATAAGAGTGAAGAAATGCGTTATTCATTTTCTAATACACATAATACGGAATCGTTGCAAATATCAGTTTAATAGTTAGCCTTAGATATTATTAACGAATGTTGGCCTATTTCCAAACGCAGCTAAATAATTAATCGATCGCCATTTACCCGCGGGTTTGAGTTAATAATACTATAAATATACATTCTGAGAGGGCGCACTTCTATATAATATTAGGAGTATATTGTTATATTTTAAACCCTCCTGTATTGTTATACTTAACATAATTAGTCGGAGCACCTGACAGTAATTAATAAAATTCAAATTAATAGCGGGCGCCTTACACATACTATTCCGAGACCGTGCATATAAAGTGGATGATCCAGATTCAGTAAAACATGAGAGCCCCATTAATTCGTAAAATCGGTATTTCATTGTACGTTACAATTGAGACGAGTTGCGAATAGAAAGAGTAGCGAATAAAAATAGTTGTAAATGGAACGAGTTGCGAATGAAAGGAGTAGCGAATAAAAAAGAGTTGTAAATAGAACAAGTTGCGAATGGAAAGAGTGGCGATAAAAATAGTTGCAAAAGAATAAATGGCAAACGAAAAGACTTATGACTAGCAAGAGTTGCTAATGTAAAGAGCAGAGAAAAACAAGAGTTGTAAATGGAACAACTTGTTTTTTAATGAACTAACTATACTGTTACCCATGAGGGTAAAGAAAACTCGAGGCTAAGACAGCTTTTGCAGCTTCACTGGGCATGAGGTCAAGTGCTGAAGGCACTCGGCCGCGAAAGCGTGGCAACATGCTCAAGAGTGCCAAAGTGGCCGAACCTCGGCTGTTGTCGGATATGTAACAACATCGCGATCTCACCAATTCCGTATGCGTAGAATTCAAGCTATACTAACTTGTACATATATAGATGGTGCCTCCTGGGAGGAGGAAGGAAACATGTGTGTATGTTACGAATGTAAAGAGCATCGAATAAAAACCGTTGCTAAAGAACGAACGGCAAACAAAAGGGAACAGTTATCAATGGAACGAGATGCGAATATAAAGAGTTAAGAAGGATATTACGGTTAGCGTTAGCTTGTACTATGAAATAAATTCTAACATACATTACCAAAGAATTATTATCGACGCAAACATCTGTTTAATAGTTTCCCAAAGTCATAATGAATGTGTGTTGGCTGATATCCAAACGCAGTTAAATAATTAGTTAGCGTTATGGGGTACCGTTAATGCTGCAATAAATATCTTCATCTGTTGTATCTCACGCACGGTTTTGGGGGACATATATTGTTTGGTATGAGTAACTTTTATATCACCACGGCATTGTCAAACTGGAGTAGGTAGAAAGTGTTTATTATGTTTTTTTTATACGTGGTTCTTTGGCTACCTTTTTAGTAGTACTGTTTTTGATGGTCAGCGAAGTCCAACAACAATGGTGACCACCGAAAGATCTTCAATTCATCGATGGTCGACGCTGTCATGCCTGCCCCTGTAGCTGGATATACACTGGCTGATCCGGGGTTTAGCACCACGTGTATGGTGGTCGCGACTTAGTCCAGAGTACAGAGTACAGTTCGCTACCCCCCTTGATTACTGGATATATGTACGCCTAAGGGGTCTTTTATACCAAATGTTACACCTGGTATATTTTTTTTAATTAGCGTTGTGGGCAAAATCTCGTTTGATCTTATGTGACGATATGGTTCAAGATGATAACACGCTAAGCCTAATGGAAAATTGGCTCTCAAGTGCAGCTGCCGGAACACACCTATTGATGTTTAGCTACAGATTTTCAACTTGAGGGTGGTAGCTAACCAGGCGGGCATTAGAGAAAGTCGTACCACCATACTATGGTGTTCATCACGATATTTCCTACACTGAAAGCTCAGGCTTATTGCAGGGATTCGAACTCGTATCGATCAATCGCATCAATTACATAGAAACTACATTTGTAACATTTCCGCGAACAGAACATAAACGTATAACCTGACAAGCAGATATTTAACTGGTGTCAAATTCAAGTAAAAATATAGTAGACTCAAGTTGTCACTTAAGTAGTCAATTTGCATTTAAATGTAACATAACATACCATCACACCTGTATCCCAGAAGGGTTAGGCAGAGGTGTACTAATGTACACCCACAGTTCTGTTCCCCGGGTATGCTTTTAGGTTCCATGTAATAGGGGGCGAGCCTATTGCCATTAATCGGATACAAAGCCATACTCCGAGCTGCTACTGAGAATTTAATAGAAAAAACCTTATAGCACTTTGCTCGACCAGGTATTCAAACCCAGAACATCAAGCGTAGCGGTCGCGCTTACGACCACTAGGTTAATAAGGCAGTTAATTAGGCAATGAATTATTTAATACCAATTAATTACGTTTCAGTGCGTAACAATTATTTTTTGATTTTCTCTTATATTTAATTATTTAAATTGAATAGTAACATTATTGACTTTCGGCGAAAAGGGAAAGTTTGCGTTGAAATGTGGGCGGTCGTAATCCAATACAATTACTCTACCAAATTCGACCCTTAATTATTTAATTCAATTTTCATCTCATTAGTGTCACACAAGCGCCTAAATTGAGTTCAGTGGGTTGACCTTGATTTTGGAATGTAAATTCTCCAAATAAAAATTATTCTTCAAAATTATTTATCCGATACAAATGAAATAAACATCATCGTAACATCGCAGCTATTGTAAGGGAGATATACCCTGATATCGAATCATTAATCTACGTAATCCTTACATAAAAATATCATATTAAAATCTAATATTTACATAATATTTACATACGGTATAAATGGTGACAATGTTCTTGCTGATAAATAAAATACCTTAAAAAAATAATAAATTACTGGTATTAGAAACATTAATCAGTCGAATTAATAATCATAGGAATTTAAAGTTAACACAAAAAAAAAATCGTAAAAATACAAAGTTGTGTATAACAAGACAATTTTTAACCAAAAAAGAAAATCAAATTCAATGATTTTGTAGATTTCCCTGGTGTGTATTCGAAAGTGAAGGTCATAGGTCCAATGCCAATGAAATTAAAACGAAACCAACCTTGAGGTAACTCCTATGTAACAAAAAAAGAATCGTCCAAAATGGGTTAATAAACAAAGAAGTAATGATTGGACATCCATAAATAAAAATACATTGGAATTGAGAAACCTCCGCCTTTTTTGAAGACGGTTAAAAAATAGTTATAGTACATACCTAAAGTTGGCGCTTCTTGTGTTAATAATATATTTAATAACATAATATGTCTTCTCTATAAGTCTTTCCAAAGTATTCTTGTATAACTGAAGTTTGTATTGTTCCATAATTTTATATTCAAATTAATAAGAGTGTTAAACTTTATATTTCAATAACCAATTTGTAACGAACATCACAAATGAAAGCAAGAATAAATTAATTTAGACAAATATCATTATAAAACTATAATACCATTGTATTTTTGTTCGCTATTTCGCAAAATACATTTATAATTAATATAATAGTGTTATGTACTCATAAATACATTTTAAATAGTTTTCAAATTACTAAAATATTTAGAAGTATTTTTAATAATCACTTACATAAATATACATATGTGTTTAAAAAAAAAAACAAAATTCAGTTATCATATATCTAACATGTTTTTTTTTTAAATTCGAATTGTGTTATAACCATACAGCAACACGGGTCACCGTTAACTCCGGTTCGCCGGTGGCCCGTGTTGCTCTATGATTATAACAGTCAGAAAAAGTAATGTAATGTAAATGTAATCTAGTCAGGTATTATTAAAAATATTATATTTTAAATACTACAAAATATAACATAGAAATAATTCACTAAATATTAAAAAAGGTTTATATATTATCAATATACAAATTTTTGACTAGGTATGGGTAACGAATTAAAATATTTGGTGCTATACAGGTAACAGCAGTTCTTTGTAAATAATATTTCACTACAAAAAAATCCTAGGGAATTAGAAAATGTAGAAAATAGATACCTAAAGAGCACGATAATTCATAAATTAATATATTGTTACGCAATGATATTATAAGTTTATAATAGCATTGTTGTTATATGTTAAGTTTAAGTTTTGAAGTTGACACTTGTCAAACAATACGATCCAAATATAAAAATATGTTTTAAAACTTTAAAATATTATTATATTGAAATTATTTTGAAAATAGTCTATGGATTTATTTCGAAAATGAAAACCGAATGATATTAATTCTTTTATAATTTAAATAACAAAATTACGTTGTTATATAGCACAACTATGAAAAAATATCATCTGCGTAAATGAGCGTATTATGTTTACTTGAATTCATGATTGGCAAAAATATTTTGCGCATATTAAAAAAATAATGAACACAGGTAAATCGTTGTAAAATAAAAATATAGGACTATTCTATAAATAGTTTTGAACTGATCTATCTTGATGAATATTCACAATCGGTAAAATGTTACAGGAACGCAGGAATATCGTATCACCGCCGTACACAGCACTCGTTCGCAAATTTATGTACAAAATTACTATACTCAGTCGCTTTATCACTTCTAGGATCTAATGATCCAGTTTATGTGTTATCGCTTCGACGTCGACGTCAGATGTCGTTAGCGTCACCGACGTAACCTTCGTCGGGACTCTCCGAACAAATATCCGTCGCGCATTTAGCGTTCGATAATTGTGGTAAAGGTTTGAGCACACTTTCCGTACCCTCGCCGGGAATACGTGCCTCCGTCGTCTGCGTATCTACACAGCGAGTTTCTACTTGGTAACACCTCCCGGGACCCTCGGCCACATTCATCGGGACCATCACTGCGCATGTTCCTTTCGGATTCACCCATGACTTACACGCTTCAGGCGCACAGCACTGTACTGGTTCAGTTTTATAGCCTTCTGGTGGTGATGGTACAAACTCATCGTTGTAATATACCGTTCCGTTACCTACGAAAGCGATCTGCCTGTTCCTCGGAACAGGGTAACCTTCTAAAGTTCGGCGAACGTTTGCAGCGTTAAACATTTCGAAATTGGTACACGGAGGTGGTGTCGAATTGAACTCTGTGTCCTTTGCAAATTTGCAAACTAACTTCTGTCCCTTTGGCCTGTTATGAGGCAAAGTCTGGTAGAATGGTCCGACTACCGAGTAATTTGACATCATAGGGGCTCGGAAAGGGTGTTTTGGTAGGCCATAATCGTAAGGATATTCTTCATTATCCAAAAAGCAGCCAGGATTTAAATGTACATCTGCCGAATGTTGATACATCGTGTTCTGTGGTAAATTTATATTTCCGCTCTGTTGATCTTGCCACGTGACTTGGCGCGGTATCACCGGAGCGGTGAATGCGGTTTCCTCCTCGAACCCATCGCCTCCCGCACCCTGGGCTTTGTACACAGATAACGCTGTGTTCTCATTTTGCGCATTGTTCGCCACCGTTTCCGCGTCGCTAATTAGGTCGGGGTTTCTGTCGACGAAGCCTTTCATGTTATTGCTTTGATACACATCGCTCGAATCATAATCACGGTTTGTTTGTAATGTGTAGTGCAGTGCGTGATGTGTGTGCGCATTCACAATAACGCTCCCGTTGTTTTTGGGTATGTTTCCATTGCTTCTACTCGAAGGTAATATTTGGTTGCAAAGGGCCACGTCTTTACCGCTCTCTTTCTTCTTTCGGCTTCTCGTGTCCGTTTTAAACTTTAGCATTACGACCGCTATAATCGCTATCAGTAATACTATTATTAGGAATATTACTGTCACAATCACCACCAAATGTCTCTGAGGGAAAGTTACTACAATGACAACAGGTTCTTCTTTCACCAATATTCTTATTGTATAATTCGCACGAGTTCTACCAGCTGGGTTTTCGGCGATACAATTATAAGTACCATTGTCCTCGTTACTCACATTAAGTATGTACAGTTCACTTTTTTTGTCGGTGTGACCGTTTTCAACGTAATATACGTGAGGATCTGGTGACATGGTCGAATAGTTATGAATCACCTGCCCCAGATATAACCAAGTTATTTTCGCTTCGGGTATCGCTTTTACTAAACATTCGAGTGTCACGTTATTACCTGTGTTCGTCTCTAAAAATACAGAGGTAGGGCTCATTTTCGGTAAGCAGGCCAGTTCTCTTTCAGCCACGTTCGTTATTGTACGTTTCCTCAAACGTTCGGGAAGTGAGCAAATTGGCTCCACGGCGTGTGGCATATTGAAATTCAACAACCAACTATGTAAATCTCTCAAATGGCAATCGCAATTCCAATTATTATTTTGCAAGTTGATCCCTCTCAATGTGTCGGGAAATAAATTTTCACCTTGAATATTCGATAGCCTATTGCCATTCAATCTCAACCATTCCAAGTGATTCAAGCCCGAAAATGCTTCTCTCTCTATCAACTCGATTTTGCATTCGGATAATTCTAATGTATTCAAATACGAGAGATGTTGAAAACAATGAGTTTTGATGTTGGTAATAGGATTATTGCTAAGCGAGAGTCTCATTAAAGATGGAAGAAATACAAAATTACTTGAAGGTATAACAGTTAAGTAATTATTTGAGAGGTCTAATTCGACCAGGTTAGATAAACCTTTGAAAGCTTGGTTATCTACTTTCTGTAGTCTACATCGTTGTAGATATATTTTTTGAAGGTCGATCAATTCTAATTTTTGGAATGTCTCTTTTTGAAGAATTTGGAGATCGTTGCCAGTGAAGTCTAGAACTTGAGTTTCTGAATCTAGAGAGTTTGGAATAGCTTTCAAGTCTTTGTCAGCGCATTCAACGTAACGTTTGCCGTTCTTCCATTTGCATATGCATTGTGAAGGGCATGCTATCGCTGGGAGTAGGATGCACGTCGTACATAAGGCGATCAGCCTCACATCAACACTTCCTTTGACTTTCATGTTGTCTCAAGTCATCCGTCCCTCGTCGCAGCTCGGAAACATTATCTGAAACAAGCAGAAAATTTTAATTAACAACAATATTCTCAAAGCTTATTGCCCCTTATTATTTCGTTTATGTTTCTTTTCATCTCATTTGTTAAGGTTATTATTTCACAGCCGGATCTAATCTCCGGTAATTCCGGAATTCACCTCGGTAATATTCTTTGAATTTCCGCAACCACCTTCCATTTTCTAAAGCTGTGAATGGGCTTTTCGATATTCACGAAATTATTATAAATACCCTCATGATGAATTGACAATCTGATTCTGTAAAATAATTTACACTAAAAGAGATGATATAGCTTATGTTCCGTTGAATAGGGATGTGCAGGTTCGTTTCTTTTATTAACACTTTTTCATTCCTCTTCTCGTTAATGGACGAGAAAAATAAATTTTTAAATTTAATGTTTATTTGGTTACAGTTAAAAATGTAATTTACAGCTATGAAGAGCTATTGTAGACAATGCACTTGAAACAATAACCCTGCATATTTTAATTTACCCATCTACAATACTTCCATTTGAGATAGAAAATTTCATTCAATACGTTCACTTTTTAAAGTAGCCCTTATCCATTTTCCTATCCTGTTCTTATTGATTATATTGTTTAAAAAAAGTCAGTTTTTTTCAATGAATCTTATTGTATTATTTACTATTATATCAGGTAACGGATAACAAGCTCACATGAATCGTCAAATTGTTTGCTGTTCACCTTCTTGGAACTATTACTGTAGAAGCCACCAAATAATTGGATACAGTACATCTATGGATCACGCGACGATATATCGTGTTTTTTAAACTGAAGTGAAACAATTATGTATTCTAGAAGTCCCCATTTTTTCACCAATACCTATAGTGATGCGAATTGGAAAAGACATGGCTTATAGGAACTCATCCCGTATATTATCAAACTCGTTTAACGGACTGGTAAATTAAACGTAGACATCACTTTCGACATTGACGAGGGTATAAAGACTTTCTCTTTATTTTTGTGTTTTTTTTTTCACATATATTTTAATTTCAAACCTTGCCTTTTAGGCTGTCGGAGACGCATGTACATTAGATTTCCAATATAACTTAGCGTTGCATGTATAATAAAAAAAAATACAGCTATTTTCATTAAGTCCTGTAGATTTGGGATATTAACATTTTTTGGGTCCCTGAGACAGCGTGGACTCACGGTTAGCAGTCAGCCGTGCCTCACGCTCTTCACTACTTTCGATAGATCAATATTCTACCATACGTCTAAGCCACAAATTTAACCTAATACATCATTCCTTATAGGTTTCTGGGTAGCGTAAATTTTTTTTTTTCTATGTCGTTCAGTAGGTAGCCTCACTTGACTGTAAATATTCTCCAGTTTCAAATAACACCAAACAAACCATATCTATTAGTTATAGAACAAAATAGGAAATTCAAATCAGTATATTTCTATTGAAAATGACATGAAGATAAAATAATTTGGATTAATTTCGTATAAATGCAATTTATTTCATTGTTAGAAATATATTACCGTATTACACATACATAAATTCTCTATAATAATACTCAATTTCATCAAAATCGGTCCAGTAGTTTTTGTATGATTGATGTACAAACTCAGATAACTGTCGAAATCTTTTCGTTCCATAATTCTAGACTCCTCCGTAGCATGTTTTCTCAAATACCTTAAATGTACAGATCTCGACTCTTTATTGTTTTATTATAAGATTATATTTATCTTTAAAAAACATAAAACAAACAATTACAAAAGTCTTTCCAAATAATATTGAGAAGCCTTTCTGTCAATACTCGTCTCATATTAAACATTTCTATATCGATTGAATTGTACAAACAAAATTTTCTTTAGTGTATTCGTTTATACATTATGCATAACTGATACATTATTTATTTGAACTGACCGTTGGAGCCCAAAAATTATTGTTGCTTATTTGTGTGTTCTTTCGCTTTATTACAAGGAATCGCTTGTTTTATTAGATCAATAATCAAGAACATCAAGAAGGCTATATTATAAAAATGTTATGGTTTGTCATACATTACTCATTACTACATTACAAAATTCAATAATAGTGAAATTTCTTGAGTGTTTTCTCTCTATTTGGGGCAGTCCGCCTGGTGAAATATCTCCAGCCTACAGAAGATCGCATCCAAATAACCTCGCGTTGTGTTCTTGCGGTGAGTAGGATTTTCAGAGCTCCTTGAGGTAGGGGGTTCAAAATCGGCAACGCCCTAGTATTACAAGTGACTAGAAGCTATGGTGGCCGCATCCCATCAGGCTGGCGTTATGCTTTGTAACCAGTTTTGTTGTATACAAAAAAAAAAAAGATATTATAGATGGAGTGTTTTGAATAATAATAGTATTTCATTTATGTCTCTACTATAAATGACAAAAAATTGAATCACACAATGTGAAATTAACTTTTTGTTAACTAAGAATGGTTGTTAGTTAAGTAACTGAAATATTTAAAGATCATTGAATTGGACGATTTGAATATGAAGCGCGTGAGACCGCAATGATTAATAATGTTAAAAATTTTATATTAGTAGTCGGCGCAAGTTATAATTGGCTATACTTTTAATATCTGTAATATAGCAATTGTAAATGTAATTTTGCTGTAGGAAGTCCAAATTAAAAAAAAAACGTGATGTCTTTCATTTAGTTACGTCGCTCAAATTGTTTTTTTTTTCTGACTGAATATACTGTTAGCCATAGTGGCCCTAGAGCCTCAAACGGATTTTACAGCTTCACCGCGACTTGGTACTAAACTTATATGTTTAGCATAGGATTTATTCTTCTAGTGCTTATAATATTTTCGTATGACTGTAAATGCGCTTTAAAAAAAAGAGTAATTCATCCACATTTATTACCAGCGTGTGATCACTTCGGTCAAGACAACGATAATTATATATACTGTAAAAAAATAGATTTAAATTTAGACTAGAATAAAGATTATTTTCTTCTCTTGAAATGAGCATATTTTAAAATACAAACAAGAGCCCGCCCCACAACCAACCATCCAAACAACGAACACTCGCTTGCAGACACACACAAAGTACACTCATGATGCTCTACAACTCTAAATATTGCTTATTTAATGGAAAAGTGCAAAATTGAAGTTTCATTTTCATTGTATATTTCATGTACTTACTGGGAAAATGTAAAAAAAATTGTTGTATTT
This sequence comes from Saturnia japonica, assembly GCA_033032175.1. NCBI lineage: Eukaryota > Metazoa > Arthropoda > Insecta > Lepidoptera > Saturniidae > Saturnia > Saturnia japonica. Next base: position 1,072,900 of record CM065308.1, on the reverse strand, counting down.
TTCATTGTATTGTGGAACGCAGACCCTACTGTTATATTGCCCGGAAGTGAGCGCTATTGACTGCGATACGGTCTTCACTAATGTAGCTAATATCGTACATTTTGTTTTTATTGTAACATGATTTATGGTTTCAATAAATTATTATTGAGATCGTTTCAATTTATAGTTAGTTTTATTTCAGTTTATTGATATATGAAAACAGATACATATAGTTAAGATATATAGATAAAAAATATATGTATGTTAGTAAATACAAATGCAAGTGGGTGAGAACAGTCGTCAGGCGCTATTTAAATACTTAATAGTCGAGTTGAGAGGTTGTCCTCCAATCCAGACCGGTGCGACTCAGTGGCGCGACGAGAACGACTCGCGCGGGGAATATTTAATATTTTAACACCTCAACGTCGAACAATGAAGTCTGTTCGGATGAAGTTTTTTTGTCTAATGCGCTATAATGTAGGTTAAAAGTGGATTGAGGGTTAGGAGAAGTAATAATTTAAGTATTTGGTAGTGACTTCACATTTTAAAGTAAGGGGAATAATGGCAAATATCAGTAAAAAGTACAAAAGCTATTTTAAGAAAAAAGACCAACTTCAGTAATTTTGAAGAGTTTCCTTGTTGCAGCCGCGTAATTTAGAACCATCACGTATTAAAGTAGGTAGTTTGTTATTAATTATTTTCTCTCGTCGCTAAGCATTATGATATCCAGTGGGGGTGGTTTTCGATTTGTTGTTGTCGCCACCGGCTCTCGCGATACACTCTCGTCGGAACACCGTCGCGTCCGCACGGTGCAAAGTCGCTCGCCTCGGACATTCCTCGTCAACCACGTTCTCCAGAATTTAGTGTCATCAAGCCAGTGTGTGTACAGTGGGTGCGTGAGGCTCAGGAACTTTGAATATATAATGTATAGCTAAACCACGTCGGCGCCGACCAGGAATTATCACGGAACGCAGTACCGGTGAGTTGGCATGACATTTTGCATACACTTATCTCGCTGGATATTCGCATCATAATTTGCTATTTATTTCGTATCGCAGGTTGGTTCCATATTTGCGTGGGATCAACCATAAGTTTGGTCCTTCGAGCCGGATCCTTCTCATAGTGAATACGGCTAACCTGGTTCATTGTCAGAAGTGACATAGTAATCGTGGTAATATCGTAATAATATCGTTTTCATAAAATAAAAATAGCTTTCTTTTTGTCACTGCAATTATTACTTGACAAAATTAAGTAGGCAGTAACCACTAAATTACAACGATCTAAAATCTAATCAATTTATTTCAATATCATCACTCCGTATGTTTATTGGAATAAGCATTAAGACTAAAATTATAGTTTGTATGTATTATTAATAATATTTATTTGTAATCTCGAATTAGTTAATATTACTTGGTTAACTTATTGTTTGAATTAGCGTTAATATCCATTCAATTTTTTATCGTTCTAAATTATTTTTATTAGTTTAATTTTGTAATTTAAAATGTCAAAGGCTGCCGCTCGTCGTGGTTTAGAGCTAAAGCGATCCATTGCTATCAAACGCATTGATGACTGCTTGTCATCAGCCTTAGAGGCCCAAAATGAGAAATCTTGTTTGCCAGTTTTCTTGTCACGGTACAGTCGACTCGAAAGTTATTATGCTAGTTTCGAAGCACAACATTTAAAAATTTGTTCGGAAATATTAGATACTTCAGAGTTGGATAAGGAAGACGAAATTCGTCACGATTTCGATAATAAATATTTTCAGATAATCGAAATTCATTCGACACTCACGTCACCTTCCCATTCAAACGGACAGCAGCTCGACGTATGCACAAATGATTTGTCTGTGAAACTACCTCGTTTGAACTTATTGACCTTCAATGGTGATATTACATTATGGAGTTCGTTTTATGACATGTATAACATTACCGTACATCATAACAAACGGTTATCGAATATCGAACGTTTTTCTATTTTAATTTCGCTTCTTTCCGGTGAACCTCTTCATCTTTTGAAAGGCTTTCCTCTTTCAGGAAATAATTATTTAGATGCGTACGCCGCCTTGATTGATCGTTATCAATGCAAACGTATATTATCTTTTCGGTATTGGGAGGAGTTGCAAAATGTAACTCTTAAATCGAACTCTCCTCGTGAGTTACGTCGTCTCGTGGATACTTTCAAGGAGAACATCGCGGTATTAAGGAATTTGAAGTTACCTGTAAAAGATTGGGATTTCCCCATGTTTTACCTTTTAATAAATAAACTTGATCGTGATACTCGTCAACGTTTTGAATTGCAGAACGATGATAAAGACATACCAAGTTTTGACTCCCTTCTGGAATATCTTAATAAGGTCGGCCAAGCACTCGAGCTTGCCGAGCCTCAGATAAGTACAGCGCGCCCCCCTGTGCGACTGCATCGCGCCGCCGCTTCTGGTGCCGTTGCTGTAACCTCACCCACATCTTACTCCCGCACGGTGCGCACGTCTCCCGCATCCGCGCCTCAGGATTCTTATGGTAGGCACCCTCGCGCGCCTATTACGAATGCCAAGGCTTTGATAGTGAATCCACTTACAACAAGTGATAACTTGTGTGTTTTGTGCAAGGCACAGCATGCCTTAGCGAATTGTCCCACTTATCGTGATCGCACCCCACGTGATCGATTCTCCATCGTCAAGGAACATAATCGTTGTGTGAATTGCCTTCGTCAAGGTCATGTGGTTAAATCTTGCTCGTCAAACAGTCGCTGTCTTAAGTGCAACGCACTTCACCATACTACATTGCACTTTGATAATTCGGTGTCGTCAAATGCTAACGTAGCTCCTACCACTTCATCTATCGTCTCAGATGCTACCGCAGCATCAGCTCTCGCTTCATCTACGCCGACTTCACAAACATTAGTGGCAGGCTCGAGTTCTCCCACGCATATCTCGCTTCTCGCTACTGCTTCCGTTGAAGTCCTAGATAACTTTGGTAATTACCGCTCAATTCGAATCGTTATAGACAACGGAAGCCAAAGGAACTTTATTACCAACAAGTGTGCCCAACGTCTAGGACTAGCCTTCAAGAAAACCATGTCACTCGTTGAGGGCATTGGTCAAACACCATCTGTCGCGACTAGTTCTACCATACTTCGCATCCGTGGGCAACAAGGTTATCCGGAGCTAGTCTTGGAAGCTCTCGTTATTCCCAATATATGTGGTGATATGCCGTCTAATACCATAGATATTGCTCATTGGCCACAGTTGATGAACATTAAGCTGGCTGACACTAGCTTCAACGTGCCTGCGCAAATCGACGCGTTAGTCGGCGTTGACGTATTTTGTCAGATAGTTTTGGGTGAACGTCTCGAGTGTGGGGCAGATGGACCCGTAGCCTTTAACACCAAATTCGGTTGGATAGTTATGGGTAATATTGCATGCATACCACCTAGTTCTAGTAAGTCGATGATTTGCTCTTTTAAAGATTTAGACTCTCAAATTCGTAAATTTTGGGAAATTGATGAACTTCCCAAATCATCACCGCTTAGTGATGAAGATGCTCTTTGCGAACGTATATTCGATACGACGCACTGCAGGGATGTGAATGGAAGGTATATCGTCCGTTTGCCTTTCAAGACACCCGCGCCTACCTTTGGTGATTCCTACAGTTTGGCACATCGTCGATTGTTATCTCTCGAAAAACGATTGTCACGTAATTCTCAACTTCGTGAGGACTATAATGCGTTCATGAGAGATTATCTTGATTCTGGACATATGGAAAAGGTCGATGAAATTGGTTCGGATCGAACCTATTATATACCGCATCATTGTGTGTTCAAACCAAGTAGTTTGACCACAAAACTACGCGTGGTGTTCGATGCTAGTACTAAGCCTGCTAATGGAGTCGCACTAAACGAACAACTACTTGTCGGTCCAAGATTGCAATCAGATATTAAATCAATCCTTCTTCGCTTTCGTTTACATTCTGTCGTTTTTACTGCTGATATTAAGCAAATGTATCGCCAGATACTGGTGGCTAATACTGATCGTAATTACCAAAGAATTCTGTTTCGATTTTCGCCTCAGGAACCCATTCAAGAGTTCCGTCTTAAAACCGTCACATATGGCATGTCCTCCTCAAGCTTCTTAGCGCTTCGAACCATAGTGCAGGTGGCACAGGACGAGGGAAATAATCGTCATTTCGCTGTGACTGCACTTAGGAGTGACATGTATGTGGATGATGTCGTAACCGGGGCTCACTCACTTATTTCGGCTCGTGAGTTAATGAAAGACATAAGTGACATCATTAGCAAGGGATGTTTCGAGCTAAGGAAATGGACTAGTAACAGTCCTGCTTTGCTTGAAGGTATTCCATCTGAACATAGGCACGATGCTCGTGATTCGCTGACATTCAGCTCAGAATCTTCCCCGTCGGTAGTAGTACTTGGTTTAGAGTGGCATCCAAACGTGGATGCTTTCTCTTTCACTGTGACATCTTTACATCAACAATGCACCAAGCGCATCATCCTCTCGGAATTAGCTCAAATCTTCGATCCCCTCGGTTTCCTAACCCCACTTACCTTTACATTTAAGTGCATAGTGCAGAAACTTTGGAGTCTCGGTTTGAATTGGGATGAGGTTGCACCTGATTCAGTTGTTCAAACCTGGTCCCGCTATAGTGTGGAATTCAATGCTTTGTCGTCTTTAGCAATTTCTCGTTTCGTTCCCGCATTGAACTCCATCAAATTACAGATACACGGTTTTTGCGATGCCTCTGAGTTAGGCTACGCAGCCGTCGTATATTTTCGTATTGAGCAAGAAGACGATCGCGTCACTACCCACCTGATTATCGCTCGTTCTAAAGTTGCTCCTCTAAAAAGAATTTCTATTCCTCGCTTAGAACTATGCGCTTCAGTTCTCTTGGCAGATCTTGTCGCATATGTTCAAACTGTGTTCGCTGATAAGATACGTGTCGATGGTATTTTTTGCTGGTCTGACTCAACAGTGACTCTGGCGTGGTTAAAGTCACCCTCCTCTCGATGGAAGACTTACGTGAGCAATCGTGTGAGTCACATACAGGAAATCGTTCCACCTTCTTGTTGGCAACATGTTCGCTCTTCTGACAACCCGGCAGATTGCGCAAGTCGCGGACTTAAAATCAGCGAACTTCTTGGCCACTCATCGTGGTGGCATGGACCTCCGTGGTTGCTTTGTGAGCCCGATGGCTGGCCAATTTCATCGTTTTCGTTTGAGGATTCCAGTGATATAATTTCGGAACAGCGTAATTCTGACATAGCTCTCTTCGTCACTGTCGATAGTTTTGATGAGTTTCTGGACAGGTACTCAAGTCTTAGGAAGATTCAACGCATTGTCGCTTATCTCCATCGTTTCGTCTACAATTGTCGCAACTCTAATAATCGTAAATCAGGTCATCTTGTCTCTTCAGAGCTCAAACAATCGTTGTTGACTTTGGTCAAAATCGCTCAAACTTCGAGCTTTGCAAGCGAGATTCAAGGCTTGGAAAAGGGGTTGCTTTTACCAAAGCCACTACAAAAATTAAATCCGTTTCTTGACAAAGATGGTCTCGTCAGGGTGGGCGGTAGAATCACTCATTCGGATCTAGATTATGATTCCAAGCACCCTCTGTTTTTACCTCGTCAACATCGTTTCACATCGCTTATTATCGATCAGTTTCATAACGATAATCTACATCCAGGGCTTCGCACCCTCAATTTTCTGTTGGCACAAAACTTTTGGATTTTGTCGCCTCGTCGTGCCATCCGTAATAGATTATCTAAATGTATCAAATGCTATCGCACCAATCCAAGGCCTGTCATACCTCGCATGGCAGACCTCCCTAAGTTGAGGGTTTCGCAACTTAAGCCTTTTTCGTGCATCGGTATTGATTTCGCAGGTCCCTTTCCAACATATGTACAACGCTATCGCGGTGCTAGGACCTTTAAGACATATATTTGCCTCTTCATATGCTTCGCCACCAAGGCGATACATATTGAGCTTGTCGTAGGGTTAACAAGCGAGGCCTTTCTTGGCGCTCTTCGTAGATTTATCGCTCGCCGAGGCCGTTGCCAGCGCATTCACTGCGACCACGGTACGAATTTCGTTGGCGCTCATAGCATATTACTAACCCTTATGCAACAGGCGGCTTCGTCTGAGACGATTGAATTTAGCTTTAAGCCCCCTGCTGCACCATACTTCGGTGGTCTTTGGGAGGCAAACATAAAATCCTTCAAAACGCATCTCGCTCGTGTTGTTGGCTATCAAATTTTAACTTATGAAGAATTTTTAACTTTAGCAACACAAATTGAGGCTTTACTCAATTCGCGCCCCTTATGCGAAATGGGATCGGATCCCAACGATTTGGCTATATTGACCCCTGGTCACTTCCTCACTTTGGAACCGATTACCTCGCTTCCCGAATCAGATTTATCCGATGTCCGTTTGAGTTGTTTGAATCATTGGCAACTGTTGCAAAGACTCCATCACGATTTCTGGAAACGATGGTATACGGAATATTTGCATACTTTAAATCAGCGTTCTAAATGGCACACCAGCACCTCAGAACTTAAACTAGGATCGCTGGTTTTAGTTAAAGATGAACAAGCTAAACCCCTTAAATGGCCGCTCGCTCGTGTCGTGCGATTACACCCGGGGAAAGACGGCATTTCTCGCGTTGCCACGGTCAAGACCCAGACAGGTCTTTTACAAAGGCCTTTAGTGAAACTCTGTCCTCTAACTGGCAACGACTAATCGTTGTTATTTTCATTTAGTTATTATTTCGCTATTTATTTTAAATATTTACTTTCGTTGTTAGTGTTTGTTATTAAGTTCCATTAATTATTTTCGTTTGTATTTTGTTTGGCAATTAATTTTAAAATACGTCGTATTTTGGTGGGCGGAATGTTGCAGCCGCGTAATTTAGAACCATCACGTATTAAAGTAGGTAGTTTGTTATTAATTATTTTCTCTCGTCGCTAAGCATTATGATATCCAGTGGGGGTGGTTTTCGATTTGTTGTTGTCGCCACCGGCTCTCGCGATACACTCTCGTCGGAACACCGTCGCGTCCGCACGGTGCAAAGTCGCTCGCCTCGGACATTCCTCGTCAACCACGTTCTCCAGAATTTAGTGTCATCAAGCCAGTGTGTGTACAGTGGGTGCGTGAGGCTCAGGAACTTTGAATATATAATGTATAGCTAAACCACGTCGGCGCCGACCAGGAATTATCACGGAACGCAGTACCGGTGAGTTGGCATGACATTTTGCATACACTTCTCTCGCTGGATATTCGCATCATAATTTGCTATTTATTTCATATCGCAGGTTGGTTCCATATTTGCGTGGGATCAACCATTCCTTGTGTATCTTCGAAGTTGAAGGTCCAATGCCAAGGAAATTATAATAATCATCCAAATTGGTTCATAAATAAAGAAGATATGGCTGAACATTCTTAAAAAATATACATTCGAATTGAGTCTTTTGTTGAAGTCAGTTAAAATACATAAAAAAAACAAAGTAGATTAACAAAAGTTGCAGTTTAAAATATCTTGTAGGTTGTGAAAAGAAGCAATATCGTCCTGTAACTATTCAAAAATATAATTTAAACAATCGTATATTCTAAACGAAAATATTCATCTCTTTACAATTATCGATTGAAATTAAATTGGTAACATCATCGGACCTTAAAAGAATCGAAATCCTTTAGAAAGGTCCTCTTAGCGGAAAAACGTAGAACATAAAGAAGAATCATTATTGATATATAAAATCATTAATACCGACGATGCATGAATTGGTGATATATATGTTATAAAGATAAACTCATCAAAAATAAAAGCCAAAACTGTTTTAACAATCCTAGCTCCTCCACTCCTCTGACTTTACTATTTGATGGGCTACCGTACACGGCTGATATTGGCACAGACTGTCTAAGTTTAGGGCCTCAGAAAAATTTGCGAATGATTGGTGCATTCAAAGAAACACAACAACATTCTTTCTGCAACATTGCTGAAAGTAAACAGCTATTTAATCGCAGTATGGTAAAATACGGCTAAGTACATGGTTTATGTTTTTACTATAAACCTATAGATAACTGGGTATCTATATATTACGTAGGTTGATCTTGAAAAGTGATATATTAAAATGAGTAATTATTTTCTATATATCACCATTCATTTGGGCTTGAGTTACCTACCACTCTACACTAAAATGAAATTTGTAATACCCATAAAAATTAAAACCATTTACTTTTAATATTACTTCATGTGTATAAAAGAAAAAGTTAAATATAAATTACTTAGTTTTTTATATTCTACATAACTTTCCACTTAATAGTTTTTATTGAGACTTTAATTAATATTTACTGTTAAATTGTAAAGGCAGACATAGTGTGATATTGTTTTTTAACTATATAAAAAATTTGTGTAATTGCTAAATAAGTAAAAAAATATGTACAGAGTACATTTATAGCACATTTATAGTACATATATAGCAATGTGTGTAACTATTATACATTTTCTATATACTATCCAAGCTTTATTTTTCTTATATAAATTACTACCTTTTATTAATATCAGACCAATGAACGCCGTTCTACTCTTGTTGTGACAGTTTTCCGATAAAATCGCACTGACATTTTCGAATACCAGATTAACAAAGCTTTAAACTAATCGGATTTTGGCTCAATTTAAACGTTGTTTTGCTTTTCACTGACCGAAAAATATCCAATCGGTGTTGTGTGATGTTTGAACTTTTTTGAACAATGCATGCTAGTGTAAGTTGCCACGGGTTTATTATCACACTAACGAAAAATCATGCACTTTTCCATATTGTCCGTACTAAGTCTGTATTTCGGTATTTGCCAATTGGTGTTTGGCCATTTAGGAATCGCATACCTTTTCCTATAGCAAAATTTTTTGTTGCATTGAAAGTAGTGTAGATTTACAAAAGAAGAAAATAAATTGTTTGTTTATATGTAGTAAGTGGGAATTTAGTTACTTCATATAATCAAATTAGGTATAATTGAAGATGAATTTTCTGAAATACATATAGAATGTATAGAATCTGTCGATGTAATGTTTTTATCCATTATCGAGTATTGTCATTTGATTTGTTAATTTCTCCTATACACAACTTCACACGACTCTTTGCAGCTCCAGACAAACTCCATTGAGATTACTTTTTAGTTTCTTTCATGAATTGAATGATTGAAATAATTCCAAGAGCTAACCGATACAGCTGTGGATCCTTCTGTAAAACTACAATATCGATAAAGATGTCTATATATCTCAGATCCGATGAAAGTCGATGTTTCTAAGTTACATAATTAATTAATACGTTTTAAACTTCTTTAATAATATAAAGTATAAATTGAACATTTTATATTAAAGCTTTTTCCAATTATCACTTTTGTCTTATCTAGATACAACACCTTAATAAATAAATAAATCATATATATTATTTCTCAAAGATGTTTTTTCCTGCCAACGCCATTCTTCGTCAACATTTATTATTCAAATATAATTTTAAAACATAAGCTCCCCGCTATTGATGAAACAGTAAATAGGTTAAAAAAATGATTTAAATCTTTGTTGCTAGTACTGTTGATAGCAATTAAAATATATTCAAGGCGCTATCTACTAACAGTCTCTTTATTTAGATGTATATAATTCTACAAATTTGGGAAATAGGCGCACAGATGACCTAGTTAGAACTTATTTACTTAAGACTTTTTCAGAGAAATTACTTTCAATATATGATGAAATAGACAGCACTAAGAAACCTCAACATACTGTAGTTATTACTTGATAATTTATATCAAATGCATAGGAAATGAACGAATTTGCAAAGCTTGAAATCTAACAGAGGCATTTACATATTTTAGACCCTCAGTGGAATTCTACCTCACTTCCTTTGCCTAACTTGACAACGCTATGATTAATTAAAATGCAATCTTCCACCAACATTTTATCCGCTCATATCTTCTTGTAATACTAAAACATTTAAATACAACAAATAATTATAAAACTTGAATTAGACTGGAACATTGGAATATTTTTCGATAATAAAAATATCGAATATACTCAGCACTACACTTTGAAGCGACAGTCCGCATCTAGATTGCATTTATATGTACATAAATTATAACAAATAGGACGATACTATTTGATATCAGAGATGTCACGGATATGAGATTTCGAATCTGGATATAAAATTATTTCACACACGCAATAGTTTCATATAATTTCTGTTATGGATATTATATTTAAAAAAAAAATGGTATTTAGAAGAAAAATGTTTGTTATCGGATCATATGTACGTTAACAATATTAACATAAATTTAAGTCATTTTTGGTTAGAGACGATGTCTCATTCAACTCTTTCTCTATGTGAAATTTTGAAACACATAATATATTAGTTACGATTACGATCCGATAGTTTTGTTTACGGTAACAGAGTCAGCTGTATGTCTGGATGTTATTTATCTATATATGTATGTATATCAGCTGTTTAATTACTATAATACAAGCTTTGCTTAATTTACACTTCAATGCCAGTGTGTGAAAGTGTTTCCCCATATATGTTTCTTTATTTATCTGCTAAAGCCAGTTAATCACAATAATACAGAAGCTTGAATAATGGCATATAATAATTTTAATAAAATAACTCATATTCACCGCATTGAATTGTACGAAACGTTCGTTTATAAATAATCCAGTGAAATTGATTTCTATCGATAGCAGGTACCCTGTGAACGGACACTAAAATTTGCAATCTATGGGTTACATTAGTTTTTATGTTATCTAAAGTATTTAGTAAAAAGAGTAAAGTACTTCACGCCTGATCAGTTGTATTTTCTTTACAAGGCACAAGTTCGGCCTTGTATAGAAATAATACTGTTCTCATCTCTGGGATAAACACAGAAAAGTACTTTCTCGATGCTCTGGATATGTTGCAGAGACGAGCTGTACGCAGACGTTACCCAATACACTGAGCCGCTTCAGCTGCGCAGGTGTACTATCGCCCTTATCAAGGTAAGTGCTCTGAAGAGCTGTTCAATCTAATTCCCTCCTTTCCAGAACAGAACCACACGCGCCGGGCTTCGGAATCACAGTTTTACAGTAACCTTCATCTCGGCACGAACTAAAATTTCTCTATGACTTATATTTGTTGTAACGTGAAGCTATGCCTTCTGCCGGCCAGTGTATTCCCTCTTTTTTATAACATTGGGTCTTTTAAGCGTAATGTGATGAGATATTTATACAGGCTGGCAAGACAGCCGCGACCGCCGATGGATTCCGATCTCTCGGTGGTCGCCGTTGTGTTTGGATTGTGCTGTGCTTACCATCAGGGACGGTAACCTCAATGTGCTAAGTTATTATTTAAAAAACCGAATAGGTTAGGTTGGGTTGAGCCTGTGATCAAAATGCACGAGCTGAGTGAGAGTATTGAAGGTCACGTTAGAGCCGGCTATTGAATCATAGGTATCATGAATTTAGTTAGTGAGTGTATTTTCACAATCTATCGACAGTATGCTTTTTTTATCATTGCAGGTTTTAGAATTGTTGCCACAATCTCACCTGATCTTGAGTGACTATGTGGCCCAAGATGGTAGCACGCTGAGCTTAGTGGAAGACTGGCTCTCAAGTGCAGCTACCGGAATACACCTATTGGTGTTTGGGTACAGATTTTCAACTTGAGTGTGGTGGTTACCCAGCCAGGCATTAGAAAAATCCCTATCACCATGCTATGGTTTCATCACGATGTTTTCCTTTACCGAAAGTTCCGGCTCATTGCAAGGATTTTAACTCACGTCATTCTACGCGGAGTCCATACACGCTACAAACTGAGTCATCATTGTTTACTAGAATGTTTATCAACTAACGGTTCATACAATTATCCGGTGACATATAATTTATAAATTTGTCGTCAATTATATTCAGATCAATGGCCAACCGATATATTATCATTATTATATTAATACGTGAAGCAAAAGCTTTTTACTCCTTTTTAAGCGTATTGCGTGCACGGTAGGCTGTGAGATTTGACATGGTTAAAGATTATATGGAGAAGGAGTGCAGAAAGCTAAAATTTATCTATAATGTCTGTTACTAATATATTAATTAAAATCAATTAATACTGCGAATCCTAAGCCGACCGGTGCGTTGAACTTAGACCCTTCAAAATATTGACATTATCACTCAATGAAAAGTGACAGCAAGTGATATAATATTCATTGTTTAGGTTAGGGTTAGGCCAATGTCAAACAGAAAATTGTTAATTTGGCTCAAATTTCTAAAACAGAGTCGTAACATGTCGATAAAGAATTGGGAGCGTATACATCGGTTCTCGCAGATCTCGCATATCGCAGAGTTTCATTTAAATGTACATAAATTATCGAGCCACGAGACAAGCTCGGGACTTTGACATGCAGTTTGGTCTGTGCGAACTATCTTGAGTGGAATACTGAGAAGTTTGGTTATTATGCTGTACCTATCTGTGAAGTAAATAATCTATTGATATGATGCGAGCTTACTATCCACCGGTGTATATTGGGCCAACAATTTGTTAACATCCAGTAAGCCAACAATCTACCAATATTCAATAAGTTATCACTTTACCAATAGCACTGCTCTGTATATTTACAAATACGAGCTAATAGCCTTTGTACAGCCAACTGAAGACCGATCTTCAGTGATTATAACTGCATTAAATCAAATGGTATCACAATCACACAAAAAGGAATTTGGTATAGAAAGCTTCTCATATACCGTAATCCACTAATATCTGTAAAAATATTCAGAAGCCACTTTGTTATGTTGCGTGCCGGGCACACGACCTTTAATAAACTATGTTATCTGCAAAATCGTGCAACGCGATAAAGTCCAAGATAAGTATGACATTTTAATAGAATATGTCCGGAAGACAAAGATAAAAAGTCTGGTATAGCTCTTAGGTCTCAATATGTAGGATTAGGGTGCCTTTCATGACCAAGCGAGGCCGTACTGACGTCCTTTCAGTATACAACTTAATTGCTTGTTACTTCAATAAAAAAATGCGTTGATTCATCTAGACCGACGTAACTCAAAGGATTAAATTCCATAAAAACATGAAAAATAAAAACAATATATCTAATAATACTTGAAATATCACATCAACGTTTCATTGATTTTCAAAACTTTGAATATTATTGATGTATAAAATAAACAAGCGATACTAATTAAGGACATTGTTAAGTTTTCAAGGGATGAGGGCTTGAAAAATCTGCGGGTCGTTCGCTCGGGTTCGATTCCCGAGTAGTGATTAATTGCGGCGCTGCGGCACGGCTCGACGCTAATCCCCCGTTTCGCTGACTCACTCCGCTGGCTCGATAGTGTGCCGCAAGACATGCGCGATGGCGTTTTAAAATCCGCTTCTATATGATTTATTTATTGATGAAGCCACGCTGGCAAGTGAATTTGTGTTAAAATTTGGTAATAAATTCGAAAACCTTGGCTGTAGTACGTTCTACATCGAAGACTATTAAATGACGAATATGATAACATGGAATACAGTGTTATATACCTGATAAAAAATTTAAAAGCCGCGTTAATCAGACACTAAATACTTGTTTTACCACTATGCAAATTACAGACCAATAAGAAATATTACGTAACACTAAACGAATATTTTAAGATTACTGTACAATCCAAATCATACGCCAGGACTGGGTACATTTAAGTGCTTCTCCATCAATTGTAACACCAAATATAAAAATCATAAATAATAATACAGATGGCTGATCTAGTGCTAATTCATAGTGACAACCCTAATTGTAACTTATTGTTTCACCCTATTTCAAACGGAACAATCACAGCTTAGCTATGGTTCGCGCGTCCCCACGGGCCTTCAAAATTTTCATAAACTTATACTATAGTGATTATGTACTTAGTGTTATACAGTTTTACACAATCCTTACCAATGCCGGTATAGTTTAAGATTTGTCTGAAAAACATCGCCGTTTTGTGAGCAGCATCATAAAAGGTGTTGGGAATTTGAAGATCTACAAGTTTTTTGAGCTGAATATAAAATAATAAAATGTACTTCTGCACAGACGTATACTGAAAGGAGTGACATTATAATTATAAAATATATAATTGAAATAAAGAATATCCGTGAATGGAGGTTACATTAAAGGTATAATAGCCAGTAATACAACAAAAGGCAAATTAATGTTAGTACCAATTTTTATCCATCACCATCGTCACATGAACTGAAAAACGTTCACGGCTGTATACAGTCCTCCTCGAAGGCCGAGATATCGATTCTACGCTGTTCGCATTTAACGGATTTTCTCAACCTTCACTAGATCATTCGTCCATCTTGTAGCAAGGCTGCCCGCGCTGCATCTTCTTTTATGTGTCCGCCACTCAAGATACCTTCGGCCTCATCGGCTATCCGTTCTACGAGCAAAGTGCTCGCCCGCTGCCACTTAATTCTAGCAATTCTTAGAGCTTTGTCAGTGATTTTGGTTGCTTTATGGATTTCTCCATTTGTGATTCGATCTCGCAAAGAAACACCGTACATAGCTATTTCCATTGTCTTTTCAATTATCTCTAGCGGCCATGATTAATTTTAATTGCCTAATCTTTGTTTTTTTCATGTTTGTCTGTAGCATGTATTTTTTTCTACTTTGCACATGCTGTAACTTGGGTCACGAATTAGGCCATCCCCAGCATGCGCGTACAGACCTTTAATATGGCTGCCACAAAGGATAGCTTTACATCTCACTCTTCCTCCCTTTTCAGGTGAACATAAGTAAAAATTTAACGTTCAGTTTTATTGAGAAGCGGTTTGCCTTGTTACCGTAATATCTTTATTCTTGGACAATGAATGTTTGATTAAGAGAGCTATTTTAATAATTAATTAAGCTGTGTTATCAAACGCGACATAGAGATTTTTCCATAGACTAGTCTCTGGCAAAAACTAGCTGAAGATCGTGACGCATGGAAAAAGGCTGTCATTAATGGTAGCAAAATCCATGACACTATCTGGCTTAAAAAAAACTACCTGAGAAGGCATGAACGATCTGCAAATCCTGGACTGACAAATTATTTTTTTATCTGCAGCAAATGTGACCGTAGTTGCCGGCCGCTCCTGTATCGGTTTGGTGAGTTACCAAAAAAGTGTTCCGCGACGCTGCCTAAACATTCTTTCTGAAGATGGTGATTGTGATTTACCAGTTTCGTCGGTGATTTTGCATTTGTGCCTGATGCCACCGCGAACGCCAGACAATAGTGGAAAATCAATCAAATTGATTGCATTTGGTGCATAGCGTTTCGGGATTAGTACGCGTTATGCTGCCGTTAGCCGTGTAAGCTGTCAATAGCACATCATCTCTCGACGGTCATTATTCCTCATAAATTTTATTTACAAGGGGTCCGCAAACATATTGCTAAGCTTGGCTAAAAAAAAAATTAATGATGTTGAATAAATCGGTGACCTCTATTCTCTATATTTATGATTTGAAATTTGACCACTAGCGCGTATGAAGTAAAGTATTTAGATTACAAATATAATTCAATAAGTCTTCACGCACTCCATGCGGTTTTTGAACTCTTACACCTCTTACCCCGCGTCAGGTGAGGTTAAGCTGGATATTAAATGTTAAAAAAGTACCATAAGCCTTGTAAGCAGGTGTCTCATTACTCTTATTCTCGAATTTATTTTATTCGTTTTTAATTGCTTCAATATAATAGACATTACATAATTTGAATTTTATTTTTGAAACCTAAAAAGATTGAACTTTCAAGAACTTAATCTCTAATTACTTCGTTCTAATTTACGTAGTTTTTTAAACGTGTTTAATTATAATAGTGGGTTACACAAAAAGTGAAAAAAGGGATTCGAGAGACTAAGTTGGATTCCGAGAGCAGCGAAGGATTCTAGGGAATAATCCTGAGCGGAGCGAGGGATACAAGGACCGGAATTATTATTTTTTTCACGAGCTAGTTACTCTACTTTTTACTATTGACTGCGAGAAAACTTCTTAAGAGGGGATTCGATAATTGAACGTGAATTGAGAGTCAAATTTCAAGGACGCGTTAATTTTAAGCACAGTTTGTTACACGAGAGAGAAAAAAGATCGCGACCACCATACCTTACACATGTGATAAACCCGTTACACATTTTCTTTTGGTCTATCGCGTTCCGGGATCAGTTGATGTATATGGAGTAATAAAATGAGGTGATAAAGATCGCGACCACCATACGCATAGTAATAAATCCATCACTGATATCTTCTGATTTGTCGTGCTTAGGGATTAGTCAATGTATACTATACAGTAATAAAACATGGTAGTTGGGATTGCGATCACCATACACATAGTGATAAACCGATCACTGATTTTCATTTTAAGAAGTTTCATTTCTATCATCTGTACGTTATTGGACAAGCAATTTTTTGTAAATAATTTGTATAATTCGTGCTTGTTCCAAATTTAAAAAGTTTTTATTCACTTGTGAGTATTAGACAGTTTATTCACTGTTATCGATCGAAAAAAATAAATAATTGTGAGCGCTAAATTCTCGTCTGCTACTATTAACTCGATTTAGTTTTTGTTTATTTACTTTATAGGTTTATCAAATAATAATTTAGAGTACATTAGGACTTTCTTAAGAAGTAGCCTTAAGTACATGTTTTTATTTAATTTTAAAGTTCTTTCTATTTACCCTTCCACACCATGTAACAAATAATAAAAAAAAAGTTTCTTTTATTCGTAGCGTACTTTGAACACATAGAGTAAAGAGTACGTATTTATAAAGCGAATATGATTTAATAACACTCTCGAAGGTAAACGCAACGCAAGTTATCATCGTAAATAACTTGTATGGCAAACGTTTAGTTATAAACATAAATTACTTGTTACAGAGTCGTTTCAGTAATTAAACGAGATGGTTTACGATGTTGTGCCAGGTTGGTTTCCGGCTGTTCACACTCTAATAGTGTTCACGATTTGCAAACTAATTGCTTTTGTACTACGATTTTGAATTATTTTTTGTTAAAATACACAAAACGATTCCTTCCCCGTGCGTCTGTCTGTATGACTTAAACGGTTTAAATTTGTAAATATCTTGTTATTAAACTTTTAAAATAATGACATTAACTTATTAAATTGACTTGACTGAATTCTTTAAATCATATTCCATTTATTGCATGTGATACAGGCAAAATTGTAATGTAATGCGGGCAAGTTAACGGTTTGAAACGTTGTTTAATAGTAGATTACGCAACAAGTGAAAAAAGAGGGAATTTAATTTGAGGGAATGAGTTGGATCCCGAGACCAGCGAAGGATTCTAGAGTAGAATCCTGATTGGAACGAGGGATACAAGGACCGAGATAAATTATTTTTTTCACGAGTTATATACTCTACTTTTTACCATTGACTGCGAGAAAACTTCTTAAGCGGTGATTAATTGAGAGTGAAATTTCAAGCGCACGTCAGGTTTAGGGTGTTTTCGTTGCACGAGAGAGAATATAGATAAAATATAGATTAATAAAGCAGGGTGGTAAGGATCGCAACTACCATACAAATAATGATAACCCATTACTGATTTTCTTTTGGTTTGACGCGCTTATGCATCGTCAGTGTAAATGCGGTAATGAAACGGGTTAGAAAGAAAGAAGGGAAGAAAGATTCAGAGAGAAAGAGAGAGAAAATACATTTGTTGTCGTGAATATACGGGCACACAGTTTTTATAAAGAAAATTAACATTACATTGAACATTAAAAATAAAAAAAGTAAACATAAAGATGATAAAAATCCCGACCAATAAACCCATGGGCTTATTGCTATTACGTAAGGTACGTGCAGTTTTTTAATACATAACTTATATAATTCGTACTTGTTCTACATTTAAAAAAATGTTATTCTCTCGTGACTAAAAGAGTATTTTATTCACTGTTATCGATGAATAAAGTGCCCATTTTCGAGTGACAATGGTAAAAACTATATAATCTTAATCGCTTCTAAATGTATTTTTAACCTAATCTAAATAAGGAGGATTATGTTTTTCGAGTGTATGTGTGTATGTTTAATTCTTTGGCACGATCCGTAGCCTAAACGGCATAATGAATTTTTGCATATTATGAGGTGTAGTTAGATTCGTCTTAATTGTGGGATTGACATAAGTTATATACCTAATATTTGATCATCTGACCTAGGCATCAAGTAAAAAGCAAAAATAATTTTTCTTTTTAATTAAGTGTTTTTGTTGCAGTCAGGATTTTTGTTTGCTGGTTAATAATTTAGCTTGTTTAGTTATATCAGTTTCACTGGAAACGTTCGTAGCGAAAGCGAGGAACAGAGAGTAAAGTTCCTCATCCGCCATAGAAAAGGAAGGATCCTCCGGCCAGACGGGTGCTATGTCTGGCGGGCAGCTGCCCAACGGTTGTAGTCGGGTTCTTCTATATACACTCAATTGAAGAGTTAATTTCTATAGCGCGATGTAGGATGCGTCGTATGTGGCTCGATAGATGTCGCTACATCACTTCCCTCCTCTCTGTTCCTCGCTTTCGCTACACGTTAATTGATAAACGCTAAATACTAAGACTAAATCAATAGAAATACATCTATCAATACGCCAATTAGTACACCGATAATAATATCTCATTGTGCCTAAATACAATTATTCATATCTCGCACTCGTATTAGGTTTTTGTTAAATGTTATCAACGCTTGCACCGTTACGTACAGTTGTTCACGT
This sequence comes from Saturnia japonica, assembly GCA_033032175.1. Classification (NCBI taxonomy): domain Eukaryota; kingdom Metazoa; phylum Arthropoda; class Insecta; order Lepidoptera; family Saturniidae; genus Saturnia; species Saturnia japonica. Next base: position 1,054,182 of record CM065308.1, on the reverse strand, counting down.
TCTTTTATATATACGTGATGACTACCTGGTTTCTACAGTGTTTCTATATACCTACTATATAGTTAATTTAGCTTTTAGTTATATGAGTGAACAAATTAATTCAATTTAATTTTATTTTAGATGTCACTTTTGAGTATTTTGCCATATTTTCGCTAAAGATTAATGTTTGTGAATTATAATTTTATTTATTTTTATCCGGCTTAAAAAAAGTCGGAGGTTACTCAATTCGAATGTATATTTTTTTATAGATCAGCCATAACTTAATGCAGCATAACATAAGTACCTATTGGCTGAATATACTAAGAAAGTTCATTGTGTATTAATAATTGTGCTAGATATAACGCTTAGTGACGTTAACTTAGAATCGACTGTCGTTGTCACGTTATTAAGAACTCTATAAGTAAACGTGACTATGTTAATAATTCAACATCTGTAATCAAATACTAAATAATTTGTCTCTGTTACTTATCAATTATTTTTAGAATAATTATTGACCATAAGTAGTTTAATTTTATAATAAGTTAAAATAGGAATCGATGCGAAAAAATTAATTTCATGTAATGTTTCTATAAATAAAGACAAGTACCTTTCTTTTCTGCCTACTCTAGTAAGTGACAAATGGTGAAAATAGCCATTTATATTATCAAAACATTTTTTTTAACAGAAAATTAACCGATCTAGCAGCGTTTCTCTTAAATATATAATTATCTGAGAATTTTAATTGACCGTCTAGGATGAAAAGGTCGAAGGTTCAAACACCTCTGAAGCTGAAATCCAATTCAGATATTTACTTAATTATATTTAAAAATAATTAGTAGACACTTGTTTAATAATAGACTTTGTTGCCTATTTTTCTTTGTCTTTGAAAAGCTCTGAACTGTGTAATTTCTATGGCTGAAGATTTGTTTTCTGTGTCACAGGATTATTTTAGAATTATTACCAGTGGGTGTTAAAAAAACATTTGCCAGTGAGTTACCACGCCATAAACCGTGGGACCGGCAGACACGGACCGTGGGATCGCTGACCATGCAGATTACTACCATGAGAAATGACGACGTGATTCCAACTTGATTATTAGTTTTCATTAATTTTATGTTAGTCTTGTTTAAGAGCCACAAGTGTAAACACTTATTATAATCCTTTGAAAATAAATCTTGTTTTTAATTTAAACTCGTACCGCCTATCATAACTAGTGTCAAAATTTATTTCGATTAAAAACTTATGATTCAAGTTTAATTTTAAAACGATTCTATATTTATCAAAAACAATAGATTTATATAAGAGAGTTAGGGTACAGCCAAATTTTTTGGATATTTCTGTTTACTTTAGGCCGCCCGATTGGTAGAATACCTGAACATTACAGAAGATCGCGGAAAAATAACCTTGGGTTTTGTTCCTGTAGTGAGTAGAGTTTCCAGAGCTCCAGGCTGCCATAATCCAGTCCCGCCGGCAACGCTTTGGCCCATCAATGCACTTAAACTTGCCCGTCAACAGCAGCGATCGGGTGTCACCATGAAATCGACTTTATTTTTATTAAAATATTTACCATAACAGTAAGCAAATGTTATTTACTAAATGACCCGCCGGCTGTTTTATTATTATTATTATAGTCCACCTTAAAAATTAAATGAACAGACAAAACCATTGTTCGAGTTAAAACTTTCTACGGAGGTTAGGAGAAGACAAACTTCACCGAGGCACCCGTGTAGGCAATTTTTTATACTTTGTGTAAAACTATCGACAATTTTTATGAGGAATAAATTAATTTTTCTAATTATAATATAGCCTACGTTACTAGCTGATAATGTAGCTCTATATTGGTGAAATAACTTTTAAAATTGGTTCACTAGTTTTTGAGTTTATCCATTACAAACAAAAAAATAACAACCAAAAATCAAATCTTTCACCTTTATAATATTGGTATAGATAAAATGCTAAGAAAGTTATAGATTATAGGGTAAAATTATATAGCATACAAGTGTAGCTAAGAACTCACTACATATGTAATGTACATTGTTAATATATAATAGAAACTACAGATTTAGCAACTGACTCAATTATGTTACATCATATGTCGGTATGTCAGATAAGACGCGGTTCAATGTGGAGTTCTGTATATAGGCTCTATCGAATCAGATCGATATGACAGCTTAGATTATCTCTCTTCAGAGTATACTACGAACATAGATTGTGTTTTCTTCATTTACAGTGTATGTTACACGGATTTCGAAACCGTGTTCATTCAAATTCCGAAATAGTTTCGTGCATTAAATAGGGCTGGTTATGTTAAGAAAGATTTTGATCATAATAATTTAATAATAACAGTACGATGTGGTATAAGTCACCAATTGCGTGTCATAAAAAAAAAGTTGAAAAACCTTTGATTCTACGGAGGCATTGTTGACATTTGTTTTATTGTCATGCTTTTTAATTTGCATTGGTGAAGTATTGGTGTTATTGGAAGAATTGTTTGACTTTATCTCATCGTCTCGCTTCCACCACAGAACCACGAGGTGTAGTCTACGGAGCCACAGTTAAACGTTAAAGCCCACCACGACAAGAACAAAGTAATTCTCAAATTACTACTTTTACCGTGAGGTTTCCCAACCAACATGTTTCCTTCTTCCTATGATAACCTTAACACAGTAAACCTAAAAATTCAACTGGCTGTCACGTTTAACTACAAGACCGATTTAATTGGTATTCCAAAAGCTTTTTCAATATGATCCACAGCAGTAGATTTATAACAAGTGTTTTTCTTCATCGAAAGCTCGTCTTGAAACTGCTAGAGGATTCGAAATTCGAACTCCCGTTTATTGACGTGGCACCCGAGTATATTACAGCAAAAACTTGTAACAATCTTTTCGATACTTCAGCTATCGGGATCGATCAGCTATCTAATAACACTCGTGTGATAGGTTTAAAATTCAGTGATATATGGATGACTACGGATAGAAACTTATCTCTCGACATCAGCAGCTACTATCGCATAGTACTTTGCTTATGTAATTGCACTCGTTTTGCCAAGTTTAGATAAATAAATATATAGAATAGTGGCAAACCTTTTAATCCGGATCGGTTCCACAAACCCAGCCAGTACGTTGGAATACGTGAGGTAACTGGAAATTACTTTTTACGGTATCATAAGTAGGGTTCGAACACCGTTATGTACTTCTACGGGGACATAAAAACTGGATTGAGGTGGTGCGAGCTCATTTTGAAGTTAATAGTACTTGTAAAAATGCTAAACGGACGGTTAAGTTACATTGTTAAAATTATTAACCAGTACAAAGTAATTACCACAAATATATGACTTCAAGGTTTTTCTTTATTACTCGACTGCGAAAAAGGAGAGTCATGTTTTTCGAGAATATGTATATATGAATGACTATTTCTTTGACACGCTCTGTAGCCTAAACGGCTTGATGGATTTTAGTATACAAGGTGTTGTTAGATTCATCTTAATTGTAGGGGTAACATAGACTATAAAATATTTAAGGACGAGGTCTGTAAAGCAAATAAAAACCAAAAATGGAAAAAAATAGTCAAGTATTTTTGTTGAAGTCGGGTTTTTAGTTTCCTTAATTATAATTTAGCTTGTTTTATATAATCATAATATATTAATACGTGAAGCAAAAGCTTTTGGCACCTTTTTAAGCGTATTGCGTGCACGGAAGACTATGAGATTTGGCATGGTTAAAGTTTATATCGAGAAGAAGTGTAGAAAGCTAAAATTTATGTATAATATCTGTTACTAATATATTAAATAAAATAAATTAATACTGCAAATCCAAACCCGACTAGTTTCATTGAACTTAGACCCTCCAAAATATTGACATTGTCACTCAACGAAAAGTGACAGCACGTGATATAGATAAAATACTCATTGCTTAGGTTCATGAATACTGCAAATATCAAACAAAAAATAGTCTATGATCAAAAATTCGCTGGTCGAATTTCGAGCTTAGGGCGATCGCCATTAATTATAATTATGAATCTGTGCGAATTTCTCATTCAGAAACGCCGGTTCTGCTTTTCAGTTTGTTGGGTGTGACTGACTAACATATTAGCCATTTTAACTTATCATCATTTTATGTCTACTGCTGGAAATAGGCAACGACGACCATTCCTGTATCACTCGCGTCCAGCACCTTCCAGCATCTATTACCAGGTAATCAGTCCACATTGTGGTGAGTCTGCCCACGCCGTTTCTTCCGGTAAGCGAACACTAACAGTATATAATTTTATTTGACAAAAGAAGTACTTAAAGCCGTGCCGTGTTCAATGACATTTTATAAATATACGTGTTATACTCTCACCAAAAGCAATTTGAAAACTTTACAAGTTTTGTTATCAGCATGTTGAAACAAAAGAGATAGGAAATCATAGCGTAAGGCGGAAACTCTGTTGTCAAAAAAGGATAAAAGTTTCTTCTCGCTCACGCCGCTCCGGTATCCAGTCGTAAGTGAACTAATGGCAATTGCCCACCATTCACGGTGGCATGTAAAGAGCGTCAATACCGTATCTGCTTTAAAAATATCATTGGTTGTGATGGGTTCGTTCGAAACAAACTATAGACATTAAACTATTTGTTTATTTTTCGTCAGTAGCGAAGAACATAATCTTTAAAATGTTGTATGAATAATTAATTTTGATGAAGAAGTACAATAGGTATAGCGTTGCGACAAAAAAAAACACATTTGAGAGTAACTATAAATATAGAGATACCAGACTTAAAAACTGGCAAACTATAAAATTCTTCAGTTCGTAACAGACTCAGATTGTAAAATGAAAGATTAAAATCATACCAAACTAAAAATAGTAATTCCATTATAATTTCATTTTCTAAGCAAGTTTGTTTTTTGTTATTGAAATTATAACTCAAAACTTTGATGTTCAAGAAATAAAGTTTTCATGATAGGATTAAAAGTAGAGGTCTTGCATCTCTTTTCTTTGTATAATACAACACGTGCGGTCCTTTTTTTTTAATATCTCATATGCTGTCGCTAGTCAACACAGAAAACATTTTAATATGTAAAAAAAAACAACTTAAATTAGTCCTTATATTTCCTTCCCCTTGAGCACTTAAAAAATCCATTATAGATTTTGTTTTTCTTTAAAATAATCTATTTAGCTTCTTTTCTCGTATACGTATAAACAATGACGAAAACTAAAGACCATATTGGAATAGAAATCTCGGAGCTCTTAATCTTTACCCATGGGACTATAAAATTGTACGATCTACGAAAGTACTGTAACAGCATTTCAGGGTACCTATTCCTAGTGTAACACTCTTACAGTAATTCAATTCAACTACTTACAAAAAACGAAAAATAAATTAATGGTAGACAAAAGACTGTTTCGTTATTAGGTAAAATTATAATTTGTTAACTGTAACTTGGGCGTGAATACATTAAAATACTAATTTAATAATTTTGTCGGTTTGAAATTATGAAATTAATTGTCATTTATTAACTTTCTGGTTAACAAAATAAGGTTGTAAATTGTTTTCTTTGTAGTTAAACTGTTGTGAAATCAATAGTCAAGTACAGATTTTTTTAAAACTTTTGTTATCATAAACCCAGGTCCAGTATTCTCTATTATAGTTATTCCTCTATTAATAACGTAGGTGCACTGTTGTTTTTTATTTATTAACAATTTATATATAATTTCGTGTATATGAGTATAAAACAAGATATTTAAATATCTATAGTTTCCTTAAGCTCCTAAATGCCACATGTCGCATATAATAATCTGTATTAAGATTGTAGAGCGCCATCTCTCGAGGTTGACAATGACAAAACTGAATGTAAGCGCTAACGCCATCTATGCAGCTGTTTGAATACTATTAGAGCTCCAAGCATTTCTTGTGTTTTTATTGAACTAACACACTGTGCAGTATTACACTGTGGCGACATGGTACTTCCCAAGGGGAAAAAGTCGTTCCTGCAAGTTCAAAGGTACTGAAAGGTTCAAAGACTTATAAGACGGAGAAGGGTCGAACGATGTTCATAACCTCAATTTATGGTCCTACTTTAAGATTTTAATTAAACGAATAATTTTGTTCATTTTTCGTAGCGCTAGCTTTGGACGACTGATCTTTTTATGTTTTCCGGTTTTAAAAATGATTCTTTGGTTCTTATTTTTTTATATTCCGTTTTTATTACAAGTTTTTTCGTGTTCTCATTTATATCAAGATCTAAAAGAAAACAGTGGTAAATTAATTTTCTTTCTAAAGATAAATAATAAAGTAGGTAAGTACTGAAGTAGCGTAACAGGTCGCGGCGGTTTGGATCTTTCTATCTATTGTATCAAACATGACCGTTATATCATTATGTAAGTATTCAAACTTAGGTGATGAAAGTTTTAGTACAAAAAACACACATTAAAACCGAGTACTTATATCAGAATTAATTAAACATAAGGGTCACGTGAAGGGTTATTTACTATATTTAAAGTTTGAATACTATTGTCATTTTATCTTTTACACGCGGTGTACCCGCGGGTCGACACGCTTTTACTACACAGTAATTATTTTTAACACATAATTTTATTTTTACATATATTATAGAACCTAAATTGAATAAAGATCATTTTGATTTTAATTTTTGATAGGCTATCGTTGATTTGTTAATGTTAATTAATATATTTTTATGTTTCCATGTACGAGGCTATCGGAAAAGCTGTGTACTCATATTAGTAACATACGCATTGGGTATAGTACTTATCTAGAATTATAATAACTAGCGGTCGCCCAATGATCGAAAATCGACCAGCGACTTTTAATCATACATTATTTTCTTTTTGACATTTTCAATTTGAACCTATATCACTTGCTGTCACTTTTCGTTGAGTGACAATGTCAATATTTTGGGGGGTCTAAGTTCAATGGCACTGGTCAGGTTAGGATTCGCAGTATTAATTTATTTAATTTAATATATTAGTAACAGTTAATATTGATAAATTTTAGCTTTCTTCACTCCGTCTCCATATAAACCTTAACCGTGCCAAATCTCACAGTTTTCCGTGCACGCAATACGCTTAAAAAGGTACCTACCGAAAGCTTTTGCTTCACGTATTAATATATAGATACTGTGTAAGATTATATGTGTAATGTTGTTAGAGTAAAACCAATAAAATAAATCAAATAAAAAAAAACAATATTTTTATTGAACGCAGAATTGTAGGGTACGAAGTCACGTCTTTTTGTGTATGAGGTAACATCGTGTTACCGTATGTATTCTTCCTTAATCTGTATTACGTTTTTTTTTTTTGTTAAATTTCCATATGTAAAAGCATTTAATGCAGCAGTTCCTCTAGGGATTCTTTACGTGAGAAAATCAGAAATGAAGGGATCCGCAGAAAAACCAACGTCATTGGCTTAGCCCTCAAAATTGCTTCACTTAAGTGCCCATGGGCAGGGTTCAGTGTTTGATGAACGGATGAAGAGTTCTCGAATTGGGAGAACGTAACGCAAGACGCAGTGTGAGTAGACCTGACTTAAAGTGCAAGGTGCAAGCAGTGCAGGGCTGGTCATTGTGGCGATCTTTGGGAAAATTAATGTTAATTAATGTTAATGTTAAATTAATGTTTTCGGTCTAAAGAGATGAATGGATGAATGCCGCATAGGTCATATATAATTATTTAATTAATTTAACACGTAAAATATAATACTTTTTTCTCCTCCGGGATGAAAAGTTCACTTTTAGTCCCTGTCACGCGGGAGAAAAGTACCCGATTCTCTCCCGGTGAGATGGCAACCGCGTGTTTATATATAAAATATATAAACTTTTCATCCCGGAGGAGAAAAAAATTGTAAACGCACCTAGGGAGAAAAGTAGGGCATCCCCACCCGCGATTGTCACCCTCGCCTTCGGCTCGGGTGACAACCATAAGCGCGGGCGTGAATGTCACACGTTTCTCCCTCGGTGCGTAATATACTATTATAGCAATACTTAAGTTCGCAGTTGGGTTTTTGTCGAACTATTGAGCTGTCGTGTTTTGATTTTTATTCATTAACTTGTGTTCTTTGACCCTGTATTGTGTAATAGTAGTGACATTTTGCGTGATATAGTTTGGTTATTGTGCATACGTAAAGTGGATCATAAATATAAACTAGAAACATGCATTTTGAGATATACAAAAACTCTCGAAATAGTTCTAACAAGGGTGCCATCATCTTGTTGAACCCACTATGAATATTAGAAAATACTACGAAGGCTTTGCACATGGCAAGTGCTTTTTGCAGCGTCAAATTAAGAAGACGAACGAAGAACTTCAAAGATTAATGTGATGTGACCACCTCATAAAGTGGTTTATGAAAGATAGGTAGGGTGCAGAGAATTTTTTTTTGCGGATTTCTTTCTATTTGATGCTGTCCGATTGGTGGTTTTCATCCTGCAGAAGATCGCAGCTAAAGCTGTGTAGTGTTCCTGTGATGAGTAGGATTTCCAGAGCTGCTTGAGGTTACGAGGATTTAAAAGCACGGTAACTAGCTAGTCGGTATCTATGGTATTTCAAGTGTCCATAAATTACTGTAGCCGCTTACAAACAGGCGGGCCGTAAGCTTATTTGCCATCTTAGTTATTTTATATAAACTTAAACCCGACCTGATAGTATCACTCCATCCTTTAGAATTACTACGTTGAAAAAAGTTACTACAGTAATATTTATTTAGTTACAAGTAATTATATTAAAGAACTTCCAAGGATCAATGTACATAAATATAAGTACCAATTTATATCTCAAATTTGTCCCCTGTCATGACAAAAATCTTATAAGAAAACTGAGTCACTCTGTCTATATGGACTCAAACTTACCCTTATCAAATACGAAGTCGGAATAAAAGATTAAAATCGGTATTATTATTGAATCGATTAAACCCTTTTCGAAACTTGTAATCGTTTTGCGTCCGGGGGACGAAATCTCGACCGTCCCATATCACTTAGCCCTAAATCGACTTTCCTTTGAAATACATACTTATTTCGTTTTATATTATTCAATGTTTGAAACCCTTTCTTGTTCGATTTATGATAACATCTGACAAATATCATAATTATTACTAACAATTTTTTAATTATTTAAATACATCTTTTAAAGTTTAGGCAGAGATGTTGGGAAACTGGGAATATTTTGTTTAAATCCCTTTTCATTTCCTAATGTTTAGTACAAACTGTGCCTTGCGGATTTTAATTGTGATAACTACTTACCTACAAATTGTCAGATTTGTTGCTTTTTATGGTCACTGCTTCGCCTCTAAGAATCCTAGCGTGATGTTAGATAGCTTATAAGCTAGTACTATAATACTATAATAATAATATAATAGTATTATAATACTTCCTGTAAAATAAAAAAAGATTTTTTGAAATGTGACTAGTAGTTTCGGAGTTTAGCGCTTTCAAGTACACAACAACAACAACAAAGAATCTTTTGAGCTTCTAGGTTCCTTTTGCTTATACCATTCAATCGATTTCAGCTAGAAGTACCGATGTAAAAATATAAGTGAATTAAGCATGAAATAATATTGAGCAAACTTAAATCCAGGCCAATTTGCCAAAAAAAACCCTAGCTTATAAAATATCAGTTCATAATATCCAAAAACTCTGCTTACCACTCGAGGAAATTGAATCGGTAACAGTTCTTTTCCCGGGAAACGTCCAGGCACCGTTCCGGGCTAATTTCCCTCCTCTAATTACTGTTGAGCGACGGTGGGGAAATAAAAATGTCATTATAAAATACAGTTCGAACGGGCACAGGAGGAAATTGGATTTCCATGGAAAGACATTTCGTTTAAATATATCGACTTTACTATATTTAGTATAGTACATGTACTTTTTAAAATTTGTTGACTATATCAATTTATTAATAAACAAGGAAAATTAAAAATTTAATAAGCTTCTGACATACGTAACCTATTCATTGAGACTATTCCAATAAGATATCGATATCTCTCCTATAAGTTGGTGAGAAGTTAGGTACCCTACATATTCCAGATATCTCTGCAGCATCAGGTCAAGGTCTTTCTAATATCATTGAAGTAAATGCCAAATATCGACTTAATCAGACCTGTTGGAGATGCTCACATCTATTTATCAATTAGGAAAGAGCTAATGACCTTGACACAGGTGAAACTGTTTTACCAGCTACTGTACCACAGACAGACATACACATAGTGGTCAAACTTATAACACCCCTATTTTGCGTCGAGGGTTAAAAAACAATAATTAAAAGAAATGAATATCATGAGCCTAAATAGATCTCTATCTAAGCCTAAAATAAAAGAGCTTCAAGATTTACTGTATCATTGAATATTTTATTACTAACCTTTCTAATTACCAGCCCTTATGCGTTGTTACTATTTTCTTTTAAATATATATTTACTACGTCAACTTGAGAAAATGTCGCTTAGCGTAATACCCTTTTTAAGTACATCATCATTTAGGTACTCATGTGATTCGAGTTAAACGCTAACCAGTATCAAAATTAAATAAGTAACTTCACCATGCCTGTTAATGCCTGATTTTCATTTAATATTTACAACAATATTAATGTTCACACCATATAAATGTCTTGCACGAACATATCGGTTATTATATGAAGCAGGAAACATGCCAAACACTATATCTTCGTTGAATATAGATAACATCAAGGAAAGATCTGAGATCCGAGTGCCAAATGTAAATATGGGTAATATTCTTAGGGGAGATTATATACAATATACTGTTTCTAATTAATAGCCTCCACACATTTAGCTGCAGTAAAAGCAAGATTGCTACCTTTGTTACGTTGTAGTTTAAAAGGTTTATAGTGTGTGTCACTAATTCTATCACATATTCTTATTTTTATGTATTGTTCTGGTCTTCCTATTGCTTCGTATTTTGCTTATCTAATCTTATAATCCTAAGTATAACTTTGTTAATATGTTTTGTTATTAGAATTATGCAGTATTTTGCATTTTTGTACGATGATTAAATAATCAAGGGCATCCTTAAACAGCTTAAGAAAGGATATCCGCTAACACAATATCAATAATAATATAGTTATTTTATTAATGTAATATAAAAAAAGTAACTTACAAAATATAGCTCCAAATAAATACACGGTTCGTTTGATTAAACGACCGGCATCGATCACCGAGACCGCAAAGTAATTGGATTACACTTTTTAAATTCTCAATAAAATTACAAAACGTACTCAGACACCTCGAAATAATTGTTCTGAGAACGATATTAAAGATTATGAGATATATAACATATAGGAGGTAGAATTGTTTCTTTAGTGCAGTGAATCTGAGATTAAAGAAACCTCACGACTAGACTTGGGTACCGTAACTACGTTTGAAGATTGGTGATTTGCTTTATCTGTTCAAACAACGATTGAGGGAAAGTTCCAAATTTAGCTGTTAGTTTAGTTCATCTCAACTGCAATTCTCAGAAACCTAGCTCGAGTTCAAATTTCAGTCATTTATTCACTAAAACGTCATGCAAACACAATTAATCAATCAGTTCAATCCCCAATTAACGTAATACTACCGACAGTGAGTAAAATAAAGTATCTCGTTAAATCGTTAGTTCCGCCTGATTCGGTCAATCGATATTGTACAGTCCGCAATGTTAATTGTTCAATATATTATTATAAGTTTAAGTGTAGAACTCTTAATTTACTAGGATTATCATGATAACGGAAAAAATATTTCATTTCATTTCCCGTCGAGACTTATAAGAGTCACTTACAAATATATCGGTATACATTATCATTTAAATGCATATATTGTATAGGCTGTTCCCGAAATTGGTTGGAGTGGGTCGATTTATAATGAATGAGTTCCTACTATTTATGTGGTGATCGTGGAGTTGCCATATGTACCTTATAATTAGTCCATAATTACATATTTCGCAAGAGTAAAGGCCCATACTAAAAAGGCAAGTCAAATAAATTGTTGTAGTAAAAGAAATTGAGTCGTTTGGTAAAGTAATATTATATCAAAATTGTTAAAATATTTTTTAAATATTATGAATATATGAACTTTCTATAAAAATATGAAAAAAGCTTCATTTATTTATCAGAAATGATACACACAAACTGGCCAATAGAAGAGAAATTACATAGCTTTAACATTCAATGGCTATAAATTATATTTTAAATATATCTAAATTTCAAAGTGAAGGTGATTCTAAGCAGTTAAATATTAGTTTCATGGAAATGAAAATTAATTCTAATTAACAACCCAAATGTAAAATCAGATAAGTCTGAATCGTTCTAAAAAGCGCCTTATATTCATATGGTTTTGATGGTATCTCATGTTGAAATTTAATCGTTTTAACGGTCCCTTGACACGCGAATTGACGCGACGCAACATTTTGTGTTGGATGGTTTTACCATTGTCGACAATTAAGTAGTACGACTTGACTATAACATGGTGTCTAATTTTTTCTAATGATACTTTAATATAATTTATTAACTTTTTAGAGTTTACTTCATTAAAAATCGGTTTTCATAAATATAGCCTACGGTACGAAACTTGAGAACTGAACGAACAACTTTTTTTTATAAAAGATTTTTTTCATAGATTATAGAATTAAAGAGTAAATAATTGGTTTTAATTAATACAGGAAAACCTTATCTTTAGGTAGTCATTGACCAATGGCACAAACAGTCCCTACATATGAATTAAATGAGATTTAAATAAACAGAACATTTTTTTTACATTTCTTAAAAAACTTGAAGCGTATAAAGTTATTTGACATAAACTAAAGTAAACTAAATATATCACTTCTTAGTTAAAATTAAAATGTTTGTTTTATTTCAATACGATAAACCTATTATCATATATAAGAATATCTCCAATTTCACAATACAATATGTAATAACAAAAAAAACTACAACGATTATTCAAAGAAAACATTTCTTTTTTTTATTATAATAAGGAAAATGTATCAAGGTTTTCGCACTCGCCTAAATTCTTACAAATTTCAAAACCCCGTCGCGGCAGAATGCAAATACATTAAGAGCCGGAGATGATTGATGATTCTAACCTTTGAAACGATAAAAAATATATCGCCGACAGTCGACGCCTTCCCACCAATCAGGGGTTTACGACGGTCGCTTTATATGGAGGTTTTCTGAAGGTTTCCTCGATAAAAATGCAGTTACGAACGCCTGTGAGACTATGATTAAATGGCACGTGACAAATCACAGGTACCTAATGTTCAAGATTCTGAAAGCTAAGTTTTTATGTTTTTTCCGCTTAACTAGTTCAGGGTTGATTGTGATTTCTCTATTTCTCAATTACTCATAGCTTGTTAATTTTCGTATCAAGTAAGTTTATACTTAATTAAATGGAACAACATTTAACAGTTAGTAAGTTAAATGTTAGGAAGACAATTTTTATCAGTCAGAGTTCCCTGGTCTATCTAAGAAATTGAAAGTCCAATAACAATGACATTGAAACGGGACCACTCTTGAGGTGTCCTCTATCCAAGAATAATCCAAATCGGTTCATAAACAGTGAAGTTATTAACAAAACTTTATTCTAATCAGAAGCATGTGATTCCACGTCGGATGGGTAGAGATCTAGTATTTATAATTTTATTATACCATTAATTATTTAGACTGTTATCTCAAACTTACGAGTAATTGCCAAGTCTCAATTGAGATTATTTATCTATAAAAAGCAGTGGAATCTCACAAGCATTCAACTCTAGGAGGTGGTTATAAGAAAACTAGTAATTTTTGCTAGGATCTCTAGACTGTCTTTTACTCGTTAAATTTTATTACTTAGAAGCTACCGTACCTAATTACATGAACCTAAATCATTCTATTAAATGACAACACAATAAGATTAACATATGTTTATTATAACAAATTAATCTCTTTCTTGATCACTATAATTAACAAGGTAATTTAATACGAAATTAAAAATTTGAGCGTACGCGGTTAACAATTAATTCTAACAAGTAAAAAGCTATTATCGTTATGTATTGTTTTCTCGATGTTACCAATTAAGAATTCAGTATTCATATAAAGAGCGCTCGCAATCAGTCGTATTGTTTGTAAATCGCGGAAACTTGTTACCGACACTAATTGTGCTTGATACGTGAGCAGAATAACACTGTTATTTACATTTCAATTCTTCTATTCTCGGTATTATCTGATATTTTTGTATAGTCGGCTTCTGTATGTACTTATTATTTTATCTGTACCGTATGAAGCATCGTTTTATTTAAAAAAATCTACAAAACACTTTTTTGTCGGTTTCATTTAATATAATGTATTCTAACTTGATACATGAATAAATTTATGAGCTTTAAAAAAAAATTATTCAAACCGGATAAGCGGCAATTAAGATATAAGCAAATTAACAAACAAACTTTAAGGAGGATATTACGTAGGTCGTATTGTACATATATTTTATGTTGAGGGTAAGAATAAAAAAGTTTGTGTGTGCGTATCAGCTTGGACGCACGACCAGAGTTTTGTCATGGAATAAACATAAAAATAATAATAATAGCACTAGCGATATCTTTCAACAAATATAATAAAGAATAAACAAAACTTTACGTTTGGAGTAAAATACAATAATTGTAATTCTAATAAATTATATTTACTAACTAAGTAAGCGCCTAAATCTGATATTTACATTTTTACTGATTAGTGTTTACAAAATAAATATTAATTTAGTTACGATAGCAGTAGATAGATGTCAGTAAAACAAAAAAAATGACTATGAAAACATGAATTCTTAAGGATTAATGACATTTTGACAGAAAACATAACGCTTTTGCGTTAAAAGTTTTTATAAATTTCACTCCTCATATAATTTCTATACCTGGGTTATTATATGAAAATCTAAAATTAAAGTAAACTACACGATTACGAGTTTCATTTACCACATCCGGAGAAAATATTACTTTAAACTGTCGTGTCGAATTCAAGTATATTGACGTGAAATAGTAGTGGCCACGTGTAAATTGTAAATAAATTAAGTTCACAGTGGAATATGCAAAACCGCCAACGGAATTATGTTTAGAAAGTGGACCCCTGAGCCGTGCCGATGCATCACTTTTAGGGTAAAGAGTTTGTTGTGTTTTTAAGGCCTCGGTTGTACACGAAGAACCTTTGATGTGGAATCTAGTTTATTGATAAACTTAATAGGCAAGTCCCAGTGGTTATGATTTGTAAATTTATTAAAAACTAGATGTGCCCGTGGCTGTGCTCGCGTCGATCAGGCACACGTGCGAATCCGATTACCCACTCTCCCGGTTATTTTTTAGGAAAAATGCTTAACGCGAATGATTCTTAGAAGATAGACATAATATAGTCTCGCTGAATTTTTTGTAGGTCTAAATATATAATTATGTAGTACATTAATTTGATATATCTTTTACGGTACCTATAGTCAACGTAAGTAATTTAAGCACCAGAATTGATTCACCGTTGTTAACCTAATTTTATTTGCGCGGAAAGTGAATTCATTTTCTAAAACAAAAGTAAGTTAATCCATATAATATCAGTTATCTAAATGTGAAAGTCCCATTAAAATCAGTTCAACTGATTCGGAGATTAGCTGAAACAAACGGACAGAAAGACAGACAAAATTTGTTTTTTATTATAGGTACCACATATACTTTCATATGCATTTAGTAAAATGGTGTTATTTTGACGTTACAAACAGACAGTTCAATTTTATTTATTTGTGTAGATATCCAGTAATCACTCGGAATCTATACTGTGTTGGTTTATCATATTTTGAAAGACAGACAGACAACATTTTTTTATGTTATAAGTATCGTATTTACCCTTCAAATGCTATTATTTTAACGTTACAAACAGACAATTCAATTTTATTTATTTGTATAGATGAGGACGCCGCATAAATGTAAAATACGAATGATGGGAATGCTAATGCGATAAAATCCCTAACGTAAATAAATTGAAAAAAGAGAAATAAAACGAAGATAATATGGCATAGCGAATGAAGGCAGCAGTATGATCAGATACCTCTCAACTAAAATAAAGAAAACCGACGGTTTGATTAAAAAGAAAGACATCAATAAAGCAAATTATACCGAAACCTTGGAGAATACTTGTTCATAGCGTAGACGGGAACTTAGATTTGAACATCAATTTGTTTGATCGTTCAAGGAAACAGCTGTCGGGCTAGTAAATAAGCGATCTATTTTTGACCCTCTCACGTATTATTATTAAAATCAGATATTCTTTTTAAGGTGAAAAGAGAGGTATCAGGTGTATTATTGTAAATAATTAAAGTTTTCCGCTAATTCAACGATTAAGTTTAACAAAACGACTTTTATTTAGAGGGTAATGAATATCAAACGGAATTAAACAAAATAATAAACATGTTTTGTCAGTTATTCTACAAAGAATGATCTTTTAGTAAATTATTTAATTTTTATTTAACATTTTTACATTCTCGAAGTATATTACCAGTTGACTATATAAATAATCAAAGCATAACAGAATTGTAAATTCATAGTCCTCTGTAATTTATACTGCTCTGATAATCAAATAGGTATTTTTAAATTCTTTCTATCTATCCGGCATACATTCATAAATAATAGAAATAAATTTATTTGTTCACATTTAGAAAAGAAAAACATAAATTTAATGAGCAAAACCATATTCTCATCAATATTAAGTGGTAACAAAACTCCATTACCAAAATTTCCAGTGATACGTCTAATGATCTATTCCAAGAATCAGATACGGCGTGGTTGAGTAGCTATGTACCTTTGAGCTTCTGTTGAAAATTATTATCTGTGGTCCTAATGTCTAAAAATAGAGAAGGTTCCAAATGCCATCAAATGTCGTCAACAACGCATTTTCTGAAAGGTTGATACTGTCAACGAATAGTGCGCGCGTGCCTGTGACGAGAAAAATAAAGGGACATAGAGAAGGAGAATGTATCAGATCAGCTGTGCGCTTAACCTGCAGTATTGTGTATAAAGTGTACTATTATATAAATTAATTTATATGTATAAACTATATTAATTCAGATGTTACAACACATCATATGCGAATGTTCTAAGGCTCGCTCGTTTTTTAAATTGTAAATTTCTCTAATTCTTTGTATAATTTGAACCTTCTTTTTTCAATTTTTACTTCATCATTATATGGGACACTGTTCCATGTGTTTTGCTTGAAATTTGCATGAAGCAATAACAGTCTGGTGGGGTTTTTTCTAGGCTTACGTTGCTTCTATAGTTATCTGTTGTCAGTTTACTCGGTATAAACATACCATCATGCCTGTTTCCCCGAAGAGGTGTACCAAATGTTACACCCAATGTTCGCTGTGTATGTTTTTAGGTCCCGTCTAATAGGGGGCGAGCCTATTGCCATTAATCGGGCGCAAAGCCAAACTCCGAGCTGCTACTGAGAATTTCATAGAAAAACTCAATAACACTTTGCTCGACCTGGGAATCGAACTCAGGACCTCGATCATAGCAGTCGCGCTTACGACCACTAGCCTAATGAGTCAGTTCATCAATCTATGGACAGATAGAAACACACGCGTATAAAGCAATTAGCAACACTACGGAACGGTGATGAAGGAAAACGTCCGGAAGAAACCTGAACGCTTGGGAAACTTCTAGTGGAAAAATAAAGAACGCACAACAAAGATTACGCGGTATTTCGAAACGTAAATAGGTTATGAGCGGGAATTATAATTACGTTTTTGACTATATAGTTCTTAAGACGCGTTATGAAAAAATGATGAGAGTAAATTTATACAACGCACGCGCACGTTATTACAAAAATTCTACGCTATGAAGTTGTTGCTAACCCTTTTGTTTTATTGTGTTGAAGATAGTCGAATAGGACGTAGTGTGGGAATTCAAAGAAAACTTCCAACACGGGTATACGTAAGTATACACGTCTTATTTTTTGCGTCGCAATCGCAAAGCACTATTTCATATTTTATGAACTATTTGAATCGACGACGTCTTAGTAACGCATTTATGGGACAATGTGATATCTAATTGTATAAACGAATTGAGGACAAAAAAAACGTGTGAATGTTCGATTTTTATCCGTTGTTATAATGGCCATTTGAGTTTAATCCGCACAATGTACATACGTGTATCGCAAAAGAAAAAAAAAATGAACACTAAAAGTTAAAGAATATATAGTGTGGCGATGCGTCGCCACGGCCTGTAACACCACGCCAACAATCAGGTTTACTCTCGCCTATAGACGTTTCACATCAAAAAAAAACAATACACCTCAATTATACGAGTTTAACTAGCATATACATCAGGAAAAGCAAAAGAAAGTAGACGACTTTTGTTTAAAAATAATGATACCAGCCTGTCAATGCTTCAATACAAAACTCGGTAAAGCCTTTTACCGAGGGAAACGAAGGGTTTATCGACACACCAGCCTACAAGCGTATTGAAGATTCCAGATATAAAACAGTTTATATTTTTTTGTTTTTCCGCCGTATATTTTATCATGCGGTCAATCTTCAACCAATTATTCACTGTTCCTATTCGAAGCTTCCACTAGTGCTAACAATTGTGCCGCGCACAAAGCATCACCAATCTCATTCCATGCTCATTTCATCAACAAACATAGACTTGGCTCTAACGGTTATCGTACCAGCTTTCGGCTTAGTGACCTATTACAATTGACCACTAATTTTTGTAATTATTCTGTGATTCAAAAGAAAATTAGATAATACAATTCGTAGTTAAACGTATATATAGGTACATACGTATACCATTTCCATTTCTTTATTTTCTCGATGACAGCTCCTGTGAAAACTTGAACGAACGTCTTTTTTACATTATGTATGCATTATTTTATAAAAATAATGACGTTTTAACACGTTCAAGGTTATACCAGAGTCGGAGAAACTGATAGGGATGGAGCTATATCGATAAACGTAACACGATAACAGACCCGATATTTTTTTACAAAATGTAAGAAACTAAACTACTGCCGGATACTTTTGTACAAATTTATTAACTAATATTATATTTCATTACAAGATGTTACACGTATTAATTCTTGATTGATAATGCCAACTTTTTCAAAATTTTCGAAGCTGTTGTAAAATAAGTAGGTATATGTAGGTACTCGACAGTGAAACGAAATAATTATAACGTCAGGTAATCTTTATTTATTTATTTTAATCAAAATCTGATGAATGGTCACTGTCGTAATCGTAATAAATATATGCGATCGATATCATTACTTATTTGGTCACAACACTACAACTATCAAATTAGAACTGTCATCGAGAAAATAAAGAAATGGAAATAGTATAGGAATCGTTATATGTTACCAGGCTATTAGTTCTGTAATATAAGAGATCCTGATAAAAAAATTATTTGAATAAAATTACATAGTTTAATAGATCAATATTATATGATAGTCTAACAAAATCTACATTACAATACAATACTACATTGGCTAGAAATAAAAAAGTGTTAGTATTTTTTTTAAAAAGGCTGGTGTATAATCACCAGATATAAACCCGATCGAGTTTCTTGCCAGTTCTTTTCGATGACTGGGAAGTTTTCGGAGTCGGCAGTGGTGTTTTTACGTAAAAAATTAAATAAAAATACGTAAATAAAATTAAGTGATTAAATACCTAAAGTAATTTTATTTTAACAACGTCATACTTTACTTTTATAAAAGATTACATTGTAATTATATTGCCATTAAACATATTTTTCTAAAAGTTTCCATTACCCTAGTATCGTTTAATTCATCAACGTGACTATGTAATCAATCATGGCGCAAATATTTTCAGGTGCCTTTCGTAGAATCATTTGTTATTCACTAGTTTCGTATGATTACCAAGTAAAATTATGTCGGAACGCTTATTTGTAATTTGTATGTTATTAAGTGGATTTAGAAGTGAAATGCGTGAAATTGTCTGTTCACGTTTGTGATATTGGCTTATCATGTTACTTACCGTGAGTGGTGCATTACTAGATATGACAAAATTACATGTTTATGTTATTATTATAAATGAGGCAAGTTAGCAAGGTAAGCAATAATGCAGCGTGTAGGGACATTGCGTCGTTTGACATGAGTTCGAATCCTTGCAATGTACTTTCGGTAAAGGTAAACATTGTGATGAAACCATAACATGGTGGTAGGGCTTTTTCTAATGCCCTCGTGGCTAGCTACCACCCTCAAGTTGAAGATCTGTTACCAAGCACCTATAGGTGTGTTCCGACAGGTTTCAATCAGGTGAGATTGTAGGAAAAAGCTAAGATCTATAAAAATAAATGTATAAAGTAGATAAACTCCATGGCTACTTTTACCTTTAATAAATTATTAAAAAGATAAAAAACTTGACAAAAAAATGTTATATATTTTTGCATCATTCACACAATCTAACGACACCTCGTATGCTAAAATCCTTCAAGCCGTTTAGGCTACAGAGCGTTCCAAACAAATAGATATACATACATACATACACTCGAAAAACATGGGTTATTATGGGTTTTTCGTAGTCGGGTAAAAAAGGGGAAAATAATAATGTTTCATTAATAAAGATGTTTATGATCCTATAATTAACATACAACAGTGACGAAGTGAAAACAGTGGGCACGATATTACGATGTTGCGGCCGTGCAGTGTTACGTACCGGTGATCGCGCAATGTTCTAGAACATTCCAGAGCATAGTTTTCACAACAACTCGCATTCACATAACTCTACTAAAGAGTAAGCGAGATAGACATAGTTACATATATCCATACTGAAATTTACTTAAATAAAATGATAGAGGTTTGCCGTAGTGTGCGCATCACGAAAAAAGGAACCCTAATAGGATTACTTAGTTTTCCGTCTGTATATTTGTAAAGACCCTATTTCTCAGTAGTGCGTGAAGGTATCAAGTTGAAATTATAATCAAATACACAGGTCTGCAATCCTTTGTAGCTTTGAAAAATTTAACTTCTATTTCAAGGGAATCAAAAGATAAAATTAATTATATAATAGAAAGAAAACCCAAACATAATTTCAAATTAGAGATAAATCATAAACTTCATTGAAGTCAAAATATTATAGAAACGTAATACATACATGTTAAAATAGGATTATTATTAATAACATAATTATATTGTAATGGCTGTCTATGCCGCATATTTTAACACACGCAAAGGGAATAAACACCTATATGATGCTTCCAGTTAATCTAGAATCATGAAATTTGACAATAAGCAATGTCTTATAGCACAAGTAAGGAGAAAATTCGAACACTGTAAATTTGTAATTACATCACAAAAAATAAGGTTATAACTTATTTATATATTTATGTCGATGTATGGGGACAACAGTTTATCTACACAGTATAATAAATTAACATAACGATATAGTCTATCTTTTAGAATTATTTCATGCTTTCTTCAGTAATGTAACAAAATTATTTTTGTGAATGTGGCTGTACAATTACAGAACCCTCGGTGCGCGAGTCCGACTCGCACTTGACCGGTTCTTTTTTTGTTTTACTCCTAACATACGATTTTTATAAGCATTACGAGTTCAGCGATGTGTTTATTCTTTTCGTGGAAAAACGGGGATTAACCAAAAACGGCTATGCGGTTAACTTGTATGCGGTGGAAGTGGGAGCGAGAGGTATTCCAGCGAAATCTTTCTATAACTTGCTAAAAGACCTCGGCCTGTCGAGAACTGCAGTGAGTTGTATTTTAGAACGGGTACCTATATTAAGCAGTATTAACAGGCTCTTACCAAATCTGGCTTGGCAGGGAGGGTATCGCGGGCAGTCAAGGTGAGTGCTGATGTGCATCATAAGGGGGCGACATAAACCTACACCTGGATCGCAAGTCCCGGGGACTGCTCGTGTTCCCTCTGTCTGCCACACGATGGACCCGGCATCCACACGGTGAATCCATGGAATGCTAAGATGTTTGTCTCTCTTATTAGGTCATCACTTGATGAAGGCTGGCCGATTTGGTAAATTATTTCTTCTATATGTTAATAATATCCCGAATAAAAGTTTTAATGAAAAATATTTGAAGTCCTTCGGAAAATAAAAAAAATATAGAAAGACTTTCTTTTTGATGTTTTATGTACACAAGTTTCGAACGATGTTTATTCTTTTTTGTTTTATTCGTTCTGGCCCTAGAAAAGTTTTCAGGAAAACAAAGGAATAGGTGGCGCTGTGGTCGAGTTTTCGATTACTGGAAAGGATAGAACAACGTCTTCCGGGCCAGCTAGTTAACAATAAATAATATTTTGTTGCCAAAATTAAAGTACATACAAACCATGTAAACAAAACGTTACAACTGACATCTATGAGTGGACTAATATTTATTCTCTTAAATGCGTATTTATATTTTTTAATAGAAAAGAGTATTTATCTTATTGCGTTCGTGCGACTTATTAAATGTTTACTTGGAGCCAATTTTTCAATATAGAATCGCGATGGTAGTGTAAAATAAAATTCATTCCCGAAACGTTATTGTATTTACGAAGTGTTTTTTCAAAAACGTAATAATGGACAATGTTTTCCCCCTGAGCTTCACACGTACGTGTTACGGATACTAAGGGATGTAGGCGATACAATCGCTTTGTAGTTTCGCAACGAATTTTCAACGTTGAAAAGGAAACATTTTACGTAGCGTCGCTTTCTATTTTCGGCTATTGTTACCTATTTTAATTCATATTTTTCAAATTCAAAATCAACTTGTGAGGAAATTAGAAAAAAGATTCAAGTTTGCTTACTGTTTATTTTATAATTTTGAAATTCGAAATTGTGAAGATGAAAATTATATAATGTGGGAACATATAATTTTTTAAACTCAATAAGAGATCTGCCTGTTTATTGAAATTAAGTTACGTCCTTCCTCACCTTCATTCATAATTTTTTCAAAGTAATTCTGCCTGTTGCAAATAAAGAATTACACGCATAATGGAGTTTTTTTTTTCGGAAAACCTACATTAAATGTATGAATTAATAGTATCATAATAGTCTTTCGAAGAAACATGAAAAAAATAGGCAAAATATTGACGATACACGGCGTTCCAAATAAAGAAGACTTTATAAACTGTACCATTAACAGTTGTGCAGACGTCTCTGTTTTTCTATAAGAGTGAAGGTTTTGTAAAATATTATCTTTAGATAAGTGAATATTAATTAATACACCAGTAACCTGTATGAAACCTGGATAGGCTTTATGAAAATAGATATAGATGAGTATTATTAATTTACTCCCACGATACTTGAAGTGAGCTAATGAAAAGTCACTAGAGTAATAGCCAACAGAGCGACCGTCCTAAACTAACATAAACATTTTGATAACAATATGTTATTCAGCTTTCAGCGTTGTTAGACCTCGACGCACGTGAATGGACCAGAAATAATTTGCTCCTTACGATTTCACAAACGTTATATACTGCCATTCTACTATATATATACGTTAATATTTATACGTATGTCGCTTTGACATACGCATCTGTTAACAAATTTGATATGTATAAGGTTTGCTTAAAACAACGTTTTACTGTATGGATACTCTATAGACAATTTTGAAAAGAGCTGGACTAGTTAAATTGCGAGTTTGGTGAATATCTGTATTTAGCAAAGCATACCGAATTTCATGAGAATATAATTTACAAGGCAAATTCGATATACATTAATATGACTCGTAGCACTTATATCAAGTGTAGGTGATAGATAAAGACGACGGGATCAGATAATACAAGTTTTTCTTTTTTGTGATTCGTCTTTGGAATATTGATTGGTAAACACGTACACATAAAGTAAAGTGCACATTTTTTGTCAAGTTATGTACCTTACGTGGTATGTGTTTATTTATCCATTATACTCACCTGATTTTAAGAGAAGAAGAAAAAAATTTGGTTTATTGTAAAATTCTAATCTAGGTTGATCGTCTCGGAACTCGAGTTAGATATTGATCCATTATTGCTTCAGGTCGTTTGTATTCCACTATCACAAATGTTGAGCGTTATGAAACGTATTCAGCACAATATGGGAGAAATTCTACACTCACAAGTAAATTTTAAAAAAATTGTTGAATAACTGAAAGCCCACTTCAATCTACTTTCGTTACACAAGTGTAGAAAATCTTCAATCCCTTACAAGAGTTGCGGAAACTTTGTTCAAAGTTGTTTGTGGCAACGACGTTTTGTTGAAATGCGGAATGTTTGGTAAGGAAATTGAATGCTTTGGCTACAAATTCGTTTTATAATACAAATTATTGCGAATTACGTGCGAAGGTATTCTAAACTTAAACATCGAGAGTTTTGAAATTTCCATCTTTCTCAACGATTCAAATTTGTTTGTAAACATCTAAATGAATGGAGATAACTTGAATGATATTTCATCTAGGGTGACTACTTTACTGGTATTCGCAAATAGTGAGGATAAGTTGTTGACAATTATCTTGAAAGACGTAATAACACTTTAAATACGTTAGTTTATCGTCGTATGGTGTTGCTGTCACTATAAACTGATTTTACAGGTGAAAAATAGAATAAATGCTTTTAAACGATTTGCTAGGTGTATGACCTACATATTGTGATGTTATATCCTTCATCGTAGATCAGCACAATGTTAATACTAGAAATAAAGATAAATTAGTCTTACTGTGTTTTAGACTTAGTAAATACAATTAAAGGTTAAAGATCAGGTTTTATAATTCCTGATGTACCGGACAACAAGTTCAAGGACCATGTCAAGCAGGTTTTACTGCCAAAAGTATATTTTAAGTTGGATCATTATGTAAATGATAGTGATGTCTGGAAGTGACTCCCTCTCTGTGCATCCACTAAATTATTATTATTGTGTTATATTAACGCTTTTGTGCAGTTGGAAAAAAAAGATAAACTAGATTGATTTCCTTACGGGTTCTTCTCGATGACTGGGATATTTTCCGAACCGGTGGTAGTGTTTTGACGTTCATAAGTATTTAAATTGAATTAAGATTTTTTTTATTTTTAATAAAATCTATATAATTCTATGCAAAACAATCCTGAATGTGAAGCTAATGTGTAAATAACTGTATAACAATTAGCAATGAATAGCATTGCTCCTGGGTCTTTAAGTATCACTGACATTATATTCCAAAACAAATATTACGTTAAGTAAGTAATCTAAATTGATATTTATTTTGTTAGTTATTAACGCCCTCTGGTTTATTATTTCAACGACATGCATTGCGGACAATTAGAAATATTATAATGATTAAACTCTCCTCCGTGTCTCATTAAAATAGTAATCTAAAGCCGTAGGTGAGATATATATTTAATTGTAATGGAGTTATTTTAAAAGGAAATCTCGTTGTGGTAGAAGAAGAAATTCAGCTCAAACTCGGAGCGACCGGTTTGAATTTGAACATTGGAAATGAACTTTCGATGAGGGTGTTTGGTTATGAGAACTGGCGTGTTATTTTGTAATGCCAATTTTATATATCCTGATACTAAAGTAAATATAGATTTTATCATTACGTTATTTATTTATTTTATGCGACTCTCCATTTGTGATATGTCATTTTAATTAGTACTAGCGATCGCATTAAGGTCGAATTTCGACCAGCGACTTTTTGATCATAGACTATTTTCTGTTTGACATTTACAGTATTCATAAACAATGAGTATTATCTACATAACTTGCTGTCACTTTTCGTTGTGACAATTTCAATATTTTGGGGGTCTAAGATTCGCGGTATTCATTTATTTAATTTAATATGTTAGTAACAGATATTAAGATCAATTTTAGCTTTCTGCACTCCTCCATAAAAACTTTAATCATGCCAAATCTCACAGTCTTCCGTGTACGCAATACGCTTAAAAAGGTACCGAAAGCTTTTTCTTTACGTATAGATGAAGTACCTGATATATTTTGATGGAAAACTATTTCACAGTTTTATGATACAGCAGAAATAGTACTTTCAAAATTTATAAAAAAAATTATGTCGGTTAATTCCTACTAATCTCCGAAAAGGTTGGGCCGATTTTGACGGGACTTTCACTGGCAGATAGCTGATATTATAAGGAGTAACTTAGGCTACTTTTATTTTAGAAAAACAATTTGGGAGCCGCACAAATAAAAAAAAACTGGTACATGGTGAATCAATTCGGTCGTTTAATTGGCATAAGCTCAGTTAACCATAAGAGATATTTCACATTAATGTATTTCATTAATGGGATATATTAAAACGACCTACAAAAACGTAAGCAAGATCACATGTTTGTCTTCTAAGAATACCCCAAAATAAGTATTTTTATAACATGTATTCCATACGAGCGCATATTCATCTATTGGTTAAATTTATAATACTGGCGGTGTATTTTTCTTATTAGCATGTGCTAATATAAAACAAAAAGTCAACAATAGCAACACCTATTACATTACTATTCATGTACAGTTTAACAGGATTATCTGTTTAAACAATTTCCTTTTAAACTAGATATGTAAATGGTTGCGATACGTTTTCCTAGCCCAACATTATCGCAACCTAGGATCTCTGGTTTTCTATCCGTCTGTCTAACAATAATCTATCAACTTCAGACCGAAACCGCGTTTTATAAACGTTGTACGGCCCGTGTCAGCTTTATTTTATGGTATTTCTGTTCGGGAATAAATATCGCGTTGGCTACAAGTTTTTGTTCCCTTTTATACAGTGGTAATGTGTACCAGAGACATATCTGCTTTAGTAAACTTTGATGTATATTCTACAATTGTTTTTTTTTTTCTTAAAGTAATTTTCATGTTCGTATATTTTTATTTGATTCTACATACTTCACGTCTTTTGTCTCTAACCTTTACCGTATTTTAAGCTAGATTTTTTCTTTAGTATATTTATGATTCTTATCCAAACTCTGTAAGTAAAATATCTTTAAATCAAATTCATAAATATTTATAGTGATAACGCTAGCATTTTTCAGATAGTTTAAATATGCTACTGATGTAGTTTAGTTATTATTGTATTTCCAAAAAAAATAAGTGTGTAGGTTATACATAATTATAAGTAAAGTAATAAATAACATCAAACATGACATATTACTCGTAATTATACAGAGCAATCAATAATCCTATACTATTAAGTACATAATTATTTATACATACCTAAGCTTACGTGTACTAAAAGAAATATTTAGAAACTATTCTAGTACATTTGTGTATTTTAATAGAAATGTTTATAAATACATCCGTTCCTATTACCTTAGTTTCATTTGGTTTCGTTACATTCCAGTGAACAGTAAACCTATTTAAAGGGGTGCGTACGCGAATTCTCAACTGAGCACAATAAAATTCATTGTTGTGTATTTAATTTCGTTTATACAAAGGCCATTCGAGATTTCTGAGCAATAAATCCACGGGCATACACTTTTGGACGAACTTTGCCCATTCAAAATTAAATTAGTGCTATGAGCGAAATGTTTGCCTGTTAACAAGTTATGCGAAAGGCTTGCTGTCTTAATGCGAATTCTATGATTTATCACGTTTTGCTTTAAGTGATTTTTTATTGTAACTTAAAGAGAATTCATAATTAATAACTCTTTAGTACTTATAAGAATAGGACTTCCTCTAAAGAGCAGTCAAAACTACCGATTATCTTTGTTGACATCTAAAGGCTAAAACTGGTCTAACACAGAAAAAGTAAAAAAGCTTCTGCTACTTAGCAGGCATCAAAGAAAGCATCTAGGAAAAGCGAAAGAAATAGAGCCCCAATATTAAATTTAAATTATTGTTGAAACATTTTACTTTGAATCTATATAGAGCCATTTCCTATAAAAATTGCCAAAATTTGACGAAAATCGATAATACAAATATTAACCTCACAGACAAAGTTACAATAAATTATTGTACTGGTTAGTCACAACTTCACCTATTAACTGATGATGCTCTTGTAGCTGGCTCTCAAGAGCAGATGGCAGAATACACTGATAGGTGCTTGCTAGGGAAGCAAGATGAACACAAGAAAATGCCCAACGTGATCCGCATATGTTATATAATTCTAAGAGTATTTGCAATCGTACGTGTACGTCTGCGCTATGTAACATGTATATGAGTTAAACTAATGAAAATTGTGTGCGGTGCAGCATAAATGAATGTGTCTTTTTTATACCAAGAATTTGGGAATTTGCCAAAAAAACGCGTATGTATGCTATCTGGTAACATTCAAGTATTATATACCTCTATTATTTCGTTCGCTGTTTCCGTGGATAGTAAAATATTTTTACGACAGCCATGTATATTCATAAGTTTGGCAAGACATGTTGCCGACTTTACTGTATTCGATAATATATTGTCGTGTTTATCGGTAATAAATTTAATGATCACAAAAACTCAGTAAGATGAAATAATGACTTGTGAATGTCCCCTAAATAAGTAAGTAAACAAAAAGTAAGCAAGCTAAATTGGCAGTGTGCAGAATACATTTGTAGTAGAACTGATAACCAATGGAGTAAAAGAGTTTTTCAGTACTAACAACGTCTTGGGAACCGTAGTGTAAGTCGCCCTCAAACCAGATGAAGCGTCAACTTGCAAAAGGCTGATGGAAGTGACTTAATGCAGAAAGCAGAAGATTGAGTCTGATGGTGAACCTCGGCAGATGCATTTGCAGCAGTGGACTTCTAAAGGCTGATGATGATGATGAATTTCCCACAACTGGGCAAAGACTTCTTCTCCAGCTAACTGAAGATTTCAAACGTTGAAAAGTCTATAGTTCGGTTGCTTCGGGGGTTTTTATTTGTATAGTCACCTGACATTGTTGTTATTGTATTTTTATTAGAAAATGCCCGAAAAGTACTTTAGTATATGAAGGTAATGTGATGAATAAGATGTAAAGTTCCTCATCCACCATAGAAAAGTGAGGATCCTCCGACCAGACGGATGTTGTATCTGGCGGGCTACTGCCCAAAGGTTGTTGTCGGGTTCTTGTATATATTTCAATTGTTGGGTTAACTTTAATATCGCGATATAGGAAGCGTCGTATGTGACGAGATAGATGTAGCTACATCACTCCTCTCCGAGACCGGAGGTCGATAGCAGATAGAGACGTTCATACATCTTGTGATGCTTGCCGGGCCAGTGGAATGTTCTAAT
This sequence comes from Saturnia japonica, assembly GCA_033032175.1. Lineage (NCBI taxonomy): Eukaryota > Metazoa > Arthropoda > Insecta > Lepidoptera > Saturniidae > Saturnia > Saturnia japonica. The sequence continues at coordinate 1,025,110 of CM065308.1, read as the reverse complement.
GAGTTGGAACCAGATGCCGTATAGTTCACGGTGAGTCGGAACTGTCTGCGGTAATTTCCCAGTGAGTCAGGGTGATGCTGCAAGAATGCTCCAGTGAGTCGGAGTGGTGCAGTGCTGCGTAGTCGCTGGCTGCTGCGTCGACCAGGAGAGAAGTGCGTCTCTGCTTACTGATCGGCCGAAGTGCAGTGTGCTGTGCCAAGGTCGCTGAGAAGGCGGTGGGTGATGACCAGGAATGCGTGTGTCCGCTGCATGCTAGTGGTCAGGATACCCGTAGTAGCCGTGGATGCTGGCTGACTGTATGACTCGCTGCTCGAAAGCTTGAGGAAGTAATGATAACGTCACGATGACGTAGCTTTGCGAATGCTCCTCTGACGTTCATGCTCGGGGTCACCAGTATGTGGGTAACCATTAAAAAGCGAGGATCCTCCGATTAGACGGGTGTTATTCTGGCGGGCTGTTACCCAACGGTTGTTGTCGGGTTCGCGTATATATTTCAATTGTTAGGTTAATTTTAATATCACGATGTAGGGTGCGTCCAGTTCTTAGTTCGTATGTGGCGAGACAGATATCGCTACATCGATGCCGCTACAAGTACATTTCTATGAACGAGCTAGTTGAAGAACATATTAATATTCCATCGAATTTAAGCATTCAACCCCCACGATTTTAAGGAAGAAGAACGAAGTTGACAAAAATCCATAATCTAAATCAAAACTGTCCAATCCATTTTTTAGATGGGCTACAATAAATTTTGAATTCATCTCAATTCGTATGCTAAAATCCATCAAGCCGTTTAGGCTAGAGAACGTGCATACAAAAAAATAACCCTACTTTTTCGCAGTCGGGTAAAAAGCTGGTGTTGGCGTGCAAATTCAAGTACAATAGAGAGCCACTTCTTTGCCAACGGGTCTGGGTTTCGGCACCCTTGGTCTAACTAATTAATGCATTTTACTGCAGTCTGTTCAGATGGGCAATTTAACCGTATATTGGCGATCGTATTAAGGGCGAATTTCGACCAGCAACTTTATGATAATAGACTATTTTCTGTTTGACATTTACAATGTTCATAAACAATGACAATTATTTATTTATTTCAAGAAATCTACAGTTCTTAAATTCTAACTTACATACATAATTAAGTTGACATATTGGCTTAGCCAAAAATTATTTCAATCGTATTACAATAAAGTTATAATAATTCTGTACCCCAACGAAATTATTAATTAAATATTATTTGCATCAAAAAGAACGATGTAGTCCTTCTGGCGTGAATGTGTATGTGTGTGTGTGTGTGTGTGTGTGTGTGTGTGTGTGTGTGTGTGTGTAATAATCACATATATTTAACAAAATCTGAATAAATCAATAGCTTTTCTTCTACACGCTGCATTACTGTCACAAAATATGTCGAAATTTTCAGCTTTAGCATTATATAACTGTGTACATCTTATCAATACTGAATTATGGGCATAATTGGTCTAGGTTGAACGAACGTGAAAGGTCTGGGGTTTACGGAGATGTTTAGTTGTAGTCCTTAGACCAATTCGTTCCAACAAACATGAACAATCAATTTTATTGTTCATCAAATTATATAAAAACATCAGATCAGCTACCAAGCGTCTATGTTTCAGGGATAACATACCCAATTCCCGTAAGTTCTCATTTATATCCGCTGATAAAAGCATATCACGACGTTTCAGAATCTTCAAAAATTTATTTTGAATGTTTTCAATTCTATGGCTATGTATGTTATAATAGGGAGTCCATATTTGAGATGCAAATTCTAAAATACTTCTTACATAAGCACAAAATAAAACTTTCATAGACGAATTATTTTTAAAATGAATTGATAATCTAGTTATGAAGCCCAACATTTTATAAGATTTCTGAGTAATGTATTCATAGTGATCTACATATGATAATTTATGATCGAGATATACTTCCAGATCCCTAACGCATGTTACTCTGGAAACTATTGTATTATTAAGTCTATAATTATATTTAAGGACATTTTTTTTTGCGCATGTATGTAATGCACTGGCATTTGGCCACATTAAGATCCAAAAGATTAAGCGAGCAGTATTCGCTCAACCTGTCTAAATCTAATTGCAATTTGTTACAATCATCAATAGGCATAATTGGCATAAATATTTTAGTGTCATCAGCACACATAGAGAAATTTGCATATTGAAAGCAGGAACCAATGTAGCTCACGTATACGTTAAATAATAGGGGTCCAAGATGAGAGCCTTGGGGTACACCCGATGCAATAAATAAGAATCTGGACAATTGCTTCCTTATTTTAACTGCCTGAGACCGGTTATCAAGATATGATATTAACCAACGCAGTAGGTCACCATGAATACCTATAGCTTCAAGTTTCTTTATAAGAACTGAGTGAGATAACCGATCGAAGCACTTTGCATAATCGGTATGAATAGTATTAACTGGCATGCCATCATCCATAGCACCAATTACATAATCTGTGAAGCTAGCAAGATTCGTAACAACTGATCTTTTTTGCATGAAACCATGCTGATTGATGGGCATACATTTTTTTAATATAGGGTATATTTGATTATGAATTATCAATTCAAAAAGCTTACTAAAGACTGGTAGAATTGACACAGGCCTATATGATTCGATTTTCGTTCTTGAACCACCCTTGTGAATCGGAACGACCAAGGCTTCCTTCCATTTCTGAGGAAAAACGCTTTCACTAAGTGATTTGTTAAAAATGATGCTTAAAGGTTGAGCTAAAACAGCCGCACATTTTTTCGCGAAGATAGGAGGAATACCATCGCTACCTGGGCCTTTACTACAGTCTAGTGATTGTAAGTATTTAAAAACCTCTTCCCTGGAAATTAATATTTTAGAAATACTAGAACAGTTAAGTGTGGAGATGAGCAAATTGCAGTCATTTGTATCACATGGTTTTCTATATACAGAACCAAAATATTCTAAAAAGGCGTCACATATCTCTCCTGTTTCAAAATAAGATTTACCCTTAAACGTTACCCTATTCGGTATATTTTTACCACCTTTTAATTCTTTAGCATAACGCCAAAAGGATTTTGGATTCCTAATAATTCCTAGACTTCTCGCATCTGATTAAATAATTTCGCCAACAATCAGCCTGAATTCTCTTTTGTCTTCGTCTGAGTACTACAAAAGTATCATAATCATTATCTACATCACTTGCTGTCATTTTTCGTTGAGTGACAATGTCAATATTTTGGGGGGGTCTAAGTTCAATGGCACTGGTCGGTTTAGGATTCGCAGTATTAATTTATTTTATTTAATATATTAGTAATAGATATTATAGATAAATTTTGCCTTTCTGCACTTCTTCTTCATATAAACTTTAACCATGCCAAATCTCAGTCTTCCGTGCACGCAATACGCTTAAAAAGGAGTAGAAAGCTTTTGCTTCATGTATTAATATATAGGTAATCTTATATTATAATAGGAACGAAATAAACAATATTCCAATCAACATGTAACTACTTGACGTTTAATCAAATAAGTTAAAGGCTCCAGTCTATTCCTGCACGTATTTCTTTCAAACAAAACCTTACTTCAAAGTAAGCAAACAGGAATACCGAACCCAATGGTATTTGTGAAAATCAGTACAAATAAGGGGCAATTCCTTACGGAACGTTCATCCCTTTGTGGAAGCAGGTGGGGTCCGTTTGCATTACATTTTCAATCAACGGTCTTCGAAGGATGTACGGTTTGAAACGAATGGAATTCACTAAGCTATATGCGCGTGTAAAAGCAGATTATGGTTAATTGAATGTTGTTTCATTGCAATCCAATTCGAAACCATTTTAAGTGTGATGAAGATAGAACAGAGTATTCTATCTCTTTCAGTGTATGCGGCAGCTTTTATGTAATTTTAGCCAAATACCAAAACTTAAACCAAACCATGTACGGCATTTTAATAATACAAGTAACTTAGCGAATATATATTTTTGTGGTCATAGTAATCCTGTCAAAATCATAAAATGTAAAAAATGCCAAATCTTACACTAAAAACATTGTGAGAGCTCACGTAAAACCAAATCAGTTATTTTTGTTAGTGTCTATGGAAGCACCTATTTAACACTTTTGGTATAAATTAATATCTATCAACATTTATAGTGATCGTATAAATATTAGACAACTTTATTTATTTAATAATTACAATGACTTGACAATAGAAAGGCTGCCGTGCCCCCAGAAAATGGATTAAATATATATATTTGTTGACATAAGAGCAATTGTATACAAAAATAGAAAACTTTTTTATGTAATATTTTTAGTAAAGTAAGATACATAAAGTTTCATGAAAAATATATGTATATATTTTAATATTTATTTAGGAGTAATTCACATTTTAAGAACATCGCCCTAAATGAAAATGAAACTACATTTAACGTTAGTAAGAAAATGTTGACAATATTTACGTTAGGTACATTTCATCTTTGGGGCACTATGTCTGGAACCTCCTCGTGGTGTGCCCCGGGCAACGGCGGCCGCTTCACGGCCGACGGCTAATACCAGACCGACGGCGTTCCTCCCCTGTACCCCTCTGCTCATCAGAGGAGACAGGGGATGGGGCAAGAGTGGACCTGCTTCGGCTCGTCCACTACGGACGGACTCGTCGTTGACGGCGGAGGAGGAAGAAAACCTCCTTAAAAAATTGAGAGGATACAACTTCTTTAAAAAATCGCTGACGGCGGTGGAGTAAACCACCTTAAAAAAACCTTGGACGGACTGTGGTGGAGTAAACCACCCTTTAAAAAATCACTGACGGACGGTGGAAGACAACCACCTTAAAAAATTACTGGACGGAGGTGGAGAAAACCACCAGTATAAAAAATCAAGGACGGACAGTGGAAGGAAACCACTTAAAAAAATAACCGGACGGCTGAGGATGAGCACCTCGTTAAAAAATCAAAGACGGACCCGACAAGGACGGATGGGAGCTCAATGACGGCAGAGGAGGAAACCTCTATAAAAAACCAACGACGGACTGGTGGGGGAGGGGGTGCGTTCATTCGCCTCCTTCTCCTGCCGTTACAGGACGGCAGAGGAGAAAACCTCGGTAATAAATCATGGCCGGGCTAGCGGGGTGGGGGTGCGTTCATTCGCCCCTTACCCCCGCCATATGCCAAACATTATGGCAGAGACAGAGGAGAAAACCTCTATAAAAAACCCAACGACGGGTGGGTGGGGGACAGGTGGTGGTTCATCCGCCTCCTTCTCCTGCCAGGCCGAACCAAGGGGAGATGGGTCGAGGGGCCTGTCTTCCCATGGCACTGGTTTGGCGGACGGGGAGACAGTTTGTCACCGGGCTGTCTCCGTCAGCGGGCGGCCCATCCGGGCCGTGCCGCCGGGGCGGCGCGGCTGAATGCCAGTGCAGTGCCCGCGTCGCTCCAGTATGGCGGCGGACGGTGCACCGTGGAGTTTTTTAGTGAGTAGGAGTCTCACATACCACTCGTTCCCCCGGGCGAGTGTGTACCCATGACGGGTTTTCCCCCAAGTTAAAAAAAAATAAAAAAAAGTACATTTCATCTCTGCAAATACATTCTAAAATTACTAACTTATCAAAAAAAAATATACGCACTTCTCAGTAGATCTTATGAATATAGAGGCTCGTAGAAAATGTCAACCCCTCAATTTAACCAGTTCGCGTCATTATCTCAACACGCGAATATAAAATCATCTGAGAAGCTTGCGAGAAAATAATTACAATATTAATATTTATGAAATATGAAATTAAGTGACTTAATGTATATATTTAATACATTACGTATACAAGAGAACATTGTAGTGTGAAAGAAGGTATATAATCTCACCGATTGAGAAAGGGATGCTTAGATGGTTTGGGCATGTAGAGTGGATGAATGAATGAAGATTAACTAGACAGATTTATAAGACGAGCGGGAACGTTGGAAAAGGAAGGACTAGATATTCTGAAGAAAGGTCAGGTCAAAAGTACTCTGAACCGACGAGCATGCATGGAAAGATTAATAAATATAGAAGAAGCGAAAGATGTACGCCAGGATCGTAGCAAGTAGAAGGACATGGTCTCTGTCTACCCCTTTGGGAAAGGTGTGATTTCTGTTTGTATGTTTTCATAAAAAAAGTTACCAGACGACAACGTAGTCAAAAAGAAAGAGCATGATTTGAATAGTCTATGTATGTTTGTATTTACGCATGTTCTACCGTAGCGCCTAAACTACTTATCCCATTTTGATGAATGAAGTGTCAATCGATATCTCATTATGATCCGAATGACATAGACTACACTTTATATGAACACAATAAATATGACGGTTGCTATATCCAGAAAGTGGAGGTTTTTAAATTTTTTTTGGATTGTAAAATGAAAGAAGAGAATCAGCAGACACCATAAATATAAATATATTACACTATAAAATATAAATAAAATATATCAAACGTTAGACCGTTTTATACTATAATATATTCCAGCGATTATAAATATTACTATCGCTATTTAAAGGCAGTTCTGATTGTGAATCGTGTAAAAAGAAAAGAACCTGTTTCGTATTTTTTCCTTAGTCGGATTACAGTTTCTTAAACTTTTCCTTGTATACTGAATTGGAGTATAATTTTGTGAAACGTAATTATTTAGAGTTTTAAAGGATGTTCCTAATGAACTAAGAACTAAAACCGCTTCACACAGAATTGAAACGAAATTTTGCAATAGCATCATTTGCAACATTTATTCTATTGATAGGTATTACAAACGATAAGTGTTGAAGTGATGATATAACCCAATGGCAACGCTTTCGGATTTCGCGAAGATCAACTGACTTTAAACGTTAACAATTTAAAAAGTTTACGTAATTTAAAACAATTTCTTGATAAATAATAATGTACAAATATAAAATTACATTAAAGTGGATTCGCTATGGGAGAAGAGTAGATTATACTAAATAGTATTTGTACCGAATTCGTATTAGAGTCCCGAGGAAGGTCACTCGCCGCCTGAGCCCGGATTACGAGCTTAGGAAAATCTACAGGTCTGAGTACATTAGGAGGGAGGGATACCGTACTGAACCCAGATATGCTGTCCATGTTGGAAACTAATTTCTTTAACAGATTCAGAATGTGATAAATTTTGTAAATGGTCACTAGATCTGTTTCAAATGTAAACGTTAATCATCACTTTTTTTAAATAGTGTGAAGTTGAAAACATGCGTGCATTTTACTTAAATTTAAGGTGTCATTGCACCCTATAGATATTTACAACCAATCTCAATACGACAACAGCTACGTTGCTACTCCTAAGAAATGAATTAAAATGCATCTTGTGCCGGCATGTGTTTTACTCCAGACTTCGAATCGGAATACAAAAGCGTGAGCAGTGCTAAGTGCAGCAGAAATAGGAGACCACATCAGTTCAATACGTATTATAAGGACATGAGCGTATGATGGATGTTAGGACTCGGTATTCGTATCCGATTGAATCGCGACCACCATATGCCACCCATTGCATACTTTTTTTATCTGAGCTAGCCTTAAGAGGATACGCGGTCTAAGAAACATTTCAAGAATAGGTATTTCTAAAATCTATTGCGGTCGCGCTGTACCCGGAACCACACTGAATACAGTGCGAGAATGGCAACTGCAGTTCGGACTGATTATACCTAAGTAAAATTAACAAAATCATAGTTTCGTATTCCCCTGTTTCCTCCTCAAAACTAAACCGATTTTAATTATTATTTCAAGAATAATATAAGAAGAACTTCGGTTATGTCTGTATGTGTTTCTTTTTCTTTTTGTAATCGTCATATTTGTTGTCTGGACGTGTAAACATGACGGAAAAGAAGGGCAAATTTCGTCATTTTAAAAGGCTCCTAGTTTTTATAATATATCATTTATGAAATAAATCAAAATATAGGTACATGGTAGTGGTAGATATAAATTTAACGGTATAAAAATATATGCTCTTGTACCATTATCCAGGGGAATACATTTGTATGGACAAAACAATGCCCGCGTTTCCTCTTAAGGGCCCTGAAGCGTCTGAGGGTTTTTACAGCTTCACCGTGGCTTGGAGGCGAGCTCTTAAGGCACTCAGCCGCGAAAATCCCATTGCATGCCGGAATTAGTCGGTATATATCCATTAATTAATCGGGGTGGTAGAGATCTAAACTCAACTTGGTCGCAACAAAGATACACATCATGATAAATCCACCACAGTGATACTTTTTCAATCTTAACATTATTAAAAATATATTATATACTTATAAATATAAATAATCATTATAAATATTCATTTAAAGGATATAATTACCCAATATTGCCAGTTGAGGCTCAAGATTCGCCGAATAACCTCGATGTTCGCGTAAAATTGTTTATTCGTAATATACTTTACATAAATTCTCCGCACACCAAAATGCTTAGGCAAATACTTGGCGATGGCGTAAAACCCCTTCGGGAATAAGTTGTTACGGGCTCGGAGCTAGTAAAGTTAAAAACTACGATATAAATTTACAACTTCAGAGTGATACTTAATCTAGGGTGCTAGCCAAGCTGCCTTTAAGCAATCGTTAAGGCTAACGAAAACGAAAAAAGTGTATGGAATTTACATATCTCATCACGTGATTTAACGTTGAGAACGATTGTAGAGGCAACTTGGCTAGGCCCTCAGGCGCGTAATAAAAAACACTCAAAACACCAGTGCTATGGTTTTATTATAATATAATAATTAGATTTACTGAAAAATTAAACTCATTTTAAAAGTGAAATCAACGTATTTGAGTTCCCACGAGCATCTGATAGTACTGTCATTAATTTTAAAATTACACGTTATTATTTAAGGAATGCTTTTACTGTGTAATTATATACGTGTGCAAAGTTTGTAAACTTTTTATTATTATATACAGGTAAAATAAATAAAACTGAAGTGTCTGTTTGTAATTCCAAAATAACAGCTATTTACTAAATGCATATGTAAATATATACACCTATAACAAAAACACATTTTTAAAATTTTGTCTGTCTCTCTGTTTTGTCTGTTTGTTTGTTCCGAGTAATCTCTGAAACATTTGAGCCGATTTTGACGGGACTTTCACTGGTAGATAGCATAATTTACAGGGGGTAACTTAGGCTACTTTTATTTTAGAAAAAGAATTAGGATTCCGCACAAAAAAACGGTCATCGTGAATCAATTTAGGCGCTTAAATGGCTTACGCTGTGGAAACCATAAGAGATATAGCGAGTTAATGTTGTAGACATTAAAAATACTTACAAAAAGTCAGCGAGAATATATATCTATCTTTTAAAAAACACCCACAATAAGAATTTTTGTCTTTAAAATAGCCGGGAGCAGGGAAACAATATTTGCACAGGCATTCTGTAGTAAACGTAAGCGAAGCCGCTGGCACAGCTAGTATTAAATACGTATACTTCACTGATAACAAATTTTAAATTATATTTACAAATTCATCTTTTTTTAATATCCACAATTATATTTTTGCCCACAATACTGCTGGTTCGCTGGAACAAAATGGCAATAAAGTATTCATTCATATAATCTGCCTTCATACAAAGTTCTTTACCGACAAACGGCTCTTATTTGGATTCAAACCATAAACGTACAATATGAAAGACTACCAACGCTAAAAAGTCGAAATTGAAATGTTATAAAAACAGGTAATTGACTAATAATATTATAAATCAATAAGAGACCAAATTATTGAAAATAAATAAAAAATCCTTCATATAAGAGAGAGAAAGCTCGATGATAAACAAAAACATAAAAGATCTTGTAATTTCCGACGTTGGCACCTCTCCAACTACATCTAACTGGGAGGTTACAGGGAGGGATTTTTTTGTCGTCGGCGCGTTAGGAAACATCTCGCTCCCACTCTTCCCACCGTTGCTCTCCCCTGTTTATCTAGCGACGTTGCCTTCAATGTTTTACAGCAGAGCCCAGTGATTTTACTTGCTAATCTAGCCCGCAAAGCTTTGGCTCCATCTAGTGAAAACTGTAGCGCTTGTTACATCGCTTTACCTTGTTTTATTACGACTTTGTATACAACTTTATGATGGACTGTTCCAGTGTTATTTGTTCTACAATTCTGTTATATTTTAATTGCTTTTTAGATAACTTAAAGCAAAAATTAAAGCTTGTATGATTATGGATTATATATCGAAATTACTTACACAGTTTGGTTACTTAACTTACTTCACTCAGTCATGGACATATTAAGAGGAACACAATAAAAAGGTAGATTAACAGAAAATATTTTCTTACTTCATACTGGTCATATTGTATACCAGTATAATGTAATATGGAAAAGGAAGATATGATAGGAATTTCATGAATTTAATTGTCATTAAAATATTAATTCTTAAATGACGAATGACAAATTAAAATGCCACGTGTTATTTGTAAATATTAAGACATCCTAACCTTCAAACGAATTAACATTAAAAAAATTATATTAACAAATATTAGGTCCTTATATATGAAATTAGCGTTTTATAATATGGTAAAAGTAAAATGAAAAAAATATTATGAAATTATAAATTTAATCAATCGAAGTATGTACCATTATTATCTATGCACTTTCGCCATTTTAAAGGTAGTTCATTGATTCCGTTGCTGAAAAATGTGTGGCAGCAAGAACCAATAAAATCTTTGAAGGCAGTTTGGACAGCCTCATCGGAATTGAATTTATTTTCCTTGCAAGAAATTGTCCAAATTCCGAAAAAAGTGGTTATCTGTTGGAGCAATGTCCGGGGAATACGGTGGGTTTCGGATACATTCTAACAACAGTTCTTCTAATTTAGCGACCGTTGGTTGGCTCGAGTACGCCTATTCTTCCTAATTACTCTTGCTGCATTTATACTGAATATTGAGTATTCCTTTGTTGTTTAAGTAAAATGTTTATGAAACAAAAAACATCTCTTCTATATTAAGTCTGAAAGCTATTAGTAGAAAAATAGACTCCTTGATTAGTATTTAGATAATGTGATGAGATGGATATCGATAAATAATAATTTAGTATGACCAGATAGATAGATTTGATTAGTTTAGAAGACTGTTTAATTAAAAATAGTTTAGTACAAAATTTAGTGGATAAGTCAATAAAAATATATGAACATATTTATGTGTTTTGCTTACAATAATTTAAAATAAAAATTACTTACTTCCTTTATAAGTATTACCTTTCAATACTGACAAGGTAGTAACTTGCTAGATACAACCTTATTACTGCTGAAATTTTTTAAAACCTTGGGTTGTAACTGTTGCTATCTCAGCTTCTTACTGTTTATTTTGAGATACACAGGTATCGAAATAAAGTATTTAACCTTATTTAATAGATGCACAAATACTTTTTTTTATTAAAAAATTCAAACACAAAACTATCAATTTTTGGGTTATTCTGAAAAATTACTGAACTAATGTTACAACCTTGTTCGATGCAGGTGTCGTGTCGTTCGTGATCGCAATTCACAATTCACATGACACATGGCTACCACCAATACAACAAGTAATGTTTTGAAGTCACAAGAAATCCAGAGAAAGTTTAATTTTTATTTAATTAAGCTTAAATATTCAAATACAGCGTTGGTGAACAGTTGGTACAATTGAAGATAGTTTTTATTCATATAAGATCAAAATACAACAGAACGAACATCGATGTATTCCACTCCGTTACTCTGTTTCAACTCAATTACTTTTCTATAATCACTGTTGTATAAACATTACCTTTCATATTTATTTAAGTTTATGAAAGAAATCTCCACGGGAGAGACTACAGCTGCAAGTAAGTACTTATGAATACACTCCTTATATATTACTCGCTAATTCTATACAGTTCACAGATTACAACTTCACAGTTTTATGGACTTCACATAACAGAAGAATTTTTTTTTTTATTGATTATAGGTTTTTGGCATTAATTGGCCAAAGTAACGATGTGGCCCAAGATGGCAACACGTTAAACCTAGATGATGGGGGGAGGGGGGGGGGGCTCCCAAGTGGAGCTGCTGGAAGACACTTGTAAGTTCTTGACGACAGATTTTCAACTTGAGCATGAAACGAGTCGGACTTGTATTAGAAAACACATGGTGATAGACCATGCTATGGTTTTATCACGATGTTTTACTTTCACCCAAAACTCAGGCTCATTGCAGGGAGTCGATCTCACGTCGATTGATATCGTGTTCTTATACGCGCAATATTTATTGAACATTTAAAAGTACTAGCGGTCGCCCGATGATCGAAATTTGACCAGCGACTTTTTAATCATAGACTATTTTCTGTTTGACATTTGCAGTATGAACCTAAACAATGAATATTATATCACTTGCTGGCACTTTTAATTGAGTGACAATGTCAATATTTTGGGGGGTCTAAGTTCAATGGCACTGGTCGGGTTAGGATACGAAATATTAATTTATTTAATATAATATATTAGTAATAGATTTTATAGATAAATTTTAGCGTTCTGCACTCCTTCTCCATATAAACTTTAACCATGCCAAATCTCACAGTCTTCCGTACACGCAATACGTGCTTCACGTAAATATAATGATTCATTAAATAACATATCCGCGTCGTTGCACGGAAATTTTTAATTATTACGGGCAGTCATACTGCATCCGTTTCTCATAAATTGAATTTGAAACAAATATTCTTCCTAGATGTAAAACTGCTAGCTTTGCAAATATTGTGTGCATAGGAAGTTATAGTGACTGGGGACGTTATTGATTGTTCGTTTTTGGAACGAAGTTAATTATCACGCGTTTGGCGGATGGGAGCTACACGGAGAAAAGTGTCTTATCCGAACCGACACTAAAAAGAGACAAATACTTAACTATAGGATTTGGAATATACACGGTTAATGCAAGTCTTGGTTGTCAAGACTACGATTATCAAATTGGCATAGTTGTGTGATGACTAGACTTATATGCATTGTCCGAGTGTCGCTGATTTAGGATTTTTTATATAAACGAATTAATTTTTAGTTTTCATTTATAAAGTTATTAACATATGAAAAATTAAGTTATGGTCATATTTACAAAATAATACTTTGTTTTGTATTAAATATAATTTTATTACCATTCACACTCTTCACATGCTTCTTCTACTTTAATTTAGGAGCTCAGCCTGCTCTTGTCGGCGGAGAAGTAGCACTTGTTTCCTATCCTCTGCCTTTCTCATTGCTCCTGTCTTAGGAAATATTGTAGTGTGGTGGTTTTTCCTACTTGCCTTCAACACCGCAGTATAGTTACCGGTTTTACCCACTCAATGCTTTTCATTCGAGAGCCATATCAGAATCCGTTTCCTTTGCGTCTTGCTGGTGCTCGTGCTCTTACTGGTGTCACTCTGCCTTACTCGCCACGTATATATGCTTATGAGATTTTTTTTACAAATAAATAAATAAAAATAAAATTATAATACCTTTTGTAGTCGTATCAGTTAAATTCATGTAATTTTTAAAAATTTAAATTTCTTATTTTTATTAAATACGCTATCGGCTGATGGTGAAGAAGTGAGATAATTTCCGGATCTGTGAGGAAATTTGAACGCATCAAAATAGTTCTCAGAGTACCGCCCGTCATCTATTGTGAAAAGTGTACTACACATCATGAATATTTGCATACGTTCAAAAAATTTAATTTCATTAAAATTGCAGACGGACGGAAACTTTCTACATATTTCGAGTTTCATTTGTGTTCATTATTCATACGAGGCGGGAAACGTCAGGCGGACTCTCTGCCAGACATAAAGTTTTCACAAAGAATATACTATTTGATATAAACATAAATGAGTTCAGTATTAACGATACTTTTTAACATGAAAGTGCGATTTAAAAAAAAACCTACTAAGGTGACAAACGAGGTTACGGCTCGCCTGATTGTAAACGGCTACCGCAATCTATGGACGCTTGTAAGACAGGGAGGTATCACTAGCGCTTTGCCGGCCTTGAACTCTCTTTCCCCAGGGTGCCCTCACTGCAGGATTCTTTAGCAGCGATATTCTGTGGGGTGGAGGCATTTCATCAGTCAGGCTTCCATAGGTAGAGATAAATAACTAAAGAGAAATTATTGAATTACTGATCATATTTTCGTAGAGCATAACTTTATTAGGCAATAACCGGTTTTAGGAGTTGAGGTAGAATATAGATATCGAGTACGGCTATCTCATGGTATAATAACTGAGACTGTATGTGAGATTTTAGTGTTTATTTATAATTTTGTTATGCTTACGATATGTAGTACTATGATTTTTTTGAAATCTACGTCTAATAGTAGTAATTAAAAAATCTACGTTAGAAGTTGCTAATAACTATAGTTATCTGCGAAAAACTGTCCAGTTAGGTAGATCCAATTTTGAGAAAGAATTAAATCGTCATATCCGACTCGCAGAATTTGTAACAAGTTTATTTCCATTGGAAATACATATACCACTGTTATACCCTGTTATAGGGTATAGGTTATAGGGCACAAAATGCGTTATAGGTATTCAGACTGTATTACTTGTGTGTATATTTAAGAACCTCTTGTTAACTAAATTAATGGCTGAAGATAATACACATGAAACCTAGAAAGGGACTTTCATTTAAAATGGTTCGAAAACGCCAACAGCCACATGCCTCATGCTCACGCTTCCAGCAATCTACCACTAGATTTTCACCGCTTCAAATACTATCATCATTGACAGCCATCTTCTCAGTAAAATATCAAATAACTATATCAAAACTAAACTAAACTGACAATATAATTTTTATAATCAGGCCTCGGCTCGAATCTCGCACATACAAATGAAATTATACTCCATTATTCACACGTCATGTTCAATTTGGAAAGAATTCCCGCTTAATTTAATATTTTGAGAACATTTTATTCATATTCCTAATATTTGTAAGTAATTATCGAGAGTATAGAACCTGTGTTTACACGAGTGCTCTCGGCTATTGTACGCTGCAGGAACATGGACGCTTAGAATTGTGTCTTCGTATCTAACGAATACAGATTCCATTCTAAAACATTACACGTATTATTTAGGTACCTACACCAAGGTACATTTTGAAATTAAAAAAAAAAAACGAAGTTATGTGAAAAACCTGATTTGACAGGTTAATTTCCGGTTTTCTGTGCTAAGAAAACACAATTTTCTTTTTAAAAATGTCATAAAGAAGAATTAATTTTCTCAAAAAAAAAAAAACAAATTACTTACTTTTTGGTTTGGTTTGGTTAATAGCAACGATAGCTTTCAAAAAATCCGTTCCTCAAATTTCGTCAATTCCTTAAACTTATTCTATAATTATATTATAATATATTTGTTAGCTAACATCCCGGTCCTGGTTATTATAAAGACAAAAATGATTATTGTGGGTGGTCCTTAGAAAAATGACTTATACTATCTACAATTATGTATATCTCCTATGGTTTATGCGTAAGCAAGCCATAGGTAAAGGCGTCCCAAAATCGTCGTTTTTCCGAATTGAATTTTGTTTACGCGGAACCATAATTCTTTTCCTAAAATAAAGGTGGCCATAGTTATTCCTTATGATAATAACTATCTGCCAAAAGAAGTCCTGCCAAAATTGGTCTAACCGTTTACAACATACAGGCAGACTAAAATTTGAAAAATTGGCTTGTTTTTATAAATATCGTGTATACTTTAATATACATTTAGTAAAAAGCTGTTAATTTGACATTTCAAGCAGACACTTCAATTTTATTTAATTGTATAGATTATATTATTAATTTAAAAACAATAAAACCAATAAATATTGTAATAAAACTTCGCGTGAATTCAAAATTAAACCAGCCAGCAACAATGCAAGCGTTCCGTATTTATAATTTATAAGTAAGATGGAGGCGAGAAAGTGAGTTTTTCCATTTCTTATACTGAACCCATAGTGATAAAAATTGGGAATAGTGATAATATTACCCCTTATGAAGACTTTGCTAGATTTTCATCTTAAAAACGATAACGCCGTTTTTGGGCTACAACAGCAATATTACATTTTCCTGCATTCGCAGTTAAGCAACTTACAGTTAACCATGCGGTTAATCACACTTTGTGAATGATATGTTTATAAACTCTATTTGCTTTAAGCGGTTTTGGCATGATCATGCAACAAACAAACACCCAGACATACATCCTTTTTCATTGATAATTATATGATAAAAAAATAATCACCCAACCTTTAATTAAGGCAACACTTAGATCCTAATTTAAGCATGTTTTGTATTTTAGTGAAATGTTAGAAATTGTTCTGATTTTAGAGAAAATATTGTTGATAGCTTAACCAAATAAAATAAAATAATACCTAATAATGAGGCATTCATATATTATATGTTATTATTCTGTTATTTTTATCTTAAAAAGACATTTACCTATACTAAGTTTATCATTATTAATGTTGTTACTATTGTTTTTATAATAAATAAATAAATTTAAATACGTACTTATTTCAACGAAGTATCCAAAGTTTTGATCTCAAAAAACGGAGTTTCATGAACACTGTATTAATCCACAAGCACACTAATCACTCACAAAAACACGTCGAGAACACATAGTACGAGAAAAATCACTAACGATTCATTTGTCGTAATCTAGACGGAGGAAAACTGCACGACGTTTCCATACGAGGGTAGAATTCGACTGGTCGAGGGGTGCGTCGGGGGATGAAGAGGGACGGCGCCGCGCAGGCGGCCCTCCGACATTCCCTCTCAATCCAACAAACACAATTGCATAGTATAATTTTAAAAGTGTATCCATTTGTTTATTTTTTTTTTATATAATTAAGGTGGCAAACAAACGTACGACCCACATAATGGTAAGCGATTACCGTAGCTTATAGACACTTGTAAAACCAAGGGTAAAACTAGCGTATCATCGACATTGAATTTCCTTTCCTCGAGGATCTTTGGAAACCCTATTCATCACAGGAACACAATACAAGATTATTTGGCTGCGATCTTCTATAGGGTAAATTTACATGACAGTCAGTGTATTAGAAACTTGAGGCTTTCGCTGTTACTTAAATGCAGGCTGGTATCAAAACAAAGACTGTTGACAGTTCTTCATCTCTTGGTGGTCACCGCTATTCTTAAATCACGTGTATTGCACTCATTTTAAGCTATTTTAGCAATAAATATATGGACAATATAATAATATATGTACATAGGTATATCGAAAACTACATCCTACGTTGAAAAAACGTGTAAAACAAAATTTTATCCGCCAATAAAAACAGAAAGTCTATAAATAAAATTATTGTGATATAAAATATATATGTTTCATATTTTGCAGAAAACAGGTAAACATATGAATTTACAAATGAAAATCAAGATACACTTAAGGAGAGTGAAAATAAAATTTGGTTTTTCTATTAATATATCAGCACTATATATTGATATCAGCAATATATTGATGTTATGTTGCATTTCTAAATGCTTGGAAAAACTAACTTTTTTGTTCAAATTCAAAAATGAACCATTGTTTTATAATTTCACTACGTACGAAACAGGGTCTACCAACTATTGGGAAGGGTATAAACTTATTTTTCCCCTTCAGCCACTTATCTTTGCTGAGTCCGGAGCGTCAGTAAACTCTACAATTAGGAAATCGTTTTGAAATTCCTTTAATATTATTATTTTTATAACATCTATGTCGGTAAGAAATAAGAAGTTTCCAAATTCTCATGTTTAACGAACTGTGGAGATATGGAATCGCCTCTCTGCCTGTGTGTTCCTTCTCTCCTACGAAAACAGATACTCAAATAGGACGTGAATAGGTATTTTCGCAGGTAGAAGTCGTGATGGGTCAGTTGTAGCGTGCGCGGACACCGCGTTGAACGACGTGAGTTCGAATCCCTGAGCTTTTTCTGTGAAGGAATATAGTCTGGTTAGCTACCACTCTAAACACCGATAGGTGTGTTCCGGCAGCTGCTCTTGAGAACTACTTTCCCTACTAGGTTTACGGGGTTCCCATCTTGAGCCACATCGTCAATTGACGTTAGGTGAAGTTGTCACCATAAACACTAAGCTTATAAACGATAGAAAGGGTGACATTGCAGCGAATACGGCCCATGGAATTTGTCACCGGCCGTCACCTTGTTTCTGAACTGTACCGTACTTTTCATCAGGTACTGTGCAGTTATTTTACTAAGTTACTACTTACTTAAGTAAGTATGTATTTTGTCAACAAAATTGTTATTTTAAAATACGCATGATACAAAATCTGCTCGACGTAAAACATTTCGATGAGATAATTACTTAAAATCCCAAAAATGGGATAATATTTAGTACCCTTTTTATATGACTGAAAACTAAGAAACATAATTTCGACTTTAAATCTAATTCGGTTGCATTATAACTCATGATTTTGTAGAATTACTGAATCGTTGAAGTAAAAAAAAAATACAACAAATTTCCCCCAGTAAAAAAAGATACTTTATATTAAATGTAATTTGAATTATATGTATCTCTTACGATTTCAGAGAACCACATAAAAAACTACGTATAACCTTTCCGCGAGTTTGAAATAAATTTCTTTGACCTTGTACCAAGCAGATATTATGACTTTATGCTTCATGACAATTTTTAACAAAAAAAAATTGTCTTCAATGATTTGGACGAGTTCCGTGGTGTATCTTCGGAGTCGAAGGACCAATGCCAATTAAATTAAAATCGAACCACCCTTGAGGTATCCCCTTTCCAATGAAAAAATAATCATCGAAATCGGTTAATATACTGAACATGCATAAATAAGATACATTCGAACTGAGAACCTCTTTGTTTGAAGTAAGTAAATAAAAGGTAATTTTAAAATTCATTGGTCTTTACTGATACAACCATACCACATTATTATACCACAGTTTTACAACAAGCATTTCAAATAAGTTTATTTAATTTTTATTAAGTAATTTTGGACTAGCTGTGCTCGTGGCTTCGCTCACGATGACTACAGAATGCCCGCGTGAATCTTGCTGCCCCGCTCCCGGCTATTGCAAATGCTTATTATGGGTGTTTCTTAGAAGATAAACGTATACTTTCTTAGACTTTTTTGTAGGTCTTTTTAATGTCCACAATTGTTTAGTACATTAATTTGCTATAAATCGTATGGTTTACTCAGCGTAAGCCATTTAAGCGCCCGAATTGATTCACCATGACCAGTTTTTTTATTTGTGCGGAACCCTAATTCTTTTTCTAAAATAAAATTAGCCTTAGTTATACTCTCTATAAATTCAGCTATCTACCAGTAAAGGCCCGTTAAAATCGGTCAAACCGTTTCGGAGATTACACGGAACAAACAGACAGACAGACAGACAAAATTTTAAAAATGGGTGTTTTGTTGTAGCTATCGTATGTACTTTCATATTCATTTAGTAAAAAGATGTTATTTTGACATTACAAACAGACACTTTAATTTTATTAATTGTATAGATTACTTAAAAATATAGATAAAAAAAAAAATTAATTAATAAAATGGAAATCTTATCATACATCGCCTAGATGTGTTAATTCAAAAAAAGCAAACGAACAATCTATGATCCCAGTTAACTAACATCTAGATGGCTTTTATAATTTTGCCAGTCGTTGTTGTCATACTGGCTTGTAATTTACATGTCGAAAGTTTCTGAGTAATTTTCACTAAAGCGAACTTTTCACAAAGTATTATGTTCCAGCCGAAACAGTTTTACTCGAAGTGCCCTAACCACAAACATTATTATTTCTAAATAAATCACCAAAAAGTACCTCTTTCAAAATATCCATTACTTCCACCCGCGATTTCATATGCGTTTGGTAAACTCAGTCACTCAGGAATTTTATGTTAGATAGTGAAATATTAATGCTAATGAATTTTCAAAATCGGATTAGTAGTTGCAGATATACCAAACAAAAAAACCTACATTGATGTTAAAGTTTACTATTAATGTAAATAAATAAATATGTCATTCAATTAGGCAATTATAATAGTGAAATGTGACTAATTGATCCAATTAATTGTCTTTAATTTAAAGTGTTTCGCAAGACTTCGCTCGGCTAAAAATGTTAGTTTTAATTAATTATATTTAAGTTTTGACTTTATGTAAAGGCGTAGACACCGTGGACTTTTTATTTATCTAAGTAATTTATTAAAATAGGACAAATAATGAGTGAGAATATAATATATTGTTCGTGTAATTATTATGCTTACATTTTCAGAAGCCACCTAGGCGCAACAAACTTCTATTTTGCGAGTGCTCGCATAGCAGTAGCACGTTTATACGGTATTCAGTATTCAGTTATAAAACTAAAAACGATTAATATAATTTTGTCCAATATTAATTCCTAAGTATGAAGATAGGAAAATACCCCATAGGTTTTTGATAAATAATCAATCAGTTAGTGAACTTTTAAGTATGAAGGGATTTATCTCTTCATTGGGTTAACCTAGATAGGCAGACGAACAACTGAGTGATCCTAAGGATTCAGTTTTTTGCTTTTTAGATACGGAACCCTAAAATAATGTTTCAATAGCAATTATAAGATAAAGAACTTTTGCGTTTGTTCAATATTAGTCACATTCTGTAATTATTCAGTCATTTATTTATCTAGAGACAAACGAAGAAAGAAAGAAACAGAGAAACAAAGAAAGAAAGAAAGAGTGACAGAAAGAAAGAAACATTGAACAATAAAAATTAAAGAACATAAGCGTGGCGATGCGTCGCCACGGCCTGTATTGCCACGCCAACAAACAGGTTTACCCTAGCCTACAGACTGTTACTACGTATACACTACGTATAGTACATATATTCCATCATATAGCGTGGCGATGCGTCGCCACGGCCTATATCGCCACGCCAACAATCATGTTTATCCCTCGCCTATAGTTGTTTTACATCAAAAAAATAAAATAAAATAGAATTATGACTAAACGGAATTAATCTCTTACAACGCATGCGCGAAGATTATCTACCCTCGCCTCAGGGGTTATCAGTTGGGGTTGGTGAATAGGGTGTACCAAGTCACGCGACACGACTCCAGCATATTGAGAGATGGCGCATTCAAGGTTGTAATGATTTTGTAGGTACGCTTCGTTGTTGTAATTGTATGTTTTGCTGATGAATGGTCGAATCTAATAATCACCATCATGACCAAAACTAAGTTTAAAACTGAATTGTTGTTATAAGGTCTAGGAAAAACTTCCTTTTAAACGACCTCACTGGGAACAATATTATCGATTAGTTTTTTCCTTTTTTGATATCAATAAATTCAGCTTGAGACACTGTTTTGTGAATTTGTTTATTGTTATTACTTGCCGATTTATTTCAATTATCTAAAAGTATTGTAATATTAAATATAACATACTACCTCATGCCCGAGATTTAGTTCTCGATTTCTTGAAAATAAAACGACTTGCACGTCATCTGTTGGAAACTGGTTGTACTAATACAAAAACTTTTACCGATATGCGTCCAGCAAGTCACCAAAAGTCATCTATTCGAAAAAAGCCAATAAATCGTTTTTTTTATTTATGAAGTGTATTTTGATCCTAACTTGACCATCGCTCACATGGTAAGTATGTGAAAAACCATTTTCAAAAACAATATCATCATTAAATTAAATGGATGTTTACTTCTGAATGATATAATATATTGTACTAACATGCCCTACAATGGTTATTCTGTCCTTACCAGTCAATAACTCGACGACCGTGATAGTGCTTGCCATTTATCACATTCATGGATATCATAAAAACTTTCTCCATAAAAAAATCACTCAGATCTATCAACTTTCATGGTCGTTGGTCAAACAGTGTTTTGTAGTTTATCAATCTCATATATATATGTACTAATATCCATATACAATATGTATTAAAAACCCCTTCGAATCCGATAAGGGTATATAGGTACCCCAATGACATTACCAAGAAAAATATCAAAATTTGATTTATTATGAAAATAAAAATGTTATTGCGATTTGAAATTAACATATTTAGTTTTAGTTTCCCCAAAATTTAGCAAATTTTTAAAACGTGATAACACCGTCGCCAAACCTGGCGCGATGCAGCGGTACCTTTGATCGTATGGCGGTACCCTGCGTCGCGCCGCCTTTATTGCCATGTAAGTTTCCTCATTTAACTAACTTTTTTTACATTTTATTAGTGGTAATTTTTTTGTGTTTAACATGCACAGAATATAGTCTCGATGCCTAATAACACCTTCACGGATCCGACGGGGTTTTTAATACACATTGTATATATAAACTCGTGTGAACTACAAAATGCTGTCGATCGGGCACACGCGCGAATCGTGCTACTCCGCTCCCGGTTATTTTAATGACAAAAACTCTTATTGCGTGTGATCCTTATATAATAGACATAATAATATGCTCTTGCTGATTTTTTTGTAGGTATTTTTAATTTCTACAATTATGTAATATATCAATTACATAGATCTCTTATAGTTTGCTCAACGTAACCTATTTAAGTGCCCTAAAATCATCTTTTTCCGAATTGATTTTTCATTTGCGTGGAACCCCAATTCTTTTTCTAAAATAAAAGTAGGTTGTCTTAGTTACTCCTTATAATATTAGCTATCTGCCATTGAAAGTCCTGTCAAAATTGGTCCAACCGTTTTAGAGATTACCCGGAACAAACATACGAAAATGTTAAAAATTGTTTTTTTGTTATAGGTACTGTATACACTTTAATATGTATTTAGTAAGAAAGAATTTAAAATTAAGTCGCCAGTCAATAAAAAACAACGGAGACATTACGCTTTTAGATGTGCCAATAGCGGTTGGAAGGAAAGAAAATTATTCGTAAATATATTCATAGAAGAAAAAAACGGTCCAACATAATATCCATATACATATAACGAAATGTTCCAAAAGTGCGCCTACAACGTAGCCATCTATATGAATGCCAATTCATTTGTTAGGTTTTTAACTTCAACTCGGTTGACAATGGATGAGAAAACAAAACAAAAAACATAAATTGGTTATCTGTCGAGTGGCTTTTGTTTTGTGCGATACCATGAGTATGTATAGAGCTTGTTCAATGTAGACATGTATTCCTCTTCAATACGAGTGGGAAATTATTATGTAATTACTAAATTGTTTTATTATTAGACTCCCTCGTAATGCGTGTTGTAAGTATTATGATAAAGCAATATTGTAAGATAAGTGTCTCGTATTTAATTTAACTAGCGATCGCCCTAAGGTCTAAATTCGACCAGCGACTTTTTGGTCATAGACTATTTTCTGTTCTGTATTCTTGAACCTAAACAATGAGTATTATCTACATCACTTGCTGTCAATTTTAGTTGAGTGACAATGTCAATATTTTGGGGGGTCTAAGTACAATGGCACTTGTCGGGTTAGGATTCGCAGTATTAATTTATTTAATTTACTATGTTAGTAACAGATTTTATAGATAAATTTTAGCTTTCTGCACTCCTTCTACATATAAACTTTAACCATGTCAAATCTCACAGGTATTCCGTGCACACAATACGCATAAAAAGAGGTAGAAAGCTATTGCTTTACATATTTATATATAGATTCGATTTTAACCAGTACATCAGATAAGCACAAGGACAGACGTATAGACAAATTGTCATAGACTGTAAAAGTAGAACTAAGAACACTAAATTATAAACAGATTTCAAAATATCAAAGCGCAGTGCTTGATGGTTTATGCTGAGAGAGGGTCTTATTATTCCCCAGACAACAACTATTTTGTATTATGTGTGTGTGTTTCTTGCTTTCCAGGAAACTTATACACTTCTTTGCAAAAAAACGGGTACCTAAAGATATTTACGTTCTAAAGTAGATTTTAGATAATAAAATTGAATTTAAGTTTTTGACGTAATCTGTATATTTATAATCGTGTATATTTAATATACTTGAAGTATTTTCTGGCAAGATATTCATTAATTTCCGATGAATTCCATAAAACAGATGTACACGTCCAAACAATAAGAAGTGGTCAGTAATAGAGACAAAAGGCATTTTTTAGTTTTTTTTTTTTTTTTAATTAAGTAAATTTATAAATGTAGAAACCTAATAACAAGTGTGACATCCTCTTGCCAAAATCAAGGCTTATTATATCCTTTTGGGCATACTTTCAATGATATTTTTAATATCGTTTTGAGGAATACGTTCCCACTCTTCTGCGATGACTCTTTTTAGCTCCCTGATGTTTTGTGGAACAGGTTGCACTGAACTCATCCGTCTCATTACAACATCCCAGACATGTTCAATTGCATTGAGGTCAGGACTTCGAGCTGGCCTATCTAAACGACGGACCCCAACTTCTTGCATATACGAACGTCCATTCGGTCTCTAGAAGGGTGAGGGCGAGCATTGTCGTCTATTAAAATGGAATCTTCCTTAAGAACAGTCAATGCGGGATGTGCAGGCGGAATTAGATCTTCCGTTATGTGTCGGTGTGAATTTTAAGTTCCATTTTCTGTTAAAACTAACTCCGTATTCTCCGTCGAATTAATTGCCAAAAACATAAAGGAGCCTCCGCCATATGCAGTGATTTCTTCGAAACACATTTATGTATAGCGTTGCCGTGGTCTTCACAGCACTCGCCAGCATCGGTCTTCTCCACACAAAGAGATTTTACCGTTATCAGAAAATAATACTCTGTTCCACTCCTCCAGAGTCCATGAAGCACAGTTTTGAGCAAACTGAAGTCGAGCAACATAGTGTTCACTGAATAATTTAGGGCCCGGGCCGGGCGGTAACTATTGATATTGGCAGCCAAAAGCCTCCTCAAGACCGTCCACAAGTTAACTTCTACTCCTCTTGCTTTTTCAAGGCTTCTCTTTAGGTCCTCATTTGACGCCTTAGGATTCCGCAACACCTGACTCACCAAAAGCGTTTATCTCGTGGTTTTGTGCATCGTTTTATTCCCGAACCTGGTCTTTTTTTGACCGAACCGGTCTCTTGATACCGTTGCCCAGTCCTCTGGACAGTTGAATGACTCACACTGACCCGCTGAGAGACATAAGTTTGCGAACAACTTTCTTCAAGTAGGGCTATAATTTTACCGTTCCTTATCGCTTTATCAGTCATATCAGAAAGTGGTAATTTATGTAAAAAGAAAGATTAAATTGTTTAATTTGCAGAAAATATCCAAAAAGTTTTAAAATTTTAGTAATCAGCAAAAACAGTTTTAGCAATTCGCACCATTAGTAAAGCAATTTTACAATAATCACTAATTTTTTTTTGCTAATTTAAAAATTTAAATTTGGAACATAAGGAATCATGTCAGGATGCTTCAAATAATACGCCAATGCATCGTCAAACTAATAAAACCTCTTTCTTGTAATATTCATTGAAGTAAAGAAAAATATCTAAAATGCTCGTTTTTTTTTGCAAAAGCGTTTATAAAAGAATATTTATTCATCCGCCAAAAGCAATTGTACACATATAATAAACTAAAATCTAAAGTAAAAGCGAACTCATAAAATTTACTTATTTATGAGGTAGGTAACTATAAATCTCATCTGATTTCATTTTTAGACGCGTGAGATAGTTTCTACCTTTTTAACTTAAATAAATGTAACGTCTTGTAATCTGTGATACTTTTAATATTTACCGATTTTAATGTTAATATTATTCTAGAAAGCTTTTTGTCAAATATGTAAATTTTTTGATAAATATTTACAATATAGGTGGCGTCTAACTAAGATATTTTTAAGACGTCTAACTTGTTTTTTATTATTCAGCAGTCACAGCCAAGCGAACTCTATTCAGTTATTACATATGATGAAGCTAACTGCTGATGATAAAAGCTGTGCAGAATTGAAATACGAAATCAGTACATTTTTGAGTTAACACGCAATGATTCATGAGTTGCAAAAATGTACAATGGTTTCTTTAGATACAAAAATTATAAACTTGAAATATGACAATTGATATAATCCTAAACAAACTTCAATCACATACAAAATTTATTATCCCGGAAAACCGAATAGATAAAAAAATCCAATTCATTCGTTAGATTTAGCTTCGGCTCGTAACGATTTGGATGAGAACAAAACGAACTGGTTACGGCGGAAAACTTTTTTATTTTTATGTCGATGTTTTGCTTATTTTGTTCGGGCATGATAATCCTAGAGTGAGTTGTTAAAGCCATGTAGGTCGTGAACTCTGTTTATGTCAAGACTCACTTAGTTATTGATTAAACATTTAGGATCAAAAGTACATTTATTTAACCGACTTTAGAAAAGTTTATTAACTGATTTGGATGATCCTTTTTTTTGTTAGATAGGGAATATCTCATGTGTTGAATCGTCAATCGAATATACACCAGGGAACTCTTCAAAATCATTATAGTTGCTTTTCTTTTCTTAATTTAATTGTCTTACTATCTACCAGTTTATTAACGTTACATATTGTTATCCAAAATTGATGTATATAATATATAAAAGTTCTTCAACATAATTTTAGCCAAAAGATGCCCATTGCTATACATAGAACCCCTCCTCTCCAAAGATCGCCACAACAACCGGTCTTGTGCTGCTCGCATCTAGCAGCTTTCCAAAGTTTTCACCAGGTATTCGGTCCAACTTGTAGTGGGTCTGCCCATGCTGCATCTTTCGGCACGCGGTTGCCGCTCCCGAAATCTTTGCCTCTATCAGCTATCCATTCTACGACCTATGTACGTGTCCCACCAACGTTCAATTAAGTCTAACTATTCTTAGAGTTATTTCAGTGACTTTGGTCCTACTCTGGATTGAGCACCACTGAATTGAAGGAAACAAATACACATGAAAATTTAACCACCAAAGGTTCTGGAATAAATTCTATTGTTTGGCAAAACATCATAATACAACAGTTTTTTATGATATTAGCTGTGCCCGCGGCTTCGCTCACGTGGACCACAGAATGCACGCGCGAATATTGCTCCCCGGTCCAGGCTATTTTAAAGACATAAATGCTTATTGTGGGTGATTCTTAGAAGATAGACATATGCACTCGTTGACTTTTTTATAGGTCTTTCTAATATTTAAAATTACGTATTACATTAATTTGATATATCTCTTATGGTTTACTCAGAGTAAGCCGTTTAAGCGCCTGAATTTATTCACCATGACCAGTTTTTTTTTTATTCGTGCGGAACTATTCGTGTTTTTTTTATATGT
Organism: Saturnia japonica; assembly: GCA_033032175.1. Lineage (NCBI taxonomy): Eukaryota > Metazoa > Arthropoda > Insecta > Lepidoptera > Saturniidae > Saturnia > Saturnia japonica. Next base: position 997,973 of record CM065308.1, on the reverse strand, counting down.
ATCGTATAAATTTCATATGCATTTAGTAAAAAACTGTAATTTTTACTTTACAAATTGACACTTTAATTTTATTAATTGTATAAATAGATTTTTGTGAATTTATTCCAAATACAGTTCGCATATCGTTCCATCAACATATAAAACAAGTTGCTGAGGTAAAAAAAATTTAACACAATTTTAAATCATTAACATTAAACAATATTCTTTTGGTAAAATTGAATCCAAAAATAAATTCTCACTCTTCTCTTTATAAACATGTTTTTATCTTCTGCGACGAGCTTATTATATTAGGAATAAAATTAAGTTATCGAACATTGTAGTTTCAGGAAGACTGCAATTAGTATTAAGTAATAACTAAGTAGCATACTGCACCGAAACTGTAGTCGATTAGTCCGGCAAAGCTCTACCAGTGTACTCGTAATTACTGTTCCTTCCTTGTACAACTTAAACTGCTATTATTTCCGGAAGCTTTGTCATATGAAAGCTAGATAACTGGACGGTCTTAATTATATTGTAGTACTATAGTTTTTTAAGTTTATGAAGCGATGCTGACTTGTTGAAAGTCTGCGGATGTCGAATCTACACTAATCTTGGACAATTATAGATATGCATTGTATTGGTAATATTGATTTAAGATATATTTAATGAATTATTTTGTATTACCTTCATTTATTTGTTATAGCAGAGTATATAAGTTTCGGATATAAATAATTGTTTGTTTTGATATAATGGCTGAGTTTCCTTCCATACTTCCATTGTACAGTTTTGTTGTAACAATCATATGAAAATAAAAGTAAATGGATGAAGTGCGTGTGTTTCGGTTAAAATATATCCTGATCGCGAAAACCCTGGCTTGGCTCCGACATATAATACGTATTTAGCCAAAAATATAAAATAAATATAAAAGATAAAAAAGTCGGTTTGAACGCGATATATCGCATCTGAAAATTTGGGTTACCAGATATAGCTCATTTAAATATAATGCATATATCAACTAAGCCTAATAATCCGCAGATAATATAAACATAATAATTAATATATAGATTAAACATTTTATAATAGCTAGATCTGTTAAAATAGTGTATCTATGGCATTAATATTTTATATACTAGCTGTGTCATACGATTTCACCCGTGTTAATTTTAACTTCATACAATTATTTTTATAATAAAGTAACTTTTGTTTGTAAGGATTAATATGCCATTTCTAAAAATAATGTTCATAAATAACTTTTAACTTTTAACAAAATAAAAAAATCGTACTGTATCTTATTGTAGTTTATGTATAAGAGATAGGTATATGATGTCGCGGACTTGTTTTAGATATACTAAAGAGGAATATTTTTGAAGAATTTTTTTGAATTATTTTTACGTATCAATCATTAACTAATGCGCCAGTGCACGCAGATAAAGCACTTCAGGAGGGCTTCCTTTTGTAATTTACTTAACAAAAATCAATATTTCAGTCTAGCTGAGAGTTGTAGCCTAATGTTAAATAGCCTATACTATTCCTCATTAATCTGGCTATCATATATAAAAATATTTTTTCGAATCTGATTAGTAGGTCTAGAGATTAGCGTGTTTAAACAAATATCAAACAAACAAAAAAATTTATATTATCGAACCAGACAAGGAGACCTTAAATAGATTGAATATAAGATAAAATTAAATATTTGTTTTATCAACTTCAAAATATAATAAGAAAAACAATTATTTGTCTGAAATATAATTACTAATGCAAAATCTACGAAGGCAGTAAGTTTACAGAACGAATTTCAAATACTGAATGTAGTAAGCTAATATCTTTCTGAAATCTTTTGTCAAGGGCCGAGTACAATGACAGCTTCGTCAATTATGCAAATATTGGTACCTCCACGCTAGACGTGATTAAACGAATCAAACCCGGCCTGTCTGGCTTAGGGCGCAATGACAAAGGGACATTAGAGTGCCCGGTTATTTTACGAGTTTGTTGGTTATCGAACACGATCCAAAAAACAAAATCCTTCACATATCTACTTGAATCTTTTTTTTTTTCAAACTATCATATGCTGTTAGCCCTATCGGTCTTTAAAGTTACACGGAACTATAGAACCTAATGAAAAAATGCTCAGGATTTAGCAAGCCCCGGTTTGTTACTTCTGTAGATTATTTGAAAGTGCCTCTTATTGGACCTTAACTGCATCGAAAAGGAATCTCAGGGACTCCTTGACTTCAACGTTGGCTTCGATGATGTTGGATTCAACGGTAACTTTGTGAGGTCCTGCTCTTCGATGCCAACACTGGGAACGATGCCGTTGAATGCAATGATAGCTTTGAAATTTTCTTTTGTAATACATAAATTATCTTCTATTGCTGTGATTAGCTGATCATCAGATTCTTAAAGAACATGTCTTGAGCGACGATACCTTCTTTGATGGCCTAGGCCAGTAACCTATTCTGCATCTTTAACTAAGATAAGATTTGGACGGTGTGTAGCGTAATTACACTTTAAATTAAATAGACGATATAACTTTAAATGCAAAAAAAATATATTTTACTCTTTTGCAATTATTGATGGCGTCAAATTATTTAAAATTCTCATTGAAACCCTATGAAAAGAATAATAATTGTAAATAAACAAACATTGAAATACTGAATGGATACTGTATTCGACTTTTAGTTTGTACACTGGCAAGCTTAATGCTATAAAGCATTTTCTTCCAGCTAACCAGCGCTAAAAATAAATTTCCAGCTAAAAATATTATTTTCGGTAGTGCAATAGAAAATTAAATTTAAAACAAACACTCATAGTGTATTTCAGCATACACCGATATAGTACCGATAATCTTGTGTAGTACGTCTCAAGTAGGGTTGGAAACAATAAGGCGGAGAAACGCGTGCCGAGCCACGACCTCATTCTTAAAGATTTTAATTCTCCAAATTGTTTTAAATTTGTTCTTTTCATAAGACTTGGAAATACAATAGAATACTTAAAAAAGGATGATGGCTTAGTCATAGCAACCTCGGATGTCTGCCAGAATGTTTCAACCACTATCCATACTGATCCTAAGTTGGTACCATTGGTCAATTCTTTATTAATAATCACAACAACAGTACCAATTGTATGTTCTATATATATTCGAGCTACTTCTTTAGTATCACTATTTTTAGACGAGGAGTTTATAGCGTAATTGGTAGCACATAAATTATCAATAAAAATAGGCAGATATATATATTTTTTTTTATAGATTATATAGAGTTAATAATACAAAGTCATGATTACTGAATAGGTAAGACCAGTGGAATGGTTAACTAGCGTTCACAGACCCAAGCTTCGGCAATTAGGATTCAAAGTATTTGAGTTTAATTTGTAACAATGTCAGATAACCGTGTAGAAGATAGTGAAGAAAACTAAACGATTGAGAAATGTTTATAAAAGTGGAAAAATATAGAACTAAAATAGACTTCTCCGCATTTCAAAACACATCGTAGACAATTATGGTGATAAAGACCTCGAGAAAGTCTTTGCCTCGCAATGGGATCATTATGTAGGTACTTATTATTTTTATAAATAAACATTTCCAAATGCAAAAAAAAGTATAGATTGAAAATAATAACACGTGGAAAAGCGAATCACTTCCTAAACATGTTTAATTATGCACGGAACAAACAAGATGAAAAGAGAGTCGCAACCCGACACTACGTTCATCAACCTTTCATCGATTTTGTCGCTTTCTGGTCTAGCCTCTTCTCGCATAGTATTATAGACCACGTTCCCATAAACTACAGTTCAAATTCGAATAGCATGCAAGACGTATCAAAATACTCAGGTTCCAAATTAAACTCAAACGGTAGACTGTACTCGCGTTTAAAAAATATATTTTAAAAACTGAAGGCGTTAATTTAACAGAAAATATTTTTGAAACCAGTTGACATCAAAATTCAGTTTAACGCTTTCCGTATTCTTTCATTTATGATTTTGATACTAGTTGTGCCCCGTGGATTCATACGTTTTGAATATATTCAACCAACTCTCTATTGTAATAAATATCTTGATGACTGCCATCAATGCCGCCGTTGTCTATCAATGTTCTTATTCTACAATTTGTCAGATTGCATGATAATCTTAGTTGCTATTCCGCTTGTTACAGTCGTAGCGTGTACTTACATAGCTTATAAACTTTTACAATAACTCTATAGATACTACTATTATAAAGCTGAAGAGTTTTTTTGTTTGGTTGAACGCGCGAATCTCTGGAAGTACTAGTTCGAAGGAAAAAATTATTTTAATGTTGGTTAGCCCATTTATCGAGGAAGGCTATATATTATATAACATCACACTCCGACCAACAGGAGAGCAGCATCAATGAAAAATGTTGCAAAAAAGAGCATTTTTTTTTTGAGAGCTTCCATTTTGTGCACTGCGTAAATGGTTAAAGTTACGCAACAATTATGTGTAACAGAATTATTTCTCTCAAAAATGTGCAAAAAAAAGTCCGCGATAGCATATGTCTGTCTCTTAAAGTTGGCTCAATATAACATTGTTTATAGTAATAAAATTTATTCTAAAATAATGCACTGTTGCGAAAGTGTTTTATAGACATGGTATTAATCCATATCGAAATAAATATGATATTATGAAAAGTATTTCATTTTGAACAAAATTGCACATTACATCATTTAATTTCAATGAACATCTTAGGAAATATCATAGTTTTAGAATCAAAATAGCAAAATAATGAACAAGTAAGCGTGCGCGCATATTTACTATGCGGAATTTTCTAGGAGACGGGTGATCGTAGATAAAACAAAGAACTCCTTTAGAATTGTATTATAAGTGCCTATAACCAACTCTCTCTCTCTCTCTCTCTCTCTCTCATGTTACGCAGAGGAAAAAAATAATTTCTTGAGCTATAAAATGCTAGGTAAGAAAGAGAAATAAATGTGAATGTTATAATACCTATATTAAAAATATGATTTTATTTAATGTAAGATTTTTTTAGCATCTCAAACAAGTGTTCCATTCCCCAAAGTCCAATTAGAAGCCAGACTGAAGACTTTTTATTTATCCAGACCTTTGTCTATCTATTATAATAAATTAACCAACAGTGAAAATTTCACTGCCGAGGAACGGTTAAAAAATTCAAATGAAACATTTCTTTTCGCTTGTTATGATTATGAGAATTTTCAGTTGAAAATTTTAAATTAGTTTTTACGTTTACTTAAGAATTAATGAAATTTTTACTCTTTTTACATACCTTTTATATACATACATAATTTGTCTATATTATTATTAAGTCTAGCGGTCGCCTAATGATCGAAATTCGACCTGCGACTTTTTAATCATAGACTATTTTCTTTTTGACATTTCAGTATGAACCTAAACAATGAATATTATATCACTTGCTGTCACTTTTCATTGAGTGATAATGTCATTATTTTGGGGGATCTAAGTTCATTGGCATTGATCGATTTAGGATTGCAGTATTCATTTATTAATTTAATATATAGGTATACCAGAATCTCATGGAAAATAGGGAAATTAAATTTTGTAGTAAGAAACACTAGGGTAATTGGAGTAAAACGTCTTGATACTTTTAATTTTTTTATTAATATTCCCTAATATCATTCATCAAAAACATTATTTGTACTACGCTGTCAAAAAAGTATTGGTAAAAACAGCACTGTATTGACAGATGCAACTCAAACTCCGTGCCAAAATGGAAAACTGTTGTGTCATTCTAACAACAACAAAAGCACAATAAATTGAATTTTGAACCATAAATAACAAATCATCCATTCCCGATGCTTTTTTGACTGAATGTATATACTGTAATAGGGGTTGTTGGTTTTCCATAAGATTTGAGTGGTGGAGCAGACTATAAATCGAAAATGCATTGACTTGTTTAGATAATTATATTATGATATCGCCTCTTTGCTTCAATAACGTGATAAGTCTGACAATTCATTTTTTTAATTATTTGATATTTGAAACCGCCGTGATCAATTTTATTTTTCCCAAAAACGTGGTATCTTTTATGAGTGTGAGTTTTCTTCTTCATATGCTCTAAATATCTGAATCTTTGTATCATGATGTCATGACGCTCCATCAATATAGTTCTTTTTGATTGGCACTTTACAAATTCAAAGCCAATATTCTTCAGAATAAGCCTGAAAAAAAGCATAAGTTATAAAATGTAGCAATGTTAAACTATAGCAAGTAAAATAAGTAGATACATATATGTGTTACCTCAATGATTCTCTGCCTCCATTGAAATCAATATCTTCCCGAAGAGTTTGTAACAATTTCTTCACGGTTGGAATTTCTTTCCGTACAGTATAAAATTTCTTTATTTTATTTCTGATTACTTCTAAATCAAAACTGTCCAGATTAATTTTTTTCTTTCTCCTTTTCCTCTTTTTACCAGGCGTACAGAACACACCTCCGTTTACTCTTCCTTCATTAATAATTCTTCGTATGGTAGAAGAAGAAACCCCTGTAAGTAACAGTTCAATAACATAGAGTAAGGATAGTACACAATATAATATTACTTATTTGATTTCATCATGGGTTTTAATTTTTCTTTTAATGTACGAGAACCCTTAATAATTTACACACAAAAATGTTTGTTTGCAAAATATCAAAAAAGCTGCCAAACTATTACTAACTGTAACTTTAACACTATGATTAAAATAATAATAATTGTTTCGGTACTTAGAAAAATGTATGTATAAAATATAAAGTATCTTGACTTGTTAGTTCTACTTACCGGTAAATGTTTGAACTCTCTTTAAAATCGAAGATTCTGATTGGCCTCCATCTTCTTCTGCACAAACCCTTTGGTATACATTGTTAACAACGTTCCTTGCTTGTAATCGAATTGGTTTTTTCGACATTTTCACGAAAACTGTAACTTTTGAAGAAAAAAATAAAACATCTCTGCAGCGGTCGACTCAACTCGAACTTAATTTGATAGATGACAATTGATAATTGCCATATGAAAATCACAATTAATTTTTTTGTTTTCGTTCCATGAGATTCTGGTACACCTATAGTAACAAATATTATAGATGAATAATAGCTTTCTTCACTCCTTCTCCATATAAACTTTAACCATGCCAAATCTCACAGTCTTCCGAGCACGCATACGCTTAAAAATGGGTAGAAAGTTTTTGCTTCACGTATTATTATAATGATGATAATAATATTATCGTATAATATGAGTTTTTATCTTGTTGACAATTCTTTAGTTTTGTATTATACTTTTGGTATTATATTTTTAAACCCCGACGCAAACAGAGGGGTGCTATAAGCTTAACGCGTGTATCTGTGGGTGGCATCCTTGCTCCCAAACGGATGAACCAATTATGATTTAGTTTTTTTGTTTTGTTTGAAAGGATTCTTAATCGAGTGTTCCTAGCTATGATTCAAAATAATCTGTTCAGTTGTTTGCAGATAATCAGTTCTTTCTATTAAATGAAAGAATGAGAATTATGAAAAATTTCCACAGCTTGTATCGATTCGAAATTTCGTATCTTATAGGTTCAATGATATTGCAAAAAAACAGTGACATTGGCCTGATGCCGCAGCAATATCTGGAATATTTAGTATACCTAACTCCTCACCAATTTACACTAGAGGTATCGTGTTTGAGCTCATTGGAATTTTCTCAACAAATAAGTTCTTTGGCAGGGTTTCTTTATTTTTAATTATCTGTCGCTAAAACTTCAACTGGTAAAATATACTGATAGATAACTCAGATTTTGTCTTTGAAATGAAAATAATTAGATAAAATATCACTGCAATTTTTACGAGACAATGTATAAAGTGGGATTATATATAAATTTATGTATGTATGTACGGTAGCGAATGTCGGAATGTTTCAAGTGACCTCGCATAATAAGGCTTTGTCTCTCAAAGTGCGACATTAAAAGAAAATGCAATTGAAAGAGAAATGCAAACTGCTTTTAATTTTGCTTTGCGCTAAAGCTTTTAACAAGAGCTATGTGTTATTTGAGTAGATGTATTTTTTGAAAGATATTCTTGCATATGATTGTATAATTATAAAATAATAAATAAATAATAATAATAATAATTACAGTTATGGCACAAAAGGTAGAATCGTAGTTAACGTCCAGTTCTAATCATTAACTTAAAACCAAGATTAAAAAATTTCTATCTAGTTTAGGCACTAAATTATGTTTTTTATGAAGTTTCAGGGAAGGAGTTCAATTCCAAACATCACTGTAATTTGCGTAATGAATGATCCATGACATAATAAATAATCTTTCGATAATAAAACTTACTTTGATTTGGAATTTTTGTCCTTCAAGTAGGTTTTTTTTAATCTAACTATACTGTTAGCCTTAAGAGCCCTGAAGCCATTAGAGGCTTTGATAGCTACACCGGGTTCGGAATAGGTAATGTGCCTAAGAAGCTTATCAGACAAGTTAACACAATAGGGTATTTTACCAAGAAATCTGAAAATACATAAATATAATACTTAATATCGTAAGCTATCGATATGTGTTAATTTTAATTAATGAAATGACAAAATAATTTTTATACTTCATTTAAAAGATTCAATATTATTTATTTCTTCTAAGGGTCGCCCACAATGAGCATTTTTTAAGGAGCCGGAGTAGCACGAGAAGCATTTGACTAATCGACGGCATTTTTTAGTCCACGCGAACGCAGCCGTGGGCTCAGCTAGTGATATAAATAAAATTACACCAACTAGTAAGTTAATATATCAAAGTTGGATTATGATATAAAAACTATGAATAAATAAAGTACCTATCAAGTTACCGTCGAATGGAATTTGTAAAAAGTTGATAATATTCACGTCTCTATAAGTTGTGGGATCGAGAAATGTATTATGCATAGGGTGTGGCTTGTAACTGACGAGCGACGTTGAAAATACATTTTACTGTTATTATTATTGTAGAATGTGTAAAGTCTTTTATATCTAAAATTTTACATAGTAACTAACACTAACACTAATTTAATTTTTATAACCTCTCTTATTTTATTAGGTCCCTCCTACATATGAAATTAGCGTTTTGTTGAACTGGTCACTTTTATCTCAAATATCTGGCGTCTGGTTAGAAATTCCAAATTCAAATTTATTCCACATTTAGGCTTGTGTATTTATGTTTCGAATTTAGTGATTCATTTGTTTTCGCACTATTTTATTTTTCTTTGACATCGTTCTTTTCACAAAATAGAAAATTTAAAATATCGCCTTATTAACGAATAAAAGTTCTATTGTGGCATCAGCGCTGAAGATTCACCTTGAAACATTAATGATGTGTATGGGAAAGCTATTGTAAAAGAAAACACAGTACGTTTTTGGTTCCGTTTTCGTTCTGGAAATTTTGACCTACGAAACAAACCCCGTGGATGACTAGAGACCCTAGTTGAAAATGAAGACTCAAAGGTGATCGTTGAAGCGGATCATTCGTAAACCACATCGGAGTTAACTGCAGGCTTCGGTGTGAGTGATAGAAAAAAAATATTCACTTGAAAAAAACAGGAAAAGTGAAAAAGCAAAAGCATTACATTACTCAACCGTCACACTAACGAGGGAATTTTGAATCGTATTGTTACTTGTGACGATAAATGGATCTTTTAAGACAATCGGAAACGCTCATCACAATGGTTGACCCCAGGAGAACCGGCCAAATCCTGTCCCAAGCGAAAATCGTCTCAGAAAAAGGTACTGGTGAGTATTTGGTGGCCAGTGCTGGTGTCATACACTACAGCTTCGTAAGATCTGTCCAGATATTAACGGCAGATCTGTATTGTCAACAATTGCAAACCATGATGGTAAAGCTAGCCGTTAAACAACCGAGACTGGTCAATATCTCAAGCCCACTGCTTCTTCAGAACAACGCTAGACCCCATACTTTACGAACGACGGTCGCTAAATTAGAGGAACTGCGGTTGGAATTTCTCTGAAGCCCACCATATTCCCCGAACATTGCTCCAACAGATTACCACTTTATTCGGAATTTAGACCATTTCTTGAAGGAAAAAAATTTATTATACTTTACGACCGACGGTCGCTAAATTAGAGGAACTGCGGTTGGAATGTCTCTGAAACCCACCTTATTCCCTGGATATTGCTTCAACAAATTACCACTTTTTTCGGAATTTGGACAATTTCTTGCAAGGAATTCCTATGAAGCTGTCCAAACTGCCTTCAAAATTTTTATTGATTCTTTCTCTCACAATTTTTTTAGCAATGGAATCAATGAACTGCCTTTAAAATGGCGAAAGTGCATAGATAATAATGGTACATACTTCGATTGATTAAATGTATAATTTCATAATATTTTTTTCCTTTTACTTTTACCATATAAAACGATAATTTCATATGTAAGGACCTAATATTTAACTATATTACAAGACCCAACCAATTATTAGTACGTAATTTGTAATTTGCCACCGGCTGATAATATAGTTTGCAAGGGGCGTTTCATCTACTTTCTCTATAATTTTGTTTTTCCTAATATATTTATTCCTTAGATTTAGATGAATATTTAATTTGAAATTCAATTATCGTTTCTCTAGATTTATAGTCAGTATATTAATTTTGCATAAATATTAAATATCAATCCAAACTTCCTTACGTTTGAATCCAGAGATTGCATTATACATACGACAAGGTACAAGTAAACTGAATTTATTCCTCAGGTAAGTTAAAAGCGAATACAGTATATCTATATATACACACATATATATATATATATAGAATTCTATTTATCTTGATTTTGATTTTATTAAAATCCTGAATACCTAGCGGTGCCCCCAAGTAACTGGTGTCGTCTCCTAATTTTATTTTAACTGATATTAATGGCAATGCTTATAACTTATCAATTTTGGAATGATCTATAATAGTTCCCGGCCACAAAATGTCATGAAAATTGGTGTTTTCGGTTTTTTTTTTTACTTTTCTTAAAATATATATTGATGATTCTTATAGCTTATCAGTTTCTTCTTCCCTTTAATTTAAGTTTTCAGCTCTTGTCAATGGAGTGGTTGCCACTGTTCCTTTGCCTATCTTTTGACCTCTTGCTTTGATACTACTGCCACTTTAACCTTCACTTATTGGAAATGCTTCATCTAGATCTTCCAATCAATCAATCTTTCTTATCAATTATGCAATAATATTTTGTTCCCGTGTACATCATTTCAGCAGAATCAGTTGAAAAATATACTTTTTAATGATTTCTAAAACAGCTGTAACATCACACATTAGACGGCCCTCCATAAGCTCTATAGCACGTGACGTCAAACAATTGCTCGCGGTACGGTGGTTGTGCATGCGGCGGCGATGCATCTAAACAACTTTGGGAGCTGATTGATGGAGGGCATTCACTACCACTAGTATTATATTGTGAAGTTACGTTGCCAGATTGCTTGCTTAACCAACATTTATGCTCATTATGTAAAATTATAAAACAATATACAGTTTGCTTAATATTTCTGTATAATTAATCGACCAAATCAAGATCATAATTCAAGATTACTAAATCAATTAACTAAATAGTTAAACAAAGGGCCATTAAACTGCCAAATGTCTCAAAATCCAATAGAAATACCGATTACAAAATTTAAATATAAAATGTCAAATTAAAGTGCGTGCTGACAGAGATTAAATTTAAATCTAAGAAATGGGTAAAACAGAAAGATGTAGAATATTCAAGTCATGATGGCTTAACGATAAGGCGTCTGAATACAGTTTAGATGAACGAAAGTTTGAATCCTACAATGATCCTGAGATGTTGGTGAATGAAATCATTTTCTTAAACTTATATCATGATGTTAGTGCATTTTTTTAGTCCTTTTAGTGACATTGATAATCTGCATACAAGGAACGGGTGTATTCCGGCAGCTGTACTTGAGGGTTTCCTTACTGTACTCAGCATATTGCTATTTTCATCTGCGTCATCACTTACTATCGGACAAAATTATGATAGAAGTAGAAAGTATTTCGCAAGTCACAAGTTGAATCATGACAAAACTTCTTACTTAAAGTAATCGCATTCAAAAAATTACGCAAATTATTTACGCCCACCGGGTATCCAATAATTCATACCGCCTAGTTTTGTTGGTATGTTTTATAATACATAGAATGTATTATAATCAACTAATCTATAAGTAATAACTTGCTAAATGCTATTATATCTAGTTATGTGGTCACCGGGACAAACCATAACAACACGTTCCCACGTAGATGCCGCGTAAGCATTCCGATTCCCGTTACGCACGTAACTCGGGGGAACACAGTATTTAAGTTTAGAAATAAGTTTTAGTAAGTAAGGCAGTTGTGCTGAGCATCTCGATCTGTCCGTACACTCGTGTAACTAATTAGTCCTAATTATATTTCATTGAATTTGAAAGTAATTAAGTAAAAGTTCCTTTGTATTAGTTTTTTTTATTAATACATTGCTCCCGCAAACTTGACTATCTCCTCTATACATCATTTAATTGTTCCCATTTATTTGTAAACAGCATTAAAGCGTCCTGAATCGCGGTTTTGCCCTAGTTAAGAGAACCCGGCAGGTTAATTCTGCGTTCCAAATCGAAATCAACTAAATTCAAGTGTTTATTTAAAAAATCGATAATTTATGTTTTTTTTTAAGTAACATTATTATATCTAACTAGCTCTGACCCGTGGTTTCACCCGCATTTAATTTAGAAGAAATCAGTGATTGATGATTTATAATACTTCAGTATAGACATTATTTTTATCGAACGACCAGATGGTCACATCGCGGCATTGCACGAATCGTTCGCGCCACTACTACTATAGACAGACCTGAGCCGAGTGTTGAATTGTTATAATTTTGCATTATCTCTCAAACTATGTGTCCAAGCCTATTGCATAAAAGCCTTTAAAAATTTAAGAATTAAAAAAAAACATTTTGTAAATGATAAAGTTTATCTTAATTAAATTATCTTTATGATGAAGTAACTTCTGTTCGTAAGGATTAATATGACATGCTTAAAAATAATGCTGTTAATTGATTTTTTAACTTCCGCAAAAAATGCTAATTACCTTATTATGGCTTATATATAAGACATATATATATGCTATCGCTGACTTATTCTTAGATATACAAATGACTAATATTTTTATGCAATTTTATATTTACCTAACATTAACCATTAAACCAGAGTACGCGGATAAAGCAGTTCGCGAGGGCTTCGACTTCCGACTTACGTAACAAAAATCAATATTAAGACTATCTGGTAATTGTAGCCTAATGTTATATAGCTTATATACTATTACTCGTGAGTCTGGCTATTATACAAAAAAAAATATTTTTTCGAATCCATCTGGTAGTTCGAGAGATTAGCGTGTTTAAACAAACAAACCTTTCCGCTTTATTATATTAGTATTTGGATGTACCGTGCCAGTACTAAATCGAATCTCGATTGACATATTATAATTTTACTTTAAAAAATGTTTTATAGTAACAATAAATTTTTGAGAGTGATTTCTCAAAAATAAGTGAATAGGTGAAATGTCATTAAAGTAAAAAGCGTATTTTCAATACTTGCTAGGACGATGTCTCCGTTGAAAATTTACACTTATATTATATGGTCAGTTTATATATTAATGTTCATAGATGTCTTGATAATACCCCTTGTATAATCTTTAGAGTGTACCATCTGGATATTCCTTAGATGTGGCTTTGCCCATTTCGCATGATTCTTGTTTTGTCTGACATAAACTTGTTTGCATACGCTAATTCCTTCAATTACTCACTCGTATTGTATATAAATTGCACTTAACAAATCCCTATTGTCACCTATTTACATTATTTAATCAAGCTTTATATGACTTTCCCAACTCGGAGTGAGTGATCTATATATTAATACGTAAAGCATAAGCTTTCGGTACCTTTTTAAGCGTATTGCGTGCACGGAAGACTGTGAGATTTGGCATGGTTAAAGTTTATATGGAGAAGGAGTGCAGAAAGCTAAAATTTATCAATAATATCTGTTATTGATATATTAAATTAATATTGCGAATCGTAACACGACCATTTGCATTGAAACTAAACCCCCCAAAATATTAAGTGTCACTCAACGAAAAGTGACAGCAAGTGATGTAGATAATACTCATTGTTTTTAAATACTGTAAATGTCAAAGAGACAATAAATAATCTATGATCAAGAAGTCGCTGGTTGAATTTCGACCTTAGGGCGAATGCTAGTATAATTTAATTGTCAATATAATAATTTTGTGTTTCTTAAATATAGTAGCTTAAATTAAAAAAGAGAATACTGTATTTTTATACCTTATTTACACTTAAATAAAAGTCTCACAGAAGTTATGTAATCCTAGTACAATGGAGAGGAAGTCGGATTCAAATCGCAGCCAGATCCTTTACCGAGCCTTTTCCCGGGCCCGTCCGGTTTAACAATCGACTGACTTTCACAACTTTTAAGCTGTACTAACTATTAACTTTAAGTGCTTTATAAAAAGTAAATGTACCATTTTATGAACAGAACAAATTTTTCCTCTTTATTTGTTTTTTTTTTTTTTTGTTGTTAATGAAAAACAAATAGCTAAAGGATTTGCAGTCGATTAACAAGTGAAAAGTCCAGTCCATAGCTACCTATAGATAAAATTTTGCATAACTGCAATACTAACCAAGGCCACTGATAGTAATCATACGTTTTCCTAACATCGCATGAGCACTGATGTTTTACAGCAGAAACTTATGTGGAGGTAGTGCTAACTTTGTCAAACCATGGAGTGGTTCTACCGGTCTTTACAGTACACCCTGTAAACAATGAAATAAATTATAAGATATACCATAGAGTGCTTATTCATCTACTTTATTAAACTGAACAGTTTTTCCAATTTGAACTAAACTTTTGTTCCCAACGAAGTTCTTTCTTACACAGATGAACAAATTAATTAAAATTAATATTTTGATGTGTAATAATTATGTTAATATTACTTTTCAAAAACAAGCTTTTATTCAATATTTTAGTTAAACTAATTTTATTTTCGTATTCTTCTCAGGAAACCATTTCATTTAATACCCATATCATGGGTGTACATAAAAAATAACTGGTCCGTCACTTTTGGGAGCTCTTCATATTAAATTTAGAATTACCTCTCTTAGCTAACCATGCATTATCAGCCAAAATAAACGTGTATGCTAAATTTCAGCTCAATCGGTTGGGGATAACTGTTTCAAAATTCTGTTACAAGATTTGTCCCAAACTAACAAAGCAAGTTAAATAAAAGCTTGTAATAAAAGCAATAAAGATTAATGTTTTACAGAACAAAAGGCCTAAGTAAAATAAAAGCAGTCAGCTTAACCTAAATATTAGCATATACATCGCACAGTCATTTTAAGATATTACTAATTTATATTATATTTGTTATATAGAACTTAACTATATTATATTTTTTTGTGAAATAAAAAGTACAAATGGAAGACTTGCTAAAAAGGATTATCTGCCAGTCTTCCAGGTAGCGAGAGAAAGGTATGTGCAGGTAAGCAAGGGGTGCATAATATTTAGTAAAAAATTTTTTATCCAATAATCAATTGCTCCAAGTAAAATCTCTGTAGCGAATATTTGAAGGATCCCGATATTTAGCTAGTTGAATATTGACAGGAAGCGAATTTCACTGCTTTTACGGCGAAAGATCGGTCGCGGAAATTAGTATAATGACTTGGTATACAGAGAATTAAAGAATCAAAAGATCTGTGCGTATCCGCGACAGATTGAAATACCGTTTTTAATATTTAGGGAATTTGGGTTTATTAAGTACGGAGAAAAGTAAACACACAATTATTTACTACATTATAATCAAAAGTTAAGGGTTATAAAGGCAGCGTATTGTAAGAGAACGCACAAACGGTAATTCTTGTCCAACGACTTACACTTATCGTAGTTACTTATTCCCTATTTTACCTAATGCACTTAATGTACTCAAACCTGATCAGAAAATGTATCTATGAATTGGGAAAAATGAAGTGTATTTTATAAGTGGCTTACAAGTTATAAGCACACTCATTATCAGACAGACTAGACGGAGATACTTTAAAAATACTCGTAAAAAATATAATTTTATATAAAGTTCACAATATTCCCGTAACAATAATTATACCCAGTACTGGGATTATGCTAAAAGAAGAAAAACATAACAAAATAACTAAATTCGGTGCCCTGTTCTAAAGTCATTTGTTTACTCGAAAATATAAATGTTCGCAGCGTTTTATTTCTCTCGTTGGCTTTTATATGAGTGGAAAATTAGGATGAGGAATTCTGTTATTATATATGATGGATACGGTTTGTTTATTTACTGACAGTCAGATTCATAGATATGCGGAGTTCGTTGAAAAGTTAAAACCGTTAGTGTAATTTTTGCTTCTTTGTTCTATAGTATACAAAAATAAGATTGCATGTTATGAAATATTTTAACAATAAAATCTGAATGTATTTACTCTTAATACAAATAAAACAAAGTTTATTATTATCAAAACTTATTCTTTTACCTTGCCCAATGGTCAACCTTTTGACAGTTAAGACAAAATAAATACAAATGAATTAGACTTACTTGATATCGTTGTATACTTAGATGTTACTGTCGATGAAAAATTAAAATGGAGTCTGTATATTAAAATGTCAGCTGGTAGTTTAAGCTTTGTTGGTTTTGCAATTCAAAAGATTCCCCAGTTAACAAACACTGCTAGTGCAAAGTTAGTTCACTTCGCCTGCTTCCATAGTGTAATTAATACGCAGCGAAATGGGCAGCGAGATGGCACTCAAGAACAGTGTTTATTTTTTAGTTGACTTATTAGCTGAGGTTTTCTATATGTTGTTACAAAATAAGATACCAAAACATCAAAGACAATAATCTTATAAACCACGTAAAGCGGGTGGTCTTACAAAGAAATAGTTATTAGAGGCTGGATTTTTTTGTGAATAATATTTATGTCTAAAAATGACATCCCCTCTGTAATAATTTACATCTATAAAATAAAAATAAAAACGAAAATTTTAACCATCAGTTTTTAAGTTTATTTTGATGATGATATTTCCGTACTGATGAAAGCGACTTTGACTATCACGGATGCCTTTCAGAAGATAAATTGAATAAAGTATATTTCATTTTGATTATACATGATTTCGGCTGTGGTAAATGATAAAATCTACTCTGTAAAGTTATTGGCGAGGCTAAAAATCCAAATGCAATATTTGGTATTCGAGTGAATTGACGGTTTTAGTAGGGAAACATTTTTTACTGCCCTTGATTACACCACAGTGTAATACAAACACAACGACGACCACCAAGAGATCTAAATGTCAGTTTTCACGGTAGTATGCATATATACCTTTACACGTTACGCTTGAAAACCCCGAATTCGTTAGAAGGAGGGGAGAACATATTTCACATTGGTAAGACAAAAATAAGTCTTAGAGAATTGTTTAGTTCATATCGAGATGGAGGTAAAGGTAAAACTGTGACTCCGAAGCTCAGCACGTGTAGTTCTGTTTTGAAAGGAGAGGCGGGAATTAGATTGAACAGCTCTTCAGGACACTCACCATGATACAGACGGTAGAACACGCTTACTGAAGCGATGTTCCTGCGCAGCTGAAGTGGCGCAATGTATTTGGTAACGTCTGCGTCATTAACAATGCGAACAGCCCGTCTCTGCAACCTGTCCACGGCATCGAGAAGGTATTTTTCGGATCCATCTCAGAGATGCGAACAGTATTCCATACACAGCTGAACTTGTGCCTTGTAAAGAAGATACATCTGACTGGGCGTGAAAAACTGTCGCACCCTATTCAGGATTCTGAGTCTCTGAGATGTATTGGAGATGAAACGCCTGATGTAATCCCTGGAGTTGAGTTCGTTGCGAATATCCACAGATATGATTGCTAGTAATACGTTCTAAAGAGTGGGGAGGGAAAAGCGGGTATTTTTTAGAAGAAAACGCGTGCACGTGATTTTTCTTGACATTAAGCTCAACTAACTAAGTTACTTGCTCCTCATTTAGAAAATCGGTTCAAGGATTGGTTAAGTTCAATGACAAGTTCTTTCTACCTCTTTTCTATTTCTCCCCGAATGCATGAAAGCTTGCTGTGATAGCACCCATGAATGGTACTCACCAGAGAGGTAGAACAGGCGGTATAGGCGCGTCAACATTGGAGACAACTTAGCTGCATATTTTTTAAGTACTATCGCTGGGATACCGTCCGGACCACTGGACTTCGGAACATCGAGTGACGCGAATTCCTTAACCATGTCACATCGCCTGAATCGTAACTCGGACATTTTGACACCATAACTGGGAATTATAAGGCGGTTGTGCGTTGGGATCATCGAGCTGGAAATTAGCCACAAAGTGATTAGCTACTAATGTCACTTTCTCCTGTGGCACATAAGCCAGTGATCCATCTGAGTATCTCAGTCGGGCTTTGTACGGCTTTAGACAGGCCAGTAGACTCGACTGTTAGCCGGTTGACCGACGAAATCATTACCTATTTGTGCAATACGCTGGCCATCCGTTCTAATGTTCTAAATTCTCTAAAGGCTTTGGTAACAGAATTGTACTTTTATTTAAGGGAATATATATTAGGATCCTTCTTTGCGTGACCCCAGGCCCAATCAGAACTTGCGTCTTACTTACAGTGTTAGGGTATTCGCGATTGTATCTAGAATATCTTCTGCGATTACAGACGATTTTGGAAGACGGAATGTAATATTACATTGGATCTTTTGACATATATATATACTAGCTGTGTCCCAAGGTTTCACCCGTGTTAATTTTATCCGAAAAAATACTGTGCTGTCAACGCCGGGTGCCGGGTGTAGTCTATTATAATTGTTCTTCCCGCAAGTACGAATAATTTTAATTTTTCATTATCTCCTAAACTATGTATCCAAATAACGTACTTTAAAGAGCAAAATTTAACTTCATAAAATTGTTTTTATGATGAATTAATTTTGTTCGTAAGGATTAATATGCCATACCTAAAAATAATACTCAGATATCACTTTTTAATCTTTTACAAATGTTTGTCACAAAATAGCGTATTGTTGCTCATCTATTTAAGATAGGCATTTCGTATCGCTGGCTTTTTTAGATATACTAAGGACCAATATTTTTGTAGAACATTGCATTTCTGTGTCATTAAAGATTACGCCAGAGCACGCGGATAAAGCAGTTCGGGAGGGCCTCAACTTCCGACATACGTAACAAATAATATGTTGACCTTAAGGACCTCCCGTAGAACAATTTTTTGCAGCTGATGTCCCCATCTAACACCTAGCTGCGTTTGAACAACGATTTTTTGGCCACCCTGTATATTTGTTACTTTCATAGCAAAATTAATATCCATTTCATATATTCGGTACTAGCTGCGTCCGCGAGCCTATTCGCGTGGAATTTCGTAAATGAATAAGATTTATTAATAATCGCAGATAGGTATGTAGGTGTATTGAAATTCAACATCGGCAATTTAACCGTAAATCGAGCTTTATGAATTTATCTGATTCTTGTGATGTCACGTGTTCCTCACAGTTAGCAGTCAGCCTTACCCCATTCTGTGAAGTCTGAATGCCTCCGACTCCCGAGACAGTAAATCGATCAATGTCTTTCTATTTCAGCGTCTTCATTAACAGCTTCAATGTACAGATTTTTACTCTTCACTGTTTTATTATAAGTATGTAAGAAGATCGGAAATAAAATACTTAATAAAAAAGATAGATGAAGATGATGCTGAGAAGATTAATTTCTATTAAATTAAGTCAGCAAGTCAGAGAAAAATAAATAAAGAACAGAACTATAAGTACCATAAATGATGATGGTTTGTTGGGCGTGATGAATAACTCAGCTACAAGTGAAAAAGTTGTCGCCGAGTACCTAAACCACAATTGAGAGCTTGCTCTCTTGTTAGGCTTGTTACCGCCGCAGTTACCTTGTTAGTTGCAGGCAGTTGGTTACCGTATCTCTACAGCAGGTGCTATAATAAATCAGTAATAAAGAAACACAAGACAATTTCAATGATTTTGAAGTGTTCCCTGGCGTATCTTTGAAGTCAAAGGACCAATGCCCATGAAATTAAAATGGGACCAAACATAAGGTATCCCCTTTCCAACATAATTCAATTCGACTCATAAACAAAAAAGTTGCCTGAATATCCATGAAAAAATATACATTCGAATCTCCTCCTTTTTTGAAGTCGATTAAAATAGCCTAAACCGGCCAACAATGCATTTAACTGATACCCGGGAAATGATGACTAAGAAAGATATAGTATCTTTTGAAATTTGCAAATATTAAGTATAAATTTATGATAACTCTCCAAGACTCAGAAGTTTCTAACTTCATGGATATAAATTCAAATTGGTTGTTGCAACTTGCGCTTTAGCCGTTAAAAATATTTTTAACAGGTACGTATTGAGTAATAGTGAATGATGGAAAAAAGAGATATTACTTGAATTTCTGTACTTCATTTGATTTGAATAAAATTTGATAAAATAATTTGTATAACGCCAGAATATCTAGATTTAACTGGGGATTTGTTAGCAGCAAATAATATTAATATAATTTTTTTTTTTTAATATAGTTAATGGATATACGATAATATGGGGAGACTTGGGCATCTAAAATTAATAATTTAATAGAAAATTTATCAATTTTAAAACATATGTTCTACGACTTCAGTTTATTTTCTTTAAAAAGGTGCTAAATTGCGTGTATAACAAGAATGAAACATATCAGTTATATGTTTTTAATTTGACTAAAAATTGTAACGCATTTCTTGTTTTAAATTCTTTACAGTTCAAACGTCTTCAAAACAGACCCGAAATCACGTACACGGTTAACTGTGGTTGTTACTTTTTACTTCGGGTAAGTGAAAATAATCACTAAATTACGACTAAAATTTAAGAGAAAGCTGCGAATAGTGTTAAAATACTTCTACAAGAAAGTTTTTTTCCAGCCACTAAAGGTAGTCTTTCATCAAGACTTATCTCTGAATAGTTGCTTAACATTTTTATTGATAATATTTATTCAAAACTGACTAGATGAATCCTACTAATCCTTCTAATATTATAAATATGAAGGTCTGTATATTTAGATGTTTAAATGTCTGAATATTTGCAAGCCCGATGAAACGGCTGAAAGTATTTGGTTAAAACTTGGCATTCAGATAGTTTATAACGACTATATGTTTATGGCTTAACGACTGTTATCAATTTTTTTTCAATATTTACGCGAACTAAGTCGCGAGTTAATCAAGCATATTATAATTACCTCAAACAAAGTTATTTCGAAATTGAATGAAAGCGATCTACCACCCTTAACTCTGCGATCATTAATCTTTATTACGTAGAAATTTCAAACTCGTTCCGATTTCTGTTTAGTATTTAATAATGGTTTTGTGCTATTTTATTTAAAATACTACTTATAATTTTAAATGGAGAGAAGATAAGAGTATTAAAGTAAGAATCATGATGGGGAAAGTGGACAGAAAGTGCAATTATATCTTTTTTGTATAATTTATGCATTTGAACACAATTTCATCTCTGAAAATCGCAATACGCTGTCTACTATACAGAGTGAGAGAGAGCTGGTTCTCAAGAATATTTACCGGAGTACACAGACTAACCGAAACTAATACTAATACTAGTTCTATTATATACATAGTAATCATTGACATATTCTTCAGAGGTTCAAACGTGATAAAACTTTGATGATTAACAAATGATTCTAAAACGAATGAATTAGGTACTCGATGTTTGTAACCGCTAATAACGTCGTACGTTGATATATTATGGTGATTCAGTTACGACTTTTCCTAGCAAATAGATATTTCTAAATTACCAGGTAGTCTAATGCTTTGCCGTCAAGGGACATATAAAAATCTTTATATATTTTCAAATGTTCAACACTGGAATTCAACCCCGAGTTGCAGTATTTCATCTGTATGGTAGACCGGCCGCAGGTCGAAGTATAAATTTCATAAGAGCACGTGCGTCGGTGTTGGCGTCAGATATATACAATATTCATGTACGTGGATACCTCTAAGCTTTACAGCCGAGCCGACGAACTCTAAGCTGCGTTGTTTTTGAAAATAATCATATATTATTGTAAAGAAGAAACAATAAAATAAATTGGAGTAGCTGAATAGATAAAATATTCAAATTCATTTATTTCAAATTAATTCACAGCCAATAACAATTCTTGCCTTCCATTAGCTAATGCTCCCCAATACGTTGTGGTAAGTTAACTCGCCACAAACCGTACACATCTCAAATTATAACCACTAATTACAGTATTCTACCCTAATTAAATAATGTTTGTTTGGAAGCGGCAAAGTAAATTATATTATATGTTACTTATGAAGGAAAATTATATAAAACGACATAGATTTCAGGCCAAGGTATCTGCATCATATCCGGCTCGAAGGACCACAAGCATGTATTATTAATATTATAAATTTCAAGATTTTTTTTTGTGGTACCATACCATATCATTATGATGCCGATTTGTACTATTGGTATCACTAGCATGTTGCCGACCTTGTACCCCTTTACCTCAAGGAGTTATGGAAACCCTACTCACCACAGAAACAAAATAAAAGTTAGTTGGCTGCGATTTTTTGTAGGGTGAAGATATTCTACCTACCGGATTACCCGAAGTAGGAACAAATCTCCAAAGAAATGTTCTCGGTGCGCAACCTTTTAAGTTACAAATTGTAAATTGTGTATACGAGGAGTTAATTATGCGGACTTGCCTACTATTCCCTCACAGACCACATGAAGCGGCGGTTTTAAGTAAAGTTACCTACCTCCTAGTCTGGTGCGGCCTTCGATAATATAACTCAGTGAGCAATGAACGACAGACAACTATTTCAATTGTTACATCCAATTGAATATATGGGAAGGAACATCATCCACTAACCTTGAACTTCCGAAACTGCTTCCTCTCCCAATCCAGCCTGGAGCTTATATTTTTCAGACGGCCCAACGCTGCACACAAGCGTATTCCACCTCGCTAAATGTTCTTCACCACGTTAACAGATGGTATGTTTTTAATACAAAATGCACACACGGAGCGGCGTGGTCATACTACGGCGAGACGATCGGTCAACGTATTGCGACGTTATAACGTCGTCACACGCACTCGAGCGATCCGATCTTAATAATGTTTGTAAGGATGGCGGCGGTGTCCATCCAACAGTAACGTCGTATGACGCTACAGCGTCGTCAGCCAATTGGCATTAGGAAGGACACAGATCAGAAGAAGTCGGTGTGTCTGATTTCATTCTGACCATATAATCAAGAAAATGAACTAATTGAAATAATTGGCTTAAACAATGGTCACGTGTAAAAATCTTTCTTATTGCGGCTCTGCTTTGTCCACAAAGTTACGAGAATTGGTTCTGAGGGGGCTTATTAAGCGATCGTTTATTTACGGGCCGACTACGACTGCGATATCAACTACAGAATACATACATGAATACTACGCTGAGAACAATATTTATATAAACAATTTTTAAATAGGACACAAAATTTAAAAAGTGACGCTTTACTTGAAAAAGGTTGCGTCGCGATGTTTTCATCTATATTTGGGACGACGTAACGCTTGTTAAAACGATAACATAGGGTACACAACTTTTACTTAAGTAAAGGAAAAATCTCCTTCTAATGCAAAACAAGTTGTATCTTTTGCGGATTTATTTATTGGGGAAAAACTTCTGTAAATATTTAATTTAATAAATATGTGGCGTAAACAATATTGGTTAATGTCTGAAGTTTACCCAGCTAGTTTACCCACAATGAACAACAAACAAGGAGATGACCAAAGCGTGGTGGAACCAAAAATTTCATTGTCATACCTATACGTACTTCTTCTTATAAACAAGCTTACACAATACAATTATGCACCAGGGAAACTGCAATGCGTGAACTTATAAACAACATTTTATCTATTTCGTTTAGAATCTGCGACATCAAAGATAAATTTAGAACTCAGTTTAAGTTTTAAAAAGTTATGGAAATTTATTTTAATTTTAATTCTGTCTATCCCTTAATACTTAATGCATAAGTTGTAAAGATAAGGATCTATTACAATCATAAAAAGCTCGTTTTCTCACAACATGAGCACATACACGTACGGCATCTCCACGTAAGCACGTCGTCGTTGTATCGTGTTATCTTTGATTATATAAAGAGTTATATCAAATTGATAATGAATCATATAATACACTAACATTCAGGTATATCTTACAAATAAAACAACAACTACAAATATAAACTTACCTTGCTGTCTCGTCTTATTGTAGTGTAAGCTAAGATTTAGTTTTAGAAGTTATTTTATTCGATTTAGGTTCTGTAGGACTATCTACGAAGCTTCTTATACTCGAAAAGCCGCCTACAAAATATATAATATTTTATTATTCAACAAATTTCGTCTGATCCTCGTTCATAAAGAAATAACATTTGTTCTTAAACCGTGTAAAATCGTAACTGAAGGTTGATGAATCCTAATAATATCAGTGTTTTTTTTCTTTGAAATCTGAATGAAACTAGGTTAAAACAAAATAACAATTTACCTCTGGTACTATCTAAATAATAAAACTTTTTAAACTATAGTGTTTTGTATACATAATAATGGTTAAGGAAAATGTAAAAAAGACATAGCTGCAGTCAAAAATCGACTTGCACATAAGTCAGCCATAGCAGAAGAGGGTTCTTATCATTGGATAGAAGTACATAAGCCAAAATACAACTTTTAATATCCAAAGATAGTAAGAGAAACAATCAAAATTAAAAAGTATAAAACATTCAGTCGGGATGACGTACTAAAATTATCTTCGGCATGGAATCCAGATTACAAACTTCGGATGCGATCGACAGTGAGTCTTGTGTGCTGAACATCACTAGGGTTAATGAACAGATGAGGGTAGTTACGGGTAATTGCCCTCGATAACGAAGACACCGCAACACTTCAGTCGGCTCGTGACCACGGTCTATGGAACGTGGCCAAAATGTCTAGTAATTAAAAAAAGTAAGACGCCTTGTAAACCCACGTTCAATACTGTTTATTAATTCTAAACAATGTTCGTCTATGAAAGTACCATCACCACTTTTTTCTGTTCTAAATCTACAATACTCGCTCTCATGTGTTTAAAAAAGATAGTTACGGGATTATTAAAACGTATTGACTTACGAGTCTTTGAACTTACACTTCAAAAGGAGCAACCTATGAGTGACTTTAAAGATGTCTGCAGTCCTGTTTGAGGTACCTGTAGTTAAACAGGTTGAAGACGGGCAAGGCAGTAAGTAGTAGCCACAGTAGTCCAACATTTTCTATAAACAGCATTAAACGGGTCTTTAGACTTAAGGCCAGTCATTGATGTTTAGTTATCCCTGAAGTGAGACGAATTTACTTATACGAAACTTTATGTTATCAACCTTTTCATTAGAACAGAGTAGCTCAGGTGTAGATATAAATATGGAAATTCTGCTGTTACTAAATACACAGAATTCGTAAATTCGTAGCTTCATTAAAATAAGATTACTAAAGAGAACAGGATGAAACCGTGGGGCACGGCTAGTATGTACTATATCAATGCTAAGTCTATAAAACATTTATTGACTCAAGCAGACGTTAAAAGGATCATGATAAGATCGCATCATCTAAGACTGTTTGCCTGGAAATACTCGTAACACTCGAGTAATAAATCCCGTCTTTCACCGTGATTGTTAGCTGTGACAAACGCAGGCTCGTCAGACAGTTATTAAGTTTTAGGTGTCCCAGGTTTTATTCTATCTTTTATATTTCACAGACATTCCCATGTCGTTCTTGATTTATAAAATGGGGATCTTTTCTATGGTCATGACTATGCGTTAAAATTGGTTTTCTTTTTATCTAAGCACGGCAATATATTTGTTGTTACTTCACTTGATGGTTTATTGTACTAATTGTCGTCCAAGATCAACAAAGAGATCTGAAGAGAAAGGATTTATGAAGTCACTAATATCATGCTGAAGCATAAATGTATCACAATGGCATTTATCTGAACATAAACTGGTCCATTTTGTAAAATCTATGGATATATTTGTAAAATACCCATTATTTGCCTTGTTTATGCTTCAACTGTAATAAAAATAGATAATTTTGGTAACTTTGGCCATAAAGCGTGCCGAGCAAGCCCAGCGAGCGTAAAGCAGCACCGATCTACGAATCCCAGAGTAAATATTTTATTTATTAACTTTTCTAATTTATCACGTTTGAAATGCAGCGGGATATTTGTACCCGATTAGGCCGCGGTCAATCGCGACGTTAACTCCGTCGCAGTCACTCTTTTTTGGTTTATTACGATTTGATATCAGGCAGTGTATATTCAGCTGCCAAAAGGCTGGTAGGCTGGCATGACAGTGGTGCACGTCGATGGATTGCCGATCTCTTGGTCGTCACCATTGGCTTTGGATTAATCTCAGCTTAGCATCAGGTAAACCTGCCAGGTGCCATCACGTTTCCAATCTAAAAAATACAGCTATTAGTACTAAAAAATACAACATATTTTTTATTATATTCATAATAATTAACCTCCAATTTACTAAGTCAAACTTTATTTATATCTCCTATACATACAATTAATGTCAAAATAGGACCTTTTACTTAAATGCATATGAAAATAGCGAAATCTATACCAAAAAAAAAATCGTATTTTTAAGTTTATGCTCGTCTGTCTATTTGTTCCGGGTAATTTCCGAAACGGTTGTACTGGTTTTGACTATCACTGACAGATAGCTGATGTTATAAGGAGCTTAGGCCACTTTTATTTCACAAAAATAATTAGGGTTCCGCACAATTAAGTAAGTACTTTTCGCGGTGAATCGATTCGAGCGCTTTAATAACTTACGCTGACTAAACCATAAGATACGTATCAAACTAATATACTACATAATTGTAAACATTAAGAAGGCTTACAAAAAAGTCTGCTAGGCCATATATGTCTGTCTTCAAAGAAACACCGACAATAAATAGTTTAATCTTTAAAATAACAGAGAGCGGGGGAGCAAGATTCGCGCGTGTGCCCGATCGATGGCGTTCTGTAGTTCACGTGAGTGAAGCCGCGGGCGCAGCTAGTCAAAATATAAAAATCATGTTTCAAAGAATCGCCGTAATACCTTCAAAATAGGTAGATTTTTAGATGGGTACTAGGATTATTGGGTTGTGAATAGCATTTTATTTATGAATTGTATTTTATTAATTATTAGAAACTTATAAATACATTTAATACTCTTTTATGAAAGACGCGTTCGCGGTCTGCTATATGTACATGCATATATGCACACACTATAGCTGCGTCTCGTAACAGTGGCGCGAGTCCAGAGATTTTATCCTATCTAAAAATATGCGTACCGCGCTAAAAGAAGTTTTCACTTCAAAAACCGGCTGTCTATATTTTTTATAGCTAATTGGATAAATCTTTGTAATATAGAGCCTCTATAAATATTAAATCTTTAAAGTACTCCTAAAAGCAAGACGCTTAGAATAACATTTAATGAAAATCAAATTCAACGCTATAGCCAGCCGTTACTTCTTGTGAAATGGTTTATTTTCCCAGATTTATAGTTATCGTGTTTGAGACAGACTTATTGCCTATTAAATGCCATATTCACCTTAAATGTTTTCACTATTTCACCCTTGTTATGTCCTTTCTGAATAATAATTTTATTATGTGACTAGCACAGTGAGCAAACTCGTTTGTGAGTTTACCCAGAAGCTATAATAGTGATACAAAGCTCAAGAATTTGATTTAAAAAAATATGCATTTTATACATTATATATTGAGGAAGGTTATAAGCCAATTGTTTGAACTTATTTCATCATCTCCCTTCCACTACAGAAACACGCGGTCTGCTCTACGGAGTCACAACAACACGGTAGCGCTCATCATGGCACGAACAAAGAATTTCTCTAACTCGTACTAGAGGCGGGCGATTATGAATGATTTACATAATCGAAATATTCAATCATGAATTATTTAAATAATCAATATAATTCGATGATGAGTGATAATTCAAAATCGAATTACGAATATGAATGATCATTCATAATCGAGCCTTTGGTGTATTACTGGGAGGTGGGCGATTATGAATAATGACTGGTACCTATTAAAAACAAAGAGTGGAATGATAAAAAAGGTCGTTTGGTCGTCATAATTACTAATTTTGTCAAATTAGTAACATAGCATTAATTTACTAATTGTACTTCGATTATGAATGATCACTCATCATCGAACTACTAATATTAGGAATTATTAATGGCTCTAATCGAGATATCTTGAAATATCTTAATAATCGAATGATTACATTAGTATATGTCATAATCGCCTACCGCTTACTTTTATCGTACCGTGCAGATGTGAAATAGACTCCTATCCAACGTGTTTCCCCTTCGAATGATATTGGTTCCTTCAGACGAGACGTGAAGAAGTATTTCAGCGGGCCGGCATTGCTTCGACGAGTACCGATGCAATTTGTGTCACGGACGGCCGCTGGTGTTTGTGGACTGTACCGTACTAATCGGTACAGCGGTACAGTCATTGTGTCGAACTAGTATAAAAACAGCTACATAGGTACCTTCAAGCTACCACTTTAAAGTAATAATAAACTTAAAGCCATCTAGCAAGCTGTAAAGTACGGGATCTGAGAGCAAGGGATGCGTTATCAATGGCACGCGCGGTCCAGAGTTCATCTAATCATTATATTAATACGTGAAGCAAAAACTTTCTACCCCTTTTTATGCGTAGTGCGTGCACGGAAGACTGCGAGATTTGGCATAGTTAATGTTTATATGGAGAAGGAGTCCAGAAAGGTAAAATTTATCTATAATATCTGTTACTAATTTATTAATTAAAATTAATAAATACTGTGAATCCTAAACTGACCAGTGCCATTGAACTTAGACCCCCTAAAATATTGACATTGTCACTCAACAAAAAGTGACAGCAAGTGATATAATATTCATTGTTTAGGTTCATACTGCAAATGTCAAACAGAAAATAGTCTATGATTAAAAAGTTGCTGGTCGAATTTCGATCATTGGGCCACCGCTAGTATATTTAACACGGGAATAGATTTACTAGATACTCGTAAGTTTGGCAAAGTAAAGAAGCTTTTGTTAGCGTTAACGATTGTAGAAAGACAACTTGTCTAGGCCCTCCTGGCTATACATACATACGTCGTGGAATTTTCAATGTATCGATATATAAAAAAATATTTCTATCATTTCTGAAGCACATATTTAACATCTCTTTATATTATAAAAAATTAAAACCATGAAAAATGTATACTTTATTGACGTCGTGAAGCATCAGTTTATTAAAATTTAAAATATTTGGGCGACTGAGCTGCGCTCGGTGTCTTTAAACTTGGAATATAAAATATTATCTAAATGTAAAGTTTCATCGAAATTGGTAGAGCTGTTTCCAAGAAACCAATTACATATATACAAGAATTGCTCACTTAATATAAATTAAGTAAAGGTTAAGTTAGGTAATACAAGTAAAATACAAACCACATTTTACAAGACCTTGTTAAAAGTGCATGAAAAATAGATGATATGTATATGTATGTATCTATATAAACAGTATGTAAAAAAAAACAATATTATGATAAGAAAAATGTATTGTACAAACTTTTGAATCTAACATATGTCATAAATATCAAATTGTGATGTTTTTGAATGTTTGTCTATCAACCACGCTTTGACTCTAATGAAAACTGGCACAGAAATCGATTTTGTCGTGGAATAGAGCATAGGAAAGTTTTAAAATTGAATTTTAAATAATAGTAATAACGCTTAGTGAAGCGGGCAAGCTACGGCTAATGAATAATAATGTATAGGAAATTAATTAAAAAAGGGTTATTTCGTAAAAAAATAAGAATAACAACTAATATTAATTAACATTTTGTATATCGGTTTGCGATAGACCGAACTACAATATCGGAGAAATAAATTCTCAATGAACACATATTAATGAGCAAGCTGCTAAATTATTTTTCGCTTACTTTCGCGCTTCTATGTAGATGAGCATGTCTAATTCCTCAAGTGATTAATTTGTGAATTAGATATTTCTAATTATTTTGTATCAGCTGCGATATATATGTTGCATTTATACTAATTTCATAGTAAGCTGCATCCCAGCGACCTCTCGTAACTAGCTTAAGTCATAAATGATCACGTTTCTAAAGCAAAACTCTGAAGGTATAGAATCACAGCGAATTTTGTCCAACGCAGGCATGGAAGGGAGAATTTCATGCGTAAAAGGTAGTCAGAAACATATACGTACATATTCTCCGCTAAAATATTCGACTATTCTCGGAATGGTTTTGCGTAAAACACCCTTTCATTTTCGTGACTTTATTACGCCTTTTTCCCCATTTAAAATCTGTAGAAATACACGAAACTTGGGATGTGGTTATATTATGTTCACATTTACTAATATATAACAACTTTGTAAGGCTGATTTTACTTTGTAAATGTTATTTAATACCTGTAATAATCCAAATAAATATAATCCACATCGGAATGGGAAATAAATGTAATCTTTGAAGTGTTTGAAGTAAAACGTCTTTGAACTTGTAGCAAACATTGCAATTATATTATAAATAAGTAAGTTACATTATTTATAAAATTTGAATATTCTATTAAATTAACTTATTTGTAATGCTTGGTTTAAATATTATTACTTAATATTAATAATAAATCAATAAATGCCTCTAAATTCTAAAATAACTTATTTCGTTTGTAATAAAATCGAAATATCTGTTTTACTTTAAACGCGCGTAAAAATTATACAAGCAGAATTGTGTTTATTAATCACAAATATTGTATTCTTAATTAAAATTATTATTATTATTGAGTTATATAAAAATAAATAGAACCAATTGTGATAACAGACTTCGCTAAATGTTATTTCTGTCCGAAAAAGATCTGAATCACTCCCAAGTCGCGCATCAAGAACTTTTACTTCTAAAAATATATGAAATAGTTGGTACATGACGAGATTCGAACCAAGGAATCGTCGATGGTAATGAGACTATTAATTACAGCATTAAGTAATTACCACCAGGCATCACCTACATAATAATGTATTAATTTCCTTTATAAAGCAAAATCTTATTCTGTCTACTTAACTTCATTTTAACTTATCTCAGGTAAGTAGGATCGGCGAACTATTAGCTATCGTCTCAGTATTCACAATTTTATACACACGTCATTTCTTATACAATCCATCCACACTTTCTTCGGTCTACCTCTGTTCCACTGTTTAAGTATGTCTTCATCAAAACGTCACAGGGTATCGTAATAGCAGGAGGCAATTTCCTAACATTAAGGTAGGTACTAGAAACAACAAAAAGTAGAGATAAGTACCAATAATTGAAATGTAGTCGTTGCTCGCTCCCCGCTTGGCTCCCACGCGGTATTTGTGTTTCGATGGCGGCCCATCAGAAATCAGAAATTTAAGAGTATTGTAGCTACTCATATTTAGGATTTCCCTACTTTTTGTACAAGAAATAAAATATATTAATGTAGGAACAGGAAATTAATAGTATTTTAGAAAAATGAACAGTTTTTTATTTTTTTGAGTTTTAAATATTTTCTTTATTCTTTTATATTTCTGGTAAAAATGGCAACCCCAAATGGCCGCCATTTTGTGACGCTAAAATAACTTGTCTGTTGTGAAAGACGTAAGGAATGCATCCTCTCAGCGGTCGAACTGTAGTGCATTATATTTCAATGTATTCCAATATATTTTTATTAGTTAATTATTGTCTGTGTCAATATTACTGCATACTGGCTAGAAACAGTGGACCTCAGTGAAAGAATTTCAGTTTGCTTTAAATCCTTCAATGTACATACGGTCTTACATCAACATTCCTTTTAGACTGAAGCGCTGACAGCGCAGGATTACAGCAGCTTTTGTTCATTGCATTCATGAAAGGAACCACTCCACGCATGAAAGGCTGGCCTGAGTGGCGCACAGAGCCTAGGGCAATATGTGGATAGAATATTCAACGAGGTTTGAACGTGGTCTCACGTAACGAACATTTTTTTAATAATACGGAACCTTCGTTGCAAACTTTGAACTGCCGAATTCCTTCGAGGGGTTCAAATAGTCTTATTATCTGATTTTCGGGTAATTTCTTTTAGCATTTTAATCTGGAAGTTCTCTTATAATTTTTGTATTTGTAAGTAACTTTTCTTTTTCTAATCTTGAGTATATGATACTTGATTTGCTAACACTCATTACCACATCATCAAACACAGGTTATAGTGTCCCTCTACGCATTGAAAGAAGAATGCAGCAGCTGAATCAATTGTATTCATCGTGAGTAGCATTTGCGCCATCAGTTTCCATGGTAGTAAAATTTTTATGTTAATTCATAATATTTGTTAATATTATTTTGATGTTTTTACGAATCAAGTAATGAATGAGTCAAATAACAGCAAATTTACTAAGCTATGTTGCCATAGTCACTAATGCCTGAAAATGTCAGTCTTTTATTAAATAAAATGTTTCAGTTGGGCCCTAACTGCTAACCGCTTTATCCTTTTCATCTATCTCTTAGCGAGCTTTCACCAATCAGTACAAATGCAAAAGCTCCAGTGAGATTGGCGTCCAAGAATCTTTGTTATAAACGGTACAAATTTCAACAATACTGTTATTCAATGTTCAATAAATTTTATAACGCAAATTTTTTTGAAGCAATGTTGGCTCTCTTAGTAGCGTGTACGGACTCCGCGTCAATCAACGTTAGTTTGAATCACTGCAATGAGCCTGAGCTTATGGTGAAGGAAAACACCGGATGAAACCATACCATGATGGTAGGGCTTTTTTAATGCCCGCCTGTCTAGCTACCACCCACAAGTTAAAAATCTGTCGCTAAACACTAACAGGTGTGTTTCGCCAGCTGCACTTCAGAGTCAGTCTTCCACTAGGCTTAGCGTGCAAACATTTTTGGCCATATCGTCATTTAAGATCAGGTCAGATTGTGGTCACAACGCTAAACCTATACCGATAAAATTTATATAAAAGTTTGCAATTTAATTACCAGAGAATGTAAGCAAATGATCAGAAGATGCATATCATAAACTTAATCGACGACATGATTTTGAATGAAACGATCACATTAAAAAACAATGTTACTGGCAGATAGATACGTCCACTGCATCGTTATAGAATTAGATGGACATCCCTTGCGTGTTGAAAAAAATTATGAGAAGTACTTCTTTCTATTGAAAATTTATTATGCATATATGAAGAGGTCAAAAAGATATTTAATGAATCACTGTAATTTATTTCTTATGTACTTTTATATGTACACTACACTTATGTACACTAGAGCCTAATTTTGTATGTCATGGTAAGCAGTATTACTGCATTGATTTTATGTGGAACAAAGACAGTAATTAAATCTATTAAAATTTTAGATTTTAAAGAGAATCGTAACTAAATATTAGGTCGGGGAAAAAGTTTCTTCGCATTTTTATATGAAAAGTCAAGACATTTTTTTTCTAAGTTTATTTACATTTATTTACAGTTTATATGTGACGTTTTATTCGATGACTTTCTGCTATTGTGTAGGTAGAGACATTATCCCGTTGCTGTAGAAACTTTGGGACTTCTGATTAAAAAAACAGCGACAAATAGTTTTGGCAGTACTCTCTTGATGTTAACCTTACAGAACATAAAGGATTCTAAAAAGACCGAAACAAGTGAAAATCTGAAGGTGCAAGATCAGGGCTATATGGTGGATGCACTAACACCTCCCAGTCAAGCTCTCTTTATTTTTGCTGAGTGTCTAAAGATGTGTGTGGTCTAGCGTTATCGTGATGAAAGACCACACCCTTCGTCTTGATCAATTCCAGCCGTTTTCTCTAAACTGATTCCTTTAATCTCATCAGTTGTTGGCAGTAGAGATCCCAATCGATGGTTTTTCCTGGAGGTAAAAGCTCATAATGAACAATGCCCTGGAAGCCTTATTTCGAGTTAGACCAATGAAAAATAGCGGGAAACCACTTTTTTTAATTTTATTTTTTATTTAACCTTTGTTAATGTTAGCAAAACCAATCAGATACAAATAGTACAGCCAAAGAAATGTTATAACAAGTTATATCTACGTTATGCGAAAACACTTTTTCCCCGACCTATTATAACGCTTTGAGCTGAAAAAATATTGGAAATAATCTGGAAATCTGAAAAACGAAGACAATTGTAACTTATGAACTACCATAGCTTCACTGCTAATTCGAGTTTCACCACATAGTCTTACTCATTGAATTGATTGTAAATATCTTTAACGATATATAATTGATGTATTTATTATTGATTGGAGTCCAACTATATAGATCTTCGACTCAACTCACTTAACTCTTCACTCAAAAGGTAATATAGAGGGCTATGCTCATAGTTTTTTGCTTGATCGAATCAGAAATAAGGAGATCCGCAGGAGAACCGAAGTCACGGACATAGCCCTAAGAATAACTAGACTTAGTGGCAGTAGGCGGGCTACGTAGCTCGTAGAACGGATGGTCGAGGGGACCGAAGAGTTCTCGAGTGGCGGTGGTCACGTACCGGAAGACGCACCATGGGAAGACCCCTACAAGGTGGTACGATGACTTCATAAAGATTACGGAAAGCCTCTGGATGCAGGAAGCACAGGACCAGCAGTGGAAGTGGAAGTGGTTAGTGGACGTCTTTCGACTGTAATGATGATGATGATATAGATTTTCATTTTAACCTTAGTTATATAAACTTTGATCTTATCTTAAAATAATTTTATTTGTATTTCAAACCGAATTTGAAGAGTCCATCTAAACTTATTATTTAATTTTCTATTTTCTGGTATTAAAAGATTTGCAACTTCCATTTCCTATTCAAAATGAAATAGCAGTTTGAAAGCAAAATCGAGGCAATTTTAAAAACATTTCACCCGTCCGCCCGACGAGCGCTCCGCGAGTTTTTGTCTCAATGTGCAAATTAAAATTAGCATACAGAAAGTTCTTCTAACGAAGTGCCGCATTCGTTATGCCGCTTTGGCTGTTGTCTTAGATTTGTACGTGTTGTTTGTTTCTTATACGGCAACTTCTAAAATACATGTACATACAAAGTATATTTCTATGTTATAGAAGAGATAATTTTTTTGAGTGGTTTTAAAGTGGCAGATTAATTAATTTCAGAACCTTATGTAAGTAATTTAGTTTAAAATCGCCTCGTTTAATTAAGTAAATATTGAATTTTGCAGACCTCAAAAAGGTGAACGACAGTGAACCTCTCACGTTAATCAAAGTAATTTAAAATGACCGGTTTTTATTTGTTTCGTTTCAGACACCTTTTGACCTACCGCACCTATGCCAGTTTCTAGATTTTTTGAGTTTCGATGAATCTGCCCTTGCGTGTTGTGGTACAGTTTTTATTGAGATAAAAGGAGGTCAGACGGTACTTATAAAGTTATTTCTGTGTTGTCGAGTCCTGATTTTTTTGTCGTTATCCGGAGAAGTCACGAGGGTAATTTTTTTGTATGTTAAGCTTTTTTAATACATACATTTATTGCGTATGATGTGAAAAATCTTCACACCTAAATTTATAATAAAAGGTTTTTTTTAATAATAGATTTTTTCCCAAGCATGGCAAAATAGCTGCACTTTACCTGATAAGAAGTATTGAGTTCATTAACAACTGGCAACAGTCCTGAAAAAAGATTCTTCGACTGTTGTCTATGTCGACTTACAAGCATACCACGGGTAAAACTTATTACGCAACTTGATGCCGAAGCACGATGCGCTAAGGTTATTCACTATTCTAGATTTTTCACCGTTCATGTTAAGGTAAGCACTGCGCAATCATCACGTCTTCTTTTGTTGTTCAGCAGCCATTTGCAGACGAAGACTGACATTTTACTGCCTTATATAATTTACAAGAATAATATATAGAATATATTATTTAATTAATTCTTATTATACTTACGAACTCTTGTAGTTCGAGGCTTACACCGCTGAATCCTGCATATGAGAGGACCACAGAATAGAGGTAATTAACGTCTACGACAATGGTGTTGACCCTCATTAAAGCGATAATTAAGGGAATCTTTTAAATAATTACCACAGCCCATTCGAAGCCTATTGAAACCTACAGAGTTTATGTTTTTTTGCGGATTGCAGCTTGCTATGTATAGCTTTATTAATGTCATATACTTCCTATTCCTGGTTATTGAAAATCTTGTATTTTATAAAATGATTTTTACATCTATTTGAAATGTTTGCCCATTATCAACGGGTTTGAACATCTCTTAGTCTATATAGGCAGACTAATGTGTCCCTTGATTTTGATTATAGTTTAGCTATATATTCGGTTGTGAGGTTACTTCCCTTCTTCTTTACCTACTATTGTTATATTATAATAAAGTTGGTAATAGGATATTCAAATTAATTATTAGTATGAATTGTACCCATTCTTAATGAATGATAGCCTTTCCAATATTTGACTATTACGTATTATCATTACCTATAGAAACAGATTCTAATAATGGATAGAACCAACAGTTAAGTAATTGATACATCCCCCACGGCGATTTTCCTTATTGATTTCCCCGGTTTCTTACATTAAGTATATCTTTGACCAGGTGTTTCATTTCTTACAATAAAAAAATTGCGAAATAATTAAATATCTTTATTTAACTAATAAGCATAGAATGTAATTACAATATTATTGGTTCATTTTGTGTAATACAATCGTATCTACCTACATAAGTATTGACTGAATATTAGTATCTCGACACATTAATTTAGTTTAAATTGTTTTTTTTTGTTTTTTGTTACTTTACATGATTAGTAATTTCACGAGATACTGTGGAAATAAATTGGTTATATAATTTTTTGAATTAGCAAAAAATTAAGAAACGAAATAAAATAAAAATACAATATTACGTAAGAGTACGGAGAGATCGTCCGCTCTTCACTACCACACGGCATAAAATTACGAGATCTCGCCGCGGCGTTACATATTTATTTTTAAAGCTGCCATCCACACAAATCAAATCTACCTTACATTTTCATAATAATTAGTAAGAATATTATAACTGTAGTTTATAATAAGAAAGCGCTTTGAACTGCATTCATACAAGCGAATAGCGACTGTCCATAATAAAGAAACATGTGAAAAGCTTGTAATAATATAACCGATGTGTACCCTCATTATTTATGTGTACTGAATAAATGACCCCTTGTTCCACATGTTACCGATATGGGATACAGAATACTCATATTTCGAGATACGCTTCGACAGAGCGAGTTTAGTTCGACTTAGGGTTCTCTTTATTTCTCAATATGTTAAAGGATAGCTTCCACAACAAGTAAATGGTGGTAATTTATTTATTTATTTATTTAAGATATGCAAACTTCACAACACATTTAAAAACTGTAAAATAATCACAATATAATTCCAAAGTGCCAATTATGAAGTAGGACATAAATTACATTTTATAATTATACCTAACGATAATGACAAGTGTGTATGAATGTATTTAAAATTAGTTTACCAAGTATTATGTGTATGGTTGTGTTTGTTTGTGTGTGGGTGTGTATGTGTGTTAATTAACATGTGTGCGCATGTGTTTAGGTTTCCTGTAATTACTCCTGAACTAACCTTTTAGAGACCGACTTGAGAAACTGCATTCGACTTAGGTGGAAAATATCAATATCATTGAAGAGCTTATTGTACTGTGTAGTACACCTATAAAGGGTGGAGTTTTGAACATATGTATGCTTTACAGAAGAAATGGCGAATAAAGTGGGGTTCCTAGTATGCTTACTAGGCACTCGCAGATATAATTTACTTAAGAGTTCAGGGCAATCTATTATTGAGTTGAGTAAATCATATAGAAAACGCATATCGTTTATGATTCGACGGTATTTTAGTGACAAAATGTTATAGTGCTTTAAGTTATTATTGTACTCCATGGGATGGTTCTTACCTTTAAAATTAAGAAATTTTAAAAACTTATTTTGAATATTTTCCAACCTGTTATTATGTATAATGAAAGCTGGTGACCATATTGATGACGCATATTCTAAGCAGCTTCTCACATAAGAAAAATAAAGAATTTTAAGTGGTAGAATTTTGTTGAATGGCTCTGTGACTCTAAATATAAATCCTAACATTTTGATGGCATTTTGATGAATAAAGTCGTAATGAAGATTGTACAGTAACTTCGAGTCTATCATAATCCCCAGATCTTTCACACAATTAACACTTTGGATTGGCAAGTGATTTAAAGAATAACTGTAATTAATTTGACGAAGTTTACGTGTGAAAGTTATAGAATTACATTTCTTTATATTAAGATCCAGTTTGTTTATTTGACAATAGTCACAGAGTCGATCCAGATCCTGCTGAAGGAGAAGGCAGTCATTAATACTACGAATAACCTTGAAAATTTTAGTATCGTCCGCATACATAAGGCATTCAGCATGTTTAAAACAGGAAGATATATCAGAGACATACACATTAAACAGCAACGGACCGAGGTGTGATCCCTGCGGGATACCGGATGGAATTTTTTCAAAGCGTGAAATGTGTACACCTACGCGCACTGCTTGATGTCTATTAGAACCATAAGAAGCGAACCATCTCAATAAATCACCATGTATACCGACACTCGAAAGCTTTTGCACCAAAATATCGTGATTAATTCTGTCGAAACATTTGGAATAGTCAGTGTATACGGCATTAACCTGGTAACCCTAGTCCATTCCAGACGCTATATAACCTGAGTACACAGCTAAATAAGTTTGAGTCGACCTTTTTTTCATAAATCCATGTTGAGTCGCGGGGATAGACGTAGCTAAAAAATTGTATATCTGGTCGTGAACTAATAATTCAAATAATTTACTGAACACTGAGAGTAATGAAATCGGACGGTAATTTTCTACATTTGATCTAGACCCGGATTTATATATTGGTGTTATAAAAGCCTCTTTCCACTTACTTGGAAAATAACCCAATGTTAGTGATTTGTTAAATAGTATAGTAAGAGGAACGACCAAGGCCTCACTACATTGCCTAACGAAAAAAGAAGGGATGTTGTCGGTTCCTGCACCTTTATTAGGGTCAGTTAACTTTAAGTATTTGTGTACTAAGCTTGGAGATAAATTTAAAGAGCCTATTCTGCTCAAAGAATTAGTTTTGGAAGAGTGATTCACAGAGCGTTGGGTATTATTACTTGTGTAAACAGATTGAAAATAGTCTAAGAATAGATTACACGTGTCCTCACCATCATTTGCGTTGCCTAACGAAAAAAGAAGGGATGTTGTCGGTTCCTGCACCTTTATTAGGGTCAGTTAACTTTAAGTATTTGTGTACTAAGCTTGGAGATAAATTTAAAGAGCCTATTCTGCTCAAAGAATTAGTTTTGGAAGAGTGATTCACAGAGCGTTGGGTATTATTACTTGTGTAAACAGATTGAAAATAGTCTAAGAATAGATTACACGTGTCCTCACCATCATTTGCGGATAAGGTCCCATAACTTACATGTGCAGGAAATGATTGCGACTTTTTTAAATTTTTAACATAGTTCCAGAACTCCTTGGGATTACTTTGGATTGAGAGTTCACATTTCTTAATATAATTTTTCCAGCAAAGATTTTGCATTTTTTTATACCGTGATCTTAGGAGTGAGAAACTGTGATAATCTGAAAGTAATCCAAACTTTTTCCATTTTTGGTGGTATTTATATTTTTCCTTAATAATATGCATAAGTGGCCGTGAGTACCATATCGGTATATTTTTACTGGTCCTAAGATAGCGGGGCACGTATTTATCAATAGCTAATTTTATTCTTTCGTAGAAAATATTAAGAGCGTTATCAATGGATTCCTTACCCAAATCACAATCCCAGTTATAAGCGCTCAAGTTCGAATTTATGTTGTGGTAGTCGGCTTGTCTGAATTTATAAACAAAATGCTGCGGATATTTTAGTACCTTAAGGTTTATATTTGGGAATTGAATTTCTAAAGCTGGATGATGAGGTAGATCTTCCTTTACTATTGGGGACAGTGATCTGGTTACAACTGCATGAGTATTGCCAAACACCAAATCTAAAAATCGATTATTATCATTTTTAATTGTATTGTATTGACTCAAACCCCATTCCGATAGTAGGTCAACAAATTCTTTTTGACAGTCACTAAGACTACCGGAAGAATGAGTTAAACGACCGGGATCATCGAAAATCCAAGTGATATTGGGTAGATTAAAGTCACCCAAGATTAAAATATTATCATCACGGATACCTGTGATACTACAACTTTGTAAATAAATGTTGAGCGATGATAAAAGACTGTCTCTAGATGACTCTGTCCCTGGCAAGTAAACACAGATAATGTGAAAATTACATTCGCTCCGTAGAGCACGGGCTTCAATTTTTAGGTGTAAAAACTCGCAAGTACCAGGGTCGTCACTGCATAGTGGATAGACACGATGTGCGTTTAATTCACGGCGCACCAAAAACATATCTCCCCCGCCAACCTGCCTTGAATTGCCTGATTTAAGAGGATTAACGGTACGATCGCGACGATGCACATCGTATCGTGCATCTGATACCTCAGCATCATTGACGCCTTCCAACAGCCATGTTTCACAAATAGCAATGATATCGTAATCGTGGTTTAAAAGACCTAGTCGAAATTCTAAGGTTTTACCTCTAATACTACGGGCGTTTTGAAAAAATACGGTAAGCTTATTTTGTTTCATTTTATCAGATAAATAACTGTTAAGTTAAAATTCATTGTGTTAATTTTAAGTTCGGCTCCAAATATTATAATAAAAGATTTTTTAGTACAGGATATATGAGTATGTGACATGTATTGTGTTGTGTTACTGTAGTTGTAATTTATGTATTGTAAGTGAAGTATAACTTGTATAGTATGTGAG
Organism: Saturnia japonica; assembly: GCA_033032175.1. Taxonomy (NCBI): domain Eukaryota; kingdom Metazoa; phylum Arthropoda; class Insecta; order Lepidoptera; family Saturniidae; genus Saturnia; species Saturnia japonica. The sequence goes on along the minus strand of CM065308.1, from coordinate 956,984 downwards.
TTAGTTAAACAATTACTTGGTAATAACATTAAAATTAACATATTTGAGTACGTATTACGAGTAGTTCCAAAGCAATTCATGAAGCAGAATTGGTCGTCTGGCGAAGGCATGATGATGCAGGCTGACTTGATCCTTTGACTTGCAAACTTTCTAGATTTTCTTCGTTGTGAATCCGAATGGCTGGGAAATTGTCGTTCCTTCTTACATATATTTTTGTGTTTCGCGTCCATACATAACGAAACCCCAATTCTTTACAAACGACCCTGGTATTATTTAGTAGATTTTTGTTTTGACGCGTAAGATGTTCATTTATGTATATTTGTCGTTCCTCGCCAGGAATCCCTATGTTTTTACTAGAAAAACCTCTATTTTTACGAGCATGGTTAAGTAACTCATCTTTCTTCTTAATAGAGTTGAACTTTACTATGATGGACTTTGGTTTTGTTACAGTATTGTTACGTGGTATAATGCGCGCTGCAAAGAGTATATCGTCATTGGTCATCTGTACTTCTAGAAATTTTGATATGGACATTACAATTTGGGTAAGATTTTCGGTTTTTCTCTCGGGAATTCCGTAAATTTCCACATTATTAAATCTAGCACGTTGTTCTACTTTCATTTAGATCATTTTTTACAGAATCTAAAATTTGTATTTTGATTTTCAGAATATTATTGTCGTTTTCTAATTTTTTCATATTTTGTTCAAAATTATTGATTGTCTTCTGGAAGGTGTCATGTTGTTCTGACAAATACTTAACACTGTCTTGGAGTGGAGTAATCGAAACCGTTAGAAGGTCGCAATTATCAGTTAAATTAGATATAAATTTCAAAACTTTCTCTACTTTTAGATCGAGTGATGATAACGATACATCGATTTTAGCCATCATATCCGTTTTAAAATTATTAAGTTCGGACTTTTGTTGTTTTAATATATTATCCAATCCTGATTGAAGGAGATTCTATATATCATTCAACGAAACTGCTCCCACCACCGCTGTTGACTCACTATCTCGAATTTCTTTATTCGAGATCGATTTATTGCAGCAAGGTCCCCGCCATGAGGCTTTTTTAGCAGAAGTCATTTTCCTAAAATTTGTTTCCCTGATGCCACCACAATTGAAATGGTATAGTTTTTTGCAGTTGCAACATGTAACGTCCTCGTTGTCATAAATTGTATCTGAACACTTGCAACATACCATTTTGTTATATTTCCTACTAAAAATATATTTATTTTAAAAACCCGGCAACACCGGTGATATCGATAGTAGATATTATGGCTGGTTATTTGTCTATGATTATGGCTTTTTATTTGTCACTGAATGACTGATACAAATGACATTGACAGATTACAAGATGACAACTGTCAAGTACGTAAGGAGAAGATACACTGTTTCTGAAGGTATTCAAAAATAATAGACTTTGAAGGTAATTTAATTATTTTTTTTACTAAAGTTTTGATTAAATTTCACTTGATTAACTAATGATTACCTTGATATAACACTGTTACAGGTTTACAAGTCCTCAAACCACAGTTCAACAATGTTTATGTACACCAATAACTGTTTACTGATCGAAATATCGAATAAATTCGTAGCGGCACTCTTACACACACTCAGTCAATGAAGTCTTGGGTGTAATGGGTTACTAAGCTTTCGAATAATAATAATAATAAAGCTTTATTGAATTTCATGCAAAAAATTACGATACTATAGTTAAACAAAAGAAAATTATAAATTTAAATAATTTTTGTATGGAACCCCTTCGGGTAAAAGCCTTCTCTAAGGTATGCCACTTTTTCTATCTTTGGCTGTGTTTAGTCAACCTCGTCCCGCTACTGTCGCTATTTCATCCACCAATCTAGTACGCAGGCGGCATCTCGCTCTTCTTCCTCGTGGCAGTCCATCTGTTGTCGTTATGCCTAGCCACGTGACCTGCCCACTTCCATTTCTTTTGTAGCGAGAAAGTTAGAACGTCCGTAATTTTGGTTTTCTTGCGGATTTCCGCATTCCTCACTTTATCTTTGATTTTTAAACCCATGCTGCTTCTTTCCATTCGCCTTTGAGTGGTCTGGATTTTGATTCTTGTTTGGCATCGAACGACCAAGTTTGACACCCATAGGTTATAGACATGGTAAAATAGCTACATCGATGGCTATTTTTTTACAACGGTAATTGCGATTCGATAGCTTTCGTATACTATAGACTTAAAAAAAATCCCATAATTGTGATACGGTAGTGTCCGATTATTTCCATCATACATGAAGTGTAACACTCGCCACAAGGGCGCTTAGGCGTAGTTTGTCGAGTACCAAGCAGACTGGTACATTACCTGAAGGGGTATCAACCACCATACACATAGTGATAAACCCGTCAGTGATTCTCTTTTGGTTTGTCGCAATTTTGGAATGACGGCGACCGATTTTATCTCAGTGCTATTTGGATATGTTGGCATCAGGGAGAACGCCATAATATGGCCGTGTTACCTGTTTAAAAAAATACTGATACAATATGGTTTACTAACATGTACTAAGTAGCTTTTGCCGTGGTAGGTTCAAGTTTGGCTCCCAACGGTATCATTTCTCGCCGTTGGTTCCCCTGGATTCCGGTAAACTAAATATCAGATTTAAATACCGTAAAAATGTGCAGAGAAGCTCATTCAAATAAGTAAAATTTGAAACCTTTTTATATATGTCCAGTTTATAAAACCTTTACATAATGAAAACCGGATTTTAGCCGAATGAAACCGGTTTTTAGCCTTATAAAAAACTGGGCAATCCCATTGAAAGGCTCATTTTAAATGTTTACAGAACCGTCCGTTATGGAAATGAACAGAGTCGAGCTATACTTTGATGTTGATTTTGGAAGGTCGATAAACACACAACGCACTTTTTTTTAATCATGAAATTAAAGTACCTACTTAAAATGTCATATAATTATTATCTCGCTTAGTTAAAATTGGCAAGAATTCGTCTCATGGTAGTTGCCGCTAATCTAAACTATACTAGTGTCGCTTACAGACATTTGCGATGTCAGTACAGAAGCAAAAAATCTTATAGCGTATTTAATTTCTTTAATAAAATGTCCAAGAAACATTTATAACAAATTTAAACAAACAACACTGGATGTTGTAATAACTATTTACCTTAATATATGAAATATGATAATAATACAAACTTTCTCCAACCTTCACAGTTTTACCAATGACTTCTATGTTATATAGAATCGCTGTTATTGTCTAAGCCTTAAATATAAGTACACTTGAACGAACGCAACAAGATAGCTACTCCGTGTTATGATGAAAATTCTGCTCGTTATTAGTATAACTGAGTTTCATATGATTAGCATATTTCGTAAGTTCTTAAAATATAATATTTGTCATAAATAAAAGTACAGAGACATGTTATTATTTCCACCATACTCACTCTTTATTAGAATCATGTTAATGCTAGTAGAACTACCAATTACTCTACTCCAGATTAAAACGTTCATGCCCTAACAGTTCGCATTTCAGCTAAACTCATCGAATTTGTAAATTTATAATTGTAGTTATAAATTGTTCATCTAGTAGAATATAATTTCTTTATATCCTTAAAAAGTGTTATATATGTGTAAAGAAAATATATTTCTTTAATTCTATTTTAAGTTTTGTAGGTTTAATATGTTTAGTAGTGTAGGTTGTATATAGTTTATCTATTATTAAAAAGAATATTGTGACATACAAAAGGTGACAGATGTGTCAAATATTAAAATGAATTGTAAAACTAAAGAAAGGACATGTAACTAAGAAAATTAAACTTTTAATGTCGTTTCTTTGTTTACATGTTGGTTTATTAACATGATACTATTATTTAGTGTAAATTAGTATAAAATAATAATTAATTATTAAATTTAATGAAATAAAACTTTGTTTACAGAACAACGCTTACAGTTTATTTTACATGTCGAAGTAAATGACTATAGTGGTCTTATATATGTACCTACGTTGTTCGCACATTGGAAGCAATGCTCATATAATGTTTTCGCTTAGTTTCAATTTCCGCGTAACTCGATCGATTCATCAAGTTATTTTTAAAATATTCAGTCGCTTGTTAAAACGGCTGGGATCGACTATTGTGCTAGATTTGTTGATTACATATAAGTGGTTATTTCTTGTATTCATTATGCTGACGGCAACATAATATATTAATTTCTTGTTCGTGCTCACAATCGTCTGAAACTTCACTATTACTAAAAAATGATCTCCAGCTAAAATATTTGTTGTCCGCCTTCTAGATAAACATTCATTTCTAATAAGTTTTTTATTTATTTATTTAATATAAGTTACTATTGTTAATATCATTAATTACCACTGAAGTATATGTGCTTATGCAATGTTAATTAATGATCCGGTTGAACATTTCTAATCGGACAAAATGCGGTCTTATTGCTGGCAGCAATCTCTTCCAGGCTATCTTTGGATGAATATGTTATTGTAAATGTGATTGCATGTGGTCTGCTTTCTTTTATAGATGTATGTATTGAAATTCAAGTGAAGGCGGATTCACATTTATCATTAGTGTAAGTAATGGTGAACGCAAGTTCAAGGTCGGTGCAAGATCGACCCGAATGTACGGGTATTAGAATGTAGATAGGTTTATTTTCGAAATTCGCATATGTGCTCGTGTACTAATTTGAACTGAATTAATGCCTTCGATTTTTCTGCGTGTCAAATTGCTAATATATCGTGAGTTGTTTTGGTGGCCGAGTCCGTGAATTATGAGAAAAATTTCACTATAAACCGTCACATGGTGTTTTAAAACAAGAGGTTATATATAAGAGCTTTGTGCCATTTAATTCATTTTCGAGTAAAGTTACTTATGAATCAGTCTTATGTATAATTTATGCTTTTAAAAATACCTTCGGAAGCGCGCCCGATTTTTAACTACCTACAAACAATAGTCATGAAATTACCGTATTTAGTAACATCATAGTATTTTTTACTACTCGACTAGCTTGCTATAAGTTGAAATTATGTAGCCTAGCAGCAATAAGTCCTATCCTGCAGCTACATTTGAGATCTAACAACCATTACAGAATTAACATATTAAATTCTCTATTTGTTTAAATGGTCACCTAGCATCGATTTTAGTTTACGCGAAGCGCTTTCGAAAAATATACGTAGCGATATTTCTGGAAAGTTATAACTTGCGTTTGTACTTAAACGCAAATTGCTAAATCAAGCCAAATGAAATACCTACATAAAATCCTTATTTTTACTATACCTATTACTAAAATGCTCGATATTACAATACTTGAATTTAAAAAAAAACACTAACGAAGCGACAGCATGTCGTATCTCGCTTATTGTATCCTCTGTGCATCCAATTTGTGACACGAATCTCTTTGAAACATTGATTTAAAACTTCAATTAATTCATATAGTTTAAAAATAACAAAAATGCTGTACAATATTTATTCTCGAGTTTACTTTTCATCTCGTGACTCCCGAAGCAACCAATTTACGAAATATTCCAACATCAACGTTTGATATTAATTTACGTTTATTCACATGCCCTATTTATCTGGTTCTGGGCTTGTGAATACCGGTTCTGATTATTTATTACATATCAATGTGTTTTCATACGATCGACACGTCACGTCGCGTCGTAATTTTGCTTTTTGTTTTAAATATTACGAGAAGTCCTCTTTCATAAGTTCATAATAAAGGTCAAATCTAAGTATTAGCTTTGTTAGTATGTGTCAAATCTAGTAACTGAATTTTAAAACAATTATTCCCAACCGATTGAACTGAAATTTTGCATACACGTTTTAGTTTAGAGGACAATGTAATTAAGTAATTTTATTATAAGTTTTGTAAAGGACTAAAACTCGCCTTTCTTTTTAAAAACCTCCTACGGACGGTCAACTACGTAATTTGTGTATGTATTGTATATGTGTAGTATATATGTATTATATATGTCTTATATATATTATGTTTTGGTGTTGATATTTTATTTATATATTGTGATATTAAATAGATTAAACATAATTTCAAAACACCCTTACCTTTTACACCTACCAACATTTATCTCTGCATCACCTAATGGTTGACTGGCAGAGAATGCTTTAGGCATTAAGTCCGCCATTGCGTATTTACGCATAATGTGTAAATAAATAAATAAATAAAACAATGCATGGTTAGCTAAGTGACGACATTCTAAATTCAATACGGCGGACTAAGAGCTAGGACCTATGAGCTATGGATGTCAGGCCAGTTATTTTTTATGCACTTGTAGCGCATATTATAGGGGAATTTATATAAAATTACTTTCATATGCGTTACAAGATTTTCAAACTATTGAGTTATTACGTAAAAGCTTGTTTTCAAAAAGTTTTTTTATTAATTTTTAAAGTGAAAACATCTTTAGCCGCGTTGAGCGATTTTTGGTAGAGGAAAAACTCATGAGTTCGCGCGACCTTCGCGTCAACGATGACTTCAACATGCTCGTGAAGTATTGCGCTTGCGTCAGACTAGCGACGTGTATTGCAGCGGCCTGTGTACCTACATGTATACGCATATATACACTAAAACATTATACATATTGGACTGTATCACATGTGTAACTGGCTTTTATGATGGGTAAAATCTTGTATTTATGCAATAATTCTGACTTTATTTAAGATTGAGTGCTACCACACCTAAAACTAAAAAGATTGGCTCACGACTGATTTTAAACCTGAACGCGATAGTCTGGTTGGCATTACAAAATACACTAACATCACGCTATGGTTCATCAGGCGTCATTGAATTGTAGGCGAACCGATGACTTGGTGTCCGAACATGCTAACATTGATCTATCATCCCTTCAAAATGATAAAATCAAATAAATAATTGATAAAAAAACACACAATTATTTATATTAATTTCTAATGATAGTCCAATATTTTTATTTCGATATTGAAATCTAACGAACTAGAAATAATCGATCTGTTGCTGGGTGTTACGTTTCAATTATAGATTTAGCAAAGCTCATAACCAATTTATCCACTTTCAAACAATTATTAGTATGAATATTTAATGATATACCATTTCTATTCGGTGAATACCTGAATATGTCATATTTTAAAACCAAATTTACTAAACCTATCTAGACCTAATATAATCTGTATCATCTATACCAATATTGTAAAGAGGAGGTTTGATTTTTTTTTGTTTGTAGTGGATAAACTCAAAAATGAATGGACCGATTTCAAAAATTCTTTCAACCTATATAAAGCTACAGTATCAGCGAGCAACATAGGCTACATTATAATTTTATTCCTCATAAAAATATCGATAATTTTACACAAAGTATAAAAAATTGGCTACACGGGTACGTTGGCGATGTTTGTTGTATAAACTTAACACGGGTGAAACCGTGGGGCACAGCTAGTAATATAATAAAGCAGAAGAGTTTTTATGTTTGTTTGTTTGCTTAAACTCTGTAATCCCTGGAAGAACCTGTCAGATTTGAAAAATTATTCTTGTATATTATAGCTAGATTCACGAGAAATGCCATATAACATTCAGCTACACCTCTCAGATGGTCTTTAATGTTGATTTTTATTAGGTAAGTCGGAACACAAAGCGCACCCAAATTGCTTTATCCGCTTACGCTGACATAATGGTCAGTGAAACGTAAATATAATGTTCTATAAAAATATAGGTCCTTAGTAATTCAAAAAAAAAATCGCCAATACCATATGCCTATATCTTATAAATAAGCCACAATAAGGTATTTCGTGACAAAAGTTTGTTGAAAATTAAAAAGTGACTTATTACCTTTATTTTTAGACATGGCATGTTAATCCTTACCAAAGAAAGTTACTTCATCGTAAAGACAATTTTATGAAGTTAAATTTTGCTCTATAAAGTATGTTATTTGGACACATAGTTTAGGAGATAATGAAATATTAAAATAATTTTCACTTGCGGGAAGAACAATTGTGTTAGGCTACAAGGGTGCATTGGTCTTGCGGTGTTTGTCTTATATATATTAATTAACACGGGTGAAGTTGTGTGGCACAGCTAGTGGGCTATAAGATACAAAAAGATTTTTTGAAAATTATTTATTGAATATTAGTACAGAAATAGCAGCTTATATACTAGTTGAAAATTATATGCAAATTAAATTGGAAACAGCAATGGAATACACGCATATACATAACTAAATCGGTTAAATTTGAATTGCTTCATCGCAGGCAATAACTACGTCGGAACTGCGCGTTTTGCCTAATAGGATTTATTGACAAACGCATTAGCGACAACCATGCCGTTGCTATAGTAACCAATTATACATATCTCGTAACCAATAGTTATAATTTTATTGCTCTATGTACGCCTAATACGATATAGCGTCATGATAAACTAAACAGTGATTTGATATCATATTTATAAATTCAATATAATATCAATTTCAATATTAAATATAGCAATATTTTTTCTTTTGAAATAAATTTCTATTTTGGCGCGTTTAGGAGAGGTTAATGTTTTTTATAATTTTGTCTTTCTTTCTATGTAGGCAATTTTGCCAATGTCAAGTGTGACAAATGCACGTTATAAAATTTAGTTGTCAAATGTTCGGTAAACTGTAGAATAACCCAGAAAAAGGATACATTGACACAAAATAAAACAGTCCTAAATTTATACATAATAATTGTTATGGGAACTGCAGGGGTAATATAAAACTACATAATATGTTAAACATATGAATAAAAAGAATAACTATAATCTTTATAAACACTAACAAAGGACACGTTACAATTTTATATTATTACGATAAAGGCAAAAAATATTTCAATAAAAGTAGAATTATATAAATTATGTAAATATTGTATTGGCATTAGTATGACGAGGTATATTAGAAGGAATAAGATCGTATAAGGAACTAGATAGTTTAGTCATGAATCCCTCGTCAAGAGCGCAATCGCAAGGAGAGTGGCCACCGACATGTATTTTAAAATTTAAAGCTCCGTGCACAAAATGTGACAGAAGTACCCATTATCAAGTTAGCCACCAATGATCATAGCATAGATTAAAAATAGGTTGTAGCTCGTACTACAACCAACGCGGAAACCAATAATTAATCTATGGATATTAATGTAAATTAATTTAACTATTTTTATTTACATTGTATAAAATGAAATTTAACTTTGTAGTATAAATAAACATTGTTTAACATTATATATATTCTCTTTATTTTAAAATAAGGTTTGTTTGAACAAATTTTAATTATTTTATACCAAACGGATACAGAAAGGTCGGCCGCTCTGTGGTGTCGGAGGAGAACAGAGAACATATATTGTACAGAAAGGATTACAAATGAGGAAGTGTTAAGAACGGTTGACGAGGAAAGACACTTGTTGTGAAACATAGATAACAGAAGAGGATAGATGATTGAACAATTGATACGGTACGACAAGTTCTTTAAACGAATTTTAGAAGAAAAAATTGAAGGAAATCGAGGTAGGGGAAACCCTAGATGAAGCCTTTTCCAACAAGTGAAGGTTGAAGTGGTAGTTGTGTCTTATCAAGAGGTCCAAACAAAGGCAGTAAATTATTGTTACACGTCTAAAACAAATAAGCGAGGCAAATCAATGTATCTGTATTATCATTATATTAATACGTAAAGCAAAAACTTTGTACCCCTTTTTATGCGTATTGCGTGCACGGAAGACTGCTCATGGTTAATGTTTTTAAAGCGACTTTTTAATCATAGACTATTTTCCATTTGATATTTGCAGTATGAACCTAAACAATGAATATTATATTACTTGCTGTCACTTTTCATTGAGTGACAATGTCAATATTTTGGGGATCTAAGTTCAATGGCATTGGTTGATTTAGGATTGCAGTATTCATTTATTAATTAAATATATTAATAATACATATTATAGAAAAGTTTTAGCTTTCTGCACTCTTTTTTCATATAAACTTCAACCATGCCAAATCTCACAGTCTTCCGTGCACGCAATACGCTTAAAAAGGGGTAGAAAATTTTTGCTTCACGTATTAATATAATGATAAAAGCAACCAATTTACGAAATATTCCAACATCAACGTTTGATATTAATTTACGTTTATTCACATGCCCTATTTATCTGGTTCTGGGCTTGTGAATACCGGTTCTGATTATTTATTACATATCAATGTGTTTTCATACGATCGACACGTCACGTCGCGTCGTAATTTTGCTTTTTGTTTTAAATATTACGAGAAGTCCTCTTTCATAAGTTCATAATAAAGGTCAAATCTAAGTATTAGCTTTGTTAGTATGTGTCAAATCTAGTAACTGAATTTTAAAACAATTATTCCCAACCGATTGAACTGAAATTTTGCATACACGTTTTAGTTTAGAGGACAATGTAATTAAGTAATTTTATTATAAGTTTTGTAAAGGACTAAAACTCGCCTTTCTTTTTAAAAACCTCCTACGGACGGTCAACTACGTAATTTGTGTATGTATTGTATATGTGTAGTATATATGTATTATATATGTCTTATATATATTATGTTTTGGTGTTGATATTTTATTTATATATTGTGATATTAAATAGATTAAACATAATTTCAAAACACCCTTACCTTTTACACCTACCAACATTTATCTCTGCATCACCTAATGGTTGACTGGCAGAGAATGCTTTAGGCATTAAGTCCGCCATTGCGTATTTACGCATAATGTGTAAATAAATAAATAAATAAAACAATGCATGGTTAGCTAAGTGACGACATTCTAAATTCAATACGGCGGACTAAGAGCTAGGACCTATGAGCTATGGATGTCAGGCCAGTTATTTTTTATGCACTTGTAGCGCATATTATAGGGGAATTTATATAAAATTACTTTCATATGCGTTACAAGATTTTCAAACTATTGAGTTATTACGTAAAAGCTTGTTTTCAAAAAGTTTTTTTATTAATTTTTAAAGTGAAAACATCTTTAGCCGCGTTGAGCGATTTTTGGTAGAGGAAAAACTCATGAGTTCGCGCGACCTTCGCGTCAACGATGACTTCAACATGCTCGTGAAGTATTGCGCTTGCGTCAGACTAGCGACGTGTATTGCAGCGGCCTGTGTACCTACATGTATACGCATATATACACTAAAACATTATACATATTGGACTGTATCACATGTGTAACTGGCTTTTATGATGGGTAAAATCTTGTATTTATGCAATAATTCTGACTTTATTTAAGATTGAGTGCTACCACACCTAAAACTAAAAAGATTGGCTCACGACTGATTTTAAACCTGAACGCGATAGTCTGGTTGGCATTACAAAATACACTAACATCACGCTATGGTTCATCAGGCGTCATTGAATTGTAGGCGAACCGATGACTTGGTGTCCGAACATGCTAACATTGATCTATCATCCCTTCAAAATGATAAAATCAAATAAATAATTGATAAAAAAACACACAATTATTTATATTAATTTCTAATGATAGTCCAATATTTTTATTTCGATATTGAAATCTAACGAACTAGAAATAATCGATCTGTTGCTGGGTGTTACGTTTCAATTATAGATTTAGCAAAGCTCATAACCAATTTATCCACTTTCAAACAATTATTAGTATGAATATTTAATGATATACCATTTCTATTCGGTGAATACCTGAATATGTCATATTTTAAAACCAAATTTACTAAACCTATCTAGACCTAATATAATCTGTATCATCTATACCAATATTGTAAAGAGGAGGTTTGATTTTTTTTTGTTTGTAGTGGATAAACTCAAAAATGAATGGACCGATTTCAAAAATTCTTTCAACCTATATAAAGCTACAGTATCAGCGAGCAACATAGGCTACATTATAATTTTATTCCTCATAAAAATATCGATAATTTTACACAAAGTATAAAAAATTGGCTACACGGGTACGTTGGCGATGTTTGTTGTATAAACTTAACACGGGTGAAACCGTGGGGCACAGCTAGTAATATAATAAAGCAGAAGAGTTTTTATGTTTGTTTGTTTGCTTAAACTCTGTAATCCCTGGAAGAACCTGTCAGATTTGAAAAATTATTCTTGTATATTATAGCTAGATTCACGAGAAATGCCATATAACATTCAGCTACACCTCTCAGATGGTCTTTAATGTTGATTTTTATTAGGTAAGTCGGAACACAAAGCGCACCCAAATTGCTTTATCCGCTTACGCTGACATAATGGTCAGTGAAACGTAAATATAATGTTCTATAAAAATATAGGTCCTTAGTAATTCAAAAAAAAAATCGCCAATACCATATGCCTATATCTTATAAATAAGCCACAATAAGGTATTTCGTGACAAAAGTTTGTTGAAAATTAAAAAGTGACTTATTACCTTTATTTTTAGACATGGCATGTTAATCCTTACCAAAGAAAGTTACTTCATCGTAAAGACAATTTTATGAAGTTAAATTTTGCTCTATAAAGTATGTTATTTGGACACATAGTTTAGGAGATAATGAAATATTAAAATAATTTTCACTTGCGGGAAGAACAATTGTGTTAGGCTACAAGGGTGCATTGGTCTTGCGGTGTTTGTCTTATATATATTAATTAACACGGGTGAAGTTGTGTGGCACAGCTAGTGGGCTATAAGATACAAAAAGATTTTTTGAAAATTATTTATTGAATATTAGTACAGAAATAGCAGCTTATATACTAGTTGAAAATTATATGCAAATTAAATTGGAAACAGCAATGGAATACACGCATATACATAACTAAATCGGTTAAATTTGAATTGCTTCATCGCAGGCAATAACTACGTCGGAACTGCGCGTTTTGCCTAATAGGATTTATTGACAAACGCATTAGCGACAACCATGCCGTTGCTATAGTAACCAATTATACATATCTCGTAACCAATAGTTATAATTTTATTGCTCTATGTACGCCTAATACGATATAGCGTCATGATAAACTAAACAGTGATTTGATATCATATTTATAAATTCAATATAATATCAATTTCAATATTAAATATAGCAATATTTTTTCTTTTGAAATAAATTTCTATTTTGGCGCGTTTAGGAGAGGTTAATGTTTTTTATAATTTTGTCTTTCTTTCTATGTAGGCAATTTTGCCAATGTCAAGTGTGACAAATGCACGTTATAAAATTTAGTTGTCAAATGTTCGGTAAACTGTAGAATAACCCAGAAAAAGGATACATTGACACAAAATAAAACAGTCCTAAATTTATACATAATAATTGTTATGGGAACTGCAGGGGTAATATAAAACTACATAATATGTTAAACATATGAATAAAAAGAATAACTATAATCTTTATAAACACTAACAAAGGACACGTTACAATTTTATATTATTACGATAAAGGCAAAAAATATTTCAATAAAAGTAGAATTATATAAATTATGTAAATATTGTATTGGCATTAGTATGACGAGGTATATTAGAAGGAATAAGATCGTATAAGGAACTAGATAGTTTAGTCATGAATCCCTCGTCAAGAGCGCAATCGCAAGGAGAGTGGCCACCGACATGTATTTTAAAATTTAAAGCTCCGTGCACAAAATGTGACAGAAGTACCCATTATCAAGTTAGCCACCAATGATCATAGCATAGATTAAAAATAGGTTGTAGCTCGTACTACAACCAACGCGGAAACCAATAATTAATCTATGGATATTAATGTAAATTAATTTAACTATTTTTATTTACATTGTATAAAATGAAATTTAACTTTGTAGTATAAATAAACATTGTTTAACATTATATATATTCTCTTTATTTTAAAATAAGGTTTGTTTGAACAAATTTTAATTATTTTATACCAAACGGATACAGAAAGGTCGGCCGCTCTGTGGTGTCGGAGGAGAACAGAGAACATATATTGTACAGAAAGGATTACAAATGAGGAAGTGTTAAGAACGGTTGACGAGGAAAGACACTTGTTGTGAAACATAGATAACAGAAGAGGATAGATGATTGAACAATTGATACGGTACGACAAGTTCTTTAAACGAATTTTAGAAGAAAAAATTGAAGGAAATCGAGGTAGGGGAAACCCTAGATGAAGCCTTTTCCAACAAGTGAAGGTTGAAGTGGTAGTTGTGTCTTATCAAGAGGTCCAAACAAAGGCAGTAAATTATTGTTACACGTCTAAAACAAATAAGCGAGGCAAATCAATGTATCTGTATTATCATTATATTAATACGTAAAGCAAAAACTTTGTACCCCTTTTTATGCGTATTGCGTGCACGGAAGACTGCTCATGGTTAATGTTTTTAAAGCGACTTTTTAATCATAGACTATTTTCCATTTGATATTTGCAGTATGAACCTAAACAATGAATATTATATTACTTGCTGTCACTTTTCATTGAGTGACAATGTCAATATTTTGGGGATCTAAGTTCAATGGCATTGGTTGATTTAGGATTGCAGTATTCATTTATTAATTAAATATATTAATAATACATATTATAGAAAAGTTTTAGCTTTCTGCACTCTTTTTTCATATAAACTTCAACCATGCCAAATCTCACAGTCTTCCGTGCACGCAATACGCTTAAAAAGGGGTAGAAAATTTTTGCTTCACGTATTAATATAATGATAAAAGCAACCAATTTACGAAATATTCCAACATCAACGTTTGATATTAATTTACGTTTATTCACATGCCCTATTTATCTGGTTCTGGGCTTGTGAATACCGGTTCTGATTATTTATTACATATCAATGTGTTTTCATACGATCGACACGTCACGTCGCGTCGTAATTTTGCTTTTTGTTTTAAATATTACGAGAAGTCCTCTTTCATAAGTTCATAATAAAGGTCAAATCTAAGTATTAGCTTTGTTAGTATGTGTCAAATCTAGTAACTGAATTTTAAAACAATTATTCCCAACCGATTGAACTGAAATTTTGCATACACGTTTTAGTTTAGAGGACAATGTAATTAAGTAATTTTATTATAAGTTTTGTAAAGGACTAAAACTCGCCTTTCTTTTTAAAAACCTCCTACGGACGGTCAACTACGTAATTTGTGTATGTATTGTATATGTGTAGTATATATGTATTATATATGTCTTATATATATTATGTTTTGGTGTTGATATTTTATTTATATATTGTGATATTAAATAGATTAAACATAATTTCAAAAAACCCTTACCTTTTACACCTACCAACATTTATCTCTGCATCACCTAATGGTTGACTGGCAGAGAATGCTTTAGGCATTAAGTCCGCCATTGCGTATTTACGCATAATGTGTAAATAAATAAATAAATAAAACAATGCATGGTTAGCTAAGTGACGACATTCTAAATTCAATACGGCGGACTAAGAGCTAGGACCTATGAGCTATGGATGTCAGGCCAGTTATTTTTTATGCACTTGTAGCGCATATTATAGGGGAATTTATATAAAATTACTTTCATATGCGTTACAAGATTTTCAAACTATTGAGTTATTACGTAAAAGCTTGTTTTCAAAAAGTTTTTTTATTAATTTTTAAAGTGAAAACATCTTTAGCCGCGTTGAGCGATTTTTGGTAGAGGAAAAACTCATGAGTTCGCGCGACCTTCGCGTCAACGATGACTTCAACATGCTCGTGAAGTATTGCGCTTGCGTCAGACTAGCGACGTGTATTGCAGCGGCCTGTGTACCTACATGTATACGCATATATACACTAAAACATTATACATATTGGACTGTATCACATGTGTAACTGGCTTTTATGATGGGTAAAATCTTGTATTTATGCAATAATTCTGACTTTATTTAAGATTGAGTGCTACCACACCTAAAACTAAAAAGATTGGCTCACGACTGATTTTAAACCTGAACGCGATAGTCTGGTTGGCATTACAAAATACACTAACATCACGCTATGGTTCATCAGGCGTCATTGAATTGTAGGCGAACAGATGACTTGGTGTCCGAACATGCTAACATTGATCTATCATCCCTTCAAAATGATAAAATCAAATAAATAATTGATAAAAAAACACACAATTATTTATATTAATTTCTAATGATAGTCCAATATTTTTATTTCGATATTGAAATCTAACGAACTAGAAATAATCGATCTGTTGCTGGGTGTTACGTTTCAATTATAGATTTAGCAAAGCTCATAACCAATTTATCCACTTTCAAACAATTATTAGTATGAATATTTAATGATATACCATTTCTATTCGGTGAATACCTGAATATGTCATATTTTAAAACCAAATTTACTAAACCTATCTAGACCTAATATAATCTGTATCATCTATACCAATATTGTAAAGAGGAGGTTTGATTTTTTTTTGTTTGTAGTGGATAAACTCAAAAATGAATGGACCGATTTCAAAAATTCTTTCAACCTATATAAAGCTACAGTATCAGCGAGCAACATAGGCTACATTATAATTTTATTCCTCATAAAAATATCGATAATTTTACACAAAGTATAAAAAATTGGCTACACGGGTACGTTGGCGATGTTTGTTGTATAAACTTAACACGGGTGAAACCGTGGGGCACAGCTAGTAATATAATAAAGCAGAAGAGTTTTTATGTTTGTTTGTTTGCTTAAACTCTGTAATCCCTGGAAGAACCTGTCAGATTTGAAAAATTATTCTTGTATATTATAGCTAGATTCACGAGAAATGCCATATAACATTCAGCTACACCTCTCAGATGGTCTTTAATGTTGATTTTTATTAGGTAAGTCGGAACACAAAGCGCACCCAAATTGCTTTATCCGCTTACGCTGACATAATGGTCAGTGAAACGTAAATATAATGTTCTATAAAAATATAGGTCCTTAGTAATTCAAAAAAAAAATCGCCAATACCATATGCCTATATCTTATAAATAAGCCACAATAAGGTATTTCGTGACAAAAGTTTGTTGAAAATTAAAAAGTGACTTATTACCTTTATTTTTAGACATGGCATGTTAATCCTTACCAAAGAAAGTTACTTCATCGTAAAGACAATTTTATGAAGTTAAATTTTGCTCTATAAAGTATGTTATTTGGACACATAGTTTAGGAGATAATGAAATATTAAAATAATTTTCACTTGCGGGAAGAACAATTGTGTTAGGCTACAAGGGTGCATTGGTCTTGCGGTGTTTGTCTTATATATATTAATTAACACGGGTGAAGTTGTGTGGCACAGCTAGTGGGCTATAAGATACAAAAAGATTTTTTGAAAATTATTTATTGAATATTAGTACAGAAATAGCAGCTTATATACTAGTTGAAAATTATATGCAAATTAAATTGGAAACAGCAATGGAATACACGCATATACATAACTAAATCGGTTAAATTTGAATTGCTTCATCGCAGGCAATAACTACGTCGGAACTGCGCGTTTTGCCTAATAGGATTTATTGACAAACGCATTAGCGACAACCATGCCGTTGCTATAGTAACCAATTATACATATCTCGTAACCAATAGTTATAATTTTATTGCTCTATGTATGCCTAATACGATATAGCGTCATGATAAACTAAACAGTGATTTGATATCATATTTATAAATTCAATATAATATCAATTTCAATATTAAATATAGCAATATTTTTGCTTTTGAAATAAATTTCTATTTTGGCGCGTTTAGGAGAGGTTAATGTTTTTTTATAATTTTGTCTTTCTTTCTATGTAGGCAATTTTGCCAATGTCAAGTGTGACAAATGCACGTTATAGAATTTAGTTGTCAAATGTTCGGTGAAGTATAGAATAACCCAGAAAAAGGATACATTGACACAAAATAAAACAGTCACAAATTTATACATTATAATTGTTATGGGAACTGCAGGGGTAATATAAAACTACATAATATGTTAAACATATAAATAAAAAGAATAACTATAATCTTTATAAACACTAACAAAGGACACGTTACAATTTTATATTATTACGATAAAGGCAAAAAATATTTCAATAAAAGTAGAATTATATAAATTATGTAAATATTGTATTGGCATTAGTATGACGAGGTATATTAGAAGGAATAAGATCGTATAAGGAACTAGATAGTTTAGTCATGAATCCCTCGTCAAGAGCGCAATCGCAAGGAGAGTGGCCACCGACATGTATTTTAAAATTTAAAGCTCCGTGCACAAAATGTGACAGAAGTACCCATTATCAAGTTAGCCACCAATGATCATAGCATAGATTAAAAATAGGTTGTAGCTCGTACTACAACCAACGCGGAAACCAATAATTAATCTATGGATATTAATGTAAATTAATTTAACTATTTTTATTTACATTGTATAAAATGAAATTTAACTTTGTAGTATAAATAAACATTGTTTAACATTATATATATTCTCTTTATTTTAAAATAAGGTTTGTTTGAACAAATTTTAATTATTTTATACCAAACGGATACAGAAAGGTCGGCCGCTCTGTGGTGTCGGAGGAGAACAGAGAACATATATTGTACAGAAAGGATTACAAATGAGGAAGTGTTAAGAACGGTTGACGAGGAAAGACACTTGTTGTGAAACATAGATAACAGAAGAGGATAGATGATTGAACAATTGATACGGTACGACAAGTTCTTTAAACGAATTTTAGAAGAAAAAATTGAAGGAAATCGAGGTAGGGGAAACCCTAGATGAAGCCTTTTCCAACAAGTGAAGGTTGAAGTGGTAGTTGTGTCTTATCAAGAGGTCCAAACAAAGGCAGTAAATTATTGTTACACGTCTAAAACAAATAAGCGATGCAAATCAATGTATCTTTATTATCATTATATTAATACGTAAAGCAAAAACTTTGTACCCCTTTTTATGCGTATTGCGTGCACGGAAGACTGCTCATGGTTAATGTTTTTAAAGCGACTTTTTAATCATAGACTATTTTCCATTTGATATTTGCAGTATGAACCTAAACAATGAATATTATATTACTTGCTGTCACTTTTCATTGAGTGACAATGTCAATATTTTGGGGATCTAAGTTCAATGGCATTGGTTGATTTAGGATTGCAGTATTCATTTATTAATTAAATATATTAATAATACATATTATAGAAAAGTTTTAGCTTTCTGCACTCTTTTTTCATATAAACTTCAACCATGCCAAATCTCACAGTCTTCCGTGCACGCAATACGCTTAAAAAGGGGTAGAAAATTTTTGCTTCACGTATTAATATAATGATAAAAGCAAACATTTTACGAAATGAGTTTTATGTGACATTGTAGTTCATTGTCGCAACGTTTATCTTATCCTTTTCCAAGTTGTCCCACTATTAGTTCATTTATCTATGATAAATTGTAAATTGCCTTTTGTAATTCAATTTAGATGAATTACGAGGGGATGTTGTGATTTTCAGTGTTCGGTTCGTAACAGATATGCAAATTACCCTCGCTCTCTCTCTACGCTGCAAATTGTTTATTGTGTGTTGTGTGATCATTATATTAATAACAGAGAAACCAAAGTTTTTGAGTGTTCAGAGAGGAATACCCATCAATAGTTATTGTGGGCATTTTAAATGTTGCACCATTTACCTTACCGGGTAAGTCGTCAGTAAATTATCTAAAGCGTCATGTAGCTGAAGTTGTCAAGCGGTTAAATGTATTAAGAACTCTTAAGTGTGGCTGTCAAAACACATCGATAGGTTTTCTGTGGTGGCAGGCCAGGCGACCACTAAAGAATTCTCTACTACTATACTATAATTTTACAATGAATTTTTCCTTCTGATTATAGGATTTGAATCTTAAATCTGAACCAGTTGGTCAATATTATAAGTGCACGCTACAATAAGCCATTATCGCTTCTTGAAATGTATGTCAATCGACAATTTGAATGTGCAGTTTGTAAAGATTATATATAGATGTATTAAATATTTTATATATATCGAAAAAAATCCAGTTTCTGGAATAAGAAATAAGAGCAAAAACTTTGAGTCTCATACAAGTAACGGCTAAATTTGTTTCTTGTCGTTGGTTACGAGATAACTAACGTTTATCTAGAAACGAGGGTGAGCAAAAAAAATTTTTTTTAATAATATTAATGGCAAAATATAATTTATCATTACTCAGATCAATCCCATTGAACTCAATAGATTAATATTTTATATTGGCTACAAAAAATTGTAGTCGAAAGTGTTGTTCAGAAACCTCAGTTTAACAGAACTGAGTGATTGTACCAATCGCTAAAATTCTTTTAAATTTATTTGTCTAGGTTTAATTTTAATATTATAGTTTTAAAACATAATAACAGTGATATTGATTGAAATATTATTATATTATTATAAATACAATTTAAAAAATTGATTGCAAATTGACTTGATATACCGGCAAAATCTAGTTTCGGGAACATAAATGTAATATAAATATTGTAAAGACTAATTCAAAATGTAGACAAATTGTGGAGCTCATAAATTAAGAAACCGCGAGCGACTCAATTAATTAGAAGGACATCATCATTCATTATGTAAAACTGTCTCAAACGAGACTTCGAAATTCTTAGCTCCTCGACGTTTCTTGTCTATGAAATTGATTTTTTAATCATTGAGTGTACGTACTGCTGAAGTGTTTTTTATTTCAATGTTTAAATCAAAATCAACGACATTTGGTACAAAGTCGCCTCGCTGGTGTGTAAACATTCAAAAAGTCAGATTTTATTGTTTTTGCTGCTATAATTACCGTTGTAACTGCCGCTTATAACTCCAATATCCAAAGAAATTTATTTTAATATTAGTGTCTCTTATACACGAATTGATGGAATGTGGCCGGCGGAAAACAGAGTCAAAAAATCTTGTATGTCGCCTCTATCCTAATATGTGGAATCTGGATGCCTTTTGCTATATTGTCAAACCTGACACTAATAATTCCCTGTACAACAACCCGATTACTAGTTATTTTAAATAAAAGCAAACATATTTATATAGAAATAAAAAAGCTGATAAACCTTTCTATTTTTCAGGTCTTGAGAAAGCATTTAGGAACATAAAACATACCGGACCAGAAAACATCGCTTTTAATGAGACGAGCAATTATAATCTTTTTCTTTTTGTATTCATAGTCTCAATAATATTATACGTGTTTACTTATAATATCATTGCATAGTCTAGCAAAATTGTACGTAATATTTACAAGTGTTTATAATTTTGGAGTTTAATCTTTTGGAATCGATTTATAAAGCGTTAACAACAAATTTGCCTTATTTATTTACTTCAATTTACTTGACGTTCTTACGACCTATGCGTCTGCCACATAATTTTTTAGAACAATAATATAAAATTATTCTTATTTTTGGAGTCGGTACTATTATTATTGTTAGTTTTTGTATTATTATTGCATTAAATAAGACATTATTGTATTATATTAATAATATTGAAGAAAAAGATAAACCAGATCTTCTTTCTTGCCGGTTCTTCTCGATGGCTGGGATGTTTTCCGAACCGAGGGTAGGTGTTTTGACGTTCGTAAGTGCCTTTTTAGGGTCTAAATTGAATAAAAAAGCAGTAAAATGATTTAACATTATCATTATATTATTACATGAAGCAAAAACTTTGTACCCCTTTTTAAGCGTATTGCGTGCACGGAAGACTGAAATTTCGCAAGGTTAAAATTTATATGGAGGAGTGCAGACAGCTAAAATTTATCTATAATATCTGTTACTAATACATTAAATAAAATAAAATAATATTGCGAATTGTAAACTAACCAGTGCCATTGAACTTAGACCCCTCAAACTATTGACATTGTCACTCAATGAAAAGTGACAGCAAGTAATATAATACTCATTGTTTAGGTTAATACTGTAAACGACGTCAAACAGTAAATAGTCTATGATTAAAAAAGCGCTGGTCGAATTTCGATCATTGGGTGACTGCTAGTTATCATTGAAAGCTAACTTAATCATTTTGGTTACACGCGGGACAATTTTTTTAAAGTGTTTTTGGTTTTATTACGCCAAAGGAGTATTATATAAATTCTTACTTGCGTACATAAGTTTTTTGTTCAAATCCATTTTATTAAAAAAGTAATAATTTTGAACGCTCGGTTTTTCCATCCTTCTTAAATAGTAAAACTCTTACAATATAAATGAATTGAAGAATCTAGATAAGAACACTATTCATCTCTAGTAAGACATAACCCTAACCTAAGATTAGGTATGTTCCGAGTCCCGGCCCCTCATCTATTGTCCTCTGAGAAATTCATCTTGCTCCGTCGTCGAGTCGTCGAGTCGTCGAGTCGTCGAGTCGTCGAGTCACCGAGCGCAACGTCTTCTCACACTAACATACTATAAAACTTAAATTGTAAAAACTTTCTATACGAACGTCGTTTTTTAGAATATGAAAACTGCATATAATTCCCTTTTGTCTGTATTCCAATATTTGAATGACGCAGGCGTTACTTTGCAGGAATCCATCGTAATTAATATATCCGAAATTTCTTTGCTACTTCTGCCTGAAAACAGATTAACGATTGTTTCGTCTTTCTGCAACAACAGCTTTCTTCTGTTTGTTATTAACTGTTGAGATGAATCTGAAAAGGTAAAATATGAAAATAATGGTGGAATAGAAGAAACATCAAAGAGAAAATGTTAGTATCTGTAACAATTAAAGAGATATGGTCGAACCTGTAGACCCGATCGTTATTAATCTATAAGGCGTAAATGTCAAAAGTGATAAACAAATAATAATAAGAATTAATACATTACAAACTACGTTGCAGATGATACGTGAAATAACCACAATTGATCACATGTATTTCGTCCCTCAACGAGTCAACCTCAGATCGATGTTGAGTCCTCTGAAACCAGCAGGCGTCGTCGATTCGATTCTACAACAAACATTTAGGTACTTTTAAAACTGTATACATATATGTTGATAAGTACAAAGTAGATCGGTTACTGTCGAGAGACGAATATGTTTTAGAAATTAAAATAGAACGGTCTTTTGAAGTGAAACTTCTGTGGGCACGATGAGAGAAAATACGAAAAACGAAGTTAGAATACTTATAGGCTGACCACTGTAAGCGCGACTCTCCTTATGATATACGGGATGCGCGATGGCATAATAAAACCCAACAATAAGCTAGACTGATGCCTTTAACATGTTCTGGGTAAATTATATTATCAATATAGAACATAGAATACTAAATTCAAAGAAGTTTTACTTTAACCGCACGTAAAGGTTACCACATATAAGGATTGTTTCATATAGTAGTTTTTTGTTTACTATTTTAATAAATACAACAATATAATGTGTATAGTTGTAGTTGAAATTAAGTGCATATAATATTGATCTAAAGATATGGGATATTATCTCAATACCGTGTATATCCGTGCGTACCTTTTTTTTCAGTTTGGGAAAACCCATCATGGGTACCCACCCGCCGCCGCCGTGGAGGACAGCAGATGGGTTATGTGGGACTGTACCCACTAAAAGCCCAAACGTCGCCTCCGGAGCGCTTGGCGTCGGGGTCACGGGAATCGCTTGCGCATTACCTCTGTGCACACCGACAAGCGCCGCTCCCCCGAAGAGAGGCTCTCCCCACTGTCCCATCATCGACCGCAGCCTCAGCCTCCGTTCAATTTTTTCACGAGGTTTTATTCCTCGGTGATTTTTAAGGAGATTTTTTAATCAACAGAAGGGTCGCGCTTACGGTGGTCGGACTATAATAGAAACAAATAAAAATAAATTTAAATATATTGAAAACTAATCAATGTGTATGTAAAAAAAGACTTCTTCGCACTTGTGTTTTTTGTTGTTTTTTTTTTTTCACAAATGCGCATACTACTACCAAAGAGCATATAATTTTTTTCCCAAAATAGGTTATACATTTCGATTTATGTACCGATAGATTCAGTTCCCCCATATCCTCATTATAGGCTCCGCTTCTAGATATTTGGTGGGATCCAAAACTCACACTAGATAGACTCATTTTAAATGACGAGTTGGTTGAACACGGTTAATCCCAAAGATTTCCTGTAGATTCTTGATGAAATATTTTTCTAGTGCGGTTATGTAGCTGGGCTAAATTCATTGCTACTACGCAAAAAGTCTCATGAAACATAAGTACAATGTTACCGATTTATTTTGATTATCTACTGCCTGCATTATAGGGTGAAGACAGTTGATTTATTCAAGAAATGTGGAATATTCTCGCTTTTGAGTGTGACGTCTTCATAAATTCGCTGAAGGAATTTAGTACAGGGTGACTATGATCCACACAGGTCAAGTACTGAGTCGAAATAATTTCTGCATGGGTTTGGACATTCCTAGAGCTCGCACTAATGTTGGAAATCTCGCAGTATAATATGACAGTTTTTTAGAATATATTTTAGAAGCTTAGCAATCCATCGCTACAGAATCGCAGAAGATTACATCTAATAAAAATCTTAGCAATATATATTTATTTTATTGTTTTGTACGAAAATACATGTTTTTCTCATTCTCTCTTTTTTTAATTATTCCTGTAGCAGCGATCGCAGAATTATACTAAATTCTGCTGCTATATAACAGCGACCCAATGGTATGGCCCAATGGAATGGTAATGGCGACTGAATTATGTATTATTATATGTCATGTGTTATATATTGTGTGTTTTATATATAAAAATAGTTAGTTAACATTAATGTAGATAAACGAAATAGATTTATAGAGAAAATGGTAGCAACTATGCTACATTACGAATTACGTATCATGTATTATATAGCTGATTATATATTATGTGTAACGTGTATACGATTAGAATTACCATAAAAGGGGTAAAATGTATAGAATAAGTTTATATGGAAAAATGTACGACGTCATATTTAATGTATGAACGAAACACGGTGAAAAAGCCGTAAATTATATTGTTTTTGCTTGTGTATGGAATATGTAATAAGAGTATATAATGTATTTAGGTTTAATAGGTAGGGAATAGAATAAGGAATAATATGATATATAACTTGTATATGTAACTTATATATTCAAATATATATAGAGCGGGAAACAGGGCGACCAAAGTGAAGAAAGATACAAAAAATAGACAAAAAGTAGGGCTCTCTTTAAGGTAACTCTTTAGGTTACTTAAGCTCGGCAAAAATTGTGTCGGACACGATTGTAGTCATCGGGTACACAGCTACGACATAAAAAGAAACTAGATTGGTCGTCCTGCGAATGCCTCATCAATCTCAAGCAACCGTGCATTATTGCACTCCCCGGGCCCCTTACCACCACCTCGCCCTACTGGCATCCATACGGTGTCTACAAGACGAGCATCCGGCTAAATAAAATCGCCCGTCCAAACCGGGAAGTGTCATGCTCCCCATCCCTCACGCAGAGGGGAAGTGACGCGAACCCAACAGTAGGCAGAAAACTACCTGTAGCTTAGGCTTACACTACTGGATCCTCTCTCACCAATACCAAAGACTGAACAATCTTACTAACATGGTGGTGGTCTCAGGCTCCAGACGATGAAGTCCGGACTATAAAATCCGTCGCAGCGCCGCACTGTCAACCCAATACACATATAATTGTACCGGTCGTTAGAGTTTATTTTGCACGTCACCAACACAATATCTAACATATATAAAAATCTCGTGCCACGATGTATTTTCGGGATAAACTCTGAAACTACTGAACCGATTTTGATCAAATTTCGTAGCTACCTGTAATTTGGTCCAACTCCAAAGATAGGATAGTTTTTATATCAATCAATCATATATCAATGACATCATATTCATCTCAATATTTGTTACTGCAAATTATATGTTTATTATACGACAACAATACTGTATATTTATTGGTTACTTCTATGAATTCGTACTTTTATCCCAAAAATACGTTTCCTTTCGTTCAGCTCAGTGGAACTGCGGCCGCAGTTAGTAGTTTATAAAAACCGAACAACGATGCACTCATTGTTATTGAATATAATTTTTAAAGATTTTATAGAAAGTTCCATAAATTAAAACCTCAGTCTTCAGAACGAAGCAACGAACAAACCGTACTCGTACTACTCGTACCAACCTACCGCGAAACTATAGATATTGATTACTATTGGTTGAGGCATTCAAATTGTTTTGCGCGCATCTTTTCGTAAGAAGTCCTCTTATCCCTGCGATTGGTAATAAAGTATCCAACAGTAATTCAGCACAAACAATTCCCATAATACGTTTTTGGAAGCTTCTCTTTTTAGTTTCAATTTATTTTCTTAATTTTAGATATGATTTTTTACATAATGACTTGTTCCTCACTTTTCTGATGTTAGTAGTGTTAAAATTTTATTCAATTTAGACCCAGCCATCAAGAATATCCGGCAAGAAACTCGATCGGATTTATAACTACTTATATATAACTGTGGACAAGGAACGTTTACAGTTATTAATTATATTACTTTAGTGGATGTAGAGGTAGTCATTTCCAGATGCCACTAAGATAAGGTTATTATAAGTTTAAATGAAAAAGACATGAAGAGAAATAAATACATGGTGACCCTACATGTCTCTATACGTTCAAACCCAAATTGACAGAGGCACGTGCTCGCGGTTAAATGCGGCCATTCTCCGGGAATGAGTTCCCACCTCAGTATTAACTTCGTTTGATGTAACGACTCCGAATTTATTGTCACCTATTATAGGGCACGAGTAAAGAACTCGCAGGCCGTTATCTTTATTCATTTAACGCGGAGTAAGAGCACTTTTGAAGACGTAACGAAGCAATTCGAGAGTAATGAATCGCTGATACACTGGTGCCACAATACAAACTGGTCTACAGTAATCCAGTCAAGGAATATACATACATATTAGAATTTTGCGTATATAGAATATTTTATTTTTAAAAAATATACACACTTTTCTTATTATACGTAAATATTTGGGCGACCGAGCTGTGCTCGTTGTCTTCTATACACAAAAAGAAAAACACCTATCTTTTTGGATTTGGATTGGAAAACTTGGAATGTAAAACATTATCTAAATGCAAGTTACATCGAAATTGTTGAAGCCGTTTCCGAGAAACCAATTACATATACAAGAATTGTTCACTTAATATTCATTAATCAAGGGTGGTGGAGAGCTGCGCCTTAGTGGGCCGCTACCACCAAGCATATGTTTATAAACCCTTCGCAGTGACTACCTTTAACTTTGTTACGTTTCAGGATTACTCAGTGTATATGTAAATGCCGAAAGACACGCACGGCGGCATGACAGCGACGTTAGGCGATGAAGTGCTGCTCTTTTGGTGGTAACCGTTATTTTTGGATTGTACTGTGGTTACCATCAGGCAAAGTTTCAACACTTTGCCGTAATACTATAAAAAAATGTCTAATAGAATCACGAAGAAAACAATTCAGTTAACTTTATTACTTTATACTCTACGTTAGGTACTTTACACTTTACGTATAACAGACTTTCAGTCACGTATTATAAATTACGGACTACGACTCGTCTGATAGTTCGAGCGAGAATGACCTTTAGACAGGTTGTAGCCGCCTTAAACAATATGTATAAAAAACCTCTTTGAATCTGAAAAGGTTATATATGTACCCTAATGACATTATTAAAAAAAAGTAATATTATTATTAATGGTTGACTGGCAGAGAATGCCTTAGGCATTAAGTCCGCCATTGCGTATTTAATGCATAATGTGTAAATAAATAATAAATAAAAAAAAAAAAAATTTATTATAAAAATAAAAATGTTATTGTGATTTCAAATTTAACATATTTCCCTAAAAATTTGCAAATTTTTAAAACGTGATAACTCCGTCACCAGCCACTGCGCGGGGGGGGGGCGCGGAGGTGCCGCGGCGCAGCGATATGTTTGATCGTATGGCGGTACCCATGCGCCGCTCGGCCTGTATTGCCATGTAAGTTTCCTCATTTAACTAATTTTTTTTGCATTTTATTAGGAGTATTTTTTTTACTTATAATCTGAGATAGATAACACAAATATAATATAATCTCGATACCTAATAACACTTTCACGGATCCAACGGGGTTTTTAATAAATATTGTATAATGCGTGCGACAATAGTACCCAGTAAGATTTCAATATTTAAACCCTAAATATCTAATATTCATAAAAAATATTAGATGAACTGTGTCCTAGCTAATCCCCAATGAATGACTTACTTTGCATATTTAATATAATTCAAGGACTACTAATAAGTTTTATGAACGGTTCGACGATCCAAGCGAGAATCCGTCGATCCTTTTTAGATCTGACTATACTGTCGCTCCTTTTTTTCTTTTTTTGAACTGACTACACTGTTAGCCTTAGGGGCCCTATCCAAAAACAGAGCCACTGCGGCTTTTACAGCTTCACCGGAGTTGGTGGCGAACGCTTAGGGCACTCAGCTGCGAAAGTTTGTGACGACCCGCACGAGGGTGCCAGAGTGGCCGAACCTCGGCTCGGGCGGTCGTCGCGAATGAGAAAAGGTCGCGATCTATCTAACTCCCTAATCCTACGAGAATTCGAACTAACTAACATATACTCATATGCACGTTCCCCTCCTCCTGGGAGGAAGGAGTGGACCATGCGTATGTGTATTTAATAATCGGAGTGGGTTTTCTACACTAACTAGCGCATTAGTCTAACTAGCGCAAAAAAAAGAAAAAAAAAGGTCTCTTACAGAACCTATGTACCTGTGTGGTGTGCACGTGTGTGTGTTCATACGTGTGTAATGTTGTATGTGGGTAGCTAAATGTTGCACGTATAGTGTCACTTGTATCGCGCGGGCGGCTGCCTGACCCAAGGGCTTCACACCGAGGAACGGACCTAGGCTTGGGTTGCCGCTAGAGAGGGTGGACGTG
Source organism: Saturnia japonica (assembly GCA_033032175.1). Classification (NCBI taxonomy): domain Eukaryota; kingdom Metazoa; phylum Arthropoda; class Insecta; order Lepidoptera; family Saturniidae; genus Saturnia; species Saturnia japonica. Next base: position 928,231 of record CM065308.1, on the reverse strand, counting down.
ACGGGTGTGCGGGAGCGAAGTTAACCGCCCGTCCTCTGCGGAGAGAACGGTGGTTACGCGGGCGTGGGCGGTGAGACGCTCTGTTTGGAGAGACGGTGGCGTAGAACGCGTTAGCTGTTTCGATTTGGTCGAGCGGGTCAGTGAACATATTACGCGGCCTGCGTTTACTCCGGCAGACATTGGGGTCGGGAACATATGAAGTTGCCGCTTTGATTAAGGGACTTTCGCTCCTCATGCGCTATGCCTTATATACCCATCCACTCGGTCCGAGCAGTAGGGTAGTTGTGAATATCCAAATATGAATATGATGAATATTATATATATGAGTATATACCCGCACTCGAAAATTCCCGATGAGGGTAGCGTTGAACATCTAACATTACAGTCTAAAGAAAAGTCAGTGGTCTAAATGACCTGTAATGACATCTACATAGCGACATCTATCGAGCCACATAAGACGCATCGTACTATCCTACATTGCGCTATAGAAATTAACTCAATCATTGAGTATATATACAAGAACCCGACTACAACCGTTGGGCAGCTGCCCGCCAGACATAACACCCGTCTGGTCGGAGGATCCTCCCTTTTCTATAGTAGTTCTTCTACAGACCCAAACTTTTCTATTAAACCGAAAACAATATATTTTACACGTACATGTGAACCAAACAAGCCGCTTTTAAACCGAGCAAACCGACGCTACGCGACGTGCCGCAGAGATCCCGTAACGGGATACAGACGTTTGTACCCGCGCGGTACAATTAAGATAAGATCGCGATCCTCCCACGTCCATTAGGGTCGTTTAAACCCCACCTCAGTCGATAAATTGTTGCCAATTAAGATTGTTACGGTTATTTCTGGTTGCGCAAGAACGATTTCTCTTTGCTAGTGTGGTAATGCATTTTAAATTATAATTATTTTCACTAGCTGGTTACTAACAGTCTTTGAAGGCAATTGGTATATATAAGTTGAAGACGACGCGAAATTATACTCATAGATTCAAGATTGAAATATGACTTTATTATATAACCCCATTTACTCGCATAAAATATATATTTATACCATTCTTCTTCCCACCGCCCCCGCCCCCGGTTTTTCTAAAATAATAATTAAATGCAATAAATAAAAATATAATAGTATAACAATAATGATTGCAAAATTAGTTATAGTTCCAAAACATAAACAACAATTTCACAATTATAATTTTTTATTATTAAATAACCTCCAGTTTTGAAGCCCTTTCAAAAGCAATTAACAGAACACACTGAGAAATTTTCATCTTGATAATGTCAAGTGAAGGAAAGCTCAGATATCATAAGTTATTATTGTTATGTTACATTTTCTTATATAGACATTTTCATAAAAATCACGAAGAGAAAACTTTATAAGTGACTATCTCAGAGAACTCTTTGAGTAAAGATACAGGAGTTGAAAAGTTAAAGCAGAACATCTCTTGCATACTCAATTATTATTCCGTATCAAGCAGAGGTCACGGCTCCAAAAACCATATCTGCCCCAAGCAGGTGAAATTTGAAAGTAAAATATGCTACAAGCATTCGCTTTATTAAAAAAGTTGCCGTGCATGATTCCAAGTTTACGTTCCAGGTTCCGTAGTGCTATTACAATTTATATTATTTTGTTTATTCTTAAAACACAAAATTCTAGATTTAAAAATGTCTGTTTCATTTTGGGTATATTTTTAGTTAGTTTTTTGAGTTCACTCCTTAAGAACCTCGATATGGATATTGTATGACGAGTGATATTTATAAAAGCGTTAACAAAAAGTGTTACGATGTGTTAAATGAAAATCAAAAAAATCTTTATTAAATTTAGGCCCTAAGAAGGCACTTATGAACGTCAAAACAATACTGCCGGTTCGTATACATACATCATCTTGCTTTTAGATAAATCATTAAGACTTAATTAGTCAGTCAGTCACTCAATCAATTAATCAATCAGTCAGCCAGTCAATCACCTCTTTGCCTTTTGCATATTCAAAGATAATCGTACTTAAGGAGTTAACTCTAGTCGTGCATCGAACTCGGAGCTGACACAAACAAAGACTTTATTATTATACTAGCACGGCAAAGTGACGGAACTTACGCACAGGAATTTACGCACAGTACAATAATCCAAAACAGTGGCAACAGTCGAGAGATCAACAATCCAACGCCAGTCGCTGGTCATGCCGACCTGTGTGACCTGATTTGGAAATTCGACACGCTTGACCGAATCACTATGACGGGATTTGCACCACTTGGAAGGTGGTTGAGAACCAGTCCAGCCGTACAGCCCTACCACGCCGCTATATATTTCCTCGTTCGTCACTCAGCCGGTTACATCACGTGCAGATGAGGTCAGCTTGAGTTTTTCAAGACTTAATTGTTATTTGACTCTCCTTACATCCAAACAACTTAATTAATTTTAAAAAACCTCATACTGAATTCTTCTGAGAAAACCTCAGTTGATAGCTCATTCCACATCCGAAGCGTTCGCGGCATGATTCTTCTCTGAAACCGGACGTCCTCGACCATTTAGGTTCCGAGGTGTGAGGATGAACTACCTGCAGAAAGGCTGAGCGGTGCGATAGTGGAAGGTAGCCCTTGGTGTCATGTCCAACAATTCCTCTGAACATAACCCATTATACAAATGGTAGAAGACGCACAAGGAGTATATGGTATCTCCTCAGACATAAAGGTTCTATACCGTTTGTGAGTTTGGAATGGTCAACAATTCTAAAAGTACGCCTTTGAGCCGAGCCAAATGGACCAAACTGGAAACCAGAAATGACAACTATACTCCTTATGAGGTCGAAATCGCACTTTGAGAAAATATACTCGCAGTTTTTACCGAGTCTGCAAATATTTACCTCTTAAAAACCACGACTTTAAATATTACTTAAACACTATAGCGTGTTTTATTTAGATCGAATTTCTTTTAGCCGTATATTATCGCCCTGGTCTATTTCTGGACATGGACATTAGCTTGTAATTGTACTCGATTTTAGACCTTCCATATCCAATCCAGCTTTTACTGTATGAAAATCTTATTAACGTGTAATTTGATTAGCAAAATGGCCAGTGCATAATATTTCTAAGTTTGTTGCGGCGGCTTAAATACATACTTTGTACATTTTAAATATAATGTTATTGTCATATTATTGATGATGGTCTCAAGTTTTATAGTTATAACAATGATGATAAAAATCGTTCTTTAATCTCCCCGAAGGACCCTAAAGGGACCAGTAGGGACATCTAAAACAAACAGCGCAAGGTTTGAATAAAAAAGGGAGTTGTCAAAAATTTACGATTTTCTTTATGAGAACTTGGAATAGGATGTAGTATACGAATAGCGAGGATTTTGTTATTCTAAAACAGAATCGGTTCAAGTATTGCTGTAAAACAAAATAGAATAAAACAATAACTATATTATATAAACATACTACAATTGCTAACTAATGGAAATGTTCCTGGTTTATTGTGGCTATTGGGAACTGAAAGCATTGGCATACAAGCAACTGATTCCCGTTTCTCAAAACACTAGATACTCGTGTATGTCAAATAAAAGAGTTTCTTCACAAAGGTTTTCTTAATCACTGAGCTTCAGAGTAGTCCTTGCCTAAAAGATAAATATTTCTGAAGACTTAGTTAAACACAATTATGCAAAAAATTCTGTTTTACAGAGATTTATTAACGTGTAAATCATCATTTATTGCCAAAAACAAGTGTCAAATGATTATAATTACGTATACAATTTGGCAATGGGATAGACTCGGCTGTTGCTATGTAACACGGACACCACACAGCGCTGGTTTTCAGTCTGCCTCACATTCATAAATAGTCAATACACGCAATCGGCAGCTCGGCTCGGCTCGTCACATGGTATTAAAATTTTATTAATTTAAAGAAAAGTTACAGTCAAATAGTATAATAATAATAAGAAAATTTTGGTTAAAATTAATGCCCATAATATTATTACAAATTTATTCTTTGCCTCAAAAAATTAAAATCAAAATTTGTTTAAATAATCATCATAGATGTGAAAATGGAACAAAAGACTCAGTTTACTCAATTGTTTTTAACATACATATCTATACAATTCGCATAAGCATGTGTTCAGGAGCTTATGCTCCCACACCCACACTTACACTTTCACTCACACTCACATTGAGGTAATAGAAACGCATCACACCTTTTAATAATATTTTTTTAATGTATTATATATAAATATTTAATCGTTGCATGACAAGCAGACTGTTATAATAATTGATTCTTAATTGGCACCACTTTATTGGTACACATAACAAATATATATAAATTATTTTCTATGTCTCTATCTGAATTTGAAGAGTTTACGAACTATTAATTCTTTCCTGAGAAGTTATGTTTAAGCACAATGGTAAGAATGCTTGCACTTCCTCTATTCAGCTGAAAGACGTCTACTGTTGGACATAGGTTTCCCACAAAGATCGCCACAACGACCGGTCTTGTGCTGTTTGTATCTAGCAGGTTTTTGCAACTTTGGCCGGGTCGTTGATTCTAATTTTGGCTTGTATATACACGCTGCGTCTTCCTTCACTGCACTACAGCATTCAAACCTTAAATCTATGGTTAATATGTAAATACGATTTATATTGGAGAATGCGTCATGTTTAAACGAATATCAAGCAAAGACTCTGTAGAATATCAGACACTCGGAAGGTTTTAAACGAATCTCGCAAAAACGGATAGAAACTTAATTAAAACGTTCAACTTTTGTAATTCAAAGTTACTCGAATTTGGGACGAGTTTGAAATACGATGGGAGAGAGACGAGAGGGGCCATGTTACTTAGGGTTTTTTTTGTATTTATATACATCTATTAACTACAAAAGGGTGATAATTTGGACTCTGCGTTTTATTTTCACCCAAAAAATGAGATTAGCTCCTCAGGTAGTCAGTGTTAGTTGCCGAAATATATCAAAAGCATTCCTATATTGCCATCAGGATCAGAAAATTGTCTAGACTTGATTTCAAATAGGACTCAAATCCTGTTTGCATATAGATGACTTCAGACTGGAATGGCCCCGACCATCATGCAAACTATAAGTATGTACATCCTTCTAAAAAAGGGATAATGTTTTCAAGGTCTGAATCACATTGTGTTCCAAACAACTTGAAATAATGTTGAATTCCTCAATTGTTTCCAAATAAACCTTTGCTTACTAAGTTTCAACGCTAGTCCCAATATATTCCTACAAATCAAATGTTTAAATAGCCGTTTTAAACAGTTTTCGAATGTGGATTGATCGCCCGCAGCACTTTCCCTTAATTAAGGAACTTAGGGCTCATTGTCACCGTCACTGATTGTGGACGTGAAATTTTAGATTCAAATTTTTACAAACTCATTCACACCGTCGTGTAATTAAATTTACAATTAATATTATTGGAACGAAGTTCCTTACGGCAGGCTTGGAGGAGATAGGGATTTTGCTGTGCGACCGAACTGAAAAAAATGTGATAGTAAAACCGTAAGAAAAAGTCCGTGGAATAAAACCGGTAAATGAGACGTGCGCAGGCGAGACAGTCGTATACACAAGCGAGTAGTGTATAATACCTTTTTTTGTATTGTAATTATTTCTATTTCTATGTCATTTTATGTTGTCAAACAAAAATAAAGAGACATATTTTGTTATTTTAATTGATAATTTGAATTACGATTTTTTTTTAATTTACGTAATTTATTATTTCCTAAAATACTGAATTTCCTAAATACTTTCCTGTACTTAAATAAAAACTAATCAGCTAAATTTAAGAGAAAAATCAAGAAAACCTACATAGAATTGAGCACAATTTTTTTTTTGCAAATTGTGTCGATTCTACATTAGCCGAAGAACTTCGTTCCTACCTGGTGTCCCACGACACCACATTCTTTTTTTATCTTATTATATTAAGTGAATAATTTTTGTATATATATACAAGGAAAACAATTGTATTTTAGATTATTAAATGTGAAGCAAATGATATCGATTGTATTCGCACATAACTTCTCTGTTTAAATTAGCTAAAAATAAAATAATATACTGCTTAATAAAAAATAAATCAAATTCCGAATATTCTTTGGACGCCGAGGAACATGAATAGAAAACATTCCACAAATTTTAACTATTTGGCCACACAATATAACTAAGTATCGTGTTATTATAGTATAAGTCTGGCAACATAATATAATGCATTCTCATCATTTTTGTGTAAAGTATATTTGATTTCGAATTTTATATTTAGGACAATGACTACAACGGTAATGAATTCAATTGGCGTCGGTGTTATTGCGAACAGTCTAACAACAGCCGAGTTGTGATCCGAGCAAACAATAGAACTGGCGAGGTAGCCGCGGATTACTCGCGCCTATTGTATCCCGCACAAAAATACTCTCCATTATTTTCACCGTTGCATTTCGTTATAATTCCCCGGTGGTACTGTCCCGGGTGCCTTGCAAGGTGCTCGCCAATTTCAAACAATAATCATATATGATAAAAGATATACTTGTTTGTCATAACGAAACAAAAATAACTCCAAATATTTGATTCCGCGTAACAAGAACAGAAGTTAGCTATCAATGACAATAAAGTAAATTTATAGACTCCTTTATCTATATATTAATACGTGAAGCAAAAGCTTTGTACCCCTTTTTAAGCGTATTTCGTGCACGGAAGTCTGTGAGATTTGGCAGGGGTAAAGTTTATATGGAGAAAGAGTGCAGAAAGTTAAAATTCATCTATAATATATGTTACTATTATATTAAATTAAGTAAATTAATACTGCGAATCCTAACCTGGCCAGTGCCATTGAACTTAGACCTCCCAAAATATTGACATTGTCACTCAATGAAAAGTGACAGAAAGTGATATAATATTCATTGTTTAGGTTCATACTAAAAATGTCAAACGGAAAATAGTCTATGAACAAAAAGTCGCTAGTCGAATTTCGGCCTAAAGTCGATCGCTAGTTTCTGTAAAAGAATATACGAAACGATGTAAGTTAAAATATTAGAATAATCAGTATATAATATAATATTATTGACGACTAATTTGCATACAACTCTCAATTTTACCTTCTATTGTACGAGACAAAAGAAGTATTACATAACACAAAAAAAAAATCATTTGTCATTTATTTCTTGACCAGACGACCCGCCCCAGCTTCACACAGGTACAATTTACAAAATGGTGTATTTTATGTTTAAAAAAGCTTCATTTAGAGCTTATCGCTTTAATAATTATATTTCATAACAGCCTCATTGGCTTAGTGGTCCTAAACGCGACTGCTATGCTCGAGGTCCTAGGTTCGATTCCCAGGCCGAGCAAAGTGTTATTGGGTTTTTTATGAAATTCTCAATAGCAGCTCGGAGTTTGTCTTTGTGCCCGATTAATGGCAATAGCCTCACTTCCAATTACATGGGATCTAAAACATACCCGACGAAATGTAGGTGTACATCTCTGCCTAACACTTGGGGGATACAAGCGTGATGGTATATTATGTAACATCATGTTTACGAATAGTGCACTTAGCTCGCGACACTTAATTTATAATAGGTCAACTGACCAACGGCCAACTGACCGCGATCGGTTTTGCTGAGAGGGTTTCTTAGATCGCGGGTAATTTTGAATTCTTGATATTAGTTGTACATAAAACATTTAAATTGAAAACTGTAAAGGACAATTTTAATCTACATTAAATGCCCAAGTTAACTAACAAGCGTATTTCGATAAAGATAAATACTGAATTAGAGAAAATAACTTAGTAAATAACGTATTAATTTTAATTATTAGGGAAGCGACTCCTTTGTATACTATGTATAGATAGATAGATAAGTGGTATTCACTTTTATAATTATTTTTCATAACACTTCTAAAGCAATATTCTTCAAAAATTTGTTTAGAATTGCAACCTGAGCAAGTAGGGCACTAAAGTATAAATATTTGTAATTATGATATTAAAACTTTGCTAAATAATCTAAGAAAGAACATCAACAAATGAGCTATAAATTGACTAGGTAAATCTTGATTTTAATACCACGTTAAGTTTAAAATATGGACTGTTTATCTATAGTGATGAAACACAACACTATATATTACTAGAAACAGAAAGAATAGTAGCTAGCGAGATAATTATTAATTTCATTATGCCACTGAATTAAAAACTACGGCTCTTTATAGGATTGGAGGCAGAAGACGCTACCGAAGAGCCACAATCAAAAATCTAATTTAGAAAGAGTTAATTTTTTATCCGACTGCGAACAAGAAGGGTTATGTATGTACGAGTATGTGTATTTCTTTGTCACGCTTTGTATCTTGAACGGCTTGATGGATTTTAGCAAACGAGATGTCGTTAGATTCCTCTTAATTGTGGGAGTGACATAGGTTATATAATATTTAAGTAGGTACGTCTGGGAATTAAATAAAATGCAAAAAATATATAAAATTTAGTCGTATTTTTTTTGTAGTCAGGTTTTTTGTTTCTACTACAATTAATACGGCGATCAGATGTTCCTCAGCTCTACTATAATGGACGGAATTCCATGATAAATAAATGTAGGAGCATTAATGCTATTCGGCTTAGTTCATCTCAGAGCGCCTGATCAACCCCGAGTTAAACGAGCCAAAAGTAATTGTAGTAAACAGTAATTGAAATCACTACGTATGTGTTTATTGAACTGTGTATCTTTTAAAAGATAAATTCATACAATGGCCACCCTGAAAAGTGTGTATGTATTTTCGACTATTCAATGACGTATTCACGTTTTTTACAGATTTAAAAAATACGACTTTAAAAAGTATAATTAAAGTTTCATAGCATATTAATTGAGGAAAAATATATACTCTCCTGATAAAATATTTTAATAAAATAGGTTCAGCCGTTTTTTTATTTAAATCAATAAAATTTGAATCCGGCGTTTTGGAAATTAATTTTATGTAACGATAGAAATACAGATTTTTAAATATAAAAAATAAGTTGAATGTAACTGTATAGTAAAAATATTCAATACTAGAAGATTTGAAGGTACCCCGAAAATTAAGACTTCATGTCTCATATATCAAAATATATTCTTAGCATGAAAGTTTTTTTTTTGTACTTACAAAAATACAATTTAGACTTTATTTTACATTCTTATCTCGTAAATTATCAGTGTGAAACAATATTCTTAGGTACATAGAGTTGTAAATCTAAAGTACAATATTGAGAGAGGCCCCAGCAACGACATCTGTGCCGCTCGAATATGATAAACCATCAAATTAGCATTGCAAATTAGCAGCCCGGCGGTCCTTTCTGTTAAAAAAACAAAACAGGAATTAATGGAATTATGAGACATGACAGACTTTGATGAGTTTCAATAATGACAATTATTTCAAATGATTTTTGAGACATACTTGTATTAGTATATCATTATTAATCATTAACAAGGATAAAATAGAATTAAGAATTTCGCCTTTAAAATTTGATGCATGCCTTTGAAGTAGAAACAAACTTTGAAGTCAGGAGCGTTACAAACATCAAACATGACTTCGAAAGCACAAATAACAAATTTACTTTTCCTTGAAGAGCATTGAAGCGTTGTGTTGTGGAAAGGGATATAATACAGCGTTGATAATGACGTGAAAATTGTAACAAATATATATTAAACAGAATTTAGTGAACAAATCTCAGAATCCGCCCGACCTTTTGATGAAGGAAAACATTGTAATGGGAAGAGAGAACACTGTGAAATTAATATTGGTTACTAATTCTCACCTTACTAACTACCATTCTCAAGTTTATTTTTTAAGTGTATTTAATATAACCATAAAATTGTTTTTTTTTCTTTTTGTTAAGAAGAAGTAATGTGTTTTAATGTCGCTGAAATAAGTTGTAAATCTATTGTCACACATCTATCAGTATTTTCATAGCTTCCATTCAAGACTCTTTATCTGGGACCTTATCTTCACCTAGCACCAGTTAAGATTACGAAAGCAAACCTGGCACGATAACGATAATGTAATCTTGAACGTCCTGAAGTTCCTCTTTAAAGACATAAGGCTCGCAGAACAGATCTCCATTGCACTTGACCGTGCGCATTTCTTACTTACTGCAAACTACTTACTTTAAACTACAAACTTACTTTTTAGGTGAAATTATAAAAAAAATTTTTATTTATATTGTGTACTCTTATATACATTTCTTATTTTAATGCTTATTATGGGTGATATTTATAAAATAAACATTTGCTCTTTTTGTGTTTTTGTAGGTATTTTTAATATTTACAACTACGTAGTACATCAATTAGAAATATATTATATGGTTTACTCAGTAAAAAGCCATGTAAGCGCCCGAATTTGCTTCATCATAACCAGTTTTTAATCGCTTGCGCGGAACCCTGCTTGTTTTTCTAAAATAATAGTTGTCTTAATTATTTCTTTTAATATCAGTTAACTACCAGTGAAAGACCAGTAAAAATCGGTCCAACCATTTCGGAAATTTCCCAAAACAAACAGAGAGGCGCAAAAAAATGTTTTAAATAGTGTTTTAAATAGTGTTTTGTTATAAGTACCGTATATAGGTACTTTCACATACATACATACATACTATCACGCCTGTATTCCCCGAAGGGTTAGGCAGAGGTGTACTTAATGTATATCCACAGTTCGCCGAGTATGTTTTTAGGTCGCATGTAGTAGGGGGCGAGCCTATTACCATTAATCGGGCACGAAGCCAAACTCCGAGCTCCTTCAGAGAATTTCATAGGAAAAACCCAATAACATTTTGCTCGACCTGGGATTTGAATCCAGGACCTCACTCATAGCAGTCGCGCATACTTTCACATGCATTTATTTAAAAAAACTATTGTTTTGACACTATAAATAGACATTTGAAATATATTAATTGTATGTATAAATACGATGGCCCGCAGTCGCTTAGAATCCTGTTCAAATCATTTGGAACCGCTATGAAGCCAAATATATCGTCATGTTAGAGAAACAACAAAATATATTTCTTACGTTTCTCTACATAACGGTGTTTATCCTTTCTACCAATTAATGTATCTGGTGTTATTCCTATTGGGAATATGTAGTTGGTTACTCTCACTTGTAGGTAAGGATGAACGTTGTATTAGCTATATATTACCTTATGAGTATAATCTTGCCGTACTGAAGATGTGTATAGCTAACACCCGTTAGGTATACCCATGCCTACTATTAAATAATGAAAACGTAAGAACATATTCACTAATATTCTAATTCTTAGGACCTAGAAGCATACCCACTGTGAATTTTCTGTCTCATAAGACATTTTTAATGGTTGTCTGTCGAAACTCAGAGATTTAGCAGAGACATTACTGGCTGCTTTTAATTTAGATAGTAATACGTGAAGCAAAAGCTTTCGGTACCATATTAAGCGTATTGCGTGCACGGAAGACTGAGATTTGGCATGATTAAAGTTTATATGGAGAAAGAGGGCAGAAAGCTAAAATTTATGTATTATATCTGTTACTAATATATTAAATAAAATTAATTAATATTGTGAGTCCTAACACGACAAGTGCCATTGAACTTGGACCCCCCAAACAAATGTCAAACAGAAAATAGTGTATGATCTAAAAGTCGAAGGTCGAATTTCGAACATTGGGCGAGCGTTAGTTAAAATTAAACGCTTTTATGTTGACAAAGTATTTTGGTATTATAGTTGAATCTCATTAACTTTTCTGTGATTTGATCTTAGAAATGATAAGGTACAATAGGGCTGAGATATTCGATACGAAAGTGGCTAAATAACGAAAAAAAAAATGTTATGTAATTGTATATAGATACATGTAATATGCTTTGGCTATGTAGCTGTTAATATTGTACATACGTTTTTGTAAGAAATAAATAAATTATGAGAGTGTGTAATAAATGCGTACAGGGCCCCACTGAAGGCTGATTCATCGTCATTTATCTTCGCTAATCGTAGACTCGAACACCACACGAGCTTCAAAGGTTACCGCCTCTCGAGACAGCCGAACGTTATTAAGAAATTGCTTGCTGAAAACTAATATTATTAAGAAATAATATTTAAAAAAATTATGTGTGCAATTCACACGTGGTAGAAGTGAAACCTTCATATCTATTAAACAGTTTAAAAACACTTCAGCCAATCTTAAAAAGAATACTTAACTATCATTTAATAGGTAATTATTACAAATACAATACATTTCTTATTAAGTATAACAATGTCAACTTCCCAAGGTTCCATCTATCTCTATACCAAAATTCATCAAAGTTGGTTTAGCGATCTAGGCGTGAAAACGTAACAGACAGACAGACAGACAAAGGTACTTCCGCATTTATAATATTAGTATGGACTAGTATGGATATACAATCTTACCAGACACCATTATGTTATGCGAAGAAGTTTTAAATATTTTTTATTTTTTTTCATTTATTTATATGACTAAAATTGGATGCCAATTATAAAGTTTTCCAATATCATTCAACCCCGTACAGATTTCATTATGATATAAGGGAAATATTTCAAAGTTTGGATAAATAGAAAATTGAAGATATGTTTATCTGAGTGAAGTTTCAAACATGTTTGATACATTGAAGCCTTAAGAATAACAAGTCTAAAGTCGGGAAACTTTGAGTCTCTCTGAATATGGCTGTGAGATATAAATACTTTAAATCCTTTTTTACTTCAGATCCTGTTTACTGCAATGGACCTGAGCTTTCGGTTCAGGAAAACATTGTGATGAAACCATAACATGGTGGTAGGGCATTTTATAATGTCCGCCTGGCTAGCTACCACCCTCAATCAAAAATCTGTCGCCAAGCACATATAAGTGTGTTCCGGCAGCTGCGCTTGAGAGCCAGTCTTCCACTAGACTTCGCGTGTTACCATCTTGGGCCACATCGTTACTTGAGATCATTTGAGAACAATCTTAAGTGATCAAGACCACAACGCTAAAACTTATAACGATAAAAAAAGTTATTTAAACGTAAGTAAATGATGATTTTTTTTTTTTAATAGTTTAACGGCAATGCTGTGGCAATGTGTCTAATGGTAAACACAGTGCAATCCAGAAACAAGACAAATCTAATGACCATGCACATCGTGGTCGCGACCAAGTCGAATAGAGGTGCCTACCAACTTTCTTGATACTGGATATACACAATTTATCAAAGAAATGAATATTTTCTATATAATCGTTTTAGAACAAAGTTTAGGTTCATATAACTTGACCACGATAAAGTCAAGTATAAAGGGTCAATGAAAAGTAATAAAAAAAATTAATCGACTTTAAAAAACGAGTAAATTAAAGTAAAAGTAAAACTTAAAAGTATGAGTAATTTCATGCACTAGAATTTGATCGTATTGAGCTACGCCGTTACACGTATTATTCTTTATCTTGAAAACTACTGAACGGATATTGATAAAACTTACACTGTTACCTAATTTAAAGTAAATGTAAACCAATAAAAAAAGTATATTCACAATCCGATTAATAGTTTCGGAGAAGTGCGTGGACAACATACATAAATACATCTGTAAAATTTTGTATATTTGCTTGGAAGTCCATCCGGTTACAATAATATTACATACATAAGTGTCGAATCGATAACATCCTGTTTTTGAAGTCGTTTACAAAATATTGACGAACTACCTAAAGGTAACTGTTAGCATTTATCGCATCAGTCGTAGATTGCAGTCAAATACTTGGAAATCGTATGTATGTATAATCGTAAACATGGATATCGTAAGAGAACTGAGAGTGCCGTTTGCCAAAAGCTTTATATTGGCTCGCAAGTTAATGTGATATTCTAGACCAGTGAAAATGTATATTTACTTAACTATTCACGGAAGGCTATAGATACCTAAAGAGTATAAAATAATTAACGCACCACTACAGCGTATCACAAATGACTGTAGATAGCGGTCACAAATGGTTTTAACGCTATGCGTAAACGAGTTGCGTTTTGACGAAACGCGTGAGAGTGAATTCTGAGAGCATCCTACAGTATTATATCGATTGCCCGATATTGCAGAACATGATGCATATAACATTGATGTATATCTGAAAAATATAATTATTATTATTATTATAAAGGTTACAAATGACAGGATATTATAATGAGATAGAAAAAAACACACTTTGGTTTTCAATATTGTTTAGTTTTTAAATTATGGACAATAAATAAATTATTCGATCTTAAATATTGCAAATATGAATTCTTTTATACACTTTTGTTAAACGTTCATCTAAGACCAATATTAAATCAATTCGACAATGATTTCTATAAATATTAAAATAATTAAGTTGTAATTATTGTGATCAACGTTCTCTTAAGTTAGGTAATGAATGAGCCGAGGGCCGCACTGAGGGACGATTTATCTTCGCTAATCGTTTACTATTGCACACCACATGTTGTACAGATATATTGGCTAATTATTAGTTTTTGCCTAAAATATTGTGCGTGGTCGCTGAGTGGTAGATTCCAATGAGCCTGAGATTTAGATGAAAAAAATCAAAGCACGGTGGTAGGGCATTGTCTTATGCCCGCTTGGGTCGTAACAACCCTTAAACATTTGGGTATTATGTATTACATACAAGAGCAGCTGTTACGAACGAAAACTGTGATCCAGTTGCTATCCAAACTATAAATTATTTAAAAAAAAAAAATTCATCGATTAAAACTGTGATGGTTTTGCATGTTTTGGCAAGACAAATGCAATAAAAAATGAAAATAATCCATATTTATAAAATTATTGTAATTCATTATTTATGTCTCTTACACCTGAATTTGATTTAATATAAGATCTCTAACAGTACGTAGCAAGAACAATAAATACGTCAACTAAACTTTTGTAATTAGAAGAGATCTCTAATTAATTTCGTATTTTGTACCGTTTATTAAATTAATATACCTGTAAGGTTATTTGTTATATTTTCAGTGTTGCTTATTAAAACTTTGGCTTTAACGTATTTTACAAACAAAAACATTACAATGTCGATTTCATACTGCTTTCTTTAAAATGTTCTTGGCATGTTAACTTTGCATAGGCGAATGCTAGAAAATAGTTGATAGGGACAATCAGGCAAATCTTAGACCTAATTATGATTCAGGCTAATATTCTTCGAAATTTTAATTAATTTACTATTATGTTCCTGTGAGTTCAAACTTGACAATAAATGTAAAGATTTAAGCTATCCTCACAAAACTTTTTCGGCCATTTCTGCTCATTTTTTATGATGTTAAAAGTGGAAAAATTTCTCGGCTATGACAGTTACGATAGGCACTATCGCATATCTTGTAGTCCTTTCAAAACCTCCTGAATAATGGAAGACGTTATTATGTACATATATACCAACAAACTGGTTTTGCTGTCTCATCCAAGCGTTGTGTTCCTTTACGACTCCACATGACGTTGTAAATCTGGGGTCGACGCTACGTTAAGCAAATTTGGGTCAGGGTCTCCCTTACAATCATATGTCATTCGCCTGACAAGATAAATTAAGATGGCAGATAGGCTGTAGGATAGAGAACGTTCATAGTTTAGTTGATGCGTTATTATTTAAGCTGTTTGAGTTTTGGTTAATTTGAGTTTGTATTATAAACACGAATAACTTTGCCCGTGATTCCCTACGTATGTTTAGAATTAACTTTATTTACTAATTAGTGTTAAGAAATATAATTTGCACTTATTTATTGGAAGATACATTTCTGCAAGCCAACATGACAGCGACCAGAGAGACGTATGCCGTTGGATTTTCGTAGTCACCGTCGGTTGTTGTTTGTACTTTTTAAAAACTTATTAAATTCTTATCATTGGTCAAATTGGCCAGATACTATAAAAAATATGTAAAAGATAATATTGATTAAAACAATTATGTGTACTTTTTATAATATACGTACGTAAGATCACTTTTTAAACTATCGTGTCGGCTGAATCCACTCGTAACCTGAGGCTTGCACAATCAGGGTGTTTATGCTAAAATGCACTTATATCAATCATATGCACAATGATAGATCACCCATCATTTTTCCTTGTATCTGTATATTCCTATCTACCCTAACCTTTCATCGAAGTCAGTCCGTGTTTACAAATTACAACGGCGAACACTGAAAGTGACTGCGCTATTAATTAAATATTATAATAACCCTTAATCGCTAAACTTGATTACTAAGCGTGCATGGTGCATGCTACAACAGAAGTGAACACAAGAGGAGGCCTCCAAAGTTCCCGAAAGCTGTTGTCTGCTGAGTCCTTTTACTTCTACATTCCATTATTCCGTGACATTGTGCATATGTTGTGATCGACCAGGGAAAGTGGCCCTCACTTAACAATCCAGCTAGTTGTTAAAACAAATCGAACCAGCGCTTACAAAGAGTGAAGCGTCGAGTAATGTATGTAAAAGTAAGGTAGCTTATTTATAGACCTTTCTTTAAATATACATTTTAACGCACGTAAGAAATTATACAGTTTACACGAAACAAAAATAACCCACTATGAATCGCCATCAATGATAATAATGCAAATACATTTTACAGAAAAAAAAAATTGTCTAAAAATAATTTTGCGCTCTATAAATAAATATGATTTTAAAGTTATATATTTTGTAATCTAACTAAATTGGCTAACTTCATAATGTCCCCGCGCTTCCGACACATGATGCACACTAGAACGCGACAAAAGAAGTATAGCTTTATAAAAATGGTAATAATACCTGAATTCTCGTCAAACTAGAGTCGGAGCTGACATACATTTTTTCTGTTACAGCCAATGAGGTTTTATAAATAGACTTGTTATACTCTCACTAAAAGCAATTTGAAAACGTTAGAAATGTTGTTATCAGCGTGTTGAAACAAAAGAGATAGGAAATCACACCTTAAGGCGGAAAAAGGATAAAAGTTTCTTCTCACCCACATCGGTATCAAATCGAAAGTAAGCTGAAGGCAGTTGCCCTCCATTCACGATATCATATAAAGATCGTCAATGCCGTATCTACTTATAAAGAATCATTGGTTCCAACTATGTTTCATCGTGTTTCAAAGTAAGTAGGTATACCGGAAGTTTTAAACTCGAGTTGAGGTGAGTTGATAATTTATCAAAGGCCTCGTGTTTGATTGATGGTTCAAAGCCTGTGACACATTTTTGCACGGATCGTTATTATAAATTATCTTTACGCGGGTTGATATTAATGAGACTACCGATAAGGAAAATAAAGGATCCTGGTGCCTTGGCTGTCCATTATGAGATTAAATATTTTGTACTCACCAGGTGCGGATTATTTTATTCAGTTTATTTTGTTAGTATTGTTTCTTTAAAATGACGAAAAGGATCTAGTAGTAAGTGCGATGCCCAAACACCATGTATCCACTAGTAGTCACAATCACTATGTCAATAAAAAAACTTTGTTGAAAGTAGCACACAAACACATGCACACTAACGCACGAACATGCACGGAGAAAGAGAGATTAAAATATTTAATTGTATTATGTAATGTTTGATATAATAAAACTTTAACTCCTAGTTTGGCATTAGCAAACGTTTAAATTATAAACAAGACAATAAGGTTAATAATATAGAATTATGATGTGTTGTGGAATTTTACATGACTTGGCCGTTGTTGCTATAGCTCGAGGCTCAAGAGAACTCCTACAACAAATTCAACGGCACAAGTTATGTAAATTTCCACAACATATAATAAGAGTATATTTTCTCGTCGATAATTAAAATGTTTCAGATTCATATAATTAGGCACAGTAGATTTTAATGAATGTAATTTAACGAGTAAAAAATAGGCCAGATTTTGACCAAAATTACTTTTTTTCTTAAATCCACCTCCTAGATTTGGCCTTTTTTTAAGATTTCACTACTTTTTATAAACAAATCATCTCAATCGAGATTTACCACTTTGATACAGCATGTTTTTGTTTGGATCATTGTTTAATGGAGCTTGAAGTAAAGGCGTATAACGTAACTGGATTTCCGTGAAACGTCTTCATAAATCAAGCACATTAATCTCAGACAATAAAAACCAGAAGATATACACAAAAACGTTCGTAATTAATTGATGGTGATGTACATAGATGTCGCCGAGTCGTTTCTCTCGATCAGTGTGGTGTTGATAAGATGCTAAGGTTCATTAGTTTGATCTGGTTGGCTAAACGTTTTGTCTGAAATAATCACGCAATATACACATTGTTAAAACCATTTACATATAGCGTCCTATGAGAGCGGGCTTAGGACTAACTTGGAAAATAAATAAATACTTCTTAAAGCTAGTTCCTCGTTTAAGCCTGAGTCTTAGGTAATATTGTTACTTGCCCTGTGATTTCTTTTATCGTATATCGGTTTTAACGTTATTGCTACAATTTCACCTGATATTAAGTGACAGTGTGACCTAAGATGACAACAAGCTGAGGAATATACCTATTAGAGGTGCTCGATGACAGATCTTCATCTTCAGGGCAGCAGCTAGTTAGGCGGGTAACTCATCAAGCTCATTGCAGGGATTCGAACTCACGTCGAACGAGGCGATGTTTCTACACGCTACCGCTGAGCCATCATTGCTACAAACATGATATTGTACAAAAAGTCATAGCAGTCAAATTACTTTATAACTAAAAAAAATCAGCCATAAATATTTTACAATTTACAATAAACCTAACATTTTACAATTTTTATAGTACGTAACGTCACATTTTTAAGAGACAAGCTCTTTTTTTGCATTTGCTCGCCTAGTATTCACATTATGAAAATAATAGCAAACATAACTTTTCTGCTCCATTAATTTTAGATTGAATTTGGATATATTCTGTAACTCATGCCATAAGACCTACCTTTGTGGTAAATTTACATACATCCACGGGAATTACCGTATAGGTTTTGAAAAACAGTTCATCAGCAAGACCTTTAGTATGGAGTGTAGTAACTCTTCATTGCGTTAAACTAGAAACATGATTTTTAGAGCATTATAAGATCATAGACAAAAAAAAATACGAAAACACACGACACACGAGCAGATAGATAACAAAGTGATTATGTAAGATTCCGTTTTGTCATTTTAAGTACGGAACCTCAAAAAATGCTCTGACTTAAGTTCTTTCTTAAACTATGTTTGGTATGTACTCGTATGCTATCACTTCGTAAAATGATATAAGCACCTTGTGTGTAGAACAAATGTGAATTAATTCAATGTCTCTTTATGGAAAAGTTACCTATAGCAACTATCCATGTGTAAATAACAGCTTAATATATTTAAACTTTAAGCACATAACAATCATCTAAACTATATGTTTAAACACTCTTTTACGTCCAAATCTCAAATTCCAACTCTCGATAAAACCCCTCTCGAAATTACTACAACTTCACTCGTATTTCTTCGCCGGCCGAGTATTAAAATCGGCTGAGCACCAATTTATCCATTTAGCTTATTGGTTTTCTTCGAGCTGAACTGTTATTGTTGGTACAATAAACATTACGTACAGAATATTTCAAAATGTTATTATAATACTTGCTCCATTTGTTTAGAAATGGCATTTGCTATTTTAAAATTATTTGTCTAGGTACTTAATATAAACTTTCTTCTAATGTTTCTCTATAAACCTTTTAGTAAATCTCATCATTGACATTTCTTTTATTTTTCGTTTTGTTTGCAATCTTTTTCTTTTTATTTGATTATAATCTTTAGTTTTACCATTAAAATTTTTTTAAGAAAATTTATGTTTATTTTTTTGCGTGGTCTTGCTCTGTAATGTTATGATTTTTATTTGAATTCATAAAGTCATGTTATTTGGCCCTTTCTAATGTAATTTTGGTTTCATTTTACGAGATGTAGTTTGGTTGGTTTTGATTGTATTATAGATACACAAGTGAAGTTGGATTATAAATAATAACAAGGAATATGCATTTTAAGTTGCCATAAAAACCCCCGTTTTAATAGGGGTGCGAGCTGCTATTTTTTTACAGCTATTGAAAAAATATTCAAAAATAAATAAAATATTATTTTATTCTTGTGACATTGGCAGAAAGGTGGATGAATACAGTTGCCATTAAATAAAAAGATGAAGAAGGTAATGTTCTACTAAAACTTACGAACTTAGTTAAATAAAACTTTACTTAATTATGCTTCATTGCTTAGTATTTCGATGGTCTTATGAAACTCTAAGTACAGTAGACTATTTGTCCATTCCGTGACATCCGCCACGTCCACCCTCTCCTACGACAACTACATCCTAGGTCCGTTTCCTCGGTTCGGAGTCCTTTTAATCTAGCAGCCGCTCGTGCGATACAAGTGTCACTGCACTTGCAATCACTTGCTACCCACAGACACTATTACACTGCACCCCACATAGGTACATAGGTTCTGTAAAGGGCTTTATTGCCTTTTTTTGTACTAGTTATTTAGACGAAAATTAGCAGCTTACTAAATACAGGAGACAGAAACATGTATATATGTTTAGTTAGTCAGCTCGAAATTCTACGATTAGAGATATTAGCCAGTTCGCGACTTAATTAGGAAGATCACAAGCCGAGGGTTCGGCCACCCTGGAACATGTTGCTACGCTTTCGCGGCTGTGTGCCTTGAGCGCTCGCTCCCAAACCACGGTGAAGCTGTAAAAGCCGTCTGAGGCTCCTGGGCCCCTATGGCTGACAATATAGTCAGATAGGAAAAAAAAAACCATTCTGTGACCTGCGTCGCTTCAGATAAATATCATAACTTTTATACCACTAAGGTGAATAAAATTTTGGCGACATCGTGTCCACATTATGCGAGTCAACGTTTCCACATTACGGACGCAAAGATTTGAAATCAAACGAATCACGTGGAGTGCAAACCTCTCTCTGTGGAAAGGTGGAAATGAAATATATGGGATGGTTTGCTCTCTCTTCTCATGAAATATTTATGTGCGTATCGACATATGTTTAGCGCGTACAGTCTGCCTATTATTTTACTATTTTGCTAATGAAACATTTTATTACTAAAATTTTTGTAACTTGTGACGGAAGTGCAACGTGATGAAGCTAGACCATTTATGATTCAATTTACTGTTATTTTTAATATGTAAAAATAATTAATTTAACGTTGTAAATAAACATTGTTTTCATCAAATTTCAATTATTATGTTATTGGTACGCGGGATAAAGTTTTTGGAGTTATTTTTTATTTTGTTAGTAGTATTTTGTAAGTTTCTTCTTACTTGCGTGCATACACAATTTATTTTATTTTATTTAGTGCATTTTCTTATTATTCATCCTCAACTGTGTAATGTTTGGAATGTGCAATAAAAAAAATCCTCTTTTTGAAAGATTTAATTTCATTCTAACTTTATTATATTATACTGAGGTAGGACACTCGTATTGCATACTTTTTTGGACAGTGACTGGGCAAAGTGATTACACTGTATTTACAGGTATGCGCAATACAATAAAAAACTACGGCTTCCACCACTACACGGTAATATTCGTCGTCAGTAGTCGTTATCATGTTGGTCTTCATAAATGCGTCTCTTTACTTTACACCTAAAGGATCCGATGTTATATGAAGAAAAATAAACTGACCAGAAGTCGATCCATTAGATTCATGATACGGTAAAGGTTAATTTGTAAACTTTTTTGCACCAAGATGAAGGCTACCTTACAGCTGTGGCTCTGAAGCGCGGGACGTGTATCACGGACAAGAAAAGGAGGAATTGGGTCAAATAGCTTGTTAGAACACTCACCGTGATACTGACGAGAAAATAAACTCTCACACTGTAATACAAAAAGGTTAGAAGCGTGTTACGTGTTTCTAGATTTACCAGTGTGTATCAAGCTATCTAGAAGATTTCACCGTGATATTTCTAGGCGGGCTTGACGACACAGATTGTCAATATATAGATTGATCTATCGATAGTCACCGTTAAGGGATCCAAAAGATATTGCAATGTACTTAATATCCAGTTCAATTTCTTTTTTTCAATCCAATTTTTTTTATATAACATTATTTTATACAAACTGTACCATTCCGTATTGAAAAGTATGTGATTTTACGTACAAACTATAAAATCTCCGGAGATTCGAAATGCATCCGCAGAATGTTGTATATTTGAAAAGCAATTTCGTATCTTATATTTGCGTGACCCACGGCTATAACGGGCGGCGAGCGAGAACGTATGTCAATTTATGAACACCGTTTTATTCCAACAAATTCTCCGTACTTTAAAATGTTAGGGGTTTAGAATTTTCATATTGTTGAATAGCGTTTAAACGATTTTATTGTAATAAAGTTTACATCATTATTAAAATTGTTGTGTAGTACAACATTATTATTTTATTTTATTGTTTTGATTTATAACAATAATCACACCGAAATGAGGTTGTAATGCCGATTTGTTTACATGATTTCAACATTGAGTAACTATTTTATTAGCACTTTTTGAACATTTACGACAATTAAATTTGAGTGTATGGAATGCATCTTACTTTTTAATTGCTCGCCGTTTCCGCCTGCTAACACCGATCAGGGTCAAGTGCCGTATATTACTCATTTAGTATTTGTCATTGGTATCGTAAACGGACACCGCGTCAATCGAGGTGGTTTAGAATCCCCTGAACGAGACTGGGTTTTCGGTGAAGGAAAACATCGTGATGAAACTATATCATGGTGGAAGGGCTTTTTCTAATTCCCGCCTGGCTAGCTACCACCTTCAAGCACCTATATATGAGTTGCAGTACCTGCACATGACGTGAACTATGTCTGGAACGTCCTCGTGGTGTGCCTTAAAAAACTATCGACTAAAAAATTACCGAGGAAGACAACCTCGTTAAAAAATTACTAGAGGGAGGTGGAGAAACCCACCATTATTAAAAATCAAGGAGTGGCAGTGGAAGGAAACCACTTTAAAAAAATGATCAGGGCGATGAAGATGAGCACCTCGTTAAAAAAAAATCAAAGTCGGATTGCCGAGGACGGATAGGAGTTACGAACGACGGCAGAGGAGGAAGCCTCTATAAAAAACCATAGCCAAACTAGCGGGGGCGGGGGTGCGTTCATTCGCCTCCTTCCCTGCCGTTTCAACAACGGCAGAGGAGAAAACCTCGGTAAAAATCACAGCCAGACTAGCGGGGCGGAGGTGCGTTCATTCGCCTCCTTGATCCCCGCTATATGCCAAAACATGGTGGCAGAGGCAGAGGACAAAACCTCTATAAAAAACCCAACGCCGGATGGGTGAGGGACGGGGGTGGGTTCATCCACCTCCTTCTCCTGCCAGGTCGAACCAAGGGGAGATGGGTCGGGGGCCCGTCTTCCCATTGCACTGGTTCGGCGGACGGGGAGACAGTTCCGTTGCGCCAGACAGTCTCCGTCAGAGGGCGGCCCTACCGGGCCTTGCCGCCGGGGCCACGCGGTAGTATGTTACCTGCAGGTCCCGTGTCGTCCCATTACGGCGGCGGACGTTGCACGAGTTTCAGTGAGTAGGAGTCTCACATAACCACTCTACAAGTTCGGTGAAGCTGTAAAAACCACAGCGGCTTCAGGGCCCCTAAGGCTAACAGTATAGTCAGATCAAAAAATAAACATAACCACTCGTCCCCCCAGGCGGTTGTGTACCCATGAGACCTGCACCTCTCTCTAGGCTTGCCGTGTACCATCTTAAACTACATCGTCAGATAACATCAGGCGAGATTTTGACCAAAAAGTAAAACTTATATACATTGATTTAAAAAGTATATTAAGTATTAACCATAACCAAGCATTAGGCTATAAATTTTTTTTTTTTTAATTTTTATTTATACTAATATTATAAAGCTGAAGAGTTTGTTTGTTTGGTTGAACGCGCTAATCTAAGGAACTGCTGGTTCAAATGGAAAAAATGTTTTAGTGTTTGATAGCCCATTTATCGCGAAAGGCTATATAACATCACGCTATGATCAATAGGAGCAGAGCATCAATGAAAAATGTTAGAAAAACCGGGCAAATTTTATTTCTTTTGAGAGCTTCCATTGCATTCGTTGCGTAAATGGTTAAAGTTACGCAACAATCGTGTGTGATGGAATTATTTTTCTTTTAAAGTTCTAAAAAACCTAGACAGCATATGGTTATCTTTTAAGGTTTACTCAATATAACTTTTTTTATGACAATAAAATTTGTTCTAAATTAAAGAATTATTTGCAAACGTGTTTTAATATACATGGTATTAATCCTTATCGAAATAAATACGTTATTCATCACAAGTATTTAATTTTGAACAAAATTGCTCTTTACAGTAATTGATTTAAATTAGTATCTTAGGAGATTTCACAGTTTTAAAATAACTCGGCTGCAAAATAATGATCGAGTACCGCGAGTGCATTTTTATTATGCAGAATAATGTGGGAGTCTTGAGGCACCTAATAACCCTTTCTCTCTCTCTCTCTCTCTTACATGATGAAGACGAAGTTGCGCGAGTCAGCTAGTATCAAATAAAAGTCCATAGAGATCTCAATATATCTATTTTGTTTACCGTTTACTAAAGTTATGTATAAAATGCACTAATGCAAGTAAATCCACCAATCACTCTACATCTGCCCTCCCTGGTTCACATTATAGCCAACCTTTCTTTGTGACAGAATTTTCGTTCCAAACCGCTAGGCCATGTAATCCGCTAAATAATTGGTTAGATAAGTTCCAGGCAGTTGCGTATTGTGGACAATTGAATTAATTACGAACTAAACCGGTCTAGTGTTGGTTTCTCGTCTAATTCATTTGATTATATTGGTAGCCGGCAACCGCCCGCGCCAGCCGCCTCTGTTGACGAGCGACGGTTAGGACGCTCCAACCTAACACAAATTTCTGGCAAGATAAACTTAGTAGTATAATCAGTGTTGTTTATGGTTAGCTTATTTAGTTTAGTATTAACTTATTTTCAGTAGGTAATAGAAAAGTAAACTGTTATTTAATACTTTATGTAAGTAAACGTGTAATTGGTTTCATGGTTTCTCGGAAACGGTTCTAATGATTTGGGTGGAATTTTGTATTTAGATAATGTTTTATTTTCCACATTTACTTATATATATGTTTTTTTCTTTTTGAAAATTACCAAACGAAGCTATTTTTCGTTTTGGTTTTGGTTTAAAACTGGTAGTAGAGAAACAGGTTATACTCTCAGTAAGTTTTTTAATAATCTTTAACAAGTACACTACTAGCCTGTTATAACATAAATACAATAATTATTTTGCTCAGCTCCGACTTGCGACTTTTATTTACTATTTAGTCATGATTGTTTAGGAGTAATAATAATAAACTAGCGATCGCCCTAAGCTCGAATATCGACCTACGATTTTGTGATCATAGACTATTTTCTGTTTGACATTTACAGTATGAACCTAAACAATGAATATTATATCACTTGCTGTCACTTTTCATTGAGTGACAATGTCAATATTTTGAAGGGGGGTCTAAGTTCAATGGCACTGGTCAGGTATTGTCTTCGGAATTTGTTCGACTCCGCTAAGTTGCCTAAAATACTGAAGTCCTTTTTACTTCACAATTGTCAAAACTAACAACCCACCGAAAAGATCCGTTTTATATACACTAGCTGTATCTCATGGTTTCAATCGTATTCAATTTATTCAAGCTACTCTCCATCGGCCGCACTGCTGATAATATACCCGTGTAGCATGTTGTTTTTTCCCCTTTCTGTACTTACTTACAGCTTTCCAGATTCCTTGACGTTCATGGTTACTGCTTTGCTCTTTAGGTTCGTAGCGTGAAGTTGTACGTAAGTGAACGTATACCCTCCTCAAGAAATAGACTATAAAGTGAAAAATAAATTTAACAATCCTGACTGGTAAATCCAGAGATTAGCGCGCTCAAACCAACAAACATACAAACCATCTCTTGTCCTTTATATTTTTACTTTAAGATACTTATATTTATTTACGACATTACCAGTATAACAAAGTTACAAATAACTTATCAAGCAACTGCATGGTCTAGTTTAAAACTTAAAATCCGTTAAACTTGTTCACCGGAATTAAATAAATAAATATAATATATTAAATAATAATAATATATTAATATATTAAATACTCACATCAGTAAACAAGGGTATGTCAGCTATCTACTATATATAAACGAATGGACAGAAGGACATAAACCAAAAAAATGTTCACGCACAGGATATCCTTCAGGTTCGATGGAAATTATTCCACTGTCACTGTGACTTATGTGAGCCTAACGCCAATCCTAAGATAAATGTAAGTCGCATTGAATGTTGCAACGGTTCTCAAACTTCGATACGAAAGCCTCTCTATGGTTTTTAAGTACATTAAAATAAGTCTTCTTTTGGTTTCTCAGACAAAGCGTTTTTATACAACTAAGGTAACAAATAAGCATGATGGTAAGAGATTACCGAAGCCTACGGACGCTTATAACATCAGAAGTATCACTAAAGCATTTCTGACCTTGAAAGCCCCTTTCCCATAGAGCCCTGAAAATCCTACTCTACGCAGGGACATAACACAAGGTTATTTGGCGGCGATTTTCGTTAAAATGTAGGTATTCCATCATTCTTGCAACTCCAAGTAGACAAAAATTTCCAAAGAGATTTATTTATCTATGCCCTATCTAACTCTTTTGTTTAACAATTTGGATGAAATGACCTACTATCTAAGTTTAACTAGATAGGTGTTTTTTTTTATTTTGTAAGGCACCGAAAGAAGCTCAGTTGCCCAGATAATTAGAAGTAATAAACCACCTTATAGTAAATGATAAGTAATGACTCCTATCTACAACCAACTTTACATATAACTGCTGTCTTATTCTTCTGTTTAATCTAATCCAATTTTGGAATTGATTTTGTCCTGACCCTATAAGTGCGCTATGAGATCTTAAAAAACGCTATTAAAATTTTGAGAGTCGCTGGAAGGAGGGAACGCACGTCGCAAACTTTCTCACTTAGATCCGTCGACTTTGCGAGTGTCAGACCTATCCTTAGTTACACATCGTTCTAACTTGCTTGCCATTAATACTTATTTCGCTTAATGCTAAAGGTTTCTCTTTAACAACCACTTGAGTTATGGTTGTAAGTTATAATTCTAATCCTGAGAATCATTACGATTGTCATTTTGAGCTCAGTAGAGATTATACTTAATTGAAAATTTTCTTGACAAAGAAAAAAGGTAATTGTTTAAATATTAAAAACATTTTTGAAGTTTTTAAGAATTAATTACCTATAAGGTACGAAATTTTAATGTCAACATCCGTCCTTATCCTAGATCATTATATTCACCGATCCTATCTCCTTGTATTGGTTCCGTTCGGGTTAAATGCAGCGGAAAAACTAATATTGTATTAAAAACCATGCGTGTGAAGGTTTAACTTGACGTAGGCAAGAAACCGCCGGAGAGAGAAGTGCTTCGATCAAAATCGAAAATACAACATTTTGAAAAACTCAAACATGGACATAACTTAAACAAGATATCTCTGAACACGTGAGTGATTTTTTATACTGATACATTTTTTTTCCACTATCCACAACCATAACATTAACAGTAAATACGTTACGGGAAAAGAAGATGAGTCGCCATCTTTGATTTATATAAGTTACACAATCTCACTTATGTAACCTACAAACCTACAAAGGGAGATGAATTAATATGAAAATGAAAAATATTTTATTAAATTTAAGTCCCTGCACTTATGAACGCACTTATTATCAATGCACTACTACCGGTTCGAAGAACAAACATTTTGTTTCTGTTTACAGTTATTATCTACCCTTCGACAATTAAACTTGCTTATCATTATCTTGTGCTTATTATCCGGCAAATCAGTAATGTGCTTAGGAAGTTTATTGTAGAACCTAACGCAATTAGGTACCCAATTCTTTTTTATTTGGCTTACTAAATCCAAAATATGAAATAATTATTTTTTACTAGCGGTCGCCCAATGATCGAAATTCGACCAGCGACTTTTTAAACATAGACTATTTTCTATTTGACATTTCATTATGAACCTAAACAATGAATATTATATCAATTGCTGTCACTTTTCATTGAGTGACAATGTCAATATTTTGGGGGTTCTTAGTTGGATGGCACTGGTCGTGTTAGGTTTTGCAGTATTAATTTATTTTATTTGATATATTACTAACAGATATTATAGATAAATTTTAGATTTCTGCACTGCTTCTCCATATAAACTTTAACCATGTCAAATCTCAGTCTTCCATGCACGGAATATGCTTAAAAAGGGGTACACTGTATTTGCATCACGTATTAATATAGTCATGATTTATTTCTAGTATTGAAGTTATGCCTGTCATTTACAATTTTAAAATTATCCAATTTTTTCCAACACAGTAGGTACATTTAATTTTTCCAAGATGTATTGGAAGCGCAAAGTTAAGATAGTAAATTCTTCGCTTCATGCTCATTTTATAATTATTCAAAATCCTATCCCAATACCTATGAGTCAAAATCGTTCTATATAAATGCCATTTGTTTCAATTCTAAGTATTTCTCCTTTCAGAATCACAACCTACCGCTTGAGTCTACAAGAAAAGCAACGGTTGATCGATCTGAAAATAAACGGTATAAGAAGCAATTCGCAAAAGTAATATTAATATCGGTAATTGCGATTACATTTAACTACGCTCAGATCTCCTGCTGCACTTCTAAAATTATACGTATATCTGAGCAGTGGAGCTTCGCTTGGTATCTTGCAAAAAAACAACTATCTGGGTAAACTTTGAAAGAAAAATATTGTTCAAATACATTTTTTCTAAATCGTTAGAACCATTACTGAGAACCGAGTAACACGTATATATACACAATATATATACATATATTTCAATGTAAAATACCGTTTGTGAGTATTCAGCACACGCGTTGACCTCGTTACGAGACCCTAAGGTCACAGGTAAGAGAAATGATCAATCAAATCGTTAGGTAGTTTGGGAAGATACGTCTCGTGGGTTTTGCCCAAACGTAAAGTGATTTTAACATTAAATAACTTATATTAGTTTGCAAGATTAAGCATTTATTGTTTTATATTATTCGTTTTACGTGTTACTAAATAACCAGGTCACTTTGCTGGGCTTCATTTAAGCTTTAAGAATAATTTAACCAACTCTTTATGGCGTTATAAATGTATCCCATGCCCTATTCCTTGATATAACCAATATCTATGGCAAACTTCTTTACAATCCGGCTAACCGCTCAAACGCGGCTTACAAAAAAATACATTCACACAATAATTTCATATTTATAATATTACTAAGATTATAGTTATTTATATATATACTAGCTGTGCCTGCGACTTCGCCCGCATGGTATATTTCGTGTACTTATGAAAAACAGCAAAAGCGAATGAAACCGCGGGCATAGCTAGGGTAAAGATAAAATAATTTGGTACCTTTCACTTTTTTTTACTAAATATTTTAAATGTAGGTATTAAAAAAATTACATATACATACTTTCTTTTTTACATGTAAGTACATAACCTAAACGCATTTTATAGACCATACCAATATCCATATATGTAAAAATGCATCCTAAATGTACGTTAAGACCATAAACTATAACCATACCAAATCTCATTAATTTCGGTAGAATAGTTTTTGCTTGATGGGCGTTCAAATATACCGACAGGAAGACAAACAAAAATTTCAAAAACTATTGAAATATGCTCTGTCCATGATGGTAATCACCCCCGTATTATTTTTTCTTAAATATCTTCAATGTACAGATTTCAACTCTTTACTCTTTTATTACAAGTATACTAAAGATCAATATTATTGTATAACATTGTATTTTTATATCATTAACTATTACGCCGGCGCACGCGGAAAAGCAGTTCGGGCGGACTTCGACTTCCGACTTACGTAACAAAAATCAATATTTAAGGCTTTCTGAGAGTTGTAGCCTAATCTTAAATAACCTATACTATTCCTCTAGAGTCTGGCTATCACACACAAAAAGAATTTTTCGTATCCGACAAGTAGTTCCGGAGATTAACGTGTTTAAAAACAAACAAACAAAACAACTTTTCCGCTTTATTATATTATAATAGTATAGGTTACATCCCAAAATTGATTGAGGCTTGTTGGCGCTTGTAAAAATATACTGCAAGTTAGAAACATACAACTACAAACTTCTAGTCATCAACTGTGACAAATGTTAAATCATTTACGAAAATATTAACAAGAAAACATTAATAACTTTATTTAATTATTATTAACGAACAAAAACGCATAGAGTTTCATAAACAAATAAAAAGACATAACTACTAAATATAGATCGAAAAAAATATGTCAATTTCAAATTCAAATCTCAGTTTTCCATTTTATATATAAAGGCTCGGGGCGTAAAAAAATTTATATCCAGTATTCGGGCATGTCCATTCGTCCGTACGGATGGAATCAGAAAAATTTGACGGAGCTACGTAATTTGTCAATGCATTTTGCCTTTTAGCGGAAACGGATTTTCGACGAAAAGTGACTTTCGTATCCATTTAGATACATAATTATATTTTGACAAGGATTTTATCGAGTTTTTTTACTTCGCAATTGAACATGAGAAAACTGATTCTTAATATTGTGACAATGACTACGTTTCATTTAAAAAAAATTGTTACTACTTATTTCGTTTAATTTTAGTTGGTATATTCAGCCACTTTTTTTAGTGTTTTATGTTGTAATATCTTCAATATATTATAATTTTAACGAAAACAAACAGCCTCGTGGCGCAGTGGTAGTAAGCCCTACTATTGAGTTCAGAGGTCGCGGGTTCGATCACCGCACACGACTGACTTATGTGTGATGAGCATTTTTCAGTTGTATGTCTGGGTGTTAAATATCTATATATGTATGTATAACAGCTGTTTAGTTATCTTAATACAAGCTCAGCTTTCTTTTGGAATTCAAAGGCCGTGTGTGAAGTTGTCCCATACTCATTTACATTTATTTACGTCTTAGTAAATCTATCTCGCTTACTCTTTCGTAGAATTTCGTTAGTGCAACTCTTATCGCTCATGGAAAAGCTGAGACTAATGATTTTAAAACTAGATACTCAGCCTTTCAATGTTTATTCTTAATGTATTTTTTCATTTAAATACGCAATATTTGGGCAGATTAGACTTTGCGCAGTGTCTTGAAAAAAAAGAACACCTATCTTGGTATCCAGGATAGTATGTAAAACATTATCTAAGAAAATTTAAGATTTTATCCAAATCATGAGAACCGTTTCCACGGAACCAATTACATATTATTAGCTTACTGAATCGTATTAAATGGCTTGGTATTTAATCAACATTGTCTATTAAAATTGACTATATTCTAACTACTCCAGTTTTAGCAGGAATGAAACCTTCCATTGCCGAGGCGTTATTCGTCCAACTGTCCCACTATACCACTGTACAGTATTTTTTTATGGCTAGCCATATCTACATTGTTTCCTTATCAAAATCAACAATTCAAACATCATTTGAAAGCTTAATATGCTGAATAATAATTTAAAATTAATATTTTTGTCAAAATATTTTCAACTAATATTAACTAACATGACAGCTGTTAGATTGCATGAGTTTTATAATATGCGAAAATATTCGAACGGGTCAAATAGTGAAGTTTATTTTTTAATTTATTTGAACACATAATCATGTAAAAGATGTAATTGACAATAATTGATAGTTACAAGTGTACACAAATGTTCTAAAGTCTAAACAGTCAAATATAACCTAACATATGTTATTGACCAAGAAAATCTTATCAATTATGCAAATAATAGATCAATGTTATTATAGTGCACAAATGTATCGTTGGCATCTGTACTAGGTACAAACTGTATCACAGATGCCGAAACCCTCAGATTAAATTTAGGACAACATCTCTGAGACGTGCATGTGTGAGTGTGTGGGGTGGGGTTAACGATGAAATCACCTTTTTTTTAAATTAACATTGGGTCACAAGTTCAAGATAATCTATTTATTTTCCATGTCAATTTTCTATCTACGTTTAATAATGATTATCATGATTTAATGTATTTTTTTACTAGCTGTGCCCGTGGCTTCACTCACGTGTACTACAGAATGCCCGCGCGAATCTTGCTCCGCCGCTCCCGGCTATTTTAAAGACAAAAATGCTTATTGTGGGTGTTCCTTAGAAGATAGATGTATACTCTCCCGGACTTTTTGGGAAGCCTTTTTAATGCCTACAATTATTTGTACATTAATTTGCTATATCTCTTACGGTTTACTCAGCATAACTCGTTTAAGCGCCCAAACTGATTCACCATGACAATTTTTTTTTATTTGTGCGGAACCATAATTCTTTTTCTAAAATAAAAGTAGACTAAGTTACTCCCTATATCATCAGCTATCTACCAGTGAAATTCCCGTCAAAATCGGTCCAACCGTTTTGGAGATAAACCAGAACAAACAGACAGACAGACAGACAAAAATAAAAAAAAAATGGGCATTTTGTAGGTATCATATAAACTTTCTTATGCGTTTAGTAAAAAACTGTTATTTTGACATTACAAACAGATACTTCAATTTTATTAATTGTATGTATAGAATAGATTATTATCAGCTGATAGTGAAGTAACCATTGTGAGAAAATCTGAAGTTTTGAGCATTCGGCTTATAGTAATGTAGAAGAACTATAGAAAAGGGAGGATCCTCCGACCAGACGGGTGTTATGTCTGGCGGGCAGCTGCCCAACGGTTGTAGTCGGGTTCTTGTATAAACATTCAATCGAAGAGTTAATTTCTAAAGCGCGATGCAGGATGCGTCGTATGTGGCTCGATAGATGTCGCTGTGTGTCGCTATGTAGATGTCGCTACAGTAATACCACGTGATTGTTAAACTGTAGTACTGTGTTGTGAGAAAATAAGAAAATTGTATTCTTTCTGATGATGATTCATGAGCTTATGAGCTATATTGGTAAACCTCATGTCTCCCTCGGGACGAGGTCTATGCCCAGTGGGCATATACAGGCTGCTATTATTAATATATGTAACCTAAAAACCCCTTTTACAATTCCCGTGTTAAAGTTTAAATACGTATCGATTAAGCTTACCGAATACAAACACGGTAGTCCAAATTGTTTGTTTCCGGTTGCCTAATTAATAGTTGAGCGGTTTGTGATAGGTATGTCGTATCAACTTGTTATATTCCCCCGAATATAAATCGGAATCCGCCTACAATTTTAGTATTAGAAATAAAACCTGACTATTATACTTTTCAATTGTACTCACACGATCTTAAAGCGACTATGACGTTGTTTCAATTTCCTTTTTTTTTTAATTGAAGTAAAACTTCATTAGGCGCGACTAGAGAGTAACTCTGATTTTTTTTCTGATGGAAGTAACGCTTACGTAGTTTTTGGTACCTATTCAAAAATAATAATTTGGTTTGGTCATAAGTATATGTCGTATACTCCACGCTACTTGACTTATACGCCAGCTCAGCTGGTGGCAAATATCATAATCAATTACGATTATTTATTTCCAATATTTTCAAACGGATCAATTGTGAATAGCAAAGTGCATAAAAATTCAATAGTTTAAAAAAAAAAATTAAATACCAAAGTTTTTTGAAAATCTCTAAATATACTTGTTTATTGATTACTTTTGTACTAAATAAATTATTAATAAATTTTCTGACGATTGTGACGTTCTATAATATTCAATAATAAAATTTAATCATTTCAGTGATATATGCCGTCAACGTCAAAGAAGTTTTACTTCAATCGCGCGTAAAGGTTACACGTACACACTTTCTTTTTATCCATACAAAATTATAATAACTTTAATCATTTATAAGCCCCGTAGAGTTTCTTACCGGCTTTTTCTCGACGACTGGAGTGTTTTCCGAATAGGCAATAGTGTTTTGACGTTCAAAAGTGCCATCTCAGGACCTAAATTGAATAAGGTATTTTATAATTGATAAATTAAATATTGTACCAAGCTACTGCAAAAAAAATCTTACCGCTGACGAATTCGCCGGAAAAATCTATGTTAACAGCATTAATCTTACAACGGTAACCCGTAAATATCCTTGTAACAGTATAGAAATGTCACCAACAGTGTTTATAAGCCTGAGTTCTCTCACGAAGGAAAATGTATAATAAATTACAAAACATCTATTCGTTTGAACGTAAATAATAACCGGTTTGCAGTCAAGAATAAGTTAGCGTGTAAACTTAAACAGGGTCGGAGTTAGGCAGCTAATTTTACATTAGTTTTATTTTTACTCATAATTTTTTTCACAAAAGAGGAATATTCATTTTTCGGGTTGGTAGGGCTTTCGATAACCTTGCGTAGGGTGAAAAGTTCGTCATAGTGATGAACCTATACATAGCCAGTTTCTATTTACGCAGACCGGCATAACAAAGTCGCCGTTGAATTATTTATATATATTTGGTCGCTACTGTTTTTGTGTTATACTGCGCTTACACTACTTACCTTTAGGTATAGTACCATCACTTGAACGTAGCTTATGCAAACAACTGATATAAGAAACTTATGAAGAATCAATTTATGGTAAGTAAAAAAATAATTCTTACAAATTAGTCTCTAAATCAGAATTATAAAGGTTTTCCTTTACCATGAGTCTGGAAATTTGTTTTAAGTAAAAGAAACAATGAGTAGATTTGATTTCAAAATCAAATCAATATTACTCAGTTTAAATCCTGCAACAACAATCATTAATATCATTAATATTATCATAAATTAATTAACCCCAAATATTAATTAAATTTTCAGTTGTATATACAACTTGTTTTATTGTAAGCTAACAAAGTTATATGGTAAATGTAACCATGTTCATACATGGGAGGTCTAAATCCCCAGACAGTTTAAAGTACCTCCCTAGACGATTGGGTGCGAAGCGACTTTTCGTCCGGAAACGGCGTAATATGTCACCAACGCAGCAGGTTCGGGCGGAGACAAAGTGATAAATCTTTATACCCGAATTTTTAAACAAATTATAGAAATGTGACAAGTTAATAAAAAGTTGACATGTCTATTTTTTATGTATTATAAATTTAGTTACATAAACAATTTGATTTTATTATAATAAATTATATAAATATATTTAGAACTATGAGTAGGTAATTTCCATAACTAAATATTACTATATTTAAATGATATATATCTTAATCTTAATATAATATTTATAACAGATCAATTATAAAGGTGGCCGCTGCCCAGCTTCATAAGTAGTCCCTGCTGTTCCGTTGGTAAGCGAATGACTGAAACGATTGGGCTAATTCTTTTTTCAAGTAATTGTTCGATTTAGGGGAAAAAAAATTTAATAGTTAAAATGAACGTCGCTTTCTTTCTATTGAATTTTCTTGAATCCATGATTCACGATTTGAACGATGGGTATGCTTAATTGTTATTTTGGTTTATTCGTTATGGTTCTCCCGAAAAAGATTTCAGGGAAAAAGATCGAAAGGTAGAAAACGTCTAATGGGCCAACTAGTTTCATATAACACTAGACCTCTAAATTAGTTCATGTTCTCTTTGAAATGATATGACTCGCGCGCCATCGTTTGTAAACTGGCTGAACTAATATTAAATTTTCGCGGGCGTGCGCATAAAAACTCTTTAAAATTTCATCACTATAAAATGTATGGTTTAGGAAGAGACAAAATCAAGCAACTTGGCTAGATCCTCATATTGTAAATTGCACGAATTGCCCGCTTTTGTTATATAAATATGGTATGTAATATAGATTATGTTAGAGCGGGTACCGGAGCAGGAATACAGAGGTATACACACAGGTATGAAGTGTAGACGTATTTCGATACCATGATAACAGCCTTTAGCGCGGTCTTTTGTACTAAGGCGGTGAATGAGCCAGGGCGGTCATGAACTAGTGCGGCACGTCAACTAGGGCGGCTTCATTACGAACGCGGTACCACCCTTACGATAGGTGTATTTTGATAATAAACTGATCCCAATAGTAAAGTAGAATGTGTGGTATCGATTCTTTTTTTCTGACTGATTATACTGTTAGCCTTAGGGGCCCTGGAGACTCTGACGGCTTTTACATCTACTCCAGACTTGGCTACTCCTGAGTTTATATAACGCGAGCGCGAACGGCGCAATGAGGCGAGGCGCCTACTTGTCTCAAACGAGACGTCGTAGGTGGCGGTAAATTTAAAACAATAGTTTTTAGACTGTCTGCGAGCGCAGACACGTTACAATCATGTTTTGACTCTTTTGCTCCGACAGATATGGTATGGTAAACCTCAGCTGTTGAGCCCCATAGCAAAATACCGTAAGACATTGATATGAAAATAAGCGAAGTAGACTAACCTAACAGTGGCAACATCTGTTAACTGGCGAATCTTCCGTACTGAATACACCGATAGCATCCTGCAACCCTTCCCATGCCCCAAATATGTGATTTAGTAGCGTTGCACATGCGTCAGTGGTCGATTTTTATTTCTTCAATCCAAACTGCCGACCATCCAATATTTTGAACAAAGAAACATACATCTTTATACACATAAATAAGTAGGTATAGAATGATAAAATATATAATATCCCACATACCTATGTGTGAGATCTTCTAATTGGTAAATATTTGTTTTTCAATGTTGCCCGTTTACTTATTTTATTTAAATAATAAAATCACTATCAAATTTACGTATAGTTTAAAACGAATGCCAACATAATGTTGGCGGTATATGAAGTAACCTGGAAAAGAATATCCGCAAGAGACAGAGGGAACACGAGCAGTCCCCTGGACCTCACCTTGACTGTCCGCGATATCCTCCCTGCCAAGCCAGATTTGGTAAGAGCCTGTTTTAATTATTCCAGTAATATACAGTATACAGATAATGTTATAAACAGGTAATGGTAATTCTAAAATAGAACAATATTCGTACTATTTATGTATATTGACTCCCTAAAGTTGCATCTGACTTCTAGGTAAATAAGTAGGTAACAAACAGAAAGTAGGTAACTAAGTTTATTGGACTTCTAGGAAATAAAAAGTAAATAAAACTGTTACCTTTATTCGTTAACATTTTCGCTGATACTTTGTTTCAAATGTGCAGCGCTCGTAAACATTTTATTTCGTGTCGAATTATTAAGTTTTTTATTTTCTTTGTCGACTTTGTAGTTTTAGTGTTTTAAGAAACTGTTGATAAACTAGGATGACTAATTATAGTGAGCTTGGTTTTTGCATCAAAGATTGCGGAATCGAGTCATATAGCAGAAGCACCTTCGGTAAAATAAGAGTACAATTGGCACCTTCGGTAAGATAAGGGCTCAATTATTAAAAATACGTAAAATGATTTAAGTACGCCTAAGTTCTTTAAAAACATCCTTTAATTTGGAGGAACAAAGAAGTTTCTAAAAATAAGGCATATTTCACACAAAGAATAATTGTATCAGAGCAATATTTGCAGAACAAATGTCTACCATGAAAAATTACAAAAAATGCAGTTATGCCCTTGTCTTACCGAAGGTGCGTAAAGTGATGAAAAACATCGGGATATAATAATTACATGCCATAAAAGTTAAAAATATTTTGTTAATATAACTTTCAAACAAACTAAATCTCAAATGAAAAGTATAATATTTAAAACACACTGTTATGTATATGTATATATAAAATTTCTGTGAACCATACACACTCGTGGGTATTAAAAATTTTTGACGTGAAGAAGATTTATTTCTTTCCACACAGTTACAAAATACACGAACTCACAACACTGTTATTTATTTCACTATGGTTTCGCTTCCTTTTATCGCTCGATGTTATCGCTTTATAATTCATAACTGTATTACCTCGGCGCCACGCCTGAGATGCTTAAATACCTACACTAAACGATCGCAGAAAAATCGTGAATCTTCGCTAACTTTCTCGACGTTTAATTTCTATGCCTACTCGAAGACGTAATCGAAGCGATAAGCCCTATACATGTGTGTGTAAACTGCGATGTTTATACAAACATGCGCCACGGTTGTTTACGACGCGAACATTATTTCGGAAGTCCTGAGAAGTACGTAGTTGCTTCGAGATATTTCGGGAACAGGATTTTCTCTCTTTTTAATCGGGTTGTAACAAGTCGTAACAATATAATATTGTTTACCTTGTATGTTGAAGTTTATATGTCTTTTCGGTTTCAACGTTAATATAAAATCTAGTCACTTTTAGCTTTTCTTACCGATTTCTATGTACACCTTGTTCTACAATTAGTTCAAATAAATATAACAGTTTTTCGATAAGTATTTACGCCATTATTTGCATAAAAGGTAGTTACAAATAACATTTGGAAATGTTACAACAAACACAGAACCCTAAAATCAGAATCGCGCTGTATAATATAACAAAAATCATCTCAAACTAATACAAGGAACTGGTTGAAAAATGGTTTACAAATTTAGAAATTTGGTATTACATAATTACATACGGACGAAACAAGTTAAATAAACGCTTGTTAAAGAGAGACATACATGTTAATTTATAAAACACTATAAAACCCGGCCACGCGTTGTGGTGGCTCAGAATTTTTTATCCGATCGCTTTGAAACTTTACAGGATCACCCGCTGGGTTAATATGAAGATTGTCTGAAAATTTCACCAAAATCATTACAGCCGTTTTAGAGTCCATGAGAAACATACAACATACAAACATCCATTATTATTACAAAACATTTAATCAAATTAAAAAGGCCATATTGCAAAAAGTCCCCTAATATAAATATATTTAAGACCGCAATCTGTTTCAACATTTCGGGCCTCATTTCACGGCTTAGGTCGCTCCGGGACCGATCACTCCCTTTAATGAGTGATAAATATTTATCGGGCCCTTTGAAAACCCGAGCCGACGTATTGTTTGAAGTTGTTTACTGCCCTGCTAAATGTCTATCGAAATATTTAATACAATTTTAACGTAAATTCATTATTTAACGTGGTTTAAATATTTAAAAATTTAAATATATTTACTCTCGATAGTCAAAAATAATAAGCTCTTCATAATATCTAGTAAAAATTTACATATTTTGATTTTTTGGTCCGGAGTTTCATAGGAATTTCCGAAAATGCTCCAAACGTGGAATAAGCGATTTCCCCAAGCAGTGAACAGTCTACAGTCTCTTCTTCTTCTGGTGTTGCAAGAGTACATAGTTTACGGTATTTCTATTAGACAGAAAGTAAGCAAAAAATATTTACTTTCACAAATCATATCACAGAGTTTCTAGCGGAATCTTTGCCATTACAGAAATTAAAACGTCTCCTTTTATGCCGCAAATATCAAGGCACATAGTAGACTAAAGTCATAAGATCTAGACAAATAGGAACACCGCAGTGTTACATAAATCAGGATCGCTCACATTTCTAATTAAGGTCCGGCTGGCCGCTTGGCTCCACGTTATGTCATTAGTTTTCATTACAGCACATGTTTGGCAACGAAATGTGCCTTAAGGTAACTCAGCCATGTTATGTGCTAACCGACCTATATTGATCACTAATTAACTACAGCTAAACCTAGTCAGAGGAGCGATTTAGACTTCACTATAATCTCGTCTATATTCAAGAAATCTGTGGTTAGTAGGGTTTTCAGTGCTTTTTGGAGTGAGGGATACAAGGTCGTCAACGCGTTAGTGATACCTGTGGTATCTGAAGCATCTATATGCTACGTTAACCGCTTAATTTCAGGTGGGCCGTACGCTTGTTGGCCACCTTAGTAGTATTAAAAGAATGTAATGGGTAAATCTGTCTGTTCGTAAGTAAGCTTAATATTCGTGAACTCATAAACTCATAGTTCTATCATTTTGTTAAGTATCTTAAGTTATACTTAGTATCAGTAATAACAAATAAAGTCTAGAAAATGCACAAGAGCAATATCTTGCAGTCCGGGACATTTTATAATATAAAAAATGTACATAATGCAAACACGTAGTAGTACGTACATAAAGTAAACACTAGTGATAAAGAATTCCAATTCAAAAAATTCAAAATTCATTTATTATACACAAGATTTACAAACATTTCCACAGTGACTTCCAAACAACATTTTGCACAAGCACCTCAGGTGGCCGTAAATGATTTCATAGGTAAAATTGTAATACATTTTATGATAAGTAAAGCCTGAGAGCATTACAGTTTCATATGGAATATAAAACTTACTAAGTGATAGAACACGATAATTGTATCCGTCTGGGATCGCGACCACCATACACTGGTAGAACATAGTACATAGTAGCATGGTTAGGTGTTCCAAGATCAGCCGATATATACCTATCCAATACCTAATCAAGCGAGATTGTAAGGTTCTGGACCGAGGCCGGGGACGGTACGCAATCGCCCAGTAAAAACTGATTCACTCTTCTTTTTAAGACCTATTACTATATTATATGAGATAGAAAAAACAGACTCGAGTAGTGAGGTCTATTCAAATGCGGTTCGCATGGTGAAAGACAATGCAAAGCGTTTTATACGGATATTTATGAAACATCAACTACAATATGTATGGAGTTCTATACGGTGTCTGGTTGTCCTGTGATGGAATGGAGTGGGTGGAATTAGTTGGTGTAGTTCTTGAGCAAGGTTTTAGCTTGTCATATTTAGGTATCCGCCACAGTATATATAACTACCATTAGGCTTACAGGACGGCATGCTGGTCGTTGTTGTTTTTGGATTGTATTCATCT
Source organism: Saturnia japonica (assembly GCA_033032175.1). NCBI lineage: Eukaryota > Metazoa > Arthropoda > Insecta > Lepidoptera > Saturniidae > Saturnia > Saturnia japonica. The sequence continues at coordinate 887,596 of CM065308.1, read as the reverse complement.
TGTAGAAAGCTTTAACTATGCCGTGGTACTGTAAAAAACCTTATTTATAAATTAATTAATATTCATCGTTTTATATGATCTTGTTTTACATTGTCTCCATAACTTATATTATATTGAATATTCATTTTACAGTTATTTGAATAATTTATTTAATAAAAATGTAAGACTGATTGACTGACAGACAAAGCACTGCTTAAGTACAGCTATTAAGTAGGTACAGCTAACTGATATTTTGCACACAAGTTTTTTATATAACGTAGATGAACAGTAAGAAAGGTTTTTTTAAATTATCCCCTAGGAGGGTTAAAAATAGGATAATTCTTCAGCTATTGCCAATGGGAACAAATACACGGGCACGCGCTTAGTTATGTTATAAATGTGGAATAAGATACGGAAGATAACATACCATCACGCCTGTATCTCCGAAGAGTTACGCAGAGGTGTGCTAATGTAAACCCACAGTTCGCCGGGTATATTTTTAGGACCCATGTAATAGGGAGAGAGCCTATTACTTTTTATTTATATAATTTTTTTAAATATTACATTTTATATTTACGTTTACTACAGTGACTACATATTGAAATCAATAAAGATCGGAGGAATTGCAATTATGTAATTTTTAAGTTACAATAATAATATAAAATACTTGGGTTTGCTAAGAAAATAGTCGACATTATATAACAGTAAATACAATATTTATTATTATTATATTTATTTCAATTCCACACAGTTGCAAATTACACGAACTCACAAAACTGTTATTTATTACACTGTGGTTTCGCTTCCTTTTTATCTCTTTGTAATTCAAAACTGAACTGCATCGGCGCCGCGCCTGAGTCGCTTATATATCTACACTAAACGACCGCAGAAACATTGTAAAGCATACCGAACTATTCATTGATGGGTTACTCTCAATGTCCGCTCGATGACGTAATCGAGGCGATGAGCCCTATACATGTGTGTGAAAACCACGATGTTTACACAAACGTGCGCCGCGGTTGCTTACGATGCGAACATTATTTCGATGTCCTGAGAACTTTTTAGTTGCTTCGAGATATTTCGGCAACAGGATTTTTCCCTATCTTTTAAATCAGGGTAAAACAGGCCGTAACAATATATAGATTTATCGTCGTGTAAATTTCACAATCTCTTACCTAAAAATAACCTGCAAGACAAAGGTCACCCTCAGGGCGCTATTGGGTTAGCATTGTTTTAGAATTTAGGTAGTTTAATCGTGACAAAGGACTAACACTTCACATTAGATGGAATATTTGTATTTAAAATAGATCTATATAAATTTGAGATATGAAGTTGTGAAAGTAAAAAGTTAATTTGTGGATTGATTTTTCTAATCTGTCACGTCATGCTATCAAGCAAAAACTGACAGCTGATTTTACACATTATTTCAAGTACAATACTTAACCATGTTGAATCAAACTAATACTTCTTTTAAAATCAGTTTATATTGACATATACCCTGAGTTAGCCATAAGTGAGTAATGGATCTGCAATATTAGATTTGATACTTGATCTGTCATCTTACTTTGATGAATATCGAAATGATTTCTATTAGACTGAAAGGAATTTATAGAATAGAATTGTTAACGATCCATAGAAATGGTTTAGAATCTTATAACAAGTGTAATATGCAGCGAGACAGCACTTAAGAACAATGTTTATAGTATTTTAGTTATTAACTGAGGTTTTCACTATCCCATAGCTCAAGCGAGAAGGTCTAAGTCGAAATATTTGTTCCCAGATAGTTATTTTATTTTACAAAAATATATATTCAAGGCACGCATTGTACAAAAAAACCATTCTAAAAATAAATAACGTATTTAAAAAATTTAGACTGATATAACTCAAAAATGGGAGGTACTAAACATGGTACGTGTTTTGTGTAAAAACCATTTCAAAAACCTGATTTTAGTGGTCAATAAAATCAAATCAGAGTTGTACAAACCTCTATCGCCGCCCCGTAAACCCGTCTATTTGGCGACATTAACAATGTCGTGTCTCAAGGGTTTGCCAGATCGATAGGTCTACAAACCTAAATCAGAGACTCGATGTTTAATGGCACGAGACTGGCCCTTACGTCCCGGACTGACAACGGACACGATAAAGCTGGATTTATACTAGGCGATAATATCGCACGTTTATCTAACCGCCTGGGACCTGCTTCAGACTTCAATCGTTTAGTTTACATATTACAACTATTTCGTATTGGTTCTTATTTAGGAGATGTTATAAATGACGTACATACATACCTCAATACAACAGTTCGTACAAGTCTAGTCGTCACACCGCTAGTCCAATTCGACAACAAATACAGTCGTTAAAATTAGGACTCGCATTAACCGTGTATATTCTATCTCATTATCCTGTGGGCTAAATCCTATAGATGTGTGTGTTTATCTTAATCACATGACACTTTGAGGTCCCGCCATAAACTCTCACGTGATATTCGAAACGACTCGGAGATCTGTTTGATACTTTTCGCCGGTTTCTCATTTGTCATTATGTAGAATATAATAATATAAATCATTTCATACATTGCCTGCTCGCTTCAGGCATTTTATAGTATGCAGGAATTCTATACATTGCATATAATGACAGATATATAAAAATATGCGTTTATTTATTTTCCTATGATTGATATTTTTTTAACATAGCAAACATAATAAGATAATGTATAATTTGATACGTTATCTATCGTTTTAAAGAGTTACATAAAACATAACGACAAAAGAAATTCAAAAGCTCAGTGATAGTTTAGCAAAGAAAGTCTGAATTTGCTACTTCGGAACCGATATTATGCAATTACGAAATACGTAGGGGCGGGTTATATGTCGTAGAAACGTTTTTGAAGTTTTTATGTCGTTAAGATTAATATGTCTAGTGAAATATCTAATTACTCAAGCGAACTACGTAATTAAGGTACTGTAATAACCGACATCTGCCATTACTTTCATCCTTTACTTATAGTGTTGTCAATTATTAATATATTTCAAGTTTTTCTATTATTTTTTTCTATTCATTTAATGAATACAGGTAAAACATTTTAGCTTAAATTCTCATCTATTGTTATTGTCCATTTGAGAAAACTTTTAAATGTGCTTCAGAAATTACCGTCATATAATATTTAGCTGTGAGTTTTCCTTGTAAAATTGTAATTTGTTTCAAAATAACCTCTTTTTTATTATTAGCGTATAGCAAACTATGATCTATGCTCTTTATTTTTTATCTACTAATTAAAAACTGCCATGAAGCTCAATATTAAAAACATAATTATAAGTCTGCAATTATCATTCAAACTGCTACGTATGAAGCGAGCCAAACGAGAAAAGGGAAAAATACAACTCGGCTTTTACGTCATATATCAAATTAATCACCGTGAATCCGATAAGACTTATTCCCCAGTTTTTAAGATGCCGTGCGTTAGTTTTATCGAGCTTACGGCTTATCTTCGGATTTCGCTTTGTTTCTACAGACTGAAGAGTTATTGAGGGCAGTTTTACAAGCAGCATTATACAATTGCGTGTCTAAATTATTATTATTTTCTGTTATGTTAAAACATTGCCTGAACTTTTAATTAAGAACTAACGATGTGTAGTATAATAGCATTATCCATTGCTCGTCGGGTTACCCTTTTATAATGTGAAGTATCAATCTGGCATGCATTCTACCTGATGTTAAATGGTATTGCAGCCTATAGTTATTTATAACAAACCCCAAAAAGAGTCGGAGTCTTGAGTCTTAATTATTTTGTTTCTTACACCTACTCTCAGACAAGCTTCGTACATAACCAAACACAAAGCAAGCCAAACTCGCTACGGTCTATCGGAGAGGTCTACTTGTGCAAAATAGACCTATGCAGTTTTTTTAAGCCTATGAAAATCAATTATTTTAGTCTCACCGTACAGTAAACCTCTCCGGTGGACAACAGACTATGAATTTTGTTTCCTTCTAATCAAGCAAATGTGAATCATATCATTTTCAGCATCATCATCAGCATTTTTCTTAACATTATTGTATTTTGTTAGTGCGTGAGGCATGATTAAGAAATGTTTTTACATATATTATTACACGATACGCACGTAATTCAAGATTAACATTTAGTCATTAAAATTACTATTGTAAATTAATTGTGATGGGAAATTATTGTCAGAATAATAAGAGCTGGTAAACTGCTTCGTATGTACTGAGAATTGATTGGAATAAAAAAGGAAGTCGCGGATGGCCTGGTGTAATAGATATACAGTGTATGACTGTCATTCTCCTTCTCTTTACGTTATATCTTTTTCTCTGTCATGTAACGAAATATGCCTAAACGTGACGCGTCTTTTGAAAATTTACTCTCAATTCTCGTTCAATTTTTGAATCATCGCCTAAGAAGTATCATTTAAAAAAAACTGACAGAAACTATAACATTTTTCCCCCAGGAAGAAATCAAAATCAAAATCTAAACTACCTCACTACCTAAAAACTCACTCATGTTAAACAGAACAAAAGGGTAGTGCTATTATAAAAATATGCAATAACTAAACAAGACTCAAATGTACCGGGACAAGTAGAATTACGCAGCTGCTCCATCGAAAGCCGTATGGAGGAGTTTTACGGCCTCTGCCTTCGAGGGCCTAATCGAAATAGGCCGTTACAAACCCGTACGCGCAAGATATACAGCCCTTTTATTATACTACTAGATTATACCGGCAACTTTGTCTGCATATACAACTTTATGATATGAAAAAAATAAAAAATTGCGAGGTTATTATATTTTGGTTGTGTTTATGCGGTGAGTATGGTTTGCGGAACTCCTTGGAGCAGAGGTGTTCAAGGTCAGCAAGGCGCTAGTGATAACTATGAAATTAGAAGCGTGCCAAAACTCACAGTGCACGGAAGACTGAGAGATTTGGCATGGTTAAAGTTTATATGGAGAAGGAGTGCAGAAAGTTAAAATGTATCTATAATATCTGTTACTAATATATTAAATTAAATAAATTAATACTACGAATCCTAACCCGAAAAGTGCCATTGAACTAAGACCCCCCAAAATATTGACATTGTCACTCAATGAAAAGAGACAACAAGTGATTTAATATTCATTTATTCAGGTTCATACTGCAAATTATCAAACAGAAATTAGTCGATGATTAAAAAGTCGCCGCTCGAATTTCGATCAGTGGGCGACCGCTAGTATATTATAATTAGGGGATACATATTGGTGACGAATAGAAACTTTAGTGACAAAAAATATCGCCGCCAAAACAACATAGCTAAAACATGTCTAATGGTATTTGCTAGATTTGTAAAATACTTTTTATTTTTTTAATTCTCTAAAATTGGCATTCCGTCATTCGTTCTTTTCGTTGTCGATTTTTATACGGCATGATGTTTTAAAATTAATTCTTTTAAAAAGTTCCTATATGTGCATGTGACCACTGTGATGATGTAATGAAATAAAGTAACATGTTTATTTTTTTAAACCACTTCTTGTTAGAAAACTTGGTTCATCATTGACCGCCCGACTACGGGCTACTTCAGAAATTGAATTTAGATATTATTGTATTTGTCTATGTACAAGTCCTTTGTTCAATGAGCGGAACTGTTAACACGATTTGCGACGGGAGAAATGAATGTGGAAAAATGGGTTTTACTGAAATAGTTTTGTTGAATTTATTCTTAAAGACATATTTATTTCGATAAAATATAGTGACTAGAGTATCTGTTGGTAATTTGTAACAATAACGGTGATCATTGACGATCACCTACATACAGGTCTGCAAGCATCATGCTGGTTTGGATCTTGTAATACTTATTCAACTCCGCTTATACCCCAAATAAGGGTTGATTTTTTTGACGTCGTTAATTTCAGTTATTTATTTTAAGTACTAGTGACGAATGTTTGAACTCTATCTATCCAGGTGATGTCAAGTGACGATGTAATCGAAGACACTATTATGGGCATGTGGGCACAATGGTGGCTCAGTTGGTAGCGTGTACGAACTCCGCGTCGATCAACGTGAGTTCGAATCCCTGCAATAAACCTGAGCGCCCGTTGAAGGAAAACATCGTGATGAAACCATGGCATGGTGGTGGTAGGGCTTTTTATAATCAGGGCTTAAGATCAAATAAGATTTTAGCCACAATACTAAACCTATAAGAATAAAAAAGAACACATGCACACATTTTCCATTTAACATAAATGCCAGACAAGTATTACAAAATGCCGTACGACCGCGCCGCACTGTACTATGATTACCTACATCACGATATTCAGCTTCGTCGGTGGCACAAGTTCAATTTCTGATTCGAACCACGTCGTTCTACGTACCATTCGATACTACTATTAATGAGCAATCAGTGCCTGAATAATTTATACTTAGTTATTTGGCAAAATCTAACAATAAAAAAATGTTATCGTGAAAAATTATTATGCTGAAAAGGTATAGAAACTTTGCAACTCATTAGGCCCTTGATTAAAAGTTTGCGATGTTACAGAATTCGTTTTTATGTAGGACTAGCGGTGCGCCCGCGGCTCCACACGCGTTTGTTACGCAGTAATTATTTTTATCCGATAAATAAATTTTTGCTCATATCATTGACAATTTATAAAAATGATAGTCTATCAATTGAAAAATGAAATAATATACTTCCCATGTACAAAATTTTGATCAGAATCGGTCACGCCATTTTTGAGTTAAATCCGAACATACGAACAAACAGACAAACACGCAAAAAAAATTGAGGCATATTTGTTATAACTTTCCTCGATTTTTAGGATGTCTAACAGGAAATTTGGAACAAAATAACAACTAGGTACAGACAGAACTACGCATGAAGAAAACACAAACCAGAAAAAATAAAGCATGGCTACGAGTTACAATCTAAATTGCAGTACCTATCTCTGTCAACAAAATATGTGCATGGACGTAAAAGTTCGTAGAAGACGCGAACTCGGCGATTTTATCGTAAACTGAACGAAACTTCGATACATCTAATCTCGGCCCACGTATCTCTTGCTAAGGAAATTGAAACTGGATAAAAATTTTGCAATATCGCCTGTGTACGTCCACCTGACTTCAATACGTAATGTTGGCAACGTATGTACCGAACTAAATGTTTCGGTTCTTTTTACAAAGGGTATTTACTTATAATACATTATATATCTTTTATATGATTTGTTTTTGGTCATTTAAGACTTAAACTAACTTAATTTGAGACAAAATGAATTCACCTTTAATTAACATTTAACGGCGAATCTTTAGTTCATTTTTTTTAAATTAATATCGAAGCTTTAAAAACTCTCTGGAAAGATTTAAGAATAATCCTAAGTGAGCTCAGATGTCAGTTACTCGAAACAACCCAAAACTAAAATTTTCTAAAACGCAAATCTGTGGGCTCTTGGTCCACACCTTTTTAAGAGGGTGCTTCTATAATGTTAAACATAAAAATTGCCATGAAAAGAAAAGATGCACTTGCAAATGCAGCTATGTATTATAACTAAGTGAGCCTTATTGTACCCTTATTTATCACCAAATTACATATAAATTGTTATATACTGTTGCTTATTAGTATTACAGAACATTATTGTTGTAATAAATTTACAGAAATTTTGGGGTTGTGACAATTATTTGAAACTATTGTGGTTGACAACAAGAAAACTTGAATGTGGTAAATAACCATTTAAGCATTAGAAAATATCATACTAACGTTTTTGTTCATTAAACTACCAATCATTCTTTGACTAAAATAAAATAACGATTCAAAACTGATCGAATGACCCCATCCCTATCAATCTAAACAGCCGGGAGCGCGCCTCGTTGCAGTTTCAGACGCGAAACGACCTGAATAATATGATATTTATTTATCGGCACGAAAAATATATCCAGCATCTCGATATTTGATACTGATGTAGTTTCCAACACAAACGCGACGGTTTGATTTGTAATTCTTGCCGAGAGTTTCAGAATTGAAAGTTTTCAAGTGTTCGACGCTATGCTATCGTATTATTAAGATTCACAAATTTATATTAATGTGCTTTAAATTTTCTCAACTCAACGGTTGTTATTGTCGTTTACGTTTCAAGTATTAATTTATTATTGTTATTTATATTTGAAATTTGTTGTTGTTTCGTGTAATTTTCTTACGGCAATCTTGGATTGAATTATTATCATTATAATTTCAGCTTAAAGACATTGAACGCTGGTAATAGGCTTCCCCCAAATATCGGTCCTACACTACTAGTATTCAGCAGGCTCTCGCAACTTGCACCAGGTCGTCAGTTCACCTTATAGCTGGTCTACCCAAGCTACGTCTTCCGGTAAGAGGTCGCCACTCGAGAAGTCTTTGGCTCCCGACCATCACTATTCCAAATAACACCTGTAGATTATAATTGCAAAATTATAAAGAGGAAAAGTTTTTTTGTTAGTCTGTTTAAACACAGTAATTTTTGAAACTACCAGTCGGATTTGAAAAACTCTTTTTGTATATGATAGCCAGATTCACAAGGAATAGTTTATGCTATTAACATTAGGCTACAACTCTCAGCTAGCCTTAAATACATATTTTTGTTAAGTAAGTCGGAAGTGGAAGCCCTCTTGAACTGCTGTATCCGCGTGCGCTAACGTAATGATTAATGATACGAGAATACAACGTTCTACAAAAATATTGCTTCTTAGTATATATATATATATATATTTATTATTGTTGAGGATTATTAATTTATGAGCATTATTTTTAGGCATGGCAATCCAATTATCATTTAATCCTTACGAACAAAAGTTACTTCATCTTATAGACAATTTTATGAAGTAAAATTTTGCCATTTATTTATTTTATTTCTATACATAGTTTACGAGATAATAAAAATAAAAATAATTTGTACTTACGGGAAGTGAGAGTAATTATTATGTCAGGCTACACGGGTGCGTCGCGTTGGCGGCTCAGTTTTTGACAGATAAATTGAACACGGGTGTAACTATTGTAATATATAACTCAAGTATTCAGCGATATTAGTCAAGACTAAACTTGCTCCTATGTTACATTTATATTACTTATTTTCAGATTATAAGTTTGGACTTACAACAATCGTATATGCTTCACAATTATTATGCAATGGTATCACACACTGCCACACGAGATATCCAATTTAAACCTCAGTAGTGCCGCCATTTACATTAATTATTTATTATATGTCTCTGTTAGCAGGTAATATCAAGTTGTATGCATGTCAGCTTTATAGTTTTACCCGTTATAAAGCAAAAATTCTTTACACAAACATAAAGTCAAGTTAATGCTCGAACAAAAGTTCATACAGAAAGAAACGTTACTGGTAAACGCCGGTGGAGACGGAATGATCTCATTTTCTATTCCATTCGTTTCGCGCAAACCACACAAATCACTGTAGCTTTGCCAGGGAGCAATCGACGCGATCAACTCATAAGCGTTTTCAGATTCCACTTTAAAACCGGTGCTGATCTGGCTTGCTACTAGCTACGAATTGACGATATCTTCTCGACTAGCTGACCCACACAACTTCAGAGAGAGAGAGAAAGGGTTAGAGGGAGTGGGTCGTAGGCAATGTATTATATGTACCGCCCGCCTCCCACATTATTCTGCATAATAAAAATGCGCTCGCGACATTTGATCATTATTTTGCTGCCGAGTTATTTTAAAACTGCGATATCTCCTAAGATATTCATTTAAACCAATTACTGTAAAGGGCAATTTTGTTCAAAATTAAATACTTGTGATGAATAATATATTTATTTAGATAAAAATTAATACCATGTATATAAAAAACAACTTCCAAATAATTCATTATTTTAGAACAATTTTATTACCATAAAAAAGGTTGTATTGAGTAAACCTTAAAAGACAGCCATATACTGTCGCGGACTTTTTTTAGAACGTTTTGTTGTGTATGTTTTTTAGGTCCCATTAAGTAGGGGGTGAGCCTATTGCCATTAATCGGGCACAAATCAAAACTCTGAGCTACTACTGAGTATTTTGTAGGAAAATCAAATATCACTTTGCTCGACCTGGAAATCGAACCCAGGACCCAGAGCAAAGCAGTCACTCATACGACCACTAAGCTCTTATAATAATAATATAATAATCATTATTTTTATTGATAGGCGTTAATATGTCTATACAAATAAATAAAACGGCTGTGTATCTCCGATTTAGAAGGCATTTTCTTATGCTCATATAGTTATATGAAAACTTGAATACTATTGTCTGCCTGTCTGTTTGTTAATTATACAATTTCTGAAGGATGTGAACTGATTTTGACTGAGTTGTCATTGGCAGGTAGAATTTTTTTCAGAAAATAATCTAGGCTAGTTTTTAGCGACACGACGATCTATCTAGGTGTTCAGTGAAACACGAGACTCTAGACACATCAAAATAAACAACAATTTTAAACTTAAGTTGAATACTTTACTGTTTGAAACGACACCCCACATCCATTTAGCTTCTGATTAATATAATTTATATTAAGAAATTTAAAAAAAGTGAGAACCACTTTACAATGTACAAGTGTATCCTAATTTAAAGGATCATGAAATAACATGTAAGTCAAAAGAAACAATAATTTTGATTCTCTCTTCCTCTTTGATATAATAATATGTAAGTATATTTATATATATATACCTATCTTTTTGTATTCCAAATATTAAAATCCATATATTATTATGAAAATGAAACCGTTGGTAACGAAAAATAAAGTCAAAGTATCTACTTTACGCATCATAATACCTACTACTTAAGGCATATTAGTTTTCTGTTTCAATTATCCGACATTAACTTCCCGCTAATGCTCATGCCTCGCGTCAAGCATAAAACTTATTTGCATGGCGCACTTTATTCAGTCGCGAACGAACACGCAATCGACTTTATTTAAATAATCAGTTACGGTGTGATGCTTCTCCCGACTCTCGAGATGATGTAGCGGTAATTAGGGGCTTATGTAGAGGGAGCTTTGTTCGATATTACCAACAATTGTTATGGTTATCTTAATACATGTTTCTGAATTTACTATTTATTGTTATGCAAATTCATATTATCATTATGCGCAAATTAGAAAAACATTCGAAATATAATATACCTTATATATCTTTATTTCTTATAGCAAGCAGTTTGTATTTTAGAGCAAATTTGATAAACTAGGAGACATTCATCTATGTTTGTTTGTTTGTTTAGTAAGGGTAATATCAGAAACTTTTAGATTGACTTTGACGGGACTATCACTGATAGATAGATGATATATGGCTACCTTTACTTTAGCAAAAGTATTAGGATTACACACAAATAAAAAAGAAACAGATCATGGTGAATCAATTCGAGCGCTTTAATAGCTTACTCTGAGTAAACTATAAAAAATATATCAAATTAATATAGACATTAAAAAGACCTACAAGAAAGTCAGCGAAAGAGTATTATCTATCTTCTAAGGAACACCCACAATAAGCATTTTTGTCTTTAAAATGACCGGGAGCGGCGAGCAAAATTCGCGTGTGAGCCCGATCGACAGCATTCTGTAGTCCACGTGAACGAAACCGCGAGCACAGCTTTACATAATAAATTTAGTATCTTTGAGTTTCAGACCTTCTTTTGTTATGACTCGCTGTTGCTTTTTTATTTTGTAAGGCTTAGAAATTTCAGGTAACTTTTGGCCATAATCACATTTAACTTTTGACCAGAAAGTCACCTAATGACGATTTGGCCCAAAACGGTAGCGCGCTAAGCCCGGAGGACTGGCTCTCAAGTGCATAGCGCTACGTGACTTGCGAGAGATTTTCAACTTGAGGGTCTCATCATCATCATCTTCTTACCCCTCATCCTACTTAAGTAGGGTCGGCACAACATGTTTCCTTCTTTCACTCTACTCTGTCAGATATTACCTCAGTATTAACACCTTTTATACGCATATCATTCTTCACACAAACCATCCATACCTTCTTCGGTCTTTCTCTACTCCTGTATCCATCCACTTTCATACTAAATATTCTTTTAGTTATAGAACTTTGATCCCTTTTCATTACATACCCATACCATGCTAGCCTTATAACCCCTCAACTTCTCTATGACTGGTGCTATTTTAAGACTTCCCCCAATAAAATCATTCCTGATCTTATCTATTCTAGATACTCCACACATCTATATTAACATTTGCATCTTTGCCACGTGTAATCTTTTTTCATTCAGTTCTTTCGTTGCCCAACACTCAAATCCATACGACAAGGCAGGCGTTATAATGGTTTTATATACTTTTTCCTTAAACTTCAGTGACATTCGAGGATCACATGTTATCCCCGAGAGTTGTCGCCATTTCCACCACCCAGCATTTATCCTATTCTTCACGTCCTGGTTAATGTCACCGTTGTTTTGGATTAAATTGGAGCAGGCTGGTATACTGTTACACACCGTTTAAGGCTATATGAAAAAACTGGATGGACAACCGAAGTCGCAGAAAAAAAGGTCAGTTTTTGTTCTACTAATTTTCAGTCCAACGTTCTCAAGTTTTTCTCGCCATTTTCCCAGCCTATTCTGGACCTCAGTAGCATTTTCTCCAACAAGAATAATGTAATCTGCAACAGCATACACCAAGTTGCCTCCTCCTCTATGTCGGCTGTTAGTGAATTCATAACAAGTAGAAACAAATAAGGGCTTAAAGCTGATCCTCGATGCAGGCCTACAGCTACATTGAACTTACTGGTAACTCCAGCCTCAGACCTAACATGTGTACTGGCTCGACTGTACATAGAACGAATAAGTTGCAGGTATTTAGCAGGCAATCTTCTCTTTCAGAGCCCGCCAGGTAGCAGCTAGCTAGAAAATGTCCTACCATCATGCTATGGTTCCATTATTCAACTAAAATTGATCGACATGTTATCCGTACATGTTGCCACAGAACCATCATTACTTGAAAAACCTTTTGAGGCTATTGTGACACCTTCACCTATAAAATGTTAACATTTTACCTTGTGTTTAAGGGACGACATACGCAAAGATTGTAACTAGTTATGTTTCATAAAACATACTGGAAAGTTGATGGCTAGCCATGTGAAGATTAGAAAACAAAACAATTATAGAACAATTTAACAAAACATTAATATACTCGAAGTTCTCCCCGAGAAGCTATAACAATATTTTATAGAAAACTCTCAAAGACTTAAAGGAATACAATAAAACAAGACGAACCTTAGTTAATCCCATAGGATATAATGCGAGCTTCACTTTCAAAGTAACATCTGTTGTTACTTGCAATAATTTTTCTCGTGCCCGTTGCTACTGAACTAAAACAATATTAAATTCCAACATTGGAATGATTCACGGTAACACATTTATCACCGTTCTGACTCTGCAGCGACTTTGCATGCTTCACCTAACTTTTAAAGATTAAACGCTCCATTTTACACTAACAAAGACTTGTTTTGCTAAGTTATTGGGTGAAAAAAGTGCGTTTAAACTTTTATAATTGGCAAAGTTTTGAAATGGCCTGCGACAGGCGGGCGGATTTAATTTTGATCCTTAAACTTGCCGGAATGGTTACAGGGGACCTATTTTAATTGATCTGGAGTAGCTTTCATCGAAGTTGGAACTAAAACTTCCAGAGCCCAGGAATATAATTTTGTTAAATGATTAGCATTTTTGTAAAATTTGTTTTGAGACCTACAAACGGAACGCTACTTCAAATTTACAGTTGACTAGCTGAGCCCGCGGCTTCACTCACGTGGATACAGAATGGCCGCACGAATCTTCATCTCCCGTTCCCGGCTTTTTTAAAGACTAAAATGCTTATTGTGGGTGTTCTTTAGAATATAGACATATACTCTCGCGAACTTTTTTGTAGGTTTTTTAATGTCTACAATTATTTAGTACATTTAAATGCTATATCTCTTACGGTTTACTCAGCATAAGTCATTTAAGCACCCGAACGGATTCACCATGAACAGTTTTTTGTTATTTGTGGCGAAAACCTAATTGTTTTTCCAAAATAAAAGTAGCCTAAGTTACTCCCTATAAAATTATCTATCTATTGGTGAAAGTCCCGTTAAAATGGGTCCAACTGTTTCGGAGATTACCCTTAACAAACATACAGACAAACAAAAATTTTAAAAATAGGTTTTTATTATAGGTATCCTATATACTTTCATATTGCATTTAGTAAAAAGCTGTTATTTTGACATTACAAACAGACACTTCAATTTTATTAATTGTATAGATTTCATTTATATAGTCAATTAAAAAAAAGTATTATTTAAATACTTAAATTGATCATCAGTTCATTTTAAGTTAGATCAATAAACGTACGTATCTAGAACGTTCAAAGTTTTACACTTGTCTCCGTGGTTAATCAACACATTGATACCTCTACCTTTACTTTGTTCGCCTAAAGATCCGAAATTAATTCCCTTGTTGATCTCAAAATTTAATAACAAATTAACTTTGACTTTAGTATTTAGATATTCTATGTTTATGTATAATGATACTTAAGAACAACCAAAATCTACGACACTGGCTGGGTTATAAATAATACCTTGACGATAGAGCTACACGTATATTGCAACAACAAATCACCAATTCTCAATCACCAAACTTCCAAATTGTTAGACTAGTTTATATGATTATACAAGAGTTGCCTCATCAGTAAGATGAAGGTGAAGAAGATGTTATGACTCTGAATAAAGAGTATTCAGATCTATCTATCTACTATTAATGCCATAGTGCTAAATAATATTAGCCTCTTTTTAACGCGTTTTTATTGACTTCACTTGTAAAGGTTGTAACTAAGAAACAATGTAGTCAAATCTTGGAAGTTATTTTTAACCTACTTTTGATTGTTGTAAAGAAATGAAACCTTGCATATATGTATATGTAGTTCGGATGACAAAATTATAATTTGGAATCTCGGAGCTAAACTAATGATGGAGTCAGGAGGTGGATAGTGGAACTCATATGATTTGTTTTGACGAGTCCAATAGATTGACCTTAGTAACGACGGTCTGGTGATGAAGCTAGGAGATATTTTATAACTTTAGTGCATGATAATAGCGTGCTTTTTAGTTTTTTTTTTTTTTAATTAAATTATTTTATTTTATTGTGACAAACAGAGAGACCTACTCTTTGAATAATGCATCATCTTCGAAAATACACGAACTGACACAACAGTGTGTAGTTAGACAGAAAATGCATGCAAAATTCATGATTCCGAATGCCGCTAGCATACGTGACGCATCAGTAGACGTGACCTCGTTAGCAAGGTGGGGAAAACTGTTCTGATTTTCCAGATCACAATTCATTGTTTTATTGTTCTTCCGATAACGAACAATAACGGGTTATTTAACTGAAAACTTCTTATTTATTTATACAATAAGCACATTATATATTTACTAGCATTTACGCGCGGCTTCGTTCATTCCAAGATTGAAAAGAAGAAACGTTTTACAATTTCTCAATTCAGTGGTTAGGGATATGTGTTGATAGATCACTCAATCAGTCACGGATCCCTTTTAAACGGATTCAGATTCTAAGATTAATTTAGTTTTAAGCATAATCGAATTTAGGCAGTCAAGAAATAACAGAAAAGCTATTGAAATAGAACATTAATATATTGACGAATATTCAACACCAAAATTCAATGATTCTGTTTTCAAACAAACCAAGCAGTATTTTACATAGATATTTATTCGATCGCAGAAATACAGAAATGCGGGAACAAAATGTTTATTTGTAGCAAAACATTCCATTTTCGGTATCATGCGAACATATCTCTATTCCCGTCTATGAATTCATATTAATAACGAGCTCGCATCTCAATAGGATTTCTGTTGTCTTCGCTACGGTCGTTGAACATTAATTTTGAAATATCTATAAATTCTAAATATATCTCTACTATTTTTTTAAATTAATTATATATTCTTCTTGTTTACCCTTTCTGGATCTTCTCATTTTAAAAATACTACATCATATACAGTAACTTATTATTATTATTATTAGTGGCTAGTATACTTTTCCTCGGCCTTGTAACGGGTAATTTCAAAAAAATTACTTACTGAGAAAATTTCAGTCTGAATGTGTGGAATCATGTGGAACGTAGGAGTAATGAAAGAATATGAGTGGAGGTAGAACCCTGAGACTAACCGAGAGTGATATATGTGGATCAAACAGTAGAATCATTGACCGTGAGAAAAAAAGCAATAAGAGCCAATTTGGGTCCATCAAAGGACCTATTAATATACGTGAGTTGAAAGATAAGGGTAAGTAAAGAGACAACTGATGCTCCATGCATTTTGCCCACTCACATTAAAAACTAAATACGATGTAGAAGTGATTCTTCAAATAGCAAGCAAACAAACATAGCTACTAATAAAAAACGTGATTATTTATTTAAATAAAAATGAAATACTGTTCGTTAGCTCGACCAATTAGATTTTTTTTTTAATTTCAATGGAAAATTTCAAATTCGGAAAAAAACTGAGCATCCTTTTTCTGTCGGATTTTGTATGAACTCACTATTCAAAAGACGGATAAAGGTAATTCTTTTTTGTTTTCTTCGGTAGCAGAAAAAGTTAACAGGTAAAAAAGTTGTGATAGGTAGCGTTATGGTTAGCTTATAGACTATTAGTAAGAGCAAAGCAAAATCCAGGCCAGCTAGTTAATTAACAAAAATAAATATAAAGATTTTGTTAGTAAACGTTATTATTTAAATTAATTTAATTAATATTTAAATACGAAGCCGAAAAACAGACAGATAATGAGTAAAATACAATGGACTATTTAATTTGTAATAAACGAAGCCGAGCAGAAGGCAATAACAACTAAAGAAAATAAATAAAACTAGACACAAATTCACAAGAATTAAAGGACACATTTTTTCACTGCATTAGTTTCTCCGTTCACTCGACGATCGGTCCTTTCAAATAAAATCAAAGTACGCAGAGTGGGTGGGTCAAAATAAAAGGAGCGCCACTCACCAGACCATTCCGGTGTGGGTCTCGTTCGACCGGCGACCACTCTCTCAATAAACTGGGGTCACGCAAGTAAAAACTTCACGAATCTAATAATAAATTCTTATTTCACACTTATATCGAATGGTATAGTTATAAGAGAGCGGATTTTTTATTACTAACATAGAATTTATTTTCGAATGAATCAATTTTCATATATATTTTATTAAAGCAAATTTTAATAAATATTTTTGTAGTTAAACTGGTTTTAACGCTGAAAATACGCAAAATTAAATGCATTTTAAATCCTTTTTTTTATGTAAAATTATTTGAAATAATATTTATTTAAACAACGTTTAAATTAAATTTCCTGAATGAAACTGAAAACGATGTGATAACATTATTGCAAAGGCCTTGAAATAGGAAATTGCAGGTCGAGTATGAGTTTGAAAGCCGAGGCATAGGCGAGGACTTCACTAATACGAGACAGGCAATTGCCTTTTCCGCCGAGGCATATATAGTGCTTTTCTCAAACATGCATGAAAATATTGTCATTATTTTCGAAAAAAGAACACGCGAAGTATTGAATTTACGGACAAAGAAAATCAAATCCATTGCTGGAGCGTTTTTTGAATTTGGAACATTACAACGCTCCAGCAATGTTGTATGAAACGGCGTGCTGGGGCTATTAAATACTCTTTGATTGGATCTCTTTTATCATTCTTGTCATGTCCATAAATTAAATACTTCGCGTGTTCTTTTTTCTAAAATAATGACAATATTTCCATGCATGTTTGAGAAAATTATATATACCTTTTCGAAATAATTAAAATTGTTATGGGTATTTCCGAATTTCCGTAAGTAAACTCATCTTGTTCACAGACGTCTTTAATATATTTCTAGACTAATAAAATCATTAAAATATGTCTTTTGACGTGACCGCTTAGGACTTGGACTATATTCAAGGGGTTTTGGGAAAAGGGAAATAACGCGTTGTACAAAAGACCCTAGGTGTGCCCGCGGGTCAGTCACTATTGAAATAAGATACCCCACTTCACTCCGCTTCAAGTATATAGGTTGCGTTTCGCAATACGCATTGGCAGATTGTTTTAGTGAAGCTTGCTTGTTATCTGCAATATTATACAGTTCTGTTATTATATTTATTTAACCGATTAAAAAAAATACTGAGGTTAGTCAAGTCGAATGTGTATTTTTTAAAGATGTTCAACCATAACTTCTTTGTTTTTCAACCGATTTCGATGATTCTTTTTTTTTAATAGGGGATACCTCAAGAGTGACTCCATTTTCATTGGCATTGGACCTTCAACTTCGAAGATACATCAGGTAACTCTTCAAAATCATTGAAGTTGTTTTTATTTTTTGTTAAAAATTGTCTTGTAATGGATGTAAAAAAGGGAGTACAAAACTTATTGATTTGCTATATTAAATTTATCTATATCCATCTGATACTAAGGCTTAATTTTACCTATAATCAAACTCAAAGAGGACTGTCAGTTACAGAGGAGATATTCCAGAGGAGGAAATTGGCTTTTGTGCTAGTGTTGTAACCGCAAGTTTCAGGCACAAACATAGCAGCGCAAGTAATGAAGCACTTGAGTTCCCCGAATGGAACTGAAAAGTATGTGATAACATTACCTAACTTATATTACTAAGGTGCCAAAGTAAACTAGAAATAAGATTAGATAATATAAATTTAAACATTATTAATATAAAGTAAAGGTCGGAAGTTGATAGGAGCTATTTATTTTGGTAGGTACAACATAAACTAAGTTACAAAATATTGTCAGCGGTCGTTCGTTTAATGCACAAAATAGAGACCAGCTGGTCCAATACCTACATATAATACATTTAAACCATAATTCGGGCACTTTGATTTTTATTTACTTAAACTAATTTCATATCTTATTATATTAAGTGAGCAATTGTTGTGGAAATGGCTCCAACGATTTCGATGAAACTTTGCATTTAGATAATGTTTTATATTCCAACTTTACCTAGATAGGTGATTTCTATTTTTGTTTATAAGACACCGAGCATAGTTCGGTCGCCCAGATATTAATAATAACGTAGCAATTAGCCTTTACCTTAAACCCGTTTTTTTGACTAATCAGGTTCACCACACTAATACGTAGCAGGTAACATATGCTTTCAGCGAGATTTAATAACGTTACGAAATTCATATTATGTATATACAAAAATAATGTAACATTACTATAATTATTATTATATGTAATGGTATTATAATTTAACAATAGCAGCTCTTTCATACTCACAATAATTTATTGATGAGTAATAATTAACGGCGCTTAATTTTACCGATTCAAAGTTAGATTTCTAACATTGACCTACGCGGTGTTACTTTTTCATAAAGTAATTAGCACCTTAGATACGGGATCACTTGATCTTTGATATGATAAAAACTGGATAAGCCGTTCTCGAGTTATAAAAAACGCTAATCGACAAAGAGACGTTGCGTTTTATAATATAAGCAAACTGACCAGCTGGTTTAATTTAGCTATGGTTGCTACCGACCACGATGTCACTTTATCGTAATAGAGTAGAAATGCGAGCTGTTTATGTGACCAGGGTGAGAGCTAGGCGAGCCGGTACAGCTCTAAAATAGATCCGGTTTTAAACGAGAATAACTAATGTCAGTTCCGGTTTTCACCGTCCATTTAGAACCGCTCGTAAGTTTAATGTAGACCAACGGATATTTTCACTGAGGAGTTGTAGTTTTGTGAAAATCATATTTTTAGTGCATGTTGTATTAATGTTTAGGTAACAAAAAGTATAAAATAATATGGGAAGTGCTGAGTCTGCTTTTGCATTATATGTACTCAGTAAGGTTTACTGAACAAGACATGAATAAAAAATTATGTGTGCAATTCACACGTGGTAGAATTGAAACCTTCACATCTATGTTTTTTTTTTTAATTCAGAAAATGATCAAATATACACTAATTTAAAGTTCATGAAATTTTACATACAAGTACTAACAATCATTATTCGCAATATCATTTTCAATTAATGCACATTTGAAATATCCATGGTAACCCTAACACAATATCAATCAGTAACAGAATGTCATAAGTGTTGTATAAAAAGGTTTCGTTTCGTGCCTTTTTGGTGAAGTAAAAAAATTAATTATTGCATGGCAACAAATTTATTTTGTACCATCTTACAATTGCCTAAAACTTTTCTATCTTATTTTCTCCCACGTTAAATCTTATGAATTTATGTGTCTGTCTCTTTTTACTGTCGGTTTCGCTTTTTCGTTTCATCGACTTTCAAATCACAACGACGCTTAAGAAGTTTTAACTTCAAAAAGAAAAACCTATTACTGAGATCATCAAATACACGGCGACAAGATAGTAACAGTGACTCGCTCCAAAGCCATATAATGCAGCGTTTCAAGAGCAATCTGTCTAGTTACTTTCATCACAATCTATTTAAAAATGAATATTGTTTATCCCGTATGCATTCCTAAACCATTCACCCGATTGCGATGGAACTTTGGCGAGTCGTTTTGCGCACACTCGCAATCGTCCTGTATTAGTACAACCATTTTACAATAGATGGCGCGCTAATCGTCTCATTACGAAGACAACAGGAACAAATTCACGGGTAAAAAGCCAGTAAAATTATAAAAATACACGTGTCTGTACTCAGTTGTATTTAATTGGAAACACTACTGGCTGATGAAGAAGAAAATTTAACGTCAGAGAAATATCGATAACTCGACTTTTAATAAAGTAAATGCCCGGTACCGTTTGGTGCAAGTTTTCCGCAGCACTTAAAGAGATACATATAGATAGAGATAGAGAGATGAGAGAGGTACGTTTTTAACTATCACACATCGTTACGGACTGTTATTTTTCTAAAGACATTTGTGTTAAAATATGTTAACTGTCTCTCAAACGCGACTGAAGTTAAACAGAATCTGTATAATATATTCATTTTCTTTGTGAGAAATATGTTTGCGTTAGTACATCTTTATGTTTATGGCGCTGTTAAACAACAGTAATGGCGATGCGCTACGGTTTATTGTTTGTTATTTTATTTATTTCAATGGATTTTCATGCTATATACTAAATTTTGTTGATGGGAGAGACATTTCATTATAAACAATCAGTACCTAAATAAAAGGAGATATATATGGTACATATACGTGCTAACTACATAGTGTAGTACATTTAAAGGTAATAACAATATTGTCAGTTTTCATCAAGTAAATTTAATACATTTTAACCTTTATTATTTAGATTAAATAACAGAATTACCTTCCAATATCATATGCTACAGTATGTATTTATATCGTTAATAATAATAATGATAAACCAGTGAATATCTCTTGCCGCCAGAAGCAAAGAGCTTAATCATTGCATTGAGCAAAGTATAACTGATTTCAAACACTGATGAACCTGCATTTATGTGTTTGAATAAATAAATTATTACTTTATTGCGCTCTAAGTCGTAAACTGGTAAGCTTTTTTCTACAAAGCATTTTCTTCCAGCAAACCAGCAGCACTGTGGAAAAAGTACCGGGGTAGGTTACTACCTACTAATAATAATAATCTAGATACAAATAGAAGAATTTATAAAGATGAGTTAACATAGAAGTACAAGTATTTATATAAAGATACTAAAATAAATACTTGTGAAAATAGCACAATCATATATTACATACAAATATCTAAGTAATTAATAAAAATGAAGTGTCTCTTTGTAATGTCAAAATAACAGCTTTTTACTAAATTCATATGAAAGTATATAATACATTATCTATAACAAAAAACCAATTTTTAATTTTTTTGTCTGTATATCTGTTTGTTTCGGGCAATCTCCGAAACGGTTGGACTGATTTTGACGGGACTTTCACTGGTAGATAGCTGAAATTATAAGAGGTAACTTTCTCTACTTTTATTTCAGAAAAAGAATTAGTGTTCCGCACAAATAAAAAACAATCTTGTCATCGTGAATCAATACGGATGCTTAAATGGCTTATTCTGAGTAAACCATAAGAGATATAGCAAATTAATGTACTACATATTTAAAGAAACACCCACAATAATCATTTTTGTCTTTAAAATAGCCGGGAGCAGGGGAAAAAGATTCGTGCGGGCATTCTGGAGTCCACGTGAGCGACGCCACGGGTACAGCTTGTTATAAATACAAATCGTGTAAATCATGGTTTTCATGTTTATTACACTGAAGTTTTAAAGAATAGAGTACCGGAATTCACAACGAATAAAAGTTTTTTTTCTTATTGTAAATCTACCCTCCCTAATACAAATACACTAAAATATTCAATATGGATATAAATTGCACTACAAAGTTCTCCTACGTACATTCTTGATATCCCATTAATAACATATGAGGAAAAAAATTCTTTTCAAGGCGTGGAGAGTTCTCGCAGCGATGCTGTTACACTGCGGGATACTGCATTCAGTACATTAAACAAATTAAATACATGTAGCAGAAATCGTCCGCGGATACCAATATCTAGTTATTAATGCTTACGGTCAATATTATAATGTTAGAGATAAACATCTTAGCATTCCATGCATTCACCGTGCGGATGCCGTGTCCATCGTGTGGCAGACAGAGGGAACACGAGCAGCCCCCGGGACTTGCGACCCAGGTGAAGGCTTAAGGGGCCCCCTTATGATGCACATCAGCGCTCACCTTCACTGCCCGCTATACCCTCCCTGTCAAGCCAGATTTGGTAAGAACCTGTTAATGATGCTTTAGATACCCGTTCTAGAATAGAACTTACTGCAGTTCTCAACAGGCCGAGGTCTTTTAACAAGTTATAGAGAGATTTCGCTGGAATACCTCTCGCTCCCACTCCCAACGCATACAAGTAAACCGCATAGCCGTTTTTGGTTAGCTCATTACATAGATCGTAATATTTATTCATTTTTATTGCGTGGTCTTTAGGTATATTAGTTTCCCACGGTACAGTAAGCTCTACAAGTATACTATACGCTTGATTTCTCGACAATAAAGAAATATGTCCGGTCTGGATGAACGAAACACCCACATACTCTATAATATTCAGTTGTATTGTACGGAAAAACTGGAAACTTTTGAGAATTTTCATTCTCTTTCTGCTTTCCAATGTAATGTAATTTCTACCTAATCTCTGCGTTGTAAAGTAGAATATCATTACACATTCTCACTTGACTTCATGTACGTGCACTAGATCACGAGTGGACATAATCAGTTAGGGGCCATCCATAAATTACGTCACACGTTTAGGGGAGGGACGGGCTCGACGAAGTGTGACATTTAGAACTTCTTTAAGTCGAAAACCTCCCAAACTCGAAATAATGTGTACCCTTCTATTCAAGCCCCAAAACCTCCGTTGCACTAAATCTCAACCCTCTAGTGCTAGTCAAAATAATCAGAGAAAAAATAAAATTGGACTTCTGTATCTCGAACATAGCAATGTTTTATTTAACAACTTTTACAACTGAAATATTTGAAACTTATTACCTTTATAGTTCGAAGAAAAATAAGTTATGTTAGTTATGGATTAAGTTTTTATTTTTCATTAAAGTGTTTTTTTTATGTTTTGTTAATTTATATACCTTTGTTTAATTTGATGTCGATTTTATTGAAAAATAATTTAAATGGAAATTAAAATAATTTTCGAACACTGCTGTTTTAATTTCATAAATTTCTAATTATAAAGTTGCAAAATATGTGACATCACACGGGGGGGGGGGGTCTCACAAATGTGACCAGCTGTGACAAGGACGGGAGGACGGGGAGGGGTAAAAAAATAATGAAATTCGTGTGACGTAATTTATGGATGACCCCTTATCAGCTAAGTTTACCCAGAACCCTTTCTTTTGCTGTAAATTTTCTACAAGTATCATAACCGAAAATACATATATTTTAAAAAATTGACAAAATTCAAGTCGTACTCGATCACCAAGGATTCTGTTCCACCACACACACAACTTAACTGTGTTATACATTTACCAATAATTATTATGGTTATGGTGAATTGTGGTCATGGGTATGTGTTTACCAACCAAACATATTTACTTTCAATAACTTCGCCATCCTTATCGTGAGTCTTACTCATACTTGGCTAGTTGTTACACTTTCGAGTTTATACTATAATTACACCTTTGACGCTTGTGTATTACCACTTTTAACATAGAACAAAATGAAAAAAAAAAATGTTTCTAATCTGGAAATCCTTAATAAATTACTATTTGTTTCTTTTATTATAGAAATGATACTTACTATATTTTAAGAGTTTGTTATTTATTATTATAGGAAGTAGGTTGCTTCAGGGTTACACCTAACTAGCCAGTAATATTACTGAATACAAAAAGTATTTTACAACCAGTGAAACTATGTAAGAGTCCTTCATTCGAATTTCACAGTTCTCAAACAGAACATAAAGACAGTTTCAACAAACAGATGTTAAAGTTTGTAGATAACAATATGAAAACAGCTTCGGCGCCACTACCCGAGCAACTCGAGTGGAAAGCATTACTGATTTAACTGCAATGTGTCGCAATTCGCTGTGAACGGATTCCAATCGAGTAGAAACTTTAACGGGATGTCTGTCGTATATCATTCCAGATAAATAAATTGTCTGGTATCTGTAACACTTCACCTCTAGGTATATAAACAGCAATCAGATGTGAAATAGTATCCTAGTCAACGACTTCCTTACTTTCTATGATATTGGGTCCTTCAAACGAGTCCTGTACCATCCATCAGGTGTTGTACTGTCATTTTGCTGACTTAGTATAAAAGAAAAACGAGGATAGAGGGTCTACCAACAGTTGTCGACATCAGAGCAACCTGAAAATTTTCCACGGATACTTAGTCACAATAATAATAACATTTATCGCATAGATCTATATATTAATACGTGAAGCAAAAGCTTTCTACCCCTTTTTAAGCGTATTGCGTGTACGGAAGACTGTGAGATTTGGCATGGTTAAAGTTTACAAGGAGAAGGAGTGCAGAAAGCTAAAATTTATCTATAATATCTATTACTAATATATTAAATAAAATAAATTAATACTGCGAATCCTAACCCGATATGTGCCATTGAACTTAGACCCCCAAAATATTGACATTGTCACTCAACGAATAGTGACAGCAAGTGATGTAGATAATACTCATTGTTTAGGTTCATGAATACCACAAATGTCAAACAGAAATTAGTCTATGATCAAAAAGTCGCTAGTCGAATTTAGACTTCAGGGCGATTGCTAGTTTTAATAATTCGGTGATGAAGTAAAATTAAAAAAAATAATTATTGGTAACTGCATTTGTATAAACGCGTAATCAATTAGGTAACCTTTACTACACTTAGACCTACCTATTTCTGACCTTCATCTACCCATGTTTAAGCTAAGGTCCCTGGCTTTCCGCATCCAGTCACTTTCAGCAGCCTTCCTTTAGCATTGCTCCATCTGGTTTGAGGGTGTCCTACTATAGTAGACACTAGAAAGCTATTAATGGTTGCTGGGTTTTCATAAATGGCAACACGGGCTCACCCGGGTATGTGACGCACCCAACGCCATCTAGCGAGTCGTGGAGAAGCCGTTACGATAACTGAATCGCTCGTGCACTCATATATTCTAAAATACTAAAAAACTATTATAAAACTGTGCCGTGTGTAGAAAAAATCCATCTCTGAAACGAAGCCGCGTCCCGGAACACAAGACCCGACTTGCGACAACCCAAGGTGATTGGAAACGTGCACATGTCATAATTTCATACTTCAAATTTAAAACAACTGTCGAATCATCATCATCATCATCATCATTTCAGCCGCAGGACGTCCACTGCTGAACATAGGCCTCCCCCATAGATGTCCAGAGCGACCGATCTTGTGCGGCCTGCACCCAACGGCTCCCAGCGACCTTTATTATGTCGTCTTTCCATCTAGTGGGGAGCCGTCCTACGCTGCGCTTTCCGGAGCGTGGTCTCCACTCGAGAACCTTTCTTCCCCAACGGCCGTCAGTTCTCCGAACTATGTGCCCCGCCCACTGCCACTTCAACTTGCTAATCCTTTTGGCTATGTCGGTTACCTTAGTTTGTCTACGGATCTCCTCATTTCTGATTCGATCTCGTAGAGAAACACCAAGCATAGCCCTCTCCATAGCTCGCTGAGCGACCTTGAGCTTTCTTATGAGGCCCTCAGTGAGCGACCACGTCTCTGTGTCGAATCACACAATGGTAATCAATTGAAAATGAAAACTATCCACAAATATTAACTTGAGCCATAAATTAAATCTGAGTCTTTCGTTCCAAAATGAAATATAGCCACGAGTAATTACTGATCCCCAAACTTAACTAAGCAGTGTAAGTAAATTTAATATTAATGTAAATAGAAATGGATTCGCTGCAAAGTTTAAATTAGTTAAGGCTTCGTTGAGATACAAACAACACTAGGAACTTCCGGACCATATGAATGGATAGAGGTGCCTGTTGTGCTGTTTCACTGGCTCTCAAACTTCTTTGCACTATCACCCTCATATTAATACTATTAAGTAAGCAATTCTTTTAATCGGTACCCCGGCTGTTTCGGTGTATTGGCGCTTGGGGGCGCGGCTCTACGCTAAGGATCGATCGTTGTCAGACTGATCGGATCATCATTATTTTCTATAAAGTTTTTGAGTATTATGATTGCCTCAGCTTGTTCTTGGTCGAACAGTTTTGTGTGCCTAATTCGATATAATAATTGGGACAACTGCGGCGGCTAAACAAAGTGAAGTGTGGATCTGCACCCGGTCACGTACACAACATCGCGAATACTTCACCAACGGCGATCGTACGGTAAGTCGGCACAGTTCAGCTGGGCGCAATATTTGGTACATGTTAAGAACCGAGTCAGTTAGGCATAGGAAGTCCCAGGACCATCGAGTTAGGAAGTTATCGAAGGCTTTAGTTCGCCGAACCTAATATCCGGCATCACATATATATATATAAACCTAGACACCAATTACAAACGGGTCCAATAATTTGGATGAACTTCTATATTTGGATAAGGTTTCACATTCCAAGTTTACACAGATAGGTGTTTTTCTTTTTAATTTCAAGATATCGAGTAAAGCTCGTTCATCTAATTTTTCATTTACACCTTACTGTTGTAATAAGATTTCTCTAAAACTTGTCTTCCATCTTCCACCTTCAAATCAGGTCAATCACCATCAGCTTAAAAAAATTCTCAATACTTACATGTAAACTATATCTAGATAGAATCTTTCTTACTGGTCCACTGACATTAAAAGAAAAAAAAAAACAAATCTTTTATTTATAACTAACTTCTAACTTTATTAACTCTTATATAAATTAGTGAAGATATTTAAATGTTTATAAACTTATTTGTAATTTAGTACAAACAGTAAGATATACTGTGATATAAAGTGCCATATTATAATATTCGCCTTAATATTGATATACATTTTTTGCTAAATTAAGTTTATCGTTGATAATAATCACTCCCAGGACTTCCAACTTTTATAAGACATTATTTTAAGCGTCTACTCCAAGGGTATTGTCATTTTTATAAAGTTTTACTAGAGGTCTTCATACAGTAATATTTATATAACACAAGCCTTTAACTAATCTACTATAAGGTAACGATTTATTACTTCTCACGGTTTATTTACTCCGCCATCTTATTAAAAATTTCATACGTTAAGAAATTACAAATGATCTCGTTTTTTTTTTCTTTCCGTTAAGTTTCTTACACCGACGTATTAATTAAATTGAAACGCTTGAATCAAAGATAAGCTGTGGAAAATCATAAGAATAACAATAAGTCAGCGAAATAAACATGACAGTAATATCTACCAATTATAACGGTGACGATCAACAAAATTTTGACAATCGGTGTACAAATGCAAAGAGATTTAGTGAGTATTCCAACGAGCGTATCTAATTATAGTTCTACGAAAGACTTTAAGCATTTATTCAGAAAAAGAAAGGAATACCGGCCTCTTCATACTTGTTTTCACGCTTGTTAAGCGTTTCAAGTGGTTGGCAGAAGTGTGTAAAATTCAAACCCTTCTAAGACGTTTTTACCCGACTGCGAAAAAGGAGAGTTATGTTTTCGAGCGTATGTATGTAATTCTAAATCTTTGGCACGGTCTGTAGCCTAAAATGCTTCATGAATTTTAGCATACGGGGTTTTGTTAGATTCGTCTTAATTGTGGGAGTGACATAGGTTATATAATATTTAAATACGACTTCTGGATATCAGAAAAAAAAAATAGAAAAATAATTTATTCAAGTGTTTTTGTTAGCGGTCAGGTTTTTGGTTTCCTTTTTAATAATGTAGTTTGTTACAGAACCTATATCAATACAGTAACGGGCGTGATATATATGTTCTAGATCTCTTCATTACTTGCTATCAGGTGAAGTACGTACATACATTTATCTGAGTTAAGACAAAACAGGTTATTTCATCTTTAAACGATATCAATCCTTACATTTGCAAACATCAATTAATTTACTTAAAAGTTGTTTATGTAAGTCAATATTAATAAATTACATGGGAGTATAATTATGTATACCTACTTACTTCCTTAAAATAATTAGCTGAAGATTTTACAAATAATTTTATGGATGAACTAGCTGTACACGCGGCTCCGCTCGTGTGGATAAAATGAATGGTTTTTACTGAGATAAAAGGTATCCGTTTTATTAATCCGGGTTATAAGCTATCTGTGTACTAAATTTCATCTTAAACTGTTTAGCCTTTTATAATATTAGTTAGGATTAGGATTCGTATTTGATATTTCATAAAATGTGAGCTTCGGCTTAGACTTCATTTTACATTTGAAGATTTTTATAATACCTTAGTTTTATTATATTCTTTAAATACTTTAAAAACGATGATACCATACACAAAATGTATTTATTACTGCTATGAGTGCTGTTTCATATCCAACTATACTCGTAGCTGACGTCACGACTCGAGTGTTGCCAGGGTACGCTACAAAAACTTATTATTCTTATTTATTTCTTTACGCTCTATTGACTCGTAGAACTAGCGTAAAACTGTGGGTTCCTAGGAAGATATTTAAATTTTTTACAGTAATTTATAGGTCTTGATAAATAATCGATCAGTGAGCGGAAATTGTATTTAGGAGCGACAAGCGTTAAACGAAAAACTTGATTATGTCTTTAAACTTTGACATTTTTATTCCACGATATTTAACACGAAATATTATGCATATAATACAATCTAAGTTACAGTTGCTACTTAAGTAAAAAGGACCTAATAAAGCTTTCGCGATAAAATAAAGTAAGTGAATCCTTGAGACTGGATAACTTAATCAAATAATGCATATTAATTGAAATGTGTAATTAATAAGTTTATTTGTATTAAATTGCTAAATGATATGAAATTTGACCCTTATTTGTGTCGTGTAAATTAATTTTAAACAGCACAGATTCAAACAATATATTTGTTCGTTTAACAACACCACATTGTTTTAACAATAAACAAAATCGATTTCAGTTTTACTGCGTTAACATTTTGTTTCGAACTCGCTTTATTTAATTTATGCATTATATTTTAAATTATATTCGCAGAATCCATTGATGTGCCTCGTGAAAACAAAAACTAATTAAATTTTCAAGTATTTTATATATATTTGATTCATTTATTTGAAGTTGAATCGGTATGTTTTCTATTAATTAATTTTAGCGTTCGATAATAAATTTATTCTTATATTTGTTTTGCTTTATAAAATGTTTTAAATATTAGAAATTAAAATATATCTTTAATTTCATATAGTTTGTTCACTTTTATTATTTCAAATTCAAACAAGTACTCATAAAAAATATTTTAAATGCTCACAGCGCGTTTTGATATCATAAACCGCTATTCTAAAGATTGCATTTGTATAGACTTACTTGTGATTCTCTTACCTATTGCAAGTGCTGTGGTTGTATTAAAACCATTTAGTAAACTATATCTGGGTATGTTAGCGGTCCCAACCTCTATAAAAATTAACAATCAGATTGAGGCATTAGATTGATGCATGTTGGAATCTCGTATTATAAAAGCTTTGCATTTGTTTGTTCTAAATATAATTTTTTTTTAGATTTTGAAGTCAAGAAGGAACCCTTATAAATTCACTATACCCGTCTGTCTATCCGCAGCTTAACTCAGAGATTCTTAGTACTAGAATGATGTAATTTGGTATGGGTATACATATTAATCAAGCTGACAAACTGGTAAGATAAAATATTGAAAAATATTATTAGGGTACCTCCTCTAGACGTAAAGTAGAAATTTATTTTTTCTCGTATATTCCATGGTGTGCGGTTTCGGTGGATAGGTCGTTCAAAAATATTGCAGGTGTTTGAGGACCATTTTTCGTTTCAAGGATGGGTCCGTTTGCGAAGTATTAATGCTTAAAAGCTCTAATTTTTGTTTAAAGTGTCCCCCATTCCTGTCAGCTAAATGGTTGTGGATATGTTAAAATAATTTACGGCAGTAGTATATAGAACGAAGTTAAAAGGAAAATTAACGCTGCTAAGTACGCTTATAGTCGACCAATATAGACAAGTAATTCTGTACAAATACCATTGAAAGTACTTCCCCTTCTACGTCTGTATATTATAACAGACAACTACTAAACTCTACAATGCGCGTGGTTCGATAAGCAATAGGCATTTTTTTTACTTTTCAGTTAGAGCATTCCGATTGTAATGAAAACTGAATTGAAGTATTTTTAAAACGATTGTTTTATTTTTCGACTAAAATCGATAGAATGAAAAGAACTGGCCAAGTGTGAGTCGGACTTGTGTACCGACTTGAGAATATTTAGGTAACATTAGTGAAGAAAGCCCCGAATAAATCTAAGGAAAAGATAAACTATATTTAGTGACAAACTTAACTTTGCCGTTGGAAAACTGTTATCCCTATATATCGATATATGTCACGGTCGGTTTACCAACTGCAAATAAGTTTATAATCGATTTTTTTTAAAATATAATTACAAATTTACGGTTTTCGGATTTTGTCCTTTACTTGTGCTACAACAACGTTGCTTCTTGCCAAGCTTCATCATTCTAGATCAGCTGAAATTACCATATAACTTTTTATTCCCTTTGCGAGTATTAAAATATACGGCATTAAACGGCCGTATCTTTTGTTTGAATTGACTTTGAAATTTGATTTTTCTACATCTCCAAGGAACTGTAAACATGAGTATTTGATATTAATTTCAACTTAATAACTCCACGCGCTCCTGAGAAAAAGGGTCTTAATAGACACACAGACGGACATCAGAGTGATCCTATAAATGTTTCGTGTTTCTTTTTGACGTACGGAACCCTAAAAACTAGCGTGAATGTAACCCGCGGTATTTACAAAAAAACAGTTATTGAACATCTATGATGTAGTCCAATTTGGTAGTATTATATTCTGAATCCACTCTTTCTCAATATATACATAAGTTACATTATCATATAGACGTAGGCTTTTGCTTACCTTAATTTATACGAACAAGTACCTATAACGTCATAGGTAAGCAGACACAAAGGCCCGAAAAGCCTCGTCTCATTACCATGACTGCGGACGGGGCCGGGGCATAAACGTTAAGCGGCCCGCACAGCCCAATACGGCTAATGAATGTGAACCGAATCGCAACATTATTGTTTGGCCATCAAACAAGCGATGTTGCGCGGCGGCAACCACTAACGGGTAATAAATTATTGTAAGTTAACTTATATCGGCGGCTTCACTCATATCAAATTAGTGTTTTGTTTTAATTCATACTATTTTTTTTAACTTTCCAAAAATAGAGTGTAAACTCTTTATTGCGAAATTAAAGGGTCCGAGTATTATTTATATACATTATAATAGGTTTTCAAATACTAATTTGTAATTTTATATGGTTTTAATATTGAATATAGGGGCATTCTATGTGAAGCGGACAGGTAAAAAATGTTGATATTTCCGAATTCAGTAAGTTTTGGTTATATTATACCTAGACATGTCCTCGACCTAGATATAAAATATTTTTACAGTAGAAAGTCTGGTTATCGATTTAAAAAACCTTTGAAGTTTTGAGTAATCGAAAAGTATGTGGTACTTCTAACGCGATTATTCAGTTTTAAAAAGTTACAATAAAATAAACTATGCAGTGGAGATCGATTGAATAAATTGATGCGCTCGGTTGAACTTCTACCCCTCGTAAACTACCTACTCTATTTATTTTTTACAAAAACACATGTATAGATACTTTAGAGTGTAAAAACTGTTTGATTTAGATTTTTTCCGATTATTTTTAATCCAATCTTATTAAATTATTATAACTTATGACAATTTTATTAAGTACTAAATATCTAGACTCTAGTCTGTGTTTATATATTTCTATTTCTTTTGGTTCTGGCCTCGCAAAAAGCACTTGCCAGCGTCAATGTTTTCAAGCCTTCGTAGTAGTAGGTACTTTATTTAAAGAGACGTCTATCACGATGGTGGTTGTCTTGTTAGAACGATCTAGGGAGTTTTTATGACATTTGAAAATGCATGCTTTCGCTTTATATTTACAATCCGCTACACTTAAGCACAATAAAGAATCTATATCATGCAAAACACCACCAATATTACATAATATAGGATCAAAAAGCTAAATTAATGAATTATAACTAAAAACCATATCATGTCACTTGAATATCCCGCAAAAAAAATAAAATTTTCTACGTAAAAGCAAAAAATAACTTTTTTTTAAATATAATGCCGCTTACTTAGTGGCGTCACGTTTGGGGTCATTACACATGACGTTTGCGAGAGCCGGTGAGACAGCAGTACCAGTTAATAAGCTTAAACCATCACGATGGTCTCCCTCACTGTGTTTCTACCCTCCCCTCGCCGCAGTACAAACACCACTCGAACGCCATCTGAATTTAAATCACGTAATTTTCGTTTCACTTCACTCTTTCTAAGAATCCGTAGAGTTGACTGTGAAAGTTGGTCATTTTTAATCTCTATCAGAATTTTCTCTTTTTTTTCTTTTTCTGCCATGATTTCCTTTCTACATACTCCTTGTACTAGTTGCCCTATAATCTTATAATTAGACGTATTTATCTAACGTTATTATTCAATGCCTATG
This sequence comes from Saturnia japonica, assembly GCA_033032175.1. NCBI lineage: Eukaryota > Metazoa > Arthropoda > Insecta > Lepidoptera > Saturniidae > Saturnia > Saturnia japonica. Next base: position 854,502 of record CM065308.1, on the reverse strand, counting down.
GGGTGTCGATTAATTACGTGCTCATAATAAACCTGAGGATCCGTTAAAATCTCCATAAATAATATGAAAATATCAAATAAATTTCATCGTTCTAAAACTATGGGAATTCTACCACACTTTACGAAATCTCACCAAGGAAGAAGGGATCCAATTAGAAAAGCATGTCACGTAGTTAATGAAATGAACGTTCCTTTACTCGTTCGACAAATAATACATAATCAGTTATAAGTTATTTTTTAACCGACTCCAAAAAAGACGGAGGCTATTTCGAAAATACATTTTTTTTATGGTTGTTCAGTCATAGCTTCTTTGTTTATAAACCGATTTGGATGATTCTTTCTTATTTGATAGGGTATATCTCAAGGTTTGTCCCATTTTAATTTCATTGATATTGGAACTTCAACTTCTAAGACACACCAGGGAACTCTTTCAAATTCATTTGATTTTGGTTTTCTTTTTTGCTAATGTAAAATTTTGACTTGTTTATTTAAAAAAACTCTGTCTTAGGGAGGAGGGGCGATGCTGCTTGGGAGACGATCCGAAACATTACTACTACCTGTCACGCACTTATGCAATTGTAAACCTAAAACCCCTTATGATACCATAATTGTCTGTATTGCGGGTAGGTGTAAAATACATTTTCTGTATTTGAGATATTCGGTTACCATTGTACAAATTAAGTTTCACACAGAATCAAATAGTTGTTTGTTAGATATTCACTTGACTATTATTACTTAACTAACAAAACTCCGCGGCTCCGCTCGCGTTGTTATGCAGTATATGTATAATTAAATATTTCAGCTCGTAATATATTTTTACTCATATTATTGAAAAGTCTCAGTTGGTTGACTTTTGTCACCGGGACTGCTTCGTCGCCCTTGTCAGGGTTTATGGATATACATATATAGAGGTGACCCACGTTACGATGTGATAAAACATACTTACCCATAGACGACAAGAATTACGAAACAATCATAGCGTCTAAAGTCAAGCGTACGCTCCTTTACTTATAGTCTATCCATTGAGAAGTGATATAATTATGTAGTACAAAATTTTATTAAAAACATTTGAGAATATAATTTTTTATACCATTTCTAAAAGTCTTATTGTTAATTCTAATAGCTTATTAGTTAATAAATACAGATCAATCAAACCTTACTTCAGTAAAATTCGTACAGACAGACAGGAAAAACAAAATCATATTATTTTTCATAGTACACGTCTATCAGAAAATTTGGTAATAAATTACAAGTAGAAACATAATTACATAATTATTAATCATATATATTGAACAATTTCAAAAAGTAAGTATAGAATTTCTATTGAGATAAATGTCAGTTTCTCAATATTTTTGTTGAATACACAGACATTTAGACGTGAAAAATCTTTGCGCAATTTTTTTAAATTCAATTCTTTTATTTGTGCCTTGTCGCCCGCGTGAATGGGGCCATCTTTTGTTTAATTAAACTAGACTAAAAGGAATCTTAATTGTTAATCTGCCTCTGTGGGACGTGTTTTGTTACATGCCAGCGATTGTCCTTGTTTCAGATTCTTTTTAAATGTCGTCGAAGAAATAATTAAATGTGAAAGGCGATCATAATATCTGATTATTTTTTTGTTCGTGTATTTTTCTTTCGATAACTCAATAATAAAGCTTAAATAATGAATGGGCATTGTTGTACTTAATAGGGTATTTTGGTTTGTTTTTAGGGAAGGGGAGGTTCAAAAAGAGGTAGGGCATAGAGAAATTTCTTTGGAGTCTTCTCTCCACTCGGGACAGCCAGGCTGGTGGAATACCTCCACCCTACAAAAGATCGTAGCCAAATAACCTTGGGTTGTTTTCCTGTGGTGTGTAGGGTTTCCAGAGCCCTTTTGGGTAGAGGGTTTCTAAGTCGCCAACGCGCTAGTGACACCTATTGTATTAAAACCGTACATAGGCTACGGTGGCCGCTTACCATCAGGCGGGCCGTATACTTGTTTCCCATCTTTGTAGTATATCAAAAAAGTAAAAAAAACGATTTTTTTTAATCAAAATCTATCCTGTTGTATTTGCGTGATGCGCGCACAACGACAAACTTAAATCATTTTATTTATTTATATAGTTGGTATGGTGTATAGATAGCTGATGCTGATGCCCTGAAAGTAATTCATTCTAGGGGCGCTCATTTTACAAATATCTATTCTCAAATTCTATGAGACAATTCTCTTTTATCGGTTCAGCCGTTTATTAGCTACGATGCCACAGAGAGATACACATGTTAAGCTTGTAACGTGTAACACAAGCTTCTAACACCCCTCTTTTTATATCGGGGGTTAAAAATGAAACTAATTGATATATGTTCTATCTCCTAGAACAGGATATAGAGATCGATTGAAGTCTCGGGAAAGGACGCAGGAGAGAAATCGGCCAGTATCAGATAAGTTCGCGTTCATTCACAATGTTTAATATAAATCTGTTAAAAGTTCTAGATGATATACATTTTTAAGCGAGTGATTTGAAAAACGCGCGTACAAAAAACCGTACAACAAATAATTTAAAATTACATAAAACTGTTTCCTAATTTTTTTTATATATTTCTAATATTTGATCATGGACGATTAAAATTTAACATTTTTTTCATACGTTAAATACTATTAATTCTAAGGGAAGGGTAATTAGTGATCACTAATAATTTAAATATTAAAATTTCATATATAACAAAAGTTGTCGCAAATCTGATCATCTAGAACGAAAGAAACATATTTAAGTCGTTTATCATTTCGTGTCACATAAAAATAAAGGTAGAGAAGAGAGCGCATCCATTTATAGATACAATGGACGTCCATTTTCCAGTACATTGAAACTATTGCGTATTCCTAATGGACTTTGCTGTATTCACTTTTAATGAATGCTTGTTAATGCGTCAAGCGTTTCAACAGATGTACTGATTACCGATTTGTTGAAATCATTAAAAATCCCGCGGGATATTATATCCCCGAATATTTGATAAATTATAATGAATACCTGCTTTCAAATCTACATCGCCATTAAACTTCAAAGTGAAATAAACTTTATTTATCGTAATTTAATTTGTACTCATATTAATGACAATTCTTAGAGCTCATCAATTGAAGAATAATATAAAGGTACTTCTAGTGTAACGAATTTCATAAAATTCGGTTGAAAATTAACATTTTTGATCATTCCTTTTAAGAATTATTGAAGATTTTTATAGCCTATCAATAGAGCAATGGCATAAGCTACACGTATACAAAAATTAAGAAAAAAAACCTGTTAAGCCTCTTTTGAGTTAAATCCCGACATAAACAAGGTAACATCATGATGAAATCATAGCAATAACATGATGGTGAGGTTTTTTTTATGCCCGCTTGGCTAGCTACCATCCTCAAGTTGAAAATCCATCGCCAAGCATCTATAGGTGTGTTTCGGCAGCTGCACTTGAGAGCCAGTCTTCCACTAAGCTTAGCTTGCTTAACATCTTGGGCCACAACGATACTTAAGTTCAGATGAGATTGTGGCTAATACGCTAAACCTGTAACAATAAAAAAGCAGATAGATAGATAAATAAACCGACAAACCATAGAATCATTAGTATATATTGCCACTTAGAGGATGAAGAAACAATGTACCCACAATACATACATCATAACATATCTTTCCTAGTACTTTCCCAGTAGTCATTAACTTGACCACAGCGCCATCAATCGCATTTCGTTGTCTTCTTTAATTAAGAGCTCAGGTCTTGTTGCTGGAGCAGATACTACTGTTACTTATCCTCTGGCTTTCTTTTGACCTTTTGAAATGACGCGACTCTCACTTTGTCCTTCACATGTTTGCCAAAACCTTCATCTTAGGTTTTCCTCTTCCTCGCTTTCCTCATATTTTTGTTTCCAAAATTGTTTTAAAAATCTTGTCCTGCCGTATCAAGTGTCCAATCATCTTTCGTCTATAAAGATAGCATTAAAACCTTCTGTCTATCTTCTTTTTTTATTATTTCTTATTATTATTACATTAAATTAATATACGATATCTGGGCGACAAAGCTTAGTCCCGTATCTACATAAAAGAAAAACACCTAACTAGGTAAACTCTAAATGAAAAGCATTATATAAGTACAAAAATTCATCTAAATTGTTGAAGATGTTTCCGAGAAACCAATCACATAATGTTACACCCGTGGATATTAAAAATGCCGATGATTGACGTGAAAACATTTATTTCAGTTCCACACAGTTACAAATTACACGAACTCACAACACTGTTATTTATTTCACTATGGTTTCGCTTCCTTTTATCGCTCGTTGTTATCGCTTTATAATTTAAAACGGAACTGCCTCGGCACGCGCCTAAGTCGCTTAAATACTTACACTAAATGTTGCGGACAGCGAGCGGGGCGAGCGAATAACGATAGTCTAACAGTATAGAATGAACAAATAAATGAAATAATACGTGTTAGGAATAGATATAATAATATGAACTGAATATGTGTGAATATGTGTATTTTAAAACGATTAGAATAAGAATATAGCTGCTAGTTGTAAGTTTAAATGTATAAATTTCACTAGTTGTAAGGATGAACCATGCCAGACTCGGAACATCTGGCATGGTGACTCATGGTACTGCCGCACACAGGGCGTGCGCGCTCATTGGCTGAGCGACGCCCCGCACGGAATCCATCGCACGACTGGTTGCGAGGTTTTTTTTTTTTTTTTTTTTTTTAACTGACTACACTGTTAGCCTTAGGGGCCCTATAGTCAAACAGAGCCGCTGCGGCTTTTACAGCTTCACCGGACTTGGGGGCGAGCGCTTAGGGCACTCAGCCGCGAAAGTTTGTGACGACCCGCACGAGGGTGCCAGAGTGGCCGAACCTCGGCTCGGGCGGTCGTCGCGAATGCGAAAAAGTCGCGATCTAGCTAATTCCCTAATCTTATGAGAATTCGAGCTAACTAATATATACTCATATGCACGTTCCCCTCCTCCTGGGAGGAAGGAGTGGACCATGCGTATGTGTATTTGTTAATCGGAATGGTTTTTTTACACTAACTAGCGCATTAGTCTAACTAGCGCAAAAAAAGAAAGAAAAAAAAAAAGGTCCCTTACAGAACCTATGTACCTGTGTGGTGTGCACGTGTGTGTGTTCATACGTGTGTAATGTTGTGTGTGGGTAACTAAGTGTTGCACGTATAGTGTCACTTTGTATCGCGCGGGCGGCTGCCTGACCCAAGGGCTTCACACCGAGGAACGGACCTAGGCTTGGGTTGCCGCTAGAGAGGGTGGACGTGACGGGTGTGCGGGAGCGAAGTTGACCGCCCGTCCTCTGCGGAGAGAACGGTGGTTACGCGGGCGTGGGCGGTGGCACGCTCTGTTTGGAGAGACGGTGTCGGCGTAGAACGCGTTAGCTTTTTCGGTTTGGTCGGGCGGGTCAGTGAATATATTACGCGGCCGGCGTTTTCTCCGGCAGGCGTTGGGGTCGGGAACATAAGAAGCTGCCGCTTTTATTAAGGGATTCGCGTGGTTCGACGCGGTGTCGAAATACGAGCGAGAAAGGTGTTTGGCATATGCATGTATCGAGGGAAGGTCCATATCTCTATGGAGATCCTCCATACGAACAAACCAGGGGGCACCGGTAAGGCGGTGAAGAAACTTGTTCTGGATGGCTTGTAAGCGTTCCCAGTTATAACTTGACATATGTGCGAACGCAACGCAGCTATATGTCATGATCGGACGGATACACATCTTGTAGAGCGTAAGCTTGTGTCTCGTGGACATTTTGCTTGCAGCACATAACAGGGGATGCAATCGGGCGAGGGTCCAGGAGGCCCTTTTCCTAACTAGATTGATGTGACGTATAAAGGAGAGTCTGCTATCTAGGGTTACACCTAGATATTTGGTCGCCTTTTCCCAGGGGATCGGATTACCGAAGAGTTCAAGGGGATTGTCCTTGAGTTTTTGCGGTATCTGTGTGGCGGTTTGGTCGAAGAGCACCGCTGCGCTCTTCGTGGGGTTTATGGCTATTCGCCAGTCGTTAAACCACTTCCCGAGAGTGGTCACGGCTCTTTGGATCCTACATTTGAGGTTTCTCGTTTGCCTTTGAGAGGAGTATATGACTGTATCGTCAGCGTATAGACCTACTTCAACTTTCTCTTGAAGTTTTGGTAGGTCACTGACGTACAGATTGAAGAGGCTAGGTGCCAGGATGGAACCTTGGGGGACGCCTGAGCGTATGGGATGGGGTGTGGATAGTTCACCTTCCACTCTGTAGCGAAAGGTGCGGTCTTTGAGGTAATCGCGGATGATTTTAACTAATCTATCGGGGACTTCGTGGGAGTACAGCTTATAGACTAATCCTTCGTGCCAGACCTTATCAAAGGCCTTGGCTACGTCGAAAAAGACTGCCAGCGTGCGACGGGGTTTGGATAACTCGGAAAAGTTAAACAGAATGTGCTCCGTGAGGCGGTGCACTTGATGAGTGCAAGAATGTCTAGCACGAAAACCGAATTGCTCAGGCGGGTAGAGGTTTTTCTCCTCTATTACGGATTTGAGACGGTTCAGGAGGATCCGCTCATAGATTTTACCAAGGGTATTTAGAAGACTGATAGGGCGGTAGCTGTCGGGAAGCGACGTGCTCTTACCGGGCTTGTGAATACCTATGACAATGGCCGTTTTCCAGACGGCTGGAAAATGGCAGTTGGCTATGGCTACATTGAATATGCAGACCAATAGAGCTATGAGGTGATCGGGAAGAAGTTTGAGTACTTCGTTCCTGATACCGTCGGGACTGGTTGCGAGGCAAAGGGCGAGGTTAAATATAGCGGAGAGGGCGGCAGTACTACGATAAGTTCGAGAAACACTACAACAACAGCAAGCAGCGAATCAACAAGCAAACTACAGTCAAGAACGATATTAAGAATCAACATTGTTACCACGCACTAATGTAACTTTGTAAAACAAAACAAGAATAAAACAAGCGCTATTAATTTAGCACACATTAAATAATGTGAACGTCTTTTTATTCACAATACTAAACGATCGCAGAAAAATCGTGAATCGTCGCTAACTTTCTTGACGTTTAGTATCTATGCCTACTCGATGACGTAATCAAGGCGATAAGCCCTATACATGGTGTGTAAACTGCGATGTTTACACAAACATGCGCCGCGGTTGTTTACGACACGAACATTATTTCGAAGTGTAGTTGCTTCGAGATATTTTAGGAACAGGATTTTTAATCGGGTTGTAGCAGGTTGTAACAATAATATATATACATATATATTTATATATAAGTATTAGATATAGTCTTTTATTAATTTGGATTTATGCGTTTATGTAATATTTTTGCATATTTTCTCCTTAGTAAAAAAACACCTATTTATATCTACAAACTTTCATGATGATAAGTCAAACGGTGCTAGAGTTTATCAATATATTATATACCAATATACATTTTGTTACTGTATTAATTCTTCAACCTCGTATCTTAAAATAATTATTGTGTGCCATAATTAAATTAGAGGAATCAATATAGATCATTATGGGAACCAATAAAGATAGTTTAATTATTTTATATGAAAGAGAAATTGAATTTCATACAATTGTTTATCTTTTATTTAATAAAATATTTATAAGGTTTGTCTATACCTCAATAAATCATTATAATACTTGGCACAATAATCTCTTCCGAACATACGAAACCGTACCCCGCAGCGTTTGTCGATAACTAAATAAACCTAATTTATAATAACATATCCATAGCGTAATAATATATTAAAGAGTCGGCTCTGTAAATAAATAAGATAAATAACATGAACTGTATGTAACTGTATGGTCACAATATTGGTCCTTATGAATTTTAGCAATGCATTTTGCTAAAATAATGTAATTTTGTTTGTTTTTGTCGTCACTAGATGGCGCTGCCTCAATATAGAATATGCTATTGTCACGTTCACCACATTTACATAGGTCATTCGTATTATTTTTATTAAACCTTCAAGATATAATTGGAAACGCTTACAAGCCATCCAGAATAGGTTTCTTCACCGCCTTACCGGCGCCCCTTGGTATGTTCGTATGGAGGATCTCCATAGAGATATGGACCTTCCTTCGATACATGCCTATGTCAAACACCTTTCTCGCTCTTATTTCGACACCACGTCGAACCACGCGAATCCCCTAATAAAAGCAGCAGCTTCATATGTCCCGACCCCAACGCCTGCCGGAGGAAACGCCGGCCGCGTAATATATTCACTGACCCGCTCGACCAAACCGAAACAGCTAACGCGTTCTACGCCACCGTCTCTCCAAAAAGAGCGTGCCACCGCCCACGCCCGCGTAACCACCGTTCTCTCCGCAGAGGACGGGCGGTTAACTTCGCTCCCGCACACCCGTCACGTCCACCCTCTCTAGCGGCAACCCAAGCCTAGGTCCGTTCCTCGGTGTGAAACCCTTGGGTCAGGCAGCCGCCCGCGCGATACAAAGTGACACTATATGTGCAACACTTAACTACCCACATACAACATTACACACGTATATACATACACACGTGCACACCACACAAGTACATGGGTTCTGTAAGGGACCTTCCTTTTTTTTTTGCGCTAGTTAGTGTAGAAAAACTTTCCGATCACTTAATACACATACTACAATCCTACAATCCTTCCTCCCAGGAGAAGGGGAACATGCATATGAGTATATGTTAGTTATCTCGAATTTTGTAGCAGTAGAGAAATTAGCCAGATCGCAACCTATTCGCATTCGCGACGACCGCCCGAGCCGAGGTTTGGCCACTCTGGCACCCTCGTGCGAGTCGTCCAAAACTTTCGCGGCTGAGTGCCCTAAGCGCTTGCTCCCAAGTTCGGTGAAGCTGTAAAAGCCGCAGCGGCTCCAGGGCCCGAAGGCTAACAGTGTGGTCAGTGATTAAAAAAAACTACCTTCTACCAGACACCCCGGACACCCGGGTATTTTTTTCAATCCTGTGTAGTGTCACCGAGAATCTGGTTTGGATTTTTTACACATTTAATGCTGTTGATCACGTACTTCTGATTGACACTCTTTGTTGTCTTCAGTTTTCGCCTTTAGCACTGGAATGGCTTTTATCTTATCTCCGAGATTTTCAACTGGCTGTTCTTTTTTGTGACAAAAAGGAGGTAAACGGACAGGTGGCGCACCTGATGGAAAGTGGTCACCGCAGCCCACAAACATCCCCCACACCAGAGGGCTCGCAGATGGGTTGCCAGCTTTTTAGGGAAGAATGAGCTCTCTTCTTGAAGGTCACCATGTCATAACGGCTCAAAAAGACCAGAGGCGACAGCTAGTTCCACAGAGTGGTCGTGCGAGGCAAAAAGTGCCTTAAGAAACGCACTGTTGTGGAACGCTGGACACCGAGGCGTCTCCAGTCTGGCGTCTATGATGGCGAATGAAACTAGTGTGCTCTTTACACAATTATTTACTTACGCCTATTTTACAATCCCACTACCATCTCTATGCTGACGACCTGCAATAGTATCTGCATTGAGAAATAAAGAATCTACTATCTATAATCAATCATTTAAACAAGGACCTCTCAAATCACTTCCCTGGTCTGTATGTTACGGGATTAATGTTAATCCCACGAAGTGACAATTCATTATAATTGGTAGCTCATAACAACTTGCAAAAATTGACTTGAATTCTTTGATTGCCCTTCAATACAATAAATGTAGTACTTCCTACTTAACTACTGTGAAAAATCTTGGTATCATCTTCGACACTAAATTATTCTGAGCAGACCAAGTCAAGGAAGTTAGTAGGAAATTTTATGCTTCTCTTCACTCACTCATGCGTTTCAATCTCTGCATATTTCTGCAGTTAGGCTTGTTATAGATAGTAATCCACTTAATGTTGTAATGTTGCTTGTTGTAATATATTGTTGATTTAATGTTGTATTAGTACATTGAATTTCCTAATGACTACGAAGTAATTGATCGGTTTTGTAATAGATTGCTACAGAATCTTAAAGTAATTAATTTCGATTTCTGTTTAATTTTAAATATCATGCAGAAAATAAGTCAGTTTTATTTCATTAGCATGCATGGTGTCCTAAATATCTAACGCGTCTGCTACTTTATCTATTGAATAATTATAAATACGTTTTAAACATTGTCGTAAATACTGACTCGAATCACTATACTGTATTCATTTACACTATAATATTACGTTTTCCTAATGTAATAGGATGGTTTTAGATGGCGCCATAATCTCGTAGGGTTTTAAAGGGATTCAATGTCACCCTTCCCGGATACGTTAAATAAACGTTCTACGTGTGGCATTAGATAAAGATTGAAGGAGATTGATGATATTCAGGCATCTCTATCAATCTGTGCATCGCAATATGTGATGTTATTTCCGCAACATAATGTAAGTACATTAAAACACAACTTTGAAAGGTACGTTTTTAAGCGTATTGGGTGCACTGAAGACTGTGAAATTTGTAATGGTTAAAGTTTATATGGAGAAGGAGTGCATAAAGCTAAAATTTATGTATAATATCTGTTACTAAAATATTAAATTAAATAAAATAATACTGCGAATCCTAATCCGAACAGCGCCATTGAACTAAGACCCCTCAAAATATTGACATTGTCACTCAATGAAAAGTGACAGCAAGTGTTGTAGATAATTCTCATTGTTTATGAATACTATAAATGTCAAACAGAAAATAGTCTATGATCAAAAAGTCGCTTGTCGAATTTCGACCTTAGGGCGATCGCTAGTATGCATTAACGGTTCAGTGTACGGACGCCGCGTTGATCTACGTGAGTTCGAATCCTTGCAATGAACCTAAGCATTCGATGGAAAACATCTTTATGAAACTATAGCATGCTGGTAGGGCATAGAAAATGTCTAGGACAGATGTCCAAAAGTTTCCGCAGAAGTTTTATGACAAGGGTACATAGGTGTACTCATCAAGGATTTTAAAGCTAACAAACTATTATTTACAATCTCCATTCTTAGCTAAAATTTGTGTCTTGTCTTGTGAAGCGGACCCCTCGTCAGTGTAGGCAGTTTCACTATATCTGCCAATTTAGGTAGACGCGCAATTGTGTATTTGCCCTGAGGAGAGTTTTCATATCTCGCCTGCCAAATCCGATGACGATCGGCGCGGATTTCGGATTACTTCATGAAATTGCATGCACAAAACGCGATATACTAAAATACATACATAGTGACGGGTTTGTTACGACATGGTTGTACCCAGTCGGATGTAGATTTTTTCTGCTTTTCATTTGTGATATATAACGCGTGCTATAAATAACATATACATAGTTTAAGATGTCTATTTATAAATACAAAGATAGTAATATAATAAATAGCTAAACACAAGGCAAAAAAGCGTGATGAGGCAACCCTGAGTTCGACACCAATAATATTGCTTTAAAGCCAATACGTAAATTTAATTAACTCATCGGAGAATTATATCCCGTTTATTGTTTACTCAGCTAGGGTGGTGGAAGGGATGTTTACACGCGATCGACTATAGACGGCAGGGTCTGAAATTCACATATAAATATAAGATGTCGGTGAATGGAGAATAATTGTGTAAAATATCCTTAAAAATAAATTATTATGTTGTTCAATGATAGCCTAGCTTGCAATAGCATGCTCTTTCTGCTAGCGTCGTCAGGTCTGGCGTTCGTTGCTTGTCAACTTATGAGGCTCAGATACCGAATATTCTGTTGGAAGTATTTATTTAACGTTAAGTAAATAAACCAAACAACCAAACAAAACCAACTTGAATGGTTTTGAAGAGCTTCCTGGTGTGTCTTCGAATTCGAAGATCCAAAGCCAATGAAATTAAATTGGGGACACCCTTCAAGTATTCCAGTTTCCAACAAAAAACGAATCATCTAAATCGGTTCACAAACAAACAAGTAATGCCTTAACCCCTCCCTCCTCCTTCTTTGTTTTAAGTCGGTTAAACCAGAGAATATCTTCTATATTAATAAATATGTAGTTATATCTGTACATGTAATATTTTTTTCAAATTGCTATAGAAAGGGCGCTGGTCACGAATATGTCCTTAAAATGGTTTTGTCTGTCAGATTGTGTTCTGTTTAACTCAAAAACAGCTGGTCAATCGATAGGCTATAAGAATTTTCATTTATACTTTTAAAAATAGCAAAAAATAATTAAAAATTCTTAATAGATTAATCGAAAGTATTAAGTAATTCTTTAAATTTCTTTTGGAAATCGTAAAAAAAAGAATTGCAAAAAAATTTAATTTTCGTCAACTCCTTACCGATTGTGATCCAATTAATAGGCTCGAACACAAATCAGTTGTTCCTAATCATTTTTCACATGTAATATCTCTATTTTCACAGGCATTGTATATTTCTTTCACTAAGTCTTCATTTACACCAGACGGGTGTTATGTCTGGCGGGCAGCTGCCCAACGGTTGTTTTTTTGGAACTGACTACACTGTTAGCCTTAGGGGCCCTATCCTAAAACAGAGCCGCTGCGGCTTTTACAGCTTCACCGGACTTGCCCAACGGTTGTAGTCGGGTTCTTGTATATATACTCAATTGAAGAGTTAATTTCTATAGTGCGATGTAGGATGCGTTGTATGTGGCTCGATAGATGTCACTGTGTGTCGCTATGTAGATATCGCTACATCACTCCCCTCCGAGACCGGAGGTCGATAGCAGGTTGAGTCGTCCATACATATTGTGATGCTTGCCGGGCCAGTGGAATATTCCAGTGAGTCGGAACCAGATACCACATAGTTCACGGTGTGTCGGAACTGTCTGCGGTGATGCCCCTAGTGAGTCGGGGTGATGCCCCCAGTGAGTCGGGGTGATGCCCCCAGTGAGTCGGGGTGATGCCCCCAGTGAGTCGGGGTGATGCCCCCAGTGAGTCGGGGTGATGCCCCAGTGAGTCGGGGTGATTCTGCAAGAATGCTCCAGTGAGTCGGGGTGTTGCAGTGCTGCATAGTGGCTGGCTGCTGCGTCGACCAGGAGAGAAGTGTGTCTCTGCTTGCTGACCGGCCGAAGTGTAGTGTGCTGTGCCAAGGTCACTGAGAAGGCTGTGGGTGATGACCAGGAATGCGCGTCCGCTGCATGCTGGTGGTCAGGATACCCGTAGTAGCCGTAGATGCTGTATGGCTGTATGACTCGCCGCTTGAATGCTTGAGGAAGTGATGATGACGTCACGATGACGTAGCTTTTGCGAAGAAGGTTGCGCTGACATTCATGCTCGGGGTCACCAGTTTAGAAGAACTATTGCAAAGGGAGGATCCTCCGACCAGACGGGTGTTATGTCTGGCGGGCAGCTGCCCAACGGTTGTAGTCGGGTTCTTGTATATATTCTCAATTGAAGAGTTAATTTCTATAGCGCGATGTAGGATGCGTTGTATGTGGCTCGATAGATGTCGCTGTGTGTGGCTATGTAGATGTCGCTACACATTTATGTAGCAGAGATTTAAAAAAAAATCTAAATTCAACAGTACGCTTCCAGTATTACGTTGGCAAAATGTACTGAGTAAAAAAATCCATTTACTATTGAACTAAAAACTCGCTTTCGAAACTTAATAGCAACTAATAAGTTAGTAATTCCAAATGCATCCCAAGTCGTTTACAAAGTGTATCTGTATAATGTACCGATTGGTTTAATGTGAAAACATTTTATTCACTCTCCATTAACTATTTGACAATAAATTTGTGAGGTACATTTACTTACAATATCAATAAAATCATTGTACATATGAAATACACGTCAAGACATAAGTTCTAAGGTTAGAACTTAATACTACGTAATAGCTTATATTTGTCAGTTTTTTTTTTATACCACAAAAGTGGCAAACAAATGTACGGCTCGCTTGATTGTAAGCGACTACCGTAACCTATGGATGCCTGTAATACTATAGGTATCACTAGCGCGTTGCCGACTTTGAACCCCCTACCCACTACCCCCTAGTGAGCTCTGGAAACCGTACTCACCGCAGGAACACAACTCTAGGTTATTTGGCTGCGGTCTTCTGTACAGTAGAAGTATTCCACCAGTCAGGCTACACCAAGTAGAGAGGAATCTCCCATGAAATTTATCTGTCACTACCTGTCTTAAAGGATGTCGCTAACAATGTGTCTATCCAGAGTTCATGTAGCATTATTTAATTGTGTATTCAAAAGTGTTACCTATGGCGTATAATCCCCAATAAGCCCCTCGTCGTAGGAAGGCGTACCAGAAGCAAGGGCGCTCTCAAACTTTTTTACCTAAGTGTAAATACGAAGGATTAAAACGAGGCAGAAATTTACGGGGCACGCATATATTCTTTGTGACGTCACTCTATGTGTTACATACAGTAAACATTTAACGATTGAGGTATTAGAATGCCTTTTTAGAAGAAACAGCTTCCTCAATCAACATGTCATATCATCTTTATTAATAAATCTGTAGTCCTGTCTGTATTTTAAATATTTTTCAAATTTTCCCAATAAGCTCTCTATTTGAACGATACTGATCACGAATATGCCATTAAAACAAATTTGTTTGTCAGTCTGTTTATATGTTCGGATTAAACTCAAAAGTAACTTGACGGATTGTTATGAAATTTTGTACACACGATGTTTATGTCATCGGTCAATTTGATAGTGAATAAGAAATTCAATATTACTTTTAGGAATCGTAAAAAAAGAAAATTTTCAAAAATATCAAATTTATAAGAAACGTCAACAATAGTTTCAGAAATAAGTAAAAAAAAAAAACAATTTTGATAGTTCTCATCCAATTTTGATAAAAATTGTAAACGGGAAGTACATGTCATTCCTCAATTGATAAACTGTATGAATTGTCAATAATAAAATTACGGGATGAAAATAATTACTGCGTAAAACAACAAACACATTCGCGCGCAGCTAGTTATATTATAATACTATTTAATATACGTCTGAGAATCATGTCGATGTAATTATGGAATCCGTACTAATAGGTAACTTAGTATTTTTGAAAGTTCTGGCACTTTTGACTGGGCGCGATACCGACTCTTTATAAGCTTGAAGACACTCTCGTTTGAGCCGTGGGATATAAAGACTGAAGTTATTAAGTGAACTGTAAAGAATCGTGTATTGTATCGCTGCGTATTGCAATATCTTTCTTCAAAGTATTTTATTGAGTGTAATGTCAAGCAGATTCTAACCCAATCCATAACCTAATAACTATCAATAACAAATAGCATTCTACTTTATTAACTATAGAAGGACATATTTAAAATATTAATAAATTCTCAGCCGCGACATCCAGTTATTAAGCACTGTGTGCTTATCGGTCCCATGTTTTACTATCTGTTATATAATATATTCTGTTCTAAATCTCGGTCTCAAATTTCAGTCCACTTTCACGGTCGTTTCATACGTCTAACTCATAAATTACCCTAAACACAGTTAATTGTGAGCAGCTGGCTCACTAAGCATAAGTTTAACGTAATTACGCAACTCCTTTGTGATTTTGCTAACAAGGTCAGTCTATATCTCAATAATTCGAACTAATATTTCGAATAATTCACTTCATTCGTTCCGATCAATTTTTTATTTTCCTTAAGTAGTATAGTCCGTTATTTTATATCCGACATAAGTAGCTAACCTCAGAATTACAATTCTCGATATAAAAAGGATACAAAATCAACTTCCTTTATAATGGTCCGATCTAGTTAAAGCTACTTATACTACCTTAATTTATAACTGACTTGTAATATAAATTATGAATCTCGAATTTTTCAGTGTGATAATCGATATTACACTACGATAATACACGATATTATACGATAGATATATATCTATCTCGATTTATCGCCAGTGAGTACACTCCTGACTTAGTGCGTCTGGTTATCTGTTTTTACTATTGAAGATATAAATGATGTTGAAACTTGATTGGTTAGGTAGAAATATTATTTACTTTATTAAATTATATGAATTTCCAAAATGATATCGTAGTTTTTTAACTTTTTAAAATCCTACGTAGATTTAGTTTAATTTCTCTTTATAAGTAAAGTCACTTCGTTAATTTAACCAGGAAAGTTAACTTCAAGTTGCTTAAAATCTTCTGCGGAAAGAAAACGTTGACACTGGCAAATGCTTCTACGAGAACAATTTAAAAGATTTTTGTAAGCGTCAATAGCTCGTCATCACACTCAGCTGCCTGTCAACCTTGAGAATACAAAAACTACGTAGAAAAAATAAACCGACGTTGAAGGCAACACCAAAATGTGCTACCCAGGGTAATTTGTTCATGTCAGAGTAGTATTATTAAAAATTCATGAGGGTATGGGATATATAGTAAAATTGGAAAGTCTCAAATAAATTTCAATTTCCAAATCGATGTTGTTGTAAAGTGAACGAGCTGATGGGAACAAAGTTTATGGGCAGTTCACAAGTGTGAGTGTATTTTGTCGCGGCGCCTCATTCCCGATGTTTACTCGGGGTATTTGCGCGAACTTCCAAGACATAAGCAACCCTTATTTAGGGGTGAGGGTTACGGGATTATCAAAATCAATTTCGTCGGGTGTTGCGGGTAATACGACTTTATAAGACTATTTAGCTTGAAAATATTGAATACCATGAAAATCAACTGAAAAATGTATAAAGGTTTGAATGCTTTCTGCAGTATAGAGTTGCAAAATATAATTTATTGGATTAGCATAGAGTTTTTATGGAAAATAAATTGTAAACAAATATACAGCCTACGTAATTATGAGTGAACACTGCAACGTATAGCCATCTATAACTAGTAACATAAGTTTACCGGGTAATAGGTCACAACAATTTTGTCCGACGGGTTCGCGACCACCATACACCAAGTATAACATACGGCATACTGGCACGCTTAGGCATATCGCATTCCGGAATCAGCCGGTGTATATCCAATAATCAAGCGAGATGGTAGGGTACCACTATACATAGGTAGGATTTAATTATTTGCTTACATTAACATATTATACATAAAACAAAACAATGAAACGTTAACAACTACATTAGTTATAGCTGCTATCGCCCACCTCCGGAAATTTGTTCGGTTTTTCAAAACAATACGTAATCATAATGAAATGTAAAATAGAAAAAATAAAAAACTTACGTGTGTTTGAGTGAGTGTGTGTGCGTGTGTGTGGCTACGTGTTATTGTGTATAAAGATGTGTAGTTGTACATATGAGTTAGTGGAACCCTTTGTATGACTATGAGTTATGTAGGTGAAAGTATTTTTCATGTATACTAAATAAAAGAAAGCAGTTGCGTTGTGTTATTTTGGTGAGTATGGTTTCGAGAGCTCCTCGGGGAAGGAAGATCAAAGCTTGCAACGTGTTAGTGATATACGCACTTACAAACGCTAGTTTGCCTTAGTTGTGTAAAAAATGGTTCTAAACACAGTGACTGTGTTTTTATTTGATACATTATTTTTGGATTGTACTGTGGTAATTATCAGGCACAGTGTCGTCACTTACCGAGCTACTATTACAGAAGAGACCACATTGTCACCGGAAGCCAGTTATAAGTAGGTTGTCACTCTTGGATGCCGAGTTGGAACTGTTTGTACGCGAGTGCATATTGCAAACTACATAATTTAAAAGTGTCGAAAAAAGCGTTTCGTAGTCAAACATATATCAGGCTTTTTCCCCAACGGGGTAGGCAGAGACCACATCCTTTCATTTGTTACGATCTTGACATATATTATATTACATCTTTCGCTTCTTCGATATTTACCAATCTTTTCATGCATGCTCATCGATTTAGAATTCTCTTGACCTGACCTTTCTTCAGAACGTCTCCGATTAGATAATGAAACGATCCCCTAGGCCTTCCACTTTCAATGTTCCCTACATTAAACGTTCTGATAACCACAACTTAGATTTTATACGTGACAGTAAGGTTCTAGAGAAGCTTACTGTTGTTGGGTTATGGCGACGTTTTATAGAGTGAGGATGAGCAGCCAACCTATGGCGGATGGCGCGAGTTTGGGACGATAATGAGGGCACCATACCGAATGGTTACTCACAGCATTCTTTATAGTACATTGCTTGATGTTCATGGTTCCTTCTCCACTTCTTAGAGTTGTAGTGTGGAGTCATAATTATATATCTTATAATTTAGCTCTGTAAATAGGATAAAAAACGAAAAATATTTTTTCAAATTGCCTCTTAGTTCCAGAGATTACCACCTTCAAACAAACAGAAAGCTCATAAATCTCTTGGGCTTTATAATATTGTTACGATTTGATTAAAATGGAGAAAAAAATCATAATTGCGAATCTCTGGTATCACGAAACACCGAGTATGTTGTCATAGGAAGCATTATTTTTATACTTACATATAAAGGTCTTATCTCTTGGATTGCGTAAACAAACAATGATCTAAAAATAGACTGGTCTTCTTCTTTGAAAAACGATGACTCGTGTTGTTTACAACTTGTTTACGAGTTCAAGTACTTTCTAGAGATTTCGTGATCGTCTCATCTGACTATACATTAAGTGAACCGTATTTCGACCCAAGTCAGTTCACTTTTTAGGAGCGGAGTGAAAACAACAAGCTATGTAAAAGAAGAAATCTACAAGACGACCATAGAGGGATAAACTGTAAATTCGTGTATACTTCATTCAAAGAGCGATATTGTGAGTTTGTTTTAATTTCTATTATCAAGTACGAATAAATTATTTACTTTACGCGAAAAACAATGGCATTTTATTACCGACGGTTGTAACAATATTATAAGGTATAGATTTTTAGATAATGTTTTGAATTTCAATTTATAACTGGCTGTTACATTTGGTATATTGTATGATATAGTGGGCCCCGAAATATATCCGAGCCTGTTTCTGATCGCTATGTAATCTTCCTTTTGACAGAAGCACGTATTATTTGGAAGTTTGTCGCTCGCCGAGTTTATTGTCGACGACGACAAAGAACAGCTGTTTCCTATTTCGTGGTTCTGATGAAATTATTCACGGAACATGACGAGTAATAAAGATGGTGGGTATCATTACGTTACAAGTAATGTGGGTAAATGATAGATAATGATGATGGAGTACTTCAGTTCATATGTGAAGCAGTAAGTCTTTCAGTAACTAGAGCTCAAAAAGGATTGACCATTAACAGGAGACAAATTAACTTTATAAAAGAAAGCTAAATAGTAAATGCTAAAAGTAAGCCCTTCTTAATCCTAGGTTCTGCACCTGATTGGACTATCTTAGTGGACACATATGAAAAACATTATAAAATCCCAGAGGATGTGGTTGTTTCGTCATTCAGACCAGACATATTTCTTTATTGTTGGGAAATCAAGCGTATAGTACTTGTAGAGATTACTGTACCGTAGGGACTAATATACCTAAAGACCACGCAATAAAAATAAATAAATATTACGATCAATGTAACGAGTTAACTAAGAACGGCTATGCGGTAAACTTATATGCAGTGGAAGTGGGAGTGAGAGGTATTTCAGCGAAATCTCTCTATAACTTGCTAAAAGACCTCGACCTGTCGAGAACTGCAGTAAGTTCTATTTTAGAACGAGTATCTAAAGCAGCATTAACAGGCTCTTTCCAAATCTGACTTAACAGGGAGGGTATCGCGGGCAGCCAAGGTTAGCGCTGATGTGCATCATAAGGGGACCCCTTAAACCTACACTTGGTTCGCAAGTCCCGGGGACTGCTCGTGTTCCCTCTGTCTGCTATACGATGGATCCGGCACCCGCACGTTGAATCCATGGAATGCTAAGATGTTTGTCTTTTACCTATACTAATTATTTTATATTTATTTAATAGTACTTTCATGTCAATTAATTATTAACAACTCACAGCTGGCCTAAGATAGACCTGGCCTATCGAAGTTAACAGGCTTAGTCATTAGCCTAGAAAACATAGTAAGATGCGCTGAGAATTGTATACCTTTGTCAATATCTCATTAGATCATCTAATGTAGTAGTAAGAATAAATTATTTATAAACGTTTGTTGTGTTTTGTTTTCATTGTCTTAAATTATTCCTGAAGAATTTACTGGTATAATTAGTTATGTGTATGAAATATATAATATATTATAGTATATACGCAAATATATAGAATTTTGAACAACCGACCTAACTTTAATACTAGAAGCAAATAAAAGCTAGTTATTTGATCATTTAGAATTACTAGAACATTACTTAGGCTATGACGTTAGGTTTTGCAATGAAGATCTTATGCACATTATCGGTTTGCAAGATAGTTAGGGGCCAGAGATACATTTTAAATTTCTCTCTACTTAGGGCAGTCCGACTGGTGGTTCAAATAACTCTATGTTGCGTACCTGTTGTGAGTAGGGTTTCCAAAACTCCTCGGGGTAGGGGGATCAAGGTCGGCCACACGCTAGTAATACCCTCTTAGTATAAAAAAATATTCAAGGATTTTATAAAAACAGTTTAATTACCCATAAAAAGCTTATGGTAGCGTGGAATAAAGATAGTTATGTGAATGCTGGGTGATAGAACAGCAGGCTCCAGGCTCCAGCAGGCACCATAACTCAATATCGTCATTAAACTTTTATAGCATACTAATTAACCAGGAACTTCGTTGAAATAAATGTGAATTTTATGATCTCTGGTAAAATTCGGTTTCGCCTACGGGTTCGCCCGTTTTTTTTATTCAATCGATACTCCAGCACGCCGCCGACAATGCAGCCTATCCTATGTGTAACATATTGTTATTCTTACTTCCCGTATTTGCCTACGGGTTGCTAGATTGCTTGACATTCATGGTTACCACTTTGCTCCTTAGAGTTGTAGCTTTTCGTAGTCGTTAGTACTTCTTCTATAAATATGCTATGAAATCCAAAAATATTTTTTCTAACCAGTCAGGTTAGGTTAGGAGAGTAACGCGTTCAACCGCGTCAACAAACAAAAAGCTATCAGTCGTAAGACTGTATATCCGAAATGAATACCTCGTATTTAGGTATACACGGCTTCGCTCACGTGAACTACAGAATTCCATCGATTAGGCAGGCGCGTGAATCTTGCTCTGACTTTTTTGTAGGTCTTTTTAATGTCTACAATTATGTAGTAGGTACATTAATTTGATATATCTCGTATGGTTTACTCATCGTAAGCCATTTAATTACCCGAGTTGATTCACCATGACCAGTATTTTTTTAATTGCGTGGAATCCTAATTGTTTTTCTAAAATAAAAGTAAACTAATTTACTCCTTATAAAAACAGCTATGTACCAGTGATCGTTCCGTTAATATCGGTTCAACCGTTTCGGAAATTACCGGGAACAAAAAGACAGACAAAATCTTATGAAGTATATAAAAGAATAATGTACTTACACACATCTATCTATATATATGTATCAGAGCGTCACGGTCACGCGAGTTCAGTGCTTTTTCCCCCATTCCAACAGTGTCCAAAGTACCTAAAGAAGATTTCACTTTAAAAAAAATCTAGAGCTAAATAATGTTAATATTAGATTGGTTTAAAAGTAATACAAAAAAATATGAACCTGATCGAGCTGCCGGAGGAGAACTATGGTGGGGATGTTTTTCTAATAGGTAATATTAGTCCAACTCAGTGATATCAATAAGTATTCAAATGTGGTTCAGAGTCGTAATGCTTAAACTATATAACATATTTTAGACTTCAGTTCTAAAAGCATAACAAGATGAACTAGTAAAGGTAAGCTGATAATGTATTATCAAGCAACACCGTCACTACTTCGTGTATTACAAAGTTTGTAAGTGGAGCACGTATTATTTGAGAGTTTGTCACTTGAGAACTTAGTCGTAGCCGGCGTGCGGAGGGGCGCGGCACGGCGGCGCGGCGCGGCGGCGCGGCGTGGGGTGGCGACAAAGACCAACGAAATTATAGAACGTGCCGCGGGCGCTTCATGACTTATTTACTAAGGGCTCGTATCATCCGTGATTACAAAATATTATCGACGTTTGAAGTAATACTTCTTTAGTCGTGACTTGAGTGTTGTTTTCGGACAGCAATAACGCTTAGTCAAATTTGTTTCTATTTATATAATACAGTAGTAATTCATTTATTAACATTTTTTTTTAAGTGAACTATAATAAAAAAGTTGTGCGTATAACTTCTACGTATATTCAAAGTAAAACTTTTTTGAGCTTCTAACACATAGATAATATGATTTTAATAGAAACCAAATAAATAATTTTAGAATTTACTGGTATTTAATGATATTACAATATGCAGTCACGTTTACACCAAATATTATAAATAAGCTAATTTCACTGAAGTTTTACTTCAAATGCGCGTAACTTACTCGCGCATTCTTTTTAGAAAATTTGTTTTTAATATTCTTTCACATTTTAAGTAAGATTTTTTGACTGACAAATTTATTCCGAGTTATATTTATATACCCCGTCGTACACTGGCAGTCTTTTTCGACGTAGCCAAGGCCTTCGATAAGGTCTGGCACGAAGTATTAGTCTATAAGCTGTACTCTCGCGAAGTTCCCGATAGATTAGTTAAAATCATCTGCGATTACCTCAAAGACCGCACCTTTCGCTACAGAGTGGAAGGTGAACTATCGACACCCCATCCCATACGCTCAGGCGCCCCCAAGGTTCCATCCTGGCTCCTAGCCTCTTCAATCTGTACGTCAGTGACCTACCAAAACTTCAAGCGAAAGTTGAGATAGGCTTATACGCTGACGATACAGTCATATACTCCTCTCAAAGGCAAACGAGAAACCTCAAATGTAGAATCCCTTTGGATTCCTTGGATTATTTGCCTTGACCACTCTCGGGAAGTGGTTTAACGACTGGCGAATAACCATAAACCCCACGAAGAGCGCAGCGGTGCTCTTCGACCAAACCGCCTCACAGATACCGAAAAAACTCAAGGATCATCCCCTTGAACTCTTCGGTAATCCGATCCCCTGGGTAAAGGAGACCAAATATCTAAGTGTAACCCTAGATAGTAGACTCTCCTTTAGACGCCACATCACTCTGGTTAGGAAAAGGGCCGCCTGGACCCTCGCCCGATTGCATCCTCTGTTATGTGCTGCAAGCAAAATGTCCACGAGACACAAGCTTACGCTCTACAAGATGTGCATCCGACCGATTATGACATATAGCTGCGTTGTGTTCGCACATATGTCAAGATATAATTGGAAACGCTTACAAGCCATCCAGAATAAGTTTCTTCACCGCCTTACCGGCGCCCCTTGGTATGTTCGTATGGAGGATCTCCATAGAGATATGGACCTTCCTTCGATACATGCCTATGCCAAACACCTTTCTTGCTCTTATTTCGACACCGCGTCGAACCACGCGAATCCCCTAATAAAAGCGGCAGCTTCTTATGTTCCTGACCCCAACGCCTGCTGGAGAAAACGCCGGCCGCGTAATATATTCACTGACCCGCTCGACCAAACCGAAGCAGCTAACGCGTTCTACGCTACCGTCTCTCCAAACAGAGCGTGCCACCGCCCACGCCCGCGTAACCACCCTGTACTCTCCGCAGAGGACGGGCGGTTAACTTCGCTCCCGCACACTCGTCACGTCCACCCTCTCTAGCGGCAACCCAAGCCTAGGTCCGTTCCTCGGTGTGAAACCCTTGGGTCAGGCAGCCGCCCGCGCGATACAAAGTGACACTATACGTGCAACACTTAGTTACCCACATACAACATTACACACGTATGAACACACACACGTGCATACCACACAGGCACATAGGTTCTGTAAGGGACCTTTTTTTTCTTTTTTTGCGCTAGTTAGACTAATGCGCTAGTTAGTGTAGAAAAACCATTCCGATTATTAAATACACATACGCATGGTCCACTCCTTCCTCCCAGGAGGAGGGGAACGTGCATATGAGTATATGTTAGTTAGTTTTAATTCTCGTAGGATTAGGGAATTAGTTAGATCGCAACCATTTTCGCATTCGCGACGACCGCCTGAGCCGAGATTCGGCCACTCTGACACCCTCGTGCGGGTCGTCACAAACTTTCGCGGCTGAGTGCCCTAAGCGCTCGCCCCCAAGTCCAGTGAAGATGTAAAAGCCGCAGCGGCTTTGTTTTAGGATAGGGCCTTTAAGGCTAACAGTGTAGACAGTTCAAAAAAAAAAAAAAAAGACAAATTTACTGTATCGAGGGTTTAGTATAGGACTCGAAAATTTGGAGTGATTCGTTTTGTATATTGGCAATTTTTATTCATCGCGATTCCGCTACAGGCACTACAGTAGAAGTAGGAAAGAAACTGAAAATTTTGATCCTATTTCAGAACCATTATATCTGTTTCTTGGTGGAATCCAAAAACGATGAAGGTCACCAGATACAAGTATCATCGATAATCGTCACCACCTGGTTAGTGATCACAATCGTCACCATTTAGTGATTCTTTTTTTTCATTCCTATACCTTATAGAAAAACATCATTAAATAAGTAGATTCGTTTCGTACATCGTTTGCAGCTCTGCGACTATAGCAGAAAGTATGTGACGTCACGTAGGCACCTTACCGGTGGCCGCTCGTGGGAGTAGTGTTTAAGAAACAACTGAATAAGTTACAATATGAATATTAAACCTTCATTCTTATTATAAACCCCCATTATTGAACAATATAGGTCAGTTTTGACATATTATTGAGGAAAAACAGGTTGTTGAATAACATTCGAGACACTAAACATCTCGAGGCACCGAAATCTGCCTCACCTGCTGATCGGTAAACGAAACAATGATAATGGATTGGTAAGGCTGCGCTGTAGTGTAATTTAACTTGTACTGGATTTCAACAACAATACATAATATAGTTGAAAAGAAAATACTCATATACAAGCGCATTTCTTAAGTTTTTTGTTTCTTCTGCTTTATCTATGGAAAGTTACTAGATGTCAAAAGTAACGTCGAACGTGACGTCATATATTTTTAAAAAAATGATATTTTTGTGTACAGAAAACTCTCTTATAAATAATTTATTTTGTATAACTGTAAGAGTATAAAAATACTTGAAATAAAGGCTTTAAATGTTGTTTCCTATGTTTACAGAGAAACGCAATTACGTCTTTGTTTCATTTTCCCTGACAATTCAAAAGTATAATATCATTATATAGTAAAAAACAAATAATTGTCAAGCCAATTCTGAAGACTGTCAATAGATGTTTACCATTCGACAGTCACTGTTGCTTTGTGATTGAAGGAAACTTTGATTATCAGGTATCAGATCGGCATTAGGTGAGGAAAATCCAAGTTTCTAAACTAAGCTTATAATATTTCTCTACGTAATTTATATTCTATACGTATTTAATGTTTATCGGGTAGTTTACTGAAGGTCCGAGAGGATTATCGGGCCCCCTGTCACACTGTTACAAATATTAACATTATAAACCGTACTCTAAATAAAAATATTCCGATTCGTGTTACGCACCTTTTTTAGAGCGCTGCATTCCTTAGACCTATTAAACTTACAGCTAACGTGAGTATAAATATTATATTAAGTGAGTGAGCAACAAAGTGTTTTCGCATAACTTAGGTATAATGTTATAAAATTTCTTTTGCTGTACTATTTGTATCTAGCTGGTTTTAGTAACATAAAAAAGCCTACATTAAAATAAATTAAAAAAAAAAACGTTTTTTCTCGCTATTTTTCATTTGTTGTTATTTCTGTAAAAATTAGTGAATCTAATACAGAAATTCGATACATTTTAAAATATTATTACAAAAAAGGCAAAAATGCAACTCAATCAGCGAAAAACATTTGTGATATTTATGGACCTAATGCAGTGTCAGTAAGAGTAGCACGAAGTTGGTTCAAACGTTTTCAGTCCGGAAATTTTGATGTTAAAGATGCACCTCGGTCTGGTTGCCCTGTTACGAATAAAATTAACGCCATTTTTGAAAAAGTGGAGCAAGGTCAGCATATCATTAGTTACGATGTAGCTGAAGAACTGGAAATGGGCCACAAAATAGTTTTAACCCATTTGAAGAAAGCTGGCTATACCAAAAAGCTCGATATTTGGATGCCACACGAGCTCACTGAAAGAAACCTAATGAAACGTGTACTCATTTGCGATTCATTATTGAGACGTAATGAAACCGAGCCGTTTTTGAAGAGATTGTTATTGAAACTGACGATGAAAAGTGGATCACGTACGATAAGAACGTGCGAAATAGGTCGTGGTCTAAGGTCGGCCTGGCTTCATAGACTGTGGCTAAACCTGGGCTAACTCGAAATAAGGTGTATGGTGGGACTGAAAAGGCATTGTTCATTATGACTTTTACCGCTCGGCAAAACCATCTATTCGGATCTCTAATGCCAACAACTGATGAGATTAAAGAAAGCAGTTTAGAGAAAGCGACCAGCGACCGGAACTGATCAACAGGAAGGGTGTGGTCTTTCATCATGATAACGTTAGACGTGAATACAATACGGTGTAATTGCAAACGGGACCCAGTCCCCGATGTCACGTAGCGGGTTGAAGGGGTCTTTCAGATGCGCGGTAATGAGGGTAGGTATCACCTCGGCGACGCGACGCGTGCCTTCGTGTCTACATCTACCTTCATCATTAACGACATTTTTGGCTTAAACGTTCCTTGAATTATTACATAATATAGATATTTTCAGCCGTTGGTTAGTGTGTGGGGCGACAGATAAAATCTATCTTTATACATATTAACGACAAGTCTTAACAGGAAAAGGAAAATTGATTATTAATGTTTTTTTTTTACTTTTTATTAATTTATAAAAGAAATAAAATAATACAAGGGTAGCGTAAATAGTAGATATTTCATTATTTTTCACATCACGTCTGCTGTATCTGACTTCTATAAATTAACCTTGTGACTACTCGTTACTTTTGTCTATGATCCTAATAAAGGTTCTAAATGCCCATTGAAAAGTCACGACAAAATATCTCACATTAGTTACACAGAAGGTAGGAGGTACTTGAGGGTGGTGGGACAGATGTGCTGCCAAATTTTTGTGTTTTGAGACAATTGGCACCCTCAAGTACCTATCTTATGTATATCTCATAAGTGCTATTTTGGCATGACTTTTCAATTGACACTTGAATCCTTTATAAGGACCATAGACAAAAGTATTCAACGAGTAGTCACAAGTTTTACCTAAACTTAAATTTGGTGTTCGCATTTTAGAATGGTTCTACCCAATTCCTCCTTCTCCTAATTGTGAATAATATAGCCATCACTGTGAAATTTGATCCGTGGCAGTTTTGAAGGCATATTGCCTCACTCAGTGCTTTTTATCATCTTTATCATGAGTAATGGTCTGAAAAATTGTCTGACTTTATCTTCTCCGTTCTATTACAGAACCATGCGGACTGATAAATGAAGCCATAGCTACACCGTGACGTCCATCGAATACTGCGCAGTCATTTTGCCGTAACTATACAAAAAAAAACTGAAATATTTGAAATTTGATTAATATTTGGATCAAGTGAATTTAAGTTTTGACCTATTTGCAACCAAAAATCTCGTTAATGAAGACGGTCTAGAATAGATAGTGAAATTGTGGCACGCGCTCCGAGATACATATGACTTCATCCCGATCCACCCATACTTAACCTGTTATCTCATTACACATAACGTTATGTTAAACCACTAGTATTTCCTGCGACTTCGTCTTTTTCTATTTTTACCGCCTGAGTTGCATATTTAAAAAATTATTTAAACTTTATTTAATTCTATTCTAAAGGATGAAAATAGCTCATATCACTCAGGCATAATGTATTTTCTTATTAGTCAAAAATTTTCAGAGGTAGTTCCGGAAATTACCTCTCACTAACGTACACAGAAACTTTACTACGTTATAATAGTACTATATATAACTAATATACATATTTAGATATAAAAATATAGTATATAAAAGCATGGACATAGTATGAAAAAATCTTAAGTTACCCATATTAATTATCCTTATGTAGAATTTTAATTATTGAAAGTCGGCGTCTCCCACGTGACTGCTCCCGTCCCCTACAGACAAATTGTGTTAAAGTTTTTGGTTCAAACCACTAGTCTTGTAAGTACATAGAAGTCACTGATATTACATTCTATAAAGATCGTTATCATCAAAGATCAAAGGTACTACGCTGTAGCGTTCACCTCAGCGTGCTACGAATATATCGTAGAGCGTAGTAAATTGGCTACGGCGTAGACAAGATAATTTCATAATCTAGATATTGAAATTTGTGTTTTTCTAGAACACTTTATTTAATACATATAAAATAATCTATACAATTAATAAAATTGAAGTGTCTGTTTGTACTGTCAAAATAACACTTTTTTACTAAATGCATATGAAAGTATATACGATACCTATAAAAAAACCTATTTAAAAAAAAATTCTCTGTGTCTGTTTGTCTGTCCCGGGTAATCTTCAAAACGGTTGGAACGATTTTGACATGACTTTCACTGATAGATAGCTTATGATATAGGAAGTAACTTAGGCTACTTTTATTTAAGAAAAAGAATTAGGATTTTAATGTTATTTTTAATGTTATCAATGTGTCTTTAACCATTTAATCACATTCATTTTTAACAGTATATATATTTAATCAATTAATATTTTTTTAATATTTATATATTATTATGTACTAGACTATAAATTGTCTTTTAAAAAAAATTTACATTAAAATTATAAAATATGTATTTATTGGAAACACTGGCCATAATCCATAAGTTTTTCACCGAATCATCAGATTTAAAAATTTTCTTCTGTAAAAAGATATCAAAATATCGAAAAAAATGAAAAACAGATAGGTAAATATCTGCTACGTATGATGGGTGATTGAGAATTGCCAGTCGTAACTCCTGTAGTTTTGAGATGGTCCTTTGTGCTTTTTTTGGACGGCGTTATCGTGAAGATGAAGTAGATTAGAACAATTTACAACTTCCGCTTTGATGTCGGAGAGCTTTGTATCTACCGATTTGCAATTCTTCACAGTACGTCTCTGCAAGTAATTATGGCTCAGTGATAGCATGTACGGACATCACGTCGAACGTCGTGAGTTCGAATACCTACAATGAGCCTGAGCTTTCGGTAAAGGAAAACATCGTGATGAAACCATAGCATGGTGGTAGGGCTTCTTCTAACACCCGCAATAGGTTTGTTTCGACAGCTACACTTGAGAGCGATTCTTCCACTAGGCTAAATTTCTTACCATCTCGGGCCACATCGACACTTAAGGCTAGGTAAGATTGTGGCTATAGCTCTAAACCTATAACAATAAAAAAAAAGATAAAAGCAGAATTTGGTGAGACTTCAAAGCTGATATTATTACACTGAAAGAAAGAAAGAAATAAAGCGACTATTTCCAATATCACGACGCGCTATTACACAATATTAACAAATGAAAAACATAAAGATAATCAAAAAACTGTGCACATAAATATATAAAATAAATCAAATAAATCCCAGAGCATGTTAATAATAAATCAAATGGGGGGCGCGGGCGTTTAGTGGACTGTATTTTTTCTATAAGTCACGTTGAACTAAGTTTGAAATAAAAATATAGCGGAATCCCTCGTGCACTTCGATGACTTTAATAATAGGGCAAAACCACTTACCTTGAACTCCGGTTTCTTCCTATATTTAGAGAATCTCTTGCGCAGGTCCAGTTACACAATCACACTGCAGACACCAATAGTTTACAATATTTTGTATCTCTTAATAGTAGAGATGGTTGCGGCGCGGCGCGGTACACACACGGCGGTGCAAGACGTATCTAATACTCGTCATCCCCGCATGGCGCGGGGTGAGGGGGTCCAAGGCAATGAGCCATGCCTTAGGACGCGGAAGAGATCTTGCCACCGTCATTCACGGTAGGTTGTACCCGATTATTAGGTCATTAAGTACACGTTTAGGCGCAAACATCAAAAATAAAATAAATAAATAAAATTAATAATTAACTACTACTTATGGCATAATATGTTATGTTTGAAAATAAATAAATAAAATACGGGGCATACATAAACAAATGGAAAATACATGGGTGCATAATAATAATACATAATAATATAAGATTATAGTGAGTATAATGCAGGCTATTAAAACATATATAATACAAACACACAAATAAATCCTCAAAAAGAAATAATCTACAAACACTGGGCTTGTAATTAAGACTCCTTTATAAATCCATGCTAAGTAAGAAGTAAAGCATAGAGATACTCGTTACTTGCATATCCAGTGAACGGATTTCTACGAGTAATTACATTTTAAGGTCGAGTGTTATCGAATCAACAGATAATTAGGTTTGTAGAATCTAGTTTCACATCATGTTATGCCAATTTATACTAGCATTAGACAGGTTGTACGAATCTGAATTAATGATATACTGAGAATTGGCTGGATATTGCTTAAGTGGTAATTCTTGGAATAACTATGAAATTTAAAGTTTTTGTTAAATGACCAATTATTTGCATTAAGCAGTATTAAATATTAAATTCGATAAAATTATACCAGTAATAATTTTTAAATTTGTCCGTAACCTTTGTACGAAAAATAAAATTATTTTCTTTGTAACGTTTGGTGTATATGACTGTAAATTATATTATAACTATTGACATAATATAATATAATCACAATATATGTAATATCACAATGTACAGGGTCAAAAACGCGTGTAAAGGTACAATTTATTATTTTTGATTTATTAAAAAAACCTTTACTTTTAAATTTAAAAAAATAAAATAATTATTAGTGTTAAATTATTATGTAAAAACAAATAGAAACAATGTGACTATAGATTTTCCGCCCGAAAATAGATCCAAGTTACTTTCAAATCGCGCCCAAGAAGTTATACTTTAAAAATATTTATTGCTGTATCGATTCGGTTAGAAATATTTTACAAACAAAAATTATTTTAACTTTGTATCAACTGTTGACCGCAACTTTACGTGACACTGCAACCGGTGAAACATTTCGTGGGTAACTTTCTAACATTTAAATTCAGACCAGTCCGACTCTAGTTTCGTTAGTAAGTAGACAACTAAGTTAGTTTTAAAATATACTCAACTTTTATTTATAATTAGTTACTTTAGGTTAGTTAGCGGTGGTTTCGTTTCCACTTCAAGACATGTTTGTTACCACGAGAGTATACATCTAGTAATGTTTGGAAAGTAAATTTATTGTGTGTGTTTATGTTTCAGAACTTTTATAGACTTACAGTAGTTGCTCAATTCAGAATCCTTAAAATAGCAAGCCTTTCTTGACATCCTATTCTATTAGTAATATCTTACCATTTCCAAGACCAATAAATTACTAATGAAGAAAAATGCGATTGTGAATAAACAATAAATAATCTTTGATATTTCTTTTCGCGCATTTAGTACAAAGTAAAATTGTAAGCTGCGTCCGCATCGTTCGACGGAAGTATGACATCATACAGTTATCCGTTGTTCGTTGTTCGGGCTCATAAATTGGTTGGTGGTATGCAAAATTATTTTGTTTTTTATATTACCTCTTTTTAGGTAAATTTAAGACGAAATGTCGTGACATGTGGAAAGAATATTTCGATCTATTTTCAAAAGAGAAAGGAATTTGGCACTGAACAATACAATGTCAGCCTTCTCCTGTACCTTGGTTCTTAGAAGCCAATATGTATAAAACTTCTGTTGTTACGGCATTTAGGTTGAAGCTTGGACACATTCCATCAGGAAAATTTGGATATCTCATGAAAATAGTTGACTCACTATTTTTTAATCAGTGTGGTAAGATAGATAATGTCCATCATTTCTTGATGGAGTGTTCCAGAAATTATAATTATAGGATAGCCTTTAACGATATGTATAAAATTAATATATGTGATGTGGGTATATATAACAGTATTCTGACAGAACTGACATCAGATTCTTCCAGAATGCTGTGTGGTTCTTTTGAATTCTTCGAAATCTATATACTCTTATTGATATGTTTTTTTTTGTTTATAGTTCTTGTTTGTGTAAGAAGTAGGTATAAGTTATGATGGGACTGGCACGTATGTAATAACAAAAGTACCTAAATAAAATTTAGATTAAAAAAAATAAAAAATTTACCCCTACATTAAAAAATCGGAGATAGGCTGATCACTTGCGCGTGGGATACCGGGGCGGCGGCTAATGTCTCACAACAAAGTTTTTAAAGTTTCGGCAGTATAGGACATACATCAAAATGCTGTGCATATTTCGGTTTGGCGTTTGAAGTAAAAGCATTTGGATCCTGAAACACTCCGATAGACATTATCGGCGGCAAGCTCGGCGGCGACAGGTAAGTGAACCTTCATCCCGGTTATAGTATACCATAATTGGCGGTAATTTTGTGTGGTATCTACTTCCAGCCTGTTTAAAAATATACGGTTCACTTTATCTACAAGTAGAATATCATATCAGTGTGGGAGCGGTGGTTGCCATCCCATCCATCATTGATAAAAATTAAAAATAAATAAAAGTCAGTCAAATTAATTTAAATTACTTATCATACTAAATTTTAGAGTATTTCATTGTTTTGTTATGCCAAAGAACAAAGTGAAACTTCTTATTTGATAAGTGGCTACATACATTATTTAAATTTATGTTACGTATAGTAATAGTGTATAGTAATATACATTTAATAATATCAAACCGGTATACTATACGTGTATCAATATTGTCTAACCTAAGGTAACCATAGATAGTTGAATCAATAAACATATGTTATTTACGTTTTGTACCAGCTTTCAAATGGCACCGGGAATATAACAGGGATTATAAAATGTTAGTTTTTTTTTTAACCCTTAGTTACCTTATAGGTAAAAAGGGCACCTGGATCTAAGTACGGTATAATTGGTGTTTTATATATACTAGAGGTCGCCCAATGACCGAAATCCGACCGGCGACTTTTTAATCATAGACTATTTTCTGTTTGACATTTGCAATATGAACCTAAACAATGAATATTATATCACTTGCTGTCACTTTTCATTGGGTGACAATGTCAAAATTTGGGAGGGTCTAAGTTCAACGGCACTGGTCAGGTTAGATTTCGCAGTATTAATTTATTTATTTTAATATATTAGTAACAGGTATTATAGATAAATTTTAGCTTTCTGCACTCTTTCTTCACATAAACTTTATCCATGCCAAATCTCACAGTCTTCCGTGCACGCAATACGCATAAAAAGGAGGTATAAACATTTTATTTAGGTATTAATGATGATGATGATGATGATGATGATTATACCTATGCTATGTAATATACATTAAAGAGATATTATATAGGACATACTATAAACCTAACATAGCTAGAAGTTAGCGTATTTATTATTTATATTTCTTACAGTATTATATAGCCAAATTGAACAATTTTCATATTTATATAAAGCTACATATTAATGTTTAAATTTCTGATTAGTGCAAATTATTATAACAAAATAAACAACACCAGTCACTGAGTATTGTTGCTGAATGAATATTAGTAAGTAACAAATTTCATCATATATTATTAAAATATGTCGAACGAGACAATATTGATTGTCTCTTCTTTTCTTTTCTTTTCTTCCATTGACGGTGGCCGCTGTTATGCCGGCCTACATTCTTTTAACTGGATAGTCACAAGCTGATTCCGAAATGCGACACGCAAATGCGAGTCACTATGACGGACTTTTCACCATACGTATTGTGTTCGCGGCCCAGTCGGGCAAAACATCCCTACAACCACGCTATCGCCATTTCCTCTTTCGTTAATCGACAGGTGCACCACGTGCAGGTGAGATTAGCTTGGGCATCTCAATGGTAATTAGAAATCCTTTACAGCCTACCTTCATATCTCTTAGGGTTATTTTATCATATAAGCTAATTTTTTAACAATCCTTAATCAATAAATTATATATCTTGGCACACTCTTCATATTTTCAATATTAGTAAAAATATGATAAAATTAGAAAATAACTCCACAATTATACACTATGAGTAAGCGAACGAAATAAACTTATTGTAAACACAAAAATTAGACGATGAAATGAAATTCTTCAAATGATAAAAATTCCAGATTTCGCATTTCTCCTTTGTGTTACACTAAGATCGCATAAATCCTTACTGAAAAATAATTATATAGGAATGATATATTTTTTTCTCGATTTAGTTAGTAATATAGTAGCTATAATATATATTTTGCTAATATAAAAACTTTAATATAAAAGGTTCTCTGACAGTTTTCAATTAAAGTTGTGAATTTTTAAAAACCCGCAAACTGGATTATAAGGACGTTCGGTTGAGAATCGAGCCGAGTTAATGTCTTGGAAGGAAATCGATTTCACAGCTGGTCAATGAAGCTCTGAGTTTTTCTCGACAGAATTGCGTTTTTAATCATTATTGTATGATATTAATAATGTCGGTTTAAAAAATAGATCGAAACTTTAATAGGTGTAAATAGAAACAACGTAATTCGAAGACGCTATATGTATGTAAAATCAGTATAATTAATATCTGACCCAATCATAATGAAAGACATTTTATTCAATTTAGGCCGTAAGAAGACACATATGAATTTCAGTACACTACTACCAGTTCTGTAAAAATCCCAATTATCTATGTGCTTATTTATTTATCTATGTTTTCTGTATTGAAATTGTGACTGTCATTTACAGGTTCGAAATTATCTAATTTATTTCGAATATCATTATATTAATACGTGAGAAGGAAACTTCGAAAACCTTTTTAATTGTATTACGTGCACGGAACTCTGTGAGATTTGGCATGGTTAAAGTTTATATGAACAAGAAGTGCAGAAAGCTAAAATTTCTCTATAATATCTGTTACTAATATATTCAATTAAATAAAGTAATACTGGGAATCCTAAATCGACCAGTGCCATTGAACTTAGACCTCCCCAAAATATTGACATTGTCACTTAATGGAAGGTGACAGCAAGTGATATAATACTCATTGTTTAGGTTCATACTGCAAATGTCAAACAAAAAATAGTCTATGGTTAAAAAGTCATTGATCGAATTTCGATCAATGGGCGACCGCTAGTTCATTAAATTAATCAAGGCATTTCGTTGACGTAAGCGTTACTTTGCGTAAATCCATCATAATAAATTTTTCGGTAATTTCTTTTGGAGATACATCCGCCTGAAAACAGAATAACGGTTGTTTCGCCTTTCTGCATCAAAATAAGTTTTGTGCACATCTGCCAAGATGGCTTCTAATTATGTGTGTTATAGAACAAATAAACGGATTATTATTATTATTATTCGTTTAATACTTTTAAAATTTACTCCTTATAGGTTTATTAACGATCGGGTCTACGGACTCAACCGAATCTCTTTATTTATTTCAGTTACCAACATTTTCTATTTTTTTATTTTCCTTCTTTTCCACAATTTCATTCAGATTCATCTGAACAATTAATAACAAATGGTTTTTATTGTTGCAGAAAGACGGAACAACCTTTAATCTATTTACAGGCGGAAGTAGCGAAGAAATTTCGGATAAATTAATTATCCAAGGAGTATTTATTGGAAGGGCAAAGTTAAGATACAAAACTCTTGAAACTTGTTCCTTAATCTCATCTGCACGTGACTCCGAGGTGCATAACGAACAAGAAAATAACATTAATTTCGTAGTTAGCGTACGAGTGTACAGCCCGACTGTGTCGCGACCACCATGTTCATAGTGAAAAGGCTGCCATTAGAGAATCGCTTACGCGCATCGCGTTTTAAGAGCAGCCGATGCATATCCTGTTTATATTTGTGTATACTGGCATGACAACGCCAAAGTCGTTTTTTTTTTTACAATGTATAGGCTTGCGTTTGACCACTGTCGCACCTGATCGTAAGTGATGATGTGGTCTACGATGGAACACGCTTGTTTAAAAGGTACCTATTCACTCGAGACTTGAAGATACCCAGGTTATAATTATCGGGAAATATAAAATCCGGCAAAGTGTTCCACTCTTTAACAGTGCACATTATAAATGTGCTAGCAAAAGGCTTTGTGCGCACTGGGGGAATATCTACCATAAATCATTGTATGGTCGATGTATTGTTAATCTCATGATGATCACCACTATTACTACCAAGTACAGCCCATGTCTATTTACTAACCCAGTTTACCGCTCTACTATTTAAAAAAAATCTTGTCGCTGTTCAGAAATAGTAACCTTTAAAATACCTAACACTTTACTTGGAAATACTTCTGTTATAGTTTCAAACTTTAAAATAGTTTTATAATAACAAGTCATAATCCTGTGTCAGTTAATCTAATAGCTATATCTAATATAAGGAAGTGACTTTCGAGAACTGCACAAACACTTGTTTAAACTTACTCCGGTTTCGTTTAGCTAGTACAGGTGGAAGAGTTTCAGTATGAGTTGTTTTGTAATAACGCTCGTAGCGTGTTTGGAAAAAGAATATT
The DNA here is from genome assembly GCA_033032175.1 of Saturnia japonica. Taxonomy (NCBI): domain Eukaryota; kingdom Metazoa; phylum Arthropoda; class Insecta; order Lepidoptera; family Saturniidae; genus Saturnia; species Saturnia japonica. Next base: position 818,164 of record CM065308.1, on the reverse strand, counting down.
ATTTATTTTTTATTCAACTCATACTTGTGCTATGTATGTATCAAAAAAGTTATGTTTCCTTTTATTCATTTTTCGATCCTTATCGTAGGCCCGACTCACACTTGGCGAATTTTTAATATTTGTATTTTTTTACTTTAGGTTAATCACACCAAGTTAGACAATAGTACATATTGCCGTTTTTATGTTAGAGCGAAACAAACAAAAATATTAAAAAAAAACACGTTATTTGTTTGTGATCCGTATATATTGTAAACGGCTACTTTCGGTTCAAAGGTTAAGACCATCAAAGGAAGGGCGAACCACTTACGACTTAGCGATAAGGTTCTATTTCTTGGAACGAGCCTATACAACTGTTTAAATAATAAAATTTAAAATATCGGTCTTCATCTCTCCAACCGCACGGAACTATAATATATAGTATGTTATGTATATTAGATTTTGAATAAAGATAAGCTTTATAAAATTTACAAAAGTATTGCCTCCATTTACTTGAAAACCAAACATTAAATAATTACGTGTTTGAACGTCGGTGAATAATAAGCCGTAAGAGTGGATTGGTTAAGACCAATAGAAATACCGATTCATTGTCCACAATTAGAAATATTCACACGGAAGGGAGCTGTCGTGATTAATGAGGGAGTAGATTCCCTCGGGGAGAACCTGCTGTTATTATACACCAAAAAATAACACTACTTTCATGACAGCGTTTATATACGTACACATAAATAAACTGATCAATAATTATTTTATATTAATTTCATGTGGGACCAATGCATCATGACGAGAACACTTTCGAAAATTAAAAATATTTACATACGGGCGTATTGCTGATGATCAAGTGAAGTGATTATATTATAGCGAAATAATATTACGGTTTGTTTCGGAAATTACTTCTTTGCGAGTTTCTTCCAAAACATACAAAATGTTGTGATTTAAATGTCCAGGAATTTATTTTTATGAATATGACCCAAAATGAATAAAATTACTTTCAAATTAACAGATTTTACCTAAAGTAATACTTTTAAGTGAGCATATACACCTTATTGGATTTTTCGGTTATTTTTTTAGATCTGGAAATTGCTTTACTGACATATTCTTTTAAGGTTTAATTAATTTGTTTGGACACTTGAAACACATAAATCAATAAATTAATTATAAAAAATATATTATACTGTGTGATGCAGGTTTTACTGTCAAAAAATTATTATAGGGTGGATCATTATGTAAATGATAGTGATGTCTGGAAGTGACTCCGTCTCTGTGCATCCATTAAATTATTATTGTACCTATTATATTACCACTTTTACAGTAGGCAACAAAGGTAAACCCGATCGAGTTTCATACTAGTTCTTCTCGATGACTGAAATGTTTTCAAAACCTACAGTAGTGTTTTGACGTTCATAAGTGTCTTCTTAAAGCCTTAATTGAATAAAGACTATTTTGAATTTGATTTTAAAACATATTCTTTCGGTCCACCATATTGTAGATCTGCCCACTGAGAAGACACAACGTCTCCCGAGATAATATGATCACTTTTACCTACGATGCCTTAAACTGGGTGAAAGATTTTAACATTCCATTATAAACAAATACTCTATTTAACCCTACAGTTAAATAAAACTAGCCAAGTAAATAACTATTTATTTATATAATTTTTTTGAAGACTTATAATATTTTTATTATAACCAATTTTTCCTTCGCTCAAGTATAACATTGTTGGTTACTATTTCTGCTAACTGCGAATTGAGGTTAGTTTGCAGATGTTTTATACTAATTTAATTATAGATTCCTTGATTGTTGCTCTTAGAAAATTCTAAAAAAATTCCGCGATGTCATATGGCTATCTTTTAAGGATTACTCAACAATATAACCTTTTTTATAGTAATAAAATTTGTTCTAAAATAATTAATTATTTGCGGAGATATTGGGGAAGCAGAAGGGCGTGTAAATAGCCCTCCTACGGCGGGAGCATATATTGGGGGTTAGAAAGGCGTGTAAATAGCCTTCCTAAGCGGTAAACTAAAGAGACACTAACTAGACTAGAAATAAATACACATAGGCGAGCGGGTGGGCGAATGATCACATGAAAGTAGCAATAAAATGGCAATAAGTTAGAAGAACATGCACTTACCTGTAGACCTTGCTAGCGACTGCGGTGCGGGCGTTGGCGATGATAGCGCGTGGGCGGTGAGGGTGTGACGCACATAACGTAGCTTCTACGTAATACATAATGTGTCGCCATCTAGACAGCTAGCGGTAAAGCGTTATCGACCGCGAGTTATAAGGACGCTTTGGAAAACTCGCGGTACTTAGTAACTAACAAGCTCCCCAGGTGGCGCAATCCCAATAACTCACTACGCATATTATTACTACTGCCGCGCGCAACCAGGTATTTTTATATACATGATATCAATCCTTATTGAAATAAATAGGTTATTTATCACAAGTATTTAATTTGAACAAAATTGCCCTGTACAGTAATTGTTTTAAGTGAATATCTTAGGAGATATCACAGTTCTAAAATAACTCCGCAGCAAAATAATGATCAAGTACCGCGAGCGCATTTTTATTATGCAGAATAATGTGTGAAGCGGGCGGTGCCTTTAATACAGTGCCTTCGAACTACTTTCTCTCTCTCTCTTATATGACACAGACGAAATTGCGCGGGTCAATTAGTGTTATATATAATGTCTTGCTGCGCCGTATCTAACTAACAAATGTTATATTATATGGTTTAACATCTTATTAATTAACAAACTTTGCAAGTCTAAACTTAGGACTTCTTATAGGGTTCAAACCCAGACTAACTATAAGTTGATTATTATATTATTAAGTGTTATAATAATGCAGTAATAAAGTCGTTACGTTAAGAAATTAGTTAATTTATATACGCTAGGATATATTACTTAGATTAACTACTCAAAAATTTACAAAAATTCTCTAGGTATATTCTATACTTTGGTACTGTGCCCAAAATGCTGGCAGAACTTTGGTCACGTGATACAAGACCTTGACAAGTCCTAAATAATCGCAGTACCTATCCTAATAAATACAATATCTTATCTTGTCGCTTCATGGGGGTTAGTGCATCTCTAATGCTGATCTAATTGCTTACCTGTACTGCGCGTCGATGTTGATTTGTCGAAGTGTAATTAGTAGTCAGAGCGCGAACTTATAAATTAGTTACACGGCAGACCAAGCTAATCAAGTTTTGATTACTAGTATACCGGGGCTCCTGATACTGATGGTTGGTTGGTTATGTATACATGCTGATATTCCTTTGAAGTAGTACTATCTTCACCTAGCATTAATAATTGACTTTCAAAGGAGGACATGCTATAATCCTTCTAATCGAGTTAAATTTGAAGTGATTAATATTTTACAAATTGGTTCTCTACGTTGGCTGATCGATAGCGAATTTGAAGGCAGATTTATTTTTAAATAATAGGTTGACAAATCGACGTCATTTTACCTGATGGTAAGAACAGTATAATCGAAATATAACGGCGACCATGGAGAGATAGATATTCATCAGCGGTTGCTCTTCACGTTACGTTTGTAGGATCCATTGTCATAAAAATGAGGGAATACATTGGCTGAGAGATGGTTTTTAGTTAATACCGAGATGGAGGTGATTGAGGGCGAACGGAGACGATTGCGTAAGTTTGCGTCTTTATTTAAATCTGATCGATATGCTCTCTTAGCTTCATTTAAAAACCAACCCCAACTTCTAAATATAATTTTTATCATAGAGAGGTAGAAGAGTACAGAGAAATTTATCAACTAGAAGCAGGCTGCTACTGCTACAAGGCCGACTGGTGGAATAACTCCACCCTACAGAAGTTCGCTGTTAAATAATCTTGTTGTGTTCGTGCGGTGAGGAGGGTTTCCAATTTCTTGGAGTAATTACCTATGATACCTATGATATTACAAGCATCGATACGACTACGGTAGCCGCTTACCATTAGCCGGGCCGTATGCTTGTTTGCCACCTTTTTAGAATAAAAAAGATACTTATAATAAATCCATGGTTTGCATCGGTTTTGCCTTATTTCCATGCATAGAACATATTCGTAAACTGTATGTATAAAAAAAAACAGATGCACTCATAAGGACTGCCGACAGAAGTGAAAACTTAAAACAAAGGAATAACTGTGTTCTTTTTTGAATATTTAAATCAATAAATAAAATTCGTAATTTGTAAACTGCTATTATCATCATCATTCTATCTTCCGTCTTCGGAAGTTTGATCATGTATCTGAATACTGAGCTAGGTTGAAATGGCTACCTATTCGGGAACGTAGGAATGTAAGAATACTTTGTCTTCTTTTCTACATACTTAATAATCTCAAATCCACTATATATTTAGACACACTCTTTCAATCTCTCGCGGATATACACAGATCTTCTGATTCTTTAATTCTCAGTATACCAAGTCATCATACTAATTTCCGCGACCGATCTTTCGCCGTAACAGCAGCACGACTGTAGAATTCGCTTCCTATCAATATCCAACAAGCCAACTCTCGGGATTCCTTCAAGTATTCACTACGTAGGTTTTATTTGGAGCAATTGAATATTGACTAGTTTTTTTTTTATGAAATATTATGCACACCTTGCATATACCTTTCCCTTGCTCCCCTGGAAGACTGATATAGAATGCTTTTTAGCATTAAGTCCTCCATTTGTACTTTTGTGTACAATAAATATAATAATTACAGCATGTCGATGACCAAAATCACAAGACAAACACGCATACGATACAGTAGAGTATATACAATATATTAGTGTATATATGTGTATATATATACACAGGCCGTTATATACTAGCGCAATACGTCATGAGCATATCGAAGTCATCGGTGATGCGAACCCATAAATTTTTCCCTTCACCAAAAATCGCTCAACGTGGCTAATGCACTTAAAAAAATTACAGAATATCCATCACATTATTTAACGATTTAATAAGAAAATACTAAACCAATCTAACTAAATCAATTAATAATAGTAAAGTCACGTTTTCACACTTAACGTTCGAAATTCATGTTAATTATATATTTACCCTCTTGTCTCTGCTAGTACTAAAATTTCCTTAACAAAAAACTAACTATGTATTATTAAATTCTACGAAACAAGACTGATTTATTATTTAATTCGATACTTAAACAAAGGGCAAGATAATTAGAAGAGATAAACAAGACCTGACGAAAGCGAATTCTTTTTCTTACGATTCGTTATACAAGGCTTTAGGAAAAATTTCGTTAACACAATCAAAACAAATAAATAATTTGTTGTCCTTTTACTGCAAAGATACTTTTTCTTTGTAAACGTTCCTCGTTTGTTGTTTTATATGGGCAATGCTATCTTCTTAATATCAGTTCTTGTATTGTTCTCAGTAAGTTTTTCATAATTATCATCATCATAATATTAATACGTGAGAAGAAAACCTCGCACACCTTTTTAAGTGTATTGCATGCACGGAGAGATTTGAGATCAGAGATTTGGCATGGTTATAGTTTATATGGAGAAAGAATGCAGAAAGCTAAAATTTATCTATAATATCTGTTACTAATATATTAAATAAAATAAATTAATACTGCGAATCCTTACCCGACCATTGCCATTGAACTTTGACCCCTCAAAATATTGACATTGTCACTCAATGAAAAGTGACAGCAAGTGATATAATATTCGTTGTTTAGGTTCATACTGCAAATGTTAAACAGAAAAGAGTCTATGTTAAAAAAGTCGCTGGTCGAATTTCGATTAATGTGGCGTTACCCTTGCAAATATTTATTGTAATTCAAATATAGTAAAGAGTTGTGAGGTAACAAACAATAAAAAAATCCGAATTTAGAAACTCCTACTTTTTGAAGACAGTTAAAAAAGATAACAAAACTTGTAAAAAAAATTATAATACACATCATGAACATAAAACGCCTTCAGGAAGACAAACTACATACATATGGTGTTCATTAATTTAGTATAAATTATTGTTTCAATGCCAAGTAATGGCGGATTACATTGTCTACTGATCTGCCTTTAATAAAACACTGAATAAATAGTGTAGCTAATTACAAGATGAGAAATTCTAAATACACTCCTCTAATGTATTTAGTTCAGTGCTCTCAAAACAGTATTCTAGTTTAAAGTAATTACGTTTGAGCCTAAGTAATTGCAATGAGGCGGGCTCAGGCCTTGCCAATTAATGCTAATTTTACAATAACTGAGGAGTGTTCACTTCTATTACAAGGACTGTTTGGTAATTATGATATTTCTTGTTGTTACTACTAAACATCTAACGGCTTCTTGAGTAACAGTCACTTTCAATAACCTATCTTTCTGTTGTGTGAGTTACTAAATTTATCTTATTATACTTACTTTCGTTTCAATAACCTATTCATGGATAGTATTTCGTATCTACATATATCTATTACCTATAGCATGTATAGATAAGAGGGAAGCAGATATATCTTTTAAGATAAAAATAGATATTACTTAGTACAAATATGTTATGATCGGGGATATTGATCTCAGATATGATAATGAAAACGGTCATAAGTGTATAGCTAATGTAGTCAAAAGTGGTGATTTAAGAGAGTTAGGGCACAAAGAAATTTCTTTGGAGATTTCACTGTACTTTGGCCAGTCCGACTGGTAGAATGAAGTATTCCTCTTTAGGAGGTCGCAACCAAATAACCTTGTGTTGTATCCTGTGATGAGTAGGGTTTCTAGAACTCCTTGGGGAACCTTGAGCCCTCCGTTGGCAATGCACTACTTATATCTACAGTATTGCCAACGTCTTTTCTTGGACTCGGTTAAAAATGTATATATTATTTCCTTATAATTTTGGAGAATAAACCGAAATTATTAAAATATTGGTGTGCGCTTGTGAGTGGAATACTTGACTTATCATTTTACAAAAACGAGCATTACGAGTGATCGGACTATAGTCTTAATTAAGATTGATTATATTTCCATTGACCAAATGACCAGTCAATGACCATTGACCAAATAATATCAGGGGAAAAGCGTACCTATAGGCCACTTTCTTAATAAAAATGGATGAGTGGAATTGAATTGAAATTTATTTATTTAACTAAAAATTACGACTTATATTTTAACAATGGCCCCCAAACTAGGCATGCCTTTGTCTTGGGAACCTTTCATACCATTTACCATATTATACCTACTCATAGTAACATTTCAGATCATTACATTAGACATTACACATTAATTATACTACATAGCATATTATACTATATACAATACAGACACTTATTTCATGTTACATACACATAATTACATAAAACATACAACATACATATTATTATAAATTAAATAAAACACAATATAAAAGCAACAGCCAAAACCGTCATGGAAAATAACTTGTAGTTTAGTAATAAGAGAAAATTTAAAATTATTTTTAATTGAAAGTACATTCTCAGTTGTATTATATGTAAGGGTACTTAGCCAGCCGATAAGTTTCCTTCTTGCTACGTATATTAGAAGTTATACTTGTTTGAATAGTCTTAGTCGATGTTATTTGACGCATAACAACGAGGGTGACTGTATTCACCACAATATAACAAGAGGTTATAGCAAACAACATTTTGTTACGACGAGTGCGCATATCCTAAAACTCTCATCATTTTAATACGTCTCGTTCTCATCGTTTTAAACTTTTATAAACTCCAAAGTCATCAATATCTGCAACTCCCTTGAAATAAAAGAAAATGCTTGGTGAAATTTGTGAATGCAAATGACATGAAAATCCTCGCAACGTTTTACCAATAAAGCTGTAAATCGGCTCGCGTACACCGCACGATTCGATTTCAAATCTATCGGGTAGCAAAGTCTGATGTTTCGCAGCCTGCGGGCTTAAAGTCAGTATATCTCGTGGAATCATCTAAATACGTGGACCCCATACCGTTTATCGTGTAAAGTTCATTTGAAATATAGGCTGATATTCCTTTATTTAATAACAAATCTGTAACCAGCGTTAAATTATAGTAGAGATTATTAGAGTTGAAAATAATAAGATTTTATCTAAAACGCTTCAGTATCTCGTGATCCTGTACGTCGAATTACGATAAAAATATTTTGTTATTGGTCCATATAGGTACGTGTATCTCAAATGCCTAGGCACCTGGTCATCAGACTACAAGAGGCAGTACTGGTAATATGCTTCAAAATCAAAATATCTTTTATTCACTTTAGGCCCCAAGAAGGCACTTATGAATATCAAAACACTACCACCGGTTCGGAAAACATCCCAGCCGTATCTTTTGTTGTTTTTGTTTTAAGAGTATTTAATAAATACACTTATTTATATAAAGTTATTATCATTTTCAGTAGATGTACAGAGAGGCAATCACATCCAGACATCACCATCATCATCATTCACGTAATCAGTCAAAATATAAGACTTCTTCGACAATAAAACTAGCTTAACATGATTCTTGAACTTATTATCCGGCAAATCGCTAATGTGCTTAGGAAGTTTATTATAAAACCTAACACAATTACCCGAAAAACATTTACATATTTGTTTTACGAAATCTAAAAAACGGAATAATTATTTTATATATATTTTTAGTATTAAAATTATACGTGTTTTACATTATATTAAGATTAAGATTACATTAAGATTTATTGGGAAGGCAAAGTTAAGATACTAAATTCTTGAAATTTATTCCTCAATGATCGTGTCATCGTATTCGTATCTTCGGTGATACGAATGTGTCACCGCAGTTGGATCTTCGACGCGTTATACCGTCATGAAATCCCCACCATTTTCTATTCTCTTTATTTTAATATGTGCTTAATGACACCGACTATCAATAAAGCAAAATCTCTTGGTTGTCGCCATTATACCTGGAATGTAAAAAAAAAATAAACATCTATTTCTAACCGACTCCAAAAAAAGATGGACGTTACTGAATTCGAATGAAGGAACCAAATCTTTATGGATGTTTAGCCATAACTACTTTGTTTATGAACCGATTTGGATAATTCTTATTATGTTTCAGAGAGGATAACTCAAAGTTGGTCAAGATAACCAGGTAACTCTTCAAAATCATTTAAAGATGGGTTTCATTTTTGTTAAAAATTGTCCTGTAAAATTCAAATTTTAAATTGTCTAATTTTTAGGGATTAGCAGCGATACAATATGACATCTTTCGTAGATACATCACATGGAACCCTTTTGTTCTAGGTAAGCAAACAATAAATAAATCGATTCCAGTAATTTATGGCTTAATTAATTCTCGTAATCCATACACAAAATCTTATTCACTCAAAAAAACAAAATTTACTAAAAATTAATGTGTAAAAATTTATTATATAAAAATCTATAATTCCATACGATGTATTACTTAACTATATTATTGCAAATTAACTGATTTCTTCATGCATTCCAAACTATATTTAGTACTAGCTTCGCTCACGTTGACTACAGAATGCAGTCCATCGGGGAGACGCGCGAATCTAGCTATACCTACTCCCAGTTATTTTAAAGACAAAAATGCTTATTGTGGACGTTTCTTAGAAGATAGATATACACTCTCGCTGATTTTTTTTTTTAGATCTTTTTAATGTCTACAATTATGTTCTACGTTAATTTCAAATATCTCTTATAGTTTACTCAGCGTAAGCAATTTAAGCACCCGAATTGATCCACCATGACCATTTTTTTTGATATTTACGTAACCCTAATTCTTTTTCTAAAATAAAGATAGCCTGAGTTACTCCTTATAATATCGTCTAACTACCAGTGAAAGTCGGGTTAAAATCGGTCACACTATTTCGAAGATTACCCGGAACAAACAGACAGACAGTAAAAAAAATTGTTTTTTGTTATAGGTATTCTATATGCCTTCATACGTATTTAGAAAAAAGCTGTTATTTTAACATTACAAACAGAAACTTCAATTTTATTAATTGTATTCAAGATTAAATTAAAATATATTTTATCTATTTTGAACCCTAAGAAAGTACCTACGGGTTTTGTACCATAACCGTTGTGATTATAAACTGAAAAAAAAACGTTGAATAGTAAATATTTTATTTCAAAAACATTAAAGAAAAAGAAAGAGCTACAGCAATCCGTAAACAAAAATGTAGATTTCTCTCGACGATTTTTTAACATTTTTTTCGGCACCTCCACGCTCCGGGGTAATCTTTTCAAATCCCTGAAAGAACGCGAATAGAAGCAAAAAAATTTATATTATTAAGCTCGAACTAAGGCACTTCGTACCGGTTGAATGTAAATTATAGAGGCACCGACAGACTGGTAGGAATGCAATGTGGAAACGTGTAGATCGCTAATGATGTTGTTTGCAAGCTGGAACAAACTATGCCACGTCAGCTATGTCAAACACGCGTTCATTTTGACTACAGAATTTAGTCAATACATACTATACAATTAATAAAATTGAAGTGTCTGTTTGTAATGTCAAAATAAGAGACTTTTACTAAATGCATATGAAAGTATATACGAAACCTATAACAAAAACCCATTTTTAAATTTTTTGTCTGTCTGTGTGTTTTTCTGTTTCTCTGCCTGTTTGCTCCGGGTAATCTCCGAAACGGTTGAACCGATTTTGACGGGACTCCCACTGGTAGATAGCTGATTTTATAAGGATTAACTTAGGCTACTTTTATTCAAACTCGACTACCACAAGGCTAGAAACATAGTCAACGGGATTTCTATTTCGGTGAGTTCTTCGGAAACTCACCGTAAACTAACCACCCTCCTCCGGCAGAAAGGTCTGCAATTTTATACGTATTCGCTCGCGGAGGAGCGCGTCCTCCGAGTGGTCATCCGCCGCTTTCCGGTGGAGCTCGACCCGTCGGAGGTGTGCTCCTCGCTCAAGGAGCAAAGTTATCCCATCCGGGAAGTACACCGGATGTACAGTAAAGATAAGCGGCCACTACAAATGGTAGTGGCCATATTGGACCTTTCCCCCGAGGGAAAGGCCATCTTCCAGCTAGAGACGGTGTGCGGGCTCTCCGGGATTAACGTGGAGCCCCCACACAAAAACCACCAGCCTGCGCAGTGCCACAACTGCCAGCTGTACGGGCACGCTGCCCGTAACTGTCATTCTCGTCCGCGGTGCGTAAAGTGCCGAGAGGACCACCCCACACGGGAGTGCACGCGCGAGCGTGACTCCGTCGTCCCCCCGAGCTGCGTGTTATGCGGGGAGGAGGGGCATCCCGCGAATTATCGCGGTTGCCCCAAGGCCCCGCGTACCACGCGGCCACGCACGCAGAGGCAGGCGGCCCCCCGGGCGGCGCCCCCCACCTCAGCCATCAAAGCGCAACCCCCGCTGGCGTCAGGGGAATTTCCCGCGCTGCCGGTCCCGCGCCAGTCCCCGGCCACCGCCGGCCTCTCCGCACCCCGCGCGGTGCAATCGCAACCCGTGCGTTCATCGCAGAACGCATGGGGCCCCCGTCGCCCCAATCCACAGCCCCTTATGGCTATGGATATTCCCGCGCCCCGCGCGCCTGCGCCCCGCGCGCCCGCTAACGCTGTCGTTAATAGTAACGACTTAATGATACTGCTCCTTCGCGAGCACGATATCCGCGAGCTCATTGACTACAATGACCATCTGGAGCGCTTCGGTCTCATCAAGACCGCTTGCGCGTTCCCCCGCCTCTCAGAGACACTACAACGTCTCGACCGTGAGGCGTGTAATAATAACTTAGGGCCTTTCAATGGCAAAGTTTAAACCGAAAGCGTTAAATCTTTCGTTTTTTTAACGCACGGAACCTATATCCGCAGCGTGATCTCGTCGCGACCTTTCTTAAAGATCACCAAGTAGATGTTCTTTTAGTGCAGGAGACGCTCTTAAAGCGTGCTAAACGTGATCCAAAAATCGCGAACTACAATATTGTAAGAAATGACCGGGCCGGCCGCGGGGGCGGCACTCTCATTTATTACAAACGATCGTTATATTGTACGCCGGTAGATCCTCCGATACTTACCAATATGGAAGTATCCGTGTGTAGACTAGGAATGACCGACCACCCGTCCATAACGTTAGTCTCAGTTTATCTCTCGCCGAGGAAAGAGCCTCTCAGGTCTGACCTAGAAAAGCTACTTTCGCTCGGTGAATCGGTCATTATAGCGGGTGACCTCAATTGTGGACACACTTCGTTTGGCAATTGGAGAGACTCCAGTAATGGGGTTAAACTCGAAGAGCTAACGAACGTGCTAAACTTTGATGTCATAGCGCCACCCACTCCCACCCACTTTCAAGACAACTGTATGCCGACAGTGCTTGATGTAGCTCTCATTAAAGGTATCGCGCTTCGGTTACGACTCATTCGGGTCGTACACGAGCTCGACTCCGACCACCGTCCGGTCATCATGCAGCTAGGTCAACCAGACGACTCTAGCCCTCCTTCGGTCCAAGTGGTTGACTATGCCAAGCTAAAACATTATCTTGCGGACAGGCCGTCCTCGTCCAGCTTAGATAGGATCCCGGACGTATTGGGGTCCGTTGCGGACGTAGATCTCGCGATCGATTCCCTGGTCGACCACCTGCAGGCCGGCATCGGAGAGGCCTCGAGAGAGGTCGAAGAGGCGAGCGATCGCCGCTTCGTACTCCCTGCCGACGTGCGGGCGTTGTTGACGGAAAAGAACGCGGCGACTCGTGCGCACGACCACTATCCGACCGAGGAAAACCGCGCACGTTTACGCGCACTTCAAAGATCGGTTAGAGCCCGTATATTAGAACTCAGAAGTCACAGATGGGACGCCCTCGTCGAAGGGCTAAGGCCGTCGCATCTGGCTTACTGGAAATTAGCTCACAGCCTCAAAATAGAGGCTTCTTATCTTATGCCCCCCTCGAGAGGGGTCCCGGTATACCGCTCGCCTTCGATAGCAGCGACAAGGCGGAGTGCCTCGCCACTTGTTTGGAGAGCCAGTGCTCTCCGAACAGTGTCGATGCAAATACCGACCGGGTCGAGGGTATCGATGGATGCGTGCGGGAGCTGGATAAGCTCCCCGCGACAGACTCCCTGTCCCCAGTCACGTCTGAAGAGGTTCTTTCCATTATAAAAAGCCTTAAGCTTAGAAAAGCACCAGGTCCCGACGGGATCAGGAATGAAGTACTTAGACTTCTTCCCGATCGCCTCATAGCTCTTTTGGTCTGCATCTTCAATGTAGCCATAGCCCACTGCCATTTTCCAGCCGCCTGGAAAAAGGCCATAGTCATAGGTATCCGTAAGCCCGGCAAGAGCGCGTCGCTTCCCGACAGCTATCGCCCGATCAGTCTCCTAAATACTTTAGGGAAAATGTACGAGCGGATCCTTCTGAACCGTCTCAAGTCAGTAATAGAGGAGAAAGACCTCTATCCGCCTGAGCAATTCGGTTTCCGTGCTAGATATTCTTGCACTCATCAAGTGCACCGCCTCACGGAGCACGTTGCATTTAATTTTGCTGAATTATATAAACCCCGCCGTACACTTGCGGTCTTTTTCGACGTTGCCAAGGCCTTCGATAAGGTCTGGCACGAGGGATTGATCTACAAGTTGTATCACTTTGAAGTCCCCGATAGGCTAATTAAAATAATTCGCGACTATCTAACAGATCGCACCTTTCGCTATAGAGTGGAAGGTGAATTGTCCACGCCCCGTCCAATACGCTCAGGCGTTCCCCAAGGTTCGATCCTGGCTCCTAGCCTATTTAACCTGTACGTCAGTGACCTACCTCGACTCCCGGAGGTCGAGGTAGGGCTATACGCTGACGATACAGTCTTATATGCCTCAGATAGGAATAGATCCCACCTCAGACACAAAGTCCAACGCTCCGTGACCACTCTCGGGAAGTGGTTTAACGAGTGGCGTATAGCCGTTAATCCCTCGAAGAGCGCCGCGATGCTCTTCGATGCGGATTCGTCACAGATACCGTGGAAGCTTAAACCTGTTAAGCTCTACGATAATCCGATTCCGTATGTAAGAGAGACCAATATCTAGGGGTAACCCTAGATAGTAGGCTCTCTTTTAGACCCCACATCCGTAAGGTTAGGAACAGGGCCGCGTGGGTCCTGGGCCGGTTGCATCCTCTGTTGTGTTCGGTGAGTAAAATGTCCACGCGACATAAGCTCACGCTCTACAAGACGTGTATTCGACCAATTTTGACATACAGTTGCGCCGTGTTCGCACATATGTCCGAGTCGAGTTTCAAACGGTTACAATCGATACAGAATAGGTTCCTCTATCGTCTCACCGGGGCCCCGTGGTATGTTCGAAGCGTAGATCTCCATAGAGATATGGAGCTTCCTTCGATACATGCCTACGTTAAACAGCTCTCCCGTTCGTATTTCGACACCGCGTCGAACCACGCGAATCCGTTAATAAAAACAGCCGCCACTTATGTTCCGGCACCCACGGACATCCGGTGCAAACGCCGGCCGCGCAATATTTTTATTGATCCCGACGATCACATCGAAAATTCGAATAAATATTACACATCCGTCTCTCCAAACAGAGCGTGCAAAAACGGAATAATTATTTTATATATATTTTTAGTATTAAAATTATACGTGTTTTACATTATATTTTCCAAGATTTATTGGGAAGGCAAAGTTAAGATACTAAATTCTTGAAATTTATTCCTCAATGATCGTGTCATCGTATTCGTATCTTCGGTGATACGAATGTGTCACCGCAGTTGGATCTTCGACGCGTTATACCGTCATGAAATCCCCACCATTTTCTATTCTCTTTATTTTAATATGTGCTTAATGACACCGACTATCAATAAAGCAAAATCTCTTGGTTGTCGCCATTATACCTGGAATGTAAAAAAAAAATAAACATCTATTTCTAACCGACTCCAAACAAAGATGGACGTTACTGAATTCGAATGAAGGAACCGAATCTTTATGGATGTTTAGCCATAACTACTTTGTTTATGAACCGATTAGGATAATTCTTATTATGTTTCAGAGAGGATAACTCAAAGTTGGTCAAGATAACCAGGTAACTCTTCAAAATCATTTAAAGATGGGTTTCATTTTTGTTAAAAATTGTCCTGTAAAATTCAAATTTTAAATTGTCTAATTTTTAGGGATTAGCAGCGATACAATATGACATCTTTCGTAGATACATCACATGGAACCCTTTTGTTCTAGGTAAGCAAACAATAAATAAATCGATTCCAGTAATTTATGGCTTAATTAATTCTCGTAATCCATACACAAAATCTTATTCACTCAAAAAAACAAAATTTACTTAAAATTAATGTGTAAAAATGTATTATATAAAAATCTATAATTCCATACGATGTATTACTTAACTATATTATTGCAAATTAACTGATTTCTTCATGCATTCCAAACTATATTTAGTACTAGCTTCGCTCACGTTGACTACAGAATGCAGTCCATCGGGGAGACGCGCGAATCTAGCTATACCTACTCCCAGTTATTTTAAAGACAAAAATGCTTATTGTGGACGTTTCTTAAAAGATAGATATACACTCTCGCTGATTTTTTTTTTTAGATCTTTTTAATGTCTACAATTATGTTCTACGTTAATTTCAAATATCTCTTATAGTTTACTCAGCGTAAGCAATTTAAGCACCCGAATTGATCCACCATGACCAGTTTTTTTGATATTTACGTAACCCTAATTCTTTTTCTAAAATAAAGATAGCCTGAGTTACTCCTTATAATATCGTCTAACTACCAGTGAAAGTCGGGTTAAAATCGGTCACACTATTTCGAAGATTACCCGGAACAAACAGACAGACAGTAAAAAAAATTGTTTTTTGTTATAGGTATTCTATATGCCTTCATACGTATTTAGAAAAAAGCTGTTATTTTAACATTACAAACAGAAACTTCAATTTTATTAATTGTATTCAAGATTAAATTAAAATATATTTTATCTATTTTGAACCCTAAGAAAGTACCTACGGGTTTTGTACCGTAACCGTTGTGATTATAAACTGAAAAAAAAACGTTGAATAGTAAATATTTTATTTCAAAAACATTAAAGAGAAAGAAAGAGCTACAGCAATCCGTAAACAAAAATGTAGATTTCTTTCGACGATTTTTTAACATTTTTTTCGGCACCTCCACGCTCCGGGGTAATCTTTTCAAATCCCTGAAAGAACGCGAATAGAAGCAAAAAACTTTATATTATTAAGCTCGAACTAAGGCACTTCGTACCGGTTGAATGTAAATTGTAGAGGCACCGACAGACTGGTAGGAATGCAATATGGAAACGTGTAGATCGCTAATGATGTTGTTTGCAAGCTGGAACAAACTATGCCACGTCAGCTATCTCAAACACGCGTTCATTTTGCATACAGAATTTAGTCTATCTATACAATTAATAAAATTGAAGTGTCTGTTTGTAATGTCAAAATAAGAGACTTTTACTAAATGCATATGAAAGTATATACGATACCTATAACAAAAACCCATTTTTAAATTTTTTGTCTGTCTGTGTGTTTTTCTGTTTCTCTGCCTGTTTGCTCCGGGTAATCTCCGAAACGGTTGAACCGATTTTGACGGGACTCCCACTGGTAGATAGCTGATTTTATAAGGATTAACTTAGGCTACTTTTATTTTTTTTAAAGAATTAGGGTTCTGCACAAATATAAAAAAACTAGTCATGCTGTATCATTCCGGGAACATAAATGACTTACGCTGAGTAAACCATAAGAGATATTTGAAATTAATTTAACACATAATCGTAGACATTAAAATTATCTACAAAAAAGTCAGCGAGAGTATCTATCTTCTAAGGAACATCCATAATAAGGATTTTTGTTCTTAAAATACCTGGGAGCGGGTGAGCAAGATTCGCGCGGGCACTTTATAGTCCACGTGAGCGAAGCCACGGGCACAGCTAGTATTTAATAAGTAAACTATTATGAGTATTTAACTTATTTCTCCGTTTAACCGACTTTATAAAAAGGAGGTTATCAATTTCTATATATATTATTTTTTATGGGTTTTCGACCAACTTCTTTGTTTATGAACCGTTATGGATGATTATTTTTCCCGTTGGATAGGGGTTACTTCAACTGTGGTCTCATTTTCTTTGCCATTGGACCTTCAACTTCGAAGATACACCAGGAAACTCTCTAAAATAATTAAAGTTGTTTTTTTCTTTATGTTAAAAATTATCTTGCCGAAGTTTGAATTTTTTGAAGTTATAATTTACGAGGGGTGTCAAAAAGTGAAATACCGTTTGATGTTCACAGGTTCGAACCCATATATATGTATATACTAACGATTTTTTCAAAAATTGTGTACTACTAATTTGAATTGCCATCACATCAGCTGACGGTGAAGGAAAACATCGTGAAGAAACACTTGAGAAATATTCTTATGGTACCACTGTATGCGGAAAATATAAATATTATATGATTACCTAACTTATTTAATTTAACATTTCGGGATCTAAGTGGCTTGTAGACTGGCATAACAGCGGTGACCGTCGATATATTGCCGATCTCTAGACGATCACCGTTGCTCTTGGATTTTACTTCGCTTACCATCAGGTATAATACCATCAATATTCCTTACTACTAAAACTATGTACTAAAAAACAAGATCTAAAATCACCGTTATCGCGATTACCAAATTAGTGATGTGAAACATACGAATCGATAACCACAATAATCTATTTAAATAATAGAAATAGTTGACCAGAATCGGGTTAAGATACATATTATGCAGCAAAACTTAACACTAAGCACTGTGCATATACATAAGCTTGTAGAGTAGAGAGCGTATCGACAGGGTAACTGGTGATTGTTCGTGCGGCGGCGTTGTTGGCGGCAAGCCAAACAACTTGACACCCACCCGCTCGATACAGCCACCTTACACCTCTCTACACTCGACATATAGTATCGACTGTGGAAAGTTATTTATCCAATAATAATAATGAAGACAATTTTCATTATTGTACTAGCGGTTTTGGTAATCTAAACGACGTAGAAAAGAGGACATTTACCATTGAAAAGTCATGTAATTTTCTTATTTAAATGGCTATTATGAGGTACTGTACAAATACATAATATAGAAACATATATATACAGTTGCTTACAAGCTTTCACTGCGGTATTTGTAGCTAAGTTAGAACAAATATTGAAAGATATTAGTTTTTCAGTATTGCAAAACTCTACTTCCTAATGCACTGTACTTCGTTTCACGTACAAATCCGGGACTTGACAACTTTTGTAAAATTGTTTTAAACACTTATGTTCAAAATAATACCTATGAATATATTTTTTTATATCATTAATACCGCCTAAAAAGTGGTTTCAAAATAAATAAAAAGTACGCCACGAAAACGATGTATTATGGTCCCGTGATGTCATCATTCATTTCATATGTCATTTTGTACAATAAAAGTGACAATTTTGACAACTAACGCAAGAGTCTAACGTCACATTTTCTAATCGGCGTTTCAAATCACGTGACTCACAGATAAAAAATAGTAATTTTCCAAAGGGAAAATTAAATAAATAAACAATTACTTCTCCAAATTTGTTTTGTTTTAGGCTTTTTATAGCCTTACAAGCTTAGAAGCATTTTATTAGTCTATTTAAATAAACTTATCTTTCTTAATGCTAATATAACACAAATTTTTGTCTAATAAAATTTTAAAGAAAATTTTTTTTTTTTGTAACAAAGACCTCAACATTACATAATATTTTTGTTAATAATAATTAAAAATGTAAAGTAAAATTCTTACCATCACTTCATAAAATAACCACAATATAATTGTATAAGCTTACTCACAAATTTATTATTCCGAACAATTTAACTTGTACCATAAAATACCGTGCTCGTAGAGGGTAGCGGTATCGACCGGTGTGTTTCCCGCGAGGCTCGGCCATTACCAATCGATTATAGAATTTATCGATAGCTCGAAGCGATATTCGCACCACTGCACTATATTAAATATCTATTACTATAGTTTATTTCTGATAAAGGAATGAAAACGTAAACAAACTTAAGCGTCGAGAGAATTGAAATTTCCATACATCGTTCGAGGTATGGAATAGGACTCAAGCCACGATGATTTCTTACGAAATGTATGGGAAAAGTTTTTTGCGATTACTGAATTTTTAGTACTCTAACCTCAGTGGGTCCCATAGAGTTTATTGGTCCTTTTAAGAAACAGGATCGATTGGCATGAAAAAAGTTTTTGTTTATATTGGCTATTTTTTTGCTGACTGAACACGTAAAAAATCTGTAAATGCAGGTCAAAACGTCTCAAAAAGTTTATCTTCTCAGAAAGTTTTCCTGTACGTACCCTTAGGTACTGCTCTTTTTCAAAAATCCACTTGTATATATCACCGATTAATTGAACGAATCGTTAGTTTATATTCATTCATATGAGGTTGTAAACTGTCAATAGATTGTGAACGGACACTAAAATTTGCAATCTAAAGGTGGCCGCCCATGGTGCGTAATATTGCGGATTCTCACGCACGACTGACGAGCAGCTGACGCACCGCACACCAAGGTTTTCAAAGGTGGGTGTCGGTCCGTGTGCATCTTCAGGTTAAATGGTTTTGACAGGCCTCTAGGCGCAATTGTAGTTAGTCCTACTATTGAGCAGAGAGGCCGCGGGTTCGATCTCCGTATATGACTGATATTTTGAGATGAGCATAATTGTCAGATGTATGTCTCAGTGTTAAATCTGTAAGTATATCAGCTGTTTTAAGTGCAAACTTTACATTCTTTGGAATGAAATGTCTAAGCTTGAAATTTTTGTATGATTCATAAAAGTGTTACCTATTGAAAATTCTTATAGCCCATGGATTCGTGGAACTACTTATACTTCCAGTGTACAAAATTTCATCAAAATCGGTAAAGATTATTTTTTTGGATCTTATTTTTTGTTTTTTTTTACAAGTAATATTGAAATTTCTTATACCCTATCAATTAATTGACCGACGATATAAGCATCCCGCGTAGAAAAATTCTTAAGAGTGGGTCAAGCTGTTTTTGACTTAAATATGGACATATAACGGACAAATAAATAATAAGGTTTATATAATATTTAAATGGCACGTATTAAATATATTTTGTATTCGTCTTTATTTAATTAACTTCATCGAGAAAGGTTATGCATTTTTCGGATTAATCGTATCATCCCGTCCTACTCCTAACACAGTATTTAATATAGAAGCGCTCTCGCTCTTTCGTTATACTTTAGACTTTTAGAGGTTGCAAAGGTCCGAATGGCCGGTATTCCGCCGCCCAGTCTACATTAAACATTCACAAGATGACCGTTCCTGTTTTATTTGACTGTTTAACTTCATGCAATACATTGAATTAATAGCTAGCTATAAACTGACGGAAATAATCTTTTATAGCCGTGTAAAAATGAAGTCTTGTTTCGTATTATTATTGTAGTGGACACTCTTAGATATTCCTTTTCGCGGTTTTATACTCTTGTAACTTTTTTAAAAATATTTTTATAAATCATTTTGTTCATTGATATACAAGTGCGTTTAGAGCCTTACAGTGGCATTGGAACACATAGAATTCGAGTACTAATTATTTAAAATGGAAGTTCATACCGTTCTGAGAGAAAAAATTACACAAATAATGCTACTTTTTCTCTTTGGTACTTCTACTTCCGTACGTGAAATAACTTTGAAATATATTTGTAAATACAATTAAAATATACAAGTTCATTACTTACATACATTTTTTATTTATTAAAAAACTATAATTCTAAAGAAAAAAAAATCAATCAATCATAATATGTATTATTAATACACTAGCTGACCCGCGCAACTTCGTCAGCGTAACATAAGAGAGAGAAGGTTAGAGAAAGTGGGACGTAGGCAGAGACAAAATATAACAATTATCGTACGAACCTACAATTTATTTATTTCGATAAGGGTTAATACCATGCTTACCTTTAAACACCACCACCGCCTGCAAACACCTTCGCAAATAATGAATTATTTTAGAACATATTTTATTACCATAAAAAAGATGATATTGGGTCATCCTTAAAAGATAGACATATGCTATTGCCGACTTTTTTTTTAGAACATTTTAAGAGAAATAATTTCGTCACACACGTTTGTTGCCTTACTTTAATCATTCACGCAGCGCACGCAGTGGAAGCTCTTAAAAGGAATAAATTTCCACCGTTTTTGCAACATTTTTCATTGATACTCCGCTCCTATTGGTCGTAGCGTGATGTTATATAGCCTATAGCCTTCCTCGATAAATGGGTTATTCAACACTAAAACATTTTTTCCATTCGAACCAGTAGTTCCAGGGATTACCGCGTTCAACTAAAAAAACAAACTCTTCGGCTTTATAATATTAATATAGATTTGAAAAAATAAATATGATGATTTATTTTAGTAGGTACTTCACAATAACAACATCTTAAAGATAAGTTTATTTAAAAAATTAAATTTGAGAACACCTACTTCCCGAGTGTACATCGTTAAAGATTTTTTTTTTCTGTTTAATGGGAATAAATTAAAATATTGCCTAGCCTGGATGTGGATTGCTTACCGGTTTTGTCTCAGTGTTATAGATGTTATTCGAACCGATTTAGCGGTAACTTTTAAATTACTATTTTAATAATATCAGACCTTTTTTGTTGTTTATTAATATATAGTATGATACATTTATTGAAAAATGAATACTTTTTTTACTTTATTTTTCAAAATTACTTACGTTGGTTATTGAATATAATGACACTGTAAAATATTAACATCGTTTAAATAAGATAAACCTGTTAAAACCAAAGATTTTTTTATTAAACATTTTTACATCCGATTATCCGGTTTACTCTCACTAAGACTCTAAAAATAATAAGCCATAATCTTATTTAATTACTAGCTGTGCCGTGGCTTTGCTCACGTAGACTACAGAATGCCCGCGCGAATCTTGCGCCCCCGCTCCCGGCTATTTTAAAGACAAAAATGCTTATTGTGGGTTTTCCTTAGAAGATAGATGTATACTCTCCCGAATTTTTTAGGTCCTTTTAATTCCTATGATTATGTAGTACACTAATTTGCAATATCTCTTATGGTTTACTCAGCATAAGCCATTTAAACGCCCGAAATGATCCACCATCACCGATTTTTTTTTATTTGTGCGGAACCCTAATTCTTTTTCTTAAATAAAAGTAGCCTAAGTTACTTCCTATATCATAAGCTATCTATCAGTGAAAGTATCGTCAAAATCGGTCCAACCATTTCGGAGATCACCCGGAACAAACAGACAGACAGACAAAAATTTTAAAAATGGGCTTTTTGTTATAGGTATCGCATATACTATCATATGCATTTAGTAAAAAACTGTTATTTTGACATTACAAGCAGACAGTTCAATTTTATTAATTGTATAGATTTATTGGTTTAGTACTCTGATTTAATTTCACTTGTTATTAAGTGACGATGTAACCCTGATGGTCAACACGCTAAGCCTACTGCAGGACCTGACTCACAATTGTAGCTGCCGGAACACACCTATAAGTGCTTAGCGACAGATTCATAACTTGAGGGGTTTGGCAAGCCAGGCAGGCATTAGAACATACCTTTCTTTCACATAGTCTTACATAATACCAATATGACTAAGGCCTGGCTATATTCAGATTTAGACATTTCTAGCAGTATTCGAACCCACAGCTTCCACCATTGTAGGCATATATTTTAATTTAAACCAAACTTCCTACTAATTTAGGTTATTCAAATAATAATTTGTCCCGACCGAAAACACGTCAAATAAATTAGATACCAAGTGAACGTTCACTGGCACCGCGGTGTTACTTTACATTTTGTTTCAATGAAGAAAACGCGCTAAGTGCTTCTCGATTAAATATTAAATAGATTTTACATTTTGAATATTATATACTAAAAATATGTGATTATTTCACATTTTAAATTAAAAATAAGGAAAATCATTTTTCATACTGTAATTTTAAAGTGAAAACTTCTTTAGCCGCGTTGAGCGATTTTTGCAACGGGAAAAACTTTTGGGTTCACGTCACCGTTGACCTCGACATGCTCGTGACGTATTGCTCTTGAATCAGACTAGCGACGCGTAATATAGCGGCCTGTGTACATGTATACGCATATCAACTCTAATATATTGTATATACCCGACTGTATCATATGCGTGTTTACTTTTTGATGGGTAAAGTCTTGTGATTTCGGGTCACCCACATGCTCTGCAATAATTCAGACTATAATTGATTTAAAAACTGAAAAATTAGTTGTCACTTCTGTCGGCAGTTCTTTAATAATTTTAATTCTCGTAACTTCTTGATATTTTTACTATTTTACTATTACTTCATTCCTTTTATAAATAATGTTATTGCTTCTTACTTTATAAACACCCAGAGATTCTAATAAACATAACTCTGATTCCAACCATTTATAAATCAGACACAACTATTTTATTAAAGCCTAAAGAACCAGTTCTCCGAGTTTTAGCGCAAGTAGTTTCAACTTTAGGTTAATTCTAATTTTTCAATTTTTTTTTATTTCTTAATAGACTAGCTAGGGCAGCAGACGTTATTCTGCTCTTTACGGTAGTTAATAGCACGACCACAGTGCCATCTATCGGATTCTAATAAAGCTTCGATCATTTCTATAACACAAATATAAAGAATGAATATGAACTTATTTTATCAAGCCGTTTAGAAATAATAAAATCACTAACAGATATTTGTATATAAAGATTTATGCATTTTTTTTCATTCAAAATGCGACGTCGTTTATAGTGCGTGGATTTTTGAGATGGGTAAGTAACAGTAAGCAAGTTAAATAAGTTCAAGTGAAGTGCAAAAATTTATCGAAGCTACGAGGACATGATTTGCTACGAAATGTATGGGAATAGCTTTTTTGCGTTTGCGTTTTTCGGACATTTTTTAGTACTCTCAACCTCAGTTGGTCCTATAGAGTTTATAAGAAACAGGATCAATTGTAATGAAAAAGTATAAGTAAATTGATCAGTTTCTTGCTAACTGTACACTTAAAAAAACTGAATGCCAGTCAAAATGTCTCAAATTCTTAAGAACAGTTTCCTCAGAACGTTTACCCTTACTGCCCCATCTCAAAAATCCATCCTGTATATTAGTGTATGTATTGTAGATTTGATACGAATGTTGAAAATTGTTGAAATTATTTATCAGCCTGTATACAACAGCAACTCAACAAACCCAGTGATGGAGTGAGGTCTGAACTCTGAAAAAACGTCGAAACCCCGCCCGGTGCAAACGGAGGTCCAAGCAACGCTGAACGTAAATTAAAGCCGGGTATCCGTACCATCGACAGATAGGAGTGGAAACGGATAATGAATTAGGCAAGGGTCATCGGGTCCCTCAACCGTGCTGTTTGCAAATTGTCGAACAAGGGCCACGGTTTATCGATTTCATTTACATAAATTATATAAAGGTATTTATTCAACCATATTTCTACTACCTTATCAACATGAATACAGCTCGGGTATAATCCAGGCTTAAAAAAAATTATGTGTGCAATTCACACGCAGTAGAGGTGAAACCTTCACATCTATGTTTTTTTTTTTTAATTCAGAAAATGATCAAATACACAATAATTTAAAATTTATGAAAATGTATATACAAGTACTCACAATCATTTTTCACAATATCATTTTCAATCAATGCACATTTGAAATATCCATGGTAACCTAACACAATATAAGTAACAGAATGTCATAAGTGTTGCCTAAAAATTTTTATTTCGTGCCTTTTTGCTGAGGTAATAAAATTCATTATTGCGTGGCAACAAACCTCTTTTGTACCATTATACCATTGCCTAAAACTTTCCTATCTCATTTTCTCCCACGTTAATTATTCCTTTATTTATTAAAAAAATATATTTAAGAACATAAGTACGTTCATGTATTTCATTTAAAAAAATATTTTGTTTTTAATAAAATAGGTTGTATGACAATACACGGTTGTTCCTTACCCTTAAATTTAGACGAGACATAGCTACATTGATAGCATATAATATAAATAGGTTAAGTGACTTAGCAATTTCATATAGGGTGACTAAAGATACTGCTAATAATAATATTTTTTTAAACCAATGAATATGACAAAGGGGAAGTACTACATTACAGTATACCATCAAAACATTAATCGCTTCTCCGGCAAAATATTAGACTTAGAGTTATTATTACAATGAGAGAGACTAGATATATTATGTTTTACAGAAACTTGGTTTAAACCTGTTAAGATGTTATTTGCTGTACCACACTTTACAGTTGCTAGTATTTATAATCGGATGACTACTGTCGGTGGTGGTTGTATAATATTATTAAAAGATAATTTAATATTTAAAGATAGAAAAGATATATGTAGTCCCTCAATAGACCGTGTTTGTGAAATATCTTGTGCAGAGATGGAGGAATTTGTTATATTATGTGTGTATAGACCTCCAGCGTCGAACATTTTACATTTCTTTAAAACTATGGAGGAAATTTTAATGAAAATATGTAATACAAATAAGTCTGTTCTAGTATGCGGTGACTTTAATATTGACATTTTGGGTTCATCACCAGAGGTCACAATGTTCACGTCGTTATTTAGGTCATTTAATCTGTATCCGCTTTTTAATCACCCAACCAGGAGTACGGCCCATCCTGCTTCGTGCATTGACAATGTTTTTACTAACTTTGAAACCGTTAGTAATAGTATTATTACTGGGATAAGATCGGACCATAAAGCACAGCTTGTTAAAATAAATTGTAACACACGTAGCGAAGCTTGTAAGAAATTGGCTAGAGTTATATCAAAAAGTAGATTAGATCGCTTAAATCATAATATCAATTTGAAATTATCGTCGGCCAATTTTAATAGTATTGATCCCAATTTCAATTACGATTACTTATTTAATATTATACGTAATGAATTTATTAAAAATTGCCCACCAAAGATTAGTAGTATTCGGAAAAAAATGTTATTAAGTGATTGGGCAACCAAAGGTATTAAAAAAAGTAGAGACCATTTATATGATTTATTTATATTTCAGAAAATCGATGACAACTAACGAGGCGTTTCATACTTATTATAGGAATTATTCAAAAATATTTAAACGTGTTTGTATGGCTGCCAAGGCGAAATTTCTGAATAACAAAGTGCTTGCATCTACTAATATGTCTAACACTGTTTGGAACATAATAAATAAAAAAATGGGAAAAAATAGGAAAAAAGACGATTCGATAAATCTAACTGTCGAAGGAGTACACATCTCAAACAGTTCAGAGGTAGCAACGGTTTTTCAGGAATACTTCACAAATATACCACTAGAGGTAACAAAAAATATTAAATCATGACCTAGTGGTGCAGCATCACTTTTGGAAAATCTGAGTAAACCTATAAATTCAAAATTTAATTTTACATCTATTAGTGCAGGTGAAATAATAAGAGTTTTTAAGCAATTAAACTTAAATCATACTGAAGACATTTAGAGAATGTCAGTAATGGTAGTTCAGTCTTTAATTGTTAATATTTCACCACATCTGGCTCATATATTTAATCAGTGTATTGATAAAGGAACTTACCCCAGTATGATGAAAATAATTAAAATAGTTCCATTGTTTAAATCAGGTTGTAGGAGTAATATTGAAAATTATAGACCAATTTCTGTGATTCCTTCGATTAGTAAGATTTTTGAGAAAATTATGCTAAAGCAATTAGTAGAGTACTTTAATTATTATAAAATATTGGACGGTCGGCAGTTTGGTTTCACGAAATCAAAATCTACGACTGATGCTGGTGCAACGCTATTAAGTCACATATTTGAGGCATGGGAGAAGTCGCAGGATGCAATCGGTGTATTCTGTAATCTTTCAAAAGCTTTCGACTGTGTTGATCACACTACGCTCATACTTAAGATAAAACATTATGGTGTGTGTGGACCTTCTCTAGACTTTCTGGAATCCTATTTAACAGATCGCTGTCTCAAAGTAAGTGTAAATGGGGCAACCTCTTCGGGATCCTTGGCTAGAATCGGCATCCCACAGGGTTCGATATTGGGACCGTTTTTGTTTTTAGTATATATAAATGATCTACCCCTAATGGTTAAGAACTGTGCTAACATTGTTCTTTTTGCAGACGATACTTCACTTATATTTCAAGTGAAAAGAAAAGATTTAAAACTTAGGCATGTAAATAATACTTTGTTTAAAATATCAGAATTGTTTGCTTTAAATAATCTATTGTTAAATGCAAACAAAACAAAATGTATCAGATTTGCCTTACCCAATGTACAATGTGTTGAAAGTAATATTAAGATAGAAGAGAACATAGTAGGCATGGTTGATAATACTGTTTTCTTAGGCATCACACTAGATGCAAAATTACATTGGGGTCCTCACATTAAAACCTTGGCAGGGAAATTAATCTCCGCTACATACGCATTGCGTAAGATTCGCCAGCTAACTGATATTGCTACTGCTAGCCTGGTCTACTTCGCTTACTTCCACAGATTAATGTCCTATGGTATTTTACTGTGGGGTTCAGCAGCTGAGGTAGAAACCATTTTTGTATTACAAAAACGGGCAGTTCGGGCAATTTATGATATGGGACCACGCGAATCATTGAGGAATAAATTTCAAGAATTTGGTATCTTAACTATGCCTTCCCAATACATCATTGAAAATATAATGTATGTTCAGAAAAATGAGGGCAATTTTGAACTTGTTACTAACACACACAATTTCAATACTAGAAATAAATATAAAATAGTCATTCCGTCTTTTAGACTTAGTAAAACAAATAAAAGTTTTTTAGGTAATTGTGTTAGGTTTTATAATAAACTTCCTAAGCACATTAGCGATTTGCCGGATAATAAGTTCAAGAATCATGTTAAGCAGGTTTTATTGTCAAAGGGGTGTTATAGGGTGGCTGATTACGTGAATGATGGTGATGTCTGGACGTGATTCCTTCTCTGTACATCTACTGAAAATGATAATAACTGTATATAATTAAATACTGTATAACCAGTAAAAAAAAAGAAGATAATAAGATAAACCCGATCGAGTTTCTTGTCGGTTCTTCTCGATGTCTGGGATGTTTTCCGAACCGGTGGTAGTGTTTTGATATTCTTAAGTGCCTTCTTAGGGCCTAAATTAAATAAAAGATATTTTGATTTTGACAACTTAAACAACCTACATTAATTTTTTTATTACAATTAAAATTATTTTAGAAGAGATTTAATTTAAATTTCAAATGTTGTTGACAGAACAAGAAAAAACAATATTGTACGATAGACTTTGAATAGTTATGAGTGATTTTTTTTTTTTGAAGAATGAGAAATTAATATGTTTATATAATTATAAACAGATTTTTTTTAATACCTTCATCGACGTACACTCGGGAAGTAGGTGTTCACAAATTTTATTTCTTAAATAAACTTATCGTTACTATGTTGTTATTATAAAGTACATAAACCAATCATCATATTTATTAATCAAATTATTAATAATACACATATCTTATTTTCAAATATTCAAAGTGAGTACTTATTAGAATACGTTATCTTTTTAAAAAGTTATCGTAAATATAGGTCGTCTTTGTGTCTTGTTTTTCATTATAATACTTATTTTGTTAAAGTACCTAATATGTACGAGGTATTAAGATAAATATATATAGAAGTTGACTACTTAGACTCTCAGTTTTAACAAACTTGTTGTGAACTTAATACTATAACCTAAAAATCTCTCCTTGGTCTTACTTAGTCTAAAATACGGAATGAATGTAATAATTCGCGACTGGTGATTTTCTACAGCTACAGACTATTTATAACGAGTTGTCAATTATCATATATAATCGAACACACGCTATATATAACTATGTAGATGCTTAAATACAATATCTATATAAATATGAAGTATATTCAGTCGAAATGAAACAGGCAATATGTTATGTCGTGAATCACTGAGGAACAAGTTTCAGAAATTTAGTATCTTAACTTTGCTCTCACAATACATCCTTGATAATTTAACGTATGTTCGGAAAAATTGTAAACGACAAGCAAAGTTTCAATACCAGAAATAAATATTAAATAGCAAAACCCTTTTCTAACCTTAGTTAATTTTGTTAGGTAAAAGTGTTAGGGTCTACAATAAACTTTCTAAACACATTACCTAGGTATTTTCCGGACAAAAGTTCAAGAGTCATGTTAAGTAAATTTTATTGTTGTGGATAGGGTGGATTATTACGTGATGATAGTATTGTTTGTAAGGAACTCTCTCTCTCTAAACATCCATTAAAAACCAATAACTTTAAAGAACACTTATCATCGAATTTCTTACGCGGTTTACTTCTTCAGATTAACTGAAGTGTTTTCGGAAATGGCAGCAGTATTTAGACATATACAAATTAATTTTAATGGGGCCTAAATTGAACGAAGTACTTTTTTTATAATTTATTTTCAAATGCAACTAATAAACAAGCTAAATAACAAGCATACATTAAGTTCAATCACAAATACGATGCGTCATATAATGCCACTATAACGAGTTGTACATGTGTAGAAAAAGATGGTAGTACGTTTCTTCCACGAAATTTCTTCATTTCATACCTAAAGATATCATCTAGTTATGACAATAAACCTCTTTTATATAGCAACAATATATCCACAACATTACCTTATAAAATAAGTTAGTGAAATTGTGAAGCGGTAAAAACTGTCAGAGCTGCCGCGGCGCGGTATCATCTTACCGCACGCGCGGCAAATGTACACCGAGATCAAAAATAAACATTTTTCTTATTGTATTATTCTATTTCATACAAAGAAATAATAGTAAGAAAGTTGTTCAAACGAAATGAAGACGCAACGAGGCGGTATACTGAAGGACATCTCTGAAACACGACCGAGGGAATGGAAACAATATAAAGTGGAAATGATAAGTATTATCTGGTGATAACAAACAGGCTAAACAGATAAGTTCACCCTAGCTAAGTTCAAAATAAATCTCGATACTGATTTAACAGATTAAACTGTCAGATAAGAGTTTGAACTTTTTTTTTTGTAATTATCTCTGTCATTGTTTTTAACTGCTCATCCGATTTATTAGCATAAAAACGTTTACCTTTCTTATAACCAGGGTTCAGTAATAATAATAGAAAAACCGTGTTGATAAACAATCGTAAATAATTAATAATAATCAATAAATTCGTGTCAAACGTAAGTTAAAGCTACTATAGTCTCTCGTAACTTATGAACTTTTGCTTTAAAAGTAATGACAGTTACTACAAACAATACTTTCTTTTTTAAACACTTCTTAGATCACTACGATCAGTTGACGGTACCAATTTAGACGCAAGCACGCGACTTATGTTATCTTATACAGCAGTGGATTTTGTGATTATCAAGTATGAAGTTAGCTTGAAGTAAAGGAAATTCTAAAAATACATTTGATCGTAATTAATTTTGGGTCAACGTTGAAAATTGTCCAAACTAAGAACTGTTACAATTCCTTGTTAGATTACAATGTTCACCTGACATATTTATTATCCTCGTTACGTAACCATGTTATATGAAACCACACCCTTGTTATTAAAGACCCTATTGAAATATTGGAATCATTTTATTCCATATTTTTTGGTTTCATTAATTGCTGTAATTTTGTCGAGTACATACCGACGTAACTATATATATTTTGTGATTTTTTTCCACGTGTTATCTCCATAAGGTATAGTAACACAAGCCATGCATAAATTACGTCACACGTTTTGGGGGTTGGGAGGGGGTCAGGGGGTCGACGAAGTATGACATTGTGTGACAAGGGGGGGGGGGGGTCCCAAATTTTTGTGATATACATTTTTTCAAAATATAATATTTTATATCTAAGTACATTAGAACTTCTTTAAGTCGAAAACCTCCCAAACTCGAAAGAATGTGTTCCCTTCCATTCAAGCCCCAAAACTCTAGTCAAAATAATTATCGAACATAGCAATGTTTTATTTAACAACTTTTACAACTCGTTTATTTGAAACTTATTACCTTTATAGTTCGAAGAAAAATAAGTTACCGACTTTAAGAATATTATCGACAATGTAAGTATACCATTGTTTCTTAGAAATTAATTTAGTAGTATACAATAAATAGCATTACCACGAATTTATGACTCACGATAACATGTGTTTGCTTTTTGATGTTGTGTTTAATTTTTTTTTTTTTATTACATTTGAACTTTAGCGAAGCAAGTCATCTTGTTTATTTTGTCCATTTATTGTTGCTCAGACGCTATTGTTAATTTATTGTTTTTACTTTTGCTTTACGACTGTAATTTGTATTTTAATACCTGTGCGAGTCTAAGTCTTTGCACGGGTTCTGTTTTTGGATTTTTTGATGAAAAAATGGAAATGAAAATAATTTCCGAACACTGCTGTTTTAACTTCATAAATTTCTAATTATAAAATTGTAAAATATGTGACATCACACTAGGTGGGGGGGGGGGGTCTCACAAATGTGACCAGCTGTGACAAGGACGGCGGAGGGGTCAAAAATCTTGAAACTCGTGTGACGTAATTTATGGATGGCCCCTAATAAAATTATAATTCAATTTCGAAATAATATTTAAAATGTATTATTAGACCACGAAAGTAACACAACATTTTGTTGATCTGTAAATTAATAAAAATAAAATTGTTGGTCCCACAATAATAACAATCAATAAAACCGCATCCTCAAAATCGTTTCTTTTCTTAGACTGTACATTGCTAACTATCAGCCAAAATACAATCATTTTTCAAGTATGATTTTAAAAATATGACTTCTAAGATATACGGAACAATAACATCAAAGCAACGATCACACTTGAAGACCTTTTGTTTAACTCAATTAAAGAGGCTTTCTGTTTTTCGAATAAAGAAATTCATAATGGTGTTAAATCAGGGGCAGCTTGTTTATTCACTAATTCTTTTCTCCGGCCCTCTTTAAACCCGAGTAACTTGAAATAAGGAGGGCCGTTGAGTTTCACCTAAAAACTTGAATCGCTCGTATTTTTTATAAATGGTATCTTTGCCCTTCATTTGGAATATATTTATGCGAAGTGACATGGCGCTTGTATCTTACTAGGATTACTTGTAATCGACTAGATTTTAGCCACCATACTCTTATTGGAAAAAAAAAACGTAATTATAATCAGCTAATGTTGGCAAACATTTTTGATCGGCTTACACATATTCCGCGACGTGTCCGCCTTTACCTTCTTATCTTCTTATTTCTCAACAGTCACATCTGTTTTTATATTTTAGCTGCCATCATATGCACTATACTACCACAGTACCAAGCCATGCAATAACCTCTTCTCTTTTATATCTGTTTTTTGCATTATTACCAAATTACAGTGAATCCAAAATGAGGGTTATGATTTCAGCAGGCTACATATGTATGTTCATTTGTGTTCGCCTATCTTCTAAACTACCTATCATAATTTGACAAATGAGATATCGTTAGAAACTTCATCATCCACTGGTTGTAAGCTTTATGACGTCATACTGAATTCAATATGGCATACACAAGAGGACTTAAACCTCCTGTATTTAAAAAAAGGCAATTTTTGCCGTGTTAGGTATCAAATGAAAAACCTTAATTAGCAAACTCCAAGAATATAGAACTTCTTGGAGCGCGATATTTTCGTTTTTATCAGGTTAGTTTCATTTAAAGTCGTACCTATTTAAGATACAACTTATTCATAAATATAATTTGGAACTATTAGAACCGGTATCTAAGTTTTAAGTCAGAGGTCACTCAAACGTCCAATTCATCTGACCCTTTTAGTCATGGATCATAAATCACAACGGTTTTGACAATAGACTAAGAGCTTCAAGCCTGCAAGGTCACGAATCCAAACCGTATTAAGTTTTATCATGACAGCGGTATCCTTGTCTCTGTTCAAATTAACTGAGTAACTTGTAAACCTTTAGACATCAGTAATTCACAAAGTTCACTGTTTAGTACATAGATGACGAATTACAACCAATCTAGTTTCGTCAAGGTTGAGTAAAAAATACTCTGCGTCTAACTTGCAAGTAGCTGTTGAGGTGTATTTCCCAATCAGGTGGTATTTTTCACGCTTGTAAGTGCTTTCTCAGAACCCTAATGGAAGATACGCGGAATCACTAATATCTATACTAAAAACAATATGATAACACGTATAAAAGCCGATATTCGATTATTTATGATTTACATTATCGAGATATTTCGTTGATGAGTAATAATTCATAATCGGGTTACGAATATATATGATCATTCATAATCGAGTCTTTGATGTGCACCATACATATTAAAAATGAAAAGTGGAAGTTTAAAAAAAGGTCGTGCAGTCGTAAACAGAGTTATCAACAAGAACACATAGGTATAACAATTAGCTAAAAAAAAAGTCGTTCGGTCGTAATAATTACTAATTTTATCAAATTAGTAATTACTAATGGTACTTCGATTATGAATGATCACACATCTTCCAACTACTAATATTAGTAATTACTAATGGCTTTAATCGAGATGTCTTCACAATCATGTCTCAATACATTAGTATATCTCAAAATCGCTCACCGCTAGTTTCCAGCGATACAAGCTTTGCGCGCCGCGGGCGTTGTATCAAGTCAGTTTTTGAATTGGTTGATTTTTAAATAATTATTGTAAGCATTTACACTATTACAGATAGTTTCCGCGGCACTTGAGAGCCAACCCTTATACTTAGCGTATGGGTTACATCGTCAACTAACATTACATAAGATTGTGGCCTTAGCAATAAATCTATAAATAATAATAATATTAAATTTGTTGGTTGGCATTTGGCAAATAAGTCCTGCAATACCTAGCACACCTGGCAAATACCTGCAAATCATCCACTGAGATTAAGCCAATAATTACTCCGAAGTCTTCAAGTTACCATTTGGCGTACACCATAATAAAGTGTTTAAAATGAGGGGAATTTTTCGTATATACGAATGAAAACATTGGTAACGTTCCTAATTTATCGTATCTCTTTTAAAATAAGAAATCTATATATTAATACGTGAATCAAAAGCTTTCTACCCATTTTTAAGTGTATTGCGTGCACGGAAGACTGTGAGATTTGGCATGGTTAAAGTTTATATGGAGAAGGTGTGAAGAAAGCTAAAATTTATCTATAACATCTGTTACTAATATGTTAAATTAAATAAAATAATACTGCGAATTCTAACCCGACTAGTGCCATTGAACTTAGACCCCCCAAAATATTGACATTGTCACTCAATGAAAAGTGACAGCAAGTGATGTAGATAATACTCATTGTATAGGTTCATGAATACTGTATATGTCAAACAGAAAATCGTCTATGATCAAAAAGTCGCTGGTCGAATTTCGACCTTAGGGCGATCGCTAGTTCCCATTAAATTGCATGTCATTTATCGCAAAATTCCAATAGTTGACTTTTGAGTTAAGGCTTTGTTGTAAAGTGTATTTCAGTATGAATTTACTTACCGGAGTTTTTGACGAGATCTTGACCTATCACGTGGTGTTCACGTGGTATTTGGACTTATATCAATTGTTGGCATTTTAAACGATGTAATTTGCGTTTTGTGCACAAGCGAATATAAATAATAACTAGGGGCATGCGTTCGAAGTTGCCGCTTAAACTCCCTGGAAAGTTTTAATAAGGGAGCCGTCATTTTGTTAGAGGTATGTGCGAAGCTTTCATAGATAATTAAAAAGACATTCTATTCACGCGACGTTGAATTGTGCATGAACACAGCTGCCATTGAATTAAACGAATAAGAAGACCGACGTCATTTTTCCGAGATTTAATAAACAAATTATGAAATTGGCAAACAAGCTCACTGTTCTCCGTATACGATGGTTCGACAGTAAAACTTGACCGCAAGTTGTATCAATGTTTCGCTAGTGGCATGTGATTAGCACATTATAACGCAGTGCGAGGTACAAGTGGTTGCGGTCAGCCCAGACCCACCTGTCGTTACAGTACTGCGCTCACATGTCTGTCTGTTGGGATGCGGTTAGATTCTGTTTCTAGTTTGAAGTTTGCGGTTACAAGTGACACACCAAGTGTTACTCTATAACTGTTTATGTTGGACACTATTATTAGTACACTTTAGGAAAAGGGTTTATTAGATCATTCAGTTCAGTTAGTGGTTTCCACAATCCTAGATATTTTATAAGAACCTTGTTCCATTTTTGGGTTTTTTTTTTGATGTGAAACATCTATAGGCGAGGGTTAAACCTGATTGTTAACGTGGTGATATAGGTCGTGGCGATGCGTCGCCACGCTATATGATGTAATATATGAACAGAAGCATATTTATAGCCTAGCGGTTGTAAGCGTGACTATTATTTTCCAAAGTCCTAGGTACGAATCTTGACTTCGAAACAAATTGTTTTTTTTTTCTTTTTGATGTGTTATGAATTATGAAATTATGAATATACAATTATGGAAAAAATTGAGTTGTCGCGATTTCAAATAAATTTCTAAATCTGAAATTTTTGTATTTTGTATTTAATAAAAATGGATAATTATGTAATAAACAGTAATTATTTTATGGAACAAATTTATAATGATTTATCTTTTCATTATGCCATATCTGATTCCTGTTGTAATCTGTTCTTATAATGCATATAACTGATACAAAATAATTTCGATATTTCACATCTACCAGGCGTTCCGTGACGGATATGATTTTTTTCGACAGCGAGACTTCGGCAGACTATCGCCGGAATTAGCTGTCATACCATCGTGTAAGCTTATACGTAAGTGGATATACACTGGCTTATCTCGAAACGTGACAAACCAAAAGAAAGTTATTATAACGGTGTGACGGAGTGCATGATGGTCACGAACCAGTCGGAAACAGATCCCTATCACCTGGTATATGGTGACCGCGATCCAGTCGGACACAATTGTGCCGTCCTATCCCACTCAGCAAGGACCTTTGCATCTATAGACATGGAATGGTTCATGTCTATATTCAATTTTAATTCTAGGTCCAGTTTCAAAGCTGCACGGTTCCATATAAAAGGATAAGTAAGGTACACTAACACACGTGACCAAAGTACGAATCACGTAAAGGCACCGCTTTAAAACATAGGGGAAGGTAATACTTCCACGTAGATTGCGTTCAAATGCTTATCGCATAAAAAACCTTTATTTTCCTTTGACCGGGGCTTAAATGAATGATATGAAATACTAAAGAAATGATAACTGTATTAAATAGAATGCTTTAAACAATTTAATCACTTTTTTTAAACATCGAACAGTGCATATGCGAAAAAATCATATGCACTTTACAGTAACTTAATGGATTGAAACGTAATTTATACTAATATTATAAAGCTGAAAGAGTTTGTTTGTTTGGTTGAACGCGCTAATCTCAGGAACTATTGGTTCGAATGGCAAAAATATTTTAGTGTGGGATAGCCCATTTATTTAGGAAGGCTTATAGGCTAGATAATATCACGCTATAATCAATAGGAGCCAAGCATCAATGAAAAAAGTTAAAAAAAAAACCGCGACAGCATATAGCTATCTTTTAAGGTTTACTCAATACAACTTTTTTTTTATGGTAATAAAATTTGTTCTAAAATAATAAATTATTTGTGAAGGTGTTTTTATATACATGGTATTAACCCCTGTTAAAATAAATACGTTATAGTATTTAATTTTGAACAAAATTGCTCTTTACAGTAAATTAATTCAATGAATATCTTCGGAGATATCTTAATTAAAAAATAACTCGGCAGCAAAATAATGCTCAAATATCGCGAGTACATTTTTATTATGCAGAGTAATGTGGGAGGCAGACGGTACCTATAATACAGTACCTACGATCCACTCTCTCTGTAACCCTTTCTATCTCTCTCTCTCTCCCTCTTATATGACACAGACGAAGCATAAACACAAAGCAAAAAAAGATTTTAAATCAGCGTTACCGCCACAAAATACATTCAGTATTTTCCAAGTTTAAGTCCTCAAACCAAAAAGCACTCTTCCGATGGGCACTCGGGAGGACCTCTTTCCCCTAGAGCTCAGAGGCACGAGTCAATACCTCCCCGTCACTAAGTAACCCTCCGATTTTAAGAAACCATGAAAGCAATGTAAGGCTTTTGTTGTGCCACATAATGACCCATAAGATTTCCAAGTCCTTTAAGAATTGTTATAATTTGAAAGGAGTTGACGATTGGTGCCGATGTTTTCGTAAAGTGGAATAGCTCTTAGAAATTTATAATATTATGGATTTTTCAATGACTTTCCAAGAACTTTGCAGTCTTAGTTCAATCATACTTAGTTGGGATACCAAGTCCCTTTTTTGGGAGAGCTTAATAGGTGGTGGTAGTGTTTTTGGAACGCAGTTCCATGTCGCACGTTTGTCGGATGGGAGCTACACAGAAAAAGTGCCCGACCACGATCACCGACCTTCAGTAAAAAGACATATATATATGTATAGGATTTAGTCGAGAGAATGAGATAGAATATACGGTTAACCATAATATGCAGGTCTTAGTTTTCAAGATTGATTGTTGCCGAATTGGACCTAGCTATGACCAGACTTGTATACAGTATTGTATTTCTACAGTACGAGTGGTCGATAGCTCGAGTATCGCTGGATACTATTTTTTTTAATAAACTTCGATTTTTCTAAACTTTTGTTTTTATATAAACAGAACGCTTGTTATTTAATCATACAAACTATTTAACGAAAGAAACCTCGCTTCTACTGGTTGTCCCACAACAAGTTTTTTTTTTTGTTTTTACCCAATTGCGATAAAGGAGGGTAATGCTTTTCGAACATATGTATGTAAGTATGTATGTATATTTCTTTGGCACGCTCTGTAGCTTAAACGGATTAATGCATTTTAGATGTCATTAGATTCGTGTTAATTGTAGGAGTGACATAGGCTTTATAATATTTATGCACGACGTCTGGGAATCAAATAACAATCAAAAATAGAAAAACATATTTTTTGTAGTCAAGTGGTTTTGTTGTTGCAAGCAGGTTTTTGTTTCCTTTGTAATAATTTAGCTTGTTATACCAAAAACTAGCGTTATTTTGCCTTATTTATAACTTTATCGTAGTGGTCGAATTATCTTTTTAAAACTCGCGTGCATTTACTACTTCGAATTGGTAACACTATCGGCTGATGGTGAATGAAAAATCTCACGAGGAATCTAAGCGCTTTAGAAATTAATTTTCTTGCTACTAGTACCATTACAGTGAGAAAATACCTACAGAATTGTAGACTTCTTGGCATTTGAAATTGCAAATACTCCGTGTGCTGGCGTACTGTTTAGACCTCGGGAAGATAAGTACTCTTGCCAAGAAATAGAACATATTTATGCAGTTATTATTACTGTACATTACTATTTCGATATTGTTCACAACTGAAGTCCACTAAGTCAGCATCCAAGTTCTCGGCAGTAGAAAATCTGTTATTGACTGACCTCAGAACTGCAACCCTTTTTGTGATTGGCGATAAATAGTTATAGACTGCATGCATGTTAGCTACTTCTTATCATTATTAGGAAAAAACTATTCTTATATGATCAGTCTTAAGAAATATCTTAAAGTTAAATTTATTCTACCAAGTCTCCACCGCACTGTTGTCTACGCACCCGTGTAGTCTATTAATTACTGTACTCACGTCCCGTATTAGCCTGTTGCTTGACAGATTGTTTGACGTTCATAGTTATCCTTTACTCTTTAGGGTCGTAAGTTAACCATAACCTATATCAATAAATCTATCTCTATCTATATCTATACTACCATGTAGATATTTTCAATCAAAGGTTTGCATATACAATACATTCCAACTAAATTTTTGTATCGTAAAGAAAATTCAATTATTTGAAATTAAGTCGTCAGAAATTTTTTTCGGTCGCTTATATTGCTTACGCTGGCTAAAACTTACAAGATACATCAAAATAGTGTTCTAAAGAATTGTAGTTCTTCAAAAAGCTTAGGTATAGTTGACTCACAATAACGATTTTTATCTTCAACACAATAACTAAAATATTACGTTATTTGCGAAGCAAATTTCTCCAATTCAGTATTAATACTGAATTATTACTGAATTTGATAAAGGTTAACCTTTATCCATATAAGATTGTTAATTAACTTGGGCATTTAAAGTAGATTAAAATTGTTCTTTACAGTTTTCCATTGAAATGAATACCGTAGAAGATATCACGAATTCAAATTTACGCGCAATTTAAGAAATCCCTCTCAGCAAAACTGGTCACGATTGGTTGACCGGCACCCCCATCTATGATGAATTGTACGTTGCGAGCTAAGCGCTCTATTTGTAAATATGAAGTTACATAACCACCATCACGCCTGTATCCCCGAAGTGTTAGGCAGCGATGTGTACACCCACAGATTGCCGGGTATGTTTTAGATCTCATGTAATAGCGGGCGAGCTTATTTATTGCCTTTAATCGGGCACAAAGCCAAACTCCGAGCTCCTACTGATAATTACATAGAAAAACCCAATAGCACTTTGCTCGACTTGGGAATCGAACATAGCAGTCGCATTAAGCACCACTAGGCTAGAAACAGTTATAAAGTTATGATCTATCAATATTAAAGCGATAAACTCTAAATCAAAACATAAAATACGTCATTTTGTAAATTATATCCATGCGAAGCTAGGGCGGGTCGCTAGAACATCATAAAATGAAAAAAGAACTTTTTAAATTTGATTTGTTTGATTAATTCGTTCAAACAAACAAACAAAAAATTTCTTTAGCTCCACAATATTAGTTTATATTATAGAAAAATATATTACCTTTTTCAATAACTATACTATAAATCTAACTAGCAGTTTTAGAGGTTAGCGCGTCTAAACAAATGAACTGTCTCTTGGGCTTAATCTATACTACTTCTATTAGATTAGTATCGTAGTTAATAATAACTTGGTTAACTTTCCAGACTATATTCTTGGTGTCGCTACGCACCACGTACTAGAAAATCTTAATCAATTTTATTATTAAATTTCTATCGTTTAATATATATTCTAAATAATATTTTCGAAGTGAAATATAATCTACTCTTTTCAATAGATTTCAATCGACTAAACCTATACGTTACCTACGTACCATTAAAGGAACATAATAGGTCCGACATCTCAGTCCTAAAGAGGGCTTAACGGGATCCTATTTTGAGGGCAGAGTGGCATTAAGTATTCAATATTAATCCAGAAGGTCTTGAGGCGAGCGGTTTATGTTAAAAGACTTGAAAATTGGAAAATATTTACCTCAGTTTTTTACTTTAACAAGAATCCCCTGCTTATATATCACAAATCCTTCGTTCTTATGCTGGTTCTTCAAAGTTCATGATAGGCTTATAAAAGTTTTATTTTTTTATTATTATTCTTTATACGCTGTGACCAAAGATAGGCAAAGATAGCCTAGAAACAGGAGCTAGATCTTGTATGGATCTTTAGGTGATTGGCGACTAACTTTCAATTTGAATGTGGTAGCAATCGTAAGCGAGCTATCGAAATTGCGCTAGTACTATTTCATTTATTTTTAAAGGAAACATAGATTGTATTGCTTAAAACTAATCATAAATAATGTCAACCACCAGGAGTATCATTTAAAACCAGACGCTGTCATCGTGACTACCAGAAGATACCACAGCTGTATTTTATTGGTATTCATTAGCTTGTCCTTATAATACGACGGTCTGGAATGAATTAAATAACAAGTTTTCCAATACAATCGCACACCTGGGCCCATTGCCCTACCATCTGTAGCATTCACCCTTCTCGACGACTAATGGTTTCTTAGTAAAACGGATACGGTAGAATTAAATGGAATTAAATCGTACATTTCCTGAGCACACAAATCATATTTAAGTTAATGTCTAATAGTATTCTTACAATAATAGTAAGCTATCTGTGGTCTCGGCTCCTAACGTGTTTATTACGCACTAATTATTTACGTATGTTTATGTTACTTTTACTCACATGTTATTACTTGCTGTATCCCACAGTTTCACCCACATATAATTTAGAATAAATCACTGATTGATGATTTATAATTCTTCAGTATGGACAATATTTTTATCGGCGGCCAGATGGTCTCATCGCGGCATCGCACGGGTCATTCACGCCACTACTACCATAGTTATAGAGCCGAGCCGAATGTTGAATTATTTTAATTTTGTATTATCTCTCAAACTATGCATCTAAATAACATGCTGTAAAAGACGAATAAACTTTATTAAATTGTCTTTATAATAAAGTAACTGTAGAGAGAAATCTCAAAAAAAATTATCTGTGCCCACCTCTCTTAACTACAGATTGTAATAACGTCCAAACACATAACTGCGTGGTTATGAACATGACAGAAATATTTTGAAATTTTCCAACAAAACAAAAGTTACGGCGCATTTCCACACACGGTTCGCGAGTTCTCTCTCACCTACTAATTATAAACTAATTAATACTTACTCTCGAACGAGCTCGGAATGCGGGCAAACCGGAAAATTAAGGACTTTTAACTTTATTTCCAGTTTAATGAACCGATTACTGTATATACGGGCTAAAGAAAGTTTGTTTTGGAGTTGTGTGATTGCAAGAGAAGTTTTTAAAACTGTTCTAACAAAAAGGTTTAACTAATTATTTTTTTCCGCTTTATTAATTTAGTGTGTGGCCTCAATCTCAACTGTCATGTGCAACTGTCGGAATCCACATAAAAATGCTCGATGGCAGTTTTCCAATTTGATGGTAGTGAGAAACCAGGCGAGCATTAGAAAATACTCAACCACCGTACTAAGTTTTCATGTCGATATTTTCATAAAGTAATAATACTAAAACTAATGAGTCATTTTAATATATTGTACAGTGGAACCACAAAGTAGTACAAGTGTAAAATAGATACAATTTATTTTTTAACAATGTTTAATTTCTGTCCAAAATGTGCAAATAATACACTTTATTAGACGACACCGTACTTAAAATATTATATTATCAAACATAACACAATTAAAATTTCTCTTCAAACAAAACTTTACAATAGCTAGGCACAGATTTAAGAAAAAGGCAGATGGAGCCAGTTAGAACAAGAAAATGTCTCATGGTAGTATTAAATTGTGTCAATTTTGAAAGAATATGTCATGCACTTTCAGCATCCCTTGTGCTTTAGTAATAATTGTAAATTATTATTTATTATAAATATTATAATTTTTTTTCTTTTTATAATTACATTGTAAAAATTATTTGCAAAAAAAAGGAATACGGAGTTTCATTTAATTGGTAACAAAGCATATTTTGATATTATTTCGCGTGTTATTTTGTTATTGAAAATAAAGCCACAAAAATGATGCTAGGTTACCGTAAAACATTTTCCTGGAATTTATAGTAAAATATAATATGCAGATAGCGTTGAAAGATCATTTTAATTACAACCGGATCACCACGAAAGCCAAAGGAGGTAAAATTTGTTACGTAGTAGTTTGTATCATAAAGATCTGCAAGCACTGAAAGAGACAGCAAGCACGATATGGGTTCAAAGTAAAAATTATAGAGAACCCTAAGCAATCTAGTGTCTCATCCAAAAATCTAAAAGATTACAGGCAAAAATTTCATACGATTACGATATCGGAACCATTACGGATAGGTAGGTTAAAACAAAAGAACCAAAAAATATTCATTGATAATGAAAAAATGAAGATGGCAGTAATACGTTTAGTTAACAGTTGTTTGATTACGTATGATCGATTAACGACTACACTGTTGGAATGGTAAAAAGCAGTAGAAGTTATTTTAACTGCCCTGGCAACATTATTCACACGATCGCACGTGTCGTTATCTTGTTATGAAGGATACAAAGTTAAATGTGTGTCCCGCATTTGTTGTTATGAAGGCTCATCGGCCTTTTTCTTAAATCCGTGTAGCTAGGAAACAAGCCCGTGATTCCTGATAGGTTGGTTTTAGTGGTTCACTCTGATATAGTTTACAAATCTTAATATTAAAACATAATAAAATAAATATAGAATATTATAAATAACTCAAAATAAAAATAAATATATTATGTATAAGCCTTCGATGCTGAACGATCATTAGTGAGGAATTCCTTATATTCGAGAATATTCTCTCGGCTCACATTCGGGTGCAGAACAAAAATTCCTATCTCTACTAGATTCGTCTCGCGCCATAGATAAATACTTATGTAACCATAATTTTTACATTATTTCACAGAATTATAATAATATGCAATAAAATATAAAAAATCAGTATTATCTCACTATGAAATGTAAAAGAAGTAAATATACAGATTTTTAAATTGTTTCAAATCAAATCATTTTCATCATGAAATTATATTTCATCACATATATTTTAAGTACAAATTAGTTGTGATTAAGATATAAATACAATTGTTTTAAATACACTAACATTTCCTAAATATAAACTAGGTAAAAAAACTTATTTATTTAGTTGTTTTAGCCTTATTATATTTTTTTATAAGTATTGTCTTTTCATTATGTGAATTATAGTGATGTCAGTAAATAATTACTCTCTCAACATGTTCTGAAATAATATGACAATGATATCTTAACAATATTATTTATATTAATAACTAACTGTTCTCCACGGTTTCGCCCGTGTTAATTTTATTCGACATAATTGTTCTTCCCGCAAGTACAAATTATTTTAAATTTAAAAATTTATGGATTAATATTTTTGTAGACCATTGTATTTACGTATCATCAACCATTGCATCAGTGCACGTGGATAAAGTAGCTCCGGAGGGCTTCCGCCTTCGACTTCCTTAATAAAAATCAATATTTAAGGCTACCTGAGAGATGTACTAGCCTAATAACCTAATAACTATTCCACGTGAGTCTGGCTATCATATACAAAAAGAATTTTTTGAATCTGTCTGGTAGTTCCAGAAATTTGTGTGTTTAAACAAACAAACACACAAAAAACTCTTTCGCTTTATTGTGTTATTAGTATATTTGTATATTAGTACAAAGATATGTTGCTCTATTTGACATGTAATATTTTCAAATTTTCTGA
Source organism: Saturnia japonica (assembly GCA_033032175.1). Lineage (NCBI taxonomy): Eukaryota > Metazoa > Arthropoda > Insecta > Lepidoptera > Saturniidae > Saturnia > Saturnia japonica. The sequence continues at coordinate 774,138 of CM065308.1, read as the reverse complement.
TAGGTGTCTATTATAAACATTTATATTAGCCTATATTATAAACATAATGTTATACTATACTAGTTTAGCTTATTACTGGTCACGAATATGATGTCAATTTCTTTTTGTTTGTCTGTTTGTAACGTCTGGATTTAATTGAAAAATGACTTAACCCATTCTTATGACATTTTTTATACGGAAAGCTTATGCCAATCCAGTGAAATAAAATAAAACTACAAGACGAAAATAACTAATGCGTGTGAGTGTATGTGTATAAAAAAACGAACACAGGGTTTTTTATAGCATAGTAAAAAATAAAAGTTACTATAACGCAATTTACATTACTATCATTGATGCCTAAACTCATTATGTCGCACTTCCGTTACATAATGCACATGCAGCTTTCAATTTTAACCTCTAATAAAAAAGATAACTTTTAATCAAATAATACACGTAGTTTCTCTCAACTTTCACTATTTCAATGTAAAAAAAATCGCCAGGATCAGTAAGTACTGACTTAAGTTGTATCCAGTTAGAATTTCAGCTGGAGTATAAAGTATTGAGTATTAATAGTAATTAGACACATCTTGCAACAATATACTATATCAGTGTTTATCTGCTAGAGCAGGCCGCGCCCTCGCCCGATCCCGCGCACACGCCCGCGCCCGCGCCCGCGGCGACACTCCCCTGATTACGGAACCTTCTTCACCTCAGAGCCGTTCGACCCTCTTTAAATATAATTCTATATCTACACTTACTTCTGCACCAATGACTGTACCAACTTACCAAAATATCTTATGATATACTAGCTGACCCGCGCAACTTCGTCTGCGTCATATAAGAGAGAGAGAAAAAGGGTTAGAGAGAGTTGGTCGTATGCACTGTATTATAGGTGAAGCCCGCTTCCCACATCATTCCGCATAATAAAAATGCGCGCGCGGTCGGTGATCATTATTTTGCTGCGGAGTTATTTTAAAACTGTGATATCTCCTAAGATATTAATTTAAATTAATTACTGTAAAGGGCAATTTTGTACAAAATTAAATACTTGTGATGAATAACGTATTTATTTCGATAAGTATTAATACCATGTTTATAAAAACACCTTCGCACATATTGCATTATTTTAGAACAAATTTTATTACCATAAAAAAGGATATATTGAGTAAACCTTAAAATATATATGTATGCTATCGCGGATTTTTTTATATAACTTTATAAGAGAAACAACTCCGTCACACACGATTGTTACGTAGCTTTCATCATTTACGCAGCGCACGCAGTGGAAGCTCTCCAAAGGAATAAATTTACTCCGTTTTTGCAACATTTTTCATTGATGCTCCGCTCCTATTGGTCGTAGTGTGATGTTATATAGCCTTCCTCGATAAATGAGCTATCCAACTCTAAGATATATTTTCCATTCCGACCAGTAGTTCCTAAGATTAGCGTGTTAAACCAAACAAACAAACAAACTCTTCAGCTGTATAATATTAGTATAGATTTCATTGAAAAAGCTTCTTGACATAAAACCACTCACTTATTATTTTTCCTTTCTTCAGCTCTTGGACGTAATATATTGTTACGATCTGTATTAAAATGCGCTATTACAAGCATTGAGTATAAATTCGTAAGTAAGTTAAGTAGCGACGGTAACGCGGAACATGCACACATTAAAAATTATCGGTCCGGTTACGCAAACAACAAATAATTTCTACAATAATAAGACAATTTTTAACAAAAAAGAAAACTAACTTCAATGATTTTGAAGATTTCCTTGATGTATCTTCGAAGTTGACGGTCCAATGCCAATAAATTAAATTGGAACCACCATTGAGGTACTTCCTATCCAACAAAAAAAGAATATTTTAATTCGGTTCAATAAACAAAGAAGTTATGGCTGGACAACCATAAAAAAACATTCGAAGTCGAACCCCCGACTTTTTTTTAAGTCAGTTAAAATATATCGTGACTAGAAATTTCTACCTTTCGTCTTTGTCTAATCTTTACAACTCATCAAGACTTAATATGTAACTAACTTCAATGAGAAAAAAATAGATCCATAGTTGAGTCGACGTATCAAGACGTGATATTTTTTTTGTTCAACGAACACTTCACGCCTTTCGTGTAGACCCATGAACATGTATTTTCTGACATTTGATTGCTTATTCAAGTAGTAAATTCATAAATCCAAACATTATATTGTATGATTTGTTTTATATAAATATTTTTCGCTTATTTATATCAAATGCTTTGACATCGGCTAAAGCTCACTCTTGATTCTCTGAAATAAAATAATATAGCAATCACTTATCATTCTTTATTTTTAAATGAATAATATTATCCATATAGTATTATTTACTTTATTACTTTTTGTTATTTCATAAGCTAAAATAGATTCCTTCGAATCGATCGACGTGAGTTCGAATCCCTGCAAACAGCCTGAGCGTCCGGTGAAGGAAATCATCATAATGAAAACATGAGAAATAGACATATTCTCTACGTGAATTTTTTGTATGAACTCTTTAATGTAAATAAAATAAATAAATATGGGAACACATATCTGATTATCTATATATTAATACGTGTAACAAAAGCTTTCGATACCTTTTTAAAGTATATATGGAAATGGAGTGCCAAAAGCTAAATTTTATCTATAACTAGCTGACCCGCGCAACTTCGTCTGCTCCTATTGGTCGTAGCGTGATGTCATATAGCCTATGGGCTTAATTATACCCTAGAGAACACGTGTACAAAATTTCAGGATGATCGGTCGAATAGTTTACGCGTGAAAGCGTAACAAACTCACTTTCACATTTAATAATATTAGTTAGGATATCTGCTATGAATATATTAAATACAAATAATTAATACTCCGCATCCTAACCCGACCAGTGCGATTGAACTTAGACCCCTCAAAATATTGACATTGTCACTCAACGAAAAGTGACAGCACGTGATGTAGATAATACTCATTGTTTAGATTCATGAATACTCCTAATGTTAAACGGAAGATAGTCTATGATCAAAAATTCGCTGGTCGGATTTTGACCTTAGGGCGATCGCTAGTATCTATATTTATATGGTACATTACTTTGATACATCTCTTATGGTTAACTTAGTGTAAGCCATTTGAGCACCCGAATTGATTCTCCATGACCACCTTTTTTTGTGTGCGCGGAACCCTATTTCTTTTTTTAAAATAAAAGTAGCATAAGTTTCTCCTTCTAACATCAGCTATCTGCCAGTGACAGTCCCGTCAAAATCGGTCTAACCGTTTCGGTACTCGAAACAAACAGATAGACAGACAGACAGAATTTTTTTTTTAATTGTAAGTTATACTTTTTAGTACATATTTTCATATGTATTTAGAAAAAAACTGTTGTTGTAACATTACGAACAGACACTTCAATTTTATTTATTTGTATAGATATACTTGCAGTGCACACATGAATACACATACAATTATTACCATGTAATATCGATACGTGTCTATATCCCGTGGAAATTATTCCATCCTCTGAAACGTCATTCACTGCAACAATTCATTCAACGGATCCATCGGCGGATGCGAAACAATTCAATTTTGTAGATTGGGCGTCGCGACGTCCACAAACAATTGTCACAGTTGACGATTTATTCATAAAATTTATTCCGCTCTCCATAATAATTCTGTTTGTGTTTTGATCATAAAATGTCAACTTCCTGCATTATTCATTTATTTTATCTACATAACACAATTCTGAACATTGAGTGACAGACAACGGACAAATTAAATCGCTGGGTCTCGAATCATAAAATTTTGCATGCGAATTACTTAAATGAGGTAGCTGAGCATTAACATAAGGAGGTTAAATGAAGGTTAAAAATGGATGATTCTTAAGATATATTCAATCAGAAATTCCATAGTTAACTCGGCTAGTGAGCAATTATTTTAAAAAAAATGTAGCTTCTTTTGGCAACAGTGTATGTTTAAAAGAATATTTCACTTTATTACAATTCATCCATTAATACAACACAGCTACGTTTCTATAAACAGATTATAATAGTAATTGATAGACATTCTTAAAGCGGTAAAAGTCAACTGGTAAAAAATGGTATCTTGGGTGTCATTATAAACAATAAGTTATACCCAAAACAGCACAATAGATAGAGCGGTACTTGTGCAAAGTGCGGAAATAAAATAAACAAAATAGAAACGCGATGTCTACGCTCCATATGTGAAGTTACATTAGCAAATCACATTAGGAATGAAAAGATACATAGAATGGTCGGTGTGGAAGAGATTGTCATTCACATAATATTTAATGGTTTTATTTGGTAACGTTGGAACGAATATAAAAAAAATGAAAAATGCCATATTATACGCATATTTGTGGAAGCAGAAGCCAGGGTTGACTCAAAAAGCTTATGCGGATCAAACAGAGAAAGTATTAACCTTAGTGACAGTAAGAAGTTTATAGAACTGACAAGGATTCATGAATAGCTTAACAGGCCTATAGCAAGCGAAATAAATGTATAAGGATATACAAAATTGATGTAACATCATTTTTGACTAACCCAGAAAAGACATAACATGCTGGTAAATTGATAGACAGTATTAAAAATATCAGAATAATTCAAAAAGACCATAAAGCTAATTTTATGCAGCAAAAAAGAACACGAAAAATATGAATCATCGTAATGATCAAACATAACGCCATCGTTCCTTGAGATTAGAAACGACCCGCAAGAACTGGGGGACATTGAAACACCGAAATTGCGCCATTTGGATTTTTAAACAGCGTTTTGTGTTTATATAGAGGACATTTGGATGGAGGCTTACGATTAAAATTTTGTCGGTGAAACCACTCGTAAAGCGGTAGCTTCAGTTTATTGCGAATGATATTATGTAGATTACTTTAACTTGTCTTAAATTTGAATATACAAAACATAAATTCATAATTAACAATTCTTTATCCAAATTGGGTTCCCATTGCAGTTTTGTCATATTAATAAAAACCGTAGATTTTCTATTTTTTTTATAATTGTATCATTACTCTTTACATAAAAATATATTACAACAGCGAACAGATATCCACATTAGAGTTTCCATGTCATTTGTGTTCTATTAAAAATTATTCAATGGAAGATGTAACCATTGAAATCATAAATGGAATAGGAAATAACATCAATTAAAAACTGAAATACGGAAAACGTTAACATCGGCTTCAAATAAAGCGCGGGCTCTTAATTACGGAGAAAATCAAATTTCACTCGAGTTTTAATTTAGAAAGAAAATACCCACTCCTCGAGGGCGTGTTCCTTAAGAAATGACTACTTAATAAAGACTTGGACCTCGAAAGGAATTTATCTCGAACACAATGCCCCATTGTTCATCTAAATAAGCGGCATCTGTAACACCTTTTAGCTATTGAAAATATGTAAGGATAATTATGAAGTGTCTAAATAATGATCTGTTCTTAATTAACACAAGTTTTCAGTGGTTTCTCATCTATAAATGCACAGCAACCTGTGATCAGATATCAAACCATAAATAGGACTGTACTATGGACATGTTCCATGACTGACAGGTTTCTTCTCGTGTAGACTAAATCAGAAGTCAGAACACCTTCCGTATCAGTGTTATTTGCTAACTAAACTCTGAATAGAGCAGAACGAGAGCCGTTAGTTTAAGACAAAATACTGTAATAATGACGTTTTCACAGTCAAGTCATCCATGAGTTCTATTATCGTTCAAATCCCCGTTGGTTTAAGCATGAGGGAAGGTATTAAAAATTCAATAAAATTGCGGATAAACATGTCTTACATAATATACCCGGGGGACGAAGCATCGTGGAACGGAGCAAGTTAATACGGATAAAATATAACTCGGTAACTCTACGTGTTGCAGCTAACAGCTTCAGGTTTTCGATATACACTTTATATACTGTTTATTTTATCGAAGAATATTATACTTCGTAGAAGGGATATTACTCTGTCCTGTATACTGAATTTATTTGATTATCTACGTATGTATAAATAACTGTATTTATCTTGCTATCATTATACCAAGAACCTACGAGAATAGGAAAACATCATCATCATGTTTCTATCCTTAACACTTTCCGAACCTTCACATTCGTTAATACCTTCGTTCGCTTCAGGTTTCAGGTACTTTTACAAATAAAGTGATAGACAACAATGGTTTGCATCACAGTTAACTGCTTAAGTGTAGTAATGAGAAGTCTACTTTTAATTATTATTTTTTTATTTATTTCACTAAATAATTTATTTACTTACAACCTTGTGTAAAATCCTATTAAACCTCTGGAGTTTGCTTTAGCATGCCATGGCCTGAGATTTTTCTAATTTTCAGTTAATAATTCATTAATTAATAGTTTGTTAGTTAATTGTTTTGGCATAGTGATGTTTAAGTTTGTATATAATGTTTTTACTATTTATTAAATCTCTAACGTCCAGTTGTATTTTATTTATAGTGTTAGGTATTGTGAAAGATATTGTACGCCTGCCGTAGAAGTTATTTTTACAATGTATGAATACTCTTCTTTCTAAATCCAGAAGTTACAATGAAAGATTACAAGAAATATTTCACTCACAGTTACTTCAGGAATAATTACACCACAAAAGAGTAAAAACTTGATATAAATCTGCGCAATATACGTATAATTACAATTAAAGATGAAGGGTATGAGAAACTCTCCGAGTACATTATACATAGATTGGTCACTCGTGCTAGACTGGATCCCTGTTGTATATCGAAACCAGCTCGACAGAACCTTCCCTCTCGGTGAACACCGGATGTCTTTTATTTTAAATATCATCATGTTAAATTATGTATTTTTTCGAATCAGTATAAAAAAGCTCAGCTGATAAATGCGAATATCGCTTCTGCAATTTGTTTTATGTACATCAACGCAGATAATCCATTATTGTACACACACGATAGGATCCGAGAGGTGTTAATACTAAGCTCCAAGTAAGACGAACTGCTTTAACTTAAGCTATACTCGTTAAGTATTACTCGACTACTTCGTCGTTAAACTTATTCAGGATGCGGTTAAACTTGCCTGCAATAGTTCAACCAGTGACTCTCATAATCCTCTTGAAGTAAGAAAAGTTACCTTTTTAGCTTCAATATACTACAAACTATATTTCTACTCCTTTATATTGGAACCTGATACTCCATTGGTAAATATTTTGAATTAATAATTTACTTACTTCCACTTAAATTATATCAAAAGTAATACGTTAATAGTGTCATAATGCCACTGTCTTAGATCACCTGAAAATGCTGATTCCGTGGCAGTTACTTCCCAGTGATCAAACAGAAAGCCATCCTGTTCGTCCATATCCCTGAGATATCTCGTTCCACTGTGTCAGTGTCATAGGGAGAGATGAGTTACAACTTTTATAAATTAATTACCTATTAGTATTTGGCTAAAGATTTTTAACTTAAGGATGGTAGAAGTCCTACCACTATGCTATGGTTTCATCACGAAATTTTTATTCACCGAAACTCATACTCATTGCAAGGATTTGAACTCATATCGATCAACGCGAAGTCCGTACGAGCTTATCAAGGGGCCATCATTGCTTGCCCTTAACTAAAAATATCTTTTATTGCGGTTATTTATTTTTTTATTCGTAGCGCTTAGTCAGGAATCAATTTAGAAGTTATGATATTGTACAGTAATATTTCCTCCTATGGTGTCAGGTCTTTTAAAAGTTCCGGAAAAAAGGTATTAGGACGGTGACTACCGATAGAAGGATGGTCTGTCCGTCTGTCTCATTTTATTGTTTACCTTCAAGCAGAGAAGTTAATGTGCAAAGTTAAAATACATCACAGATTCCAGCAGCAGTATTATATACGAATATATCTCCTAACACAATGCTCTCTACAACTGTTCCCAAGGGAATATTCGTTTTAAATATAACTAATCTCATGCAAAACTTACTGCTTTCCACCAAACGGAATTTTTTGCGTCCATTGTATGGCTACTATTAATAAATAAAATTGTAAAAAGATATAGACACCAGTTTATACGCTTTTAGTAATTAAGACCACTCAGCGTTTTCAGAACTAATGGAGTTCTGACGACGATGCATTGATGGTGTAACCGTTTTAATATTATTTTCATTAAATTTCGTGTAGTCTATAAATATTGGTGCAATTATTCCAAGAGTTGAATATACCTATTATAGTGATGAAGAATATTGCACCACTCCTGACACTCCTTAAATAAATAAAAGCCGTTGAGATTTAGGATTTGAAGATTCTATAGTAATATGACTTGTATTATGTTATCAATTGTTAATATTTTGAGGTATATTGGAGGTTTGATCAATAACCAGATAAGCAATACAAAAAGAACAATCATAATGAAAATATTTGTCCAATGTCATCGAAATGTTAAGTTTAACCAAATATACGACGTATAAAATGAAGTCGTCTCTGTAGTAATATAATACAAGTCACTTTTAATCCTGGTACCACAAAATTACTTTGAATCTAATAGGTAGAAAGCAATCAAAATAGTAACCAAGTCACGATATCTAGATAAGATTAATAATCGTGATTAAAACCAACTCAAATAGGGAAATCTTTGTTCCATTGTAAGTACACATTCGGTATCATGGAAAGGAGAGAACAACGAAGGATTTTACTGATTATCTTCAACATTAACATAAAAGCGAGAACAACTTAGACGATGTTGATTTATCTGGCAGAATAACTCATCGCGGCAGCCATTTGGCTTGGGACGCAATATAAATGCAGTCCATTACAAATGTAACTAGATTGTTTAAAGTCCCCGGGATAGAGACTGTATACATTTTATTCCCGTTGAATGTTATTTTAATGTTGTCACAAGAGAAATCAACTGACTAATAATTCTGCAACTATTATTTTATTAACATGCCATAGAAAAAATTAAATACCTTATCAAATATGCTCCCTACTTCTATCATAGTGGCATCACATTGCAAAATGATTACATGAGAATAAAATAACCTGATGGTATTGTGTATATTATACCATGAAAATTTTTATATCAAATTTTTACCAAGCATACATATCTATCATCATCTTCTTACCCATATCCTACTTACTTGTTCTCTTTTTCCATTCAATTCTATCAAATGTTATCTCAGTATTCACACCTTTTATACGTATATCATTCTTCACATAATCCATCCATACCTTCTTCGGTCTCCCACTACTCCTATATCCAGCCACCTTCATACTTAATATTCGTTTAGTTATAGAACTTGCATCCCTCCTCATGATATGCCCGTACCATGATAGCCTATAACCCCTCAACTTCTCTGTGATTGGTGCTATTTTAAGACTTCCTCTAATAAAATAATTCCTGATCTTATTCATTCTAGTTAAGTTCATAAGAGCATAAACCACAACAGCACTATAAACCAAGCATACATATCTATATCGAACTTTTTTTCATTTTAAAAACCCGACATGGTAGAATTTTTAAATAATATCAATTTCATGTTTCATTATAAAATAAATTAACGCAGCGATACCAATGAACCGTCTCGTTATTATTTTACTCGTGTTAAGCGTAATCGTATCAGCCCTCCAAATCCAGCAGAAACTTATACGGGTATTTTTTGATTAAAACTTATAAATGGATATATTCATATATTTCAATAAAAATGTATCGATCCATGTAGCACATAAACACCAGTTAATATTTAATGCTAATTAGTATAGATGCAAATAATTGTATGCTGAATGGCGATATCAAATCTACTGTAACGTTTCAACGTATTAAAACTAGAGTCCCGTGACTGCAGTTATCTGGAACGAGCCACAGTTATCTAAAATCGGAACGACTGAGCTTTAACATCTGTGATTCCCGTTGGGGACACTCTATAAAGGCGATTCCCGCCGGGGCCACTTTATAAATGCACGTTCCATTGCACGATGCACTGCGATCACTCGCAAGCAACTTGATTCATGACCGCTGGGGAATAAATTATACAAATTTATTTTTTCATTCGTGATAATGATAATCGTTTTTAATTTTAATTTATTTAGTAACAACCATCGACTCATGGTGAACGGAAACATTGTGAGGAAACCTAAACACTTAAGAAACATTCTTGTAGTAACATTTATACATATAAAATGCTTTGTCCTGAATGACCGACAGATCAATGCACAGCCTAAACCGCTGATCGTAGAGACCTGAAACTTGGAGATTGTGTTTTTTGTAGGACGTAGGCATCCAATTAACAGGATTTTCCGAAATTCTAACCCTAAAGAGAAAAAAGGAGCAAAGTTATATGGGACAACGTGATTCCTTGGTCCAATCTACTTCTAATTTTGCATAAACCTTTTATAACAGAATTGATGCAAGACGTGTTTCATATTTTATTGAAATTCATCCCTTAACGGGGTTAAAAAGGGTAGAAAGTTATTTTGGCGGTGATTTGCTTCGAAGTTGATATCAATACTCAATCAATCATTTTATTTTGACACATGTTTGAAAACTCAATCCGATTTTATTCAAAGAAGGTTGAATTCACTTAAAAAGTAAATAGTCTTTAACATTGGAACTACTATATTACTATATACTATATTAGTACCTCATTTGAAGGTTTCTTAGCTTAAAGAGGCTATTCACTTGTAAAACACGGCCAATAAATGATAATAAATATAAAGGGATGTAGAGTTCGAAATTTGAAATGGTAAGGACTAAAACATTTTGGTTATAAATTATACGAATCATTGGATTCATACTTACTAATATTATAAATGCGAAAATAACTCTGTACATCTGTCTGTCTGTTACGTTTTCACGCATTAACCGCTAAACCAATTTTGATGAATTTTGGTATAGAGATAGACTGGACCTTGGGCAAGGACATAGGGTACTTTTTGTAGCGAAAATAAAACTTTAAGGGTAGAAAATAGGGGATGAAAATTTCTATGAACAAAATATGGGAACACCAAATGCGCATGCTCGATTATGGTTAAATGACATCGGCTGCCATTCCAACCAGTTTGTTGATTCTCAATCTGATTTGTTAATATATTGACATTGTTATACTTAATAAGAAATGTATAATAGTATTTCTAATAATTACCTATTAAATGGTATTCCAGTATTCTTTTTAAGATTGGCTGAAGTGTATATAAACTGTTTAACTACGCAGTAAGGCATAATTACTGTTTTATTTTATGATAGGAACTTGACGTGCGCTGTCAATTGCGACTCCGCTAGGAATAATAGAGTTCTGTGCTCGCGGGAGTTTATATATTCTGAGCGATATATGTACTGTAAATTATCTGGATTACACAGTTTTGCTACAAGTGAATTATTTCATTGTGTTATTCCACATGTGGTGAAAATAAAACTTGGATGAAAGTTTGTATGAAGAACCCATTCATATTTATGTTTTTGGTAAGAAATTAATAAAAAGGGTTTCAAGTTTTCAAAAATCCTTCCCGTAGGTCAGTACAATAAGGTATGATTTTAATTATTTTTGAAGTGTTGTTGGTCCGGTTAATGTACTGGATTAATATTGACATATAATGTCAATACCATACAAACAGTAATAATCCCATCAGTGATTTTCTTTTGTTTTATATAAATATAGCTATCTATATTAATAAATCTGTAGTCCTGTCTGTACTTTTAATATTTTTCCAAAATTTCCCGATACGCATATTATAAATGAACGATACTGATCACGAATATGCCATTAAATTTTTTTGTCCATCAGTCTGTCTGTTTGTATGTCCGGATTTAAATCAAAAACGGCTTGATCGATTGTTATGAAATTTTGTACACGGGATGCTTATATCATCGGTCAGTTGATGGGGTATAAGAAATTTCAATACCTATTACTTTTAAATAATGTAAAAAGAAAACAAAAAATATATATTTTCGTTAATTGAATTATGTACACGGGAAGTATAAGTCATTCCATGAATGATAAGTAATGAGAATTTTCAATAACATTTTTTGGAAAGTTTAAAAAAAAGAAATTTCATTTATCAATCGAAATTTTCTACACGGGAAGTCTAACTGTTAACACAATTAATGGGCTATAAGAATTGTCAATATTACTTCTAGAATTTAAAAAAAAAGTTTAATTTTCATCAATTCTCATCCGATTCTGATCAAATTTTGTAGACGTGAAACATACAACATCATACCTACTATAATTGAGAGGCTATTAGAATTAATAATGCATTAGAATAATAGTTTTCAACCGATTTTGATAAAAATTATACACGGGAAATACATGCCACTCCTCGATTGATACAGTATATCTATTGTCAACAATATGAGTAAAAATAAAGAGATTTAAATAACTATTGCGTAGTAACAAACACGTGTGGAGCCGCGGGCACACCGCTAGTCACCAAATAAAAAACAAAAATAACTAATATGTTCCTCGATGTTTGAAATACGTCCAATACGTAGGATGCTGTAGCTATGAAATCCGCACTATCAAATGTGCAACAGGACTTTATCTAGTAGTGGATACTTTACAGATTTGAATTTTTCTTTCCCATATTGATAATGAATCAGAAGAAATCGTTAGTGATCAGCATATTCAAGACTCAAAAAACGAACCCGCTATTAATTAAACTAAATCATCTAAACACTGGCACCATAATCATCCAATTTTAATATTCAGTAAACCTCAATCACTTAGTATTATTTAATTAACAGATTTTCAGTTCAACGATGGAATGTCGCTTCCGTGATTAAATCCCTTTGACAAATTATCGCAAACCAACGAGATAGGCAGAGTAATTCATAATTCCAAGCGCAAAAAACAAGGCGTTCATTGGCGCTCGCAAGCCGGTCAACTGATAAAATTTTAGTGATGCTCCTTTACGTACTCTAGACAATTTATATAATATATTCATTGAGCAATGACATATAGGTTTTTCCTGTGTATGAAATTTCATAGAAATCAGTTAAGAATTAATAAAGTTAATTAAAACATTTTCTTTGAACCCCAGTTTATAGTTTTTTGTTTAAATATAGTTTGGATATTGTACACAAGTGAAGTTAATTTTAAGTCAAAAACCCGAAGCATAAATTAATAAAAATTATCTAAAAAACTTTACTAAAACTTTACTGGGTCATGTTGATTATTCTTAAACAAATGTTACAACTTGAAATATGAATGCAGTCCCAGTATCTACCTTTTGTATGTTGCAGTCTGGCAACATTATCTACAATTGTCATTCTCATTTGCATTGTCATTACTTAATAGTTTCTTGTTTCTTTTTACTTGTCGTGTAATATATATGTCATTATATGTCAATACAGCTTACTTAATCACATCGTTCTTAATAATCAATAGTTTGTTATTACAACTTACAACATTGAAGAATATAATTTCAAGTTAAATTCCAATTATTACTTTCATGCGAACAAATTCTGACACTGGTAAATATACTTACATTGCTCCAACTGAATACTGAAAAAATTCTGTTACGTGCCTAAATTATAAAATAATAGGGCACGTTTATCTGGTTTTTATTTTAATTCGTATAAGTACTTATGTTGTTTGGCATTAAACTAGGTGGTGCGACTTGAACGTGAAGTCTTTGACCAGTGATATTTACATTTGTTTTTGGACCCTGGAAACTTGCAATTGGGAGAAGCCCATAGGGAAAGGTTCGGTATGGAACTTACCGCGGCCTTTGGTCTGCGTCGCGTCGCCTCGATCCCTTTAATTATGTTGTCATAACCAACTGTTGTTTTTAAAAGTTCCACAGAATACAATGACTTATTTGCACATGGGGTGCTAATAATAATCCTTATGAGTAATATAGATGAGACTTAAAGTATATCTTTTTTCCAGAGCACAGCAAGCCGCTCGCGAATACGTATTATTTTATTATATTTTGTTCGCGATCACTAGCACCACCACACGCGGCACAAAGTTTTGAAATGTCTTATTAAAAAACATAAATGGCGTTATCTTTTTCTTCTTCCGTTGGCCGAGATCAGAGTAAGGAAATATTACAAATGTTAACACTAGGAAAATTTGTTTTAACATACCACATAGTCTTCCTGGATAGTTTTAATAAAGGAGCAAGATGACTCTTGAAAGATTTAGTTATGTTTGAAGATTACAAGAATAATTAGAGTTGTACATGAACAGAGTTGCCATTGAATAAAAAGAAGAAAAATAGCAATTTCAATGATATTGTAACACAAATAAACAACCCTGTATTAGCATTAAATTGAAAATGTCGCAACACTATGAACAGAGCGACGTGGCAAAAACGGGGCACGGCTATCTCCGGTTGGGGCGATGTTTTGCTGGCTCGGCTACTTAGCGCATTGTACCGGCCGACGGATGGGAAACCGAGATAAGCGACACGTAAGAAAAAAACACCTTTTTGTTATACCCCCTCCCACTCCTACTGTGGTGTCGCGGATCTACGTAATGACCAGCTGTAAGTCTGAAATAACTTTGGTAAATTTATATTTTTAGTTAATGCAAATATATTTCTCCACGTCGCAGCGTCGTGTTAAGTGAAGTATATAAATAAGTATAAGGACAATGGTGGCCGTCGAGAAAAAAGGTTCTATTGATCGTCGGTGCATTGCAGCGAGTTTACAAAAACGTAACACGAGAAAATCCACAAGTTGTCGCGAAAACGCACGCGCAATCTAACACATTAAAATTTTCACTTATATATATTATATATTTGCTGGACGGTAAGCTTTATACTACCCAAAAACAACGGTCACCACCGAGAAAGCAGCAACATTGCTGGTCATCGCTGTCATGCAATCCTACATGTCTCTCGGCAACTGGATATGCACTGGCTGATCCCGAAACGCGACAAACCAAGAGTCATTGTAAAGGGGTACACCTGTTGTATGGTAGTCGCCGTTCAGTCTAACATAATTATCATGTCCTATCATCCATTAGATCCTACGTGTACTTACTACAAGCATTCCTCATTAAATTATCCTCCTTCATATATCCATCCTCAATATTCCCTCATTAAATAAGATGCACATGTGAAAACGGACTTGGCTTTATTTATCTCTAATATTCGACATCCAATCTTTGATATTTCTAATATATCTATTATTCCAAAAGACTATATTTTGTTTTGCCGTGTAGGACGTTATAAGACAATAAGTTTGTTAACGGTCAATGACCACCGTTATTTATAGATCACCTACCCTCAACCTCGCGTCATTAAGCTGATTCAATTTCAAAAACGGGTGCATGAAAACCCTCTGCGAGTACGCCCGGTCCACCTGGGTACGTACCCTCAGCTACTACTGATTCTAACTTCACCGTGTGGCGAATCTTTTCACCACGGCACGGTATATTTTTTATTTAAAAAATAAATTTAAAAGCTTCAGTAAAATTATTCCGCTAATTAATTTTTTAACTTCAAAACTACTACTAATGACTACTTGAAAATTGTTGTGGATATAAAATTTCAATATTTTATTTACAAACTCATTCTTGGGTCTGGGAAGACGCGGCGGCGGCTAGTTAGTTTCAACTGTTGTTGATTCTTACACTGTTCTCAGAATTACGTTTTCCAACTAGTTTGTAACTGCTATTTCTTTTATGTGAAAATGGTTTTATAGTAACACCGAGAAATATGTGTTTATCAACTTCGCCAAAATTCGCCAAATATATTTTTATGGTTTGATA
Source organism: Saturnia japonica (assembly GCA_033032175.1). Classification (NCBI taxonomy): domain Eukaryota; kingdom Metazoa; phylum Arthropoda; class Insecta; order Lepidoptera; family Saturniidae; genus Saturnia; species Saturnia japonica. Next base: position 758,475 of record CM065308.1, on the reverse strand, counting down.
TCTCATCGTGTACTATAAGATAATAGATTATTTTATTACTATGTGTATGGTGGTCGCGATCCCTACCAACCGCTTTTAATCTATCCATATTTTTAATATGAAACTTTTAAATACATCCGCCTACATTGGGTCCAACAATCGGTCTGACCCGCCGCACTAGATGTTACAAATCTTAAAAATACCGTTAGTCCAATTTATAAAGAACACATCGATGTGAGTTTGATATAGATAAATGTACAATATAAAATTACTGATAAATCATTACGCTTGCCTATTTCTTGAGACCACTCTGAGTGACCCGAATAGCAAAATATTGCAATTTGGTGGCCACCTGAGGAAGAGCCAAACGCTTGTGCACGATGCTCCTATACACATATATATATATATATATATATATATAAGACACAGAAACACAGAGACAAAGAAATTCGTATGAAGAGGGCATAACGCTTTTTCGTTACATGACGATTTCTACAAATCACCCTATACCGCAAGCCGCGTTGTTGTTTAGGATCTTAAAATATTCCACAGAGGATGAAGCAAGTTATGGAGGCATGCAATAAGAGAGAGTATATTATATCAATGAAAAAGCTGTAAAATTGTTGTATGAAAACCCTTAACTTAACCCTTGAAGGTACTTGAGGTAGCAGAAGGGCGTGTAAATAGCCTTCCTAAGCGGTAAACTAAAAGAGACACTAACTAGACTAGAAATAAATACACATAGGCGAGCGGGCGGGCGAATGATCACATGAAAGTACCAATAAAATGGCAATAAGTTAGAAGAACGTGCACTTACCTGTAGACCTTGCTAGTGACTGCGGCATGCTGTGGTATCTTCGAACAACGTTTTTTATTATTATTTAGCGACATCTTTCGAACATAATTGATGTATTTACGACAGATTTGTAGTAAAAAGTTAAAAGATAACAATTATAAAGTTCTGTGTTAGACTTAAAATAATATTTTTATCACTTTTACCAGATCAGGACATTTCCTCCATATTATAAGATTATTATAAAAGAGTTTAGAGAAAATCTTTAAATATATATGGAGATAAATTATGAGGTTATAAAATATAACAAAGGAAACAAGGTTTTTAGCATAGTAAAGTACGTAGTAACAAATAATATTGTAAATGACCATACTATTTTGGAGGGTTTTATATATAAATCTCAAAATTTGGGGAATTTGTAGCTTAGGTTAGTGATTAACCAATTTCTTCCTTTGGCAACATTTAAAAAATGTCTAGGTACCTGTTTGGATGCGCATAAGCATTTTTTCGTGTAGATTATTATCAGTGATTTGAGCAGTAGTTCGAGGTTTTAAAAACTTTACAGAAAGTGTTTGTGTTATTGGCGTCGAATTGAGTTATCTTTCGTCCGAACTTAAGAACTGTTATTAGTGTTAGGTTAGGTTAGATTTGAGTCAGGACTCCATAAATATGTACGTCTTATGTTTATTTAATACAATAAATATATTACTATTCTCATGAAATAAAATTGTTTTAATTAGAGTACATATCCTATAAATATAAATAAATATTTAACTAATCTACGTTCGTATATGTACACTTATTTCAATTATATCCACGAGATGGAGGCACTCAAAATAAAAGTATATTTTTGACATACCCATCTATTTCCGTATATTCATATTAATCTATGGACTGCGGTGCGGGCGTTGGCGATGATAGCGCGTGGGCGGTGAGGGTGTGACGTAGATCACGTAGCTTCTAAGTACTAAATAATGTGTCACCATCTAGGCAGCTAGCGGTAAGGCGGTATCGACCGAGAGTTAGAAGCACGCTTTGGAAAACTCGCGGTAATTAGTAACTAACAAACTCCCCAGGTGGCGCAATCCCAATAACTCACTACGCATATTATTACTACTCCCGCGCGCAACCAGTACTTTTGTACGAAAATGTGAGAAAATTATCTGCAGTTAGCCTGAATAGATAATTAGTAGATGATTTTAAATTACTTTTAAGCTATTATGAACATCGACCATTGATGTCTTCCTTCACACAAAGCTCAGGCTTGTATTAAACAAATATAAATCGCTCTGTTCAACATCACTCCACACTTGTTTCCAACATCTGAACCCTAAAAAATATATAACGCCGTCGTCCCGGAATTTCAATTGCAAAGTACTAAGTTTACAACATCGCTGTTCATAAAAACCATTCGCCGAAAATAACGCAGTTCTATTAAAATGCAGTGGGTAAAAAAGTATTAAAAATTATTTGTAGTCTTTGCAATAAAAACAAAATAGCGGTTGGCCATAAGCTATTTAAATCAAACGGTATGATAATATAATGAATAACTCGACTAGGATCAAATACAATGAACTCACGTACCTTGAGCTGCTCTAGCACCTCCTGAGGATCCATCGACGTCAATTGGTGTTTCCACCAAAGATATTTTTTAGTTGTTGTGCACGCGTTAACGGTTATTATGTAGTGCTTTAGTACATGACAAGTAAGTGATGAGTTTTACTATTCCATCATTTAGCTGCGAATATAGGAAGTGGGTCGCATTTTAGAAATCCGTGAATAGTGAAAACGCAAATGAAGGAAGCGCGAATAAGGAGCTTTTACTGTATTTAAAATAATAGTGACAGATTGTGGATGTCCCTTAGTAAAAGCTTCTTCCCTAGAGTAGGGATCTAGCTTACTCGCCGCTATATTGACAATATTGGCATGACAACTGAGACTGTCGATGGATTTAGATCTCTAGGTGGTTGCCGTTATGTTTGGATCGTGCTGTGCTTACCATCTGGGATTGTACCGTCAATACGCCGAGCTATTATAACAACAACAAAATTACGCTAAAGAATTAATAGTTCATCGTTTTCTTATTACATGTTGGTATTAAAGGAACACTGCTCAAATGATCTGGTTTTCTTACAATAAATTCCTTTACTAATCAAAGATAATATTAGTATTTGCCGAACTGAAAACCTGCAGGTATCGGAGAAATATTCAAGTGATCGTAGCTATTGTTCATCACGACTAATCATTCTAGTGAAGGCACTTACTAAAAAATTTTAGATGATTTAGATATTAGCTGAATTGACTCTCGAAAAAATTCGATAACTTAATATACTTTTAAATTGACTCGTGAATTCGATTCACTGTAAGCTATTGCACTGTCAGTTATTCCAGTGTAAACATAATTGGCCATAAAAACTAACCTCAAGCACTCCTGCACATTCTCAGCCTAGAATTTATCTTATTTACGTCTAGATAGATATTTTATTGAACTTTTAAACTTTTAGTGTCTAAAAAGAGCCGTTGTATCGCTAACCGTAGATTTTAGAACTAGGATTTCAGAGTGAGTGTCTTTGTGGTTTCATAATCTTGCAAAGAAAACGCGACGGTGACTTCTACCTAATATTATATATAGTATACTAATACTAGTATATATACAGATTTGTTTCTCGGAAAAGGCTCCAACAATTTGGTTGAAATTTTGTATTTAATTTTACATTTATTTGATACAGACATTTGTGTATTAAATAAGCAAAATCATGATACAGGTGGACATTAAAAATGAGAACATTTCAACGGCTACTTTGTTTCTGGCACCGAACGATCCGCTCGCTTCACTCGCTCGGCTCGTGCGTTATGATCACAGTTTCAACCTAATAAATTCAGTTAGTTTGTAAACTTACAAAAACGTTACCGTTAGATTGCAAATTTCAGTGTCCGTTCACAGTCTACCGACAGATTACTACCTAATAAAATTATTGATGTGAAACATCTAATATAGGCGAGGGGTAAACCTGATTGTTGGCGTGGTGATACAGGCCGTGGCGACGCATCGCCACGCTATATGATGAAATATATGTACTATGAATAATGAAATTATGAATATACAATTATAAAAATAATCACTGCAACCCCACTGACCCCCCAAGGACCCCCCACAGGAAAATTGTTAAGACACCCTTTGGGACCCTCACTGACCCACCTCTGATCCCCCACTGACCCCCAAAGAACCCCCGCAGGAAAATTATCGGGCATCCTTTGGAACCCCCCTTCGATGTTTCACATCTGCCAGGCTTCCCGTGGCGGATTTTTTTTTAATTAACGGCTCGTACAATTATTCTGTGACATATATATTAATTTTTCTCATATTGTTACGTAAAATATATTTAATAAAAGCAGTCGAAAAGGTCCATTTTCATTAAAATATACCATTAGTGGAGTAGGCCGCCAGTAGTATTAGATTACAAAGCACATCTATCTCATGTTTACCGCACGTTCAACTCTCACGGAATTCCGCCATACCGACACCGACGGTATCTCATTCCCTTAATTCGTCTAGCTCCCATCGCTCAAAACGGGGAGTACACTCGTCCAGCCCGTCTACTTTGTCGAGTCTCAGATTTCGCTTAATACTCTGATATTTCGAATCGATTTTAAGCGATGCAATGGAACTTATTTTCTTTCATCTCTATTAAAAATGTATAATTTTCACGTGAATACGTCTTTAAATTAATCAAAGTTGGAAGTGATTCAAAAAACTGTTGAGTAGAAAATTTAGGGATACAGTTTAATATTGCAACTACATATCTATAATCTACCTCCAAAATTAAATTACACCACTCGATAATTAAATGATCAAAGAACTCGTTAGGTAGAGTGAGGATTATGACGCATTGCTCACGAGGGAGACATACGCGCCGCTATTTTGAGGTCGTTTCGCCGCGTCTTGTAATTTCCATTTTGTTTAAATTATGACTCGGAGAAGCTACAACGCTCGTTTTAAGATCTATCAACAGCTCTCAAAAGGTTAATGTTGAATAGTTATTGTGAATAAATATGGCGTTAAAATAAAAAAATAAGAAAACTTAATACAATGTCGACCATTACTCGTCATAAAGCCAAATCAAAAATATAGGAATCGTATACGCTTGGAAAAGACTTTTCAACAACAATCCAATGATGCTCTTATATTTTAAACAGATAACGACTTCAAAGCTATAAATAATATGAAATTAGCGTTTTGTTGAACTAGCCACTTCGATTTCAAATATCTGGCGTTTGATTAGGAATTCAAATTTATTTCATATTTTTGGCTTGTATATTTGTGTTTCGAATTTAGCGATTTATTTGTTTTCGCACCATTTGATTTTACTTTGACCTCTTGCTTTTCAGAAAATGGAAAACTTAAAATATCGGGTTATTTACGGATATGAGTTCCACCGTGGCATTAGCGTTGCAGAAACAGCTCGAAAGATTAATTATGTGTATGGAGAAACTACTGTAAAAGAAACCACTGTAAGGTTTTGATTCCAACGTTTTCGTTCTGAAAATTTTGACCTACGAAACAATCTCCATGGACGGCCCGAGACCCTAGTTAATAATGAAGAATTAAACAATTAATCAAACAACCAAAAAACATTTTTCTTCCACGAACACAAAATACGTGTTTACAAATCAAAATGTTCGGTAAAAGTCAGGTTAATAAAAAAAATTGGTATATGTACCAAACTCCAAATATTAATTATAAATGTACATTCAACTGATATGTTCCATTTGACCTCATTATGTTAGATAATGAGTCGAGTTACCGACGGTACCTACATTGAAATCCGCCCAATGGTATCACATTATCCAAAAAGAGAATAATATTGTTTATGAGACGAAATACTGTGACTTAACGTAGTTTTTTTTTATTATTACAATACTATGACAAATACCTGCGCCATCTATATTCACCGTTGCAAATTGCATTTAAAGTTATACAAAGGTTTGTTTTTTTTTTATTATTATTAAAATTGGCTTTACCGTAGACTTTGCCAGTGTTTTATTACCATGGTATTAAAAATTCGAATTCTTTTTGATATCCTTCATAACAGTTATAAAAGTGGTTACCTTATTATAAATAGCAGTGCTCGTGGCTTCGCACGCGTGCTACAGAAGTATTAGTATTGTTTGTGAAGATTAATGAACAATTTTTTTCGATAAATACCAAGTAACTAAGGAGTAAAACAATAAAATTATCAAAGTCTGTTCAGTAGTTTTTGCGCGGACTACGGCAAACCTCGATCATTTTATTTATATAGAATATAATATGCTATTATTCCAGTTTGCATTAAAATAATTTATTCGTACCAAAAACATAAAAGTAGGAAAATCTCACAGTTCAGGTGTTTTCAATCGCAGTCGTAATCTATAAATAACTGTGTAGTTGTTACCTCTGTGGATGACCACAGAGTTCTCTTGTAGATTTATTCCGTTTGTCTCTTCTTGAATTCGCTTTGATGTCCGATACAGAACTGTTCTATGTCAGCATGTGGATCGCTTTATCTATACAATTAATACAATTGAAGTGTCTGTTTGTAATGTCAAAAAAAAGCTTTTCACTGAATGCATATGTCTGTCTGTTTATTTTAGTGTACTTTTATTTTAGAAAAAGAATTAGGGTTTCCCACAAATAAAAAAAATCTGGTCATGGTGAATCAATTAATTGTAGACATTAACAAGACCTAAAAAGACATTAAAATGGCAGCAAGTGTAAATATCTATCTTCTAAGGAACACATACAATAACAATTTTTGTCTTTAAAATAACCGGGAGCGAGGAAGCAAGATTTGTACGGGGGTCCGGTCGATGCCATTTTGTAGTCCACGTGAACGAAGCTGCGGGCATAGCTAGTATATCCGATTATCCGATAAAAACGTGGGTACGAAATTTCGAGAGTAACCTTGATCGTTTTATGGCATAACGATAATGCATAAGAGAAGATAGCACTGTCAAGATATGATATTTTTAAAAATTATTTGTCTACGATACTCGAAGAGATAAGCTTCAATATGTGCATGCTCCGTGCGACCATGACGCCTTATCTCATTTTATGAATTAATACTCAATCTGCACAGAAAACTCTAGAAATTTCAAGATATTTATTTAATATTTCATAACATTGCATTTTTTTATCAGATTATAACAATAAAATTGTTATTTGGAATTTATTCATAACAATTAAACTAAATTACTTTAAATGTCAAAAAATTATAAATGTCTACATTTATCACAAACGCAACTAAACGCAATAAATGACCAACTAAGTTATTGTCAAAAACTCCAGTTCGGTGATAAATATTACAGGTGGATTTATTACATGAGATCTAATAAGGTGGAAACAATAAGTAATTATAAGTTAGAACGCAACTCATACTCAACAGCAAACCGGCCGACCATTTAATTCCGTAAGTTTTTCTTTACCACTAACGACCTATTAATAACAAGTCCACTCACGTTCCCTTTTATTACATCTCCAATCGCGGGTAATATCGAGTAGGTACCTCCGATATAGCGTGGGTAGTCATCAATTTAATATAGAAGTGTGAAAAGAGGCCATTAACGCCAATCCAGTGAGTGATTCGATTCCGCTTCTGGACCGGAGAGCGACACGCAATTCATTTGCCTTTTCATTTTTATAAAACAAACACTGTGCGTCCTCCTGGCCGTTAATGTGTAAATATAACCTTGAAATTAGGAGTTAGCATTAATTATAATTATATTGGTAGTGGAAAATTAGATTTTTATTACCCTGTAGCGACATCTATCGAGCCACATACGACGCATCCTACATCGCGCTATAGAAATTAACTCTTCAATTGAGTATATATACAAGAACCCGACTACAACCGTTGGGGCACTCATCAAGTGCACCGCCTCACGGAGCACGTTGCATTTAATTTTGCTGAACTTTATAAACCCCGCCGTACACTTGCGGTCTTTTTCGACGTGGCCAAGGCCTTTGATAAGGTCTGGCACGAGGGATTGATTTACAAGTTGTACCGCTTTGAAGTCCCCGATAGGCTAATTAAAATAATTCGCGACTATTTAACAGATCGCACCTTCCGCTATAGAGTGGAAGGTGAATTGTCCACGCCCCGTCCAATACGCTCAGGCGTTCCCCAAGGTTCGATCCTGGCTCCTAGCCTATTTAACCTGTACGTCAGTGACCTACCTCGACTCCCGGAGGTCGAGGTAGGGCTATACGCTGACGATACAGTCTTATATGCCTCAGATAGGAATAGATCCCACCTCAGACACAAAGTCCAACGCTCCGTGACCACTCTCGGGAAGTGGTTTAACGAGTGGCGTATAGCCGTTAATCCCTCGAAGAGCGCCGCGATGCTCTTCGATGCGGATTCGTCACAGATACCGTGGAAGCTTAAACCTGTTAAGCTCTACGATAATCCGATTCCGTATGTAAGAGAGACCAAATATCTAGGGGTAACCCTAGATAGTAGGCTCTCCTTTAGACCCCACATCCGTAAGGTTAGGAACAGGGCCGCGTGGGTCCTGGGCCGGTTGCATCCTCTGTTGTGTTCGGTGAGTAAAATGTCCACGCGACATAAGCTCACCCTCTACAAGACGTGTATTCGACCAATTTTGACATACAGTTGCGCCGTGTTCGCACATATGTCCGAGTCGAGTTTCAAACGGTTACAATCGATACAGAATAGGTTCCTCTATCGTCTCACCGGGCCCCGTGGTATGTTCGAAGCGTAGATCTCCATAGAGATATGGAGCTTCCTTCGATACATGCCTACGTTAAACAGCTCTCCCGTTCGTATTTCGACACCGCGTCGAACCACGCGAATCCGTTAATAAAAACAGCCGCCACTTATGTTCCGGCACCCACGGACATCCGGTGCAAACGCCGGCCGCGCAATATTTTTATTGATCCCGACGATCCATCGAAAATTCGAATAAATATTACACATCCGTCTCTCCAAACAGAGCGTGCCAGCGCCCACGCCCGCGTAACCACCGTTCTCTCCGCAAGGGCGGGCGGTCAATTTCGCTCCAGCACACCCGTCACGTCCACCCTCTCTAGCGGTAACCCAAGCCTAGGTCCGTTCCTCGGTGTGAAACCCTTGGGTCAGGCAACCGCCCGCGCGATACAAGTGACACTGTACGTGCATCACTTACTACCTACATACAACACTACACACGTATGAACATACACACGTGCACACCACACAGGTACATAGGTTCTGTGAGGGACCTTTTTTTTTCTTTTTTACGCTAGTTAGTTAGCGCTAGTTAGTGTAGAAACATCCCGATTACTGAATACACATACGCACGGTTCCTTCCTTCCTCCCAGGAGAAAGGGAACGTGCCTATGTGTATATTTAGTTAGCTCGAATCGTAGGTGTAGGGATTCGAATAGATCGCGACCTATTTGCGAACGCGACGACCGCCCGAGCCGAGGTGGACACTTTGGCACCCTCGTGCGAGTCGTCCACAAAACTTTCGCGGCTGAGTGCCCCTGCGCTCGCCCCCAAGTCCGGTGAAGCTGTAAAAGCCGCAGCGGCTTTAGGGCCCCTAAGGCTAACAGGTGTCATTTCCAAAAAAAAAAAAAAAAAAAAAAAAAAAAAAAAAAAAAAAAAAAAAAAAAAAAAAAAAAAAAAAAAAAAAAAAAAAAAACAACCGTTGGGCAGCTGCCCGCAATAGTTCTTCTAAGGAACACACACAATAACAATTTTTGTCTTTAAAATAACCGGGAGCGAGGAAGCAAGATTTGTACGGGGGTCCGGTCGATGCCATTTTGTAGTCCACGTGAACGAAGCTGCGGGCATAGCTAGTATATCCGATTATCCGATAAAAACGTGGGTACGAAATTTCGAGAGTAACCTTGATCGTTTTATGGCATAACGATAATGCATAAGAGAAGATAGCACTGTCAAGATATGATATTTTTAAAAATTATTTGTCTACGATACTCGAAGAGATAAGCTTCAATATGTGCATGCTCCGTGCGACCATGACGCCTTATCTCATTTTATGAATTAATACTCAATCTGCACAGAAAACTCTAGAAATTTCAAGATATTTATTTAATATTTCATAACATTGCATTTTTTTATCAGATTATAACAATAAAATTGTTATTTGGAATTTATTCATAACAATTAAACTAAATTACTTTAAATGTCAAAAAATTATAAATGTCTACATTTATCACAAACGCAACTAAACGCAATAAATGACCAACTAAGTTATTGTCAAAAACTCCAGTTCGGTGATAAATATTACAGGTGGATTTATTACATGAGATCTAATAAGGTGGAAACAATAAGTAATTATAAGTTAGAACGCAACTCATACTCAACAGCAAACCGGCCGACCATTTAATTCCGTAAGTTTTTCTTTACCACTAACGACCTATTAATAACAAGTCCACTCACGTTCCCTTTTATTACATCTCCAATCGCGGGTAATATCGAGTAGGTACCTCCGATATAGCGTGGGTAGTCATCAATTTAATATAGAAGTGTGAAAAGAGGCCATTAACGCCAATCCAGTGAGTGATTCGATTCCGCTTCTGGACCGGAGAGCGACACGCAATTCATTTGCCTTTTCATTTTTATAAAACAAACACTGTGCGTCCTCCTGGCCGTTAATGTGTAAATATAACCTTGAAATTAGGAGTTAGCATTAATTATAATTATATTGGTAGTGGAAAATTAGATTTTTATTACCCTGTAGCGACATCTATCGAGCCACATACGACGCATCCTACATCGCGCTATAGAAATTAACTCTTCAATTGAGTATATATACAAGAACCCGACTACAACCGTTGGGGCACTCATCAAGTGCACCGCCTCACGGAGCACGTTGCATTTAATTTTGCTGAACTTTATAAACCCCGCCGTACACTTGCGGTCTTTTTCGACGTGGCCAAGGCCTTTGATAAGGTCTGGCACGAGGGATTGATTTACAAGTTGTACCGCTTTGAAGTCCCCGATAGGCTAATTAAAATAATTCGCGACTATTTAACAGATCGCACCTTCCGCTATAGAGTGGAAGGTGAATTGTCCACGCCCCGTCCAATACGCTCAGGCGTTCCCCAAGGTTCGATCCTGGCTCCTAGCCTATTTAACCTGTACGTCAGTGACCTACCTCGACTCCCGGAGGTCGAGGTAGGGCTATACGCTGACGATACAGTCTTATATGCCTCAGATAGGAATAGATCCCACCTCAGACACAAAGTCCAACGCTCCGTGACCACTCTCGGGAAGTGGTTTAACGAGTGGCGTATAGCCGTTAATCCCTCGAAGAGCGCCGCGATGCTCTTCGATGCGGATTCGTCACAGATACCGTGGAAGCTTAAACCTGTTAAGCTCTACGATAATCCGATTCCGTATGTAAGAGAGACCAAATATCTAGGGGTAACCCTAGATAGTAGGCTCTCCTTTAGACCCCACATCCGTAAGGTTAGGAACAGGGCCGCGTGGGTCCTGGGCCGGTTGCATCCTCTGTTGTGTTCGGTGAGTAAAATGTCCACGCGACATAAGCTCACCCTCTACAAGACGTGTATTCGACCAATTTTGACATACAGTTGCGCCGTGTTCGCACATATGTCCGAGTCGAGTTTCAAACGGTTACAATCGATACAGAATAGGTTCCTCTATCGTCTCACCGGGCCCCGTGGTATGTTCGAAGCGTAGATCTCCATAGAGATATGGAGCTTCCTTCGATACATGCCTACGTTAAACAGCTCTCCCGTTCGTATTTCGACACCGCGTCGAACCACGCGAATCCGTTAATAAAAACAGCCGCCACTTATGTTCCGGCACCCACGGACATCCGGTGCAAACGCCGGCCGCGCAATATTTTTATTGATCCCGACGATCACATCGAAAATTCGAATAAATATTACACATCCGTCTCTCCAAACAGAGCGTGCCAGCGCCCACGCCCGCGTAACCACCGTTCTCTCCGCAGAGGGCGGGCGGTCAATTTCGCTCCAGCACACCCGTCACGTCCACCCTCTCTAGCGGTAACCCAAGCCTAGGTCCGTTCCTCGGTGTGAAACCCTTGGGTCAGGCAACCGCCCGCGCGATACAAGTGACACTGTACGTGCATCACTTAGCTACCTACATACAACACTACACACGTATGAACATACACACGTGCACACCACACAGGTACATAGGTTCTGTGAGGGACCTTTTTTTTTTCTTTTTTACGCTAGTTAGTTAGCGCTAGTTAGTGTAGAAACATCCCGATTACTGAATACACATACGCACGGTTCCTTCCTTCCTCCCAGGAGAAAGGGAACGTGCCTATGTGTATATTTAGTTAGCTCGAATCGTAGGTGTAGGGATTCGAATAGATCGCGACCTATTTGCGAACGCGACGACCGCCCGAGCCGAGGTGGACACTTTGGCACCCTCGTGCGAGTCGTCCACAAAACTTTCGCGGCTGAGTGCCCTCTGCGCTCGCCCCCAAGTCCGGTGAAGCTGTAAAAGCCGCAGCGGCTTTAGGGCCCCTAAGGCTAACAGTGTAGTCAGTTCCAAAAAAAAAAAAAAAAAAAAAAAAAAAAAAAAAAAAAAAAAAAAAAAAAAAAAAAAAAAAAAAAAAAAAAAAAAAAAAACAACCGTTGGGCAGCTGCCCGCAATAGTTCTTCTACAACCCTACTTCGAAAAAGGAGGGCTTCCAGCGCTATGTTATGTATGTATATTTCTTTGGCATTCTGTGTAGCCTATACGGCTTGATGTATTTTTACATGCCAGGTGTCGTTAAATTCATCTTAGTTGTAGGAGTGACATAGGCTATACAACATTTAAGTACGAAATCTAGGAATCAAACAAAAATCATGAATAGACAAACTTTTTTTAGTTAAATATCTTTGCTGGTATCGGGATTTGTGATTCCTTTTGTAACCGACTTCAATTCGAATGTATTTTTTTTTATGGATGTCCAGCCATAACTTCTTTGTTTATAAACCGTTTTGGATATTTTTTTTATTTTGTATAGGGGATACCTCGAGGGTGGTTCCATTTTAGTTTCATTGGAATTGGATCTCAACTTTCAAGATACACTAGGGAACTTCTCAAAATCACTGAAGTTGGTTTTTTTTTAAATTGTTGTAGTGGCGGATGCGATGACACGCTACTGATTTGGTGGACGTATAAAATAAAACTTTATTACGTTAAATAATATAATTTTAACTTGAACAATAATTTTTCTGGTTACAACTGATAACGGCTCTGCGCGTTCAAAAAGCCTTTCAGTTGAGTAACGTTCGTGCGGGCAACTTCACATCGAATTTCGTCCCGGAACATGCTCCCGACCTTGAAAGCTTTAGCTTTCGACGGTTTGAGATATTTATTACATGGGTGTCAGCAGGTGTTTGTCCTCGTGTGTCGCTCTCTGAATCTTGCTCGACGAGTGGGCATATTGTGGTATATGCTCGTCGTAAAATGCCTGATGACGTGCGTATGTCCGCCACTCTGGAGACGCCATCCTTACCACGAATGGTTTGTAGAATGCGTCCCAATTGCCATTTGAGTAGAGGCAGGCTGTTGTCTTTTATGATAACTAAAGTATTGGGCTGAAGTTCAACCGTGTGATTACACCATTTTACGCGAACCTGAAGCTCAGAGACAAACTCTTTTGCCCAGCGTGACCAAAAATGGAGCCGGATCTGTTCTAAGAGTTGGTAACGCGAGAGACGATGCACCGGGGTTTCCGCCAGGTCAGTGCAAGCTGGCACAGTCGACCAACCTGGAAATGTCTAGGGCTGAGATGAAGGAAGTCATTGGGATTAGAGGACATAGGACTAATAAGGCGGGAATGTAGGATAGCTTCCACCTCTATCAATACCGTGCTCAATTGTTCAAATGTAAGATGTAAGTTACCAACTACTCAGCGTAAGTGGTACTTACATGATTTTACTCCCGCTTCCCAAATACCACCAAAGTGAGGAGCACTGTTTCATCAAACCCACAAAGTTTCTGCCATTGTACGAATAAATATCGTTTGACTTGCCGCGAAGAGAGATAAATCTTTTTAACGCGAGTAAATATGCATCAGTGGAAAGATCGCTGACGAGCTCTAAATGTAATGGACGTGTAACAAAGCAAATAAATAAACAAATGTATGCTTTTGTAGTTTTTGTACCTCTGCCCTTCCGATTAAAAAAAAACATTGCCGTGCATAATCTACCCCACAGCGTACGAACGGATGACTTTGAATGATCCGTTTTTATGGTCAATTGCCCATTATAGGCGAGAGTGTCCTCCCTCGAATGCGTTTACAAGTGATACACTCATGTACCACCTTCCAAGCTAAGTTTTTACCACCTATTGGCCATCACGAATCACGCAAGTGATACAACAAAGCCTGCGGAGCCGCATGCATTATTTGCTTATGTTCATATCGAAACAATAGTTTCGATAAGTAATGTTTACACGATACTAATATCGGATGCTTTTTGTCATAATCGAAACCTGTGCGTTTCAAAGACGACCACCTACGCGTTGAATTACCGGACTAAGTAAAACTAATGGGTCGGAAATCTGTGAAATATAAGATAATATAGACCGTTTTGTTATCGTTTTGGAATTGCGTTTTGAAATATAATTCATCAGACCGTTGCTACCAACCAAGACCTTAGAGTTTTCGAGTCATTATTTTAACCTATTTTAAACTCTTTTAAATCAAATGGCACCCCAGCCGAATCGTCAGGCAGAAAATTATATTTCCATTTGCGTAGTGGAAAACGATCTAATTTTAACACATTCGTAATATTATCATAGAGTTGAAGCGGTTGACATTTTAACATCTAATCTGGTAAATAAATCGTCGACATAGCAGTCATGGTTAATGACTCTCTGAACATATTCGTGAATAAAATTGGTGTATAATTTTTCATGAGTATAGGACCGCTGTAGACGCTTTTATAGTGTTAAAAGGCGACATTCAGATTGAGGAAACGTTCTGCCTAACACCTCAGGTGCGAGTTTAAAAGGAATTCGTACACAGAACCTTCCGTCACTATTGTGCGTAGTATTATGAACGAAGTGTTCCTCGCATGCACGTTCCTTTCCGTGCGCTTATCCCAAGTCCCGGAAGTCTCCTTGAGTTCCAAGAACCCCCTGAGTTTATAGCATTTACAATATAATTTACTTCATTTACAATATTGCGTGAATTATAGTTAACAGGACCCGAAATAATCCATCCTAACTCGGTACTTTGTAAAAATGTTCCTGTATTTAATCTAATTTTATTATTGTTAAATAAAATCCAAATTTGATCTGCGCCTAATAAAATATAAATATTTGTGGAATCTAAAAAATGGGTGCGTGTACTTATGTACGCGCGTGAGAAGTTATACTTCTTTGGCATCATTAAAAAATAGTTTTTAATTGCATACAAATAATTAATTACAATAAAATAATAGAAGGATTGGAAAAGGATAATCAACAAAGTTCATATAAAAGACATAATTTGTACTAAATATTATAAGATTCTTAATTTTAAATGTTTATTAATGATTATTTAATATTTTAAAAATAAATTTAATAATAAATTCAAAAATTGAATTTAAGGTTGGTCATTTTTTAAATATTTTTATTGATTTCTTAATTTAATATTCACTTTTCATTTTTATCAAAAAAAATCATTAAATTTATTTAGTTATTTTTATAAATATTTATTATTTATTCAATTTAATAGCAAATATTAAAAATTTATATTATAATTTGATGTTCAATTTTAATTTTTATCACAAACTTTTTATTAAATGTTTTATTAAATTTATTTCTTTATTTTGTAAATATTAAATAACCAATAATAAGTATTTAACATTAATAATTTAATAATATTTAGTGTTAATTATATTAAATAAAAGTATTTTAATTTATATCAATAAATAATACATACGGATAGTTAACCTCAATTATATTGGAGCACTTGAAAAAGTATATAAGCACAATTTTTTTCACTAATATTCACAAATAGTAAGTAATATCAATCAAAATATTCAATTTAAATCACTACTGAATATAATTTATTAGCACATATATAATTCGCACTTGTATGAAACTAAAACACGTGTTGGGAATGTATAAACTAGAAACATGTTGATAAATATTATAAATATGAAAACAGTGATCAGAGGTGACCAGCGTACCAACATGCGCGACTAATATCGAAGTTCAATTTCTATTTTGTTGGAAGCTTTTTTTTCGAGACTTAATGAGCGGTTAAGCAGACAACTTCATACTGTTAATTTTGTGTCACAGATGCGCGCGCATCTTAAAATTTCACTCTCATCATTTTTTCATAACGCGCCTAATGAAGTATAACTTCAAAAAGTTAGGATCCGCCAACTGTATGTTGTCTGGGATGCAGAACTATTGCGCGGTTAATCCACATACAGCAGGTAGATGTGTTATGTGTCTGGGATGCAGAACTATTGCGCGGTTAATCCACATACAGCAGGTAGATGTGTAATGTTTGGTAATATAAAACATGATACTTTGAAGGTGAATGTGTTTACCCGTGATTTAATCTCTATGACACAGGTTTGCGTACATTGTGTGACAGTATCACCTACACTGTACTTCGTGAGTGGGTTGTATTAATTTAGCGTTTAATAGATCGCAAAGTGTCTTATAAATAAAAGATTGTTCACTACCACCGCCGAAAAGCGCGCGCCGTATGATATTTGCCATGGATATCAGCTATCTTAACAATCGCGGTGGCCAACAGTACGGGCAGCAGATGAGATGGCTGCGCGTGAGCTGGCAGCGCGTGAGGAGCTGGCCGCGCGGTGGAGCTGGCCACGCGTGAGGAGCTGGCTGGAAGTGGGGTCATAGCATATCAATGTGCGCTTTGTTGACAGGATGCTTAGAACTGCAATTAATAGGAACGATGTTTGCGGAAGACGGAACGCACGGAGGGTAAAGGGGTGTGTCATTAGTATTATCTATCAATGTAACCGGTTTCTTATTTTTGCATTATCGAATGCAGTGTTAACGAAGAGTTAACTAAATCAACATCTTTGTGTATAATTGAATTATGTTTTTTTTTACACTTTCCACACTGACCAAATTTACGAGTGTTAACTGTGTGTCCCACGCGTAAACATTTATCACATAGTTTGTGTTTTATGATAAAGTTTAACTTCGAATCTAAATCAGCGTCTAAGAACTTTTGACACGCGTAAAGATGATCTGCGCTACGATTTAAACATTGTTTAGTTCGAGTGAGACAGCGATCGTTCGGCTTAACGATGTCAACATTGCAGTGTAAAGTTTGTGATCGTGATTTAGAGGTGTCGTTTTTATTATCAGGCTCGTACTTTGTGGGTGATAAGTGTATTCTTTCTAAACCGTCAGCACGGTCTTCTAAAAAGTTCTGTATGTGTTTTAGCGTCAAAGATATTTTGCTATCGTGTTTGGACAAAAATAAACATTTATAATTTTCTCACTTGTGTTCCGTGGTTCTGTCTAATTTAGACACGATTATATTATATAAATGACGAGTGTATCCCAGTATTCCGTGGGTTCACCGAGGATTTTTAAAGAACGTAAGTTTTTCAAAACAGTTTCATGTTTAATTGTCGTAAGTGAACAGTCATAACTTAGACAGAACTTAGAGGTTACAATGTAAATAAAGTTTTAACATGATTATACACTAATAATCTGTTATTATTGTATCTGTTTAGTAACAATTCCCAGGCAACTATATAATTGTCGGAAATGAATTCTAAAGCATCTATGACTGATTCTGCGCTTCCTTTTAGGATGATTTTAAATAGTTGAATTTCTGGATATTAGTAATCTCTGTAGAATTGTGTACTTATGATAAAAACATGTCCCTGAACTCCAACCAATGTTCAATTGATCCGTTAAAGGTTGGCAATACGATAGTAGACAACTGTACAGATTTTAGTTTACCTGTAATTGAACCAGAGAATTGATCAGAACTATCAACGACCTTCCACTATTTAGCATTAGTTTCGCCTAGGCTGTAGTACTATAGAAACAATCTTCAAACAATTCCTGTTAGTTTAGTTGATCATCTAGATCAGAATCAGCAACGTTTTCTTCGAGTTTGGTTTGAAGATCATTAAACTTGACAAAGAAGCTGTTGGCACCTTGTACGCGTAATTTTAGATCGATTAGCTTTTGCTGCGGTAAAATCTCGTCTTTCACTAAAGTATTTAAATTATTTGTAAACTTTATGGGTCTGTCTTCAATTATACCACGTTTTCGAGTAAGCTCGCAGAAAATTGGTTTAGATCCATCATCACTACTGGGAGAGTTAGCTCCGGAGTAAGTACTTAACGATATTTTGGTGTTTGTATTGAAAAGCGTAGGTACTCACGTTTGAAACTGGCATCTCGATGGCTGTATAAAACGTAAGCCCTGAAAGCAGCAGTAAAGCACCGTATTACAGAAGAGAAATGAAGAAGATTGGAAATAAGATGGGATGGTTGATCGTACCGAGTTTGCGCTAAGCTCGTATGGTCGTCCACCTCAGACGTCGTTCATCTCGACGATAAACCGAAAACAATTGTTTTCCGCGACACGTTAATGGCGTAATGGTTTCCACAGGTTGCTTGATTTTTTTATCTTCTTAATAAATCCGTCTCGAAGGACCAACATATAGCGGCGGATGCGATGGCACGCTACTGATTTGGTGGACTTGTAAAATAAAACTTTATTGCGTTTAAATCATATAATTTTAACTTGAACAATAATTTTTGTGTGCTGTGCGTGTTCAAAAAGCCTTTCAGTTGAATGATAATTGTCATTTAATCATTTATCTTGTTAACCTATACTTCTATAATTTTACATGAAAATAATATTACATATATTTTAGTCTATGATTACATACTATCAAAAGTAGCAACGGCGCGCGACTTCGTACATGTTAATTGCAACCCCACCTGAGTTTAAGTGACGATGAGGGCCAAGATTTTTATTTATTTCATTTTATATTTTAGCTTACCAACATTATACGTCGTTAATAGAAACTGTTCATAATGTTGTAATATAAAACTAAATTGCTGTTAGGTATAGCTAAAGCCGAACACGAGGTGCTCAGGCAACAAACTTAAATGATAAATTTAACTACATATAAACATATAAAATATTAAACATTTGGGTCGATGATAGTAATAAACACTATATTGTCACAAAAAACATTTATTTACAGCACAACAAAAATACGAGAACACTGGCGCAATAACAAAAATAATACAAATAAAACTAAGCAATGGAAAACTATAGAGCCACAGGGATTACATCGAACGTGTTGGAGTCGAATGACGGGCCGCCCGCGCCCGCTCCGTTCTTCGAATGCCCTTGCGCATGGAGGCGTGGCCTCGCCGCAAAGTTTAGCCCACCTATTCCAAGTGTACTCAATAACCTGGTCGTAATTTAATTGTAATTGTGTGGAATAAATTATGTTCCACCACAAACATAAAGAATTAATATAAATATGTATAAGAAGTCAAGAGAATGTTATAGTAATAATAATTAGAGAAATTGAAACTCATTGAAAGATAGATGATAACACGCTAAGCCTAGTGAGAAGACTAGTTCTCAAGTGCAGCTGCCCATAAACACTTATAGTTACATGGGGTGATAGCTAGCTCAACCGGGCATTAGAAAACAACCTACCACCATGCTATGGTTTCATCATGATGTTTTCTTTCACCGAAAGCCCAGGATAAGGGATTCAAACTCACGTCCATCGACGGGTGTCCGTAGCTTTCTGTTAGTGAAAAAAAATTCAGAATTGTATCAGTAGTTTCAGAGATTACTATACTCAGAAATTTTACCTTTAATAATATAGATTCGATAGATATATATGTATAAGCTTCAGAAAGTTTGTAAACGAATGGTTTGAACACTAGAATACGAATTGCTCGACTTACGAGTTTTTAACAACAAAAACACGTAGAGTCGTATGTCGTAATGCGGAAAAGTACAAAATAACATAAAACTTTGGCAGCCATTGGGCGCCGGAACTTTATACTGTAAAGCATGCATTAGTTACAATGTGAATATATTAACAAACGAAGCGATAAGCGCGAGCGTATTCACGTAATATTAAATTCATGTTTTTTTATTTCTTTATAAATGTATTATAATAGTGTCATCATCATAATTTCAAATGAAAACGTGCACTGTTGGACATAAGCCTTCCAAAGATCGCCACAACAATAGTCGCGGATTCTCGAAACTTTCAACAGGTCGTAGCCTCATAGATCTATCAACACGCTGTGCTTTTTGGTGCCAGTTTACCACTTTAGATCTCGTAAAACTTATCGGCCATCCGTTTTACGAGTTAAGTCCGTGCTCCGCTCACTGCCACTTAAGTCTAGAAATTAGTATTCACATATTTTAAGAGTTTATACAAATTATTATACTTTACAGGAACAGTACCTACGCTATTATTTCAGGTTCAATGTCTTGAGAAGATCTTGGTTTTACCCACATTACGCTTGTGGTTTGAATCCAACTCAAATATTAACATAAGTCATCTGTTCTCAAAATATATACTTTCAATAAAACAATAAAGAATCGAAATGTTTACAATGATGATATTTGAGAAAAAATACTACTACAAGGTGTCCAGAAAGAGTATGGGGTATTTGTAAGTTCAATGAAACAAAAATTATTTGTATGCAATAAAAAAGTTTATTGTTTATTATTAGCATATGAATTGGAGAATTATTTGGAAAAGATGATGTTATCCAAATGATGACCGTTACGTTGCTGGCACTCTTCTAAACGGAAACGAAGATTGGCGATAACACGTTGACACATAGCTATCGATATTGCTGCCATTTCTGACCTGATTTTTTGCTTTAACTGGGTTAGATTCGTCGGATTGTTTTGATAAACCTTACTTTTAAGGTATCCCCATGCAAAATAGTCAAGCGGGCTAAGGTCGGGGCTTTTGGGAGGCCAGTTGATGTTACCCCTTCGCGAAATGACTTTATTAGGGAATAATTCGTTAACAACTTCCATTGAGTCATTTGAGGTATGGAAAGTGGTCCCATCTTGCTGGAACCACGTTCTTGAGTTGAAACCTGCAAACTCCTGCAACTCTGGGACCAAAAAATTTCGCAACATATCGCAATAACGGTCACTATTCACATTAATTGCTCGGCCTCGTTGATCTTCATGAAAATAAGGACCAAATATGCCTTTAGCAGACATAGCGGCCCAAACAACGACCTTTACGCTATGCAGGGGTCGTTCATGCTTTCGTCTTGGATTACCCACTGCCCAGTATCGACAATTCTGCTTATTAACATGACCATTCAGGTGAAAATTTGCTTCGTCACTGAACAGTATGTTGTTAAAGTTGTTAAATCGCTGCAGCATTTCATTCGCAAAATTCATTCGATTAGCATAGTCCGTATCCTTCAATTCTTGAACCAATTGAATTTTATCGGCTTTTAGATGTAAGTCTTTCTTTAAAATCGAATGTAAAGACGATTTTTTGATGTTCAACGCTTGGCTTCGCTTTCGGATGGATAAAGACGGATTTTGACGAACCGACGCCTCAACTTCTTCAATTGTTTCTTCATCGCGAACTGAACGAGGACGACCAGAGTTTTGAATTTTAACTGTCGCACCTGTATTCTCGAACATCCTGATCCATTTCCTAATGCTATCGTCACTTGGCGCGTGGCGTGTAAGATATTCCGCACGATAGAGACGTTGAGCAGTCACTATTGAATCACCATTACGATAATACGCTCGTACACAAAATGCGCGATGCGTCCCCGAGTACTGTTCCATCGTGACTAAAACTCCACAAAATGGCGGACGCCACGAACCCCTCCCCGCATCCTTTAGACGCCACGATTCGAATATGGCGCGAAAACAAATACCCGATACCCTTTCTGGACACCTTGTATTTCGCGTGGGTGTTTAGAACTATGGACATAATAAATTTCGAAAGTTTTTGAAATTTTTGTCTGTTTGTTTACTTTTATGCCAAACAGTGAATCACGCAGAAAGTACTACACCGAATTTAATGTAAGGCCATAGGGTGATAAACGTACTGAATCGGCCCCAGGAGGATATCGGGATTATCATTGGAGGGTATGTTGGTACTAATAAGATACGTTGATCCGGCAATCAGATCTTCATCTACTTTGGTTTTTAAATAAATGAAGAAAAAAAACAGAAAATCAGAAAAAAATCCTCAAATACGGCTTGACCGAGATGAATAAAATTTTGTTACATTATACATACCATCACGCTTGTATTCCCCGAAGAGTTAGACAGAGATGTACATTAGTACACCCACAGTTCGCCGAGTATGATTTTAAGTCCCATGTAATAAGCGGCAAGCCTATTGCCATTAATCGGGCACGAAACCAAACTCCAAGCTGCTACTGAGAATTTCATAAGAAAAACCCAATAACACTTTGCTTGACCTGGGATTTGAACCCAGGACCTCGCTCATAGCAGTCGCGCTTACGACCACTAGGCTAATTTTGTTACATAATAGAGTCATACAAAGGCTGTAATCGGAAAAAATTACAACTCATAAACAGACGATTTTTCTCGTTTTTTTTTGTTCTCTATGATAACGGTTTCGTACAATTATAACACTATTTTTTAAATATATTTCTCGATGTAGAATAACCTCGTAAATCCACAAATTGATCCAAAGGGTACGCCATATTGAAAATAATAAATAACTGATTTTTTATGTAACAACTGATTTAATTCAATGTTTTTACTTTTGAAACAACAGAAATGAAGAATATTGGATTAATTTATTAGTGCAGATAATATATATTATTTCAAAAAAATATATGGAGACATTTTTTTTTAAATTACAATACTCTAATATTCAAAAATTAATTATAAAATATTTTGAAAAAGTATGCTTTGGCATTTTCACATTTTTATAGCAGAATATCGATCTATCGATAGTAGTAAAAAGCGTGAGGCACGGCTGACTGTTAACCATGAGTGGCACACTGTATCTGACTTTCTAGTCAGAGATATTTACAGAGTGTGAGGCTAGGCTAACTGATAATCGTGAATACCACGCTGCGCCTCAGCAATTTGATACAATCACAAAACACGGAACACGTTTGTATGACTTGTGTTTGTATGTACCGGTGTATATCATAACACTCATGTTAAAACCGCTAACGCTTATAAATAGCGCTTGGCGCTATATAATATATAAACACCTTTACTAGCAACTCTCTTTCGCGTGTCGACACAGACGGCGGACGAACTTCGCCAAATAAAAACTCATTACTCCGAAACTCCTCAGAGGGAAGTTCGTATAAATACCCTCTCACGATATTCAGACTGATGCCATAATCAATTCTAATTTATATGACGTCACTGTCTACCGATTGGAAAAATATCTCGCTTTGAACCCTTCCAGACATATTACTTAAGTCTCTCTAGCAACTTGAAAAGTTCCAGTATTAACATATCGAAATAAAATAATTGTGTGATTTTCTTCATACGCACTTCAGAAAGTTACGATTCTTCGGCACAATAAAACAAAAATAACTCCAAAAATTTTACCCTGCGTGACAAATATAATATGATGAATTAGCCTACAGCAGACCGCGGATAAATAACCTACAGCGATGAGTGAGGTTCGTTTTCAGGGCTTCTTGAGATAGAGGATATTCCAAGTGTCTATAGGCTACGCTGGTCGATTACCATCAGGCGGGCCGTATGCTTATTTGCCACTTTTGTAGTCTAAAAAAAGTTAGCTATCAATGATAGCAATAGAAAATCATTTTACTGACGTTTTAATTGTTTGTAAATAACTTAGCGATTAAATATCAGTGAAATGTATTCACATATTGATGGACAAACTCGTCATGTTGCACTTCCGTTACATGATCTCATTTTTACCCTCTACTAAGAAAACAAAAGTTCAAAAAATAATTTAAGTTAGGGCCCGTGTAGACGGCGCCGCAGATGCGCCACCACCACCACCACACCGTTACTGCTCCTCCACCGCTCCTTCACCGCTTCACCACCGCTCCGCCACCACGCTGCCACCGCGAGATTTCTATATCACTGTCTTATTTGTCTAGCAACGTACTGTCAAAAATGTACAGTGCTAAATCAAGCGGCGCCTCCGCGGTGCCATCTACACAAGTCCTTGATAGATGAGTTGTGTACTAAGTTTGTTCATATGTACGCTAAACAAGACCAAATTATACGGAAATTTATTTTATTCTTAAAATACAAATTATGGTGAAAATGCTATGTTAATGTTAAACACTTTTGTAACGAAGCAGTATGAATTTATCTCTTGATGTATTCTGAGATTTTCAAAAAATATTACATGTAACATACTAAAACCTGTTAAACTATATTTAAATTTACATAGTTTCTTACATCGCGAATATAACATCCGCCCCCAACAATCGCTCATTACGTAATGACAGATACATATCGCTGCACCTTTATCTATATATTCATAAGTATTTACTATGTACAAATAAACTAATGTGAGAATTTAAAAATATATTTTAAAACTTTAATCAATCTAGAAAGGCTGTATGAAAAAAATCATACAATTAATTACAATGAACTGAAAGAAATAAAATTAAACTTATTTATAAAGCATTTAAAGGATTTACTCAATTTTAAGTGATATTACAACATTAATAACTTTTAAATGGTACTTTTACATAATCCATAATAATATAACATTTCTTAATCTAGTAATTGTGTTTCAAATATTAATTAATAATAATAACTAAGTTGGACATTTTATTATTTTTATAGTTATTAAGTATAATGAGCTATAATTTTTTGTAATTACAATTTATTTTTATATTTATTTAATTGTTCAATAACTTGCACGTCACAAATGGCAGAATATGATGTAACTATTTTTATAAATGTAAGATCTGCATTGACCATAATCGGGCAAATAAATATATTGTATTGTATTGTAAAATCTGCTATGTTCTATTGAAAATACAGGCAACTTTTTTAATCCTACCCACGTTCGGATACCGTGCCGGGGGTCAATCGAATGGTATAGGGGTGCGTGCGCGTCCTTCCAACAATTTATAGGTATCAAGAGAACAAAGTTAACAACAAACATAACTCGCTGATGAATTTGTATGCCGATGGCGAGAACTAACTCTGAGCGGTTTCAGTCACAAACTATAGCGGGATAAATCATATGTATCGTAAGTAACGTTCATTTCCGAAGACAATATTTGACACGAAATTATGAACTTCCTTCTGGAAAAGTTACAAAGTATAGTTTCATGGGAGAAATTTAGATGAACTAAGTATCGAACTCCCATGAATGATTTCTTTATTATCTAACCGCCTTTTTCTTAAACTATATACGAACCAATACAGTTCGGATATTAAAAATACAATAAATATTTGTTGGCGGGTGTTAATTATTAGGTTTTAAATATTTCCCGCAATACCTACCACCACACAACCACTGCCCATCCTTACTCCCGCTCGCAACACAGACCATAACGGGACGTGAACAAATCACCACGCGGACGACGCCGCTAAAAATATAACTCGCAGTGAATCTAGTTTGGAAGACTTTCGCCGCTTGTGATTTACCAATTTGAACGAGAGCTATCCAAGAATAAACCGCATACGCCACGAGTCGTCATTAACGCAGTGAGTTCCATTGTCCATATTTTGCCCGAATCCCACATCACGTAATTTTTTAGGGACTTTTAGAGCTGAAGACACCAAGATCTTCTTAAATTCAGATTAGTTATTTAAATTACGAAATAATATAACTATTTAGTATTATTTATCCAAAACAAAAATTGTCAGTACAAAATGAAATATTTTAGAAAATTATCGAAACTGACCCCGTGAGTGCCGCTCGATGTGTTTGAGCTCACGGGAACTTAACAATGATACTGTCGACTCGTGAGGTTATCAATAAAAGAACATTAAAAAACTTTTAACAGAACCTCTTACTTGTTTATTAATCAAAGCAATTCTTTTTCATTTATATCTCCATGATATCCACATCAGCAGAAATCTATGCGAAAATGCCTAATGATAAATGTTAAATAGCCTAGTGTTACATACAATATACATACGCTGCAACGCGCTGTTGAGTCGCGTTCATGCTGGGATCATACATTAATGTTTAGTCTCTCTTTATTGTTAATTGTAATACAAGTAATTGAGAAATCGATAAAACTTTGCCAGATTTTATAACTGGTAAGTTGGACATTGGTAAGAAATTGTAAAATTTCAATGAATTGTTTAAATATCTCTGTGCATTTACCCGCTCGGCGCTTCTGACTAGCGTCCGTTCTCAAAAACGTGAGCAGCCAATAAATGTGGCCACTCTGTTAAATGGAACACCCGCTGACCTCTCAGATAAAGCCAATCAAACTTTTTGTAGCGTACAACTTAAAAAAACATCGCTACTTACCGGTAATAGAAGCTTCATTACCGGTACTTTTTAAGAATTTCTTACCCTTTTCATGATTTTCTTGAACATCATTTTTTAACGATGTTGTAGTGTATACGGACTAGATCGTCGATTTGACGTTAACATTGGTTCCATTCGTACAGTTAGCCTGAGCTTATTGTGTTTGATCCGACAGCTGCACTTGGGTCTAGACTTAGCGTGTTATCATCTATAGACACATTGTCACTTAATATCAGGTGAGATTAGGTCCAATGTTAATCTTATAAAGTACTAGCTATGCCCGTGGCTTCGCTCACGTGGACTACAGAATGCCCGCGCGAATATTGCTCTCCTGCTCCCAGCTATTTTAAAAACGTCAAATGTATATAATGCTAAGTCATTCTATAGTGAGTAATTTAGGTTAATTTATTTTAGAAAAATAATTAGGGTTCCGTACAAAAAAAAAGCTGATCATGGTGAATCAATTCGGGCGCTTAAATGGCTTATGCTGAGTAAACCATAAGAGATATAGCAAATTACCATGTAATTGTAGACATTAAAAAGACCTACAAAAAAAATTCGCGAAAGTATATGTCTATTTTTAAGGAACACCCACAATAAGCATTTTTGGCTTTAAAATAGGCGAGAGCGGAGAACAAGATTCGTGCGGGCATTCTCAAGTCCAAGTGAGCGAAGCCACGGGCACAGCTACTTTTAAAATATGAAAAGTTTATTCCCGGTACCAACGAAAATAATTACAAGACCACAACATAACTGGAACTTAATTCTTCGTTTATTGCCCAAGTCGTCAGGCGTAACGGCACGAAAGTGGAGTTAAGTTCGTACATACAAGTTGCAGTAACAATTTCCTGGGAGATTATTCGCTTTCATGTACATTACTCGGTTGGATTTAACTGCGTTGTGGTTTAATAACATTATATTATTTTATAATTTAAACAATTATATAACTACTTACTATATTCCGCGGTTTCAGCCGCTTAAATTAAGATGTTAAATGCCACTTTTATTAACCGTCTTCAATAAAAAGCGGGAGGTTACCCGATTCGAATGTATATTTTTTTTTTTTATGGATGATCAGCCATAGTTTCTTTGTTTATGAACCGATTTGGATGATTCTTTTTTTGTTGGATGGAGGATACCTCAAGGTAGGTCGTATTTTAATCTCATTGTCATTGGACCTTCAACTTCGAAGATACACCAGGAAACTCTTTAAAATCATTGAAGTTAGTTTTCTTTTTTGTTAAAACTTGTCTTGTACACAATATGATAACTACTTATCTAAAGATTTTAATTGAAATAAAATAAAGATTCGTCCACCCATACGTTATGGTACAAAGGAACTGAGATTTCATTCAACTAACTGACTATCAACTTAATATTGATTTTCTATATTCTCTTTAAACTACTATAAATTACATCGTCTAAGCATTAACTTATATCGTATTCACTTCAGTGAAGTATATAACCCAGATGAATTGGGACACTGAGGTTTTTATATAGAATTCAACATTCTGATTAATACAGATCTATATTAATATAATAAAGCGGAAAAGTTTTTTTGTTTGTTTCAACACGCGAATCTCAGGAACTACTACTATTATAGCCAGACTCTCGAGGAATAGTATAGGCTATTCAAGATTAGGTTACAACTCTCATACAGCCTTAAAAATTGATTTTTGTTACGTAAGTCGGAAGTCGAGGCATTCCCGAGCTGCGTTAACCACGTGCACTGGCGTAATCGTTAATGATACGGAAATACAATGTTCTAAAATAATATTGGTATTTAGTATGACTAAATAAGAAAGTGTGTGCGTGTAACCTTTACGCGCGATTGAAATAAAACTTCTTTAGCATTGACGGCATATATCACTGAAATAATTAAATTTTATTATTGAATATTATAGAATGTCACAATCGTCAGAAAATTTATTTATTACAAAAGTAATCAATAAACAAGTATATTTAGAGATATTCAAAAAACTTTGCAATATAATTTTTTTTTTTTTTAACTATTGAATTTTTATTCACTTTGCTATTCACAATTGATCCGTTTGAAAATATTGGAAATAAATAATCCTAATTGATTATGATATTTGCCACTAGTCGGCTTATAAGTCAAGAAGCATGGAGTATATGACATATACTTACGACCAATCCAAATTATTATTTTTGAATACCGGAAACTACGTAAGTGTTACTTCCGTCGGAAAAAAAAATCTGAGTTACTCCCTAGTCGCGCCTAAAGAAGTTTTACTTCAAAAATGATAAAATTAGCCATCAATGATAACAATGTAAATTATTTTTACTGACTTTTATTAGTTTTTTTAGAGTTTTGATGGTGGTGTAGATCGTCCACGTTCAATGTAATTAAGTATGCTAGGTTTCAAAACTTCTTTAGTTGATGTTTTACTTGCCCCATTTACTGACTTGTTTTGTAAGTTGGTATTTTTTGTGTTGGTATGTTTGGTGAATTAGACTCCTCTCTTTTCCTTTTGTAACGGGCTTTGTCTTGTTGTGATGATGTTTTCAATATTAATTTGTTGTATTTCAGGAATGCTATATTCCCTTTCTTCTTCTCTTCCTCGGCCTGCTGCTGTAACTGTTTTCTAGTACTTCTTTGTAGAAAAATTTCTTGATGTAAATACCTGGTGGAAGGCTTAACTTTTTACTAACTTTTTTAATTGTGTAAAAATAATTAAACGCTGTATAAATAGACATTACATCAATTTGAATTGATGATTTAGTACTATGATTTAAGAATAACACTGCATCTGAGAAAAATAGGTATGAAACCATCGAAGAAATAAAATATAATTTAATTTATGATTTTAGTTATTAAGTACTTATCAAAATTACCGGATTGATTACAATTTCCATCTGTACGTCATACTGTCAACACTATTTCCTTACATACATACACGTACATACATCATGCATCTCTCCTTAGGGGGTAGGGAGACACCATGTCTTCCCACTTGCTACGATCCTAGCATACAACTATCGCTTTTTTAACATTCATCAATCTTTTCATGAATGCGCGTTTAGACTACTATTGATCTGGCCTTTCTTCGGGACACCCCCCATTTTACCGAGGAACATTCGTCTAGACCTTCCCCTTCCAAGATTCCAATTCACACTCGTCTTTAAATTTGTATAGTCATTCATCCTCTTTACACGCCCAAACCATTTAAGCATCCATTTCTCACATTGTGTGACTATATCTTCTTTTATACCCACACAATTTCTTATCCTGTCACTCCATTACACTCCAAACATATCTCTTAGCTCTCCCATTTTTACTGCATTAATTCTACTTTCATGCTTTTCTGCGACGCCCGGCTTTCTTTTCCGTGCATGAGTACCTACTGGTATTAAACACTCCTTTATGTATAGCCAGACGAGCTTTCGTAGAGATTTTCTGGCTGTTCATAAAGTTGTGCAACGCTCCATTCATCATGTTAGCAGCGTTTACTCTCCTTTCAATGACATTTTCACACTTTCCATTCCTAGTAAACTTCGATCCCAAATATAAAATCTCATTCCATATAACAACAATAATTTTCTGTCTTCTATATCTTGGAACAAACCCAAAGGAATCAGTTTCAAAATAAACATAGAAATAAAAATCAATATGGGGCGATGCTCGTGTTTGCATTCTGAATTGAAAGCAGCATTTTTGTCTCTTTCTATTCGTGCACTGCAATCAGTGAAAAGCATTTTATGTACCTAACCTGTGCAATTGCTATATTTACTTACGTTGGTTTGAAACTTCGTTCCTTTTGTGATAATGTTAAAATACTACGCCAAAGTTTTCCTGTGTTTCTTAGTAAAATCTTTACAACTGTGATATATGTCATTAATAGGGTTGCCACCCGTACTATATTATATAGTATTTTACTATATTTTAGTCAATTGTACTATGAATTATAAAAAAATAATATAGAACGAAAAATACTATATTTTCATCGCTAATTCAACAGTCACTCTTATATAATTCTATTGTTAAATTAAACAGAAGGCAAACTATCATTGAAATTTATTTTCATTTCGTCAGTCATATTTTGCATCACGTTTCACAGACAACAGAATCTTTTCGTCTAAGTTTTACATGTATTCAACAAAACTGTGGAGGTTTCTTTTTTCGAATTTGTTTAGGCATTTATAAGTTTTGGTGGAATAAAAAAGAAACTCACATATATGAACCCTGTAAACTTTACACTCTTTTATTGGGCAGTTGATTAATAATGATTATAAGAAAGTGTACTTTATTTTTTCCTAACTTTCCCAAAAGTACTATATTTTTTGCAAATTTTTGAAAAATGTACTATTTTTCTTCGAAAAGCGTGGTAACCCTAGTCAGTAACCACAGAATTATAATATGTGGTGAAATTGGTGTCACATTACATTTAATGCTGTACATTACTGCATGATTTATTTATTTAGATATTCTGATAGACTTATCTCAGTCTAACATTCTTTTTTCTTGCCATTCTCAACTTTTGATTGTTGTTAGGCCTTTATTTATTTAATTTACATGAAGACTAACAGCTCATCAAAAAATATAATAATTACAAGCTAGAGACACACAGCCATTTAAAATTCCTCGTGGATAAAATACAAATTTAAAAAACATATGACAAGCGTCCAAAGCTCCGAATACACAGACATACATTAGTTACCTACTTCTCATTTCTGCCCTGTCGCGATATTTATGGGCTTCCGTGAAGCATGTGTAATAATTGATTTTTATCTTGGAGACCGGACGTAACGAGTGTTTTTGGATTTTCTGGTTCTTCTTCTTCTTCCTAACTTGGCAACCGGTCCTCTTTAATGAAGGCCATTACTGTCATTATCGAGTGAATTATATTGTCAAGTGTTATGACGATTCAGTATCCTAACAAGATGGTGGCTCCCTTGTTAGAACTTTCTAGGAAATTTTTGCGGGACCTCAGAATGAATGCTTTCAGCTTTTATTTATAATCCACTTCACTTATGCACAATAACCAAACTTACTTGTGAATCATACTTTTTCAATAATTAATGAATGAATTACATAACTTAGTACTTACGGTCTACTGCAGTCTTGAGTCTACTAATTAATTTTCACTGATACCTTTTTTCCTTTTAAATTTTTACCTTTCTACCTTTCTTCAAAACATTTTCAAAATGTCCACCACCTTGTTCAGTGCACTTTATTGCTCGTATGCGTAATTGTTTTCTTAGTTTACTTAAAACACTAGTGTCACTTTTCACTTTTTGGAAGGAGGGCATTATCTTAATATTTAGGTCTTCGGCACTTGTTGTTGCGTTAAAGTACACTAACGATTTAATACGTCCCCACAAAATAAAAGTCAAGAGGCGTCAAGTCAGCTGATCTCGGAAGCCACTGGACGGGTCCATCGCGACCGATCCAGCGCTCTCTACTCACCATCAAGATGCTGTCGAACATTCTACGTGAAATGCGCAGGGGCATGTTGGTAGACTATCTCTCGTAAATTGACAAGAGCTATCTCTTCTAGCAGCGTCGGTAGTCTCTCGCAAACACAGTAAATATGAATATGAAATATGATATGATAATGTTAATCTCTCTAAGAACACCGGTCGCAGTACGTACATATACGTACCGATGACACCCGCCCAAACGTTAACCGAGAAAGGATGCTGGAAGGAGTCCACTCTGCATTCGTGAAAATTTTCGTGCACCGCAAATGCCTATTATGTTGGTTGTACATTCCCACACGTGTAAATAGTGTTAAATAACTTTCGTCGATCCAAATAATGTTTCGCTGCCAATTTTCCAATAACCACCGGCTGAACTCCAACCTTAGTACGTAATCACGTGGAGTCAACTCCTGACAATGACTCAGGTGAAATGGCGTCCGGCCACACGTACATGTGATTGACGTCAAAATGTGGCGCTACTTCTCGGGTAGGTACTACTATGGGGATTCTCGTCAAAATAATTGAGTATTTCGTTCTTAAGATGACTACGTGTGCCCACACTGTCTGCCCGGTCGATGGCCGTGTTCGGTTGAAAAGAACCGTGGTCTCGGAGCCGCTGTGTTGCGGCTAACATATTTCTGCGGTCTACGCTGGTACCATGCCAATCAATAAATGTCTGCAAGCTAGTGCCACATTATTTCTACACTATGCCAAAGTTCTCACTATTTCGGTGTATTGAATTTCCAAATCACGCTCTCACTGATAAGGCCGACGCGACGCATGCGGAATGACTAGATTTTTAGTTCGAATAGCTTGTTTTGTTTGTATAACTTTGATAACACCGCGCCGCGCCTCTTGCGCCGGTCGTATCAGCTGATGACAATTGACACCGTTCGCTGAGTTTTTATTTTTATTGTTGTAAAAACTTTATTTTCCTTTAATAAAGTTCATTCTTAAATTTATTTGTTAAATAAGATTTTTCGTTTCCAATTACATTGAAAAAAAACGCCTTATTGTTTTGATTTATTATTCATTTTCGTTTGTTTCGACTATTCGACGAGGAGGTGATTAAATTACTTTTTTGAGTATTTTTCGGATAAAAAATTACCTATATTAAAAATAGCTGAAATCGATTCAGTAACCGATTCTGAACAAACTATTTTCACAGTGTACGTTTATTATGTTACATGTGTATATTAAATACTTTTTTTGTGGAAGTTCAGTTCTAACATCTTTATTTCTGAACTGATTTCGATGATTATTTTTTTGTTGGAAAGGGGATACTTCAAGGTTGCTCCCATTTCAATTTCATTAACATTGGGCCTTCAACTACAAAAATACACCAGGGAACTTACAAAAAACCATTGAATTTGGTTTTCTTTTATGTTAAAATTTGTCTTGTTAGTTTAATGTTAGTATTCTGATCTGAAGAGCAATAATAAAATAACGAAATCTAAATATCGTAATAAACGAACAAACATTTTGCACGAAGTAATTTATGTCTATACTTATCTATGAAAAATACGCCAATAAAATAAAATGTCATGCATTAACAATCCAGAAAAAAAATTGTGTTTAGTGAATTGATTTTAAAGTATAGATAAAGCTATTTCGTAAAAATCCTCTTTCTATCGTAGCAGTAGGTTCGCATTTAATTCACTTGCTTTCTATATTTGATCACCGTCAACATAAGTTTGAGCACCGCAGCTCCTTATAGTTTAATATTTTTGTTATGGGGGTAAGTATTCTGTATCGCTAATGTAGATCACATATGTACCGTATAAAACATCACTCAGTACATCGACGAGAAAACGAAGAACCCCGCTCCGCCTCGCCTCGCTCCGCGCGCTCGGTTGATTTATAGTGTTATCGCTGCGAAAATAAGAATGGGCCATAACGGACGATTGAACGCGTGCCGCTGCCGTGCCCACCAACAGGGATGCACTTAGGATACTTTTAACCACTATTCTCGGGTGGTGGGACCCGTAGGACACGACAATTGTTTCTTACTGGATCGCTACCACCATACACCAGGAATAACACCTGCAGTGTGGCATCTTAAGTATGTCGCGTTCCAGGATCTGCCGATGGAGTATATCAAATAATCTAGAGGGGGGAGAGGTAAGAGATGTACGGCACAAAGAAATTTCCATGCAGATTAGTGGACTAGTGGAATACCTACACCCAACAGATAATCCGAGGTTAAAAATCTTGTGTTGTGATCCTGTGGTGTGTTACCAGATCTCCTTGGGTTAGGGGGTTCAAGGTCGGGAACACGTTAATGATACCTATAGTAGTACAATCGTCCATATGTTGCGGTAACCGTTTACTAGCAGGCGGGCAGTACCTGTGCTTTTTTGCCACCTTTGTAATGTAAAAAAGGTATCAGTACCCGACTGGGTCGAGAACAGGATACATATGGTGATAAACCCCCCACAATGACTTGTTTGTTTTATCACATTTCGGAATCAACCAGTGCTAAATTATATATTTTTGCAAGTAT
The DNA here is from genome assembly GCA_033032175.1 of Saturnia japonica. Lineage (NCBI taxonomy): Eukaryota > Metazoa > Arthropoda > Insecta > Lepidoptera > Saturniidae > Saturnia > Saturnia japonica. Next base: position 724,300 of record CM065308.1, on the reverse strand, counting down.
TTTCGTGCCACATTACGAACAAAGCTATTCGGCATCGGTTAAATAATATCAACAGGACCTTATGACTCATGATGCTCAATACGCCCCTGGGCGCTGGACTTGACGTTTCGCCATTTGAAAAAATGTCGCCGCTCCCGACGCTGTTGCCTTTTGTGTTTTATGCTGAGGTTCTATCATTTTTCTTAAGATTCGGCCCCTTTATTGCTTTATTATGGAGACTGTATGACTTTATTCCAGCAGCTTTTGATACAACCTTTCATGTGGGATCTGGGGGCATTAAATTACAACGTATATCAACGTATCTATTAAATAATAAAGACAGCAAAGTTGTTGAAAAAATATAATATAGTATTTTTGCTGGCACCCTTGAACTCTACATCAAAGGATGTTGATTTAAAGTTTATTTGGTTAAAAACTGACAATGCATTTGATGATTAAACAATAGAGAAAAACAACTGTTGTTACAAAAACTTACAAAAATTGAAGCTCCTGTCAGAAAAATATAGCAATGCAAGCGAACGGAAAACTTACAGGCGTTTATACTCGATGTTTATAAATAGTTAAGGCTGACACAGTCGATTTTACAACTATTTGATGTAGTAGAAACTGGTAGTGGTGGTTAGAAACTTGGTACTAAAGATTTTCTGAAATCTACATAAACAATTTAAAATGTAACTGGAAACACTGGCGTGTGACGGTGAAGAAAACACCTCTAGAAAGCATGGACGCATGAGAAATGTTCTCATAAAACTGGAGGTAGTAAGGTAGTGAATAAAAAACAGAAATATACATTTTTGGCGTTTGAAATCGCAAATTACGATATCAGTATAAAGCAAATGCAGATGTAGTTAGCATTTGCTTGTATAGTCATTATAAAGGTTAGTCGGTGCTGGAATCTTTCTACTTATTATCAATACACGAAATCGAGTTTCTTGTCTGGATGACTGTAATACTTTTCGAAACGATGGTAAAAATATAATTTTCATAGGTGCCTCCTTAGGGCCTAAATTGAATACAGTGTTTTAGATTTGATAATCTTAGAAAAACAAATCGGATTTACGTAAAGCAAGGAAATTTCCAGATAAATCTCATGTCAATGAGGTAATTAATACGTGACCGTGCCACGTCTTTGCAGTCTCAAGGAACAAATTTCTGCAAATATAAGATTGTTCTCCTAACGGTCTATTTTTCTCGGAGTTGGGGCGCAGCGCAGACTCCGGTCTAGAAACGGTTCACGAGTGATTGATACGAGGAGCCGAATGCCCCGTCTGAATCGCATTTGACTGATGTTAGACGATTTTGTATCGGGTTGAGATGTCTAGTGAAGCGTACGTTTTATCGATACTCACAAAATCCCTCTTATTTTCTTTTCAGATTTATTCAACAATAAACTAGTTACAAGTTTGTATGTTTTTGAATTATAGTTTTCAAAAATTCTATATATTTTATTAAATGAAAAGCCTAAGAAGACACTTATGAACGTCAAATGTAAATGTAAGTGGTGTTTGACGTTCATAAGTGCCTAAATTGAATAAATATTATTTATATTTCTTGATTCAAAACACTGCCACCGGTTCGGAAAACACCCCAGTCATTAAGAAGAACCGGCAAGAAACTCGATCGTCATCTTTTTTTACGCAATATGTGTAATGTTTAGAGTTATCAATTTTGGAGAATCACTGTTATTCGCGTAAGTAATGTCATTCACGATCCACAAAAAATAAATACGAAATAATGTAAATGTATCATCAGTAGAGATTAAAGTCTTCAGAATTAATTTCAAGTATCCGGTTTACCACTGCAACCGCACCACTGCCAACTTGGTACAAAACTTAGCGAAATGATATTGTAAAACTAGCTGTGCCCGCGGCTTCCCTCACGTGGACAATCGGAAACATGCGCGAATCTTCCAACTCGTGCTCCCGGTTATTTTAAAGACAAATATGCTTATTATCGGTGTTTCTTAGAAGATAGATATATAATCTCGCAGACTTTTATATAGGTCTTTTTAATGGCTACAATTATGTATTACATTAATTTGTTATATCTCTTACGGTTTACTCAGCGTAAGCCATTTAAGCGCCCAAACTTATTCACCGTGACCAGTTTTTACTTATTTGCATTGTACCCTAATTCTTTTTCTGAAATAAAAGTAGCATATTGTATTAAATTTTTATAACCTTGGAATCCTGAATTAATATCACTATATTATGTTTTGAAACTCACTCTGTAGCGTCTAAGTAGCTGTAACAAAATAATTTGAAAAACAGAGTACAAAGCTAAATTATAACTTACGCAATGCAAACACGATGGACAAACTACAACTAACCATAATAGTTAACTATAAAAAAATAACAAATTAAATAAAAATATTTCTCATTTGTACCACTTTGTAATTTTTCATTTCCAAAAAAGGCCCTGTCCCAAGAGTTCATAGTAATTACCTTAAAAAACTTGTTTAAATGAAAGACAGACCTGCCCTCAGGTGTTATAAGACCCGTATTCTAACTAATAAGATGTTATAAAATTCATTATTATCCCCGGAGACAAACCATTTTCCCAATATTTAGATCTGAATTGTGTCTCTACACTACCCAACGGGAGCGCTCGCCAATCGATAGAGCGGCGGATGATAGATGACCCCGCTTTTAATAGTAATGGACTGGTGAACGTCCATTTTATATTTATGTGGATAATACTTACCTACACAGACGAGATTACAAGTATATATCTTCCGTTTGAAAATGTTTACATTCTTCATTGAAATAAATATGGACACTAAAATTGTTATACAAAAAAACATGCGCTGCGTACAAGTAGTGCCTCGTCTTAATTCTTTTTTACACGTGCTCTTTGACTACGTGGAAGAACGAGACAGATAACGTCTGTTTGGTTTATTTCTTGCAATATTAAATTACATGAACGAATATCTGTTGTGAGTGATCAAGAAAGATTAATTTAAGGTTAAAATTTAGTCAAATTACATAATTCAATCACCTTTTACAAGCAAGTTATACGTGTCTCAGAGACTTCCGAGCATCTGCCTCCAGAGTGTGCTGCAATACTTCGGCCATATAGCTCGAAGAACTTCCAACAATCTGAAGAAATTGATTTTCACAGAAAAGCTGGAAGGAAGGAGACCAATGGGACGCAACCCGATAAGTTGGTCTGACCAAGTGTCCAAACAGCTAGACACAAAGATCGCAGAAACACTTAACCACGCTAAAGACTTCGAACATCGACCTGCAGCTGGATATAAAGTGGCTGTCCCTAAACGCGACAAACCAAAAAAGTGTCGCTATGAAGGGTTTACACGCCCTACTACGTTTGATTTCTGAACACAAACATCTTAGCATTCCATGGATTCACCGTTCGGGTGCCGGGTTCATCGTGTGGCTTAGAGAGGAAATCCGAGCAGCCCCCGGGACTTGCGTCCCAGGCCAGCACTTCATCGCTTACCTTGACTACTCATGATACCCTCCCTGCCAAGCCAGATTTGGTAAGAACCGGTTAGAACAGCTTTAGACTCCCGTTCCAAAATAGAACTTGGCCAAGATCTTTTAAAAGTTATAGAGAGATTTCGCTGGTATACCTCTCGGTCCCACTTCTACCGCATATGAATTAACCGCATAACCGTTTTTGGTTACTTCATTAGTTAGATCGTAATATTGTTTTTTTAAGGTTCCCTACCTTAAGAGGAAAAAAGGAACCTTTATATGATCACTTCGTTATCCGTCTGTATAATAATAATAATAATAATTTATTGGAACCATAAATCATCTCACAAATAACAAAAATGTACGATATTAGCCACATTAGTGAAAACTGTGTCGCAGCCAATAGCGCCCACTTCCAGGCAATACAACAGGCAGGTATGTCTGTCAAGATCCTTTTTCTCAGAAGCGCGCAGAGGTATCGAGTTGAAATTAATATCAAATACTCAGGTCTACAAACCCTTGGAGTTGTGAAAAAATCAAACTTCAAGTCAACGCAATCAAAAGATCAAGCCGTTTATATCGCATATTTTAATACTTGCAAAGGAAATAAAAACCTGGTAGGGTGCTTCAAGTTGACTTAGAATCATGATATTTGGCAAGAAGCTATATCTTATAGCACAAGTAAAGGAAAAAATCCGAAAACATAATTTTTTAGTGTGACGTAACTTATTTAGAGTTGGTAAATAGTTTTCCCGTCAGTTTGTCCTTCATTATAGTTTATCTTTTCGTTAGAATTTTTCGGTACTTTCTTCAGTAATGTTACTTATTTATTTTTGTGAATGTAGCTGTACGATTACGGAACCCTCGGTGCTAGGGTTCGACTCGGACTTGATCAAATTTTGAAATATACACCGACTGATCCTGGAAAGCGACACGCATAAGGTTCCACCATGCCGGGTGTTAGACCTGGTGTATGATGGATACAAACAAGTCAGACACAATTATCATGTCCAGGTGTCACCAAGTCTAACCACAACCAACATTATTTTCATTTTTCTATTGTAACTTATTAAACGTATTACGTAATATTGTTTTTAGTTGTATCGCTTAGGTACCTATTCAGCGGTTCATAATAAAGTTAAAACTCATTGCTTCAAAATATAGGACGGCCTTTGACACGAAATTATGACTTCACTCGTAATTTTCTGACGCATATTCCTTCGTTTTTCGCTGTACTCTATCGTACACAATATCACATAAAACTACATAAGAAGAGTGTTATCTAGAATTGTTTATAAATAATAGTTTTCAGGGAATACAAAGGTCAACATCATGCCCCTAGAGGCCCGGACAATAATATAATAATCACTGATTTACTTAGGTATGCTTACAATTGTAATGCGACTGAAATGATAAAATAACTAATCAAACTTAATGTCAAATTGTAAACTAATTTATTATTACAAATTGATAGCTTCGTGGCGCAGTGGTAGTAAGCACTACTATTCAGCAGAGATGTCGCGGGTTCGATTCCCACATATGACTGACTTTTGTGTTTAACATAATTGTTATTATGTATCTGGGTGTTAAATAACTTATGATATGTATTTGCTAGCTGTGGCCATCGATCGGACACACGCGCGAATCGTGCTACACCCGCTCCCGGTTATTTTGAAAACAAAAATGCATATTGTGGGTTATCCTTAGAAGATAGACTTATGCTCTCGCTGACTTTTTTGTATGTCTTTTTAATATCTACATATTATATATAGTACATTAATTTGATATTGTATATCTGAATCATCGTAAACCATTTTAGCACCTGAATTGATTCACCCTTACCAATATATTTAATTTGTACTAGTTTCGTTTTTTTTTTTTTTAAATAAAAGTTGCCTTAGTTACTCCTTATACTATGAGCTATCTGCCAGTAAAAGTCACGTTCAAATCGGTCTAATCGTTTCAGAGATTAGCCGGAACAGACAGAAACAATTTTTTTTTTTTTTAATGATTACCTATCGTAACTTTAATAATATGATTAATATGTATTTAGTTAAAAGCTTAAAAATAGAAATCAGCTGTTTCAGTTACCCTTAATATAAGCTTTGGTTAGTTTCAAATAAAGTGGCCGTGTGGGCAATATAGGTACTTATTTAAACATAATTTATTTATTAAAGTTATTTCAGACTAAAAGCAAGAACACTTTTCTATCGGTACCTACTGTTTTTTATAATCAAAAGATCTTTGTCACGCATCTGCCAAGTGCCAAAGATAGATATTTTACAGTCTCAATTGCAAGACCTTGCCAAGTTTAATGTCCTCGGCGATATTTTGAAGTCGCAGATAATCAAATAATAAAACTCCAAATATAAATTCAGTACTATTTTCCCTAAACATTGTCACGCTATCGGCTAACATATTCTCTCTGGGGGAAACACGCGGCAACGGTTTGTAACCTTTAAAAAAGCTGTAAAGACGAGTTAAAAAATTAGAAAGCAAAATTAGGTGAACTCGATCGCTGCTCTTTTGTTATTCCTGGTACTCAATAACAAGATTATTTTTTTTGTGTTTCTTCAGAAATTACAAAATTAGTTAAAGAAAAAAATACTCGCATAATTTTCCTGTTTACCCTATGTTAAAATTTTCGTTATTTAGATGTAAATTATGTACTACAACTCATAAGAACGAGATTAAACAGTCATTAAGAAAAGGCGAGTGACGTTATATAGGAATACACTCAATCCACGTAGAATTTGTGTACAGTAGATATATAGTGAAAACTCTGATGGTCGCGTATATTTATCAACCAATGCAGCGTCATCATAAAACTCCTCCCGCGAAATAGCTGCATATAAATATGACGTCACCAACTATGGAAATTCCTCGCTTATTGCTAACAGTTTCGTCGGCTCCTCCTTAAAATATTATATAATCAGCAAAAATATATAATATGGCAGTCCGGGGTTAATTACATTCCTACATTAACACATGTAGGTAAGTACTTAATAACAATATAAGTACAATTTCAGTCCTCCGTCATATAATATACTAGCTGACCCGCGCAACTTCATCTGCGTCACATACGAGAAAGAGAGAGAGAGACAGTGGGTCGTAGGTACCTTTAATACAATTTGAAAGCTGCTGCAACTTTCTTTCTTTTGCTGCGGAGTTATTTTAAAACTGTCATATCTCCTAAGATATCCATTTAAATCAATTACTGTAAAGGGCCATTTTGTTCAAAATTAAATACTTGTAATGAATAATGTATTTATTACGATAAGAATTAATACCATGTATATAAGAACACCTTCGCAAATTATTTATTATTTTAGAACAAATTTTATTATCATAAAATAATGCTATCGCGGATTTTTTTTTAATAACTTTTTAAGAGAAAGAATTCTGTTACACATTATTGTTGCGTAACTTTAATATTTACGCAGCGCACGCAATCAAAGCTCTCAAAAGGAAAAAAAATTCCCTGTTTCTGCAACATTTTTCATTGATACTCCGCTCCTATTGGTCGTAATGTGATGTTATATAGCCTTCCTAGATAAATGGACGACATATCCAACACTAAAATAAATTTTCCATTCAAACCATAATATTAGTATTGATGGATTAGTTAAATTAAATTTTGAATTTTGAAGCAGGTGAAGGAAAACATCGAGACGAAACCATAGCATAGTGGTAGAGCTTCTTGTAATGCCCGCCTGGCTAACTACCACCCTCAAGTTGAAATCTGTCGCCAAACACCAATAGGTGTGTTCCGGCATTTGCACTTGAGAGTCAGTCTTCCACTAGGCTTAGCGTGCTACCATTTTGGGCCAATAAGTGATATTGTGGCCACAACGCAAAGCTTATAACGATAAAAAAGCACAGTAAAATCCAGTGTTACCACTTTTTAGGCTACAATTTACCACATTTTGAAACTTGGCAGCTATCAAAAAATACGTCGGTAGCTAAATAATTGAGCCACTTTTTCTAGCTAATTTTAAATTAACCTAGTAAATACTACTGTTGATAGTAATATAATAAAATTTAATATTAGGTTTAAGTAGTCAGCGTCTATTTATCCTAGTTATCTTAATACTCTTATTTTCCTTGTATTTCCTGTACCTATTATTTACGTGTATATTTATTGTATATAATTTATGTAATTGTTTATTGCTTAATTTCCAGGGCATCGGTTAGGTTAATGTATTTGTCCGTTCAGATATCATTTATAATACGATCCATAAAATAATATACCATCACGCCTGTATTCCCCGAAGGGTTAGGCAGAGGTGTACACTAATGTCTAACCACAGTTCGCCGAGTATGTTTTTAGGTCCCATGTAATAAGGGGCGAGTCTATTACCATTAATCGGGCACGAAACCAAACTCCGAGCTGCTACTGAGAATTTCATAGGAAAAACCCAATAACACTTTGCTCGACCTGGGATTCCAACCCAGAACCTCGCTTATAGCAGTCGCACTTACGACCACTAGGCTAACGAGGCAGTTACGATCCTTTTAATTTAATATACAATGTTTCATATAATTTTATCATAATTAATTATAAATATCTGGGCAACCGAGCTGTGTTCGGTGTCTTATAAACAAAAAAAGGAAAACACCTATTTAGGTAAACTTGGAATGTAAAACATTATCTAAATGCAAAGATTCGTGGAAATCGTTAGGGTCGTTTCCGAGAAACCAATTACATATATTACTCACTTAATATAATAAGATACATTCAAAGAGAATACAATACTACGATTCATTGTTTGTTTACATTTGAAGACTGTCAACATGTCAAATACTATGATCGTTTTAGGGTATGCGCAGTTGAGAGTTAGATAGAAATATGTTTTCTTAATCATAGGTTTGTAGAAGAACTATAGTAAAGGGAGGATCCTCCGACCAGACGGGTGTTATGTCTGGCGGGCAGCTGCCCAACGGTTGTAGTCGGGTTCTTGTATATATACTCAATTGAAGAGTTAATTTCTATAGTGCGATGTAGAATGCGTCGTATGTGGCTCGATAGATGTTGCTGTGTGTCGCTATGTAGATGTCGCTACATCACTCCCCTCCGAGACCAGAGGTCGATAGCAGGTTGAGTCGTCCATACATCTTGTGATGCTTGCTGGGCCAGTGGAATGTTCCAGTGAGTCGGTACCAGATGCCGCATAGTTCACGGTGAGTCGGAACTGTCTACGGTGATTGCCCCAGTAACTCGGGGTGATGCTGCAAGAGTGCTCCAGTGAGTTGGAGTGTTGCAGTGCTGCGTAGTGACTGGCTGCTGCGTCGACCAGGAGAGAATTGCGTCTTCTGCTGCTTGCTGACCGGCCGAAGTGCAGTGTGATGTGTGCCAAGGTCGCTGAGAAGGCTATGGGGCTGACCACGAATGCGCGTTGTGGCGAGCTATGTCGCTACAGTGACTAACCAAGAGGAGGTTTATCATCAAGTAAAAGGTGCTCTCAACCCAGTCGGTTACAGATACCTACCACCATGCTTGATTATTGAATATATACAATTTGTATAAAAACCCAGTTGAATCAGAAAAGGGTATATAGTTACCCCAATGACATTACAAAAAAATATATCAAAATTTTATTTATTATGAAAATAAAAATGTTATTGCGATTTAAAATTAACATATTTAGTTATAGTTTCCTTAAAATTTTGCAAATTTTTAAAACGTGATAATACCGTCGCCTGCCCCTGCACGGCGCGGCGCGGCGCAGCGGTACATTTGATCGTATGGCGGTACCCTGCCCGCGCCGCCTGTATTGCCATGTAAGTTTCCTCATTTAACTAATTTTTTTTTACATTTTATTACGGGTAATTTTGTTTAATTATAATCTGAGATAGATAACATAAACAGAATATAATCTCGATACCTGACAACATTTTCACGGATCCGACGGGGTTTTAATACATATTGTATACAGGCTCGTTCCGGCATGCAACACACCTAAGTGTACCACTATTGCTGCGGCATGGTGGTCGCGACCCCAGTTATAAAAAAATATTATCATTCTCGTATTGTAATTTATTAAACGTTATATTGTTTTAGTTGTATCGCTTTCGTATTCATCTGTTAATGATAAATATAGAAGTCATTGAATTACATCATAGAACGACAAAATACGACCTCACTATGTATTTCTGACGCATCTTCCTCGTTTGTTGCTGTCCTGCTGTACTGTTCGTACATATCGTTAAAACCACGTAGGGAGATTTTTATCAAGAATTGTTTGTCAATAATAGCTTTTAGGGAATACAGAAGTCAGAATCATGCCTCTGAAGTCTAGACAATAACATAATAATTACTGATTTATTTAAGTATGCCTAGTGACGCGTTTAAATGATAAAATAACTACGATTGATACGAGAGGTCGCGGGTTAACTTTTGTCTGGTGAGCTTATCTTTCAGATATACAACTAACACATAGATCAGTTGTTTAGTTAAAATGTTAAATTATGTCCCTATTTAAAATAAAACCTATTGCAGACTTAAAGCATGAACACTTTTCAATCTGTACTGTTTTTTATTTTATTTATCTATAGATCTTTGTCACCCTAGAATTATCGCTTTTAATCTATATTTATTTTAACTGTCAGGAGCCAAAGTTTTTTTTTTTTTTAAGTATATTGTATTGCCCAATAATTCAAATATAGATATTTCATAATAAAGACCTTGCCAACTTTAATGTCCTCGGCGATATTTTTAAGTCGCAGATAGTCAATATTATTAAAAATTAAAATATAAAAGACAAATATAAATGCAGTACTTTTCCCCTAAACATTGCCACGCTATCGGCTAACATATTCTCTCCGGGGGAAACACGCGGCAATAGTTTGTAACCATTAAAAAAACTGTAAAGTTGAGTGAGAAAATTACAAAGCAAAATTAGGTCAACTCAATCGCTGTCACTTGTTATTTCTTGTACCAAGAATTTTATTTGTGTTTCATCAGAAATTACGAAATTAGTTAGTGAAAAATACCCACAACATTTTCCTGTTTACCCTATGTTACAATTTTCGTAATTTAGATATAAATGATTTAGCTAATTAGCCCCTAACCACAAGGTCGAGATTAAACAGTCATTAAAGAAATTCCGTTTGATAGGAATGTCACACTAAACACACGTCAACTTTGTGTATAGTACTTAGTGATAACCCTGACAGTCGCGCATCTTTATCAGCCGATTCAGTGATAACATAATAACTTTCGACGAAATACTGATTATAATTATGATGTCTACAACTATAGAAATCCTCAATTAGTGGCAACAGTTTCTCCCTAAACTATTACATAAACATCGAAAGTATATAATATAGTAGTCCGGGGTTAAGACCTAGGTATGCTATTATTATATGTAAATAAACTTTTTTTTAAATCTCACTCTACATTAGTACTCTTACTTAATCACATGATAAGTACAATTTCAGTTGTCCTTCGAATAATATATGTTTAATAAGAATCACATTTTTGAGAAATGACGGCGTCGACGGACACTGCGTCTATCAACGTGAGTTCGAATCCTTGCAATGTGCCTGAACTTCAGGTGAAGGAAAACATCGAGACGAAACCATAGCATGGTTTAAAAGTCTATCACCAACCACCTACAGGTGTGTCCCAGCATCGGCACTCGAGTACCAACTCTTCATTAGGCTTAGCGTGTTACCATCTTAAGGTACCTACGTCGTCACTTACGTCTGGTGAGATTTCAGCCTAACTTACCTATATAGAATTTTAAAAATCACGTGTGATCTTAACTGAGAATGTGGCCGTTGACAATAACATGAGAAACATTACAAAATGCCTCTGCAGTTGCTTAAACACATTAAAGTTACTTCCACTATTCAGCCGAAAGAAGTCCACTGCTAGACATAAAACTTCCTTAAATATCACCATAACCTCCGGTTCTATGCATCCGCATCCAGCGGCTTGACGCAAACTTTACCAGGTGATTGGTCCACTTTGTAACGGGTCTGCCCACACTGCGTCTTCATGTATGTGGCCGTCTTTTGAGAACTTTTCGGTTCTATCAGCTATATATAGCTACGAGCTAGTATTGGGTCGTTCCTGATTTTTCGTAAAACGAAACGAAACGCTTTTTCCACTCAAAGAACAGTTCTTAGAAACGTTTATAAAAATACGGTTTTTTTTTCTTACGTTCAAGAACAAACTGTATTGAAAAAACGAACATTTGACGTTTAACAAAAAAAAACAGTTTTTATTCGTTCTTTCATTTTCGTTTTTTCTTCCAAATTCGTGTTGTACAACTTTAGTCATAATAAGATTCATTGTAGCTTATTCGTTACTTTAAATTTAAATTAGTTTCTTGTAACGGTTTTACTGTTCATTAAATAATAGTCAAAACAATGACTATACATCTGTTCTATCAAAAACGTTCCACTAGGGCTACCGACATTACGCTAAAACTTGTTATTGTTAAATAGAGGAACAGTTCGTTCGTTTTTCATAAAAAACTGGTTCTTAAAATCATTTCTGAACGAAACGCCCGGTACTGCTACGAGCTACATGATCCGTCCACTGCCACTTAAGTCTAGCTATTCTGAGAACTATGCCAGTGACTTTGGTTCTACTGCGAATCTCCTCATTTCTAATTCGATCACGCAGAGACACTCCGAACAAAGTCATCTCTATATTGCCCTCTAAGTGACCTTAACCTTTCTTATGGGGCCCATACTTAGCAACCATGTCTCAGTACCATATATGTCATCACTGGCAAAATCTACTGGTCAAAAAAATTCGTCTTGAGACACTGCAATATCCAAGACGAGAAGATGTTGCGTAGCTTCCCGAACGCTGCCCAGTCGAGTAGGATTTGAGGGTTGACCTCTTTCTCGAAGATTGATTTACGTAACTAGATTGTTTGTCCCAGATAAACATAGTCATTAACAAAATCAAGCGTAGAGTCCCCGATCTTTACGGGTGTTTGTACTAAATGGATATACAAGGCACTTGGTGATAGATTTTAGGTTAAATTGTGTAACTGAGTCGACTGAATATTCTAGTCCTCGAGAATGATATATACCTAATAACTTTTCCTCAATTATCTACGAATAAGAAATGAAGCAATGATGGCTCAGCTAGTATCATATACGGACTCCGCGTCGATCGACGTCAGTTCGAATCCCTGCAATAATCCTGAGCTCCCGGTGAAGGAAAACATCGTGATTTAACCATAGCACAGTGGCTGGGCTTTTTCTAATACCCGTGGAACTAGCTACCACCCTCAAGATGAAAATCTGTCGCCAAAACCAATAGGTGTGTTCCGATTGCTGTACCTACTTGAGAGGCAGTCTTCCACTAAGCTTAGCGTGCTATCATCTTAGGCCACATCATGACTTAAGATCAGGTGAGATTGTGGCTATAACGATAAAAAAATTATCTGATACCTTTTCTTCATGTTACAATTAATTATCTGTTTTTTGCTGAAAATGCCAACCAAAAGCGTGAGTAATAAATACAAAATCAAATTTATACAATTTTCTGAAGTCCTAAATAGAATAAATATTAGGTAATATTACTTATATGTAGCAGTAAAATGAATGTTCACAAACTCGTAAGTATTACAAAGGAAGAGGAGACAAAACAAAATTTACTGCAGCGGGGTATTCCCATTATTTTTAAAACTCATGGCTCGATTATGCCCGAAAATGAGGTTAATTAATTGATTCTGTAATTGTTCTATAATATATATTTTCGTTTTGTTTTTGTTGACAACTTCGTTATAGAGAAAATACCTTAATTCAATGGAAAAAACAAATGAGTATACAGTCCGTTTTACGGTGAGTAGTTAGTTAACTATTTCAGCCAATAAACGAACAGTAACTTATTGACATCGCAACTTACATAACGTTGGGTTTTTATACGCTAGTATATATATAAATAAATAAAAACTACTAAAAAATACATATATGCCAAAGTATAAGGAAATTTGAAATGCGTAAGAGAGATATGAAAACCTATTAACACACCACGAGCCAGTCTCATCCGAACGTGGTAAACGCCAATGACAAAACAAGGGAACTGGGTCGTGGCCAGTCGTTTCGGGATCAGACATTTCTTGGTATGGCCATAGTGACTGTCGGTGGGTTATCATCTTTGGACGGTCATCGCTTTGATTCCTTTATGCTTGTTTTGTTGATCTAAAGATAATTAAATAATTTATTGACAAACGTTTCTTAGCGTCATGATTTGATTTTAATACAACTCGAACGCGGTCGGAGTTTTCCGGGGAAAACCAATGACTGGAAACTATGCGCGTGTATATTATCGTATCTCATTATCGTATTCCCCAAAATTGTACTGCCAGCAGCAAATATATAAAACATAAAAACCATTTTTATTTTATTAAAATACAAAATCAATAATTTACTTACAGATTATATGTTTGTTGTATTTTGTACCTTACTTAGGTACATAAATAAAGCTTCTTTAGAATCTTTAATAACCCTACTTAGCTTTAACTTAAGTTGGGAATGAAGCGTGACTTATATACGTGTATGTATTTATGTGACTGGTAAATAATATATGAGAGCAAACTATTCAGAATAGATTTCTCTACCGTCTTACCGGTGCCCCTCCATATATTCGATCGGAATATCTCTATGGAGATATGGATCTTCCGTCGATTCACTCTTACGTCGGATTCCTGTCGCGATCTTACTTCGATACCGCATCGAATCACGCCAAACCGTTAATTAAAACAGCCGCTACTTATGTCCCTACTCCTACCGTCTCACGGAGAAATCGCGGACAGTATACCGCCTCACGGAAAAACGCCAACCGCGAAACATTTTCACCGACCCCGACGATAAGGTCGAGAAAGCTTACGCGTACTACTCCGCCGTCTCTCCAAACAGAGCATACCACCGCCCACGCCCGCGTAACCACCGTTCTCTCCGCAGAGGACGGGCGGTCAACTTCGCTCCCGCACACCCGTCACGTCCACCCTCTCTAGCGGCAACCCAAGCCTAGGTCCGTTCCTCGGTGTGAAGCCCTTGGGTCAGGCAGCCGCCCGCGCGATACAAAGTGACACTATACGTGCAACACTTAGCTACCCACACACAAACATTACACCCAAATGATACATACGTGCACACCTCACAGGTGCATAGGTTCTGTAAGGAACCTTTTTTTTGCGCTAGTTAGTGTAGAAAAACTTTTTCGATCACTAAATACACATACGAATGTTTCTTTCCTTCCTCCCAGGAGGAGGGGGACATGCATATGAGTATATGTTAGTTAGCTCGAATTTACGAATAGGGAATTAGTCAGATCGCGACAACCGCCCAAGCCGAGGTCCGGCCACTTTGGCACCCTAGTGCGCGAGTTTTCCAAAACTTTCGCGGCTGAGTGCCCTATGCGCTCGCCCCCAAGTCAGGTGAAACTATAAAAGCCGTCAGAGGCTCCAGGGCCTCTAAGATTCTAAAAAAAAGTTCTAAAAAAATATATATATACGAGAACTTACACGCAGATTGTTCTCTTATTATTAGACGACTTTTGTTTGAATTAATTCTAATAACATTTTTATATAGTAGCTCTGCATATAGACGGTATTTTCCCTGACGGTAAGCACAGGAGAATCCTAACACAACGGCGACCACTCGTCGCTCAGCAGAGTGCATCACGTGCAGGTGATGTAGGTTTGAGCGTCTCAGTGCTGAAGATCTAATTCGACACCCCGTACACATGGCAACGAAGAGATGCCTGAAACTGGATATACACCAGCTGATCTCGAAACGCAAAGAGCATAAACGGCCCCCTTATTATGTATTTCGCAATAGCAAGGCAATGGCAGAAATCGCTAAATATTTGCTTCGAAATGGCAAGATCAGATTGTGTTCGATATATTATAGATGTTACATGATACGAATTAGCGATTTCTAAGCACGCGGGGCGGATTACTATGACGAACTTTTCACTATATGAATGGTGGTCGCGACCCAGTTGGGTAGTACAGCCCTACCACTCCCCTATCGCTATTTTCTTGTTTCGTTACTCAGCAGACTACATCACGTGCAGGTGAGTCTGGCTAAGTGTTTCATGTATTCGACACCCTTTGCAACCCAAAAACTCTTACGTGAAATTCTGTATGAGAGTCCATCCAGTTTTGAAATTATGAGGTATTAAAATCAAAGAGATAGGGCTCTTTTACCATGTCTAACCTATGGGTGCCAAACTTGGTCGTTCAATTCCAAAACAAGAATCAAAACCTAGACAACTCAAATACGAATGGAATGGAACCCATTCAGTAAAAAAAAAGCAGAATGTGTTTAAAAATCAAAGACAAGGTGAGGAATGCGGATACCCGTAAGAAACCCAAAGTTACGGACGTTCTAACTTTCTCGCTACAAAGGAAATGGAAGTGGGAAGGTCACGTGGCTAGATATGACGACAACAGATGGACTGTGAGAGAAATCAAATGGTCGGCCCCGCCAAGAAGAAGAACGAGAGGCCGCCCGCATTCTAGATGGGTGGATAAAATAGCGACAGTAGCGGGACGAGGTTGGCTAAACACGGCCAAAGATAGAAATAAGTGACATACCTTGGAGAAGGCTTTTACCCGAAGAACCGAAGAATTTATATTTATAATTATCTTTTCTTTAACTATAGCATTGTAATTTTTTGCATGGAATTCAACAAAGCTTTATTATTATTATAATAAAGTCAAAGAGATAGAAGAAATATTGAAACATAAATGATAAATTATATTTTTACGGACCATAGAGTAATAAAGTCCGCTCACTGTACCTAGAGAGTGCAAAACTTGTTAAAAGTATCGAAACAATGCGATTAATTTACGCGGGTGTAAGGAAGGGCACAGGGGTAGGGCGTGGTTTGTCCCTTATCTCTAAAGTGATGTGTGTTGTCCGCCGGTACGAACATTGTATCGATATATTCGTTGGTGTTAAAAATAACTTCGACAAATGTTTATTTTACTTGTTTATTATAATAATGATAACATAATTAATTATCTTAACCACTAAATACATAATAACAAAAAGTTAAAACATTTTTCAAGAACCTTCAAATAAAATTAATTTATTGGAAGTCTGTCTCTTTTCCTAAGATTTTCCGAGTATTTCTTTTCATTGGGAAGATTTTTACTTTTAATAAACTGTCTCTTAATTATTTCAGCACTTGAGATATTGATTCCGCTTAATATATGGACATCGGTTTTGTTCATTAAATCTTTCTTTTTCAAGTCTTAAAGTAAATCCTCCATGCGAAATAATTTACGCTTCAAACGCCTTTGATGGCACTGTAGGCGTTTTATTTTTAATAAACGTTGATGCGATATACGTTCCAGGCATTTCATTTTCTTGTACAGTTTCCTCAATCTAAAATAAATACAATGAAAATTAAAGTAAGTATAGTTTTATAGTGACACTAACCATGAACAATTAATGACAATATAAATTATAGAATATTTTTATAACATTTCTCACATCAAGTTTTAACGTAGGTACTGCATTTGGTAATAAATATTGCCTTTTCTTGCTCAAATCAAAACATGATTCCTCAAAATGCTGAGAACATATTGTAGTTCGAGGCCCTGGAAACCATCCATCTTTACGAACTACATCTATCCATTTCTCTTTTGTCTTTGGGTCTTTAGGAAAGCTACATGATCACAAAAATTCTCACAGAGTAAATTTCTAAAAATATATAAGTTAATAAATTATATTCATACTAATTCAAATAACTTAAATATCATATATTATCATTACAATATCGAAAATATTATATTAGGTACTAAATATTGTGATAGGACAAATTAATATTCATTACTAATGAATATTTAGAAATAAATTACATTTAGAATCATACTTAAAAGAAACAATATTAATTAAATAAGGTAGGACCTAGTCTATATTCATAAAATGCGGTAATAGTCACTCGATACAATCAAGAGTAGGCACAACACTACAGCGTCTTGAGTAAACTGAACTGCCATGGCGGCGTGTCTTGTAATTAATAGTTATTTTGAGGCAAAATAATATTCCATCAGTACTTACACATGAAAAGAGATACCACTGGATTTCAGGTTTTTCTTTCTTTAATGGTTTTTACAAGTTTTCACTGCACAATTATACATTTTGCTTCGTAAAAGTATTATTTTGTCAGAGATAAGCACTGGACGAAACGCGTGAACAGACTGAGCGTAGGTACAGGCGTCGGGGAAGACATACATGAAAAATTCATGTATAGGTGGTAAGACAGGCGAGACCGTTGTTCTGGTTCTATACTCTAACACGCCGAGTTCATAATTCTATGTTACGGACCTAGTGGAGCAGTGGTAGTAATTAGTGCTTAACTATTGTCGCGAATTCGCCCATGACTGAATTTTACGTGATAGTACAACATTTGTTTAGTTATCATAATACAAACTATGCTTAGTTTAAACAAAAATGGCTGCGTGTGAGATTGAGTCAAAACCCAAGACAATTTTTAACGAAAAAAAGAACCAACTTTAATGATTTGGAGGCATTCCCTAGAGATCTTCGAAGTCCAAGGTCCAATTCTAATGAAATCAACATGCATCCAACAAAACAAGATAATGTATACAAAAAAGATTTTAAAGAATTTCCTCGTATGTCTTCAGTCTCCTGTATAGCGCATATCTAAGACATTTAATGAAATTTACGATCAAAGTCTTGACATATTCTTCAGTTCTTTGACCTCTTAAATCTTATATCTTTAAAATTAACCAATTATGAAATGATTCAATATTTATATTAATAACGTTATTTTATATGGTTATTGTTAGCTTTTAATTAATATTATCATTTTTATCAACTTTGATAACATACTATATTTACTTAATATTAACACTCGAAAATTGTTGCATGCTGCGCTCGTCTATAAGTGGAGTACTACATAATTATTGAAATGTGTTCGTTTAACTAAAATCTAAACATTTATCATAAATGTAGTTACTTTGTTAGCGCGCCAAATAAATAAATAAAAAGTTGAAAGTCCAAGTCCATAAAATTTAAATGGGACCACCGTTTCCAAAGAAAAAAGTCGGTTAAAAAAATAATTACCCGGACAAACCGACTGAAAGTTATGATGTATTATTGATGTATACAATTAGGTACCCAGTTTGAGCTAAAAAATACGTCACCGTTAACCAAGAGAGTAAAAATACCTGTATTATGCATAACACACGTAAATTTACCAGCGACCGTATGGACAAATCATTTTATAGATAACGATAACCACTGCCGGGTAGGTATAAACATTGTAAAACATTATACTTAATAATTAAGCGTTATGTTCATTCTAATTGGAAATACCAGATCGTCATAACTATAGAGGTCACAGAGTCCTCACTGCACTCAACTATGTTATACACACTTATGTATATGAGGCCATTGGGATTACTACAGGGAGTCGCGGTCGCGTCGCTCAGTTCAGATTTATTGCAGTTATTTTTCACATATGTTAACAGTTATCTGATGATTAAGAAAGACGGGTGCGTCCTAAATGTATCAGGTCTGGTTTTTACGTGCAGCTTTCCGAACACATATGTCGGTGCTTCAAAATAGCAGGCTGGCATTCGGCAATACGCAATACCCTACCACGATGCTTTGTATAATCCCAACTAATATTATAAATGGGGAAAGTAACTATGTACGTCAGTTTGTTACGTTTTCACACCTAAACCGCTGAACCAGTTTCTGTGAATTTTGGTATATAGATAGATTAGACCTTAAAGAAAGACACAGGCTACTTATTGA
This sequence comes from Saturnia japonica, assembly GCA_033032175.1. Classification (NCBI taxonomy): domain Eukaryota; kingdom Metazoa; phylum Arthropoda; class Insecta; order Lepidoptera; family Saturniidae; genus Saturnia; species Saturnia japonica. The sequence continues at coordinate 705,092 of CM065308.1, read as the reverse complement.
TGGATATAAAACTTGAAAGAGTGGTAAGGGATGAAATTTCTACACGCATTAGTTCAGAACTTGAAAATTACTGAACCGATTTTTGTGTAGGCCTACACTGTTCCCTAAATTGAAGTAAATGTTAACTAATATAAAAAAATAACAAACATACATAATATACACCTATAAAAAAATATAGTTTTTTGGAAGCCTTAATATATTATTATTTGTGAATATATATATACGTACTAGTAAACCATTTCAAAATGCAACATCTAGTATTATACTCTATGCTAGCTTTGTTCTGAGTATTGTTCGTCAATTTGGTCACCGGTATACCGGGTACTTGGTGAGAGAATTGAATCCATACAGCGTAGATTCCTGAGATCATTGTGTGTCAAAGACATAGAAGAAATGTTGCAGACCTATGCATAGGTCTTCACAAAGTATGAAACGGTACTCTTGGTAGTGAATTACTGAACAAACTCAATATAAAGGTGGCCACCCGCTCCGTAAGACATCAACAAATGTTCAGCTTTCCCTCCTGTACCAACAATGTAGGGGAGAATAGTCCCATTTATAGAATGTATAGGCGTTATAATGAAGTTTATTTACAGCAGGACATACTTTTCACCAGTCTTGCTAAATTTCAAAACTCACGTACTTAGGGCGACTTGCGTAACATGTTTAAATATGATTAAAGTAAGACTTTAATTTAAAGTGGTTAATCAAAATTAGCATCTTGCACAAAGAAAAATTTATTCGGTAATTGTATTTATCAAACTGTCAAAGTGAAACAGCCAAAAATGGCTATTTAGCGCCGCTCAAAACGTAGTGACTTCTTATGAAATTTAAACATAAATTATGTATAAAAAGTTATGCGAATAAAGGAACCGGGACATCATAAGGACTGGTGTGGTATTAACTTTTTTAATATTCCCAATTTTTTAATGTAAGTCGTCGCATCGCATACGCTATCTTCGTTTTATTTATTTGACTTTGATAGACAACAAACAATGACATCAACGTTTCATTCTATGCATAAGTTTTCAAGTTTATGAAACTTGTCAAGACCAATTATATTTTGTTGGTCAAAACGTGAAACGGAACGCAGAGACTGCTTTACCGACTCGCTAATTTTGTTTAATTAAATCACGTACATCTATGTCTTTTTTTTTTATCGTGGGGAAATCATGCATTGGATCCGCCTCCCGAGCTGGGCCGCTCAAGAGAGGGGTATGTCGGACTCTTACCGACTAAAACCCCACGGTGTCCTTCTCGCACCTGTTGGCCGGGGAGCGGGAACTGCTTGCGCATGCCATCCGCTCGACCCGGCAGGTGTGGCCCTGCCCCGGGGTCCCCGTTACGGTCGAAGGCAATCGGCACCTTCAACGAGCCTCAGAGGGCGCACGAACACCAGTGCGCCTCCTCCATCTCGGGCCTGCATTTACGCGGTGACGGACATGCCCAAGTTCACCACCTGCAGACCCATTTAAGGCGGCCGGAGATCATCACGCGGCCTCCGCTGCCTGACTCGTTGACCGCTAGAGGGGAGCAAGGTGTTACGCTCCCTCTCCCTCACCGCCTCCTTTTTCGCAAGTATGACTTGCTCGCAAAACGAGGAGACGGAATTCCACCCGCTCTCGCTCTCGACCATGGACAGAACCACGGCCGGAAGCGAGAGATCGGTGCCGATTGTCGCGACAACGTCGCGACGCGGCGAGTCCCATGCGGGACAGACGGCTAGTGTGTGCTGCGCGGTATCCTCGGCGCAGCCACAATGATGGCACCAAGGATCGATCTCCCGGCCTATGCGACACAGGTAGCTCCCAAAACAGCCATGTCCCGAAAGTACCTGCGTCAGCTGGAAGGTGAGGGTGCCATGCCGCCTCCGGAGCCATCTAGCCAGAACTGATCTGATGGCTTCTATGGTCGCCACGCCTGAGCTGGGGCGGCGAAGTCGCAAGTCCCACGCTTCCACCATGGGTATTTGTCAGAGCTCTGACCTACACGCCGCGATTTTTCGCGGCTTTGGTCTCTCGCCCCGCCTCAGCGCCTCCTCACACCACCTAAATAGCAGCGCGAGAGCTCTTGCTTCTAGATCCCATGGTGGGGATTCGGCCAATAGGGAGGCTGCCACCAATGAGACCGTACGGTACCCTCGGACAGCTCTGACGGCCATCGTTCTCTGCGGTTTTCGCAGGAATGCAAAGTGTCGGGCCATCAGGCTGTCGGCCCACACTGGAGCCCAATATAGGGCCAACGACCGTACGATCCCCAGGTAAAGCTTCCGGCATGCGGAATCGGGCCCCCCGAGGTTTGGCATAAGCCGAGCGAGCGCGCCCGTTGTGCCCATGAGTCGGGAGATCAGCTGCCGGAAGTGTTCCACGAAGCTCTATCGGCTATCGAGGACAATTCCCAGGTACTTCATCGTCGACTCGATGCCGATGGAGCCGCCTCCCACTATGATTTGGGACCCTTGAGGTGATGCATTCCGAAGCCCATGAAAACACAAGGCCTCGGATTTACTTAGGCCCACCTCTAATCCCAGGCGCCTTATACGACTTACGACTTCAGCCACCCCAGCCGTAGCTAACATTGCCGCGTCGCGGTGCGTCTTCCCTCGCACTGTGATAAGGGTGTCGTCAGCATAGCAGACGACACTGACACCGCTTAGGGGCGCACCGCGTATCGCCCAGTCATAGCCGATGTTTCGCAGGATGGGGCCAAGCATCACCGGGAAGGTGATGCTCCTCTCTGCGAGATAGTTTCCGACGATAGCGGCGGAGATAAGAGGGCACTCCATGGTACCGAAGCGCCTCCCGTATACTGCTTCAGGGCAGGGTGTTAAACGCGTTGGCGAAGTCCAAGGACACCGCCAGCACCACTTCGCCCTGGGAGATGGCATCCTCCGCCAGACTCTTCACATGTATGGTGGAGCGCCCTCGGCGTAAACCAAATTGGTTATCCGCCAGATCCGGCCCACCTCCGTTAAGTGGCGGACGAGGTGGTCTGCAATAGGCGGTCATAGGATACTAGATTTAAATAGCTAAGTATTTAGAGTTAAGTTATCATTGTTATTTTTTGTCTGTTACCTGTGTTTGTTCCCTACGAAATAAAATATAATAAAACTAGCTGTGCTCGTGGCTTCGCTTACGTGGAGTTCAGAATACCCGCGCGAATCTTGCTCCCACGCTCTCGGCTATTTTAAAGACAAAAATGCTTATTGTGGGTGTTTCTTAGAAGATATATGTATACTCTTCCGAACTTTTTGTAGGTCTTTTTAATGCCTATAATTATGTAGTACATTAATTTGCTATATCTCTTATGTTTTAATCAGCATAAGCATTTAAGCGCCCAAAATGATTCACTATTACCAGTTTGTTTTTATTTGTGCGGAACCCTAATTCTTTTTCTAAAATAAAAGTAGCCTAAGTTACTCCCTATATCATCAGCTATCTATCAGTGAAAGTGCCGTCAAAATCGATCCAACCGTTTCGGAGATTACCCTGAACAAACAGACAGACAGACAAAATTCTAAAAATTTGTGGTTTGTTATATATGTCGTATATACTTTGATATACATTAAGTAAAAAACTGTTATTTTGACATTACATACAGACACTTCAATTTTATTATTTGAATAGATAGATTAACCATTACACCAGCGCACGAGCATAAAGCTGTACGGGAACGCTTTCACTTCCGACTTACTTAACAAAAATCAGTATTTAAGGCTAGTTGAGAGGTGTAGAGGTAGAGGTGATCTGGTTATTATACACAAAAAGAATTTTTCAAATCCGACTGGTATTTCCAGAGATTAGCGTGTTCAAACAAACAAACAAATAGACTTTTCGGCTTTATATTAATAAATAATAATATAGTCTAGATAATAATAACATAAAAATAAAATATAATATAAAGTAACTAGAACTTACCATTGCGATTTAAATAATTGTATTGTTTTTAAATATAATTTACCTACATGTGGGTTTTTTATGTTTTTACCGGCAGTCTGGTTTTACCATGGCGGGATATTCAACTGCAACAATGTCTTGAACTCTGCGGTTTTTTTTTTATTGTTGTAAACATATATTTCTATGTAAAACCTACACTGAATACATTCTCAATAAATTTCCCTTAATATTATTTTTTGTTAATACCCGTCATACATAAGTCCATGTATTATATATATTAGACACGTAATTTTTTCATTACAAAACTGCTATAGCATAGTTTTAAAGAACTTAGTTAATAACCGAACATAAGGAGCATGGACTTAATAATGTAAACTAACTGACTACACTAATCTAACTAAAATAAATCTCGTAAAAAGTACCTATGCAAGATATCGTACTATGGTATATCTACGAGTTTATTTACGGTAATATATTATTTGGAAGAAAATACAAAACAACTTAGTTAACAAAAATAGAGTTCAAATCGTGTACCCATATCAAACATGAAAAATATGACCCTGCAAAACTTATTGCCCATCCTAGAAAAATAGACACTATTGAAGGAATGTTCCGTTTTTATTCTTTTCTTTTTTAGAAAAAACATTTGGTTTACATAAAATATAATTATATAAATATTATATATCCATATAATAAAATAAAAATAAATTAAAAAAAATTTCGCTGGCTAGCTGCTATCCTAGCAAAATACACTAGCTACCGCGTCACTTGTATTGTCACGTAACTATTTGGGTAATTCATTGATTTCTTTCATTGTATACCTTTTTTCAGTAAGGAAAAACGCTTCTAATGCAGCGTGGAAGTAATTAAATAATGTTTATTTCCTAATCAAAGAAGGAAATCAAACGTTACTAATACGTGTTTATACAGAGAGGTATGGGAAATACATTTAAATAAAATTGTATATTTACTTTCCTCACTAATTTTCCTTCATCCTCGAGGACATTTTTATTTACCAAGCTCAGCGAAAAACACTACATTTCACATCTGATGGTAAGTTAAGCATAACAAAGGTAGCGACTGCTGAGAGATGAGGATTTATTGACTTTAAGCAGTCATCATGCACATATTGTCAAAATCCACAAGGTAACTGGATATATTTTAAAACGAAAATTTACTGAAAATATATATCTATATAATCGGGAGGGTTTAATTTTCAAGATCTCGTCGTGCCTTGTCAATTTAATTGTCTTCATTCAATCTGAACCGTATATAGAGGCGTATATTGTGTCCAGAGAGATTGTACTATACAAATCTATGTAGAAAGCTTGTTGGAGTTGCGGCGGAGCTAAGTGCCAGACTGAATTGAAGCCATCGAGATCGATAATGAAGCCATTCAGCCACTCTCGGTCACAAGGGCACCAATCCCGGACCGCAGCATACTACGACACCTAGTCACTTATATCTATATCTTAATCCGTCGCAACAATTAAATTATTCTGATAACCATTTTAATATAATTCATACTGAATAGCTCCATTTAACGAAGGCCTTAAAATAATGCTTTTGCAAGCCAAGTTTCATTATCAATGTTTTGATAAATAGCATTAAGAAAAAATGTGTGCGCATGCCGCATTCTTTTTGTTCTGATTTGCTATTCTAATGCATAGAATGCACCATTTTACCATAAAAGGAAATATTCTCGTCTCTCGATGCCTAACGCTACGTCGCATTTTAATATCAAAATATGACAATCTACTGAAATTTTACAAATTATTAATCCCTTCTCATACGCTTGATAAGACAAATAAAAGGTTTTTAGGTAATTCTGTTGGGTTCTTCAACAAACTTCCTAAGCACATTACCGATATGCTAGACAATATATTCAAGAATCTTTTTTTTTAATCTTTTATCTTAACGAGTCTTCGGTACATCCCTGATAACTATGCCAGCCTAATAGGAGAGGTCAATTTATTACATAAAGTTTTAAATGCAAATTAAAATTTAGAGTCAACGCGACAAATTTATAAATTAGTCGGGCCGCTGTAAAGCATGTTTTATTGTCAAAATGATATTATATGGTGGATCACTACGTTAATGATAGTGATGTCAAGAAGTGACTCTCTCTCTCTCTCTCTCTCTCTGAACATCCACCAATAACTAAAATACCTGAAAACAAAACTTACATACTTAAAAAAAGGTGAAAAGCAGTCCAATTTATACGCTTAGCATTTTACTATTTTCGGTGATTGTGACTGAAAACGCAAGTCTCGGCTTGTGAACACATTAAAACTATACAATATTAATAAAATAATGTTAAAGTACAGTTTAGGAGAGCCGCGACCCATTTAGGCGACAAATAATGTAATCTCATCACAATAAGCGATGAAGACTTCCTATATTTCTAAATAAATTGCAAAAAATAGTTAATTTTATCGCATACGGTTAAACCATAACATCCATGTGAAGCAAAACACTATTCTCTCACCTTCCACAAGTTCTTCAGTCCTAAAACTTTCATTAAAAATATCTTTTCCATGAAATAAATACATTGTACGTCGACGCCAACGGTTACACGCTCGGGAATTTCGGTATGTATTATTTAATGATCACGTCACACATGCGTCTCCGTGTCTCGGTCGCACCTCACGCAAATCGTAGCTTTATCATTGTTTGTGACTTTGTATCTTGGATTACGTCGTTTCTGAGGGACGTAAAGTAAGCAATAAATTCCGGAATTTGTCGATATAATCCGCTGCATGCAAGACTGCTCACAGTACAACAAATAATACAGTAAGCTAATAATACATAAACACTTAATAATACCAGCTTGTAAATATCTCATTGTTGGGCAAAGGCCTCCCAGAGAGAAAGCGAACAACAACTACTAGTGATTTCAAACGCTAATTAATCTATATCTTTCCATTATATTATGGTTCTGCGAAAACATTTGTCATGTTTTCAAGTTTCCTTGTGAACAAAGTGTGCAACCATTTAAAATTGGTTTAGTAAATGTATGCTATTCCCAAAGCATGTTTATTTACGTGCAGGTTCAAGGCCGACGGATAATTGGAGAATATTTCATCGATATTAACTAATTGACTAACAGTATATTCATTAAAAGTAATAACAAAATATAAGTATTTTAATAATTTTATAGCATTAACATAACAACATAAAATCAAACAACGTATTTATCGGCACAGAGACAGCAACCTTTTCTTATCAAGATGTCATAGGCTTAATCACTTATTATGATAGACATCATTTTTAGATATTTTTTCATATTTGCGAATCGAGTGTTTTAGTTGCTTACATTCAGTTCTAGTAGGAATACAATATACAATTTGCAACTTCGGAAGCTTTTATAATATATATGGTTATCGCTAGACAATAGAGATAGTCACAGGTTATTACTTATTACAAAGAAATCTGTTAACGTTGAAATCGATTTAAAAAGTTGACATACTGCAACAATAATAATCAACTGCGTTATAAGCAAGCCATGTTCTATGTAACCAAGACAATCTGTCGGAATTGCGGCTAGCTATACATTACTGGTTATGTTTGTTTACGGGATATTGTTTGCGAAAGACAACTACGCAGTGAATATATATTATGATTAATATTTAATAGGTGTATTATAATGATATATTGTGTATAAAAGCTGTGAATACTACGATGACAACTAATGGGCCTACTTACCTAATGCACCTACTTAGGAGGGATAAGGGTAAAAAATAATTAGAATATTCGCTCGTGGCGCAGTGGTAGTAAGTACTACTGTTGAGCCGAGAGGTCGCGGGTTCGATCCCCGCCCATGACTGACTTTTGTGTGATGAGCATAAATTGTCCGTTGCGTGTCTGGATGTTCACTATCTATGTACGTATATCAACTATTTAGTTACTATAATACAAGCTTTGGTTAGTTTGGATTTCAATGGCCGTGTATGAAATTGTGTCCCCATATTTATTAAATAACTAGCTGTGCCCGTGACTTCGCTCACGTGGACTAGTCTGCCCGCGCGAATCTTACTCCCCCGGTCCTGGCTATTTTAAAGACAAAAATGCTTATTTAGGTGTTCCTTAGAAGATAGACGTAAACTCTAAACGTAAAGATTTCATTAACTCAATCGTTGTTAAAGAAAATAAAAGCAATAGTTACTTTGAAAAATAAACGTTAACATGTCGCTGTGTCGTCGTTTGAAATTGCCATTTGACATTTGACATTTTCCTTTGAATATCGTGTAATATTTATTATTCAAGAGCTGAAACTCAGTACACAGTCGGCGATGACAGGCGACTCCTTGTAAAAACATAAAATTATAATGGAAATAAAGCGTGTAGTAACAACTCTCTACTGACCAACTCTCTCTCTCTCTCTCTCTCTCTCTACACACTGAGAATCATAAACATTGCCGACTGTCAACAGCAGGCATTTTGGATTGCGGTAAGTATTGTTAATTGTTATAATACTAAACTTCCACCCATAGCTTCGCTTGCTTAAGATCTGTACTATTTTATTTATTTTTATTTCATTTATATGTTGCTATTTACTATTGTTCATATATATGTAAATCAACAAATTATGCGAGCTGTATATTTAAATTAGTTTTCATATTTTTACGACAGACTGGCAACACTGTGTCAAATGTCAATACATAGTACATATAATTTTTTTCGATCTAAATTCGTTGTAAAATAGTTAATAGTTATAGTTTATAAAGGTATTAAAATTCAGTCATTTAGAGTGTTTTATTAAATAAATTATAGTTTCGACGAACACGAGCAGTGTACATATACCATTTCCATTTGTTTATTTTCTCGATGACAGCTCCTGTGAAAACTTAAACGAGCGTCTTTTTTACATTATGTATGTATTATTTTATAAAAATATGACGTTTACACACGTACAAGGTTATACCAGTCGGAGAAACTGATGGGGATGGAGCTATATCGGTAAACGTAACACGATAACAGACACGATATTTTTTTACAAAATGTAAGAAACTAAACTACTGCCGGATACTTTTGTACAAATTTATTAACTAATATTATATTTCATTACGAGATGTTACACGTATTAATTCTTGATTGATAATGGTAACTTCTTCAAAATTTTCGAAACTGTTGTAAATTATGTAGGTATAGGTAGGTACTCGACAATGAAACGAAATAATTATAACGATAGGTAATCTTTATTTATTTTTTAAATCGAAATCTGATGAATCATCACTGTCACTCGATGGTTATTACTTATTTGGTCACAACACTACAACTATCAAATTAGAACTGTCATCGAGAAAATAAAGAAATGGAAATAGTATAATTTATGTGAAAAAGTTGTCTTTTTTAGCCGAATGCGTAAAAGGAAGTTAATATTTTTCGAGCCTATGTATATATTCTATGTCTAATTCTTTGGTCCACTCTGCAGCCTAAACGGCTTGATGGATTTTAGCGTAAGAGGTGTCGTTAGATTCGATTTAATTATGTGAGTAACATAGGCTATATAATATTTAAATACGTCGTCTGGGAATCAAATAAAAGGTAAAAAAAATGATAAATATTTTTTAAGTCAAGTGTTTTTGTTACAGTCGGGTTTTTTGTTTCCTTTTTAATAATTTAGCATATTAAAGATTTTTTTATAGTATTTTGACAAATTGACAGAACTGTCTTGATGGACAATAGAATTGTAACACAACGGTGACCATCGAGAGATCATAATCCTTTGAGAGTCGCCGCTGTCCTGCCGGCCTGCATATTTCAATTTAAATTCATTTCCAGAATTCAACAAAGCACACTTATTTTGCTTTTGGTTATTATTATGTTTGGTGTTAAAGTTACTAGGCTCCTGGACGAATTAACTCCAAGCGAGCCACACCGGAAAATGTGATGGGGAAAAAAATAATCCCAAAAACACTTTCTATTCTTGGAAATTCAATTTTAAATAAAACCGACATACGTCTTTAATTCAAAACGTTGAAGAGCCGGTATTTTGATGCAAAATATCGAGTGAATCCTGGCCAAAAAGTTTTATTTTTCATACAACAGCAAACAACAGGGACCTTGGTCGATATTGAAAATACTATCACAATAATAACTTAATGCGTACCAGGATAATGTTTATTTGGTACATGGTACAAGATCCTTGAACCTGGTGTTTGTACCAGGAACCCCATATGTCTACCATCCCTTTCTTGGGCTTCATCATCACTTAACATCAGATGAGTTTGTAACCATAATAGTAAACCTTTAAACGATAAAAAAAGTAAACCGAAAACTTCTCGTTTAAATTTAACGGCGAAGGCGAATTGCTAACAAAAATCATTTTAAGTTATAAAATGAAGTTTTTACAGTGAAGATAGCACTGTCACATACAGCTGGAGTTTATAAAAACTGAAACTGAAAACAAAAATTAAGTGAAATAGTTGGACAATATTCGCTAAACGCTTTTGCGCCATTTAATCATGATGTCGCGGAGCTGCTGTCATCCGCACGCGCGCCACCTAGCCGCTCCACACCGACCTACGATACTGGGTATTGCGAAGTGAGAAATATACAGAACGCATTTAACAAGTCATTATCGTTAATACACATGGAATATAGTAGACCGCGCTTAAAATCCTCAGAACACGAAATAAGTCATAATTTTCTGTGAAATTCTCTCCTCTATACCAAAACGGTTGTTAAATACCGTTTCAAGGAACACAAGCAGGGACTTGAGGTTTAATTCAAAGTGAATTTAAAAATACTTAATTTTATCTTTCGGCCCTGTCAAAGCACTTATAAACGTTTCATTTTTTTTTTTTGGACAGTAATACTGTTAGCCCTAAGGGCCCTGGAGCTTCAGACGGCTTTTACAGCTTCACCGTGACTTGGGGGCGAGCGCAAGGCACTCAGCCGCGAAACCGTGGCAACGTGCTCAAAAGTACCAAAGTGACCAACCTCGGCTTGGGCTGTTGCTGTAGTCGCTAACTGCTCCCCGAGAACATTGCATACACACGACCTTTGATTCGAAAAACACCCCAGTCATCGAGAAGAGCCGCTTATAATTTGTTTTTTAATAAAAAGTACTGTGCCATTATACTAATCTATACAATTAATAAAATTGAAGTGTAACAGACAAATAACAGATTTCTACTAAATGAAACTACATATGAAAGTATATACGATACATATAACAAAACACCAATTATTTAAATTTTTGTCTGTCTATCTTTCTGTATGTCTGTTTGTTCCGGGTAATCTCTGAAACGGTTAGATCGATTTTAACGAAACTTTCACTGGTAGATAGCTGATTTTATAAGGAGTAACTTAGGCTACTTTTCTTTTAGAAAAAGAATTAGGGAAATAAAAAAAATTGGTAATGGTGAATCAATTCGGGTGCTTAAATGGCTTACGCTGAGTAAGACATAAAAGATAAAGAAAATTAATGTAGTAAATAATTGTAGGCATTAAAAATACATTAAAAAAAGTTGACGAAAGTATACATCTATCTTCTAAGGAACACCCACAATAAGCATTTTTGTCTTTAAAATAACCGGGAGCGGGGAGCAAGTTTCGTGCGGGAATTCTGTAGTCCATGTAAGCGAAGCCATGGGCACAGCTAGTCTTCAATATAATATCTAAATTTCCTAAACTGATACAGGAACAGGCGCCGGGGTATTTTCCTGTGATCTAAACATTAAAATATCAATAGCTTTAGGGCCACACAGTTCCATCTTCCAATGTGAATGTGTAGCCATTACTGAGGCGGCAAACGCAGTGCTGAACAGGAAAATAGAGAACCACAATATAAGAATTCTCTCCGACAGCACTGCAGTCTTACGAGCTCTGGAGAGTAACATACACGACTCTGGGCTTATAAATGAGTGTCACAAAGTACTGGAAAGGGTTACAACTAACAACAAAGTAACCCTACAGTGGATTAAAGGACACAGCGGATCACTGGGCAATGACGCAGCAGATGAACTGGCAAAGAGAGGTTCCGGCACTCTGCGGATGGGTCCTTTACCCATATTGCCTTTGCCGTTCAGCCTGATTCGCTCGTGGCTGCGTCAAAGAACAACAGAATCACATAAAGATCAATGGACAACAGCCAGTGACTGTAGACAGTCGAGGGAGACACTGCCCATCCCTGAACCGCGATTGTCGCGGCGACTTGGTCTTAATAGAAGTGATCTACGTGTTATGGTAGGCACTATAACTGGCCATTGTTCACTTAAAAAACACCTTTATGTTCTAGGTGTCACTGACAGTCCCATGTGCAGAGCATGCATGGAGGGCGAAGAAACCGCTACCCACGTAGTCCTGAAATGCGCGGGAGTTGCAACCCAACGGGCGAAAACCCTCAAAAACCCGAGGTCACTTCGAGAAGCCTGTGAATGCCCCAGGAGGCTTCTGTGCTTCTGGTCGGAGTTGGGCTGGCTGGAATAGCCAGTCGGAATATCTACGCACAATGGACCTAGGAAGAGTCTAAGTGCGGACAAGTGGAGCCCACATAACATAACATGTAAATTTCCTAAAGGGAGTTCCGTGAAAAAGTAACGAGCGTTCAGCTTATCACTTGCATTTGATAATAGATAATTAAATTATTTTGCCTGTTAAATAATTCCTTCGTTATAAATTTTATTTGAAATCGCATTAACTTTTATTCGTTATAATTTAATGAGATCTTCCATAAAAAAGATTTGTTGGGTGTTCCGTAGATGTAAAACCTAAAGAATCGCCGATTTTCTAAACCACCAGTTTTCTAAGTCACCAGAATAGCAACCAAGAAAATATACCACTTTAATTTTTAACCGATTTAAAAAAAAAAAGAAGTGGTTCTCAGTTCGAATGTATATTTTTATGGATTTTCAGCCATAACTTCTTTGTTTATGGACGGATTAGAATGGTTCTTTTTTACTTGGATTAGGGATACCTCAAAGGTGGTCCCATTTTAATTTCGTTGGCACTGGACCTTCGACTTCGAAGATACACCAGGTTTTCCTTTTTGTTCAAAATTGTCTTGCGCTCTACCTATTTTGTACTCATCAGTTTTCGTTACCTACTTAAATTTAAAGTTAGGTAACTATCAAAATTATTACTCAAGAAAACATTGTTTATTAAGTGCTCTTACTATAATTATGATGCTGTGAGTAGCGCACATTGTGAACCAGTGACGGCACTAGACCAAATGCAGACGTCGCGTCGGCGACATCCTGATTGCGAGACCCCTTTCATTTCCCAGTCCAGAAAGAAAACTATCAGTTACCTATCCATGGTAACTATCCTTCATAATATAGTATGTCTACCGTAAAATTTGGAAAAATATTACATGTATTAATTAATATAGAGAATAACACTTTTAATAATACTGTTAAATTAAGCATTTTTGCGAGGCCCTCTCAGGCGCGAGGCCGTCGGCGACCGCCACTGTTGTGAACTATTGTACTAATAACTTCCGTTATATAAAGACAACCAGATCAATATTCTGAATTATTTTTCTAGTAGAACATATAACTCTATGGAAATCACAAAGTAAATTCGTAATGCGTCAAACTGGATTTTTTTTCATCCAAGTTGAAAGCTATCAAATTAATTTGTATCGCAAATAAACTAATAGGTTATTATTATACATCGAAACTTACGGGATGTTGACGTCATTTGCTATTTTTTTAAATAACGAATCTACGCAGAATTAAATTTCAATACGTATGTTTAACATGAAATTAGGAATTTAGGCACTTATATTAAATGTATTATTATAGGTTAAAGTATATAATTGGCGATTTTTAATATTGAATAGTGTAAATATCGAAATATTATATTGTACCTATTTAAAATTGCAAAGTCAATTTAATTTTTAAATATAGCTATGACATTCCATAATAAATATCAGTTATTGACTTGTTTAATCACTCAGTTAACATTTAACTTGATATTTCGTAGCGAAAAAAAAGGGGAGGTATTTACTTCAAATAAATTTCTTGCACGTTAAAAGCTTTCAAAATGATTTCATGTACTTACTTAACAGAATTTTAGGTATAACTATATAGTATATATTTTGTTATTTCACTGATTATATGTAGCATCTTTGCTATAAAGGTAAGAATGTACTTTTATACAAGTTCTCGATCGATCAAATTTTTTATAATTACGTATATAAATAACATTCAGCACAGACCTTGCACAAAATTATAAGTTTTTTTTTTAATAGCACGGTAAACTAGCCTAAGCCAAAAACAACGGAGACTACCTAGATATCAGCCGGTCCATCACCGGACCTCGCTGTAATGCCGTTCTGTAAGCCACTCGACCAATGAATATGCATTAGCTGATCCCGTAAAGCGACAAACCAAAAGACAGGCACTGTGAAAAGGGTTTATCACATAGCGATCCAGTTGAGTACAGATACCCACCACAACGCTTTCTTTGCAAGCGCACCTTTATAGCGGGTCTCACAAAGTTGTATGGAGAAAAAAAATTGTAAAAAATTATGAAAAATTTCTGATATGATTTGACATAAGGAAACATTATAACTGAGCTGATGCCGTGAAGTATGGAACATGAAATAATACGAAAACTATAACATGTCTGGCTTCACCGAAGTCTGCATTATATTATTATTCACTAGTTGTGCCTGCGACTTCGTCCGCGTGGTGCACGCGTGTTACTGGACACTACTATATTATTTTATTGTGTTTTAAGTTATTAGTTTTATTTATTAGGTGTTATTAGTTTTGTACTTTATATATTTTGTAATATCAGACTTATTTGATCCCAAGGAGGGATGACGTCAGGCAGGCGGCCGAGCGTAAAAAAATAATTAAATAAGCCAAATATAAATTCAAAACATGATGTCATCATCATGTTGTGCCGACCCTACTTAAGTAGGTTAAGGAGTAATAAAATGATGATGACACATGGTGTATGGTGGTGGCGAATCCAGCCACACACACTTCTAGTACCCCACCATGCAAACACGACACACCAAAGTGCGGAGATTGGACGTTTGTCATTATCGAATGCAAAAATGTCATCGATACCGTAACAGGTTTTTACAATGGACAAATCAGTTATGATTCAGTAGGTATGGCGCCACGGCCACGCCCATTTTAGTAATATTATCCTCGTAGGTAGCATTATTAAAATAACATATTCCCACAGCCGCAGATAACGAATATAGGGTTGCCCCAACACCTCGACATATTTTAATCATTGCTGACGCATTGGTGACGCGATGTTCTAGTACGTGACGTCACACCAATATCCGAATGTCTCTTCATCAACATGAAGGTAAACCCATCACGTGACGTAAAGCATATGAATGCAAAAAAAACCAATCGGTCCAACGATTGCGTGAACTCCTGATACACAGTTGATGTATGACGAATGTTTACTTAGAATCGTTGAGTTGTACCGCGCATGCGCTCAAATTAATGACAACGCCGTACACGTTTTGAAGAGCCCGACAGAATTGCATACCTAAACGCTTAAATAACAACAAAACCACTTTAAAAAAAACAACTTTAATGGTTTTGAGTAGTTCCCTGGTGTATCCTCCAAGTCGAAGGTTCAATGCCAATGAAATTAAAATTCCCTTTCCAACAAACAAAAAAAAACATCCAAATCGGTTTATAAACAAGAGTATTTATTATTATTATTATTATTGTATATAATAAAAACGTAACTGATCGATGTCTGTACGTAGAAGATATATGAGAAAAACTATTATTGGGGACCTTTATCAACGCAGCAGAACCCAAAACAATGATTGTTAGAATTTTTTTCTGTTTGTCGATTTGTCTGTTTGCCAACGTTTGTGCGCGCTAATCTCAGAAACGGCTTAACCGATTTGGAAACACTGATATATTGTGGTAAGGTTCACTTAACATTTAGTGTTTGTTTTACTTCAATAAGCTCATAAATAAAAAAGTTATATCAATTAAAAAAATCACGTCGAACATCTGTTCGATAAAAATGCTATAAAATAGCTCTTCAGTTGAATTGTGATGGTTTGTAAAGCGATAATGATTGAAACTTTATTCATAAACTTAAAAAATGGAGAGATTCAAAAATTTTAAAATTCCAATAAAACTTGACCTCAGACCTATGTGATAAATCTTATTAAAAGGGGGTCGGCATAGAATGGATTTTGTCTGATGAAAATACCGCGCCGCTGCTAGGGATGGCAATTCATTTCGAAAAAGATCAAATCGTGTTGAACTCTTATGAATCGATTCACAAAAAATCGAGGTCTAAAATATCGTTCTCTCCAAAAATCGATCATTTTTCGATTCACTTTCGGATTTGTATTAACAATATAAAAATCCCTAAAACAGAAAATTAAAAGGACATCACAACAATCGATCTTTTGTCATTGTTACCTTACTAAAGTATCAGTTATTATAGAGAAACAGAAACGTATAGAGAGAGAGAATTTTTTACAGGTATATAGGGAAAGAGACCCCAAGCCTAGGTCCGTTCCTCGGTGTGAAACCCTTGGGTCAGGCAGCCGCCCGCGCGATACAAAGTGACACTATACGTGCAACACTTAGCTACCCACATACAACACTACACACGTATGAACACACACACGTGCACACCACACAGGCACATAGGTTCTGTAAGGGACCTTTTTTTTTCTTTTTTTGCGCTAGTTAGACTAATGCGCTAGTTAGTGTAGAAAAACCATTCCGATTATTAAATACACATACGCATGGTCCACTCCTTCCTCCCAGGAGGAGGGTAACGTGCATATGAGTATATGTTAGTTAGTTCGAATTCTCGTAGGATTAGGGAATTAGTTAGATCGCGACCTTTTCGCATTCGCGACGACCGCCCGAGCCGAGGTTCGGCCACTCTGGCACCCTCGTGCGGGTCGTCACAAACTTTCGCGGCTGAGTGCCCTAAGCGCTCGCCCCCAAGTCCGGTGAAGCTGTAAAACCCGCAGCGGCTCTGTTTTAGGATAGGGCCTCTAAGGCTAACAGTGTAGTCAGTTCAAAAAAAAAAATTATTATAAACTGTTGTCGTTATTTTGGTGTTGGGTAATAATTTACTGTTAATATTTTAATTGGTAAATGACACCATATAAAATGATCAGCCTAATGAAATAAATAATCCATACCTACTAACATTATCAATGCGAAATTAATTCTGTCTGTCCCGTATGTTGAATTTTCACACCTAGACCGCTGAACCAATTTTTATAAATTTTAGTTGAGAAAGGACATAGACTACTTTTGGAAATAAAATTGGAAGGGGTGAAATGGGCGGATGAAAATTCATATGACGAACCCAATTTTAATTTATTTTGGTATATAGATATTTTGAACTTTGGAGAAAAACTTTGGACACCTTATGTGGTGAAAATAAAACTTTAATGGGTGAAATAGGGGAAGAAGGTTTGTACGAAGAACCTATCAAACCAATTTTGATGAATAGAGATATATTGGACCTTGGAGACGGTACATAGGCTACCTTACGGCGCAAAGATAAAACATGAAGGGGTTAAATAGGGGATTAAATTTTGTATGAAGAGCCCACTATTTCTCAATTTAGGGATATGAAAATTCATATTTATGCTTTTAGGAAGAAAAAAAGGGTTTCTCGTTTTGTTCAAAATTAATCCGCAAGGTGGTACAATAAGGGATGATTTACAATACCACACACATAGAGTGATAAATCCATCTATGATTTTCTTTTGGTTTGTCGTGTTCCGAGATCAATCACTGATTGAGTATATGCAGTAATATAGCGGCGTGGTAGAGATCCCGATCACCATACACATAGTGATAAATACATTTATGATTTCCTTTTGATATATCGTGTTCCGAGATCAGTCGGTGTATACGTATGCTATCTATACTAACATAATTTCGGTATCATAATCGGTGTATATTTTTTGTTGGTAATTTTTATAATTTGTCAAAATGTAATTCTTGTTGGTGTTTTTTTTATGAAATAAATAAATAATAAAGCGGAAAAGTTTTTTTGTTGGTTTGTTTAAACACGCTATTAACTGGAACTACCAGTCGGATTCGAAAAAATCTTTTTGTATATGAAAGCCAGACTCATGATAAATAGTATAAGCTATCTAACATTAGGCTACAACTCTCAGCAATCCTTAACTATTAATTTTTGTCAAGTCGGAGATGGAAGTCCTTCCGAGCTGCTTTATCCGCTTGCGCTGTCGTAATGGTTAATGATACGTAAATATAATTTGCTACAAAAATACTGATCCTAAATATATATAAAAAAATAGCAATGACTATCCCTATACATTTTGAAGAAGTTGGCTTTATCAATCAAGAATTAATACGTGTAAGATCGTGTAATGAAATATAATATTAGTTAATAAATTTGTACAAAAGTATCCGGCAGTAGTTCGGTTTCTTACATTTTGTAAAAAAATATCGGGTCTGTTATCGTGTTAAGTTTATCGATATAGCTCCATCCCTATCAGTTTCTCCGACTCTGGTATACCCTTGTACGTGTGTAAACGTCATAATTTTATAAAATAATGCATACATAATGTAAAAAAGACGCTCGTTCAAGTTTTCACAGGAGCTGTCATCGAGAAAATAAAGAAATGGAAATGGTATAGTATGTTATTTTGACACATACTTTAGGAGATAATAAAACATTCAAATAATTTGTACTTGCGACAAGAACAATAATTATGATAGACTACACATGTGCGTTGGCGTTGCGGTGTTTATTGTATAAAATTAACACGGGATATATATATATATATATATATATATATATATATACATTCGAATTGAGTAACCTCCCGTGTTTTGAGGAAATCGGTTATAAAAGGATAAACATCACTCCTTTGTCTCCGGGTTGGTACCTACATATTATCTTCTATACAATTAATAAAATTGAAGTGTCTGTTTGTAATGTCAAAATAAATTCTTCTTACTAAATGCATATGAAATTATATACGACACCTATAACAAAAAGCCCATATTTAAAATTTTTGTCTCTCTGTCTGTTTGTTTCGGGTAATCTCCGAAACAATTGGATCGATTACGAGCTTTCACTAACAGATTGCTGATGTTATAGGGAGTAACTTAGGCTACTTTTATTTTAGAAAAAGAATTAGGGTTCCGCACAAATAATAAAAAACTGGTCATGGTGAATCAATTTGGGCGCTTAAATGGCTTACGCTGAGTAAACCATAAAATATATAGCAAATGAATGTACTAAAAAATTGTAGGCATTAAAAAGACATATAAAAAGTTTAGGAGAGTATACGTCTATATTCTAAGGAACACCCACAATAAGCATGGGAGCGGGGGAGCAAGATTCCCGCGGGTATTCTGTAGTCCACGTGAGCGAAGCAACGGGCACAGCTAGTTTATTAATAAATTCCTTAAATGTATGTTTCACGTTTAGCCACAATAACACTCCAAATGAAAATGTGGCTCGCGATGGCAACGCGCTATGCCTAGTGAGGGAACTAGATTTCAATTACATCTGCCAGAACACACCTATAGGTGCTTGGCGACAGATTTTTAACTTCAAGGTGGTAACTACCGAGTGGTGGGTATTATAAAACATTCTACCACCATGTTATAGTTTTATTACGATGTTCTCCTTCACCTAAAGCTCAAGCTCATTGCTGGGATTCGAACTCCTGTCGATCGACGTGGTGTCCGCTGACGCCTAGCACTGAGCCATCGTTGTTGATTCTCTCTTACCACTAAGCAATATATGCCCATCCATAGAATTGCACATTACATTGAATTTAAATAAGTAAAATTATTGTGGTTAGCCGTTGTGCGCGCACCACGCAAAAACTACTAGAGATTTTCATATTTTTTTTGTTTTACTCCTTATTAAAAAAAATATATAACGATATCTTCATTAAATAAAACGGTAAAAATTACGATTCTTAGAGGCACTACACGTTCAACGATGTGTTATCTTGCCGTGGTGTTAATATAATAAATATCGCAGAAGAAGTCGCAAGTTTCAGCTAATACAACAATATATTAATGCAAATCTATAAATATTGATTTCAGAAATGGAACACGCATACACATAACTTAAAACATATGGGTTATAAATATTTTCCCCACTAGATGCATTGAGTTACCAGATGGGACAATTTCTCATACGTTCTGGTTTTGCCGTCGAGTCACGCAGTAGTGCAGCGCCTAGTGTTACTACTGACATTCAAATTAGAAAACATACGTGAGGTGCAATAAATTAGTTGGTACACACGCCGAGAATCCAACCTGTGAATTAGGTATTATTGTTCCCTTATAAAACTAAATAAATAAATAAAAATAGTATATCAGAAAACCAAGCACAATTACAAAATATAGATAAGTATGTACACGAATTAGAAAAACTATTATTAATAAATTTTTATAAATATTTTGGTTTATTTTGTTTTGGATAGCTAAGGATAAAATTGAGAGCTGTATGTATACGCACCATGATTGTGATGGAAGTGCGACATGGTGAAATTGTTAACAATGATATTTTACACTACCCACCTACAATTTTACACAATAAAAAGTGGTAGTCAGTAGAATGTATTGGCTTGCGATACAAAAAAATTGTAGTTATTTTTGTGTTGTTACGCTAAGCAAGTAGAACTTCTTACACGCGTACATAAGTTGGAACACACATATTTTTTTAAGGAAAATATTTGTGTGTGGTTGGTACTTTCTATTTTCATTTTTTTTTCTTCCAATTAAGTATATTTACATACTAAAGTACTTGTGGGTCTGTTTAAATATACAAGCCTATTATCTATATACAAATATAGTTAATTTAATAGATATTTATTTATTTAAGTATTATTTGCATATAATGCTCCAATGCCTGCTCTATTTTGATACATGACATTGTTTCATTTGAATCACTCCGTTTTAATACATCATAATGGAAAATCACAATAATTACTTATTCTGAATCAGTATCCTATAAAAGTTATTATTATTTTTAATTGAAAATTATTGTGTAAATAATATTATACTAATATAATCTCGACCACAATATTTTTCTCTCTCTCTATTCCGCATATTACTCATTCCTTAGTATTCCGATTCCCACACGTTTGGGTATTTTTAGACATATATTAATTAATTCCTATGAGGTTTTAATAAATAATTATGAAACAATGAATCATTTGCGTTAGTAATTTTCCTATCTTTACGGATGAGTATTAGCGCCCGTCGCTACGCATATGTGGACTACAGAATTATTATTTATTTATAAAAATATAGTAACAATAGGTTATTTATTCTTATAAACTTAGTATTTGGGCATAATCTTACCTGATGATGACACTAAACTAAGAGGGCCTGACTCTGTGACTAATAAACCTTGGTGAAAGATTATTAATTTACCTATCCACCATACTATGGTTTCATCACGAGGCTATTCTTAACCTAAAGCTGAGGTTCCTTATAGAATTTGAACCTACATCGACAGACGCTATGCCCGAAAACAAGCTACCAATATGTATATGGGCTATCGACGTTTAATAAAGTGAAAGATAGATATTATAAAAGAAAAAAAATGTTACATTAAATGATTGTATTTTACATGTCATAAGTCCTCGAAAATTCAATCAGAACAAATTGATAACGTATCATTTGACCACTCGAATTTAATAATAAGTACAGAATTGTTCACAAATAATAACACGCTATGGCAAGAAAAGTTCTGGTCCACAATTACAATTGCAGACCAAACAGATAAAGTACCGTTCACATTCTTATCAGTGCCTACTACTTTCAAATCTATAAGTAATAATATTATAAATCTGAAGAGTTTATTTGGTTGAACGCGCTAACCTCAGAACTACTGGTTGGAATGGAAAAAAATATTTTAGTGTGTTGTATGTTTATGAGTATTGTAGTGCCTATTTATCTAGGAAGGCTATATGCTATATAACAACACACTACAACTAATAGGAGCATAGAATCAATGAAAAATGGTGTAAAAACGGGGAAAATTTATTCTTTTTGAATGTTTCGGTTGCGTACGCTGTGTATTTGGTTAAAGTTACGCAACAATCATGGTGACGGAATTGTTTCTATTGAAAAGTTCTAAAAAAAGTCCGTAACAGAATATGTATCTTGTAAGGTTGACGTAATATAACCTTTTTATGGTAATAAATTTTGTTCTAAAATACATAATGCAATACTTGCGAAGGTGTTTCTATAAACATGGTATTAATCGTTATCGAAATAAATACGTTATTCATCACAAATATTTAATTTTGGACAAAATTGCCCTGTACATCATTTGATTTCAATGAATGTCTTAGGAGATATCACAGTTTTAAAATAACTCCACAGCAAAATAATAATCAAGTACGCGCGTGCATTTCAGCGGAATGATGTGGCAGACGGGCGGCACCTATAAATTGTATTCTAGGTGCCCACGACAATTGTTATTTGTCCTCTGCCTACGTCCCACTCTCTCTAACCCTCTATGTCTTATGTGACGCAGACGAAGTTGCGCGGGTCAGCTAGTATATCATATCACAACAGTCCACAAGGGATTGGGTATTTCAGAAGTTGAGTTATCTATAGATGGGTATTTTCCCACTTGAGACCATTTTTTTTTCCACAAAACTGACTCAATCTAGGTATATAATTAGATATGAGCAATATTGTAAAATCATGCAATGATTGTACTCTTCTAGATATGGACACAGCATGCAGGTAAGTTATAGAAAAAAAAACATTAGGCGGAACAAAAACTAAATAAACTAATCCATAATAAAACTAAAATATATCAATCTCTGTGCGAACAGCGTTAAAGAAAGAGGACATACGACATACTGGAGAATATTGAGCGATATTTGTTCTGCAATGAGGCAGGTAAAAAGTTTTTCTGTTATGCAAACGACTGCCCAAACGTGGAATCGCAAAATTCAAACGTTCAAGAATGTAGGGAGATTCTGTGATTCCATATAGCAATTTAAAAAGACACACGATGTCAGAGTTCCTCCTACGAGTACAAAGTGACATAACTCATAATTTTACATTTGTAATCAAAATATGGCAAGTGGTACATGAAACGCTTTTGTACTCGTTCAATTCTGTCAGAATGTACTTGGTAGCAGGGATTCCAAACAGGACTATTATATACCTACCATTTCTTGAATGTTCAAATTTCCCCTCGACATTCTCCTTCAGCTGCAGCTAATTTATATAATATTATAATTAATATAAGCAGTGGAATGTTGGTCAAATTGTCCGAGGTTCGAGTCGCGTCATACGCCAATGAAGTTTTTTGAATTCCCCCCTTACATTTGAATTCAATTAGTAATAATATCGACTGACCATAAAAGAAATGATCCTAATAAAAGTACCGCCATGACAGTGTCCTTTCGAAATTAAACTCAATTCCCCCTCTCTTTCATAACAGAACCACACGCGTTGGGCTTCGATACTGCAGCTTTTCAGTAACCTACATTTCGGTACAAACAAAGAACTTCCCTATGTCATATCTTTGTACTGTGAAGCTCCCGGTCAGTGTATTCCCTCCTGCCTATAAAATGTAAGTGCAACATAATGTGAACAAGCATTTGAGCAAGCCGGTATGACATCGACAACTAGAGATGGATCGAAGATAGCTCGATGGTCGCACTGTTATTGGATAGCATATTATTGTGATAGTGCCCTTACTTTGTCATGTTACGATAAAAAAACCTTGCCCAGAACTGGCGCCTTCAAAATCTTATTAGGTAATAGTAGGTATATACAGGACGGTCAAAAACTCGTGAATCAAACGCAGCTAAGGGTTAGATGGGGTCATCAGCTGCAAAAATTGTTCTAGGCCATTAAGGTCAACCCCTGCAGAGCTATAATTTATATTGTGTTTTTATGAGAAAATTGACTTCTTTTACTAATTCTTATTAAAATTCAAAAAAATCTACAGCCTGTATCTTTTTTATAATTTTCACTAGATTGGTACTGATGAGTACTTGCGTTAGACATGCTATTTACTGTTGTTTATTGGGTGTGTTGAAGATAATATTAAGTTTTACGAAAAAATTAATTCTCAAATCATAACTCTTTATTTACTTCGGACCCCACTGTGAAAAAAAAATACTCTACCGAAAAGTGACCCTGTATTACATACAAGTTTTGGCGCATTAAATAGGGATTCAATAATTAATCAGTTTAGAATGCGTTCCAAAATCCAATGGATATAACATACCATCACGCCTGTATCCTCGAAAGGTTAGACAGAGGTGTTTTTTTACGTCCCTGCATGTAATATGGGCCGAGTCTATTGCCATTAATCGGGCACAAAGCCAAACTCCGAGTTTTTACTGGGAATTTCATTTAAAAAAAACCAATAGCACTTTTCTCGACCTGGGGACCTCAAGCATAGCAGTCACGCTTACGACCACTAGGCTAATGAGGCAGCCAATGGACAATCAATAAAATGATGCACCCTGGATTCTGGGCGCTTTAGTAAAACAATTTTTTTTTTATAAACCTATTAATATGTGAAGCAAAAGCTTTCGATACCTTTTTAAGCGTATTGCGTGCACGGAAGACTGTGAGATTCGGCATGGTTAAAGATTATATGGAGAAGGAATGCAGAAAGCTAAAATTTATCTATAATATCTGTTACTAGTTTACTAAATTAATACTACGAATCCTAACCAGACCAGTGCCATTGAACTTAGACCCCCAAAATATTGACATTGTCACTCAACGAAAAGTGACAGCAAGTGATGTAGATAATATTCATTGTTTATGAATACTGTAAATGTCAAACAGAAAATAGTCTATGATCAAAAAGTCGCCGGTCGAATTTCGACCTTAGGGCGATCGCTAGTTTTTTTTTTAAACATGAATTTCGCGCCCCTTTGCTGTTGCCCCGCTTTGCGGTTCAGTTCCTTTACCTACATGTCCGTGGTTGACTTCTGAAAAGTATTAGCACAAAGTAGAAGGTACCTACTACTCGTAACAAGGAAGCAAGCTACCCCTACGCAGTATCCGACAACTATTGGACGCTATGTATTTATCAACAAAACACTTTTGTGTCACATAAAATTAATTTATAGACAAAGTTGTAGCATTAGAACGCAATGGGAGTTTCCACATTATATCATATTTACAAGAATTCGAATTTATTGTTGTTACTACCCGTGAGAGAATACTATAAAACGTCTACTAAATTCTAATGAGTCTAGAAACAGTTTGGAGGTTTAGTACTTTCGTGGTTTAGCAAAACTAGGATACTACCTACAACCATAAAACGTTAATAAATATGTTTATAACAATTGTAGCGTTGTAACTTATCAACTAGGGAGTCAGTAGAGGCTGAACTTAAATCTACTTAACTACCTAACTACTACCTACGTGCTGCGAGCATCATCCAACCGTGATATTCAGCTATTTCTTATTATAATCGTTATTTTTGTATTAAGGAACTAAATACTACAAATCAGTAGAAATAATGAGCGGTTTTATAATAAAGAAGACCTATAGAGTGTTTAATGTTTTTTACACCTTGAAAATTGTACTACTTATTACCCAGTGAACATGTGACCCATATTTGACGTCACCTTATATATCACACATGTAAAATATATATATATGACATATATGATGGGAATGTGATGTCAAGCTAAGGTAACTAAGAATTGTTTTATTAATTATGGAAAAAATAATTCAATAATTAACTTTAAAGTAAACGAATCTCCTAATATATAATATTCGTAATGTTAAACATAATGTCTCCCTTATAGCACAATACAAATTAATTTTCCGCAGTTATTTTATATATTTCTGACGAGTTATTTCTATAGAAAATTCAGAATAAAAATACCCAGTAAAACACGTAAAATACTTTTATATAGTAATTAGTTAACTAAAATACACCATGAGGATAATTTTAAACAATAATCGGGTAATCTAAGTTTCAGGGTAAGCCCCTGTTCGTTATACTTCCCACTTATATATGCAAGAAAACCGTTCTGAACTCACCATCGAAAACTATTAGAAATGTATGAAACTTTTAACTGACTTTAAAATAGGACGTTCTCAATTCGAAAGCTTTTTTTTTTAATGGATGTTCAGCGATAACTTATTTGTTTAAGAACCTATTTAGATATTCTTTTTTCATCGGAAAGGAGAGGAAGGGGAGAATCAGTTCACCTCGCAAGCCAACTGATTTTCATTTTCCAGCATTCGAGGTTTATTAGCGCATATTACTAACCATCAAGAGAAGTCGTCTTGTAGAGTGAAGTAAAAGAGGTGAGTGAGTGAAGAGTGTTATGTTAGTTCGTTAGCATAGCTAGTTTGTAAATATACACGTTGAAACGGCGATGGCTAACTGGCTATTTTAATCGTACAATGTGGCTGAACTTTCGGTAAGAGAAATGTCCCGATAAAACCATAGCATGGTGGCGGGTATTTACTAAATAGACACCTGGCAAGCTACTACATAAGTTGTAAATCTTCCGCCAAGCACCTTTAAGCGTTTTCTAGCAACTTTTTAATTGGGATGAACTTCTTCTAGGCTTAGCGTGTTTTATCTTAGGCCACATCATTATTCACATCATATGAGACAGTGGCTATTATGTTAAAACCTACACTTATAAAAAAGTCATGTGTGCAATTCACATACAGCAGAGGATATATCGACCCTTCGAGTCTCAAATGTAGTAAAAGCCATTTTGTCCAAAATCGATTTTAAACGCTGTTTTAGCGGAGGTGAGGATCAGAGAGTAAAGTTCCTCATCCGCCATAGAAAAGGGAGGATCCTCCGACCAGACGGGTGCTATGTCTGGCGGGCAGCTGCCCAACGGTTGTAGTCGGGTTCTTGTATATATACTCAATTGTTGAGTTAATTTCTAAAGGGCGATGTAGGATGCGTCAGTTGTGGCGAGAGATGTCGCTACACTGTCTTACTTACTTTCACGAGCTCTATCGATCTGTATATTTCAAATGTCTCTATAAAAATATTATTCAACTCGTTCTATAACATCGTACTTAGGTACACACAAAAAATCTATACATACAAAAATAAAATAAATTGCAGGTATTTAGATAAAATTATAGCCAGGAACTCAAAGTAAGCTAAAGATTCTTGCTACTTCGCTTGCAAACCGGTTTAAAGATTACGGAATTTACGGAGTCGAACTGACTATACAGGATGTTGTAAAGTTATGGGTATTATAGGTTATTCCTATTTATTTTGATATTCCTTAATTATATATTTTAACTTAGTCATTAAAACTCGCATTTCTTATGGTATTATGAGGCTTTCATGAAAATAGTTCTTATAGATACGCATATAAGTTTGTGTTTTTGCTTCCTAATTTATTTGGTAGGGTATATCATTTGTTATGTATATGTATTCTGTCTCATTCTCTCGCAGGCTAAATCCTGTAGATGTATGTCTCTTTTAAGTGTCAAATTTTCGTTTCATCACATTTCTTGTTACTAAAAATGTTTTCACTTCACAACATGTATAAATCTGAATGTTGAATGCAACACTCAATACAATTGTACAAAACAAAATGTCTTAGGATTTAGAACCTTGCCTATTTATGCTTTAGCAACTGAACTATTAGACAATAAATAGACCACAATCAGTATTGATCATAACCGTTTTAGGATTAATCAATGTTTACATGAATCTATTAACCTTATTATTCTACAAACCATTAAAAAATATATATAACTCAGTAGCATTATCAAATTTAAAAAAGAAATAAAATATTGCAGCTAAAAATTAAAATTTAATGATACAATTATAACATGAAAGAAATTTATTTACATTTAATTAACAATTTACCATCTAAGAAATCTGCTTCAGAATACCTTGCCTAATTAATGTTTGGCATTCAGAAGTTGGCAAGAAATGTCTACTATTTTTCTTTAACATGATGACATCACCATCTTCCAACTCTAACTTTCCATAATCAACTACACACAGCACTTCAATATATAATGATTTAGGTGGCTTCAAATTTTCTGTCAAATCAATACCGCTGTAACCTATTTCTTGGCCAAGTGATCTCATATATGAGGCTAAATTCGATGAATACTTTGTAAACCATTCATATTCGTCATCTGATAGCAATTCTCTGACATCTGGAGGTAATGCAGAGCCAAATTCCCAACGCAATGTCTTTATTTTCATCATACGGTTGTATAGATAGGCAAGGAGACAACGTTTGTTACGTTCTAGTGCTAAATGTCTCACTTGAACAGTGGTCCATAGAGATCTATTTTCAGTTGTAGCATTTCTACAAGATAAAATTAAGTTATAAATAAACATTAACCAACATACACATTAACTAGTTAATTAAAAAAACATAAAGTTAATTAGAAACTAATCTCAGTCAAATCTGACCTGTTTTAATCATTAGCAAACTATTTCATACTTAGTGATTCACATGTTTTACTAAACCTCCTAATTAGGGAACCAATTGATTGACGGAAAATCTCATTTAAATAATAAAGCATAAAAGTTTTTTTTTTGTATAAGCATGCTAATCTCTGGAACTACCAGTCGGATTCAAAAAAATATTTTTGTATATGATAGCCAGACTCTTGAGGAATAGTATAGGCTATTTAAGATTAGGTTACAACTCACAGATAGACTTAAATATTGATTTTTGTTACGTAAGTCACAAATTGAAGCCCTCCCGAACTGCTTTATCAGCATATGCTGCCATAATCATTAATGATACAGAAATACAATGTTCTAAAATAATATTGTTCCTTAGTCTAAAAAAAGTCTGCGATAGCATATGCCTATCACTTAAACATAACCCACAGTTTGGTATTTTGTGACAAAATATTGTTGAAAATTATTTAGAGATTTTGTATTGTTTTTAGACATGGTATATTAATCCTTATGAACAAAAGTTATTTCAATAAAGACAATATTATGAAGTTACATTTTGGACACATTTACGCTATAAGGACACATAGGTTAGGAGATATTGAAAAATAAAATAATTTGTACTTTCAAGAAGAACAATTATGATAGATTACATGGGAGCGTTGTCGAAGCGGTGTTTGTCGGATAAAATTAACACGGTTGAAACCGTGGAGCACAGATAGTGTAATTAGCATCTGTGACATTACAATATAAGGCAAAAGAAACTACAAGAGAATGCTTATGTGAAAAGAAAAAAAAAACTGATTACGAAAGATAACTAATGTTAAAGATAACTAGTGTTATTAGCAATTAGGACTCTCCAAGTCATAAAAATTACTTACGCATCATTCCTATTCATTTCAAAAAGCAGGTGCATTTCCTCTAATATTTGCCTAATTTGCTCATCCTGAAAATTATTTAAAAAAAAAAAGCCATATTATACTATCGACTGTTCAGTAATACCAAAAAATGTATTCAAATTATAGAAAGACAGTATTATGGTACCCACGTTAAATTGATGTATAGTATCAGGATGCCTTTCTGTTTCTTTAAGTAGTTCGATAACTTTTTCAGCGAACATACTGCATTAATAATTTCCTACAGGACTAATTAAAAGAAAATTCCTATGTAGTAGCATTCAGAACTTCAGACGTAAATAAGCACTATATATTTTCCAGCGGTCAGCGGGAAAACGGGAATTTCTTAACACTTGACAGCTGATATGGACAATGACATTATTGACAGTTAGTACATTTTGTTCGGATACAGAATTATTCATAATTTTTCTTTTTTATTATAATATTACATAATTATGTTGTTTATTCTCTATAGATTAAACTAAATATTTGGTATAATATTTCTAATGCCTAAAATGCATATTTTCTAGTTAGATTTACTCGTTAGGTAGTAGATTATAATAATTTAAATATAATCCTTTATATACAATCTTATAATTAGTAGTCAAATAATCAAACAAAGATTAAATTATTGTTTATTACATATGTGTGTTTATTTTAAATGTGAAAATATGTTTCTTTGAATGTTTATCGATCGGTCACACAAAAGCAAAGATTAAACCAACGCGTTCATTTAATATTTATTGTGATCATACCGCAGTGTATATACCAACGTTGCCAAATAGTTATATTTTTTGGAACTTTTTACCCTCTTGTAGCACATGTAAGTAATTTATGTAATGATCGCGATTTTCATAACTTCTGAAGATTTTTTAATGTTCCGGTATCAAAGCAAAGAAAATGCGCCTACGCTCGTGGTGACGTAATAAAGGTAAAACAAAGGGCATAGGATTTCTTTGAAAAATATCTTTAATAATTCAATATTTCTAATCTATTATATTATAAAATTAAGGTAGAATGCAATTCCTTGGAATGGTTTTTGATTTAGCCCTGGTTAAAAAAAATTTAGCAATCATAATTATTTTTATTTTTATTGATTTATGTTCATTTCACTTTGAATAAAAATACATTTCTTAAGACATGTTAACTTATTTTTTATATTTTTAAATTAACTTTTCAATGATTCTTTTTTATAATAGTCATATTGCCTATTTTTTTGGATAAGTTAATAATTAAGCACTGTAATAGTTATTACTTTTAATCATTTATGTAATAATACTTTGAGTGTGTATTCAAATACACGTCGTAAACCACGTCCGACATAAAATAACAAAAATAGCAACCGAAGTAATCATCATTGACAAGAGAACTTTGATCTAGGCATGAGACAAACCTAAAAATATCATGACATATTACCCGGTATTTATACCAGGTACCAACATACCTCTAAGTATTGTGTATGAATGGATGTGGTTTCACTAGGTTTTCCTCACCTATGCTTTATGCATGCATACACAATGCAATGTAATTGAATATCGTTTTAATGTATCTGTCTGCTGTGATAAGTAAGGTAATAAGGTAAAGGCGCCAAGAAGTAAATGTCAGTTTTTAACGTAATCACTTTAAAATTACAACTGACATAAAAAAAAAAACAATGTCGACACACACAAAACACCCTAAATTTTAGAATATATCCGAATACCCTATAATATTTTTTATTCTTTTAATCATAAAGAACACGTTACCACGAAAAAACGACAAAATAATTATTATGCTTTATCGTTGCGTTGTTACTTAATTATTTTCCTTAAATTCATACGTATCTGTATCAAATTTGTCGCAACGACTTGAATGGTTTGGACTATTCGGACTTATGAGACATATCTGCAAATATCAATACCCCTTAACAAGGTGCGGGTATGATAGGTATTTCGAACTGTTCCCAGATTGCACACCCTTCATTCCTACTTTGGTTTAGCTTTGGCAAGCAATGCGCGTACGCGGCTGACCCGTAAGGATGACGTAATACCTTTCAGCTATGTATCGGGTACTATTGTTTATATTTTTTGAAATATCGGATTTTTCGCTATATCCATATTTTTAAATATACCAATATCGGAGTTTCATATTTTGAGAAAATATATCGTCATTTTGATAAGTTTTAATAAAAAAAAACAATCGTTATTCAGCTTACAAATTATTTACACACTTTATATATTAATCACATTATAATTATTATAAATGTATAAAAATGTTTAGTTATACTTGTAAGTTCCACTTGCATCAACGTTCTTGAATCACATTTAAGCTAAATCCAGTTTAACCCATAATAAAACAAAGGTCACTATTTTACCACTTCTTGTTTTTTCTAAAACTTACTATATTTTCTTCTAATATCTCATAAGCAAACTACATGTTCCGACTTATTATATTTAAGTGGTTGCTTTACCTAATTCTTGCCAACGTACAACTTAGAAACGTGGTTTGCCAGTGTATGGGTATGTTCAAGTTCACCAAGTGGTAGTAAAAAAACAAGTACTTATTTTCCGCCACTCTGCCTAAGTAGAAATAGAGATGCTATCCTGTTAATCACAGAGTACCCTGGAACTAACAACTAACAACAATAGTAAGTAAAGTAGATACTAGGTGTTAATGATTATATTTTTTTTTTATGCCACACAGGGATATTTATACAAAATTACATTTCGTTATAAGATAATTTTAAGAAAATAAACTAGAGAAAGAGGAAAACATAATATAGTGTAAATAAAGTAAAGTAAATTAGTTAAATAATTTAAATTTACGAGATATGTAATATTATTACGCTACGGTTTCTATTTATTTTTATTAATGGTTAATATTAACTAGGATTCACATTTTTCTCAGTTTTCTTTGTTAATCAACAACTCCTGTTGCCAACGCAACGACTTGAAAAAACGAATACAATCGGATTACATAATAGGATAAAATTGAAAATAAAAACTTATAAAAAATCGACCGTCGATATTTATATTTCAATATCAAACTATCTATAAATCGTCCAAAAATTTTTAGGGATAAATATCTATATTTGTAAATAATAATATTAGATATTTTATCAACAGTGCATTACTATTTATTACATTATTTACTATTCGGCACATCGATTTGCACTAGAGGTGGGCGATTATGAATGATTTACATAATAGAGATATTTCGATGTTAAGTGATCATTAATAATCGATTTACGAATATGAATGATCATTCATAATCAAACCCTTGATGTATTACTCAGAGGTGGGCGATTATGAATGATGACTGGCACTTAATAAAAATGAAAAGTGGGAAATATAAAGCAAAAAGGTCGCGTAGTCGTAAATAGAGTTCTTTACAAGATCACAATAATATATACCAATTAGCTAAAAAAAGGTCGTGCCTTCGTAATAATTACTATTTTTATTAAATCAGTAACTACTAATATTAGTAACCTAGCATTAGTAATTACTAGTGCTGGGTCGTTTCTGTTTTTTCGTAAAACGTAACGAAACGCTTTTTTACACTTAAGGAACCGTTCTTAGAACCGGTTATAAAAAAACGCTTTTTTCTTAAGTTCGAGAACAAACTGTACCTACTGAAAAAACGAACATTTGAAGTTTAACCAAAAACCAGTTTTTATTCGTTCCTTCGTTTTCGTTTTTCTTTTACAACCAAATTTGTGTTGTATATATTTAGCAATAACATTCATTGTAGCTTATTCGTTACTTCAAATTTAAAGTAGTTTCTTGTAACGGTTTACTGTTCATTCAATTATAGTCCTTATAGCAATAACATAGATCTGTCCATAATCTGTTTTGAAACTGGTTTTTGTTAAATAGAGAAACAGTTAGTTCGTTTTTCATAGAAGAACTGGTTACTAAAACCGTTTCTGAGCAAAACGACCAGTACTAGTAATTACTAATCATATGTACTTCGATTATCGACCGCGCGACAGCTAGGCGCCAGCGCTAGTCCATAACTCAGTTGTGCGTACTGGTAAGCTCGCACCGGGTATTAAAATCTGGACCAGTATATACGCCTCATACCTACGTTTGATCAATCATTGCGTTCGCGATATCGTAGGAGAACGGTTGTTTATTCAGCGAAAATATAATAAAAAAACATGCATCCGAGTTCATGATAATTTGAAACATTAATATTCACGTGTAAGTTTTTTTGATCAGTGTATATAAAGAACCAAATATGAGTGCCAAAAAAGGATTCGAGACGAAGCTCCGCGAGGACACGGATTCCGGTTTCCTCTCTGGTGAATTATCTGGGCCTTGTGAGTCCGGTGAACTTGATTCTGGAGTGATCGATTGTGACGAAAAGAAGTTAATCGACATAGAAGACGAAAGTGGGGTAACCAACATTACGGATCAATTGGTTGATGTGACAGTTAGTGAAAATGCTCCAAATCCCGTCCAGAGGCAGTCTGGCATCCCACCGCTAGCGTTACTCTTCCAGCAGGATAAAGACGGAGACACGTGAGTATTTACGTCATTTGCGTTGTTCATATATCCAAAAAATTACAAGTACATACCTGGGCATGATATGATTACTTTGAACTGGCCTTGTGTTGTAGTAATTCAGGACCAAACAGCAGTTTAGTAGAGAAGCTGCGTGTTCAATTCTCGTAGAAGGAAATCTTATGCATATGATGAACTATTTATGGCTGTTTTCAGTAATGTAACCACTTTTTTTTAATACTGAAGATAGAAAGATATGTCTGTAGGTAAGCTTTTGTATGAACTAGCTATCCGAAGATACGTTATTGAAATGCAATAGTTTACTAAAATATATATCTTCTGTCCTCAGTAACAAAAACAGTGGTTAGATAGATTATTGAAAATGCCCATTATTAGTCAGCTTTGTGTTTAATGTTTATACAAAAGCTATCATATTAGTACAAGTTCAATCAATAGTTTTGTTTGAGAATGCCCCTAAAATGTTATTATTATTATTACTTTAAATGTTACCCTTTCATGATGTAAACTGTTTTATATTAACCTATAAAATGTTAAACTTTACTATAAGAAAGAAATATGTAAGTCGCAGTTTACTTCAATATATGTATTTTATTTTATTAAGAATTGTTTTAAACACCAGCTGTATTGAAACTTAATTCTCTCAAACATTTTTTCATGAATTGAAAAAGTTCACTACCCATATGAAACCAATATTTTCTATTGGGCATGGTGACTGCTAACTTAGTTAGTCTGACCAACAGACAAACTACGGACTTATTGCCTATATTGAGAAATGAATCGCTAGGTTATGGATTTATTCACACAGACTACTAGTTTTAGATGAACTACATAAACCAAATTTATTGTACTGATACACACAAATGTACTGATATGTAAATACTAAGCAATCAAAATCAATAAGATTCTTAGTATGCTATCAATGAATGTATAATTTTTGTTATATTTTGAAATCAATACATTAACCATCACACCCTTTCCCTACTGGGATTGGTAAATAAACAGAGCAATTCCATTTAAGAAGTACTCATGTACTTAGGAACATGGACTCTGAAAACATTTTTTTTTTTTGTTATGTAATGTTTTGTTTTTAAATAAATCTTATTTTTATATCAATTCTGAAAATTGATTTTTGAAGTTAATATAGAATGCTATCTGAGATATTGATTAAAATCTAAATATTGTTCTAAACTAAAAATTGTCATATAAATATATAAAAGAAAAACATATTACCTATAAATTTAAGACCTGATCACAGTTTTGTAAACAATTCATTAACATATATTAAACATTGTAACAAGTACATAAATAATTTGTTAAATCTTAAATATTTAAGTTTTCATGTTGTTAAAAAAAGACTAATGCTCTTGTAAAATCGCCATATAGATGTTTTCGACCTCGGGGATTGCCCAAAGGTGTCTGTCTGTGTTTTAATTTTATGTATTGTTTGATAAGTTCTCGGTAAACACAGTGGACAAGTGTGTACATATAAGGATTTCCCTGTACACACAAACATCATTAGAAATAGCATAAAAAATTACAATGTGTATTAGAATGGAAACACAATTTGTACTTTTATAGTTTTCTCTAAATTTCCCTCTTCAGGTACTGGGATTGGATTCATTATTATTTGAACAATGAGTTATGAAACTTTACATTTATTAAAATATATATATCAAATAACCAATATCTGAGCGAAGCTGCACTCATGTCTAACAAGATAAAAACACCTATCTACATAAACTTGGAATGAAAAATATTATCTAAATACAAAGTTTCATCTAAATTGTTGAAGCCATTTCTGAGACCGGTTATATATATATATATATATATATATACAAGAATTGCTCAGTTTGGGGTGATAATAATAATTAATAGTTCATTATTTTATGCTATAATGTGGTGAAAGCAATGCAACTACATGTGTCCAAACGCTATGTTAGCCACTAACCATCATGGGGGCCATATGCTTGTTTGACATCTTTGTAGTATTACAAAAAACTACATACTAATTAGTAGCTTATGCTAGTTTTATGGTCATATCTGATATTAATGTCATCAGGGTTTCCAATTTTGTCAAACCAATGATCATACTAAATATTGCAAAAGTCAAGGGCATGGCCTCTAGGAAGTATCAGAAAACTTCCTGCTTATAAATATAAAAAAATCTATTAGTTCTTTGTGTAATTAAGTGTGCGTGTGTGTGTGTTTGTGTGTATGTGTGAGAGATATGAATATGTGCGTGCGTGTGAGAGCGCACACTGTGTGTGTGTATGGGTTTGTGTTTGTATCAATTGTTAACTTCAAACTTTTTATACCCATGCAAATTGTGAAAGCAATAATTGTTTATTGCTCGTATACCTCATCTGGTATTAAAGCACTAACCAAATCAATTACTTCCAGACAACTACACATCGCTTCAGTACACGGCTGTGAGAAATCAGTGAGCACACTTATCAGGGTGTGCCCAGAGAGAGAATGGCTGGATGTCACCAACGACTACGGACATACGCCGCTCCATCTAGCCGTGATGAGCGGGAACGCTGTGGTCGCGAAAATGCTATTGATAGCCGGTGCTTCGCTTGCCGTAAGGGACTACACGGGAGAGACGCCACTGCACAAAGCTACTGAAGCACGCGATTTGGAATGCTTAAAAGCCTTACTTGCCCATCAACCTAGAAAATTGTCATCAGTTCTGGACCAAAGGAATTATAATGGTAAGTTGAATTTTTAAGTTTCTTCTCGTAGTTTTTTTATTCGCTCTGACATCATTCGATGACCTCATTTATCGTGACATTCTCTCTCAAATCCCATTGATGTTTATTATAATTTTAAACTCATATGTTAATAGGGAGATTGTTGATTTTATTGAGCACTAACTCTTAGCGATAGCTTCGCCTGTCTTTTCTTCAGTAGCGTCAAATAGAATCCAGTTCGACATAATTTTATGTAATCATAGCGGTTGTTGTTAATTTACAAAATATCTCAAACAGAACTGCATGAAACTCATTTGAAACATCCTTCGCGTCATAACACAATAGATTACGCTTAATTTACTTCTGTAACGTAAGTTCTCCCCATAGCACTTTATTGCACCGTATTTTTTTTTTTTTTTTTTCTGTAAAAAAAATTACATTACTTCAACAGAAATCATGCTGAAATAGTCGTTGCTTTTTATAAAAACGATGCGGATGAAAAACCCTCAATGTTGTATTTACCAAAAAAAAAAAACCAAATGACCTGAAAAGAATGTGGTATTTTAAAAGAGTTGTCTGTTGTAATAACATTAAAGCTTGCAAGTCCTTCTGAATCACAGTAAAAACCCGCTCAGAAGCGGTTTTTCCGACATCTAATAAAGTTACCGTTTCATATTATAGTATTTATTCATAACGCCTTATTAAACTAAGTGCGTAATCTTTATCTAGAAAATGTTTATCATTGACGTAAACAGCTGAAGACTTCTACGCTCAAAAAGGTTCGCCGATAAACATAATTGATCCCTATATTCCTTTATTGTCTCAATTCATATATCTTATATCAAGTGTTTTGAACAATGTTTCATATTATTGGACTGTGTATACAGTTTTGATATCTGATTTGTATCACGTATACACATCTGGGCAAGGTATGGTTTAACGGACGAACTTTGTACCTACACTTATATTTGATTTTTCTGCGCAAAATAATCTTGAGCAAAACAAAAATGGATCTAAGGAAAACAAAACACATCATTTTCTCGTGCGTAGAGACGTTATTTTGTCATGAACGGATTCTGACGGTAGTGTATTAGCAAAAGTATCGTTCTCAATCTTCGTTGGTATTGTCTCCGTAAAGTGCGTTGAGAAACTTACTGACAGTGCCTACTTACATGACACCTACGACCGTTGCAAAAAGCATTCTTCACGATATTAGAATGAATTGCCGACCTGTTCAACTAGAACCTGTTTACTATACAAAGGTATTAGACATTGTTTACGTACGGTCGCGGGTCGCTCCGTGTCCGATAGTGACGTCTGTCAAGGTCTCGACTACGCTCAATGCCATCGCAGAAATTCTCTCCGCAGCTGATCGTATAGCGACGATCTTAAATGATACTCATTCAAAACGAAGGAGAATTTGGAGACGTGTCTACAATAATAATAACACAAAAGTCGGAATTACCGGCCGTAAAGTGCATTATTAAAAACATAATAGTTCTTTGGACTGTAATTCTGGTTTTTCCAATACGGCGCGGTGCGGCGCGGCGCTCGCTCACTCGCTCGCTACGCAGTTTGTTTAAAAAAAATTCGCATCGCTGTTTGGACGTAGTCGCGATTTGAACAGTTTTACCCGATAGATTGACCTTGTCGAGACAGGCTAGATTTACTAGCTTTATTATTATGAATAAATCTTCACCGGTCGTGATGAGAGGCCACCTACCTACACGTGACAGTGAGTTGAGGTGACCCGCAAGGGAGGCGACCACGGCCGGTCTCGGGCGCGCTGGGTATTTCCAACGTTACGACAACCGGTCGCGTAACATATCCGATGTGCCCGAGCTCACTCACTGAGTGAAAGCAAATCTTTGACCGTGTGCACCCGCTACCGAACTTTTGTATAAGCAGCCCTGCCCTGCACCATTCCGAGATCCTTCTAACTTTACGTTATCGTTTAACGAACCCTATTAATATTCTCCCTAATTTATTTCTCTACGAGCGACGTAATATGTACGCATCTCTATCACATTTCTTATTTTATAAAATGAAGGCCGTTTTCTTTTTAGCGTGGTGGTCGTCCGAATCATTAACAACTTTATAAATATATCTAATTATGAATATTTTTAAACAAAATCCGTCTGCGATTCTACCTAAGCAACAACATGGCGAGTGGAGTGCTGCGTTGCGTCGCGCGTCTCGGGAGGAAAACCGCAGAGGCACGTTGCCCCGTTGGCTTCTATCAGACTGTGTTATGAAGTAAAACAATGAGAGCCGTAGCGTCGCGTCGGTGCTGCTGCCCGTGGGTTATACCCACGTGAAAGTGCAGCTCACAGGGGCCGCGCCGCGCCATAGCAGCGCGTTACACGACTGCGCACGGAAATCCCAAGCGCACTCTTGTAATCATCATGTTATGTCGCTTCGTCTCTCACACTTTCTAATTTTATTTTAAAATATCATTTTTATTCATCTGAATTTACGTTTTATTTCATAATTATGTCGATTGTTCATATTTTATGTAGGTATATTCCAAAATGTCATCTACATAAAATCTTATATTATTCACTAGTACTGTCCTGCGGTTTCACCCGCGTATAATTTAAAATAAATCACTGATTGTACGTCATAATACTTTACTATAGTAATATTTTCTTGTGATATTAGAATATATTGGTTTTCGTCCCACTTTGTTCTACCGAGCCGAGTGTTCAATTATTTTAGTTTTTCATTATCTAAACTATGCGTCAAAATATTACATCTATCAATTGCAAAGAACTTTCGTTCGTAAGGATTAATATGGATATACTAAGGACCAATATTTTTGTAGAACATTATATTTGCGTATCACTAACCATTGCGCCAGCGCACACGGATAAAGCAGTTCAGGAGTACTTGGTGTTCCGATTTACATAACAAAAATCAATATTTAAGGCTAGCTAGGAGGTGTAGCTTAATGCTAGATTGCCTATACTATTTCTCATGAATCTGGCTATCATATATAAAGATAATATTTTCGAAAATAATTCCAGAGATTAGCGTGTTTAAACAAACAAACAAAAAACTCTTTTGCCTTATTTATATTAGGTACTATAGCATAACATAGAATAAATGGTATTACTTATATTAATTTTCCACGTTTAGGTAGTAATCCGAAAAAAAAAGTGTTTGTTGTTTATTGGACCTGGGTGACGTTTTGACCGGGGTTTTTTTTTTTTTTTTTGAAATGCATACATACTTAATCTGGGGTTTCGGTTTCTGACGAAAACCTTTGAATAGGTACTAAGTAGATACATGGTGCTACAATCGTTGTTGAGTTTTCTGTTTTATATAATAAGTTTTCGCGACGTAGTCAGTGATGACGAGCCGAAGATTACACGTTGATGGAATTTCCAACGTACGTAGTAAGTAGTACACACGGACTTAAATTATTGTACAGAATGTATTTAACTATCATTTATCATTGTTTTTGTAGAATTAACTGCAAACGACTGTTATCTAATACCAGTTGTGTATTATGTAGATACTCAAAAATTTAACCATTGTTTTACTTAAATGTGAATTATCGTGTATAATTATGTAGTATAATCTGCTTTTTATCGTTTGCTTTATATCTGTCGAATCATATATCTCGTTGTCTAGTCATGCTTCATCTCTCAGTTTATTCTATTGTTATAATTTTGAACTTCATTGCTGAAATACAAATAGGACACATTTATTTAGAATCAGTTTGAAATTTTAATAGCAGTGCATATTTATTTAAATCACTTACTTTTATGTAGCTTAAATAAATATTTAGATATATGAAAAGAAAATTATAGATATAAGTAGGTACTTAATTAGGTCTAACAAGATGAACGTATTATGATTGATGTAAACGCAAAGTTGGCATTTGGAATAAATCTTTGACAATCGTCTTTCCTCTGTCTAATATATACCAGCTTTAAACAGTCGAGTGTTTATGGAGGTTGGGGTTTTCCGCCGCTCGGCCCGGTTTTTCAATGCCCCTGATATAAACACTACATTATCGTGATTTGAACACGTACGCCATTTCGCGCCGGATTACAAACTGTAAACAGAACTTAAACAATGTGTTTATCTCTGACGCAAAACTAGATTCGATACACGAGATAAAATTAATTAATCGTCAATGCAACGGTTCCATTCATCAGGTTATACGACCATCGAGCGTCTGCTGATCGTCCACGTTCGTACAATTTTTTATGCCTTCACTCTTAACTTGATTGCTCCGACCACGCACATTTTTTTTTCGACTTTTTACGCAAAACTTAATTAATATAGGAAATGAAATTATTTTTATTTACGTAAAACACGTATCTATTGATTTGGTTTATTTATTTTACTTTATTCTGGTAAAAAACTTAGAACTTGTACGCGATATAATTTTTGAGTTTTTTTTTTTTGACAATGTTTAATGTAAGTATAGGGTTTTTATTTGCTGTGTGTGCATGTTTAGGTGTTCCTAACCTTGCGTTTTGCTGATTTTGAGTTTGTTTTGTTTAGTTTTATGCTTATTGGAAAATTATCTAATTGCTTCATCAATTA
Source organism: Saturnia japonica (assembly GCA_033032175.1). Lineage (NCBI taxonomy): Eukaryota > Metazoa > Arthropoda > Insecta > Lepidoptera > Saturniidae > Saturnia > Saturnia japonica. The sequence goes on along the minus strand of CM065308.1, from coordinate 664,200 downwards.
ATCCAGGCCATTAATTAACTAAGTAATCAAAATTTATTGTGCATGACGTTATCATAGATAATTTGATAGCATATTTGACCTATAAAACGTTTTAATTACTTCATCATATCAACACGCATCATTCGGTCACAAGTTCTTGCTTTTTTCAATGATCGAATGCAACAAAAGTTTTAAATTACAAAAGAAAAGTTCGCACTGCCGCGCTCGTGGATACACTAAACGTTGGCCTTGGTTAATTATTTCTGTACGTATTTTATAGGAGGTGTTCAAGGATTTTTTGAAGTTCTTAAGTAGTACGTTAATTATTTTATTTAGAAGCGTATGATTATAAGTTTGCAAGCCGATCCAGGGCAAGTCTTTAGAAGGATCTCGTTCCTTTTTCATATACAATACAAAGTTCTTTCTCCCCTTTTCTCATCACTCTCCCTTTGCTTTAGAACAATCCAATTCAAGTTTCAGAAATCCCGACCATATTTATTACCTTTCTATCTTTATTTATTATTTAAACTTTGAATAACCTTTAATTACTTATAAAATTTTTAGAAAACTATTAGTTGTTTACTGTGGCTATTACTTTGTGTTGTATCACTCGTTTTTATTTTTAATCATACTATTATTATCAACATAAGGTACTATGTTATGTTTTTCTACACTGTTGAATTATATCTAAATCCAGTCTAGTCATTTCCTTAAATTTCTTATAGACGCAATATTTCGTTATTCGTCTTCTTGCCTATATCGTCAAAATAAGGTTATCTTTATTATAGTAATACTAAAATATAAATAAAGTTAGCGATATAAGCAAAATGGTTTACAAAGAAAAATATAGTGCCATAGGTATACCAGAATGATATAAAGTCATTATACATTATAAAAATGAGTTCTCAGCTATTGTTGAATTTTAACACAACATTGATTATAGTAATTCAAGAGATGTACTTTTACATTATTTTATTCTAATAGGATTTCAAAAGCAATATTATAATAGAATATTGGATGACAACCAGATCTATTCATTTATTTAAATAAATAAATATGTAAAAGTGACATCCCTATCTGTCCGGGGAAGCGGTGAAAATAACACTCGGTCGCCATATTAGGTAAAGTTGCGCGAGCGCCGACCGCTACATTGCTGGGAAAATCCCATAGCGTCGTTCCACGGCCGCGACCGCTGCGCGCCTCATTGGCGCCTGTCTCTCATGTAGCAATGCGCGGTGTCGCCGTACGCTGCAAAGCGTCGCGTCGCCACTTTATCCCCTTGCAATAATAGACTTCTCTGATGAATAATATAATGACTGTTACAGTTTCCCATGCGCCTGAATATGACCCTTCAGGCAAATCAGTCGATTTTGCCTATGTTTTCCTGACGTATGGGGTTTCCGATTATTATATCATAAAATGTGGTGTCAGGAGTCACCGAAGTAACCCGTAAAGCTGACAGGCATAAATGAACTGTTAGGGCGATGAACCTTTGTTCAAATGCCTTTACTGACGTCATAACATTTATTAAAATCGTTGTTTTAATGTTTAACATTTTTGAGCAAGGTCTACTTTTAGATTTATTAATATTTTTGATGTAAATAATTTTATATTGACAATTAGTTTATCGTTATGATATAAACTATAATCGGTCTAGTACGCGAAAACAATGATAAAAATAAGGAACACTAAAATCTGGTTTTTATTCCGATGAAATAAAAATAAAAACATTTCTGAAGTCTTAATTGTATCATTTGCTTGGAGAATTCTTCTCTTGAGTAGGCAAAGCTCAAAAGCAGATTTATTTTGTATAGGAATATAGTCGAGGGCAATTTAATCTTTTAACTGGGAGAAATCACCTTTAAGCCTCCTCATACCGGAAATTACAAATACCATAAAGGCTCAGAAGAGCCCAGCCCTCCTTCTCTTCAGACCAAAGGTACCCTACTAACGTTAAACTGCAAACTACAAAATGTATCTCGCATATAGATTACTACTGCTGGAAATTAATTTCAAAGGTCTCTCGAATGTCGTGCATATTGCGAACCAAACCCTTCAGGCCGAGACAAAGACGCACGAACACTACCACTCACTTCGGTTGAAGAAATTGCGGTTATCCACCTTCCAGTTCGACATACCTAATCAATGCTAATCATTGAATTTCTTGAATGTGTCATAACTATTTTGAAACAGGATTTGCGTAAACCATTGTTCCAAAGTCATTGCGTAGGTTACTGGAAAATACCTATGACATATGCACGGTCAATAGCAGGCATTCCTAATTGTACAAAGGTAATTGCGTGTTGTGTTATCGCGCTGTTGGGTTGCCTAATGTTGTAGATTACGGTTGCTTGAACAATCCCGTGTTTGGTGCGTGGTGTGAGAAATTGTTCAGTACCTACCGATGATAATGAAACTTGTTTTCGTCTCATCTTGTAGATGTTATTGTTATTGTTATCAACCTGCATATGTTCTCCAGTAATACATATTTAGAACATAAGTGAACTTCGGGAAATTCATGATTTTACGTCCATTTTTCATATTCCAACTAGAATTGCTTATTGCACGTTGCTTAATAATTATTATTCAGTTGATTTATTTAATATCGTTGAGTATGTGTGAACTTGGATAGGTGTGAATGACATTATCAAACATTGTAAAGATGGCCAAATGTAATGAGTAAATAAAACGCGGCATCGGGACAAGTTAGGTTCATAACAACTCTCTACTTTGAGCACTGCAACTACTAAAACCTTCGTAAATATGGAAACACTGCGAAGTAGTTTCAACATGGTACACGGCACACACGGCACTTACTATAAATTTTCACGATACGTCAAATAAATATAATTGTAGTTCGGTCATTTTAAAAGTGTAGCTACTTTGAACTATTGAGATCTCTTTAAGCCACGTATTAATTAAATTATTTTGAAGTTGATACGTTTGTTACTTGAATTAAATAAGTAAAGAAATACAGACTATCCGAATGGTCAACAGCTTTACAGTCTTTATAAAATTCTTGGAACAACTAAAGATTGTCTCGAGCTTAGTTTTTGTCTGTATTTTATCGGACCTGAATAACTTTTTCACATTTATAACAAATCTTATACCTTTCTTAATTCATTTTTATTAAGATGGTTTTTCTTGAATTGAAATTCTTGGAACATACAGCTGTTTATTCCACTGTCCCGCTTAAATATTTTACAGTTTCTACTTATGATTTATAGATTTGTTCAGGGGTTTATTATAAACACTACCTAGAATTTCAAATATTACTATTAGAATCGATTATTTTAACATTTCATATATATCAGCACAACCGAATAGTATTTAATCAGTAGGTAACCCAGATTCTTAAACTTTAACCGGAGAAACGTTTTTGGTTCTTACTATTTTAGATCGAGTTTAAAATAAACTTGGATATCGTCCAACGCTGAAAACAAATGAATAAATAGCATGCACGCGCGGGACTGTTTTAATAACTAATTCTGACTAATATTTCTAATAATGTTCCAGAACTTTTAAATAGCCTAATATATAAAAATACAAATATTATAACTGCAAAATGCATTTAAGCTTTTGAGCTGGAATAATAATGACAATTTTTCAAAAATTTGCATCAAATTAATGAATACATATTTCTTTTCGTACGCTTTTGATGTTTGATCACTTCGCTCGATTGTTATTATCAGCACATGTTACAGAGAGAGAGAGAGAGTAACTGTTATACTGAAAACCAAAATATTTTTTAATCAATTTAGTCCCAAAGAAGGCACTTATGAATGTCAAAACACTACCACCGGTTCGGAAAAACATCCCAGTCATGGAGAAGAACCGGCAAGAACGTCGATCGGGTTTATCAACATCTTATTTTCTTTGTGGGATTCACATCCAGACATCACCATCATTCACGTAATCAGCCACCCTATAATAAATACACTTTCGACAATAAAACTTGCTTAACATGATTCGTGAAAAGTATCCGGCAAATCGGTAATGTGCTTAGGAAGTTTATAATAAAACCTAACACAATTTCTTAAAAAACATTTTTTTTTTACTAAGTCGTTAGTACAAAGAAATTGTGCGTGTTAGTGACAAGTTCAAAATTATCTTCATTTTTCCAAACATACATTATATTTTCCAATTTGTATTGGGAAGGCAAAGTTAAGATACTAAATTCTTGAAATTTATTCCTCAATGATTCGCGTGGTCCCATATTATAAATTGCTCGAACTGCCCGTTTTTGCAATACAAATAAGGTATCTATCACAGCTGCTGAACCCCACAGTAAAATACCGTAGGACGTTAAACTGTGGAAGTAACCGAAGAAGACCAGCCTAGCAGTAGCAATATCAGTTATCTGGCGAATCTTACGGACTGCATATATGCAGCGGTGTTTGATTTCCCTGTCAAGGTTTTAATGTGAGGACCCCATTATAATTTTGCATCAAGTGTGGTTCATCATCATTATAAGTAACTTATTAGTACCTAACATTAAACCATGTATTTCTTCCACCTCAAACGAGAAGCTTTGGGCAACTCTACGTTTACGTTTATATAATGGCCAAGATATGTCGTCAAAATTTGTTAATGCTCCAGTGTGACTAGGGCTTCGTTAAAATACCTCCTTTATAACGTTAATAATTTAAATCATCGACAACCTAAAATTTCGCTGGCATTTTAACATTCATAAGAGTGCTTTCTGGAGTCCTAAATTGAAAAAAAAAATGTATCTTGATTACTATCGTCTCAGTTTAAAACTAATGATGATACAAATGAATGGAAAAATCTTTTTAACTTAACAACATACTCCAGTAGATTGCATGTCACATGATTAGAAAACAAAACTTCTATTTGTAATTGAAAGGTAATCATTAATGTAATGTTAAAGAATAATCCGTCTGTATTATAGGTAATCACGTTGTTTGGACATTTTCTTGTTATATCCCATAGATTAATTCCATTCAGTATCTACTTATCTATATTTACTTAAGCAGGCTTTAAGGAAATTAGAAACAAAGGTGGGACAGATTAATGCGATAAGATTGCATGAAAATTTTATTTTAAGCATTTTTTTAAGATTAATCGTTAATTCTACTTATTAAAATTTGAAGATTTACAAAAATATAATTTGCGATAAATTTTATGTAATGTTTTTTGTTGTTTCAATTACATAAATTTATAATTATTAAAACATATCAAGTTATCGTGTTATAAGAATAATTATTAATGTTGTTATTTTTCCTCGTTTTAACTCGTTTCAAAATGTCTTTATCGACTTCAAAAAGTGTCATATAATGTTTTATATAGGATCAAGGAATGGAGGATGATTTATATACAGATTTAATTAACATTATTTTTGTGGAACAGTTTATGCTACGTAATTCGCTATGTCATGCAAACTGCAGCTGCGGGAACAGACCGATAAGTGCTTCCTGGATCTCGAGCCACGTAACATACCAAGAGATCACTTAGCTATGCCCCTATCCTATCATTATATAAAGTATACAATATATAAATCATGTATCAGATTGTAAACTTTAATCTCATTCTGTTACATATGATACGTTACGGTCAAGTAACCATTGCAAGATTTTTTTCTAAACCATCTCGCCAAAAGGCGTTTTGAACAACGGCCTAGAAGTACCACGACGGTCACTACGCAAAAAGGTTTTTACGTATGTTTATCCACCATTCTAAAAAGGCGTTAATAAGAAATTTCGAGTATATATCGTAAATGTAACTGAGTTTTTAGGATTTCTCTTTATTATTATTATCATTATTTATTCCATGAACGAGAAAATGTTTGACATCCGACGGTAAAAGCACATACTTAGGTTATATTAGGAACATGACTAAAACACCGGGGCCGTTCTCAAAGAAAAACAAAGCTGATTTTGTTTAGAGATGTTTATATGTTTACATTAATTTTATTACGTTGGAAATAAGGTAGTCGTTGCCTATTTTGAGTGGTAAAAGGCAATTAAATGTTAGAAATACATACAAAAATACACAATTACTTCAATATCAAAAGTAAATATATTGTGTTTTAATCATATTGGTAATTGTGTTTGACATAATAAGTGTAATGTACTAAATAGACGTCTACACAGTCAGCATAAATTTATGTTTATGTTACATAATACATATATATAAATTTATGTTAAGTCCTTCAGTGCTGATTTTACTTACCTCTCAAATTGTTATAAATATATGCGCAGTGTTTATATGTTTTCATATCTATGAGAGTGTAATTTGTTTATTTACACTTTGATCAAAACCTGAAGACGAAACTGTTTTTATCGTGAAAAAAATCTTAATACAGTCACCCGTTGGCTGGTTCTAAAACGAGTCAGCGTTCACAAGCTGAAGCGCAGCAGTTATCGTTCCACTGCACCAGCACCAGTACCAGCAACCTCAACATTAGCATATATGTATTTCATTTCTTGGACAAGAGATATCTTACTTTACCGACTTCTGTAGAATCTTAAAATTATCAGATTTTCATACGAAGCATGTACCTACCATCATTGTCTTACGGTTGTTAACCCTGAAGCGAGTCACAGATGTAATTATTTCGAGACATTATGTCATTGGTCACAATCCCCATGATCACTATCCGCACGACCCTCCTACAGGGATAATTCCAGAAATATTTATCCTTGTTCCGATTCTATAGTTTAGTCTCGTTAATTCACGTTATAAGAGACGAGTCATCAATAATTTTGTTTATGTGAAATATTTTATTACGCAGAAAAATATTACGATAAATATGATTCATTACACTGTACGTGGTTCAGATTGTTCTCTCTATTCAATTGTGTAAACTTCCTGTTAATACGCTTTCTGTGCTTACGTTAATGGAGAAGTACCCAGGGAGAAGTTCATTTATTGATATTACGCTTCCGTATATACGTATAAGGTTCCAGCACATACTAAACTGCATTTTTGAGATCAGTGCCGTGGCCTGTTGATCCCAACGGTCACTTTATGTATTTCTATTTAACTGCCTTGTTAATTGCGCGCTTCTGTGTATTTCCCAATATATAATTCGAATTTATTCGTATTAAATGATAACGCTGTAATTGAATGTGGTTAAGTGTAACCATCTAATATTATTAATTGAATCGTCCCCGCCTACAATGGATGCAAATGCATCTCTAACTACCGTTTCCTTTTCTAACGTGCTGGTTAAGTTTGTGGTTTATATAATTATATTATTAGTTTAGTCGATCGGAATAGTATTAAATCCAAATCTACTGCATATTTTTTTAATGAACAGTATATAAAATCTGGCACGTAGCTATCGTGAGATAAAACGGTAAATGAATTGCAACACCATAATTTTTTTTATATTGATTAATGGCGCGGATCATGTATTAGGGGAAAAAGATTCGTAAATACTAAATCTGTGAATTCCTGAGTTCGCCGTATGCACGTTAGGAAATTCTGGATTGTAATTTAATTATTGGGGAAAACCATTTGCGATTCGACATTTTGATTATAGTACAATCTTATCTGTTATTACTTGTTAATTTGGTATTATAATATGAATACAAGCGGCCGACCACGGTCTTACCGCAGATAGATATTGATTTGTAAAATTATGTTCTAACTTGGTTTGTTAACAGGTAAAATATATGCAAAGTGACTAAGAATAATTGATTCTCGTTGTGTGTTTATTAAGAAAGCGATGCATTCAGGGTTGGTTATAAATACCACGAATGGGATACTGTAGAATAAAGAGAAGAACTTAAAACTTAACTCATTTAAGCTATATTTAAAATAAAGCTTGTTACATTGTTTACCTACAAATGTTTAGATGTTATCGTTAATCCTTCTAAATACAATTCCATAAGCCAAAACAAATTAGGTACTCTTTAAATATCCGTATTGAGATCCGAAATCTCATATCCGTAATAACTCTGATAAATATCTAACCTAACCTAACCTAACCTACCAACCTAACACCAAAGCTTTATGAAATGCATTTCAATTCTTATCATCTCATAACACGTAGTATGTCGTTATTAGCGACCTAACAAAAAAATAAACACTTTAACATTTCTTAAATGAAACGATTTAAAAGATATTGAATATGTCATTAGAATTGATTCGGGTATTAATGACTAACTAACTAGCTAATATAAAAAAGCAAACGTTAAAATTTTGACGTTTCCTTTTTTTGTTAATTTTAAGCAGGTTGTAGTTGTCATTGAGAATATAATAAAAACTCATTGGATGAACAAGTATCGAGTTATGTTATTATCTTTTTAAATTTGTATAACTACGTCATACGTAGCGATAACCTCGCTCGTTCGGTTGTAAACTCACTGCGAAAACTAGATACTGTCCCGTAATGTTCACGACATTAATATTCATATTGATGTGTTGTTAGTTTTTAGTAATCGAATGATAAAGAATGTATATTATATGGGTAACGCTTATAGGACAAAGTTGACGAAAAATACGTTCTTTAAGTGAAAAATAAGAGAGTCAATGAATATATAAACAAAACGTAGGTATTTAACGTTCGATTTTAGTTTTATATATAAAGTTTAGGATTTTATGTCGCTGCGCGTACAACAAGGCTATATGAAGATTTGTCATTTGACAGAAAATTGTAACTCATTTCGTGTTGTTTTTTTTATAGTATTGCTTTTAGTTTCGGATGTTATTGAGCGCAAGAGTCCGAGGTCTATGTACCTAACATTTATTATATTGACGTCAATCAATCGCCCGATCTCTTCTATATTTAGTGATAAATTGCGATCAATACTCAATCGTTACGGTCTTAGGCGCTTGTTCTCCGGTTTGCTTCATTTAGCATATATCTGGAAATAGCATACTTCGTGTGCCTTTTTCCTTATGACAACAATATAAAACCGAATCGAAATATGGAATAGGTAGGAACCAAGTATTTGCAAGTGCACAGGCACCCTTCAGTTGTTGTTCGTGAAGTCTAGGTATATTTTTATGGAACCGTTTTCCCTGCAATTGTTATATGATGATTTCATCAGGACCGTGTTGTTTTGTACTGTATTTAATTAATTGCATTAAAAGTTTCATAAAAATGACTTTGTTATATATTTTTGTTTCAGGGCAATGTTGTGTGCATTTAGCCGCTTCAGCGGGCAGCATTGAGGCTTTGCAGACTTTAGTTTACTACGGAGCCGACATTAACGCCAGAGTGAGTATTCAAACAAATTGTATTGTTCTGAAGTTTCGATGACAGTAATAGGTACTTATGGGTATTTTCCAACGTGTTTACTGGAAAATACACGTGATGCAGTTATTATAGTTTCCCTTAGCGTAACAGTGGTTGGTTTATGTTCATGAATACAGTTTCGAATACAGTTTCCATCACTAATTGTTATCAGTGAAGGTGAACACGCTAAATTTGTCGCGGCATCGAAATGTATCGGGAAACCCGTTCGCCTATAATCAACTGATAAAGAAACTGCGACACCTCGGGGTTTTTTCGATATACAACGCTGTCATTTTTATATATTTATGCGCATATAATATGTACACATATACAGCGGTCGTAGTGCAATCTAAATAAAAGAACATTTATATTTATATACCTTAAAGTTTGGGAATTACGAACGAGTCGGGTTCAATGAATTTTGTGTTTCGAATGTATGTCACGGGGTTTTTTCTTCCTTTCATCTTTAAGCTATCTTGTTTATAATCGGAAAGTAATTAGTGGGCGTAACATGAGTACATTGTTATAAGAGAAGCATTATTAAAGCGTACTGTATATTTAACCATAACAATATCCATGTAATACCAGGATTAGTGGCGCGGTAATCCGAACGGGCTTTGATGAGCATTATTGTTAGTTGTGTGTCTTGGTAAAATGAATATTTAATAGAAAGAAAAGAGCACATATATTTTATATGTAGTTTTGTTATCTGCAAGGGTTTGTAGAGCAATGTAACCTTTGTATACGATTATATTGCATATTGTGCATTGTTTATTATCAGCGTTGATCGGTTTCGATGCGCGATAGGGAATTTTGCTAATTAATTATGGGGAAACACGTCGGAACGCGCGTTCGCTCGATACCTGTTTCTCTGTTAGTACATTCTTTGAGCGTGACTATTTGCGCTCGTTTGCCAAACGGATAGCCGTAGTATACCCGACACACCTGTATTTTTTTATTTTTTTTTTACGTTAAACACCTAGTCTAATGTATTCAAATGTTGTTTTCATTTTGTTATGTAACGAAGTTGCGAACATTAGTTCTATCACGTGACGTTAAAGTGCTCACTACGACTCACGGAAAACTACACACTATCACGCTAAGCAAAAGTATGGTAACTGCGTAAAATATAGTTTCGAGTAAAAAACGAGGTTAAACTCAGTAATTGAAAATAAAATGTGCCCTTTTAATGGCACCAATTTTTTTTTTTTTGTTTTTCTATAAAATAATGATAAATTAATCTCAGATCGCGATGCACTGATTTCAAATGCACTTTACAAACCTGCACAAAATTAAACCGCGAACACCTCCGATACCCGGTATCTGCCGATTCTGTGTTTGCTTAAAAAATATATGACTAACGTGTACATTTGGCTTGCCCCCAGGAGCATCTAGCCGGTTGGACAGCGCTACACATTGCTGCGAGGCTCGGTGACCTGAAGCTGGTCCAGTACTTACGCGAGCGCTGCCCCGGCGTGATGGTCCACGCGAGAGATAACTCCGGACGAACGGCGCGCCGGCTCGCTCGCTGGACCAAAGCGGAGAAGGCGTTCGTCAGCTCGAAAGACGACAGCGAGACCGAGACAGATTCTGACGATGACGTGAGTTACCCAGCCTTTTAGTAGACTATTGACGATTGTCAGGGGGTATCTATAACTAGCCCTTTGCCGACCTTGAACTCCCTTCCTTGAAGGTCTCTGGAAACCCTACTTCCTGCAGAAGCATATCATAAAGTTTATTAGGCTACAATGTTTTGTAGAGTAGAGGGTATTTCACCACTTAGGCTGCTCAAAGTAGTTCTTTACCTTTACCAGAAGTATTCATTAAAAAATCAAAGATACTTCCATGTACTTGATGATACAGCATTTATTACAATCTTTTAGGTCTTCATTACCAAATAGAAGTCATTTTTTTAATACGTTGAAAGCGCGATCCAGTTTGGTGTTTATTTACATTTTTTTGTTGAGTAGTCTCGGTACATACCAAGAACGTAGTAAATTTAAATCACAATTCCCCTAGCTACTTGGAGGATTATCTTTTGCTGTGAAAATATAACTTTTATTATGTTTTCAGGGTTACGATAGCGAGAGTGAAAGTCTTTTCGAGAAGCTTCGGGATACCCTGAGCGCGTCTTCGATAAATGTCGCCTGAGAGAGCCGGCAGCGTGGAACCCGAGACCCGAGACCAGACCGTCTGTACCACCATTAAACACCGATCTTTCCCGAGACCATTAAAGATTCATCATCCTGGCGGTTTCGTTAAACGAACATCGCCGACTGCCGATGAATTATTATACGTTTCGAGGAAACAAATACTCTACATTATTTCAGAAAAAAAAAAATGTAAAGTAATATTGAAAATTATTAACTAAAACTTGAAAAAAAAAGATTCCAGAAAAATCCAGAAATTTCCGTACATTTATTATCTGTTTGACATGCAATGTTATATTATATTAACAAAAATATTTACTCTTTAAAATTATTACTAAATCATTGTTAAAATAAACATAGTAACTCTGTATTGATATGAAGTTTTGTGTTGTGCGTATTGGCATGGTATCTCAGTTAGCTAGTTTCCATTCTGTGATTGTATACACCAACTAGCCTGCTCATTCTTCTTTTTATTTAAAAAAAAATGTGTACAATATTTGAATTTAAATTTCGAACTTTCGAAATTTAACGATTTTTCTTGATATTATCGTTAACGGCGTTTCCGACAGTTGCGTTTTGAAAGTAAAAAAAAAATGCGATAAATTTCGAAAGTATGGAGTAAAAAAGTATAATGAACGTTTTGTACAAATTAAGCAGCATTATATATATTATGCGTCTTCCTCATACACTGTGTGTGTGTTTGTGTGTGTGTGTGTGCTGTTGAATGTTTCTGTTTAATAGAGAGTTAGATGTTAGATAGGTTGTTATTGTGTTATACGCTTACTTATAAATATTGTTTAAATTAGTTATAATTTATTACATTAAAATTGTTTCTGTTTGAAAACGAAAATCTTTTTTTCCTTTACAAATCTCTATAACTGGACCCTCGATTTGAACAACATTTATAAGTAAGAAACTGACCGTGGTTGAACGAGATCTACATAAAATGTTGCACGAAACTTCATGGACATCGTTTCTCAACGAACCTTGTTTTTGTTTGGAATTAAAAAAATATTACTACTTAAAAATTGGTTACTCCCATTGAAGGACTCACTTTATTTAATGAATCCGCTCTTATTCTTTTACGATGAGCTCTCTTGCGTCGTCTCATGTTCAAATCACTATTCTTCCCTTTCTTCTAACAATCCACGACATTGAAATACATGTTATTTTTTATAGCGGTCAACACGTCTGGGTTCGTTATTAACTTAGTTTCAATTTAATAAGTCTAATGTTAGCCTAATTATCAATTATGTTAGTTGAACTTCACTGAAAAGTAAACAGATCAAGTATAAAACTCTACCAAAATACCTTTCTTCCTTTCCTTTGTGAGGCTTGTAGTACATTTAAAATTTCTGAAATTTATGAGGGTTATTTAATTACTATACAAATTACAGTTTAGATCTACGTTATTTTAAACATACTCTCCAGCCGTATTTGTTTTACGTATGTCAAGTAGGTACAACTGACCCGAGCCGCACATATCACGTGTGAAAAATTCAAATAAAATCTCCTTGGTCCACTTTTGAAAGAAAGCGGTCGTTAAGGTTAGGTAATATTTAACATGGTTCATACACTTACGGAATATTCCTGATGTAATTAGAAATAATGTAAGTGTTGTATGACATTTCAAATATCTGATGAAGGAGGAAAGGGTATCTTATATATAGTTCCCATCGTTTTACTGAACATTTATAATAATAATAGGTAAATATATTTTAAGTTTAATTATTTACAAATATCGGAATGAAAAATGGCCACTACACTTATGTCTCTATGATATTCGCTGTAGGATCTGCTTTTTTTGTAAACCTTCCCTATAAGGCTGATCAAAAAGTCAGGTTGGCAGGAGTAACTTACGTCCTCGTTTTTTTGCTAATACTTGAAAGAACCTGGCAGTTATTATGCCAGGACCAAAACCTGGCCTAAGTGTGACAAGAAATTATTGCTACGGATCGCTCTTACATTTGTTTGTTGATGTTAGCACAGGGAAGATAAGCTGTAGTGGCGATCTTTTTACCGCATCAGGGATTATCTAGTATAATACATGGAACTGGTTATGAAAATCATAGTAACCAATAGGTACGTTTTTCTAAAAAAAATAGTCTTATGTTATTTAATTGTATTTTCCGTCTGATATACCAGAGTTCGGAGCTGAATACATGCGCTAAAATTTACTGAATTTACAGAAGGGTAAACATATATGTTTTTATTATTGACAGCCTCCGAAGCAAACACCTCAGAAATCTTAGCCCCTCTATAAAGAAAGAATAAGGGTGTAAGAATATTTTTTTGTTACTTATAAACCCTATAAAAAATTGTAATGTTGTAGAATGTGTATTTATAGAGGTAGAATACAAAACTTTTTAATTCTACAAACGGGGATTATTATTAATTTAAAGTGTAAATAAACAGTACTGAAGAGACTCCAATAAGGGGCTATTCGATGCACTTGAAAATATCAGAGCTGTACTTTAGAAGATTAGCGAATATTCTGTGAGGTGAATAAAGTCTGTTTAATTGAAATTTGTCAAAGTAATTTTCTTTCCAGTTCGCAGCGTCATACATAGATAATCGAGATCTTTGTACTCTTAATGGATCATTGATTAGTCAAATTACTTAATTTGGTTTAATAGGCAAAAAACATACGTGTATTTTCCTAATGAAGTGAATTATTTTCCATATATTTCCTGTATGGATATATATTATATAAATACTGTTTACATTGGCGTATATAGGTGATTCCGTTTCCACCCATTGGGCTGGAAGTGGATTAATCCAATGCAGGTTCATAAGATGATTCAAAAAAGGTCACTCGACTGGGAATCCCCCACATATTTTTGTATATGGCTAAACTGAACCTGTCCAGATTCCCTGAAAAATATCCCTAAATAAACCAATAACGATTTTGATTCTAAAAGTAAATAGATCTCGGTGATCTATGTGTGACGTCATTAGTATGTATACATACAAATATAATAAAGGAATAATATGTTATAATGTTTAAATATAAACGAATAGAATTTATGTAGTGTATGACTGATATAGCAGCATGTATATAACTATTATATAGTGTTACATCAGTTGTGAATATATTTACAATTTAAATAAAACTTGTTTCATTTGTAATCCCAGTCAGAAAACATGAAATAATAAAAATCGATTCTCGATTAAGAAAATATTTTTAAACCCACCCTGCGATTACATCAGTTTTGTATAGACGAGTAATATCTTCAGTGTTCCTGCATTCTTCAAATTTGTTCCGCATCGAGTAGAAATTCTGATAATCCTGGTAGTAGTAAGTTTATTGCTGAACCCAGTGTAAAAATGTTAATACATCGATCGATAAATTATTGATTTTTTTTAATACTATGAGAATTTGATACCAAGAAAATTACATATAAAGCCTTCATTTACATCGAAAAGCTTAAAAAAAACCATATTAAGTACGGATAAATTAGACAGAAATAGTCATAGAAAACATTTTTTACCTATTAATAAACCGTATCATGAAGACATCGTATAATCGGACAACCAGCCCCCAGCAGCGGGAGACAACAAAAATAGGTTACATGGAGAGAAGGGAGAGGCATCCCAACGATGTAGGATTTGTTAAGAGATCCAAGCCCGGTGAAGTTTTGAAAGCCTCTAATGGCTCCATGGCCCCTTAAGGCCAATAGTATAAACAGTTCGAATAAAAAGTTGTTAAGAGTGCTTACGGTATTACCAACATTACCAAACAGAATTAATAGTACTTTTATTAGGTAAACCCACATATACTACAAACTACTACCAACTGCGTCAGTCATCGCGTCATATTTCAATGACGCAGATGATTGACACCAATGACTTTAATATTTCGATGTTATTTCTAAAAACGTTCAGGTATTTTTTTGTTCAAGTTTTACAGAAAAATAATGAGAATACAAAGCTACGTTAATCTAAAAGTAAAACAAAAAAGAACAACTTGTGCAAATATTTATTTATATGGCAGTAAAAATTTATCACATAAGTTCATTACGCATACATACATACATACATAACCATCACAATTAATAATTTTAACAACTACATAATGTTTATTAATAAGAGGCACTGGAATGTTTTCTGTTATGTAGGCACTACGGTGAAAGAGATGTATACAGTGTGGAAAGATTATATTAATATCTACGGTTATACCATTTCCATTTCTTTATTATCTCGATGACAGCTCCTGTGAAAACTTGAAAGAGCGTCTTTTTTACATTATGTAAGCATTATTTTATAAAAATATGACGTTTACACACGTACAAGGTTATACCAGAGTCGGAGAAAAGGAATCATTTTCATAATACAGAATTCTTCAAAATTATGATTTTTAATTCGATATAGGTTTGTTAAGTATTTTATTACTATTAGCATTAGTTAAAAAGTTGGTAAAAAGAACCGAGGACCTGGTATAATTTGCAAGAACCCGCTACATGCAAACAGCACAGGACGGCAACTCATTGTGCCGATTATTGGGAGAAACCTTTGTCGAGCAGTGTACGTCATTTATAATTTAATTTTTACGTTTAATTTACGTTATTTTTAAAGTCTTACATGTTTAAACATTTAAAAATAAATATGAGCTCACTAATACGGAGATGTTAGAATACCTACATTCCGAAGTAATTATTATTTTTCTTGAAATAAGTTTAACGGTAAAAACCGTATTCATTATCTTAAATAAACAAACGTAATGCAATATAATATCATTCTTATTAACCTACGAGTGGGTAGGTACTGTTACACAATATTAGGTGTTGACATTTAAAACTATATCAACTAACAACTAAACTTCGATACAAAGTATAAGTTATTGTTCATGGTACAGTTAGACGATTTCTGTTAAACCAATATAATGTGTTGATTGACATGGGTACTAAGTAGATATATTAAGTGCATAAATTATTGGTTGTGACCCTTGTACTATTTTTGAGTTGAAGACATAAGGTTTGTAACTTATTGCCCTTTTATTTGTACTGTTACTGTTTAAAAGCCAATGCTTCATGTTCGTTAAGTCGCTTTAGCTTCTTCCGTCGTTAATCGCTCTCTAGCGACCTGACTACGGACCTAGTCTTAGGCCTAACGGTCAGCTTGAACAGACAAAGCTTCTATAGGGAGTAGGTAGGAGTAGACATATGTAGACGCAGGTGCAGGTTTATGTTTAGTAAAATTGTAAAGTTTTAAATAAATTCGATTACTATAATAACATAATTAGTTATTTTTATTTAGTTGTCGAATAGGGCCGCGTAACATTTTGGTGTCAGAAGTGGGATTCGAACTCACGCCCACAAGTGGGTTCATAAAAATGATCACGTGTCAGAAGTATGAGGATGATAGGGATTTATCTTCAACTTTGTCTCTATATTTTGTAAAATTAAGTAAGAACTATGGCCATCCCGTTCTGAACCCAATTGATGGAATACGTCAATTACGAGAAAATTCTAAGAAGAAAATCAATGTTGATAAAAACTTAGGTAAGAAAATTTTCTGAAAGTATCGTGAAACTTACTTCTTTTCCTTTTATAAGAAAAGGGGTAGACTTCCAAATCATAAGATTACCAGACCTATAGCAAAACAACTTGAGTGGTGTAATCATGACTCCCGGCTTCCACTAAAAAAGGAGCTTGAGAGAATACCATTATCAACTTGGGAAAACATACTCCTCAGACAGAACAGTGAGTTGAGTCTCGAAATTGATGAAAAAGAGCTATTAGAGGATACGGCCCGTGCACCACCAAGAGAGGAGTGGTATATACCCTACGACCCCTGTGCTTTCAAATTTTATTACAATCAAAAAATGCCAAAAATAGTGAGGAATATGAGCCACGGGTCCTTTCTCGGTACTTGAAAGGTATTGAAGGTGAGTTAGCCGAAAAAATAACAAATCAGGAGAATATGTATTACAATCATTCCCGAGATGACATAGTCCTATTATGTAGAAAGAAAGGAAAGAGATCTCAATATATTAGGAAGTTTTCTGCAAACAGACTTATGAGATGCGGCTAGTGCAAGTATGTCTTGAAAAGTCTCTGAGTGAGAAAGTCTTATCTTTTATTAGGGAACAGGGAATGACGAATTCAGGGTTAGAAGTTGCAAAAAGAATGGACAAGGTTGCGGCTGGAATCTCTAAAACGGGAGAGTATAATATCAACTTAGACCTTGCAAAGTGGAATCAATTACAACGACACGATCTGAATAAATATTTATTTGCTGAGTTCGACAACATACATGGTAAAAAGATTCTTTACTCAGATTCTCATCTGTGGTTCAATCGATGTATGGTACTCTTGAGTTCTCGGTTGACGCCACCCCAAATAGGTCCTAATGATGAGCCATTAAAGGGCGATTTCTGCCATTATGATCAACTAGGAGGCTTTGAAGGCATGAGACAGAAAGCATGGACTGTTTAAAAAAAAATGATCATAAAACTGGCACTTGAGGAATGTGGAATTAACAGAAAAACAATGAGACAAGGGGATAACCAAGTTATACATATTAAGTTATTAGGTTATCAACAAGCTGAACCTCAAAGACACATAAAACTACTTCTGAATACACTAGATCATCTCTTTAAACTAGCTGGCTTGAAACTCAAGCTCTCTGAAACATGGTATTCGCAAAATTTATTCGAGTACTGAAAAGTCCGGTATTACAAATCATTAACGATAGATGATAGTCTTAAGAAACTAAACAGAAAGATACCAGATATCAATGAAGGTATTCCTTCATGGCACTCGCTAATAACAGGAGTTGCTACAACAACCGGGAACTTGTCTAGAAGCTACAATTCCCCACTTATTCCATTCATATTTTACTCGATGGAGACAGGGAACGTCTTCAGGAGAAAAGGTCTATTAAACTCAGAATCTGATAAATTGAAGCTTTTAGTATTGCTAAATTGTCCCTTAATATTCAGTGGGTTACCCATATCCAACATTTACCAGCATTGCCAGCGTGGCTGTCCAGACCCCCTTACAATATGAGTAAAAATTTGGCAAGTTATTAAGAATGATTTCCCAGAAGTCTTTAAGTCCCTATTGGTAGTCCTACCCTGTGATATTAAGTATCCACTCGACTCAATTAGGATAGTTGAAGATATGTACAGTTGAAATATAATTGGACTGCCGAATTTTGAGAGAAAGGCTCGAGAAATAGTTGAAAATTTTCTCCCTACATATGTCACGAATCCTCAAGTCCTTAAACTACTCGGAGCTAGCAGAGATGATCTAGAGGAACTTTGTAGCACTCTTATAACAATAAGGCCATATATTGCAAATCTCGCTCATGAAATCCTCAAGAAATCTAATGAAGGAATTCAGTTACAGCTTATCGGCAGTTTCACTAATGTTCAAACCATTAATCGAATTATTAATGAGAGTTCCTCAAATAAGGAAGAAACTATCTTTTATTTAGGATTGTTAAAGGACAAAGAAGCAATAAAAGTACTATTAAAGAGGATCAGCAAATATAAGCTGCCTGCTAATAATCATCTAGTAGGAGCACTCATGACTCAGTACAAATGTACTTTTGAGATTGCCAATCAGTTAAGGAAAATAACATGGGGATTTGAAGTGACTGGTATAACCAGCCCTGTACCCTGTGAGCAAATTACAATTCATAACTATGATAAAGCGTCTGAGAACGAAAGGTTTAGATTGCATAGTTGCCAAAGTATAACATGAGCTTAAAACTAATACTAAAAATGCCTTTAAAATAAGAGGACCATATACACCCTATTTAGGATCTTCCACACCCGAAAAAATGACTAAACCAAAATTAACCGTGGCTTGTCCAAATCCCACAGTTAAGTATGTCATGAAATAGTTTTACATCCTAACTTACTTAGAGAGAATGGATCCCAATAGTACCCTACTAGTATTGATTAAAAGAATGATAAGTGATAAATTGACAAACTTCCCAAAGTCTTTCCAAGACATACCCTTAGAAGATTGGTGTGGGAAGAACTACGGTGGGAGTTATGAGCATGAGTTCAAAGCATCCTCACAGAAAAGATCTGCCCTTTTTTCTCTCACAACAAATTTGGCAACTCATATCAGTATTAATACTAATCAATTAGGTAAAGCATTAAGGGGAATTGAAGAGTACAATTTGTTTTTCCAGGAAATCTTCCTATATATACAAAGCTACATTTCTGAATTAGCATGGCAAGGCTACGATATTCACGATAACTATGCTGTTCCGTTAAACTGTGTGGACTGTACGTATTTAATAGTTAACAAACCTATATCCTTAGACATAAAAGCACTTGATTATACGTCGAAGTTAATGATAGAACTACCAGATCCAAAATTAAATCGTATTGACTTAGCTCCTTGTGTGAGGATTTGTATATCTGCTATGTCAGAATCAATAGGGAGAAAGATTGCATTCTCTAGATCGTATGATGTTGATACTCATAGTTGTTTAGAAACGTATGGGAATGTTAAAACGGATGAAACGACAAAAGACACCAATTTAATCAGCATAATGTTAGATTAGTAATAAATAAGAATATAGTTAATCATAATAATCATCAAGCATAATTTCTCGCATAATATTAATTAAGTGTATTCTTTGTATAAAAATGGAAAAGAAAGGGTCGATTCTAGTACATAAGAGGAACATTAAAAATTTAACGACGTGGTTCACCAATAAGTTGAAAGCATCTGGAATCACATTTAACTTATCGGGAGTATGTGAAGAAGATACATTATATCCATCATCAACAACAGATGTCTTCTCATTTAGTTTATGTGATTTTAATGTCGAGTCTAAGCCTATACATCTAAACCGTAGGCACCACTTAAATGAGCTCATAGATAGAATTAAAACAGCAATTGGAACAGAGTATATAGTGAGTATTACTATAACAAATATATACGGTCCTTTTATCTCAGAGATCTTAAGATTACAAGTAAACATTAAGGTGCCAGAAGAAGAATCTTTACTTTTAAAGTAGAATGACAGAATTAGAAAAATATATTTAATTTGGTATTTAAAAACCCGGTCTAAGTTCTCAGGTGTTCGGTGCCATATTGAAGGACATCTAAATTCACCAATCACAGATGACGAGGTGAACTTTATTTTAGATCATGACGAAGGGTTTATTTGTACGCGACATAAAAACCTAAAGAATAAATTTAAGTTGGAATATCCAGACCTTAAGCATTTCAAATTGACACCGCACTGCCCATGGTTAGTATTAGAAGAAATAGTTAAAGAACTAGATATAAATAGTTGTAAGAACTCTACACCTGCAGACCTAACCTACATTTTAGTCCGCTATGGGAATACTTTAGTACACCATAAAGCCTACTATGGGTTTGAAATGGATCTTAATCCTAGATTTGATTATCTTAAGCGAATTATAAGGCTGTCTACAAATCAACAATTATTCTTAGTTAAGAATAGAGTATATTAAAAAAGAATTAACCGAGCGTGAGTAAGTGTTAGATGAGTTTCATACTATTACTCACAACTTATTAATTGAGAAAGAATTTACACTTGTATGTTATAAGCTTATAAGTTACAGTGGTACCTTTATCCTACGACCATGGTGATGTGTGTACTGGATAATCTCCAAAGGAGATTTTACATCCGAATTCATGTATCCATTAAAGAACATGAAGAAGGAATAAAAGGACTACTAGATCATTATGACAAATTAAGTGATTTAGTAATTTACTTGAGGTTCAAATATAAGGATATATTTTTCTTACTAATGAAGAATTGGGACGCTTATGTTATTGGCCATATAGTTTCAGACAATGTAGAGGACATGGGATTTACTAACTTAAAAGACTCACTGATGGATGAGTTTTTAGAGGACATTGAGGAACCAGATCAAATTTTCTACTCAAATCCTCATTTTCCTAGGATGTTTCGTTTTAAGGGGGGAGATGTTACACAATATTAGGTGTTGACATTTAAAACTGCAGTAATTATATTTAAAGCGTATAAATTACTGCTCTTGTTCATAGTACTGATAACCCATGTCAACTAACACTTATACAATTTCAATATAAGTTACTTGTACTGATAACCTATATCAACTAACACCTAAACTGCGATACAAAGTATAAGTTATTGTTCATGGTACAGTTAGACGATTTCTGTTAAACCAATATAATGTGTTGATTGACATGGGTACTAAGTAGATATATTAAGTGCATAAATTATTGGTTGTGACCCTTGTACTATTTTTGAGTTGAAGACATAAGGTTTGTAACTTATTGCCCTTTTATTTGTACTGTTACTGTTTAAAAGCCAATGCTTCATGTTCGTTAAGTCGCTTTAGCTTCTTCCGTCGTTAATCGCTCTCTAGCGACCTGACTACGGACCTAGTCTTAGGCCTACCGGTCAGCTTGAACAGACAAAGCTTCTATAGGGAGTAAGGTAGAAGTAGACATATGTAGACATGTGCAGTTTTATGTTTAATAAAATTGTAGTTTTAAATAAATTCGATTACTAACATAATTAGTTATTTTTATTTAGTTCTCGAATAGGGCCGCGTAACAGTACGTATAGTTTTACTATGAATTAAATCAAATGTATAAAAAGAATCGAACACTACCGGGAGATGCTAATGTGTGCTTGCCAACACATTTTCCATTTGAGAGGGGTAGCTGGTAGCTAGCCGGCATGTGGCCTACGTATCCTAAAGTTTCACCACAATGTTTTTCCTTTACCAAAATTGCAAACTTAATGTGAGATTTTCCCAACGCGACCACTGAGTTTTAATACCTAATATACATTAATTATAGTTAATAAGTATAGCATAACCTGAAATGTATTATGGTTCAGACAGAATTTTTTTACGATATACTCTGTAATTATTATTTTCTACATATAATGAATTAATTATAGCAGGAATAAGCCGTACAATGTGTAGGCGAGTTCTACGAATGAAACACTCGAACGCTGAACTTTGCACATGTCAGTGTATCCGCAATGTATATATTGGAAAATACATTCTGCTAATCCGTTAGGGATAACCTAAACTAATTAAAAAATCACGATTAATACAATTATTTTATAAAAACAAAATACGGTTGCACAACACCACATTCTCATTTGTTGTAAAAGTGTCGATGTAACAAATAAAATATAGAACATTGTGACAGAGGAAGGATAGCCGATAGTCTAAAACAACCATTCGTATTGTGAATTCCGTGGAAAGGGCTTCAATGTTCCGCGAATTAGATACATTTGACATTAAATTGTACAATTATTTTGCCTGTTAATTTGTAATAACATAATATTATACTGTAATAAAGGTTTTGAAATGAAAACTTCTTTAGCATCATTATGATTTGAAAGTCGATGAAACGAAGAAGCGACAGTATAAAGAGACAGACACATAAATTCACAAGATTAACGTGGGAGAAAATGAGATAGGAAGCATTACACAGTGTTTCTTATATTCGTTTAGACATAGTGGGAGTTTGCTCGGTCCTCAGCGTTTTACGTGTATTAACACGTATTTGTGTGCGCATGCGTAGTACAAAGCTTGGGAAAAGGCATCACAACAACCGTGGTGTTTTGTATACGTGTAGGTACGTATAACTATGTTCGTGTACGTGTTTGTACTTTCTTCAGATGAAATTGCCATCGATATTTCAAATGTGCAAAGTGATGCCTTAATTGAAAATGATATTGTGAATAATTATTGCGAGTATTGTATGTAAAATTTCATAAACTTTATATTAGTGTGTATTTGATCATTTTCTGATTTAAAAAAAGCATAGATGTGAAGGTTTCACTTCTACCGCGTGTGCATTGCACACATTTTTTAAATTCATATTTCAAACTGAACTGTCTTCATTTATCTTTTGGTTAATGATTCCATAAAATAAAACAATTTTTAACAAAAAAGAAAACCCTGGCGTATCTTCGAAGTCGAAGGTCCAATGCCATTAAAATTAAAATGGAATCACTCTTGAGGTATCCCCTTTCCAACGAACAAATAATCATCTATATCGATTCATAAACAGAGAATTTATGCTTGATTAAAAAACATTGGAATCAGAACCTCCTCCTCCTCTTTTTAGAAGTCAGTTAAAATGAGATGAAAAATATAGTTAGAAACCTTCGCGTTGGTCCAAAGACATCACATGACATATGAAATTAGGTCAGTATAAATAATACACGCAATAAAAAGTGAAATCAACTAATCCAGACAGACAGAGACTAAGCTAACAAAGCAGACCTAGTACGATAAGACAAACAAACTTCAGGCGAATAACCTAGTGAATTATCACAAAGCGGTAAAACCCTGATGCGATTATTTTCAAAGATTATCCTTCGAAGATACGTTATTACAGAGTTCAAACATCACTAGAATTTTATTTATCATAAAGTTAGTATTTTCATAACAGCAAATTATCTAAATTAAAAAGCAAATAAATAATAGGTTGAAATTATGATTATTTTAAACACAGATTTAAGAAAAAGGCAGATGGAACCGGTCAGAACACGAAAATGTCCCTTATTAGTATTAAATTGTGTCAATTTTGAAAGAATACATAGGCTGCACTAAAAGTATCGGGAATGGAATATTTCCACTGTTCCTGTCATATTAAAATCTTTTTAATTGAAAACTCCTTGGTTTTAAAAATCGAATACAGTTTATTTATTTAAAAAAAGATTCTCGGTCTTGTCACAAGGTTTTGTCAAACTTGTTTAGTCGTTGAGAAAATGGAATTGACTCGAGAAAATTCAAGAGCGATGATTTATTATGACTTTCGAAGTGGTATAACACAAAAACAGTGTGTTGACCGGATGGTTTCTGCATTTGGTGATGAAGCCCCATCCAAATCCACAATTTATCGCTGGTTTGCTGAATTTCAACGTGGACGTGTCAAGCTCAGTGATGATCCTCGTCAAAGTCGTCCAAAAACTGCAGTCACCCAAGAAAACGTTGATGCTGTGCGTAAGCTGATTGAGGAAGATCGACATGTGACATACCGCGAAATTCAGGCAACTTTAGACATTGGCATGAGTCAAATACAAATAATCTTGCATGAACAATTAGGTCTAAAAAAGTTGTTTTCCCGATGGATACCGCATTCGCTCTGTGAAGAGCAAAAAGCGGCTCGCGTTACTTGGTGCGTCAGAACTCTCGAAAGATTCCACGCAGGATCCTCAAATGCTGTATACAACATCGTATCAGGTGACGAATCCTGGATATACGCGTACGAACCCGAAACAAAAAACCAGTCACGAGTTTGGGTGTTCGAAAATGAGTTAAAGCCAACAAAAATCATTCGTTCACGGAGTGTTGCAAAAAAAATGGTGGCCACGTTTGCCTCCAAAACCGGCCATGTTACGACTATTCCTCTTGAGGGACAAAGAACGGTTAATGCAGAATGGTATGCTAGCAACCGCCGCATCATCCTCCATCACGACAATGCAAGTTCTCACACCACGCACAGAACAAAAGAGTTTTTAGAGCAAGAAAACATAGAATTATTAGACCATCCGCCGTACAGCCCCGACCTAAGCCCTAATGATTTCTATACTTTCCCTAAAATAAAGAATAAATTGCGTGGACAGAGATTTTCATCACCTGAAGCTGTGGACACCTACAAAACGACCATTTTGGAGACCCCAACTTCCGAATGGAATGGTTGCTTCAATGATTGGTTCCATCGTATGGGAAAATGTGTCAAATTTCGCGGAGAATACTTCGAAAAGCAATAAATACATTTTTAAATAGTAATGTTGTGTCACTTCCTTGATTCCCGAAATTTTCAGTGCCGCCCTCGTATGTCATGCACTGTCAGAATCCCTTGTGCTTTAGTATTAATTCAAAAATATATCATCTGTGTGCTATTATTACATTTTAAAAATTATTCGCAAAAACAAAAAAAGGAAGATGGAGTTTCACTTCATTGAAAACATATTATGTTATTGAAAATAAAATTACAAAAATGTTGCTAGGTTACAATAAAATATTTTCTTTGAATTTATAGTCAAATATAATATGCAGATAGCATTGAAAGATCATTTTATTTACAAGCTGATTACCACGAAAGCCAAAGGAGGGAAAAATTTGTTACATAGTAGTTTGTTTGATAAAGATCTGTAAGCACTGAAAGAGATAGCAAACAGGACATGGTTTCAAAGTAAAAATTATAGAGAACCCTAAGCAATTCAATGTCTCAGGCAAAAAATTCAAACACTTACGACATTGGAACCGTAAGGGATAGGTAGGGTTAATTAAAACAAAAGCCATAAAGATAACCAAGAAATATTCATTGACAATGAAAAAATCGAGATGGCAGGTATACTTTTAGTTGAAAATAGGTATGTAACGGTCCTTGGGGCCGACTACACTGTTGGCAACTTTATTCACACGAACCCACGTGTCGTTATCAGGTTGTCGAGGATACAGAGATAAATTTATGTCCCGCATTTGTCGTTCTGAAGGCTCCATCTGCCTTTTTCTCAAATTTTCGAAGTCAAGGATACATTTCGCGAAACCCGCTACAAACTAAGGCGCATATACTGGCCTCGCTTATTTAATACTAACGGCCCGCCCCACGTTCGCACGGGTACAATTTACTAAGTGGTGTATTATGTATTTCATGTTTAAAAAAGCCTGAGCCAACATTTCATTAAACAAAATTAGTTAATTACAATTACCCTTCTAAATGGATTTATCGTAACTTGCACGAGACACACAGTGCGCTGATTTAGTTAAACATAATTAGCGAGACGATAAAGCAGTCTCTGCGTTCCATTTCACGTCTTGATGAGTTTCATAACCGGAAAAGCGCGATGACTAATAAATTTATAGCATAGAGTGAATCGTGCATGATGTCATCGGTTGTTGTCAGTCAAACTAAAAAAAATAACACGAAAATAGTGCAACTATCTTCTATTAGACATGAATGAAAAATCGGGTAAAAGTGTAATACCACGCTAGCCCATATGGTGTATCTGTTCCTTTATTCCCATAATTTTTTCATTAATAATGTTTATTTTTAAAATATTAGCAGTCACTTAAACGTGTTTATCGCAGCTAAATAGCCATAAAATGCTATTTTTAAACTTATTTAGCAACTAATTTTTCTTTGTGCATGGCGCTAATTTTGTTTAACCATTACAAAAGCGTTTAATCTAACTTGAAACATGTTACGCAAGTCGCCCTTAGAGTTTATCACTTTAATATTGATAGTTCATAACTGCCTCTTTAGTCCAGTGGTCCGAAACGCGACTTCTATGCTCATGCTCCTAGGTTTGATTCGCAGGTCGAGCAAAGTGTTAATGAGTTTTTCTATGAAATTTTCTGTAGCAGCTCGAATTTTGGCTTTGTACCCGATAATGGCAATAAGCTCGTCCCCTATTACACTATTACATAGGTCCTAAAACTTACCCAAAGAACTATGGGCGTACACCTCTGCCTAACCCTTCGGGGAATACAGGCGTCATGGTATGTTATGTAACTCCATAGTTAAGAAAAGAGCGCTTAACTCAATATTCGTTTAGGGCAGGATTTGACTGGGTCTCCAGGGTTCAGCCATTGCGAGGAGCGCTTCCGTTTATCATACAGTATCCATTATTCAGCACAAGTAATGATTTGATTTAAAATTCCTTCATTATTGTGTCGGTTGAGCAAAGTAACTAACACAGCAGTCGACGCGTGTTTGCAAGTTCGATTTACTCAATTCATGAGGTGGGTACCTCAAATTCAAGTTTTTTTTTACTTTCCCGATTTGCTTCAAGTGGATTAATACTGTTTTATCACTTACCCCGAAGCCTGCAGCTATCTCTGAAGTGCTTTGTGATGGATCCGCTTCCACAATAGCCTTTAATTCTTCATTTTCCACTTTGGTCTCCGGCCGTCCACGGGGTTAGTTCTGAACGTCGAAATTTCCAGAACGAAAACGTTGAAACCAAAAACGTACCGTGCTTTCTTTTGCGACACCAGCGCCGTACACATCATTAATCCTTCGAGCTGTTTTTGCAGCACTGGTGCCACGGTAGAACTCGTACTCGTAAATATACCGATATTTAATGTTTTCCATTGTGCAGTAATAAGCGACGCCAAAAAAAAAATTATGAGGAAAAACAAATGAATGACTGTTATCAAAACTCAAATGTACCAGCTAAATGAATTTATAAATTTGAATTTGGAATTCTTAATCAAAGAGGAGATATTTCATCAGATCAAAGTGGTCAGTAAGACAAAACACTAATTTCATATGTAAGGACCTAATATTTATCTGGATAAAGATTGATACTTAAATAGGCAAAATAGCTTCGCAAATTAACATTTTTAATTATGTTGAATATATAAATTGTTACTGTGAATCAACCTTAGAAGATATATATATGTCACCACGGATTTTTCTCTAGGCATTTTGAAAAACTACAATTCTTTAATACTTACATTATTTTCAAGCATCTCATGAGTTTCATCATTTGAGTTGATTTTGCCAGCGTAAGCAATGTAAGCGCCTGGAAATCATTTATTATCGACTTTATACTACGTATTGATGGTGATATCGATAAATCGTTATGTAAAATGGATTTTTGTATACATTTTATTGTTCCTATAAGTATTGTCGCTTAAACACTAAAGTCGCACACTCGAAAATTCTTTTTTTGTTTCATAATGGATCAAACATAATTTTACTACTTTTTTGGCCATCGTCCGAGTTTTTAGAGACAATACGATTTTCATTATTAAAAACTGGTAACATTGAATCCAATACTTATTGAAAACACATTACACAATATTCTCAATATCCTTCTGCATTTATAAATATATACTTTTCATTTTGAGTACTATATTAAGCGCATAGAGTCATTCTCACAACTTATACATCTTTGTACAGTAAGTTCGTAATCAAATACTTTGTATAGCAGAATATGACAGTAAATAATTTATTCGTAGCATAAATAGACTAGATATAAATGTGAATATAATACGTAACTAATCTTAAAACTTTAATACAATTAAAACGTTGTTTAAATAACGAAACCACAATGATATCAGCTATAAATAAATAAATTGCCTGATATAACCTACAGAAGTATTTATAATGGTATACTTTTATAAGGCACTTATAGTAATTAACATACGGTAATAAACTGACACAGGGTACATTCCTGCGGGATGTGAGTAAGAATGTAGCAGAAGATTGTAATGTGCTAACCATAGAAAGGGTCTTGGACTCGTCGCGTCATCATCATCATTAGTTAACCAAGCGAGAATGAAAAAATGCCCGGGCCATATTATAACCATGCTAATGTTGCATTACTATGTTTATTTTTTCACTGAAATTTCAATTTTATTTTGGAATTCCAACCCACATTTTTCGACGTTTTGTTTTAAGAAGTGATTTCTATGTATAGTAAGGACACAACTTGAATGAAGAGTTTAGGAATTCGATAGTGCTGTGATCTAATTACTTATTTTAAATTGTCCGACTCTTCACCTCAGGCCCCGACTGCATTCGACTCGCGCGCTTACTTTAATAGCATATTACAAGCTATTACAGTCAGATTGACTTTGACCAAAGTAACGAGAACTGTTATAATATGACACTACATATATTGCTCTGACCCTATATGAGTATATCTGTTCCTGAAGTGAAAATCTTGATATTATGTAGATAATAATTTTTTTTAATCAACATAATTGCCGTTTTACGCAATGATAATTGGACACTCCGTAAAAAGCATACAATCTGCCACAATAAAAGTAACATCTACCTGGAAAAACAATAAAAAATGTTATGATAGATGTACATATATTTTCAAGGCTGTAGTAATAAAATTATGTGCTTAAGGTGTTAGAATAAGCTTAATAATTATCGTATTACCAGATATTAAAAAAAAAAAATATAATAACTACAAACGAGTTTTTTAAGAAACTAATTATATGATCTGATTGGCCACTCCAGGCAAGCGTCCAGCCTTCATAGTTTTGTTATACGCGTGTTCTGAATGCACATTTGCACAGGTTAAAAGCGGTGCGGAATTCGGAGAGCAGAGCAGGGAGCGACTGGAGCGAACAATTTTTTGTATTGCTTTTCTATTTTTCTATGTTAGCTATTTACTTACAAATAAACTGTAAAATACAATAAAAATATAAACTTTAGTTAAATTATTAATTTTGTATTTCTAATAAGAATTAAATCTTTTTTTTTATGTTGGCCATACATTTTATGTAAGTATTGAGAGAAGTTAGCGCGGGCGCGATTATCTTCTATTTCAAACGCATGATAGGATATTTATATAGTTTAGAACTTTCTACCAACATAATTTCAAAATTTAAAACATAACTTAAATGATATGACTAGATCTCTGTGTAGTACGTCGGCCGGTTGATCCGTAACAGATCGAAAACGTTCGGGAACACGTAAGTTGTGTTGAACCCTATCATACCGTACGTAAAGTACTTGTAACACAACTCGACTATAATTTTATTTTTATTGTCCAAAGTATTTTCCGAGTTTCTCAACTCGTTCTTGTCTTTACCGAGGAGGGCGCAAATGAATGCGTACGAAACTGACTTGCCAATAGCTCTGGTTGCAAGCACGCCGCAGAAGCCGAGGACGGTTCTCAGGATGGAGTTCCCGAGCATCTCTTTCGAAGGCCATATGATCTTGTAAGGCGGGTCCAGTTCACTCGCGACGAGGTTACCGAGCTGGTAATTAGTCCAATATCCTGTTAGGATGCCTGCGCATACGCTCACGATCATTGTCGTGTCTCCTCTGTAATTAAAACGAAATGTTCAAGGTTTTACAAATAAATAAACTTTCCTACACACTTGGTCATCATAACACAGCGTAATAATATTACAACGAAATAAATAAAAAAAATACAACGATAAATCTGAAGCCTTCAATTCAATTCGATAAAATGGCAATGTTTGTAACATATTGCTAATGTCATGATTTTAATAATATCAAGTTCATCAACTTCACATCAATAAAGAGAATGTCGATAAATTTGGAGGAAAGAAACTTTACTTTAAAATACCAAATATAAAGTTAAATGTATTAAGGAGCAGCAGAATTCAATATTAACGAGGATTCACATTTTTCTCAGTTTTCTTTATTTTTTTGACAACTCTCGTTGCCAACGCAACCACTTCCAAAAAACGAATACATTAGGATGTCATAACAGTAGATCTTGTATTTTTAGATTCATATTTTAGCTTATAAAACATGCATGCCTATTACTTTACATCACTATACAATTTTTTTTTAATTCTCATCAAAATATTTGTGTTTACAGAATATTAAATATTTTTGTGAATAAATAAACTGTGTTAATTAAAATATGATAAATAAACTTTTCATCTCACAAAAAACAAAAAAATTCCAACAAATATGCAGTTTGTTTATTTATAACATGAATAAAAACTATTGAAATACTATTAACATACATATACCATCACATTTATACAATATACAAATTTGTAAAATATTTTGTTTTTTGTTTTTATGTCACCAGTCACTGAGCAAATCATAGTTAAATTTTTAACATACATTAATTCTGAAAGTCTGTTACCAAACACCCACTGGTGTCTTCCAGGTGTCCCGTACAAGAGCCACTTCCTTTAGGCTTAACGTGTTGTCTCCTTAAACCACCATATTGTCACTTAACATCAGGTATGATTGTGATCAAAAGTGAAATAAAGGACTTTTAAAAATATTCCCTTGGAGAATTTACTCTGCACATGGAAAACAGTGTTGCAAAGAATCTATAATAAACACCCAGTGTAATTATTGGAGGAAATGCTGTCCAGACAAACTACAAATTTTGTAAGATATATTCATCAATGGTTTAAGTTTAGGCTTATACTGAATTAACAGATGGGGAAAAAAAGATCCACTCACCTTGTGGGTGTCCACTTATCCGCATGAGGGTGGAACACAATGACCAGTATAGAGACAGTGACGACAAACACAGGTGCGTAAGTATTCATCAAAGTACACCATCCATCAGGTCTACAAGTGGAATGAGGATTACCATAAGCACTCCTGCGAGAAGCAGACCAGCTGCAATATCCTAAAATTTGTTATAAACAAATACATAAATATAATTACACATATAAATGTGTATTACACAATTAGTAATAAGTAAAGCAATAACTTTAATTAAATTACATGTTCCTTTTTATACGTGTCCAAAACAAGGTTGAAGTAAGTATACGTCAATGAATATTAATTATATTAAAAAGATTTTTTTTTACAAAAAAAGAAAACCACCTACAATGTTCAATGGTACCTGGTGTACCCTCGAAACGTTGAAGGTTCAATAGGAATGAAATTAAATTGAGACCACTCTTACCAAGGAAAAAATAATCACATAAATTAAAGAATTTATAACTGGACAATCATAAAAACTATGTATTTAAACACTTGAATATAGTCAGTAAAAAATAAATAAATCTTTTTGGAATTGATACATTCATATTATTTCATATGCATTAGTTACAATACAAAAGTCAATAACAATAAAATATACTTTTAGGAAAGGCATTAGCACTCAGGGATGATATAGTTTCCTATTAGTGAAATAATTTTTACTATTTTAATTTAGCAGTACTTTAGGATTTCCGAGATTATTTCCTACATCCAAACACATAAACTTCATAATATTAAGTATATATTTATACTTGAGAATAAATTTTTCATGTGGGGAAGAATGGACAAATCTTGTTACCAGGAATCAAAATTGTTGATTTTGGAAAAATAACAAAACATAAAGTAATGACTTAAGTATGGCAAACTTAAGCAAAATGTTGGATTTTAATTAACATAAAATAATGTCTTTGTTTCATACATTACTTGTACCTTGCCAATTGCCATTAAGCTACGTATTTGCAATGAGGATTTAGAAATTGCTATTTTAACCAATTTTTAGTAATTTCCCACTATTCCAACTGCAATGCAGCTGAAAACATTCAAGTGATACAAGCTAAGTTATAAAAAAATTCAAATATAAATGCTACCACTGGCATTGTGTAAAAGTGACATCCAGTAGATAAAATAGGACATCTTCATTTTTGCAACTGGTTAAAACAGAAAATCGACAATGATAGATATTTTTTATGCAATATTATATTCTTTGAGGAATAAAATTTTTCTAATAATGGTATGTTTAACAGAAAAAAATAAACATTATTGGTCAAACACTAATCCTTTATGGATAACGGAAGGGCATCATCAAGTGCCTTTATCATTTAATTGTTGATGGGGAATTTTGAAATACAGAATATTTTATTTCAAAATTTATGATGGAACAATGACCACTTTTAAATATATCGAAATTTTAAATGAACTATTTGAAGAGCTGGACAACTTGCCTTTGGCTCTGACTGACCTGTTATTCTTTCAACAAGATGCTGCCCCAGTCCATAATAGCTGTGTAATAGTGAAAGAGTTGTTGATTCAGCAGTTTGGTGATAAATTTATTGCTCCATACATACATACCTACATATGCTCGAAAAACATAACTCTAATTTTTCCCAGTTGGGTAAAAAGTATTTTGTTAAAAATGAGCTCTTTCTTTTAGTTTATCATGTTTAATTACTTCCCAGAATTTGATCCTTATTGGCCCATTATAGAACGGTGTCATAATACAGTATGTGCTTTATTTTTACAAAATCAATGGGTTTGATTCCTGGGTACGAATATTGACTTTTCAAAAAAACAATGAATAGGTTTTAGTTTTTAAGAAAATTTAAGAGACTCTTCTGAGTATTTTTCTTGTTATCCCTCATAGTTTTGAGTTAGTTGACCATCCATGCCCACTTGAAACATTCATTCCTATATAGTATAATATACAATATGGTTTAGGAATAGTTTTTTATGTTAGTTAAATTGATAATGCACAAAAATAATTTTGTTGCCCTAGGCATTGCGCTCCTAAAGTTATATTCAAGACCAAGAATATATATCTATATGTTTTATTTTAAATAATTATGTGCACTTTGTAATGGAAGTCTGACTTTACATAATTAATTATTATTAACTTTATTACTAAGTTTTGTAAGCAATGTTCTCCCAATAGTGACAAATTAGCTTACTTTTTACACTATTAGACAGTGAAGTAACTCACCAGGACACTATGCATCCCAAGGTATATTCTGCTGACACATATAAGTGTGCACCAAGAGATGGCTATAATGAGACCCCAGTGCATTGGGTATTGGTACCTATCTATTGTGTATAGAAGCACGGAGAATGGCATGCACACTCCCACCATGGCATGTGTAGATGGCATTCCATACTCTATGGCCCACTTTTGCTGCAACTTCTTCACTGGATAACCGGGCCTTGGCCACCTGATTATGTCCTTAAAACCTTGACCTGGAAATGATTAGCACTATTTTAACAAACTTTTTTATATTCTAGTTTAATATAGAAAATAAAAATTGAACTTATATCTCATAGAAACATGTTGTCTTATTAAACTCTCTTGTTTCAGTTGTTCATATTAATTAGTTAAAAATGTCCCTTAGCTTAATTGTTTAATGTTTTATAGCTCACAAGTTTATAGTAACATTAAGCTAGCGGTGGGTGATTATGAGATATACTAATGTAATGCCATTAGCAAATACTAATATTAGTAGTATAGTATTAGTAATTACTAATGCCAGGTTACTAATTTGACAAAATTAGTAATTATTACAACCAAACAACCTTTTTTTAGCTCACTGTCATATGTGTTCTTGTAAAGAAGTTTGTTTACAACTGCACAACTGTTTTTTTAGCTTTCTACTCTTCGTTTTTAATAAGTACCAGTCATCATTCATTATCATTTATCACACACCTCTGAGTAATACATCAAAGGCTTGATTATGAATGATCATTCATTTTCGTAATTCGATTATAAATTATCACTCATCATCGAAATATTTTGATTATGTTAATCATTGATAATCGCCCACCTCTACTTTAAGCATCTTATCAGAGAATCCTATTTCTCCCTGAAAAACATGAGAAGGAATTACATTTGCTTAATAATGTATCATCTCTCGTACAACAATTATATTTCCGTAGAAGAAACGAGAAGAGGGTGTCGTCAATCAATAACATATTATCTCAAATAAATAATTAATGAATACAAACCTATATACATGACTACAGTCCAAACGAGAACCACTCTCCGGCCGACCGCACCATCTATATTCCAAAACCAAAACGGTATAAAAGTAGCGTAGAATATCTCATCGCCTAGCTCTGTTCCAAGAACGAATAAATAATACCAGAATTTATTATCGACCGAACAAATTATATCATGTTTTCCGTCGCTTTCCGCAGATATATCGGTTTCACAGGATGACTGGGAACTGCTTGATATATTACTAGGTATCCTCTTGTGGTGTTTGATATCGTTCTCTTCGGTCACACGCTGGAGCCTCTCAGAGTTTAGCACCTCTGATGAATCATTATTTTGTCCGCCACTTTGATATCTAACACCGAAAAAATTCTGTATTTTCACAACAAGTAACGGATCTTTTAGATACTCTATCATCTTATCCCACATATTTTAATTTTGTCTAGTCTATGTAAAAAATAAACTTTAATAAGAAACAAGCAAAAGTTTTTGACTCAATATTTTTATCAATAATTATTAGCCTCATAGACCAATAAATTAGCCCTGCCTCCTTGTACATCTAATAGTCTGTGCCATAGACCAATAACCAGAGGGTCTGTGCCTGCCATACAGAGGAATTATAATAGTGTATTAACTGCTGCCTGCTACCCATAGATTATTACCAAAGACTACAATATTAATACTTAGTATTTATACATTACATAATTATCTATACAATTAATAAAATTGAAGTGTCTGTTTGTAATGTTAAAATAACAGTTTTTTACAAAATGCATATGAAAGTATAAACGACATTTATAACAAAAAACTCATTTATAAAATTTTTGTCTGTCTGTCTGTTTGTTCCGGGTAATCACCGAAACGATTGGACAGATTTTGACGGGACCTTCACTGATAGATAGCTGATGATATAGGAAGTATTTTAGGTTACTTTTATTTTAGAAAAACAATTAGGGTTCCAAACAAATAAAAAAACTGGTCATGGTGAATCAATTCGGGTGCTTAAATGGCTTATGCTAAGTAAACCATAAGAGATATAGCAAATTAAGGTACTACATAATTATAGGTATTAAAAAGACCTACAAGAAGTCCGAGAAAGTATACATCTATCTCCTAAGTAACACCCACAATAAGCATTTTTGTCTTTAAAATAGCCGGGAGCGGGGAGCAAGATTCGCGCGGGCATTCTTTAGTCCACTTGGGCGAAGCCACGGGCATAGCTTGTTTTGTTAATAAAATTAGGATAAATTGAGACAAAACATTTAAAATGAAAGGATTACTAATTACTAAAGGTAAGATACACAAAAGGTTAGTAGGACGAGGAAGAGAAGGAGGTAAAACGTCATAAAGGAAATATCTGTTTTTGGAACGATTAAAAATAATGTGATCAGGGGAACATCCTCTAAACCACATTCACAAAGAGAATGGTTCCTAATTCTTAATTTAGCTAAATGTACAGGAGTGCACGCATGACCCAAACGGAAACGACAAATCATGGAGTAAACCTTTTTACTGAGAAATGGGAATTTAAAAGACCATGGTTTTCGGGGGACATTACTTTGCAAAAAATTGGCTTTATGTTTTCTGGAGTAATTCCAACCCTTTTGCCATGCTTCTAGCAGTCTTGTTTTAGCAAGAGAGCGCAGATTATCTGTGATAGCCATGGAGGCAGACTGGGCAGCATTTTTAGCCCAGGAATCTACTATTTCATTACCAGAGATGCCGCAATGGCCTGGCATCCATGCTAGCAGAGTGTCAAACCCTAAGATGTGATACTCATACATTGATTCTCCAATCTTCAATATTGCCTGAGGTTTGGACATGGAACGGAATGGATTAGATAGTGTGGCCTGTAGGCAGCTTTTATAATTGGTAAAGACAATTGCTCTCTGTAATGTAACTCTACCTGTTTTGAGTTCGAACTTCTTTGTTATATTTTCTATTTGTTAACATGACAGATGTCGGAATACTGAAATGTGTTTTAAGCTGAATAAAGCCAATATTCTAGTTAATGATTCTTTTAATATGTAACAATTTATTCAGCTTATAAATAGATTGTATTATACATTAAAAATAAACGATACGATGTATAGTGATACACAAAGTGAAGTACCGTCGACTTCCATTAAGTCTGGGAGCCTATCGAAATACTTCGGCCTGACCATTTCGATGTTACGGCTGATTCGCAAAACTCTGAAACTAAATGGGTACACTGGAAGATTCTATTCGAAAACTTCCTAAAGGTTATATCTCAATTATCTAAATCCGATGCTATGTATGTAATTAATACTATTAGCTAACCATCTAGATGCAAATGTGTACTTACATATTCAAGAAAGTCAAACTTATTTAGCTGCTATCGAAATATTAGACAAACTACACTTGAAACCCAAAAATGTAGTACACGCTCGACATATTCTGGCTACTATGCGTCAACAACCTGAAGAAACAATCTCGCAGTACGTCCAATCTTTAAAACGGCTCGCGACTGACTATAATTTTGAATTTGTCACCGCTGAAGAGCATAAACATCAATTTATTCGTGATGCATTTATTGCTGGACTCTCATCATGTAACATACGACAAAGATTGCTTGAAAACAACACCTTCACACTCGACGAATCTTTAAATCAAGCAATCACTTTCGAAACTGCTGAAAAGAATGCAAAATCATACATCAACGAAAAGAAATTGTCTCTTAGTGTTGCACAGGACCAAGGATTACAGATTACGTTACCGCCGCAGTCACCGTTTGAGCAAAACGCAGCTGCGGCAAAGCCGCAAACTTCGGCACGCAGATATTGTTGATTTTGTGGAGGTAATATTCACCAACGAATAAAATGCCCAGCATTTCGGAGTACTTGTTAACAATGCGGGAAAAAGGGTGATTTCGGCAAAGTGTGTCATAGCTCGAAACCTTCTGTGAATACAGTAAATACAAGAGGTATAGACTTGTCTAACATATGTCCTGTGTTACAATCAAGTCTT
Source organism: Saturnia japonica (assembly GCA_033032175.1). Lineage (NCBI taxonomy): Eukaryota > Metazoa > Arthropoda > Insecta > Lepidoptera > Saturniidae > Saturnia > Saturnia japonica. The sequence goes on along the minus strand of CM065308.1, from coordinate 626,760 downwards.
AAACAGGCAACGATTCTTGTCATAATTAATCAGACTCACGCCGACGCCTTAATAGACACAGGCAGTTCGGTAAGTTTCATTAACAAGTGCAATTTTCAAACATTGAAACTCAGACATAAACCATACCGTCAAATGATAACTCTAGCATCACTTAACAATACTTCCATTGTAGAAGGGGTTCCTTCCTCACAATCGAGTTAGAAGGTCATAGATACAATGAAAGACTACTTCTAATTAAGGAAAATCTTTGCGCAGACATAATAATTGGCCATGATTTGTTAAAAAACCACTCGTCTGTAGAAATGAATTTTGTAGGCAGTCAAAGGCCACTGAAGATATGTAATGTTTTAGCTGCTGGCATACCCCTTGCATCCATATTCCATCACTTATAACCGGAAATCAAACTAATTGCTATAAAGTCAAGACGATACAACGCTGCTGATGGATCTTTTATTAAAGAGGAAATCCATAAACTTCTCAAAGTTTATCAAAACCTAGTTTATCTTCATGGAGAGCTGAGGTTCTTGTCACTGGTGGAGGGCAACATCGCAAACAAATGGTCATAGACTACTCGCTAACTATCAACAAATTTACTCAACTAGATGCTTATCCGCTACCAAACATAGAATCAATCGTATCAAAAGTGGCCAAACATAGATTTTTCAGTCAAATCGATCTTAAAAGTGCATACCATCAAGAACCAATCATCGTAAGCGAAAAATATACACAGCTTTTGAAGAATGTGAAAATTTATATCAATTTACACGCATACCATTTGCGGTTACTAATGGAGTAGCTGCTTTTCAAAAAACTTTACAATATATAATTTCGAAAGACAATTTTATAGGTACCTATGCCTACTCGATGACGTCACTGTTTGTGGAAAAAGTAAAGAGGATCACGATAAAAACTTGGAAAAATTTATGCAAGCCGTTCAAAAATATAAACTAACATTGAACATGGGCAAATGCGTATTTAGAAAAGAATCGATAAATCTTTTAGGGTATACAATCAATAATGGAACAATAAAGCCGGATGAGGATCGCCTAGCCCCACTAATTGAACTCCCTATACCTGAAGATATGCCTTCTTTAAAAAGAGCGCTAGGAATGTTTGCGCACTACTCGAAATGGATAAAGAATTTTTCAGAAAAGGTTCATCTATTAATAGATGTTTCTATATTTCCTATAAATAATGACGCCATCGCATGTTGTCATATGTTGAAGTCAGATATTGCAAAAGCAGTCCTCACATCAGTTCTGAATGATGTTACATTTATAGTCGAAACAGATGCTTCGGACTATGCTCTGGCTGCTACACTGTCACAAAAAGGCAGACCTGTAGCATTCTTCTCACGAACATTGACTGATTAGGAACCCTGCTATACCAAAAGATGCTGCTGCAATTGAAGAAGCTTTAAGAAAATGGTGTTACTTTCTTCTTGGGAGACACTTCATTTTTATTACTAATCAACAGTCAGTTTCTTTCATGTTTAGGCAGAATCATACAAGCAAAATAAAAAATGAGAAAATCGAAAGGTGGTGTTTAGAGCAGTCTTGCTACAAATATGATGTTGTATATAGACCTGGTCGAGAGAATGTAGTACCAGATGCTATATCTCGTGTATGCGTGCACCTAAACCCTTATAGGCTGCTTGAATTGCATAATGCACTTGGTCATCCAGGGATAGTAAGTAGTAAGAGTGACTCACTGGATTCGATTGAAAAATCTTCGCTATTCAACTAATGATAGAAAACTGTACTATATGTGGAGAAATTAAGCCCCACTATGCAACTACAAAAGGCCGTTTAATCAAAGCTACAGCACCTTTTGAAGCTTGAATACAAACTTCAAAGGACCTTTACCAAAGAATACGTAAAACAAATATATTTTGACCATCATCGAAGAGTTGTCAAGATTTATATTCGCTTTCCCTTGTAAAGACCTAACTACAAATACGGTTATTAAATGTTTAAAGGAAATTTTCAGGACGTTTGGTACTCTACAATACATTCATACGGACAGAGGTACATCATTCATGTCAAATGAGCTCAGAAATTTCTTAGTTTCGATGAACATAGCGTGCAGTAGAACAACACCGTATAATCCACAATGTAACGGTCAACTTGAGCGGCTGAATGTGACCTTGTGGAAGACAATACAACTTTTGTTACATTCAAAAGACATGACGGTCACTCAATGGGAACTAGTTTTACCTTTAGCATTGCACCCCCTAATACGCTGTACTCTCATATAAGGCTTCAAAACGGGACTGAAACTACCATGTTTAATCGACATTTGGCACCGCTGCCAGATCAAGATAACTTCGAAGTCGCCGTCTATGAGCCTGTGAATGAAGAACCACAGATCCCAAAGCCAGTCGAATCGTCACCGGAAGAAGTTACGGCACCATGCCAAACATCGCGTGAAAGACGCGCCCCAGCATATCTGACCGATTATGTCTATAATAACGACGCCTCTGCTTAATTTAAAAGGAGGGGTGAATGTAATGTAACTCTTTACTTGTTTTGAGTTCGAACTTTTTGTTATATTTTCTATTTGTTAACATGACAAATGTCGGAATACTGAATTGTGTTTTAAGCTGAATAAAGCCAATATTTTGGTTAATGATTCTTTTAATATGTAACACTCTCTTTAGTTTGTGAGACCTAATAAATGACACAGATTCGAGAAAGGCAACAGCTTCTCCAGTAAACACCGAGGAAAGTGGGGGACATGTATAACTATACCATTTCTATTTCTTTATTTTCTCGATGACAGCTCCTGTGAAAACTTGAACGAGCGTCTTTTTTACATTATGCATGCATTATTTTATAAAAATATGAAGTTTACACACGTACAAAGTTATACCAGTCGGAGAAACTGATGGGGATGGAGATATATCGATAGACGTAACACAATAACAGACCCGATATTTTTTTACAAAATGTAAGAAACTAAACTACTGCCGGATACTTTTGTACAAATTTATTAACTAATTTTATATTTCGTTACAAGATGTTACACCTATTAATACTTGATTGATAATGCCAACTTCTTCAAAATTTCGACTATGAAACGAAATAATTATAACGACAGGTAATCTTTATTTATTTATTTTAATCAAAATCTGATAAATCGTCACTGTCACTCGATGGTTATTACTTAATTGGTCGCAACACTACAACTATCAAATTAGAACTGTCATCGAGAAAATAAAGAAATGGATATAGTTTAAGAATAATCTTTTAATTCGATATCCAAACTGCAGCACATACATTACCAAAATCAACTAATTTAGAGGCATCAGTAAAAATAGGAATCCAATCCTCTTAGTCTTTAACAAGAATATTATGAAATACACTATTAGCTGCAATAGTTTCTATAGACAGCAAAATTTAATATAATATTAGGTTCTGACATATGAAATTGGAGTTTTATATGGAAAAAGTAAAACGAAAAAATACTACTCTGTCAAAAAAGTACCGAGAAAAGATCAATAATACACAAAATGTTAGTTATTCATCTGAATTAATTTTATCGCCTTCAACGAATAATCCAATCATCAAAATATATTTTAAACGCTTTTTCCTGAATTGAGTTTAGTTGTCCGTCGCGAATTCTCCTTTATGTCTTCTACAGAATGAAAACGGGTGCCACGAGGTGGTGATTTGAGTTTAGGAGAAAGAAAGAAGTCGGCTGAAACCATATCTGGTGAATAAGGTTGTTGCTCGATGGTATTTGTAGAGTTTTTGATCAAAAATTCATTCACAATGATGACTTTGTGCGAAGGTGCATTATCTTGGTGCAAAATCTAAAAATTTTCATTCGACAAATCTGACCTTTTTTGTCGAATTTTCTCTCTTAAACGCCGCATAACGCTCAAATAATATACTTTATTTACCGTTTGATCATCCGGTAAAAATTTCGAGTGCACAACACCGCGATAGTCAAAGAAAACAGTCAACATGACGGACAACTTATCGACTTTCGCGTGGTTTTTTCGGTTTCGGTTCAGTTGGAGGGCGCCCCTCCAAAACTTGTTGACTAGTTTGAATGTCAAACTCGTAAACCCACGTTTCGTCACCAGGAACAATATGTTTCATGAATGTTGGGTCGAAATTGACTCATTCTAGCATGTCTTTAGCGACCCTTATACGATTGAGTTTTTGAAGAAAGTTCAGGTTTTTTGGAACTAGCCGAGCGGCAATATGTTTCATAACAAAGTGATTATCTAAAATGATACGGATCGACTCGTTGGACACAGAAAGTTAAGCGACTGTCTCTCTCAAACTTGAATGTATTATAGTTGGAAGCACATACGTTAAGCAAATATTATAACTGGGGGTTTACACAATTTTAAGAGTCTTTTATTATCACAATTATTTCAATTTCACTTTTAGTTTATTGACACTTTTTTACACACAGACTTGTCAATCTCTTTTTTTCAGAGACACAGTTGTATATTTAAAACTGGTTCCTTTTTATTAGAGCTCTAGTTTGTTAAAGGTTTGGTATAATCCTCCTTAAACTAAATGCAGTTTTTCAGTCACTATTTCCTTTACTTTTGCGATGTTAACTTCAGCTGAAGACGTTGATGGCCTACCAGGGCGAGGCAAATCTTCCAGCAAATCTTTACCGGTTTATACCACTCATAAGCCCGTGTTTCTGATAAAGTCGATTCACAGTAAGCTTGCTGCAATTTACGCCATGGCGCAGCAAAATAATACGCGACGCAAGCGAGTTAGAATGATGTTTCTCCTATATACAAAAGTACTCTGTTATAATGTATGAGTATGAAATTTTGAAGAAGTGTGTTAACACATCCGGCTCAGTAAACTTAGTTGGCGCAATTGCGTGGCGTAGCGCAGTGTTACCCATGTCTAGATTGAAGAACTGGTGACCTTTTTTCGGGTTAACGTGTTTGTAAAAACAAATAAATTTGATAAATACTAGGTGGACCTAAAATGTTTTACATTAATTGGAACAGGTACATATTTCCTAGTATAAAAATTCCTAGTGCGTGCCCCTGTTATAATATTTACGCCTCATCTTTATAAAAAGCAATTGCTAATATTGCCAGTAAATGGCCAATACTTGACAGTTGACACTTGACAGTGACACTTGTGCATACTCTGTTGTATTTTGTATACTTTCAAGAATTGTTATTTATCTCTGCTTTCAAGTTTCTCTTCAATTTTCAATAAAAAATAAACACAATTATTATAGGTAGGCAGTTGAAAAACTTGTAAATGATTATATTTTTCTGATATTTTTTTATTACAACTGGACCTTATATACCTAGTTGTTTTTAGGGCAGGTTTAAGTAAACTAATGTGATTTTATATTAGTTAGAATGTAGTTTGTACCAAATGTAATGATAGTAATGATAAATATTAAATTTTATGAAATCATTATAAAAAAATTTTGTCGAAAGGCAGTGTTAGCAAAATATATTTATTAGTTCTATTTCAACAGTTTACTACACTTTCAAGAATGTAGTAAGTAATGTAAAATACTGGACTGTTCCGATTTGATAAACATAAGCGAACTCATCTATTATTCAATTCTGCATTGTTTCTTAAAAGTTTACCATGTTTTGATAAAATTCAACACAATTTTCACGAATTCCTTGCTGCTTTATGCATCATATGTTCACACATCTAGTCAATGAATTCAATGCTTTCATCTGCCATATTTATTAACTATTATTTTTTCTACATTTATTTGTCAGCATAATTTGACCCGAGTGTGATGGGCAGAATGGATGGAGCAACACTCTATCCTTGCAAGTCTCATTTTATTCAGTCTTTAAATCCTTCATGTATCTATACTAGTTCAGTTACTTCTACAGTCAAAACTGTAGAACTTTTTATATTTGATCTTAATAAATTAGTTTTTGTCTGTCATGGTTACCACTTCTACCCCATGTTCATGTGTAATATCTGTTTTGATTATTTAATCATTTATTATATATTTTGGTATACATAGTAACACAGCATACCTTTAAATGTTATGTTGCAGTTAATCTTACTTTTTTTTTATGTCAAGTAAAATCAAGTCTGTATATATTGGAAAAAAATTAAAACTACATACTTTCAAGCTTATAAAATTTATATATTAATCATCATATAAATTATAATGTATTTTAATGTAAATAATTTTTATACCTTTTCACATTCTTCTGAGTTAATGAAATATATTTTTTGTCTTTTTATGTCAATAAGTCTCTCCTGTGATATCACCGAACATCTCTAACAAAGACCAGCTCTTGTTGTTTAACCAGCATTATGCTGAGCTGGAGCCGTTTTGTAGCAACTGGCATTTAACTTTTGGTACTTAGTAATATTTTTAAATTGTCTATGGTCTAAATGTCTTTATTACGAATAAATCTTTCTTTCTTTTTTAATAATTTATTTGGTAACAATATAGGCTGATGATGAATTATAAACGTCTTAATAAAACCTTAACACTAGCAGACACACTCAGCACCATATAGTGTTATCTGGAGTAATAAGAAAACTAAAAATTACCATGTGTTTGAATTCCCTATTAGATATGTTATATATTGGTATGTCACTATTTGGTATGTTATGTTAAATATGATTCACCTCATACATTTCTTTGGAAAGAGGCATTCGGTTAGTAATGGGGTTTTATAAGCTGGTATTATCTCCTTGTGTAATGTTAAAAGTGTATAATAAGTCCCTAATTCAAAGAAAACTTTTTTTTTTGCTTAAACTCGGAATTGTTTAATTAATGCCTTATTTCGCAAATAATCCTTTTTAAATTACAATTGTAGTTTATAATTCTAGTTTTCATATTATCTACACCAATATAATAAAGCTGAAGAGTTTGTTTGGTTGAACACGCTAATCTCAGGAATTACTTGTTTGAATGGAAAAATAATTTAAGTGTTACACAGTCCATTTATCTAGGAAGGCTATATTATAACATCACACATAATAAATAACCTTTTTTATGGTAATCAAATTAAAACACAATTTCACACATGGCCATTTAATTCCAAACTAAGCAAAGCTTGTATTACGGTAACTAAACAGCTGATATACACTATATATATAGATAATTAACACTCAGACACTTATATGCTCATCACACAAGTCAGTCATGGGCGGGGATCGAACCCGCGACCTCTCGGCTCAATAGTAGGGTTTACTACCACTGCGCCACGAGACCTATTGCATTATTTGCGAAGGTGCTTTTATAAACATGGTATTAATCGTTATTGAAATAAATACGTTTTTCATCACAAGTATTTCAAAGTGAACAAAATTGCCCTTTCCATCAATTTATTTCAATGAATATCTTAGGAAATATCAAAGTTTTCTCACGCACGCACACACACATTCACACTCACTCTGTCTCTCGTTACGCGGGTCAGCTAGTTTAAAGTATGAGGAAAAATTTACAGATGGACAACGTAGCACAATTATCCAAATGGTGCATACCTTTACTACAGTTTCCAATAGGCCACATAATTTTCATTTTTGTATATCATTTTTTTTATTAGCCTAATTATTGTACCTATCTGAAAACCGAAACAAAATTCTTTGGTTGTTTTAAAGATAGACAGCCAGATAATATAAACTTACAGAGCCATAGTTTAAAAATTAACCTTCACTGATGATGTAATTAATATACGTTTATTATTCGTAAACTAACGGGTTTAAATCAAATGCGCGTACGCGGAGTATCCGTTATTCAGTGTGATCAGCCAAACGAGTATTTGTTACCTCATTAATTAATTTTTGGGTACTTATAGAAAATAATTGGTGTACATGAAAATCTCACTGACTGATAACATTGTTACATATTTACGAGTGTTTATCTAGAATCCTCTCACTATTCAGCAAAACTGATAAGGGTTTACTCCACCAGTCGACATCGACACTGCCGCGCCGGTCGATGGAAACGCGCGCGCGTGCACATCGCTAGTGGAATTCAATAAACAAATCAAATAACATCAGATTAATAATGCTTCATTTTGTTTACTATTTTGAAATCAGTTTTACTTACTTACTACTTATACTGTGTTGTTGTATTTGTGTGTGTAATTAATTATAAATTTGTTAATGTGTGAGTGAGAACATTGATTAACTTGTCGGATTGTGGTAGGTGTTTTATTTATTTACATATCTACATATCGTGTTGTGTTGTACATTTTTGATACTGGTGAATGTTCTTATGTTCTGTTCAGCTCAGTCGACAAGTAACTTGCCGCTTCATGAAAGTTAACGGATAAATTATTGTGTTTTAACCGCCTCTAGACTTTAAAATCGTAGGTTTGATATACCCTAAGATTCAGCTGTATCTCTAGCCAAAGGTGAAAGAGGTAGGTACACTTTCTAAAATTATTAGAAGAAACAAATTTAGATAGTAACTCCATGGAACCCTTTGCATTGAAGATATGTGCAAAGTGTCAATGTCTCCGAAAAGACTGGAAAGACTCAAAGTCTAAATAGATGATAGATTTAAATTTAATTATTGTTTTTATATTCTGACCATCATCTTTAATTTACTGTCTAAATGCTGTTGGCCTCAATTCACAAATATTTAAACGTAAAGTTTTATTTTCTCGTGAGCAGGTAATTGGAAAATTAAAATTCATGAATACTAGTTTATTTATGAAAAATATCAAAATGAGGTAATCCATCCCCCCATAATTTACTAATCTATCTAATTAACTAGTCTATCCCATAATTCTCTAACGGTCGTTTTCAATAACCTATCTATCCGTTCTATAAGTTACTGAAGATAGACAAATATATCCTTTCTTCCTTACTTTTTTTTCCAATAACCTATCAATGGATAGTTTTTCGTTTAAACATAATATATATCCATATCCTATAGCTTGAATAGATAAGAGGGAAGCAAAATAAAAAACTATATAAAATGTACTTATCGGGGATAGTAAACTCAGATATGTTGTTGAAAACGGACGTAAATAAGTCGTTATGTGTAATTCTCTACTTACATCTCAGTGTCGTATGGAGATTCGTTTTTGATTTTGGATTTCTCATTTTTCTCATCATATATTCTTCGATAATGAGATTTGATCTTCGCACTGTGATGGAATCTACCGTATAATAGCGTCATTTTGAGACCGCGTCGTATCGTGCACCGTGCACTGTCCGCTTAATGACCACAGCCGACGGCGCGGCGCGGCGTACTTTGACGTTACAATATAACATACAAACCTATGCATTGCAAGTTTAAGAGAGTTTGTATGAAAGTGTGTGGTAATGTATTATGTATTATTTGAAGAAATTGTATTATATTATAGTGTTGTAGTATAAGTATAGTGTAGATTATAATATTTGCGATGAATCAACGCGTATCTGGTTGTTGTAGGTCGGCTCAACGTGATAATGACTACAGAAGAAACGGACACTTTAAAATTATATTGGGACCACTTCTTCAAAGCGGAGACTGGTGCTTATGAGGTTAGCTTTATTGTTGTGTGATGAGGAAACTAACGCAGAAAATAAAGTAGTATGTGGTGGTTCGCGCGTGTGGCTGTTTGACGGCATTCTGTAGTCCACGCGACGGCAGCCACGGGCTCAGCTAGTTTTATATAAGACTCACCTCATGTAACATTTGATGATATACTTATTAGATAAAATGTAATTAGAAATCATATAGACGAACATACAGTAATTATTATAAAAAATATCTCGGTTACAAATAAGTAATTTTTTTTTATTCTCTTTCTCATGTCTGATTCGCAGACGTCATACTTCAGTATTATACTCTGTATCCTTCTCATATTTAAACTGTTTAGTCTTCAGAGTCTGCCAAAGAAATAGACATACGGGATGTTTTTGACTGGACTCGTGGCGCAGTGGTACTATTGAGCCGAGAGGTCGCGGGTTCGATCCCCGCCCATGACTGACTTTGTGTGATGAGTATAAATGTCAGTTGTGTGTGTCTGGGTGTTATATACCTATATATGTATGTATATCAGCTGTTTAGTTACCATAAATACAAGTTTTGCTTAGTTTGGAATTAAATAGCAGTTTGTGAAATTTTCTCCTCATAAAAAAACTAAGAACTAGCGATCGCCATTGATCGAAATTCAACCAGCGATTTTTTAATCACAGACTATTTTCTGTTTGATATTTGCAGTATGAACCTAAACAATGAATATTATATCACTTGCTGTCACTTTTCATTGAGTGACAATGTCAATATTTTAGGAGGTCTATGTTCAATGGCACTGGTCGTTTACAGATATTATAGATCAATTTTAGCTTTCTGCACTCTTTCTCCATATAAAGTTTTTGCTTCACGTATTAATATAATGATGATGATGATGATGTATACATACATACCTACATTCGAAAAACATTACGTTCCTTCTGGTCAAGTTGCATATTAAATAGTTGTATGTGATTATAATTCAAATGTTATAACAGAAATCAACTTGGCTGGATTTATTTCTGGCCGAATTCCTGATACGAATCAACGAAGGAGCAAATCCTAAGGAGCTCATAAAGTTTTGGTAAGTCTTTTATTACATTTCAGTTCATGTTTTGTAAATAGGTACTTATTTACCAAGAATATTGTAATTGTAAATATACAATTGTCGAATCAACTTTTGAACCAAATTTCAAATCAGTCACGATTCGTTACATAGTAAATACAATGAAATTACTTCCAATATTTACATTCGGATAATATCATTGTATAAGCAATGATGGATCAATTGGTAGCGTGTACGGATTCCGCGTCGATCGACGTGAGATCGAATCCCCGCAATGAGCCTGAGCGTTCGGTGAAAGAAAAAATCGTAATGAAACAATAGCGCGGTGGTAGGGCTTTTTCTAATGCCCGCCTGGCTAGCTACCACCCTCAAGTTGAAAGTCTGTCGCCAAACACCAATAGGTGTGTTCACGCAACTGCACTTGAGATCCAGTCTTCCACTAGACATAGACTTTCCTTGGGCCACATCGTCACTTAAGATCAGGTGAAATTGTGGCCACAAAACTAAAACCTATAATGGTAAAATTAAAAAAAAAACTAACCTACAACGCGATAAAAAAAAGCGACACTTTTCACTTTAGAGCAACAGTATGTGATCCGATCTTAAGGGTGCAAGTTTGTAACATACTATATTAGTAAACAAACATTTCCAACTTAGTCCTTATGAGTAGTATCATAATATGTACGTAGTGTATAATAAATACCTCAATGTATTCTTATTCGTCTTGTTTTTTGTGCCACAAAAAGCACTTGCCCGTGTCTTAGTACTTTTTATATTTAAAGTGGGTCCAACAAGACGGTGGCTCTCTTGAATGTATGTTTCCAATTTATACATGTTTTCAATATATATTTATAATTCACGACAATATCCAAACTGTATCACGCAAAACGCCACCCATATTACATAATATAGGGTCAAAAGAACCTTAAAAATAGGAACCACAAAATGGCAGCGCAAGATCCTGCTAAAACTCCCCTAGCTCAGTGACATATGTAAGAAAATGTAACCGCGGATATAACTGGTTTGTAAATGATCATATGCTGCAGTGACCACTTGATAATTCTGTTACATAATGAAGTTGAATTAACGTGAACTTGTCTAACAACTTGTTCGCCAACACAGTCCAATAAGTGGTGTCGTGACGCTGGTGGGATGTGAGCTGCTCTGCGGCATCCATCGCGTGACCTCTTCCATTACCGCTCACTGCTCAGTGCCGTTGCCTTGCCTGGACCCTGCCTACATAGGAAACAACTCGGAGGATGTCGACGATGGTGTAGGTGAGCGACCTTTATACATTGACCAGGCCCTAGTTATCAGGTATTACGAGAACGTAAAAACTACCGCCGGTTGGCAGTCGCGGAGTGTTAGGAATGGAACGGTAACAAGATCAGAGAGATGAGGATCTATAAACAGTCGCCGTCATAGATATCGTTACTAGTTTATTAATACTAACTACTTAGTATTGGTTCATTTCATGTTATAATAATAAATATTATATTTACAACCCAGATATAAAGTGACTGCTGCATGCCATTCAATTTTTTTAAATTATTTATTTCTTTTAGAAACCGAAACAAAATCTGAAGAATCGAAAAGCCAGCCAGCAAGTTTGTTTACTAAAAGTAATGCTCAGTCTTCAGAAGTAATACTCAGGAAGTATTTACTCGGCGGCGTTGCCTGGAAGTGTCTGGTCTTACTCAAGGCACTCGGAGTTGAAGTAAGTGCTCACTTCATATCAGGACAATGTTTTTTACTGAAGTCATATTGAATACATTTGTTGTTTAGTGTACATCTTCCTAACTTTTTCTGAACTAAGTAGTTTCTTCAAAACAAGCTTCCCTCTCCCACTCTCCTCTATCAGCTGTTATCTTAGTATTACACCTTACCGTACACAAGCCATCCGTACCTTCCTCTTCCTACTCCTATATCCGTCCACCTTCACACTTAACATTCTTCTAGTTATATGACACGCCCATACCATTCTAACCAATTACTCATTAACTTCTCTATCACTGATGCTATTTTTATAATGCCTCTGGTATACTCTTTCCTGTTCTTATCCACTCTAGTTAGACCACACACATTCACATCTCTGCCTCGTGTAATCTCTTCTTTCATCCGTCTCTTTCGTTGCCCAGCTCTCTACGATCCACACATCTCGACGATATTATAATTGTTTTGTAGGTACACTTTTCCTGTAAGTCACAATTATATACCGTCTTACTAAAACAAGTCTGAAGTACTGTTCTATAAGACGGAACTGGGCAATGTGATTGTTTCTTATTAAAGCTCTTTAAGCTTCGATTTATGTAGACATTTATAAAAAATAAATTTAGAACTCTTTGAATAGAAAAATATTATTTTATTATACTCGGAAATTTGTATAGAACTCTGTAGAAGTAATAATTGAAATGTTTTAATCGATTGATTAATAATAAGAGCCATCGTGACGAAGAAACATGGCCTTAATATAGCTCATGTCCCGTCGGTTATCAATAGCACTCGGGTGTCGGCAGTCGGAACACCAAGCGACGGAAACGGTCGATATTTATCTTACATGTTATAGCAAACAAACACACCAGGAGCGTCGTATGTGTCTGATATCGGATATAGTTTTACAAGATATCGAAACACTCAAAGTTTCACTAACCTATAGTAAGTGTAAATGTGAACTTATTATTGGTTAATTATGAGAAGCGCGGGCGGGGAACTCGCGGTGGGAGGGGAACGAGTTCTGCTCGATACGATCATGTTAGTTTTAGACCGTATAACAAAAAAGTTACGTATTAGATAATTTAAATAGACTTTGAATTGACTTAACTTACACACTATGCAAATCATACCGAATGGAAATTAAAGTTGAAACGACCAAGTAAAAGCTCTTTTTCGATATTGATTTTAGACTTTGATCTTATCTATATAAATTAAAATGTATGTGTTTGTTTGTGCAAAATCTTAAATCTCAGATAGATCTTAACCGATTGCTTTGAAATGATGACACAGCGTTGCATACTAATACGTACTTGCTTTTGTATGTTTTAAAAAAAAAAAATTGAATAGACCTACTGTCGTCACGGCTGGGTACAGTTACAGTACTTACACGCAATCACAATTAAACTCGTCTCTCCTACTAAATATTACACTTTACATAACATACCATCACGCCTGTATCCCCGAAGGGTTAGGCAGAGGTGTACCTACTTAGTTCGCCGTGTATGTTTTTTAGGTCACATGTGATAGGGGGCGAGCCTATTGTCATTTATCGGGCTCAAAGCCAAACTCCGAGCTGCTACTGAGAATTTCATAGAAAACCCCAAACCTAAGATTGCAAAAATAAGCGGGACTTGTTTTGGTCACGATATACGTAGGCGTATCGGCTTTCGCACGTCATACGAAAATGGTCTCATACCCCTATCTCGTTCTAACGCAAGCGTAAACTATGCTTTTACTCTTGCGAGTTGTCGATCTTTATATTATACTAGCTGTGCACCACGTTTTCACCCGTGTTAAAATTTTATATGGGACCCCCGTTATACCCCTTTAGAGATTGAATTTCCAAAAATCCGTTCTTAGCGGATGCCTATCTCACAGTAACTACCAGTAGGCCAAATTTCATCCCAGTTCGGTCCGTCACGGTTTCCTTTTATATATACATATTTATATAATATTTAATCTCTCCTAGTAGTCCTAAGCGCGACTACTATGCTCGAGGTCCCGGGTTCGATTCCCAGTTCGAGCAAAGCATTATTGGGGTTTTCTATGGAATTCTCAGTAGCAGCTCGCAGTTCGACTTTGTGCCCGATAGGCTGTGCAATAGGCTCGCCCCCCCTATTACATGAGTCCTAAAGAATACCCAGTGAACTGAGGAACAGGCGTGATGGTATGTTATTTTATGTAATTCCTCATTAGTAAAACGCTTGAGGTCTCTGAGTAATATGTAATTTTAGTGTAGAATGTTCCGTTTTCTCGTAGGTCACACGTATTGAGTTATCATGTTTATCACAATTCGAAAACTCGTTATATTCATTAATGATATTTTAATTTGAACCTTTGACCCATCGTCTGGTAAGCAAGCGATGCGCGATTTCTTATCAACTAACTAAAACGGTGACCGAACGCGCAATCTCTATAAAAATATATTTTTTAATAAAAACAATATTTTTACTTGTATTATTGTGTGGTCCAGAAATAGAAACAATGTGAATAGCAGACAAAAAAATTTGCGTATATAATATTAAAACGAAGTAAATATATATTTGGCTCAGTTTTTTTTATTTTATATATCTATTTCATGAAATAAATATATAGATATTATTCTAGGTGAGGGACTACAGAGTCACGCTGTTATTTTGCGAACGTAACTGATTTTCATAAATCGAATATACATTCTTCTGATATTTAACATTCTTCTTTTTGTTTTAGCTACCGATTCTATTGATTTGATATTATTATGGGCATTATCAAATGGGGAATTGCTTAGCATGATGAGTTATGATCGCTTATGCCCTAAGCGTTATGTGTTATGAGATTATGGACTTATCTTTGATAATTGCCTATCAGATATAACATGACCAGTTTTATTTACAAAAATCGACACACGTATTTCTCTTTTTCATAAACATCATACTCCTTAAACATCATCATATCATTCATTTTACTGTTTTATTTTGAAGTTATAAAACGAGTAAAGCCGGGGTCAAGGTTATTGTGTATTGCGACTACTAAATGAATTCAGTTTCGAAACAAATTGCGTTCTACAATAGATAATTTGCGTCATAGATTGAATAGATCCGTTGCTCGGAGAACCGGAACATTCGTTGCTTTAACAAGTTAATGATGCGAAAACATGAAATTAGACCTAATGCTTGTAACAACGTACTTTGTAGGGGCTTATGACTTTGCGAATAATATCTTCAGACAAGGAGATTATTAGAGCGACATGTTGGTAGAGCATTTGTAAATGGTGGAAAATCCTTTATGGTGAATCAACCAGAGTAGCTTTTTTTGTAGCTCGTTGTCGTGCCAGCATCTATTGGCAGATCCTCAACTCTAGGCCGTCTTCGTTCCTCTTAGAATGTATTTCCATTAGATTGCTGGATGTTATTTTATCATCTCGTGACCGGTCTACTGACAAAAATCTTGTATATGGTGCTCAGAGAAATAACCATAAAAATGATAGAAACTAGTACAGGGTTTGATTTGGGGATGCACTACCGATTCAATTATTTCTGTAATAGTTTTGAAAAGCGTGGTTGACATCTCGACATGACATGCAAACCTTTTTCCTACTTTGTCTGACTGTAGGTCTGTTTATATACACGATTATAATAGTATCTTCCATGGATAATAGAGGTCGCTCAGAGACCACTAATGAAAATGACGAAGTAAATGAAAATCTTTACGGTGAGAGTATAGTTTCACACATATAATGTTTTTACTGCGTAATTTAATTGTAGTAACACTCGTATTGTTACTTATCTGTTAAAGATACGCGTATAACTAACTACTTCGGGCTTTTTTGTGCATTATTTAGTTTAAATATAAATATATGTATACAGAGTATAAAATGAATTCGCTTCCCGCTGTCTGTCTGTCCCCTATATACGCTTAGATATTTTAAACTACGCAACAGATTTTGATGCGGTTTTCAATAACATTTAGAGAATTTTTTACGGAAGGTATAAATAAACAATACATTTCAATTAAGTTTTTGTGCAGTAGAGAAAATTCAATTATTTGTAATCAAGTCGTCAAAAAAAATAGTTTAACGCTGGTTAAACCTTATAAGATACATCAAAATAATGTTCTACAGAATTGTAGTTCTTCAAAAAGTCTAGAGAAGAGCCTGCGATGGTATATGTTTATTTCCTAAGATTGACTCACAGTAAACATTTTTATCTTCAACATAATATAATAATATGTTATTTGCGAAGCTATTTTCTCCAGTTCAGTATTAATCTTTATCCAGATAAGTTCGTTAGTTAACTTGGGTTTTTAATGTAGATTAAGGTTGTCCTTTACAGTTGAAATCCTATCTAAAAAACCTATGATAAATTACATGACGTGAGTTAAGCGCACTATTCGTAACTATGAAGTTACATAACATATCATCACGCTGGTATCCCACAAGTGTTAGGCAGAGGTGTGCACCCACAGTTCGCCGGCTATGTTTTAGGTCCCATGTAATAGGGGGCGAGCCTATTGCCATTAATCGAGCACAAAGCCAAACTCCAAGGTACTACTGAGAATTTTATAGAAAAACCCATTAGCACTTTGCTCGACCTGAGAATCGAACCTAGGACTTCGAGCATAGTAACTACTATGGATAGGATACTATGTGTTTAGGATCACTAGGCTAATGAGGCAGTTATGAAATTATGAACTGTGAATATTAAAGCAATAAACTCTAAATCAGGCTTTTTTAAACATAAAATATACCACTTTGTATATTGTACCCATGCGAAGCAGGGACGGGTCGCTAGTAATATATAAAACTGTATATTCTAGTTCAGAAGCAATGTAAACGCGATCCAATCAGCGACATACCTTTTAGCCGCAGAACTGTTAACCGCACAGTATGTGTTACACGCTCGAATGAGTTTAATCGACTTTATTAGCCATTGCTCCTCATTGTTTGTATTTCAAAACCGATCACCTTAAATTAATTTCTAAAACTCAAATAACAAAATCACCTTAAACAGATCATCTTAATCTTATAATATTAAGTGAGCAATTCTTGTATATATATATATGTAATTGGTTTCTCGGAAACGGCTTCAACGATTTCGATAAAACTTTGTATTTAGATTATGTTTTACATTCCAAGTATAGGTGTTTTTTGAAGTGAAACTTCTTTTGGTACAGTGTGAATTGTATTTTATGAAACGAAAAAGAGATAGATATAAATAAATGTATAGGTATATAGGTTTTAGGCTGTGAGAGAATGAGATAGAATACATTTCTATATAGTTTCCCTATCCTTCGTCTATTCAATGTACTCGAAATACATACAAAAAGAGGGAGAGAAAGAAGTTTCACGTCTAGCGCGTGTGAATCATACTCAATTTTTTTTCTTTGTAAGACACCCAGATATTAATCTTAATCAAAGAAATGCGTAGTGAGAAAATAATGTAGAAAAGGCAAGGTTTTCAGCTAATTTTTAATTTAAAACATTTTATAACACACATTTATCGCATTGGGTCTATTTAATCTTGTTTTAATTGTGTGTATATCACTGGAGTTGTAAATGGTTTTTATTAAATAGTATCTAGTCTCAAGCCCCCTGCGTATCCTCAGGGTCTTTCATGCTGTCGACAGCTCAGTTCAGTGCTCACCTGGCTGTTCGGTGAGCTGACTTCTGTAAATGCCTTAACGGAACACGTTAGGGTTTCTTCATCAGCACCAGCATCACCTCGCACGCCCATATACCAACTGTTCTCGCATAGGTATGTATACCGTAACCTTTTACAAAATTTTAGCACGCTTATTTACAAGATGATAATTTTATTACTCCTTTACACTTGATAGATAACCCCGTGGACCTGACTTGCTTCGAATTTTCGAGTTTCGATAACCCGGTATATAACCAAGTGAATTAGTCCCTAAAAATATTGTAACACCTGGTATAAAGACTGTGATAATGGATGCGATTTAGTGTTTCCGCGAGCACACTGTATTTCTGCACACATATACGTATCATCAAATTTTAGTGCGATCTTTTTACCAAGCTAGTTTAATAAAATGCACTTATTAATTTAGTTCAGTAAATTTATTTCATCACCAGTATTATTTACGAACCAATCTGGCAAAGCACTGTTTACACTGAGTATTGTTCTCTCGTTAAGTACTTTTTTCTTATCTACTACAAATAAGCTAAAATGCTGACATTGATACAGTACAATCGAAAGTGATCTACTGTTGAATAGGTACCGAATTCAATGACATTTCCACCTGTATTATGTCCCGTACCTGTTGCCGCATCTACTGTTTACCTAGATTGCATTGTAGATATTTTAATCAACACAAGTAAACATTCCTCGTGTGACCTTTAAATAACTGTTAGTCTTACAGTTTTTGTAGTAATTATATTAATTTTTAAGCTCATCCAAATTATTATATCAACTACTTCTCTATTTAGTCCCCTTTTTTTTCTTTTTTTTTATCGTGGGGCAATCCTGCATTGGATCCGCCTCCCAAGCCGGGCCGCTTATGGGAGGGGTATGTCGGACTCTTACCGACTAAAACCCCACGGTGTCCTTCTCGCACCTAGTGGCCGGGGAGCGGGAACTGCTTATGCACGGCATCCGCTCTCCCGACAAGTGTGGCCCTATCCCGGGGCCCTGTTACGGTCAGAGGCAATCGGAACCTCCAACGAGCCTCGGAGAGCGCACGAACACCGGTGCGCCTCCTCCATCTCGGGCCTGCAATGCACGGTAACGGACACGCCCAAGTCCGCCACCTGCAGACCTATTTAAGGCGGCCGGAGATCATCACGCGGCCTCCGGCGCCTGGCTCGTTGACCGCGGGAGAGGAGCAAGGTGTTACACTCCATCTCCCTCTCGACTATGGACAGAACCACGGCCGGGAGCGAGAGATCGATGCCGATTGTCGCAACAATTGTATTTTTTGGCCTTTGTATCGAAACTAATAAAAGCCAAGTGTAAGTAAGTCTCTTGCTAAGGACCCCAAACTGAATGAAACTAATTTTTGTTTTTGCTAAACACATCTCAAATATATTGTGTAGTGGGATGGAACCCTTGGTGGACAAGTCAGAATTACACTCAGCCAGTTTTTTAATTAAATAATCAATAAAACGGTTTATTATAGGATCTGGACGAAACAAAAACCGATAGGTTCACAAGGAGGAAAAGTCAATTCACCAGCGTCATCAGAAAGGGGACACATTATTACAAGGTACATTTATTTAGAAAGTATGTAACTTTTTATTGGCCAAAATATATAACGTTATTTATCTTGAAGCGTGTTTCATATAATCTAATTTTGCTTGTCGTACGTAATATATGCCATGATAATTCGCAATTGAAATATAATCTTGTAATTCTATTATGTCAATAAATGTTGACTTTGTAGCTGAGTATAACACGAAAGAGCTAATCACCGTACCATATTGTCAATATATTTTTGATGTACATTTTTTTATACAACAAAGGTAGCAAACAAGCTTACTGCCCGCCTGATGGTAAGAACTACAATATCACAGGTATCACGAGCGCGTTGCCGACTCGTGCCCTATCTGTCTTATATTCTCTTATATTTATTCATTGAAAAATATTGGGTATATTACGACAAATTATTGCAAATATAAACCATTTAACAGAAAAACGAATCCAGGCAATGAGCACCTTACGATATTTAGTAATTTATTGATTGATGAAGTAACATCAATCAAATTGATATATCCTATTAACACAACTTATAATAATTAGAACGTTGATGATATGATGACAGTTGATGAATGTTATAAATATTTTTAGGATTCGACACCCGGACCCTAAATTTGACACATCAGAGAAAACAAAGAGAAAGCTAATCAAACCAACAGAACAATCGTCAGAATCGGCAGAATCTAATGATGATTTGCAAGTCCTCAACCGCTCTCTCACTATTAAAGTTAGTGCGCCCAATGATGACTTCGAATACTTTAATTCTTCCATCAGATCTTCCAATGAGTATCCAAATGATTCATACTATACAGAATCTTATAATAGTACTCCAAAAAAAATTAAGCTCAAAGCAGAGAACTTCATGACTGACAAACATAGGGACATTATTAATTCAGAAATCTCATCTTATGAGTTCTCTCTAATTATAATAGATTTGTTACAAGAACTATGTAAAGCTGAGAGCAGTTTGTCAGGTTCTGAAGGATCACAGATATCGGTTCAGTGTGTGAACTTTTCACTTAGAAATCTCTGTTCATTACAATTTAGTTCCGTTCCAATTGAAAGTAGTCAAAATAATCAGGAAATATCAAGAATCAAAGTTGCTTTAACCGAACTCCTTATAGTATCTTTGGATAAAGTACTAATCCATTCCGATTTATGTGCCAAATTGATAAATAATGGTATATTGCCAATGTTGCTTCGTATTCTCGAAGATGTTATATCGAAATGCGACAAAAACCGTACCAAAGACATCGAAAAGACTGAAGCTGAGAATTTACTGAAATTCATCTTTGGTACAGCTTACTCCATCACGGCTTTCTTCCACTGCCTTTTAATGCAATGCCGTTCGATTGAGAAACTTAGAGAGTTAACGGATCAGTTTAAGTTATACGCAGACTGCCTGAAAGGCGGTCTATTGAAAGAATGTGTAGAATTAATGATAAGGATACCTGGTACTGATGCAGAAGAAACAATAACATCTATAAAAAAGCTAATAGAATCCATAGGTAAGTTAATAAATGGTATGAAACGGGTCAGAAGCGAAGTCATACATTCCGCAGCGTGTCCAAGATCTAGGCATAAAGTTTGTCGACAGAGAGTGGTTGCGGGAATGCACCATCATCATGACATCTTGGGAGAAGCTAGTACAAGTCTTCCTATTTCTTCAGCTTGTTGCATATCTATGCTCTATGGAACTCTAACGTCTCTATTGCCCGATGAAAGAGTTTCAGCACAGCCCGTGTTAAGAAACAAGATCTTACGTGTAATGTTAAACTGTGGGGTATGTTGCTGTTTCTCACCAGGTCTTCTTATGGAGAGTATCGTGAGGTTGATGTTGACCCACAACAGTGTCGCTAGTCTATGCCTTCAAGTCCTTGAGCACACCGTTTATGGTGATTTAGGAGCTAGTATATTAATACCCAAAATAACTGATCAGCTTCCATGTTCTATATGTGAACCTTGCGATGATAAGAGAGAGTTGGGTAAGAAATATTGTCCTCTCGCCATGAGTCCTATTGAGAGAAAGAGTGTATGGTCTTTCCTTATCCATTACAACTCATTACTGCAGTTGGACAATCATAACAACGTTCTGTATGCCACTGTCAGCCATCTATTACGTGTTACACCCAAATGTCGTACGGAAATGAAATACGAATTACTCTTCAGCGTGATATATCCCACATTTATCGTGGCCAAACACAGATACATTATGCGTCTTGAAGAGTCTGCATATTTTTTAACGGTGTCATGTCTGAACATATTTGCTAGTCTTCTGAATACTGTCTCGTTCGCAGAACAATTTATACAAAAAGGAGGACTAAGTTATGTTCTCGAGTTGGTCTCACTGCCAGAATTCTCAAATCAATGCTGTTCTATATTGGAGATAGCTATAATCGTGGAGATTTTCAATTTAACGAAGGAGAATTCAGCGTTAACGTATTTTAGAGAGATGGGCTCGCTTTACTCAGTTCAAATGCTTTTTAAATCTTTATCGGATACGACAGATATATTTTACAGAATATGTAGAAAGAAATTACCATTTGACAAGTTCGAAGAATTGTGTGACGTGACAAAAGAAAGGGAGTTTCTAACAAATGGGACAGGATTGTTGCAAAGGAAATTCTCAACACCAAAACCGATAACAACAAATTTCGATGAGACTTCCCAGGATGTGGTGGATGATATAGATGCTTTAAAAAACATTTGGACGTTCTGGAAGTCCTGTGCTGGACTGTGCCTCTACAGTCCAATGTTTAGGGAGTATATGGTGACTGAAAGCGTGTTTCTGGATAGCTTTGCTCTGCTGAAGTTGGTGTTACATTATTTATGTAACTTCGACTGTGGTGCTGGAGAGATGAGGATGCTTATAAAGATTATGGAGGCTCTGTTGACTGTACAGTTTTCTGTGTCTGGTAAGTTTTTAATCTCTAGTATCTTGTATGCTTCTGTATATTTAATCTATGAAGATTTAGTGATAGAGCTCTATAGATATAGTTTGAATGCTTTTGCTTAAACTTTCCCTAACTTCAATTATGTAATTGTTTATAGAAAAAAGTGTTTTTGGAACACTTATAGCAATTTTCTTTGTGCTTGGAAATACACTGATCACATCGCAACTATGAAATACATATATATAGATAAAATGATTAATGTTTGCCGTTGTGCGCGCTTCACCCAAAAACTGCTCAATAGATTTTGATTATTATTTTTTGTTTTTGGCCTTAGTGGTCATTATCAAAACTAAAAGTTATCACGATATCTTAATTCAATAAAAAGTTTTATGAAAGTACGACTTTTATAAGCACTACGCGTTCTTCTGTCTTCAACGCGAGCAAAGCAGCGGGCACGGCTAGTACATAATATTTTAATAATCCTGATAATATGTGACCGTGGAAATCTATACCCCCAGCTCATTATCCGAAACCCTATAACGTTTCACGCGTCACACAATTATGGTTTAATCAACCTCAACATGTAGCATTTAAAGTCGATATTTCTTTGCTTTTCTTGGGTAACGTAAAGCTGTATGCCAAAGCATAATGTCACATAGTCTGAGTGCACAGTCGTTCATTTCATGCCTGATGTGATCATACTCGCTAAAGAAGACATCGCGTCGATCTGTTATCGCGTTCTTAGTTTTTAGTTTGATAATGTTTAATTAAAAAGGTTAATAATGGTGATTGCTGTGTAATTAATAAGTGAATAATGTGTTAGTTAAATACAATAGTTGCTAAACTATATAGTAAATATTGTGTACCTAATTTAATATTAATTAATACGTTGAGTTGTTTTTGATTTTGATTTAATTATTGTAATATAATTGTTAGTTCGTCAACTAAATTAATAAAATGGTTTTGCAAAGTTGTTATTTGTCCACTAGAAGGACTTAAATAAACACCATAACTCGTATTATAGATGTAAGATTTCTGTTGCTTTGGAGCTAGAGGTTGCTGAAAATGCATTGAAAACTGTCTAAGTCTATAAGGTTCGACTGCAGGAGCTGGTACTCCACCATACCTATTTCTGTTGGAAAGCAGTATTACTCGCACTGCTGTGAAAAATCGCTTTACAGAGAGCGAGCTGGCTCTCAAATTTATCTGCCAGAACACACCGATATAGGTGTTTTGCACGATCTTCAACTTGAGAGTAGTAACTAATCAGACGTTTGTTTGAAACTATATAGGTGAATTGCTTAAAATAATGTTTGTCAGATGCGAGTTCGGGGAGATCGAAGGAGACAAGTTGCGCGTTAGTGAGAGGCGCTATAGTGGCGCCGGCAACCGTGTTGGAAGTGGGCGGCGGCTTGCGAGCCATGTGCGAGGCTCTCATCAGGGTCGCCACCGCCGAGCCCAGCCGGCATCACGTCATGCCGAGGCTGCCGCACGCCAAGGTACGCTGCAATACACCAGCTCTAATTATTCATACTAGTGGTCGTCCTGAGGTCTAAATTCGACCAGCGACTTTTTGATCATAGACTATTTTCTGTTTGACATTTACACTATTCATAAACAATGAGTATTATCTACATCACTTGCTGTCACTTTTCGTTGAGTGACAATGTCAATATTTTGGGGGGTCTAAGTTTAATGACACTGGTCGGGTTAAGATTCGCAGTATTAATTAATTTAATTTAATATATTAGTAACAGATATTATTGATAAATTTTAGCTTTCTGCACTCCTTCTCCATATAAACTTTAACCATGCCAAATCTCACAGTCTTCCGTGCATGCAATACGCTTAATATGGTACCGAAAGCTAAGTATTAATATATAGATTAGTTATATATTAATGAAATAATATTGACAAATATTTACACTAATGAAGCTTATTAAAAGTTAACAGTGGGGACATTGAGAAATAATATACTTCCCGTGTAAAAAAGTGTTACAGACACAAACGGACAGCCAACTTTTTTTTACATGTCAAGTTTAAGATCAAATTTATATCCTATAAAATAGCTATCTAGCACCAACTTTGGAAAAAAATACATGCACAAACATATTAGTACAGATTAATTAATATAGATATTAGTAAAAAACTGCCAGCATAATAACAATAATTCAGGATCATAAACCACGGCGAAGACCATAGGTGGTCAAGTTCTTTAAAAAAATAATTAATTGTATGGCTAATGAACTCTCGAGGACCGGTAGTCCTTGACACGGTGCTCATTTAGCTGCAAAATGGCATCTTTATCGGACAATAGAAAATATAAAGAATTGTTCGAATAATTAAATGGATTTGTTTTTTGATTATTCACTTGGAATCTGACCGGACCGGTTTCGTCTAGCCTTTATTAAGCACTACTATAAATATATGTTTAGATAGGGTTCCCCGGTACATCCACGGATGTAACCCAAACTAAAAAGGTCACGTTGAGGCATTGAAACTTTAATGGATTATTTAACATTTGAATAGTTATAAGATCACTTTTTTTACTTTAATTATGATTAAACGATAAGAAAACCTTCAGTTTATTATAGGTAAGATGAACAGAACTGATAGACAAAGAAAAACAAACAAACACAGGATATGCATCTTTAGTTTTTCTTATTATAATAAAAACCTAATTACCCAAGAGCATTTATAGTAAATACAAATTTATTTCAAATGTGTTTGTAATTAGTTATTAATAATAAAACAAAATATAAAGTAAATCACTATCAAGATTAGTTAAGGATAATAATGAATAAATTATTTGATCAACAAATAAGGAATCTTATGATTTTAATATAAGGTTCCATATGCTGTATTTTTGAATTTTTATCTAAATTTTTCTATGTGAATTTTATCGAATGTGAAAAATTCTGGTAAATACACGCTTTATTTACGTAAACTGTATATTTCTGCTTGTTTTGGGTGATGAATGAACATAAAGTCTAATGATATTTCATAAAGCATTTGTTTACTATCATCATTACGGATATTTTCCTAGTTTTTATCTTACTAATATAATAAATGGAAAGTTTCTATGTTTGTTACTCAATCACACAATAACGGAGATTTTTTTGGTTTGTCATGTTCCGAGATCAGTCTGTGTATATCCAATAATACCCAGACGAAGTCGCGGGTACTAGCTAGTTTATTTATAAATTGTTATTTTTAGTAAACTAAATACCCAGATGTGTCACAAATCAAAACTTCAAGGCACTCTATAATTCAAACTATAACCTTCTTAATAAATCATAATAATATAAAAAATAGTTTTACTAGTCGGTTTTATACAAAAACGGGTTTGTTAAAGCGTCAACTGAGTATATAAATTCGTTATTTTTTACTTTTACCGCGATAGATGGCGCCGTCACGAATATCACTCGCACTAACGAAATGTAATGCAATTTAAGGTACTATGTAATCTTTTGATAATAAACCTCTCTCGGCGTAACTGGGTGTTTTCTTGACAACGTCATAAATACTCAATACAATAATAGGACCGTTTTTGGAATACTATAAAAGAATTGTACAGGATTCTTTATTTATATACAGAACCCCACAGATAAATAATGATTAAAAATAATGCGCCAATTTGTAATCTAAAAAAATCTCATAAAACGAATCAACCTCGCAAGAGGTAGTCGTCAGTTGTCAGCCTTCAGTGTGACGAACAGACAGAACGAATGCGAGACGCATCATTTTATTTATTTTTAGTTATAATAATATAAATAATAGTGAACAAAATATGTGCACCAGTTTTTAAACTGTTAGGTACGTTAGTGTGTGCTTTTGTGCGTGTCGTAAACATATATGTAAAGGAATCCGTCTAGACAAATGAATTGTTTGTTTTTGTGTAATGTTACCATTGTTTTATGAATATCTTAACGTATATATTAATTTAGGATTGAGTGTAAGTATTTTTATGGTTATTTATTTTATTATTTTAACGGATTGTAAGGGGTCAAGTAACATCGTAAGGTTTAAGACACATTTATTTATTTAAACACATAATAAAAAATAAAACGAGTTAAGAAAAATAGACAGAGAACATTAATTAAAAGTGTTTACTATATGATAAATACAATATAACGAGTATCAAGAAACAGAAGAGAAAGCAGAGCAAAATATTTTTTGATTGCGGGAACGTCGTCACGTAAAATATCTAACTGGGTAGATGATATATGGTGTAATCTCACCTGCACCTCTACACCCAGTACACCCTGCTTACTTACGAACAAGGAAATGGTGATAACAAGCGTAAACAGATCAGAACTGGGTCGCGAAAACCATGGAAATGCTGAGAAGCCTGTTTGTTACTGTCGTTTGCATAAAAATAGTTTTGCGTGTCGAGATTAAGAAAGTATTCTGTATGCATGCGAAAAAAGGTCATATTTACAAGTACGACTAAGTTCAGAATTACAGATGTTTTGCGAATTATGATCTTTGTATGCTTTAATTATTATTATTATTTGTAACAATTTAATTACATTATATCTTTTACGTTATAAGTACCTAATACATATTAATTTACGGACGAAAAACAAGTGTCAAGAATTATTTCATAACGGTTTTAGAGTTTGATTTTATCCATGTTTTAATATAAAAAGTATATAGCTAGATTAACATAATGAATCGCCTTGTATAACTATTCGAAGCCTTGAATACAACAGCAGGTGGGTAATTAAAATTTTACGCTTGATTTCTCTAAAAACATTTCTGGATGATGTATTTCTCTTTGAACAACTTTGATTTGAAATTCAATTTTCTGTCGGTTCTATGTCTCATTTGAAAAGACAAATGTTTTCTACCCACACAGAACAGAATGCGTATGGTTTTCACTCTTGTGTCTACTGAGTAGGTACTTAATATCAATATTTCATGTAAGTATAATAAATAGTTGATTAATTAATACGTTCACTGGGCATGACCCATCGGTGGTGCATTTTAAGTTTCTTAGCGTACTTACGTGCTGCGCCGCGAGCCGCGTCCCGTGCATGGGCATGAGTTCTGAGAAGTTTCAAGGCTGGTCAATTAGAACACATATGAGTTTATTCACTTTTATCTACATACGCGTGTGGGCATTGAACTAAAAAAAAGTTGCCTTGAAAACCGGGTGACATTTTAATTAGGGCTGGCAGTATTTACTCATCAAAACTGCGGGTATTTTGGGTGGAAATATAACAATTATTATTTTAATAACATCTCATAAAGCAAGCCAGGCAAAAAACTATTACATGTCCGTTTTTGATAACTTGCGAGCTGCTTCCACTGCTGTATGTCCTTCTTCAACTAAAACTCTACAGCAGCCAGTGTAACCTTACCTAAAAATTATGATCGGTTTACGCCTCGGAATTTTGATGAGAGAATGGCTGTATTTAGTTCTAGGCGACTCAATTGAAAGGCTCGATCTAGGAGAACGTGATGTAGGTAATCCTCCCCCAGAAGGCATAGTAACATGTAGGCCCAGAAGACGTTTGATTATTATTTCGTGGCCATATCTCCACATCCAATAAATTAAGTGTCAGTCTCGGTCGATTCATGATTCATTAGAAAAACAAAGTAAAAATACCAGTCCTCTAGCACAAACTCACTCGGGAAAAACCTTTATGAAAACTCTTTCCACTGATTAACAATTTCACACTAACACTGTAAAGCAAAACATATGCGCTTGCAGTTGCTTCACTCATGAAAATCATTTTTTTTAGCAAAGGGGTTGTATAAAAATAAAAATTTAATATTATGTCATATAATTTTTGTGCCTATCAAGACATATATCCACAATTTGCGTTTTCACATAAGAGATCGTATCTATAAGCCTATCTAGAGAGTGAACGTGTTAATTATATTACGTGCTATATTGAGCTTCGAGAGAATCAAATGGCCTTGTATCGCTTTGGCAAAAACTGGCATTGAAGAGTTGCTACCTACAAAATAACGTAAACATCTTTTATCAAAACAAACTATAGTAACAAAACCATGAGCTTAAATCATGTGTTTTGTATTAGACTTTATGTAACATAAGAACTTTGCATAATTTAGACGCTTTACTGACTTCATTTGACAACCTTGATATTTGAATACACATGGCCTTTCACAGTTGTGTAAAAGTGTAAATAAAGCGATAGAAAAATATCCAAGTTATTTAATGATATTTTTTATAAGTAACAATGCTTTAAAGAAGGGAAATTAGGAAAACATGTTAATTTTTTTTTATTAGTTGCATTGCGCAGTTAACAAGAATAATTGTGAGGTATTTAATTTGTGACACATCATTGGCACTTGTCGGAAAATTTTCTACTTATATAGCTTTTATCTATCTACCTTTCTCGGAGGAAATATTACCTACAATTGCCTATCTGTCTTTATGTACTTTACGTATTCCAACAGTTGCGATTCAGAGTCAGTCCCATTTCTAAATTTAGCTTGATGTCAGCTTAACTTGTACTAGTCAAATAGTAACTTGTAAACCAATAAAAAATATTTTTGATAGATTGGGTGCACTTTCGCATTAGGAACTAAGTGCGTCGCTACCTGTTTACCTTCTAAGCAATTCTTAGGATGTACTTTATACATTTGTTATCATGAAACTAAAAAGTCGTATTTCTTGACATTTCTTACTTAACTGTTTTACGAACATGGCAATTTCTGACTTTTGGGCACTGATATGTAAACAATAATTGTTTACCTTTACTAACTGTATACCTTTTTGAGAGCGCTATCAAACGGTTTTTTCAAATAGTAGTACTGCAAAGTAATGGCACTGTGTCTGATTTTAAGAACACATGCCATCCAATAAACAAAGGCGATCCCGTTTTTGCAAAAATTTTCATTGATGCTCTACTCCTATTGGTCAAAGCGTGATGTTATATAGCCTATGCCTTCCTCGATAAATGGGCTATCCAACACTAAAATATTTTTTCCATTCCAACTAATACTTCCTGAGATTAGCGCGTTCAACCAAACAGACAAACAAACTCTTCAGCTTTATAACATTAGTATATATCACCGTCAAGGCCGGTCGCGCGACAATTTAATAATCTTTTTTATATGAAAACCAACAAAACGTGTTTATTAGAGGAATTTGTATTTATTTATTTTATTTTGTAAGCACTAAAATGGATTAGTTTAATTTTGTGAATATATTTTTTTCCTTTTTAACTCCAATAAGGCGCTGTTCACAAAGACCGTGCGAAGGCGGATTGTATCTGTTTTACTAAATAACCTCGTCTTGTTGGTATAAATAGATTAGATACACGGATTTAGAAATTAATACCTTTACTTTTGAATAATCCTTTTTTACTAGTCATTTAATATGCAATTGCTTAAATATTATTATTCCTATTGTTAGAGTAGTTGGAGGTTGCAGGCCACGTGACAGTCTACAGAACTGTACTATTATTTGTTTACTATACTGTGTAGCTCTACGCTTAATTAGCAAAAGCGTCTACAACACGACTTGTCAAGAGATAGCAAAGTGTAATATTATACAAGCAACGGAGGGCAATTTCCTTCAGTTTAGTTTCACTTACAAATTAAATTGATTAACAATTTAAAAAAATGTAACATAGCCCATATCACTCAGTCATAATGTAGCTTCCTAATTCCTAATAATGAAATAATTTTCGGATACGTCTTGATAAGATGAACACTAGAGAGCGCAGTATATCACGCTCTCGCTTGCACTATGAACAGTAAACATAGATAGATTTTTTGTTGAACACGAAATATCTTGTGATAGGTTGTACGTTGGTCTCACTTCCGTGGCTTTGTTTCTCTACTGGTTGACATTTACTCTATTTCGTCTGTGTTGCATAATATATTTTTTATTCGCAGCTAATACTACGCTGTCATTTGACACCGGATATTATGTCATTGTGTCTGAATGTATAGTCGATTTTATGTTGAAATAGTTCTTTAAATAATATTTATTACACTTCGGAATATCTTGTATATAATTTTTTTTATTTTTGAAGTGAAAACTTTTAGCGCGGTTCACATATTTTTAGATGAGATAAAATCTCTGGACTCGCGACACCGTTACGAGACGCAGCTATAGTGTGTGCATATATGCATGTACATATAGCAGACCGCGAACGCGTCTAGACAAAATTTATAACAACTGTATTGCCCAGTGTTTAAACAACCGATAATACAACAATTGTTAACTCCCGATTAATAATTATTTTTTTAATAAATTTAATGTTACGATATCACAGCAACATATACCGAGTGTAGACGTTTAGTTTGGCGTTTCGCCGTCGGGATCAAATTTTCACTTCTGTCGGCACTCCCAGAGTGCAAACCCGTAATTTTTTTTTTGTTGAAGAATTTTTAAAACTTTGGACTACCTATGTACTTCTCAATACATACACGATTCGGTTTATTTATTATTTTAGGGGCTAATCAACCACTTGAACCGTTTAATGGTCTATGTAACAAAGTTACTTAACGCGGGATGGGAGCTAAACTGTAAAAAGTTTCCGACCAGGATTTCCAAAACTATAACCGTCTTGGTCGTCCAGCTGTGTTGTGACCAGAGTTGTAAGCACTGTTATATATGATAGTGGTTGATGGTTCGAGTTCCGCTGATTTGAGATTTTTTATATAATTTTTTTTTTTTTTTTTAGTTTTTGCAATAAATTTTTCAGCAGACCCCCATTATACCTATATGCAGTACAATACATATAGAGAACGGCCCCTAATTACGTATTTCGCAAGAACAAACCGATAGCAAAATAGCTGAATATCGCCTTCGAAATGGCAGATTCGTGTATTATGTACCGGTTAGAATGTGCCAAACATAATCTGAATTTGCCATTTCGGAGTCGACATTTGTCGATGTTCTGCTATCGCGTTGCTCTTGCGAAATACGTAATTATGAGACCGATGTTTCTGCAAAGTTGTTAACGGTCTAGACAGCATGTTAGATTCAGTTCGAGGACAATTCAAATAGCTCGCCTTTGCATGGAGACAAGAGGTAATAGCTAGTAATATATATATTCTGTGCTTAGACAAGAGTACTGGCTCAAATCACTCAAACGTGTGAACAGTAGACCACGTACTTTATGTGAAATCGTATTTGCGCTTTGAACAGCATAAGTCTATGTCTCAGTATGAAGTTTGAACTTACTTTTCAAATGTTTGCTTTTAGCTGTAATCAATGTGGAAGTGAGAGTTGTTAACCGTCTTCAAAAAAGGAGGGAGGTCTCAATTCGAACTTATGTTTTTTTAATGGATGTGCAGCAATAACTTCTTTTGTGTATGGATTTGATTTTTGTAGTTGGAAGGGGATACCTCAAGGGTGGTCCGATTTTAATTCCATTGGCATTGCACATTACATTTCAAAGATACATCAGGTAACTTCAAAATCATTGAAGTTATCTTTGTTTTTGTTAAAAATTGTCTTTTAATAAATCGTGTTATGCATTTAGAACTGACTATACTGTTAGCCTTGACGCCTCTGACGGCCTTTACAGCTTCACCGGACTTGGGGGCAACTCGCGCACAAGGGTGCCAAAGTGGCCGGACCTCGGCATAGGCGGTTGTCGCGATCTGACTAATTCCCTATCTGTAAATTCGAGCTAACTAACATATACTCATATGCATGTACCCCTCCTCCAGGGAGAAAGGAAGGAAACATTCGTATGTGTATTTAGTGATCGGACCCCCTTGTCGTTCCATCCGCATAACCTTTTACCCTCGCTTCTATGTTTTACTAACGCCTATGATTGGTCGACGACCGCGATTGGTTGACGACTAACTCACAAACAAACAATTGTACATCTAATATATTGATATACCTACGTAGTTTCTAATATATTTTAATAATGTGCGCATTATTTCATTATTATTTTATATGTTTACATATGCTCAACTACCCGGTGTTTCTAATATATTATTTTAACCTTACAATGGTTGGTCGACGACTAATGTTATCAATTAAACATCTTATGTAATTTAATAATGTACGCATTATATAATAGATAATTGTTAACATGTTTACTTGCAAACTACCCGAATATTCATATATATGGTTATTAACCTTACATGTGTGTAATTTTAATATTTATTGAATGAGGTGCATAATTGAAGCATTTATTTTATAAATACGTCTGAAAATTAACGCTCACATTATTGGATCAAGTCTGTGGCGCGAGGCGCGAGGCGCGGGGCGCGAGGCGACGGGGCGCGAGCGGTAGTGTCGCCCCAGAGAGTTGTCGCTTTCAACAACTCCCACTATTATTATTCTGTGCTCAACAGTGTTGGCACTGAGCGAAACTCGAAAAACATGACACTATTCGAAACAATCAAAAAACTTCTTAGTGAATCAATTAAATGTACATTTTTGTGACATTTATACATTATAAAGCATTTATTATGTACGAGACAGTAGACTTGGAAGAAAACATTATTCAATAGAAACTTAATGTACGATTAACTGGTAAAATGATTGTGTGCCATTTATTTTATTCGTTTCAATATACCTATTGCATGATGCAGGTGCCGGCGCTGGTCTGCGCGTCGGGGAACACCTCGGCGGAGTGCTCGTCCAGCGAGGAGAGTGCCGCGCCCCCTTACGGCAGCGAGCACAGCGAGCCCAGTCCGCAGCGACCCGACCCAGGATACGAAGTATATATCATACTGATTTGAGCATTCAGCTTGACTAATATTTTCTGTATATCATACTGATTTGAGCATTCAGCTTGACTAATATTTTCTGAACTCATATTATAAAGCTGAAGATATCGTTTGTGTGTTTCTTCAAACACATCAATCTCTGGAACTATCACTCAGATTTAAATAATTAATTTTGTATTTAATAGTTTACTCAATAAGGTGCGGAGCAGTAAGTCAACTAATCTGGCAACTAGTTGGCAACTATGGGAAGTCAGGAGAACTATAGACTACACGGGCAAAACCATTGGGCTCAGCTAGTTTTAAATATATCCGCCTTAGTTACATTTACGATGATGAAATTAGTTGAAATTGACAGTCATTACCTGTTCATCTTACAAAGAGTAGTAATAAAGTATAATTAAAATCGTTTGCCAAAGAACTGAGGCGTAGTTTTTTAGAGGTTAGTTGAATGAAGTGCCAGAGAGACAGGCAGAACTGACGGCAGACAAGGATTCGGTCGCAGATCGCGTTCTAATATACTTCATTATAGATAACATACAATTAAGTAGATGAGTTTCGACAATATTTGAAAGGCAGACGGAAGCGGATGCTTACACAAAATAGATGAGGAAACTGCTTACCTTCTCGAGACTTCTATCAACCTATAGATAGAATATTACATAAGTTAAGCGTTAAGGAACGCCTTATTGAGACTGCGATAACTTAACCAAGTCAAAATGAGATATTTAGTCTTCTATACTAGATACTACAATCTACATTCACATAACCTTCTAATTGGCGGATAGTTGTTCCAATTAAAAAACCCAAACAACGTAGTTATAAACGCTCACCCTTCAGCGTCAACACAAACCATTTATATTTAAGAATGCTTACATGCTGACGTCATCGTCTAACCAGATGCCGAAGAGCCGTCAATAGTTTTAAGAACCATGTTATTTTCAACATAGTGAGTGCCTCCAAATCGGCAACACGTATTCACTAGTTTTATTTTAAACGCTCCCTCGAAACAAAAATACGTAGTGCTTCGGCACAAATATATATGTAAAAAAATATTTTTATAAGCGATTAATGTTCAGTATATAATACATTATGCTTTGTATGTTTAGTGTAATTTAATAAAAATCTTGATAGCGCAAACATCAAGAATAACATCTATCGTAGAAAATTTAGATCGAATAGCTATTTTTAATTATTTAAACATTTAAAAATAACGTTAAAATCTATCTAAAAATATTTAAAAATAATAATAAAATGCCAGCTTTAAATTATTAGTATAAGTGCTAACAGAAAATATTCTTAAATGTGACAATAAAAATATCAAATCAATTATGTGATAATTTGAACCAAGCCCTACAGCGCAATCTATGAGTACTCCTGGAAAATAGAAAAACACGTTTCGATTTATTGTTTCTTTTGAAAATTATGTAAAGATAAAATAATTTGAATTAATTTGATATTTATTCACTTTGTTTCACTAAATGTATGTTAAACGCAATTTATAGACCATACCAATGTCCATACTTATAAAAAATCATCTTAAATGTATCTTCAAATTATAAAACCAAATTTAATTAAATTCGGTCGGACTCTTTACTCTTTTATTATAAGGTATAGATTAATCCTACAGATTGGAAGTATAAAGTAGCTCTTAAAGTGTAATTATATTTATTTACAGGCGGACGTAGAGATCGGGAACTTGGATATATCTGAATCGTACAGGATACGAAAGATATCATCAATGTCGACCATCACCACGGACTCGGGTACGAGCTTTTTATATTCTTACAAAGTTTTATTTAACTTGCTTTGTTAGTGTGGTTGAAATTTTGCAACTCAACTTTAAGATAGTTATCCCCAACCGATTGAGCTGAAATTTTGAATACAC
This sequence comes from Saturnia japonica, assembly GCA_033032175.1. Classification (NCBI taxonomy): domain Eukaryota; kingdom Metazoa; phylum Arthropoda; class Insecta; order Lepidoptera; family Saturniidae; genus Saturnia; species Saturnia japonica. Next base: position 591,888 of record CM065308.1, on the reverse strand, counting down.
GTTTAGTTGGGATGATAATGCATGGTTAGCTAAGAGAGGTCATTCTAAATCCAATATGGCGAACCAGTTATTTTTTAACGCGCTCCCATGATGAGTATCTAATGAAACGGTTTACTGTAAAGAATGTTAATAAAAAGAGGAATTGAAAATAAACAAATATTTTGCGCGCTACAAACCTTTAAAATGTATAAAATCATATTTCGCAAAAGTTTTTTTTATTAATTTTGATTGCACTAAATGCAATTTGAAACCGTTACAAATATTGTTAACAGCAAACAAAAGGTTGATAAAAGAAAAGGGATAGGAAATCACAACGTAAGGCGGAAACTCTGTTGTCAGAAAAGGATAAAAATACCTGCTTAAATTTGCATTATGGTATTAGCGGACGCTTCTATCCTATTAACTTCCTCTTTACATAAAAAACAGGTTTGTATTCGCTTACATCGGTATTAAGTCGAAAGTGAATTACCTCGTTAGCCTAGTGGTCATAAGCGCGACTGCTATGAGCGAAGTCAAGGGTTCGAATCCCAGGTCGAGCAAAGTGTTATTGGGTTTTCCTATAAAATTCTCAGTAGCATCTCGGAGTTTGGTTTCATGCCCGATTAATGGCAATAGGCTCGCCCCTTATACATGGGACCTAAAAACATACTCGGCGAACTGTGGGTGTACAAATGTACACCTCTGCCTAACCCTTCAGGGAATACAGGCGTGATGGTATGTTATGTGAACTATGGGCAATTGCCCCTCATTTACGATGCCATGTGAAGAATATCACTGCCGTATCTACTTATAAAATATCATTGGTTATATATTTTTCCACCTCAGCCTCTGCTAAGATGACATCCCGGATATTATCTATACCGTCGCAGTTCCATTCGATACCAGCAGTTGAGTTACCTACATGATAAACAGAAATATTTAAGGACAAATATTCATTCATCAAGAAATAATCTTCCAATATATATGTTAATTTATTCAATAACAACAAAAAATTATATCTTATCGAATGCAATCATTATTTATTGTAAAAAAAATATGTATTTAAAAAATACTTGAAAATATTTGTTCTATATTATTTTATAGGAGTTTATTTATTATGCACAATATTATTTTTTCATCGGGTCATAAATACAGCATACCGTAATTTATTTGTTTTTTATGTACTGCGAATAAATTAGTTTAACTTGATTATGTGTATAAAAACGACGTGGTTCTCTGATAGCGCGCTCTAACCCCGCGTTTATTGCTATGAATACAAGACCTACAGTGAGCCTGAGTTTTCATCAAAAGAAATATCGCGAAGTTATAACACGGTAATAGGGAACTCTCCACTGGTGCCTTGGCTGGTTAGATATCAGTCACTTATCATCTATATTTATATTCCGATTGGTGCACATGCAATGAGGTTCAGTTTCTATTTAGGCTTAACGTATTACTTACTATCTTTAATCACATAGTTGCTTAACATCAGATGATTATGTGATTAAATACCAGCTTATAAATCAATAACAATTGTTTTCGACCAGCGACTTTTTGATCGTAGACTATTTTCTGTTAACAATGAGTATTATCTACATCACTTGCTGTCACTTTTCGTTGAGTGACAATATAAATATTTTTTGGGGGTCTAAGTTCAATGGCAGTGGTCGGTTTAGGAGTCGCAGTATTAATTTATTTAATGTCATACATTAGTAACAGATATTATAGAAGAATTTTAGCTTTCTGCACTCTTTCTCCATATAAACGTAAACTATGCCAAATCTTACAGTATTCCGTGCAGGCAATACGCTTAAAAAGGTGTCCGAAGTTTTCTTCTCACGTATTAATATAATGAAGATACTATCTATGTTTATTGTGTTTACAGAACATTAAGTTTGACTTACTGCCGAAATAAATATAAGTAGGTAAACTTTAAATGTTTTTACTTATTGGAAATTCCTTAATTATACTTTTTTTTTCTGTAATATTTATGTTAATATAATGATTCCGCAGTAAATATTTTTATTACTTATTAAATTATGTATCTCATGTACCTACTTGTTTACCGTAGCTTAGGTTAATAAACCCTTTCAATTACATTAAATCTAGTTTTAATAGTGAACTGACGATATTTTATAATGCAGGTCATAGAATTGTCATAATTATAATTATGTGGGGGGGAGAGGGAATGTTTATAGTAATTGAATTGATACCAGGTGTACGTGTATGTTCAGGTCTCCAGTCGACCCTCTCGGAGACCATGCAGGTGGAGTGCGGCGAGTACAGCAAGAACGGCGAGCTCGCGCACCCGGAGCTCTGCGTCATCGTCGTAGACATACTCACACAGCTCATTCACAAGTTCGTACCCGCTAGCTCATCTTATACTCTACGACTGTTTCTTTGTCCGCTTACGTCATCGAAACCGCGCAACGGATTTTTATACGGGTTACACTGTCATATAGAAGATTTATTAGGGAAGGTTAGTATATACAATACATTCCAATTATGTTGTTGTATAGTAGAGAAAACGCAATGTTTTGTAATCAAGACGTCAAAAAATAAATTTTTCGGGCGCTTTCATGGCTAACGCTGTCTAAACCTTATGAGATACATCAAAATAATGTTCTAAAGAATTATACTTACCTAAATAAACTCATCTCCTATAATACTGAAAACATCTATGTATTTTTATTCTATTCTCATTTATCATATTGATCCAGTAAAATGCTGTACATCAATCATGTTACATGAATATAATATATTACCTATAGTACATGAACAGTATTCATTGGATACATTTTGATGATTGTTTAATTGATTGACTGACTGATTGAATGTGTGTTTAATGATTTATCTAAAAACAAGTGAAAGTTGCGCAAGGTATGCTGCGCAGAAAAACGTAACGCTTTATGTTATAAATTTCACTCCTCATAAAATTTCCATACCGGGTCTTATATAAAAATTGATTCTTCAAGTAGCTTGTCGCGTCATTTCTTTTTGAAGTGAAACTTCTTTATCGACGTATGGGAGAAATTTTGTAGCAAAACGTCATGTTTTTCGGTTACGCGCCATGTTGCTTTTTTTATCAAAATTAAATAAGAATAACAATATATTAATTTGAAAGTGATAAAATAAAAAGACTTATTCAAATTTAAGTGAATTTACAAGAAAAGTGAGAGTTACTATATATTTCGTTTTATAAATTCAAAACGTATGAGCATGATTTTAATATTTATTTGAGGTTAACCTCACTTTTTTATTGTATCAGTGAATGTATATAAATCTGTTAAAATTAGCAAGTATTAATAAATATAACTGTAAATCTAGTGAACATTATTAATTCTAAAAACAATAAAAAATATAAATTAAATAATAATTTAAAAATAAAACAAAACACGATTAGAAAATAAAAATATGTATATGTACATCTTTTTAATTATTCGTTTTTAATGATTTATTTATTCATTTTTAATTTTATAAAATCGTTGCATTTCTACAAGATTAACTTTAATTGTATGCATGTCTATAATAATAAAATAGCTTTAATTTAATACGGAAAAAATTGTTTTTCTTAAGGCTTAAGCCTTATCTACCCCATTTTCGTGAAGTTGCAAATAGTAGAAAAATGATATGTCGTAAAGAATTTTCACTTCTTACCTGTGTACTCTGGTACACACACACATTTTTTTTATAATTTTAGTTTGGATAACATTAGTCGCGTTTAAATCATTTAATTTTTTTTTCTGACGCATAGTTTCAATATCAAAATAACATGGTCGTTACGAAGGAATAACAATATAAAATGAATACGGACCAATACTATGCGTGATTTATAGTAAGTCGAGTGTAATGTTTGGTAATGGATTATAAGTGGCTGGTGGGTGACTCGCAGGTTGCTAACGTCGAAGCTCAGCAAGGAGTCGAATGCGCCAATAGAGCGTGTGGGCGCGCAGCTCGCACGCGCGTGCTGTGCGCGTCTTACGCTGGGTGGGACGCGCGCCCCTCCCCCGCTGCTGCACCGCCTGCTGGCTCCAGCGCACGCGCCGCTGCTGGCGCACAACCACCATCACCTTCAAGGTAACACTCATGTACTCTACGACTTCACTTATATCATTTCCTACGTCATCTACTTATAGTAAGCGCGCCAGTTGAATGCAATGGGGGCCTGAGGTAAAGAGCGGGAGCATCTCCCTCACGCTATACGTTTAGTGATCGCGTTAATGTTCAAGTTGCACTTTTTTTTTTTAAGTTTAGTTTTGTATTTATTTGAAATCTTATTTTTTTGCCATCAAATCGAGAAAATGATATCGGCCAAGTGGCCGCCGCCAGAACCGATGACCAGTGTGGGCCCGAATTATGGAATTTTCCATCACTTGCTTAGAACTTCTATAGGTTTTCGCAATCTTGGCTGATATTCTTTGAGGGCTTCAAGAGTCTGAGGCTTGTTGACATAGACTCGTGACTTCAAGAAACCTTACAAAAAGATGTCTGCAATTCTGGAACGGTTAAATCGGACTATGTTGCCGGCCAGTACGAATCCCCAAAACGAGAGATTAAGCGACCCGGAAATACGGCCCTCAAAATTTAAGTTGTTGGTCGTGCAGTATAGACGGTTGCTTCATCCTATTGGAACCGCATGTTACCAGTTCCAATTCGTCCAATTGAAGAAGAAGGAAGACTTTGGGCATGGGTCTGTACCGCTCACCGTCCACGGTAGTCGTTTGGCCTGCGGAATGTCTGGTGTACGGGGAAGAGGCAGATCCAAATGATGACACACGTGTTAACTGGTTGGCGGTTTATTTCAGACTGCCTTACTTATAGAGTAGATTAATACATAGGACTTACTACTAGGTAATTAATTAGCACGCTACGGGCCCGCCGAGGCGTTTTCGAAAAATTTTTGCCTGATGACGCCTCAAGTGTAAACAGCCCACCATGCAGTGCGGATGTAATGGCTCTTCTTGCGTTGTACGCGGATTTTCGGTGCCCCAGATGTGATAGTTCCGCTTATATATTTATACACAGAGATGGAAGTTGGCCTCGTCTCTCACGATGATATAGGATGAACAGTTATCTTCCTTGTGGTCGATATTCAGGATGGCAAGCGATGAGTATAGTGATTCAAATCTTATTGACGTGTATTTTGTATCAGCTTAGTTCACAAATGTCAAAACAGAACTGACATTTGCCGCTTTTTTGCAAAAATCATAGCATCTTCACATAGGGATGATTGAATTACAAGTGTGCATAATATATTTGTGTTTAGATCTTCAGCGCAGTGTCGTGGAGTTAATCCATGCGCTGGCATCGCAGAGCATCAGTCCATCGGAGCTGGCGCTGTTCCTGCGGCTGCTGTGCGCCCCCTCCCCGCCCCTGCAGCTGCTGCTGTCGACACTGCAGCGGTTGCTAAGCAACGCGCAGCCCAACACGCCCGACTGTATACTCACCTTCCCCATTGACATACACACCGAGAATAAAGGTCATTACTCAATAACTGTTTCAACATCCAGGGAACAGTTATTCTAGTTAATAGCTAATTATATCCCTTAGTTCGTAGATTAAGTTCCCGGGAATTATCATCAAAAATTATATTACAGTAAAAAAAGATAGTTATTGATGTAGGAAATTCTATCGCCATTTATTTCTCTACCTCTAAGCATCTGACAAAATATGTGTAAATCCAAAATTATACAAACATAAAATATACAATACATAGAGTCGGATAAAGAGATTCGACAGCACATAAAGTCGTTTTACAGATGGTCTACAACCTATGGCAGAAGAGCTGAGCCACTTAGTGCTAAACAATGCAACGTCGCAGAGCCACCTGGCGGAGAACTGCGCTAGGAATCTTCACGAGGCGCATTTAAGAGCAGGTATACTCATCTGCGCACTAATTTAATCTTTACGAGAAAGCTATTTAGTTTTGATTTTCAAAGTGAATAATACGGGTTTGTAACTTTAAGGTATGTGATGGTCCTTCGAACCGAGCGTGGTTTTTTGTACATTTATCTTGTATATCTGTATTATCGCTCCTCATAGTGATACTGTATTTTGGGAATATCATAACGTTGTCAGATGAAAAATTAGTATCAGTAATTACTTTTTGCTTTAACTTTGTTATATTTTTTAACCGATTTCAAAATGAGAAGGTTCTTAATTCGACTGTATTTTTTTTAAATGGATGTTCAAGCACAATTTTTTTGTTTACGATTCGATTTAGGTGTTTCTTATTTCGCTGGAAAGGGGATTTTAAGGGTGGTCCCATTTTTGTTTTATTTGCATTGGACCTTCGATGTCAACGATACACAACTCATGAAAATGATTAAAGTTGGTTTTCTATTTTGTTAAAAATTTTCTCGATAGGTGTTGTGCAATAGAAGTTGTTGGATTGTTAACTTTTTACTTAAATGTGGATTCAGTCAAGGTTAATTTGCTAAGCTTGTGCGCGCGTGTGTGTGTGTGGTCGGTGTGCAGGCATCAGGTCGGTTTGGGCGGCGGGCGCGATGCGGTGCGGCGCGGAGGGTGCGGGCTGGGCGCCCTGGCTCCACGGGTTCGCTCTCGCGCTCTGGCTGCACTGCCCCGACACCACCAACCAGCGATACGGTAATAACCCCCCGCCTTACTTATTGGAACTAATAGGCATACAAAATATATAAGAAAATGTTTTATTTGTTTCGGCATACGCCGTGACTGCAAACTCAATTTGGTTTCCCAAGAACGTTGTTGCCGGAATATTGTCTACAGTTCGACCGCTGAAAGAATGTGTTTCTACCATAAATATACTTTATAAAACTTAAAAAGATACAAATACTATTATTTTTTCTAAAATCGAATTTATTTTCTTTCTCTGAACTTAATATACATTATTTCTGGTACATAAATTAGGCAACCATACATAAGAGTACCTACATAGGCTGCACTAAAAGTATCGGGAATGGAATATTTCCACTGTTCCTGTCATATTAAAATCTTTTTAATTGAAACTTCTAGGTTTTAAAAATCGAATACAAATTATTTATTTAAAAAAAGATTCTCGGTCTTGTCACAAGGTTTTGTCAAACTTGTTTAGTCGTTGAGAAAATGGAATTGACTCGAGAAAATTCAAGAGCGATGATTTATTATGACTTTCGAAGTGGTTTAACACAAAAACAGTGTGTTGACCGGATGATTTCTGCATTTGGTGATGAAGCCCCATCCAAAACCACAATTTATCGCTGGTTTGCTGAATTTCAACGTGGACGTGTCAAGCTCAGTGATGATCCTCGTCAAGGTCGTCCAAAAACTGCAGTCACCCAAGAAAACGTTGATGCTGTGCGTAAGCTGATTGAGGAAGATCGACATGTGACATACCGCGAAATTCAGGCAACTTTAGACATTGGCATGAGTCAAATACAAATAATCTTGCACGAACAATTAGGTGTAAAAAAGTTGTTTTCCCGATGGATACCGCATTCGCTCTGTGAAGAGCAAAAAGCGGCTCGCGTTACTTGGTGCGTCAGAACTCTCGAAAGATTCCACGCAGGATCCTCAAATGCTGTATACAACATCGTATCAGGTGACGAATCCTGGATATACGCGTACGAACCCGAAACAAAAAACCAGTCACGAGTTTGGGTGTTCGAAAATGAGTTAAAGCCAACAAAAATTATTCGTTCACGGAGTGTTGCAAAAAAAATAGTGGCCACGTTTGCCTCCAAAACCGGCCATGTTATGACTATTCCTCTTGAGGGACAAAGAACGGTTAATGCAAAATGATATGCTAGCATTTGTTTGCCACAGGTCGTATCTGAACTCCGTAAAGAGAACGGCAACCGCCGCATCATCCTCCATCACGACAATGCGAGTTCTCACACCGCGCACAGAACAAAAGCGTTTTTAGAGCAAGAAAACAGAATTATTAGACCATCCGCCGTACAGCCCCGACCTAAGCCCTAATGATTTCTATACTTTCCCTAAAATAAAGAATAAATTGCGTGGACAGAGATTTTCATCACCTAAAGAAGCTGTGGACGCCTACAAAACGGCCATTTTGGAGACCCCAACTTCCGAATGGAATGATTGCTTCAATGATTGGTTCCAGCGTATGGAAAAATGTGTCAAATTTCGCGGAGAATACTTCGAAAAGCAAAAAATATATTTTTAAATAGTAATGTTGTGTCACTTCCTTGATTCCCGAAATTTTCAGTGCCGCCCTCGTACCATACTTTTATTATATTCCTGGTAAAAATGGCAACCCAAAATGGCGTGGTGAGCTGCCATTTAGTGTTGCTAAAACAATAGTCTGTTGTGACAGACATCAGGAACGCATTATATCAGCGGACGAACTGTAGTGATATTCGTAGTATTTCATTCAACATACACATTACATATACATTGTATAAATTATTACAGTTACATTTCAGTCTATATAATTTCTAACCTAAGTAAGTTTAAATACACCTGAGATTGAATCTGTCCGCAAATTGGACACTTGCCTTCAAAAATGATTTCATTCGAACTGATACTGTAAATTTAAAATCATTTATAAAAAAATATTGTGTTTTATTAACGTGTATATATTATGGCATGAGTAGTACAGGCTCATTACATAGATAGTAACATCTGATAATATAAATTGGTAAAGGCAATGGTCATATATTACTACAGCATTGAATATATAATTCATTCATTAAATATACGAAACCGGGGACATAAGTACTTACAATTAGAATCGTACTTAGGTGGAGGGTAAATGTAATTTTATGTTAGCTCGGAGAGTCTGTTATAGAGTTTATTTTGTAGATGACTTGAACGATGGTAACGACGAGGCCTCGGACACGGAGGCGGGGAAGAAGAGCTCGAGGAAGGAACCGGCGCAGGGTCCTGCGGACCTGCTGCATGTCGTCTCGCTCGGACACGAGTCGCTCATGTTCGAGTTGTGGCTCGATACTAACAACGGTATTCTTGTTTATGTTATCATATCTCCGTACGTTTTTTTATCGGACAGACACCCATGCTTGTATATAATATCCTGAAATGAGGAAAGTCTAACGGTAAATACACTGTTTGATACGGGAACACGACGTTTACAAGAGTTACGGTGCTGTTGCGTATCAAAACCTGATTTCAAGTCTGGTAGCTACGCAGTCTGTAGCTGTGTTGTCACTTGGCTTACTTATAAGCAGGTTCCGACCCTCTACAGTCCGGAACAATACTACCTGGTGGCGAAAATTATTAGTGAGCGCGAAAGGATTCCGCTCAACGCACCAATAGTAGATGTATGAAAAGAAATGTTTGTGATCAATCTGTGCATGTGGTACAGGCGTGCTGACGGCTCGGCTGTCGCGGCCCGAGACGGGGAGCGCGCGCGTGCTCAGCGAGTGCCGGCTGCCGGGCGCAGTGCCGCGCGCTCGCTGGACGCATCTCGCGCTCAACCTGCACGAGAGAGTGCACAAGCGGCACATATACATACAGGTACTTGTTACTTCATACCCATTAATATATCGACCTTACATTCATTACAAACTAAACTAATTACCCTAATTGTCGGGAGACACGCAACACATTTCGACTGGTTATAGGGAGACTGACCAAATAATAGCGGCGACGTTTCTCTAACTTCTTGAAAGGCTGACCGGCGAGTTATCCCGCACAGAAATACAGTCAAGAAAGGACTGGATGGATGCTCACTCGCACAGATTAAAACCGACTGCGTACACCATCAGTAATTTCCTCCATTTGTCGACAAAAACAAATAAGTAAATATTTATCGCAAAAAAATATGACATCGAAACTGATTACTTCATATCAGCTCGACTGCACATTCTCTTATTTCCCATAAATATCTATATTAATATATCCGAGGCTAAATTTTGTTACAGGTGACGTCTTTTGTGAACGGTTACGCGTGCGAGACTGTCTCGTTGCCCATACAAGGTTTGTCGATTAGTCCTCACTATAATCGTTATTTATATTATAACTAGCGGTGTGCCCGCGGTTTCGCACGCGTTTTTTACGCAATAACAATTTTCATCCGGTAATTTTATTCTCACTCATATTATTTACTATACATTTATTGAGAAATCAATTAATCTATCAATTGAGAAATGACAATACTTCCCGTTATACACTATTTTATCAAAACTGATTAGAACCTTTATTTTTCGTTTTTTAATTGTACATTGACGATTCTTATAACCTATAAATTATGGCTTCAAAATTAACACAAATTATTATTTTTGTAATGCTTTCTTTAATAATTTTTAAAGTATTAAGACTATCTTATAATTCCCTTGTACATCATTTCATGAAAACCTGTTACAAATAATAATAATAATAAAAATTAGAAGAATCTTTTACGATATTTAAAAATATTATTGATAATTGTTATACCCTATTAAGCTTCCCGTGCACATTTAATAAGAATCGTTCAAGCCGTTTTTCAGTTAAATCCGGGATATATATGTTATATCTATATATGTCCATATATATATACAGGGTATTAGTAGACCGCTCCCGAAAATGAAGACAGACGATAGTACTAATGACACCTTTGATGATGGGATGGAAAAAAAATTGATCCTGATTAAAAAAAAATCATATTATTTAAACTTTTTATTAGCATTATTTACGCTCCATGATGTTAGTACAACTTAATGAAATGAGAATTTTACAAAAAAATACAATACCTTACTAAAAAAAAACCAGCAATGAACACCAAATTAAATACAGCTGATTGCTCGGGTCAAATAACGCGCAGGCGCGGCGCGTCGCGGCGCCAGTCCAGCGCGAGCGCGGCGCGGTGCCATTCTCGCGCGGCCCGCAGCTGGCGATCGCACAAATACTTATTTACAATATTGTCTAAATACCTAACTTATCTACTTTGCCACTGTGCTAGTGTCTACCTGGCCACTTTCATTCGAATTCTCCGGTTGAATTAAAAAAGTAACGGGTACGATTCCCCGCGAATGAAAAAAATACTTAAATAAAATTTTAACAAGCATTGAGCCATGTTTTTTAGTCCATCGTGTAAGAATGTTTATTATTCTGATGTATTCAGTTATGTACCTATTCATATCAGTTCAGTACTAAGTTATTTATAAAAAATGTAGGTATGAAACAGCTTACCAATCTAAAGCTTCCGTGGTCTTATGAGATGCGGCTCAAATTGTGCCCCATTCATTTCGATGCAGATTTGGGCTCGGCGTTGCGTATCCTCATGCAGGCATCATCGTGGAGTCCTCGACCCAGTCCGCACGTAGTTTGTCGAAAACATCCACGGTCCTTTGGTGCATTTCGTTGGCACTAACACACTTACGATTAAAAGCACATTCTCTCACATACCCCTACAGAAAGAAGACTAACGGGGTCAGATCGGGTGAAAGAGGTGGCCAAGAGTATGGTCCTAGTCTGCCGATCCAGTGATCATCAAATAGCTCAGTGAGGCGCTCACGGACGAATCTGAGGATGTGGGGGTGCACCATCATGCTGAAACCATTTTCGGCGATATTCAGCTAATGATAAATCGTCTAAAATGTCCTCCGACTGTTCATTTATGAGGTTTAAATATCGCTGTCCATCAAGTTGCTGTGGCAGAATCATTGGTTCTAGTATGCGAACCTTAAATAAACCTGCCCATACGTTAACCGACCATCGGGTTTGGTGCCTGGTTTGTAGAACAGCGTGCGGGTTCACCTCGGAATAAACGTGTGTATTTCTTCGGTTCCACAGCCCGTTTCCTGTAAATGTCTACTCGTCTATCCAGATCACGTGTTCAATGAAACCACGCACACGTTGTTGCGGGTCTTATCCAATGGTAAAAAACTCGCCAGTGATCGTTCTCACCGGATACCAAGCTTGCACTTTGTACACTTTTTATGGGCACATTCGTTTACGCTTTAACACCTTGGAAACTGTCCAGTATAACACACTTGTTACATCTCGAAGCCTTAACAATTTAGCAATACCTCGTTTAACTAAGTTTGGATTTCAGCGAACGACATCAAAAATGCTATCCTCGAACTAAATAGCCACTTGACTTCCACCTCCTGTCGCTACTGGGGCAGTGGGCCGATTTTCCAACACTCGCTGAATAGCTGCTGTTATCAGGCAAGAGTCAGTCGGATGTCCAGCTGTCGGGAATCTCTCTCGGTAAATTCGTAATGCACGCGAAGCATTCCCACGAGCTTCTCCAAGGCACATTATTCATTAACATGCTACCGTATTCACGAACACTAGTATAAACGTATGCGTTAGGCATTATTAAAACAAAACTCTCATAAAATCAACACAATCTTAAAAAGAAACAAAAAACGTAACAATAAAATAATGACAAGAACTTAGTTAACAATACGATTGAACGAATATCTGTCGCCCACGCACGCGCACATGAAATGAAAGACAAAGTGTAACTGTCTCAAGAACTAAAAATACTAAACTTAATAATCAACCCCGCCAAAAGAAATAAAGCGCCGCGGGCCGCCTCCTTGCAGTAGCCCCTCGTTAGCGTCGAAAGCGGCACTTTGATCTTTTCCACAGATCGATAAACCGTTATACCTACATTCACGACTATTATTTCATAAGTTTAGTTATCCCTACTGACTAGTCTTCATATGGAATTTAGAAGTTATAATTCAATTTTTTTTTATACATTTATACAATCAATTGTACCCTGACGTAACAAGAAGCTCGCTACTACAAAAATGATATTAGAATATTAAATTAACCTAATTGGATTATCACGTACACAATTAAAAAATTTACAATTTTGTACAAGAAATTAAAAATGAAATGGTACAGAATAATGTAATAGTTGAAGAAACTATTTGCAATTATGATCGACAATTAATTAATCTATCAGAATGAATTTAAAATAGAATTCTTGTACTTTATGTTAACAGACTTTTTGTTTTTAGTCCGGCCAATACTTTAATTTGAAAACAAGTAGGTACGTCACATCTATCGAAAATTACGGCCGGCAGCTGGCGATCGCACAAGTACTTATTTACAACATTTGTCTAAATACCTACTTTGCCACTATGCTAGTCTCTACCTAGCCGCTTTCAATCCGATCAAAGTACCGGGTTCGATATCCCACTAATTAAAAAAATACTTCAATTAAATTTTAGCAAGGGTAGAGTCAAGATTTTTAATCCATCGTCTATGTTTAGTAGTATTCTGATGTATTCAGTTCAGTACTGATTTGGGCCAGGCGTTGAGATAGCTAAGTGCCGGGTTCGATTCTCCTCCAAAGTACGCAATGACGAAGTTGGAATGTCAATTCTAAAGGAACCTTGTGACGTAGAATCTGCACATACTAAATTAATTATTGTCACTACTGTGTTTTGTTTTGTAAGATTCAGAAATACACACCGTAAAATTTTCCTCATTTTTTCTATCTAACTCTGTACAAAACAATGCATTATGAATTATTACAGCACTACACTTTAGGTTTTTCGTACTTTCGCTCATTTTAGTCGTTCATTTTACACACACACCGGCGGTGACACCGCGTCACCGCGCTCTCCCCGTGCCAGCGCGCCAACACAGCAATGGCACGCGGCCGCGGCCGCGGCCTGCTGGTGTAGGTACTAAATTTGCAAGCGACATAAAAGAATTAGAGGCGGCGCCGGCGTTCACGATAAAACTTGCAAGTAATTTTTGTAAGTACCTACCTGTTTTCAAATTAAAGTATTGGCCGGACTAAAAACGGAAGTGTGTTAACATAAAGTATAAGAATTCTATTTTAAATTCATTCTGATAGATTAATTGACTATCGTAATTGCAATTAATTTCAACTATTAAATTATTCAATACCATTTCATTTTTATTTTCTTGTATAAAATCAAAGATAAAAAGATTAAATAGTTTTTATAAATAACAGATAAGCTTATAAAATAAAAGTTGGGAATGTCTAACGCTTTATCGATCTGTGGAAATGTACAAAGTGCCGTCAACGGCGGCCGCGGCTCGCCGCCAAAGGAGCGGTTTGTTTTGGCGGGATTGATTATTAAATTTAGTATTTTTCGTTTTTGAGACAGTTTCATTTAGACTTTCATGCGTATTGATATTTAAATTCTTGTTAATATTTTATTGTTACATTTTGTGTATCTTGTTAAGTTTGTGTTGTTTTTATTATTGTTCTATTTTAATAATGCCTAACGCATACGTTTATAGTGTTCGTGAATACGGTAGCATGTTAATGAATAATGTGCCTTGGAGAAGCTCGCGGGAATGCTTCGCGTGTATTGCGAATTTACCGAGAGAGATTCCCGACAGCTCGACATCCGGCTGACTCTCGTCTGATAACAGCAGCATTTCAGCGAGTGTTGGAAAATCGACCCATTGCTCCAGTAGCGACAGGAGGTGGAAGTCAAGTGGCAGTTCAGGCCGAGGAGCGCATTTTAGATGTCGTTCGCCGGTATCCGAACTTAGGTACACGAAGTATTGCTAAATTGTTAAGGTGTCGGAATGGAACAAGTGTGTCGTACTGGACAGTTCGTAAGGTGTTAAAGCGTAACCGAATGCGGCCATACAAAGTGCACAAAGTGCAAGCTTTGGTACCCGGCGATCACGACCGCCGGCGAGTTTTCTGCCGTTGGTTATTATACCAGCAACAACGTGTCCCTGATTTCATTGAACACGTCATCTGGACGGACGAGTCAACATTTACCAGAAACGGGTTGTGGAACCGAAGAAATACACACGTGTATTCCGAGGTGAACCCGCACGCAGTTCTACAAACCGGGCACCAAACCCGATGGTCGGTTAATGTATGGACAGGTTTATTTAAGGATCGCATACTAGGGCCAGTATTTCTGCCACAGCGACTTGACGGACAGCGATATTTAAACATTATAAATGAATAAATAGTGGACATTTTAGACGACCTATCATTGACTGAATATCGCCGCACATGGTTTCAGCATGATGGTGCACCTCCACATGTGGCAAGGTTCGTCAGTGAGCGCCTCACCGAGCTGTTTGATGATCGCTGGATCGGCAGACTAGGACCACACGCTTGGCCACCTCGGTCACCCGATCTGACCCCGTTAGACTTCTTTCTGTGGGGGTATGTGAAAGAAAGGGTTTTTAATCGTGAGTGTGATAGTGCTAACCAAATGCGCCAAAGGATCGTGAATGTTTTGACAAACTACGTGCGGACTGTGTCGAAGACCCCACGATGATGCCCCAACTGCATAAGGAGACGCAACGCCGAGCTCAAATCTGCCTCGAAATGAATGGGGCACAATTTGAGCCGCATCTCATAAGGCCACGGAGGATTTAGATCGGTAAGCTGTTTCATACCAATTTTTTTTTATAACTTATTTTTGAACTGATCTGAGTAGATCGTACATAACTGAATACATCAGAGTAATAAACATAATAACACGACGGATTAAAAAGCATGAATCTATCCTTTGTAAAATTTCATTCAAGTATTTTTTTCATAAGCGGGGAATCGAACCCGGTACTTAGCTTATTCAACCGGTGAATTCGAAAGAAAGTGGCTAGGTAAAGACTAGCACAGTGGCAAAGTTGATAAGTTAGTTATTTAGACAAATGTTGTAAATAAGTATTTATTTGATTGTTAGTTGCGTGCAGCGCAAGATTGACGCTGCGCCCGGGCGTTCGTTGATCCGAGCATCAGCTGTTTTTGATTTTGTGTTTCATTGCTGGTTTTTTTTTTTAGTAAAGTAATGTATTTTTTATGAAATTATCGTTTCATTTAGCTGTACTAACACGATGGAGCGTAAATAATGCTAATAAAAAGTTTAAATAATATGATTTTTTTTTATCAGGATCAATTTTTTTTTCCATACCATCATCAAAGGTGTCATTAGTACTATCGTCTGTCTTCATTTTCGGGAGCGGTCTACTAATACCCTGTATATAGGACATAAAAACAGACAGACAGAGCAAAAAAAATTTTAAGGGCATATTCATGAGCATCCCTTATAAATCGGGAAATTTAAAAAAAAAACCATTAAAAAACCCAACACGCACACACACACATAAAATTACAATTTATTTATGTATATAAGTATAATAGATAAGTTTGTGATGTTTTATAGATATTTATTTTAGGATAATTAATAACACACACCAAGATGGATGACGGCTTCATTTAATTAATGTAATGTTACATTGACAGTAGCGACATACGGAAGTCTTAAGAACTACCAATATTTGTTGCGTTCTGTATTCTATCTAATTTAATGATACGATGCGTTCTATTTAACACCCTGCCAGAACAGAAGCAGATATAGAGTGCTATTCGTATTTAAACCAGAATATGGATAAAAAAATACAATTCCTGCGCGTGCGCAGCCGCGGGCCGATCGCTAGTAATAAATATGATGATAAATAAATGTATAGAAGAAGTTAATTCAATATTCCATTGTTGAACAACCTAATCTTGTATACCTTAGCTTGTGGTAGAAGATGTAGAGATGTGCCCGGGCTTATGATAAATGTAGGAGGGGGTACATTCGGCCAGCGGGAGGTTCCGATTTGGTCGTCATCGCGAACGGACGTGTCGCTCCGTTTGTGCTCTCGACCATCACGTGACCATACTATTGCGATCGTATCTTTGAAATTTTATTTCAAATATATTCTCGCAATATTCATCGTACATCAACAAGTGTCGAACGCTCGCGGTAAACCGCACTTTTCGGTGCGACTTGCTGTTTTTTTTTTGTAAATCCACGGTTTTGTGGTCGCTCACTGGATACCTGACGGTGCTAACTAAAGTGAGCGGGGCGTGACCCGAGCAGCCCGCTGGTTGTCTCCTTCAGAGGCAAACAGCCAGACTCGGACGGGGCTGGGAATCTAGGCCTTTGCGGTTATCGCATAGTCTTGCCCCAGGTGTCTCCTGCCAAACCCTCCGATCCTGCACACTCCATCTCCGGAAACCTGTTTGGGCCTAGCCCGGTTTAATTACCGGTCTGCGTCCTCAGTCCCGGGCTTGCTAGTGTTCCTTAGGGCCGATAGGTTCTTCCTGTGTGTCATTGCACCTTGACCACAGGACTCTTGCCCGACTCGGATAGTCGTATTTAATTTTTGGCGCACCCCCCTGCCCCTAAGGCAGGGAGGCCTCAATTATAAACATGTCCCAAACCCCACCCAATGCCGCCGAAATGGCAAAAAATATGCAAGACCTGGTTGCTTGCATTCGCGATCAACAGGACAGAATACAAGCGATGGAACTCGCACACCAAAAATATCGGAACTTTATGTTCGTGCGTTACCCTACGGCCGAAGACGAGTTTTTCGACTCGTTGACGAAAACTCCGAATGTGCGTCGCACCGCTGCGACCACAGCCAATAAGGGGGCCGCTTATGCGAGCGGTGCGCCCTCTGCCGGGACAGCCGGGCCGACTGGCGCCGCGCCAGTAACCGCCGCGCCTCCACGTGTCGCGTCGTGGAGAGACGCAGGCAGCGTCGCGCGTCCGTCCGCCGCGACCAATCAGGGGGCCGCTTCTACGAGCGATGCGCCCTCTGTCGCAAATCTCGCAAATGTCGCTACCGTCAAGCCGACTGACGCGGCGCCGGTCGGCGCCGCGCCTCCACGCGTTTCGTCGTGGAGAGACGTAGGTAGCGTCGCGCGTCCACCCGTCGCGTCATCTGGGGCTGTAGCTACGCCCCCAGTCCCGATTAACCATTCGCGCGGGTCAAGTCCGGCCTCCGTTAGGCGAGGGCCGCGTAATTCGCGGTCCTAATCTAGGTCGGCTAAAAATAGCCCGTACGTCCGTCCCGCGCGTTCCACAGAAACCGCGGTGAAAACAAACAACTCCTTTTCGGCCCTTCCGGTCGAATTAGACTCGCCCGTGAGTCCGGATTCGTCTCCGGAGATGGATACCGCGGCCCCAAATGACGGTTTTACCGTTGTCGCGTCGCGCAAACGCCCGTCGCGAATTAGTCCAACTGCGCAACCGTCTCGCGCAACAAAAACCGTGAAAACGGTCAGTGGCGCCGTCGCCTCCGCGTCCTCCGCGCTCCCCGCACCCGCTGTCGGGAAAAAAGAGCGCCCCCCACCTCCTATCATCGTCCGGGACAAAGCGGCCTGGACGACTCTTGTAAATGAGATGCGCAGGCTTAACCTGCAATACCACAAAGCCCGAAATACCATTAATGGTATTTCCGTTACGGTGAGTTCATCGGATACTCACCGTAAATTCACTGCCCTCCTCCGGGAGAGAGGGCTTCAATTTTTCACTTACTCCCTTGCGGAGGAGCGCGTCCTCCGCGTGGTGATCCGCCGTATTCCGGTGGAAGTCAGCCCCGCGGAGGTGTGCTCCTCGCTCGCGGAGCAAGACTATCCTATCAGAGAGGTACATAGAATGTACAACAAGGAGAAGCGGCCTCTACAAATGGTAGTGGCCATCCTAGACCTTTCCCCCGAGGGAAAGGCAATCTTTCAATTGGAAAATGTATGCGGGCTCTCCGGCGTCACCGTCGAGCCCCCATACAAAATCCACATGCCTTCGCAGTGTCACAACTGCCAGCTCTACGGGCACGCCGCCCGTAACTGCCATCTTCGTCCGCGGTGCGTCAAGTGCCGAGAGGACCACCCGTCTAGGGAGTGCACGCGCGAGCGTGACTCCACCACCCCCCCGAGCTGCGTACTGTGCGAAGGGGAGGGGCACCCTGCGAATTATCGCGGTTGCCCCAAAGCTCCGCGCACTACGCGGCCTCGGTACCAGAGGCAGGCGGCCCCCCGGGCGGCGCCTCCCGCCTCAGCCCTCCGAGCGCAACCCCTGCTGGCGCCAGGGGAATTTCCTGCGCTTCCAGTGCCTCGCCAGATCCCGGCCGCCGCCGGCCCTCCCGCGCCTCGCGGTCAATCACAACCCGTGCGTTCGGCTCCGAACGCATGGGGGCCCCGTCGCCCTAATCCACAGCCTCGTATGGCGATGAATAATTCCGCGCCCCGCGCTCCCTCCAACGTTGCGAGCAACGACATCATGATCTTGCTCCTTCGTGAACACGGCATTCAGGAGGTCATGGACTACAATGACCACCTAGAGCATTACGGTCTCGTCAAGACCATATGCGCCTTCCCCCGCCTCGTCGAGACGTTACACCGTCTCGACTCTGAAACACGCGACCACCTGGCATAAACACCGGCCGCGCAAAATTTTATTCTCGTATGTACAATAAAATATACCGATTCGTCTCTCCAAATAGAGCGTGACAGCGCCCACGCCCGCGTAACCACCGTTCTCTCCGCAGAGGATGGGCGGTCAAATTCGCTCCCGCACACACTCCATACGTTCACCCTCTTTAGCGGGTGACCCAAGCCTAGGTCCGTTCCTCGGTATGAAACCCTTGGGTCAGGCATCCGCCCGCGCGACACAAGTGACACTATACGTGCAGCACTTAGTTACCCACGTACAACATTACACACGTATGAACAAACACACGTGCACACCACACAGGTTCTGTGAGGGACCTTTTTTTTTTCTTTTTTTACGCTAGTTAGTTAGCGCTAGTTAGTGTAGAAAACATTCCGATTACTGAATACACATACGCACGGTTCCTTCCTTCCTCCCAGGAGGAAGGGAACGTGCCTATGTGTATAATTTAGTTAGCTCGAATCGTAGGTGTAGGGATTCAGTTAGTTCGCGACTTATTTGCGTACGCGACGACCGCCCGAGCCGAGGTCCGGCCACTCTGGCGCCCTCGTGCGAGTCGTCCTTATAACTTTCGTGGCTGAGTGCTCTCTGCGCTCGCCCCCAAGTCCGGTGAAGCTGTAAAAGCCGCAGCGGCTTTAGGGCCCCTAAGGCTAACAGTGTAGTCAGTTCTAAAAAAATAAAAATTCGGCCAGCAGGTATCCTAGTGCGAAAGGCGAGTCCGACGCACATCGTGATTGGTCACGCAGCGCAGTTGAGAACGCGCGCGCGTACGTGCGGTGCGTACCACCTCGCCTCGGTGCACGTGTACCGGCAGCCGCTCTTCACCGCCCATTCCGCACTGCATCTCACCGCGCACGGACCTGACCACGCCTGCCAGGTTCACTATACATATATCTAACAAGACAATAACATCTCTCTGTGGTACACTATGAACTTCATTAATCCCTTATATTAAAACAAAAGCCCGACTGCAAGAAAAATACATTTGACTAAATAAATATTTTTATATTTGATTCCCAGACGTCGTACTTAAATATTATATATTATAACCTATTTAACTCCCACAGTTAAGACAAATCTAACCTCGTATGCGCTCGAAAAATATAACCGTCCTTTTTCGCAGTCGTTTAAAAAAGAACCGATTTCTAAGTATGTGCGTGGTGTAATCCTGCTATAATGATAGCGTTCTATGTACATTATCGATCTATAATAATAATAATAATAATATCAACCTATAAGTGTCCCACTGCTGGGTATAGGCCTCTTCACAAGAGAAAGTAATGGCTTAATCACCAAGCCAGTCCACGACGTATTGGAAAATCAACAGATTTATATTTTTCCCACATAAAGTGGTACTCTGATATCTACTTACCAAGTGTTTCCCATCAGGATATGTCTGTCGGTCATCATTGTTCTCTATATGTATTATATTTATTTATTATAAGTAAAAGTTTGATACTTAACTCTTCTGATATAATAATTTTTTCCTTTCTTTTGATTTTTTTAAAATATATATTGTGTTTTTCAACCAATTTATTTTTGTTATTTTGTATTTCCACATTTTTACTTTGGTCTATTATAATTTCTTCTATTTTAATTAAATTTACTACCTTTAATTGTTCATCTGTATTTTCATACGACTCCAATACTGGATTCCTGCTTAGACAGTCTGCTTCCAAATTTTGTTTTCCTGGAGCATATTTTACTTTAAAGTCATATTGCGATAAATAATATGTTAAGTCACCCAGCTCTTCATCGGTTCTAGATTTCAGATTCATATTCTCTAGTGGCTTGTGGTCTGAATAAACTGTAAAATATTTACCTATCAACCAGTATTGCCAGTATTTCACCGCTTCTTTGATAGCTAAACATTCTAAGTATATTGCCTTTTTTTTCTTTTGGGCTTCATTAAGTTTTTTAGAAAAGTAAGCTACTGGTTTTTCTTTTCCATCAGACTGTGTTTGTTTTAAAATGGCGCCAACACCTTCTATGGAAGCATCTGTATAAATATTAATGGGTAATTCTGGATCAAAAACTTCAAGAATTGGTTGGGTGCATAACAAGGTTTTTATCATTTCAAATGCTTTTTTACATTTTTCAGACCAAATAAATTTTGTATTTTTCCTTAATAAATTATGTAACGGATCCAATATTATTGTACTCCTTGGTATATACTCACGATAAAAATTTATTTTTCCTAGAAATTGTCTTACATTCTTCTGCGTTTTTGGTACAGGAAAATTCTTTATCGAAACCAAATTATCCTTTAATGGTGTGATAGAATTGTTCTGAATTATATAACCCAGATATTTTACAGAGTTTGATGCAAATGTGCATTTTGTTAATTTTAACCTGAAACCTTCTGTTTTGATCGCATCTAGCAACAGTGTCAGATGAATAATATGATCAGCAAACGTTTTAGAAAAAATAAGTATGTCATCTATATAATTAACAGTAAAATTAGTAAGTTTATATTTTCTCAATATATTACTTAAAATCCGCTGGAAAATAGCAGGCGAGGTCTTTAGGCCAAAAGGTAGGCATGTCCATTGGAAATGACCTTCCTGTGTTATGAATCCTGTCTTTTGTTTATCTTCTATTCTTAATGGAATAGACCAAAATGCAGAATTTATGTCAAGGCTTGAGAAAAAATTACAATTTCTAGTTTTTAATATTAAATCTTCGATTAACGGAAATGGTTGCGCTTGTGGCACCACTATTTTATTTAAATCCCTAAAGTCTATACATAGTCTTGATTTCTTGTTATCTTCTTTCTTAAATGCCAGTGTAACGGGTGCTGCAAATGGACTGTAGGATTCTTCTATCAACTTATTATCCAGTAACTTTGCTATTTGTTCTCCTATCTCTTTTTTATCTTCTACAGTGCATCTATAGGGCCTTTTACAACAATATTTATCTACCAACAAGTCTATCCTCGCTTCATATCCATTAACAGTACCGATATCAAATTTATTTTTGGCAAAAATTGATTTATATTTGCTAATTAATGTGTTTATTTCTGACTTTTGGTACTCATTTAAATGATCTATTTTTATTTCAAAATCTTCTTCTTTTACATGTTCGTTAAAATTTATTTTGAATTCTTCTTCATCTTTTGTAATAACTTCTTCATTTTCATTATTTATACTCTGTTTCTGAGTTATCTGTAAGTCTTCATTTTGGATCAGTTTGAACTCTTTAATCAAGTCCAATCCAATCAAAAAATCATATTTGAAATTTTGTTCATTAATAATGTATACATCAACACTTTTTTCCAATTCAAAGATTTTTATTTTCAACGTTGTCAAACCACTTGTCTTTATAACACCATTAATCGTAATTAAATTTGCTACGTTCAAATGATTTTCTTTTCTGCTTAGTTTCAATAACTTAGAGTTGATCAAAGAAACATTCGAACCCGAATCATAAACCCCATATATTTTTAATTTATTGTCTATTAGTAGTTTGACATTTATTAATGGTGTTACTATTCGTTTTTTTGATCCATTTCGTTTAACTCAGCTTCTGTCACTGAATTATTGATATGTTTAATGGTATTTTTCTTTAAGTGCAAGCTTTGGTACCCGGCGATCACGACCGCCGGCGAGTTTTCTGCCGTTGGTTATTATACCAGCAACAACGTGTCCCTGATTTCATTGAACACGTCATCTGGACGGACGAGTCAACATTTACCAGAAACGGGTTGTGGAACCGAAGAAATACACACGTGTATTCCGAGGTGAACCCGCACGCAGTTCTACAAACCGGGCACCAAACCCGATGGTCGGTTAATGTATGGGCAGGTTTATTTAAGGATCGCATACTAGGGCCAGTATTTCTGCCACAGCGACTTGACGGACAGCGATATTTAAACATTATAAATGAATACATAGTGGACATTTTAGACGACCTATCATTGACTGAATATCGCCGCACATGATTTCAGCATGATGGTACACCTCCACATGTGGCAAGGTTCGTCCGTAAGCGCCTCACCGAGCTGTTTGATGATCGCTGGATCGGCAGACTAGGACCACACGCTTGGCCACCTCGGTCACCCGATCTGACCCCGTTAGACTTCTTTCTGTGGGGGTATGTGAAATAAAGGGTTTTTAATCGTGAGTGTGATAGTGCTAACCAAATGCGCCAAAGGATCGTGAATGTTTTGACAAACTACGTGCGGACTGTGTCGAAGACCCCACGATGATGCCCCGACTGCATAAGGAGACGCAACGCCGAGCTCAAATCTGCCTCGAAATGAATGGGGCACAATTTGAGCCGCATCTCATAAGGCCACGGAGGATTTAGATCGGTAAGCTGTTTCATACCAATTTTTTTTTTATAACTTATTTTTGAACTGATCTGAGTAGATCGTACATAACTGAATACATCAGAGTAATAAACATAATAACACGACGGATTAAAAAGCATGAATCTATCCTTTGTAAAATTTCATTCAAGTATTTTTTTCATAAGCGGGGAATCGAACCCGGTACTTAGCTTATTCAACCGGTGAATTCGAAAGAAAGTGGCTAGGTAAAGACTAGCACAGTGGCAAAGTTGATAAGTTAGTTATTTAGACAAATGTTGTAAATAAGTATTTATTTGATTGTTAGTTGCGTGCAGCGCAAGATTGACGCTGCGCCCGGGCGTTCGTTGATCCGAGCATCAGCTGTTTTTGATTTTGTGTTTCATTGCTGGTTTTTTTTTTTAGTAAAGTAATGTATTTTTTATGAAATTATCGTTTCATTTAGCTGTACTAACACGATGGAGCGTAAATAATGCTAATAAAAAGTTTAAATAATATGATTTTTTTTTATTAGGATCAATTTTTTTTCCATCCCATCATCAAAGGTGTCATTAGTACTATCGTCTGTCTTCATTTTCGGGAGCGGTCTACTAATACCCTGTATATAGGACATAAAAACAGACAGACAGAGCAAAAAAATTTTTAAGGGCATATTCATGAGCATCCCTTATAAATGCTATCGGGAAATTTAAAAAAAAAACCATTAAAAAACACAACACGCACACACACACACATAAAATTACAATTTATTTATGTATATAAGTATAATAGATAAGTTTGTGATGTTTTATAGATATTTATTTTAGGATAATTAATAACACACACCAAGATGGATGACGGCTTCATTTAATTAATGTAATGTTACATTGACAGTAGCGACATACGGAAGTCTTAAGAACTACCAATATTTGTTGCGTTCTGTATTCTATCTAATTTAATGATACGATGCGTTCTATTTAACACCCTGCCAGAACAGAAGCAGATATAGAGTGCTATTCGTATTTAAACCAGAATATGGATAAAAAAATACAATTCCTGCGCGTGCGCAGCCGCGGGCCGATCGCTAGTAATAAATATGATGATAAATAAATGTATAGAAGAAGTTAATTCAATATTCCATTGTTGAATAACCTAATCTTGTATACCTTAGCTTGTGGTAGAAGATGTAGAGATGTGCCCGGGCTTATGATAAATGTAGGAGGGGGTACATTCGGCCAGCAGGTATCCTAGTGCGAAAGGCGAGTCCGACGCACATCGTGATTGGTCACGCAGCGCAGTTGAGAACGCGCGCGCGTGCGTGCGGTGCGTACCACCTCGCCTCGGTGCACGTGTACCGGCAGCCGCTCTTCACCGCCCATTCCGCACTGCATCTCACCGCGCACGGACCTGACCACGCCTGCCAGGTTCACTATACATATATCTAACAAGACAATAACATCTCTCTGTGGTACACTATGAACTTCATTAATCCCTTATATTAAAACAAAAGCCCGACTGCAAGAAAAATACATTTGACTAAATAAATATTTTTATATTTGATTCCCAGACGTCGTACTTAAATATTATATATTATAACCTATTTAACTCCCACAGTTAAGACAAATCTAACCTCGTATGCGCTCGAAAAATATAACCGTCCTTTTTCGCAGTCGTTTAAAAAAGAACCGATTTCTAAGTATGTGCGTGGTGTAATCCTGCTATAATGATAGCGTTCTATGTACATTATCTACCTATAATAATAATAATAATAATATCAACCTATAAGTGTCCCACTGCTGGGTATAGGCCTCTTCACAAGAGAAAGCAATGGCTTAATCACCAAGCCAGTCCACGACGTATTGGAAAATCAACAGATTTATATTTTTCCCACATAAAGTGGTACTCTGATATCTACTTACCAAGTGTTTCCCATCAGGATATGTCTGTCGGTCATCATTGTTCTCTATATGTATTATATTTATTTATTATAAGTATAAAGAAATAGAGAAATGTTATAATTAATAGAAGGGAATGTAACCTCCCTCCACAGGTACGGTGCGAGTCACCTAACTACCCGCTGATCTTAACGCCGAATGTGCTAGATACGAATCTGGACTGGGACCAGGTGAGTTATTCACTTTGTGATGCAGATCAGCTCGCAGATTACTGTGAAGTTCACTGTCGATAGTTCCTCAAACTTTAGTACTTATCACTGTACTGTACCTGGATATAATAACACGTAGTGACCTTTTATATTACTAACCATAATAATTGTGTATTATTTTATTATAGGTTTGTCTTAAACCTTATAACCTAACGTCGACGATGGTAACTTGCTAAATCTGGGAATAGGAACTGAGTTAGGTGTAACTGCCAAAACACGCCGATAGTGACATGCAGTAGATTTAGCACTAGCGTGCAGTGGAGTTAACATTATTGTACTGTTATTAAAAAAACCGAGTGGTGTCGTGGGACACCAGATAAGAACGAAGTTCCTTATTATAAAATATTAATTTCAAGTTCTATGTTAAAAATTAAATAACTACTTTACAAAATTATCTTAATACCTTTATTTACAATGATTTATAAAAATATATAATAATAATATACAAAGAAACAGCTATTTACATGAATAATAATAACAGTCAACGCGTAGACTAAACATTACACACTGTATAGCCACGATACATAGACTATACATAAACTCTATGGTTTTGAAGAGTTCACTTGTGTATCTTCGAAGTTGAAGATTTAATGTCAATGAAATTAAAATGGCACCGCCCTTGAGATATCCGCTATCCAACAAAAAAAAAGAATAATCCAAATTGGTTTATAAACAAAAAAGTAATTCTATGTTCAGCAAATAAAAAAAAATGTTAATACTAAGACTTGTTGTTGTTGTTACTAAATGTTATAAATTTTCGAATTAAATTAATTTCGAAGTAAAGATTTTAAAAAAAGTTTGAGGCGAGAACTCGAATCTAGGTCTTCGGCCATAGCAATGACGCTTACGACCACTAGGCTACGAGCATATTTTTAGGATTACTGAAACTATATTACTCTAACGTTCCAAAAATAATCTTACGCTACGTACATTTTTTGCTGGCTAGGGTACCCCTCCGCAACGCCTCATAAGGTACTTTGTTCCAAAAAGTAAAAGATAAACCCGATAGAGTTTCTTTCGGTTTCCCGGTTCTTCTCAATAACTGGGGTATTTTTTTAACCGGTAGTAGTGTTTTGACGTTCATTTTTTTACATTTACATTGATTTTTTTGATTTTCATTTGATTTCGTACAAATTGACTCAACAAGTCAAGCTCTGGAAACTGCCCTTACTACGATGCTGTAAAGTGTGATTGTATCACGAAGGGTTTTTCACGTTAACCATGGGCTAACTTCGAGACTTGCAGTGTAGTTCGAAGTCCTATGTTCTTCGAAGCGCTGTCTCGAAACATCGCTTCAATATTCATTGCCAACACCAAAGTATAGATTATGCCTGCTTACGAGAGCCAAGTTCCTTGTAGGTATATGAAATCTCAGCGTCGAGTCTCCGTGAACTCCACGAGAACGTGCTGCTGACGTTCTCAGCCAACGCGCCTCACATCATGAACCTGTACCACCAGACAGCTGTCGTTCTACCCACTGGTAAATATTATCTGTGCAGCCTAGTGTCTATCCAACACTAACACAAAACTGCACAGTCAAAACATTATTTGTATATTGAAACTTATGATTTTAGAAATATAATTTATAAACGGATAACCTTCACACTCGTACACATACCACCGGCACTTTGTAATGTTAACCAGTTTCGGTCTGGCCGCAGCTGGCCGAGGATGCACTCGCCTGTAAATTATATAACATTTTGGTGTATTAAATATATGTAGTGAAGTATCAATGGACTTTATATTTTTTAATCCCTAATAAGTGAATATTACACATACATTCACAAACACCCATTTACACATACACTTTACATGGACTCATATAGACTTTTAACTTGTGAACTTTTCTGGTATCTCATTAACCTTTTAATGACCAATGTAATATTATCGTATATATGCGGCAGTTCTAGGTGCGGGCGGAACTGGTAGCAGCGGCGGCGGCGGACCCTGCATCCCGGAGACCCTATTCCCGGTGTGGGTGGGCGGTGCGCTGCACAGCCGGCACCGCGGACTCGCACCCGCACTGTTCATGCTGGGCGGACCCCACGTACTGCTCTATCTCTATGCACGGGTGCGTATACATACATACTGACATTTCTCACCATTCACAACCCTGCCATTCGATTATTTGTACATATTTGTTAGTTCTAGCTTATCGTACATTTACGTTATTCATTATGTAAATGTTTGTACAACGTAAACCTTTCACCTTTCAACTTTTATATCTTTTTATCTCGCTTCATCATTGCCATTAGTACAAATAGCCCACTAAAGTCATTTAAACTATTCTTATGACATGAAATAAACTTCATACTTTAAAAATTATAGCTTTAATGTAAAATGGAAAATTTTATGAAATTACGAACCATTTATCTTTATGAGTCACTTTATCCAAATTTTCTTTGCTACTTCCGCTTGAATAGAAGATAAAACGGTTATTTCGTCTTTCTGCATCAAAAAACGTTTGTTATTAATCGTTGAGGTGAATCTGAAAATGTTTAATTTGAAACTGATAGTGGAAAAGAAGAAATATCAAAAAGAGAAATGTTAGTAACTGAAACGATTAAAGAGATGCGGTCGAGCCCGTAGATCAATTAATAACAAACGTTTTTTATTGTGGAAAGACGAAGTATTGTAACAAAATAACGCCTACATCAATCCAATTGTTATGAGTTAATATACTCCGATGATGTCGATACACTAATTTTTATAGTAATTCGAACTCTACGTCATACATTTAGAGTTGAGTGCGTTGCACGTAACGATGTAAAATTATTCATTTATTGATGCGGAGTACATATCAAATAAGTGTTGTTCCTCTCTATAACATAACATCTACTTTACCGGTTTTTTCGCATTGCGGTCGCGGCGATAATTTTATAAATAAATGCTTTACTGCATAATATTTCTTCGCGTTCAGCTTACTTTATCAGCTAGAAATTTATTTTTGTCACTTTAAGTTTCACTATGACTTCATGGTTTCGTTACGCATCACTTGTCTCCCCCAGGTAGTGGAACTGGAAGGCAGTGGCGCGGAGCAGGCGATGGCGCTGAGCATCCTGCTGCGCGCGTGTCGCGTCGACAACAGGCTCTACTCTATGTTCTACTCAGAGGAGACGGCAGACATGCTGCTGACGGTCTTCGCTTCACCCAAGTGTCGTGTCACTCATCATCTACTCGAGGTACCTACCTCCTTCATAATTACATCCAGTTACCGGATTCCAGTGTTTAAATGCCCTCAAGTACTCTGCAAAAATTTTTTTTAAATATCTTCCGTGCCCTAAACATTCTTGTATATTATACATAGCTAATTTGGTGCGCTAATAACAAACTTTTTTTTTAATCTAAGCCTATTCACTTGCAGAAGCAGCCTAGATTTTTTGAAATTGCCTGGATCCATTCAGTCATTTTGTCGCGGTAGTATAAACTGGTTAATTGCATACGGCAATACTACTACGTTGAATAGTGTGTTGCCAGTAATTACATATGATGTTGGGACGTGCTCGCTAACTATGGGCTCATAAAAAGCTCAAGGTCACTGTAAGGGCAATGGTGGCTATGCTCGGAGTTTCTCTACTAAATCCAATCAGAAATGAGGAGATCCGCAGGAGAACCGAAGTCACGGACATAGCTCTAAGAATAGGTAGACATAGTGACAGTAGGCGGGTCGCGTAGCTCGTAGAACGATTGGCGGATGAAGCCGAAAACTTCTCGAGATTGGTGATCGTGTATGGGAAGACGCAGCGTGGGCAGTACCACCACAAGGTGGACCAGCGACCTGGTAAAGGTTGAGGGAAGCCGCTGGATGTATGTTCAGCAGTTGACGTCTTTCGGTTGAAATGATGATGATGCTACTACTAATTAAGCTATACTTTTTTCAGTTAATTAAAATCCATAAGAATCCTAATATTGCCTTCTTAAGTTTTTTTGTATTTGAATGATTAATAAATTGTAAAAAATAAGTGTAAACCTTAGGCCGTCTCTACCTAGAAAGTAATGGGACGGCGGAAGCGTATCTTACAAGGGTAATTCGGATCTACAATGGTACCAGGGTTGAAACGGTTCTGTATAAACTTCATGTAGGATATTGTGGAATACAATTCTGTTTGAAAATCCAAACAAAATCGTATTTTTTTAAAAATGGAACCGGTACAAAGTACGTAACATGTCCAGGTGATAGTAAACGAAGCGTGCAGCGGCAGCGTGATGTCGAGGTGCGGGGAGAGCGTGCGCGTGGCGGGGGGGACGGACGCCGTGCTGCTCGAGCCTGCGCTCCTGCTGCTGCTCATGAAGGCTTGGAGACACTTGGACACAGAGCAGGTTGGTTGGATACGAACGATGGCGACCCTTGGCTAAGGCAAATGTCCAACGCTTGACTGCTAAAGGCTGGTGATTACGAATCACGATTGAAAGTGGAATAATAAGGTAATATAAAATAAAATTGTTTAACATTGGCAGGTGTGTTGGGAGGTGGACGGCGGCGAGGGTGGCGAGGCCGGTCGCGCTGGTGGACGAGGGTCGCTGTGGGGCGTGGCGCTGCGCTGCGTGGTGGTGCTACTGCGGGGACAGCATCCGCGTCGTGCCTTCAACCATTACCAGCTGAATCGCGTTGGACTCCTCACGCATCTGTTGCTCGCTTGCAAAGTAAACACCCTATTAGTTCTGATTATGTTCATTCTCTAGCTTCATTGTCCTCAAAATGGACGATAACGCTCCCTTAAAAATTTCTTGTGTTATTAGAATCGCATCATTAATTTAATTGTCTATTGTTTACCTGTTTTTTTATACTTATGATGACTTACTCAGTTCGTGTACCGCTTCACGCCAAGTGCCGTATCTGTATTATTCAAGTTTTTATTTGATTTTTGAGGTTATGCTAGAAAATGTTTTCTAGTAAAGTTAGCAGAGCGGTGGACACATGCTCTAGCGCTAGCTTATATAGTAAAAAAGGTGTTTTGATACGAACTAACTTTATGATAGAACTCGGTAGAGTGGAGTGAGTTTTCTGCATTCTCTTGGTTTACAGGAACGGTTTCTAAACTCCGAGTGCGGCCCGCTCGACGCCAACGCTAGCGACAGCTTGGTGGCAGTCGTTAGAGGTCTGATGGGCTCGCCGCCGCTACTGCACCAGGTTGCGCTCCTCTGCGACTTCCTGCTCCTCATGCATCAGGTGACATCATTTATATCAGTTTTGAAATTGAAACTCGAAGTTCTAACGACACCTCTGGTCTCGTTCTAGTTCACTTATATGTTAACAATCTGGTCCGGCATGTCGGACAGGTCTCGTGGTGTTCGGTGTTAGTGCTACCGCTGAGTCAATATATTTTGAGTTCCATCTAACATTTGAAAGAAGTTTTGTGTGAACAAGCCGGTTAACTAACAACACATACACATTGCGCTTGTGTAGTGACTATGAATGAGCGCACGGCACGACGTCACACTGCATACGCAACATCAAAAATTCTTTGTCTCTTTCGCATACGACCAACTTTATGCGCTTGACAGAGACTGATGTTGTTTTGTGTTTGCAAAATGCTTAAAATACAGAGCGTTTTTTTTTTGTATTTGTTTAAACCACCCGGCAAGTCAAATGTTAATTGACTTGTGTTATGGTTATTGGCTATTTTGCGGTTTGAATAACATTTTTTCATCATTCCGAGACCGAAAGTTTGAATTTCTTCTTTTGTTGCTGGGAAGAAAGATGCATATTTCAGACCGCTCATAATTAGTGACAGTTTAAAATTTAGTCTTTTTTTGTTTTAATTTTCTTCCCGTTACCTATTTGAAATAACTCATTACCATGGTAACCATGGTAACCGTGCAGTTGTTATTTCAAACCCATATTATTATACACGCGGCAATAACTTATCATTTATTAATAATAATAAAATAAAATAATATTGATCTAAGAGTTGAAATTTTCTGATTCTGATAAAAATTTACATAAAAAATATACATAGAAAAAACTTGTGTATAAAAAATTAGTGAATACAGTTGTTTAAAAAGACCCTGACAATGAGTTAATCGGATTATTCAAGTGACGACTGTGAAGATGAAGAAGTGCGACGAAACATTGCTGCGGAAGCTGCGGAAATAACTCAAAATTTAGCACCCTCAAAATCGGTACAGCGAAATAAAAATTGTTACAATCAATTTATTGCTTGGAAGAAATTGCATCGTATTAATAAAATTGATGAAGACCTTTTATTAGTGTACTTCAAAGATTTAAATCTATTAATTTGTTTTTTTTTTTCGTTATTATATATTATATCGATAATCGATATTATAATCGATAAAAATAAAAACCAAACGATTTTAGCAACATGCTGTATTCCTACTAAAAATGCATAATATATATGAGTATTGTGAACGTGCCAGCTTTAGTTAGTCTTGTGTGTTTGTTAGTCCTGTGACCTGCGCGCTCAATGTCGATAAGTTTAGTAAATTAAATTGTTTAAAAAAGGCTATACACCTGTACACCCGTGTGCAACTAGAGACAAGCTGTATAAAAAAAGTGCGTGAAGCATTTTCTGAAGAAAAAATAATTATTAATTGAAAGGCGAGCGACACGTTCGTGACTCACTCCCGCGCCAACTTCTACTTCCTGCTCACCTCCGAAACGCAAGAAATGAACGAGTTCACCATGAAACGGAAACACTCCACACGCGCCAAGAAGAACACCTCAGCGCACAGGCCGAGCACCTCCAGCACTTCCACCGAGGAGGTGGACTCCTCTCTCAACACTTTCAAGGACTTGTCTAAGGGCTCCGACAGCGATAAGATAAATAGTAGTCTCGAGTCCACTAAACAAATGAAGGGGATCATCAATATGCAGATTAAGGAAGGCAGGTAAATAATATACATTTGTGGCCTTTTTTACAGGCTTTTATTTAACTTGCCTTGTTACTATGGGTCAAATCTTGAATTTTAAAACAGTCATCTCTAACCGCTTGAGCTAAAATCGTTTTTAATGTTACATGCACGCAGTCGTAAATTCACCGATGATTTTGAAAATAGTTCCCAACACCGTTAGTTACGATAACTCTGGTTTTAACGCTTTGAAATAATATACTCTCCTTTTCCGAAAGCAGAGAAATGACCCAATATTCCTTAGTTTTTATATTGTACATCATAATAAGTTTCGTATACTATGTTTTTTATTTTTATTTAGAAAACAAAACGTGTCTTCGGCGTCCGAAAACTCAGACACGACTGCCGGTAAGTATTTTACACAATGCAAGTATAAAACTTTAAAACTTGTTGCTATTCTACAGAGAATTTTTATTTGTTTTGCGCTTACCTTTTGCACACATTAACAGTTTTAATAAAATGTATCGATGTGAACGAATAATAGTTGCCACTGTATCACTTCGCCTGTTCGACTGCGCTTTACTGCTCACGATAATGCATGACACAATTATACATACCATTAAGAAAGTAAATACAGTAATCACTCCAATAACACGGTAGAATTGTTCTGCGTTGTAGGAGTATTCTCGTATTATGTACAAATGATTCACGTTTTATTTTTCCCATTAAAGGGGTTTTAAATAGAATATTAAATTGTATAATTAGGACATTTTCGTGTTCTGCCCGGCTCCTTCTGCCTTTTTCTCAAATCTGTGGTAATCCCCGCGTTATATGGGGGAATACCCGTGTTATACGAGGGATTTAAATCGTGTAACATAAAAATGCGTTATAAGAGTACCGTGTTATAGGGGGGATTATTGTATACATTTTTACTACGTATCTTTTTCAAACATAACTGGTTATTTAAAATTATACTTTCAAAATTTTCAAAAATGTTTACCACTACTTTAGTACTATTATTTTGTATATTTGTAACAGATCCGAAGTTATTCCCAAAAATAAAATTTAATACCTAAGTAAGTTATATCTTTTTATGTTACACTGGCATACATAATAATAGGCAGGATGACCGTACTCCTCTTAATAGTAAAAGGTCGCAGCTCAGCATTGACGGCCTGACCGAAATATCTTGTAACGCCCTTAACTGTATTCGGCTCCATCAGCCATTACTTTTTAAGGGCCTGACTGGGAAGCGGTTTAAGCTAGCGCGAGGCTTGTGGCAACAACTTAGCAAATTTATAAAACGTCACTCACCTGTCAATAACAGACGGTGGCTCTTAAGCCCGGGCGTCTATATGAAATCCCCTAAATTCGGCTCTGCTGAAAATCTATACATCATCATCGTTCTTATCAGATCCTACAAATGATAAGTCGAATGCTTTTAACTAACTGAATATACAGGAAATATTCCTGGCGAATCGCTAGGTAATGCCAGATGGTGGATTTTTATTATAAATCTGACATGTTTGCTTTGAGCCCGTATTTGACACTTCTTGATTTATTTTTTCGACATGGTCCCGGATGTAGTTGATGTTATTTGTCAAGCCCGCTTTTACACCGCTGACTATTTTAAAAACAAACAATTATAATAATATTTGTAGGTATTGTATTACTTATATGATACTTTCCCTCAGTCAAACCTGATGGTATAATAATTTAACATGGTTTCTCACTCTATATGGTCTAATTTAATGGTTACTTGTTTTATAGTTATTCATTTTAAAATGCTTGCAATAATACTTCATTGCTTTTACACCAGTACTTCTTACCTGTAAGTGTACAAAATTACTGAGTGTTTCCAGCAGAAGCATCGAGATATATTTATTAAAAACCTAGAAGTAGTGTACTGCACTTGAACATTGCTGGAGACCTGATGTGAAGTGTCGATGTAAGTTACGTGCAGTGTAGTGGTAGTGCCGGTCCTGTGGTCATGCATGCGGTGCGTGAGGGTCAGCTCAGGGTGGCGGTTGCAGAGCTCGGAGACGGGAGCGGGGGGAGCGTGGGAGGGAGGAGGACTGAGGAGGAGCTCAATGAGTACATTGTTGTAGATGTCGAGGAAGTGAACCACACCACCGTCGAGATGTTCACCGGAGGGATATACCACCAGGTGAGATGTCGCTCGTATACCATGTATATCACTGGGATATATTGTGTTTTATATATATAAAATGATAGACAAAAACTACTGGATAGATTGTGCTCAAGTTTTTTGTTTTACTGCTTAAATGATTGATTCTTATCTAAAAAACAAAATCACTATATCTTCATTCGATAAAAAGTTGTTAAAGTTTTAAGAAACAACGATTTTTATAATTGCTGCGCGTTCAGCGATGTTTTCTTGGGGATTATAATATTGGTATAAATTAACGCGAACGAAGTCGTGAGCGGTTGCTGGTTGTATAATATTTTGAACTCTCTGGTCCTTACTGAAAGTGTTTGTACACGTATGGATTGTACAGTAAAAAGAATTCATAACTTTCGTTCGATAAGTTCAGGGCTCTATTTAAACAAGAGTTGCAGAATTTATAGAATAGTAAGAAATTATTTTAACAAAATCTTACTCAATAATGAGTAAGATATGTGAAGTTCTTTAGATGCGTTTTGGATAAATAATAACGCGGCGTATTTATACAATCCGCGCGCACATTGTAACAGAATGTCTACTGTAGTGTACGCAATGAAACACGGACGGTCGCAGAATGAATGTATATTATCGCAAGCGCATTAACAAAGGTGAATGTGGGGGTACATATGAAAAACTTAATCGATCTATACATTACATCTACATTATGAAGCTGCTTGCTTAACCTCCTGTTTTATTATGTTAAAGGGAGTCGCGCTCGATAGTATGCGTCATACTAACCAAGAAATAATACCTTTCGATAAGAACCACTAACGCGCATACAGTACATCGACTCTTTCTTTTATAAATAATAACACATGTTTCCCTGTAGTTAGTATAAAGAAAATCGTTAAATATGTATATATATCTATATTGAAAAAAGTTACAACATCGTTTGTAATTTTATTGAGTGTAATTTTTTCGTGCTAATTTTGTTTGTTTGTAGCGTCGAGTACGTGCGGGCGCGGTGTCCGGCTGGGCCGCCTGCGAGGGACTGCTGCTTCTGCTGCGGGACATCATCGGCGTGCTGACCGACCACGCGCTCGTTCAGGTACATACCACTATTACTAATCAAATATCGATAGCTCGGTCCCGTAATCGAAGCTTTGAAGGTAGCGTTCCGACCTTCACATTAATAGCAGTACTCGTTGAAAAAAGTATTCAAAGATTTAAAAAAATCTGTATTACGATAAAAGATTTTATTTTCATACATACTATATTAACATTTTTTGTAAAATTTAGTGAACTAGAGCACTCTGGCCACATTATATATACACTAGGTAGCTTCACCTTCGTAGATCCCGTTTGGTTGACGTTTTTTATTCACTCCATTGATGTTTGTTTACTCGTACATATTTTTTTTGCAATATACTGTGAAATAGCAGGCCAAATACCAAAAAAGGTACGTATTCCGTATTTTATACTTTTTGAATTTCACAAGGGTAGTAACGCAACAGTTACTACGAAAAACGTTTGCGATGTTTATCCAAATTCATTAGGCGTTCGTAAATGCCAAAAGTGGTTTTCTAAATCCAAATCCGGTAATTTGGATCTTTTAGGAATTGGTATCGATTAGGAAGACCAACAACTTTAGACAATGACATGGTGGAACCAACCTTGGACGATTATCCAAAAATATTTCTAGCATATGGGGAATATAAGCAGAGCAGGTGTTTGAATCCCGCATAATTGGTGGAGTATTCGCAGGGTCATCCATTTTGAACTGTGAATGCTGTACTTTTACTGCGAACAATTGAATAGAGTGAATTAATCTTTAACTGAAAACTGGTCAGCGATTGTCAACAGAAAAAGCGTTATTCTGCAACACTATAATGCAAGACCGCACTGCGCAAGACGAATCTTGAGAAAAAAATTAATGAATTAGGTGACACCGAAAGTTCTTATAAAATCAAAAACTGAACAAAGTAGCAAGTTATTAGTTTTATTACATCTTTTCAAAATAGTGTCCATTTACATCAATACATTGCTGCATCCGAAGGAACCACTGAGAAAAGCACTTTGCCCACTCGTCCTCAGGGGTCTCTTCGACGGCATTTTGAAACCCAGCCATTGCTTCCTCGGCGTCCATAAAACGTTTTCATCGAAGTTTTTATTTTATTATCGGAAATAAATAAATATCGCAAGGTGCAAGGTCGGGGCTATAGGGCAGGTGACCCAGTAATTCCACGTCTGATGTTGCCAAGTAGTCGATTGTTTGCTTGGCGGTGTGCGACGAGGCGTTGTCGTCGTGAAGAAGGATTCTACTGTGAGGTCGTTTCTCTCGAACTTTTTCCAAGACAAGTGGCAAACAATTGTTAGTGTACCACTTTGCAGTAACTATTTTTCTATGCTCTATAACAATTGTTGCGTAATGACCTGTCCTTCCGAAGAACAAAGCCACCATCTTTTTCCCACGCTTAGACCTCTCTTCACTTTAGTTGGTAACTCCTCGGAAGGAAACACCCAGACAGCAGACTGTCTCTTAGTTTCGGGATCATAACAATAAATCCAGCTTTCGTCACCCGTAAGTATTCGAATACAGCATTTGTGTCACATCCGTTAAATCTTTGAACCATTTCACGACTCCAATCAAGACGGTGGATTTTTTTGGGCCTCTGTCAAATTATGAGGTATCCACCGGTCACAAAGCTTTCTAACTGCTAAATGTTCATGGAGGATTTTGTGCAATTGACTCATACCGATGCCTAAGCTTGTCCGAGTCTGCTGATAAGTCACTCTCATACGCCGCACAACACTGATGTTATCTTCAGTCCTCGCCGCAGAAGGCCGTCCCTCACGCAGATCATCGGTGCGATTTGTGCGTCCACGTTTAAACTCATTAAACCAGTTGTAAACAGTGGCACGGGATGAGGGCTTCATCGTGAAAGGCCAATCGAAGTCTATCATAACTTTCTTGTTGACTTAAATGACATCGAAAGTCATAAAAAATCATTGTACGAAAATTTTCTCGCCTTAAATTGATGCTGACGTTACATAGACAATTTTCAATATGCCGCAAAATCGTAAACAAATGACAAATGAATAAAATACATACACAATAATATTGGCTAAGAGTTCCATTTTTAAAATCTGAACTTATTTTTTTATTATATCGTTTACAAGTGACCAGTTCTAAAACTTTTAGTGTCGCCAACGTATTATTACCTCGCTCACCATATTAGCCCGATATTGCGCCATCGAATTTTCATTTATTCCGATTCGTACAACATTTTCTAATGGGTAAAAATTTTGAAAGTTTGGAATATGTGCAAAATGCCATTTCCAGATATTTTGCACAAAAACTAATTCATTTTAATCAATCCAGCATTGGAAATTTGTACACTACATTGCAAAAGGTTGTTGATAACTAGAGTGGCTACATCATTGATTAAAACTTGTTTGATTTTAATGTTTCATATTATTTTTGATGTAATTCGGAGCTAAATGTTCAGGATGCAAGCTGGTTTAGTGTAGGGTATGAGTATGAGACGTGGTGTTCGCAGGCGGTTTGCGGCGCAGTGCAGCCCGAGAGCTTGGTGGTGGTGGGTAACCATCGCGAGGCCGGCGTGCGCGCGCGTCTCGTCAGGGTGTTCGCGGCGCTGCAGCGGCGCGCGCAGCCCGACCTGGCGCGCAGGCTGCGGCAACAACACTTCTACCTGCACCTCGCTAACCAGGTATCACTACTCATTTCTTCACATTCTAACAATGAGGGGTTTTTATTTTAATTCATGTGAATGCAACGCAGATGCGTTTCCCCACATCGAGTCTACGTTACAACTGCACCTACACACGCAGCCAATGATCGTACCGCCGTCAGATTCAAATTTCACTTATAAATCACTAGGTACGGCTTACGGATCATATAAAATTTACAACAGTGATGACCCTGATGTGTTTTAAATGCTCATTATAACATTATAAGAATATTTTCTTGCTTGCCTGGCTACCATTTTTTGTGTACAGTTTAGTTAAAGAGTTAGCTCTCCGTTATTTTCTCTTATTAATATTGACACTATAAACTGATTGTTGTTCAAGACACTCCCGAAGTGTTTTTGAAGTGAAAACTTCTTTAGCACGTTGTGATTTGAAAGTCGATGAAACGAAAAAGCGAAAGCGACAGTACAAAGAAACAAATACATAAATTCATAAGATTTAACGTGGGAGAAAATGAGATAGGAAAGTTTTAGGCAATGGTAAAATGGTACGAAAGAGGTTTGTTGTCACGCAATAATGAATTTTATTACCTCACCAAAAAGGCACGAAACAAAAACTTTTTAGACAACACTTATGACATTCTGTTACTGATTGATATTGTTAGGTTAGGTTAATATCCATATTTCAAGTGTGCATTAATTGAAAATAATGATTGTGAGTACTTGTATGTACATTTTAATAAATTTTAAATTAGTGTGTATTTGATCTTTTTCTGAATTAAAAAAAAAACATAAGTGTGAAGGTTTCACTTCCACCACGTGTGAATTACACATATAATTTTCTTGTTTTATGGTTCTGCAGATATCTTTATACGAGGGTTCATGGGAGTTGGCTGCGGCGTGTGCGGCCCTCCTTACCAAGTGCGATGTACCGCTAGAAGACCAATTAGACGTGAGTCAAGTATTATTTTGGAAACCATTTGGTTTTATTGCCAAAATGTATGGTGCAGATTCACATAAAAAGTATACTTATTTTAGGATGACATCTGGGTGGACGTGAGTGAGGAAGCAATACAGCGAAGCCCGCCGCTGCTGGCGCTGCTGCCGAGCTGCCTCAGCGACGTGCCGCTCGCACACAACGTCACGCTTCTGATCAGAAGGATCATCGAGAAGGTCATTTTACAGTATTTTTACAATCTGACTAAAAAAAACCACACACTATTCTCGAAATTTCTGGAATCTTCTAGAATGTGTTCGAAACATCGAGTATTTAGGCATAGGTTCGAGGGAGCAATACATTTATTCACACATACAAAACTTCATTACTCGACTCCACTTGTTCCACGTGTTTTAAAAACGATTTCTTGATCGTCTTGTTTGAGTATAAGCGAGGTAAGAGATGAAGAGCAGTATTGTGAGTTCGTTTGTACGTGAAATATTATACCGCATCTTACTACTTACGGGTATAACAATATTCTATAGGGGGAAGTAGTACTTGTAACGCAAACTGAATAGTGTCTAGGGTTAGCAATTTCCATCGCTACACTGTCAAGCAGTCAGTAAAGATCAGAAAGGTCACTGGCAGCCAATGAGTCACAAAATCCTGAACTCTAATGAAGCTGATATTCTTGAGAATTTTATACAACTAATGTGTCAAACAAGCATACGGACCACCTGATGGTGAGTGGCTATCGTAGCATATGGACGCTTCTAACACAATAGGTATTGATTACTGTGTTACCAATGGTGAACTCCCCTACTCAAATTAATTCTGGACACCCTATTCATCGCAGGAACACAACACAATGTTATTTAGCTGTGATCTTTTGCAGGTTAGGATGTGTTCCACCAGTCTGACTGTCCCAAGTAGACAGAAATCTCCAGGAAAAATTCCGTCTCCTGACATTGTCCTGAGAGTGGATTAAAATGATTTATTTGTTGTACTGCAGGCGTCAATAAAAGTATTGAGTGAAGTGTCGGTGGGGGAGGTGGTGGTGCGGTCTATCCGAGCGCTCGGGCTGATGCCGGACACCAGCTTCGAGGGACGCGACCTACTGCTTGATGACCTCTACGAGCTGCTCAACCGGCTGGCTATTAAGGCCCTCTCTACAAACCATAGCATGCAAGTCAGTATCATCGTTTATGGAATTTTAAAGGGAATAGTTTGAAAATAGATATAAAACTCTTTCTCTACGTCAAAACTATATAAGCACACCCTTATACACAACATTGAAATATTTCTCATATATTCCTCTAGGTTATAATGAAACTAGTTTTAAAAGGATATTCTAGACTGCATTTCAGCAAGCAGACGCTTTGATAAGCCTTTGACAGTGATACAAGTTAGTAGTTTTTTTTTTTTTGATCTGACTACACTGTTAGCCTTAGGGGTCCTATCCGAAAACAGAGCCGCTGCGGCTTTTACAGCTTCACCGGACTTGAATACAAGTTGGTAAAATTAAACACGTGTATTAAAGTTATTTTGTACTTGCAACTAGTAGTTGGAGTACAACCTATCTGTACAATTATACTATTTCCATTTCTTTATTTTCTCGATGACAGTTCTAATTTGATAGTTTGTTGTGACCAAATAAGTAATAATGATATCGATCACGATTCATAAGATTTTGATTAAAATAAATAAATAAAGATTACCTGTCGTTATAATTATTTCGTTTCATTGTCGAGTACCTACCTATACCTACTTATTTTACAACAGCTTCGAATATTTTGAAGAAATTGGCATTATCAATCAAGAATTAATACGTGTAACATCTTGTAATGAAATATAATATTAGTTAATAAAATTGTACAAAAGTATCCGGCAGTAGTTCGGTTTCTTACATTTTGTAAAAAAATATCGAGTTTGTTATCGTGTTACGTTTATCGATATAGCTCATCCCTATCGGTTTCTCCAACTCTGGTACACTCTGGTATAACCTTGTACGTGTGTAAACGTCACATTTTTATAAAATAATGCATTCATAATGTAAAAAAGACGCTCGTTCAAGTTTTCACAGGAGCTGTCATCGAGAAAATAAAGAAATGGAAATGGTATAATAAAATTGAAGTGTCTGTTTGTAATGTTAAAATAAAAGCTTTTTGCTAAATGCATATGAAAGTATATACGATAACTTTAATAAAAACTCATTTTTAAAAATTTTGTCTGTCTGTGTGTCTGTTTGTTCCCGGTAATCTCCGAAACGGTTTGACCGATTTTGACGGGACTTCCACTGGCAGATAGCTGAATTTACAGGGAGTAACTTAGGCTACTTTTATTTTAGAAAAAGAATTAGGGTTACGCACAAATATAAAAAAACTGGTCATTGTGAATCAATTCGGGCGCTTAAATGGATTACGCTGAGTAAACCATAAGAGATATACAAAATTAATGTACTACATAATCATAGGCATTAAAAAGACCTATAAAAAAGTCTGGGAGAGTATACACTTATCTTCTAAGGAAAACCCATAATAAGTATTTTTGGCTTTACAATGCCGGGAGCGGGGGAACAAGATTCGCGCGGGTATTTTGTAGTCCACGTGAGCGAAGCTACGGGCAGAGCTAGTATTTACATATAAACAAATTTATCTTATACAACTGACGCAAAATGGCTGTACTAGATTTCTTAGACTAATATGTAATAATAACATTAATAAGAGTGAGACGTGACTCATCTGTCCACAACAATTTATTTGAGTAACAGAGACGGATGAAGAACTAGCAAGTAAGTAAAGCATAGACTGCAGATCTCAACGAGCCGGTTGTGTTCCCAGACGATAGTGGAACTGCATCACATGGTGAGCTACGTGGAGCGCCGTGAGCCTGACAACGCTGTGCTGCGCAGCGTGGCGCGCTCGGCGCAGCGTTCGCTTTACAACGCGCAACTCGACTACCTCGAGGAGCGGCTGCATCAGTCGTACGCACCTCAACAGCCCCAACCCCGCCACACCAACTATTTCACCAACGGTAAGTTTCATACATAAACACATGTGTGCATTTCACACGCGGTTCAAGTGATACCTTCAGAAAACAAAATGGTCACATTACACCACGCTGGTTATGATGCCTCTTGTCAAGGCTTCGTAATACGCAGGCGCACACGAACGTACTAACGGGCGTACAAAGAGGGGACCGAGATAATAAGAACACTGTATAAAATATCCTATCTCCTTCTCTCGCAGACTAAATCCTATAAATGTGTGTGTGTGTGTGTGTGTTTTAGTGTCGCTTTTTCGTTTCATCGAGTTTCAAATCACAACAGTGCTTAAGATTTTATTACTTAGCACGTACTATCGATTGTACATGAAATTAATTAATCTTGATATAAGAGCCAACCATATTTCACTATGTGTATTCCTGAAGTATTATATCGAAGGTATGCCGACAACATTTACGTTTAATTTTAAGCTATCAAAATGTATAGTGATGTTTTGTAAGCAGTAGTGTTATGTTGGTATTGCAGTGCTGACGTCAGCAGTGTCGCTTGGCGAGGGCGGTGTGCGGGCGGAGCGCGGGGAGCTGGAGACGCGGCTGCTGAGCACTGTGACCCGCGCGGTCAGCTTCCTGGTGTCGCACTCGCCGCACTCCCCGCCGGAGGAACTGCTTGATGACGCGCCACTCCTGGACCGACTGATGGCCACGCTTCTCTTGGGTGAGTTTGTACTTGTTGCTTTATAGTCTATATAGACTTTGTCAAATTTGGAGAATATTACTTAAAAAATAAAATGCTTATGCAATAGTCAAAATGTTTGACTTGCGGATGATAACTTATTTCCAGGTGTGGCTATGAGAGGAATTAGCTACCATCCATACAATTTTCAGGTATTCATCACTATACTGCAAAGAGCATGTTCATTTATTACACAGGACAGACTTTGTTTGATAAACGCGATTACTATATGCCTGGGTGTTAAATAGATATAATAATGTGTGTATATCTGCTTGTTGGTTACCACAGTGTATGTGATTGATTACGAATGTTTACCGACAGCCGTGAGCGGGTCGAGTCCTTTCCGAGCGAAGTGGTGGGTGGGCGGCAGCGGCGGCGGCGACTGGGTGAGCGCGCTGCAGGAACTGTTCTGGTGGGCGGGTAGTCCCGCACCCGGCACCAGGCTGCTGCAGCCGCGGCTCCTGCGCGTGCTCTACTCCGCGCCGCCGCACGCTCTGCAGCTGCTCACTCCCCAGGACCCCGCCGGTATTAGAAAGGTATGCCTTATGCACAGCCATATTTGCATGTTTAAACAATTATCCAGGGAAACCAATAAGATATGGAACGTTTGGGAGTTTATTGCGATGAAAAGTTTGTTGTGACACGTGGTCAAAGCATTATTCATATAAATTGTATACATACACGGTACAAGCTTTACTAGTTTTAACTGCACTATTCACTCAGTCAGTCCTTTTGTAAATCTCTTGAGATTGTAGTTTCATTGTTCAAACTGTAACTGTGTCATTCATTGGCTGTATGGTTTGTTTGTATTAAGTCTTTTAGGGTTACAATAATGTAAGGAAATAACCTACGAGCCTGTTCGTCTAATTTACTTAATGGTTTTTCCTTTTTTACTATGTTTTATATGATATTTTATACATTTTTCCCGATTCGAGAACATTCCTGAATAAAAAAAAAACAAATCAATCAACCAATATAGCAACAAACAAAAATATATTTGTGTGCTTCGCTTCTATACGTCACAATGGGTCTTGAACTTTTCAAGTACTCGCATTGTTATTCAAAGCAATAATGCACTGTTTTATACAAAATCATAACATAAGGAATAGCTATTGTTTGGTCAGTAGAACGCGATACTTCTATCACATATATTCACAACTATGTGATAGTAGGTGATATTGAAATTACATCAGCTAAACGTTATCGAATAGAGTTGTTCCAAATATAGTTCGTAGAATGTGTTAACGTGTCGGTGTGCTTGGTCAGCTAGCGATCTACCTGCTGCGGATCCTGAAGCGCGTGCACGGCGACGCGGAGGCGGGACCCGCGCCCGTCGAGCTCGCCATCACGGACTGGGCGCGGGGCTGGGCGGTCGCCACGCAGGCCTCGCTGCCGGACCGCTTGCACTCAGAGTCTCTCGACCTCGAAGCTCTCAGCCTCCTGCGCTCTGACGTCGAGCGTTGGAACAGAGCAACCCTCAAGATGAACGCTGCTATAGCCAAGTCAGTACACCCACTTACATACATAATGATATCAGTCCCTCCAGTGGCCCGTTCACTGCACTCCATATTCAGGCTTTTTATATATACACGAGCGTTGTGTATGAGTCCCACTAAAAGACCAAAAACCGGTAACGAACCTAAAAAAGGTATTTTAAGCAAATCACAGCATATTGCCGATTTTGGCGAATCTGGAATCGATAGTCAGGAAGAAGAGGGTTTGCGGTTATTTCGCTACTGTACAACTTATAGCATTTTCAAAAAATTTATTCAAAAATATCCTCCAGATAGCTTGAAACCATTTGAAGTATGTCCCAACTGCCTCGAAGTCATTTTATAAATAAGCGCAAAAACTGTTATTCAGTCACTTTGACGTTTTTTTTTCAATTGTCATAATTTGCGCAGTAGCG
The DNA here is from genome assembly GCA_033032175.1 of Saturnia japonica. Lineage (NCBI taxonomy): Eukaryota > Metazoa > Arthropoda > Insecta > Lepidoptera > Saturniidae > Saturnia > Saturnia japonica. Next base: position 547,115 of record CM065308.1, on the reverse strand, counting down.
TAATAACCGCTAACCTGTTCCTAGCTCGAGATTCCAGATTGACCAACATCGATAATATGTTGTTTTTTTATCATTGCAAATTTCCTATAATACCTTCCCCAAATTCGTTATCAACTGTTATATAAAAGCGAGAAGCTGAGCCGCATCACAGTCGGTTGTTCATTGGACGGTAAGACAGTCAATAATATTAGTTATGCAGTTGACATGGTGCTGGTAGTGGTGGTTGTCCATCAACCAGTGCAATCAGAAACTTGTTAGTTATTTGTAAGGAATATGCGGCAGTTCCCGGCTTTAAGTACAATGCGAGTAAGAGCGAACTCTTGGTAGTTAAGGCGCTTAGTAAATACATTGGCGAGATACCAGCAATATCTCCTCAACATGTGTCTCCTTAAACGCGTTTTTGCTCTTAAATACTTGGCACATTGGGTTAGAACGTAGAGCGATGTCTGCCCGAAGCAATAGGTTGGCTCGCAAGTTTGCAAGATGTTCTTGGCCAGTGAAGATTTATTTTTTTAAAGCTATACAGTCGCTGTATACGTACAGCCTGTGGGTCAACTATTCGCGGAAGGCTATTAAATAAACTTATATTATAAAGCATGTTTTTCGTTTCACAATAAACATACAATGTTTCTTTACATATTCAACAAAACCAATTGATGAATTATCCCTTTTGTACTAACTCGTACCTTCTGGAATGGACTTTTCATTTCCTTCATACTTAATAGTATGTAACTTTTTACTAATCAAATTACCAAGTCCGGTGAAGCTGTAAAAGCCGCAGCGGCTCTGTTTTTGGATAGGGCCCCTAAGGCTAACAGTGTAGTCAGATCTAAAAAAAAAAACTAATCAAATTACTAAAGTTTCGCGTTGTCGTGTTTTTATTTTATCACTTACATACATGTCTATTCTGAGGTGAGATTATTTTTCGAGCAGGGTCGTGTTCAGCAAGGACAGCCTGGCCGGTAAAGTGACGGAGAGCGCGATGTGCATCACGCGGCAGGTTGTAGAGATCCAGAACAGCGAGCGGAAAGCCTTCATGGAGCACTTGCGCAGGGACCAGGCGCAGGCCGTCAGCTCCACCACGCGCTGGAGGCACCTCATCGACCAGTACACGCACGAACACGGTTACACTTCTTCATATTTCATTCATCGAGGGACATGAATCGACAATAAACTAGTCTTTACAATTTCTGAATAACAGTGCTTAAAGCCAAGACTTCCAGTTTTCTCAATTTTTTACATTCTGTTCATCCCAAAAACTATAATTGGAAACTATTCTGTCCACAAGTACGAGCTGAACGTAAACTCTAGATAAGATTTACTCATTTACCCATAACATATGCTTGTGTTTGGATTCTGCCAAATCAAGACTGAAGAACATCTAGATCCTACAAAGCACTCTTACTCCGTCGGGATTTATTCTAATTGTTCTACACAACTGAATAACCTTCAGTTTTTTTTTTACCTAATACACTACTTTGCAATAAAAACGGGCACCTATGGAAATTTACGTTCTAAGGTAGATTTCAGTTAATAGAATTAAATTTAATTGTTTGAATCTTTCTCAAGAGCAGTCAATGCGGGCTGTGCATGTGGAATTAGGACTGCTGTTAGTACCGGTATTCATTGAATGTTCCATTTTCTATGAAAACTAACTCAGGTACGCTCCGTCGAAATAATTGTTGCCCCAAACATAACGGAGCCTCCGCCATATGGAGTGATTTCTTCGAGACACACTTCCGCATAGCGTTCCCGTGGTCTACGCAACACTCGCCGGGTATCGGTCCTCTCTACACGAAGTGATTCTAGCTTCATTACAAAACTATAATTTGTTCCAGTCCTCCAGAATCCATGAAGCACAGTTTCCAGCAAACTGAGATCGAGCAACAGAGTGCTCGCGGAATAATTTATGGCCCCGGGCTGGGCGGTAACTGTTGATAATGGCAGCGAAAAGCCTCCTCCTGACCGTCCGCAAGCTAACTTCTACTCCTCTTACTTCTTCAAGGCTCTTCTTTAGGTCCACACTTGACGCCTTACGATTCCGCAACGCCTGACTCGCCAAAAAGCGGTCATCTAGTGGTTCTTTGCATCGTTGCCTTCCCGAGCCTGGTCTTCTTTTTACCGAACCGGTCTCTTGATACCATTGCCAAGTCCTCTGGACAGTTGAACGACTCACACTTAGCCGCTGAATCACATAAGTTTGCGAACAACTTTCCTCAAGTAGTTCTATAATTTTAACGGCCCTTATCGCTTTATCAGTCATATCAGAAAGTGGTATTTAATGTAAAAACAAAGATTAAATTGTTTATTTTTGTAATCAGCATAAAACCTTTTCAGCAATTCGCGCCATTAGTAAAGCAATTTTACAATAATCATAATTTTTCTTTTGTTAATTTAATTTTTTTAAATTTGGAACGTAAGGAATCATACCAGGATGCTTTAAATAATATGCCAATACATCGTAAAATTAATAAAACCTCTTTCTTGTAATATTCATTGAAGTAGAGAAAAAACCTAAATTGCCTGTTTTTTTTCGAAAGGGTTTATTAATTGGTTTATTTATTTAAAATATGATTGAAAGAAAAATGCCTAAACAAGTTTATAAGGCAAGTGTGAATGGGAAACATTGGAAAAGGAAGGCCTAGATGAATGTTGAAGAAGCGAAAGATGTATATCAGTATCAAAGTAAGTAGAAGGACGTAGTAACTCTGCCTGCCCCCGTTAGGAGAGAGGCGTTATGTATGTATGTTTTCTTACTCCAGCTGTATGGCACGATCCTCGTAGCTATCCGACGTCTTGGGAGCTGGACGACACAGAGGGCCCGGGCAGGGTCCGCGTGCGGCTGCGGAGAACGCATCTCAACATACATCCCAAGTTCCTCAAACCGCAGTACAGACATAAAGTTGGTCAGTATCACGTTCATTTTAGCAATAGAACGTCATCCTCTAGTGTAGGGCTTCTCATACTTACAGCTCTCCCCCTACATACCACCATTAAATTTTCCAAAAAATTGAGATTTTGAGTTATTGAGGAGGTAATTAGAGTCTGTACTCTCCTTTATAACAAAATGATACAAAGGGTAAATAGGTAAAAGAAGATGTTATCATATATTTATGTTATGACTATAATTGGCGATAACCACTGTGTTTATAGTTTAAGAGTTTACTTGCAAGACCTTTGTTCTATATAAACCTTATTAATAAATCATTCTTGTTTCATTTTTAAAATTTCTCGGCGACTACCGCGGTACTTAACTAGGTATTTAAATTAAATAAATTGTTGTATGTAAGCAATGTTTATTTTCTTATAAATTAACATATTGGTCGGGTTTGTTTCTTGTCTCCATTTTTTTCGTTTTTTATATTTCTGTTTTATCGTGACGTCTAAAACCCTACTATCACGTAAGTTGTCACGAAGAGCATTAGGAGATTCAGCACTTTGCGCTACAGTTCTGGATATTCTTTCTGTCTCGCTACTGAATAATTTATTAACGACATCGGACTATGCACGAACTATCGTGTTACATGCGCGAGCTTGTCGGTTAATTATTATAACATATTAACATATCTTTTGTTGCGAATTGCCCCCTACGATCAACTAACGGGTCCTTGGTGGTCCCCTTGTACCTCACTTCGAGAAAGTTGTCGTCAAGCAGTACTCGACTAGCTCTGGCTCTTCAGTCAGACAGGAGTCCCGTCCCGATCATTTTTCACCTAACGATATAAAGGTAATATTTTAACACAGAGGCGAGTCGCGTGACCGCTCCGCTGCGGGGCGTGGTGCCGGGCGGGGCGGGGGGCGCGGGTGCGCGAGGCGGTCTCGTGGCGCGACTGCAGCTGCACGAGACTGTCTCGTATATGGCGAGCGTGACGCACGTGACCGTGGCATGCGACGCGCGCGGTGAGCTGCTGCTTAGCGACAGGTACCTACCCTACATAATGTCATATTCACTCAACTAATAAGTAAAATTGTACACATGTTTTCTCATACGTAAGTTTTGGGTAAAACGAGAAACATGAGGAACGATTATTACCACTTGCGACATTTTTTAACATCTTTACATCTATAACTCTTCTGTCCCGTTCTTTTTTTTAGCATCTTCAGATGTGAAATCAGCATTAATTTAATCTCGACAGATGTGTTCATTTCGTGCCTGAAGATCCAAATGAGAAGAAAGAAAGAGAAGGTAACAAGGAGAGCAAAGACAAGTCCCAGGAGATGGAAGCGCAGCCGGTGGCACAGAGCTGGCCGCTGGAGAGTGTTGTGCAGGTGGTGACGCGGCGCTGGTGCCTCCAGGAAGTGGCGGTGGAGCTGTTCCTGAGCTCGGGGCACGCGCAGCTGCTCGCTTTCGACGACGAACAGGAGCGAGGAGTGTTCCTGAAAGCGCTGGCTGCCTGTCACCTACCCTGCAAGTCAGTCCATAACTTTACTTAATTAAATAACTAATTTAAAAGCTAAGTCGTTAATTCTAATAAATTCAGATAATAAGTATTTTATAAGTTTCCATTACTGTAGTAATGTTATTGTCACTATATTGTTTATTTCGTTGGAAGAGGAAAGCCTCGAGTACTCTCAACTGATGAACGTACGTAAAAAGATTAATGAATGTTGTAGTTGATCGTAGTAAGTGGAAGGGCGTGCTCTCTGCGTACAACAGGGGAGAGAGTCTTGATATATGTATGTATAATTTTTAGGGTTTCCTAACATAAAATATTCCTTATTGGTCAAGGCTACGCCGCGGCCGTGTCGTCTTTGCCACCTTTAAAGGGATACCTATATTTTTGAGTAATAATAAGTTGTCCCTTAAAATTTTCATATAACACGTTTTGTTAGGATGTTCTTTTATATTAGGGGGAGTTCCTCATACAAGAGATCTGTTGTTTTATTGCTCTGTTTCCTTGCTTTGTAGAAAAAAACGGTAATACATAAGAGCGTCAAACTTAGTGTGATTATAGAACAAACTCTAAACCAAAATAACAAATAATATAAATCGATCGAGTGTGAGTTGTTCGAAGGATCCCGAACTGAATGAAGAAAGAAAACGTTTTTCTTTTTCACAAATATATCGTGAGTTGGAGAGGAACCCTCGGTGCGCGAGTATAGCCCGTTCTTGGCAGATTTTTTAGTTCATCTTGATTTACGAGCGTTTATTATTAAGTTACAAAGCGTAATATTAAATATCTGTACTTTTAAAATGAATTAAATTTTATTTCGCGTCCTATCGCTGCCCCAAAGGTAAGAAGACTTTTATAACTTTTTATACTCCTTAGATACAGAAAAAACGTCAATGCAATTTATTTATTTGTAATGGTTTGTAACAGGATCGAACCGGATACCCTGACGGAAGCGATGAACCAATGGCGCAACGGCACAATCACCAACTGGGAGTACCTGATGAGGCTGAACGGACTCGCGGGACGCACCTACAACGACCTCATGCAGTATCCCGTGCTGCCCTTCATCATCGCCGACTACACAACCAAGATCCTCGACCTAAACGACCCAGCTTCATTCAGAGACCTCAGCAAGCCGATGGCGATACAGAATCAGAACAGGGAGCAGCATTACATCAACGTTTATAATGTAAGGGTGACTGGTTCTTTTGATGTATATTTAACCTTTTAGAGTAGTAAATAGGGATGAAATCAGATCACGGGCTAAACGAGCAGTTTCTATAGTGTTCAACTAAGTATTATACACTCTACTGTAATACACCCGAGATGGCACTCAGGAACATGTTTATTGTGGTAGTCGACGCCATCACTATCCGATAGTCCGAGCGAGAATCAATCCAAGGTAATCGTTTCCTGCTTATAAAGAGTGTGCGGTCCTGCTGCTGTCGCGCCCAGCCAATAGAATGCGGGTCAACAGTACGGATACTAAGTCATTAGTACATATTTCATAATCACATCGACGGTTCTTCGACATTATTATTAATAGTATGTTATTTAATATGACATGTTGGAAGATGAGGCCGGCCGTTGTTGTACTGAGAACAGCTTTGTTCAGGACACATTCACCCAGTGTTGTAGTTATTATTGGCAAGTGATTCCCCACGCCCATGCGGGTTATAGCATAAATTTTCGAGTCCATAACTCATAACGGGAACTATACAATATATATCTGGTTCAGGATCTGAAGGCGGCCCGGCGCGAAGGCTGCAGTCCGCTCCTCTCTCGACAGCCGCATCACTACGCGTCTCTTTACTCCAACTCGGGTGGAGTCCTCCACTACCTTGTCCGATTGCCGCCGTTCACCAGTCTCTTCCTCAACTACCAAGGTGAGTGTTCTCTTGTTAATTTCTACTGTGTCATGTTCCACTACATGCAGATCCATTAGAAAAACCGTAACACAGATGCAAGTTGTATGTCGAATGTCACGACAAAAACTCTACTGAGAATCGCTAATAGATCTCAATAGAGGACGCTAACTCCTCGCGAACTTACAGCAGAGATATCATGTTTGGGATCATTGGAATGGTCTCAGTGAATAGGTTACTTGTGTCGGGGGTTTATTAAATGTTCAATTAACCTTGTGGTTAATTTGACAGATAGAACCCTGAAAATATATTAATAGTAAAATGTGTTTGTAGATAATAATTTCGACATGCCGGACCGCACGTTCCACTCGATGGCGACCACCTGGCGGCTCATAACCAACGACTCTCCCACCGACGTGAAGGAGCTCATACCCGAGCTCTTCTATCTGCCGGAACTCTTTCATAATAACGAAGGTATACTTGTACACCTAGTTCCGTCTAAACCGGTTTAGGAAGCCTCTCAGTACATGTAAGTCTAACTAAAGAGTGGACCTTAATGCAACGGTAATTAATAACAGAAGTGGAAAAAGGTTACATTCCAAGGTCCGAGATCCGCTGACATGTGTCGAGCCACGGTTCTCTTGCAATGTTTTTGTATTTGTTTGGCTAGACTTAAAAGATCGCGAACAGGGCACAAAGTACTACGCAATATAAGGTGTAATGAAAGAAATGAAAGAAATAACTTGCGCGCACCAGGCGAGAAATGTTAGTGACCTATAAAAAGTAATGCATGCAAATATATGTTTTTGGTGCTTTGAAAATAATTGTGTTGTGTTATTTAAATGTGAATAGTGTATGTAAAAATTAATTATATTAAATACTGGTATATGTATTTATATCAAAGAAAATCTTCAATTTCGCATATTGCTAACGTTTAGCTTCTATTTATAATAATTTGCAATTTCCAGGTCTAAACCTTGGTGTGAGGCAATGCGGAGCACCCGTAGACGAGGTGGAGTTGCCCCCGTGGGCGGCGGACGCGCGACTCTTCACGCTGATACACCGGCAGGCGCTGGAGTCCGCTCACGTGACTGAGAACCTGCCGCACTGGCTCGACCTCGTGTTCGGCTACAAGCAGACCGGACAGCCAGCCATCGACGCCATCAATGTCTTCCCGGCTTGTGTTCGTGCACTACTCTATACTGTCTCTGTTACCATAGCTCCTTGCTTGTACACTGCTTCTTAACAATTGGTATCGCAGTAATCCTTGAACATCACCTTAACTTGCCTTCCAGTATAACCAAGAAAACCTGACAATACAATTCATTGTAATTACATTGTACTATGGAACAGGTAATTGGAAGACTCATCTAACAAAGTATTCTTGAAATTTTAAAAACTTATTATGGTTACAGATATAATAATGTAACCTCTATCTCTACATAAACTAAAAAGTTCTCTGTGACTTATCTTTGTCGTACCGTGAAGCTGTGGAACCTACTCTCGGACATTGTTCCCTCCATTTTACGACATCGGGTCCTTCAAGTGTAACGTCAAGAGGTATTTATGCAGGCTGGCATGACAGTCGCAACCGTTGATGGATTTAGATCCCTCGGTGGTCACCGTTGTGTTAGATTTTCACTGTGCTTACCACCAGGAACAGCATCGTCAATGTAACGAGTCTAGTGTAAGGTATATTAAGCTGTATGTTATTGTGCAGACATACTACGGGTTCGACCCTGGCGCGCTCGAGGAGGAGGTGGACCGCACGGCGGCTTACACCATGGTGCGCACGTACGGACAGACGCCGCGTCAGCTGCTGCGTCATCCCCATCCCCACGCGCATCGCGACCTGCTGCCCACCCACCACCAGGTCAGACGACGGTCTTACTTTTGCAAAAACAAAGGTTGAATCTTAGATTTAGTATCAATCACAAATAGGTTGAATAAAACTAGACCTAAAAAGAATACACTAGTATATCTATTGTTTTATTGATTTTCTTTGTTATACGAGTTACATCCAGTTAGTGTATACGTAACAACAATCCGGAAGTAGACAACTTTTGCAAAATTGTTTCAAACGCTTTTTACATTGAAAATGTACCTATGAAGATATAAAATAATTTTTACATCCTATAAAGTGATTAATTCTTTTTTATTTGAATAAAAAATACGCCACAAAAACGTGGCATTATGGTCTCGTGACATCTTCGTTCATTTTATATATCAAAGCCGTCAAAGGTGACAATCAGGTAACGAATGAATTGACAAATGCGACAACTCACCGAACTCACGCAAGAGTCTAAACATTCATATTTCTTGAATGGTGACGTCACGATAATAATTGACGATTCAAATCACGTGAGTCACAGATAAAAAAAATGTTTTCCAGATTATTATTGTTTTTGGCTTTTTATCTATAGACCAATAAGTTACTTTAATTTATAAATATAAAGTCAACTCGCGGAATAAACACGTCTGCTAAACATTAACGATTTACTTAAGCCGATAGCACAGCTGTATATGAGATAATGCGGACTGTGTGCAGACAGAGGTGTGGGCGGGCGTGGAGGGCGCGCGCTGGGGCCGGTACTGCGGGTCGCCGGGGCTGGGCGTGCCGGCGGTGACGTCACGGCGCGGGTGGGCGGGTGCGTGCGCACTGCACGCGTTGCCGCACGCGCGCTCGGTCGCGGTCGCGACGCGCGCCACCGCACTCGTCGCGCTGCACGGTACGCTACTTATTCGTATTATCACAATTACAAGTGAATAGTATTTTAAATGCGACGCGTCACGGCGGCTGATGCAGCGAATAGATGTTAAGTAACTCTCCACGCTCTATAAACTTTGAAATTAATTATACCCGTATAAAGCTTTTGTCGTGGGACGAGGGCAGCACTGAAAAATTCGGGAATCAAGGAAGTGACACAACATTACTATTTAAAAATGTATTTATTGCTTTTCGAAGTATTCTCCGCGAAATTTGACACATTTTTCCATACGCTGGAACCAATCATTGAAGCAACCATTCCATTCGGAAGTTGGAGTCTCCAAAATGGCCGTTTTGTAGGTGTCCACAGCTTCTTCAGGTGATGAAAATCTCTGTCCACGCAATTTATTCTTTATTTTAGGGAAAGTATAGAAATCGTTAGGGCTTAGGTCGGGGCTGTACGGCGGATGGTCTAATAATTCTATGTTTTCTTGCTCTAAAAACTCTTTTGTTCTGTGCGCGGTGTGAGAACTCGCATTGTCGTGATGGAGGATGATGCGGCGGTTGCCGTTCTCTTTACGGAGTTCAGAAACGACCTGTGGCAAACAAATGCTAGCATACAATTCTGCATTAACCGTTCTTTGTACCTCAAGAGGAATAGTCGTAACATGGCCGGTTTTGGAGACAAACGTGGCCACCATTTTTTTTGCAACACTCCGTGAACGAATAATTTTTGTTGGCTTTAACTCATTTTCGAACACCCAAACTCGTGACTGGTTTTTTGTTTCGGGTTCGTACGCGTATATCCAGGATTCGTCACCTGATACGATGTTGTATACATCATTTGAGGATCCTGCGTGGAATCTTTCGAGAGTTTTGACGCACCAAGTAACGCGAGCCGCTTTTTGCTCTTCACAGAGCGAATGCGGTATCCATCGGGAAAACAACTTTTTTACACCTAATTGTTCGTGCAAGATTATTTGTATTTGACTCATGCCAATGTCTAAAGTTGCCTGAATTTCGCGGTAAGTCACATGTCGATCTTCCTCAATCAGCTCACGCACAGCATCAACGTTTTCTTGGGTGACTGCAGTTTTTGGACGACCTTGACGAGGATCAACACTGAGCTTGACACGTCCACGTTAAAATTCAGCAAACCAGCGATAAATTGTGGATTTGGATGGGGCTTCATCACCAAATGCAGAAACCATCCGGTCAACACACTGTTTTTGTGTTATACCACTTCGAAAGTCATAATAAATCATCGCTCTTGAATTTTCTCGAGTCAATTCCACTTTCTAAACGACTAAACAAGTTTGACAAAACCTTGTGACAAGACCGAGAATCTTTTTTTAAATAAATAAATTGTATTCGATTTCTAAAACCAAGGAGTTTTCAATTAAAAAGATTTTAATATGACAGGAACAGTGGAAATATTCCATTCCCGATACTTTTAGTGCAGCCTATGTATCAATATCGATTACACCCACAGTTTCAATATTCAATTTACCTCAAGCTACTAAAAGGTCTACAACTAATTACGGAAATTCACTCACCGACCTTCTGAAACCACAATATAAATGTATTCCAATCGCTTAGAAAATTGGTTTTTCACCCACGGTACGAAGACAACAAATCTTTTCTCCTCGACGTCGAACACTCGCGAGCAAAAAATTGTAATGACCGTTCTGTCGCTTCAAGTAATAGGGATATATACCTTATAGCGACTCTCCGATACCACTAACCGTACTATTCAGACGTTCAGCCACAAACCCTACATAACTAAGAGTACTAAACCCTTAAAAGTCTCGATACAATTGTAGTAGGGAGTCGCGGCCTACTCAGTTTCATTGTTTATTATTGAACAGGGTACATCACATAGGCGTAACAAACATTTTTTTTTTTTTTTTTCAAAATTTTTTTTTTTTCAGTCATTGTGTTATTTTTTTTTAATTAGCTTACTGGATCCCGTTACACTTCCATCATAACTAATAGAAAATAATATATGTGAAAGTTTCGTCAGGTCGACCGTTTGGGTATTGGTTCCAGGCGAGATGTCAGCCGGCAACAGTCAGACTAGCGGACAGAGAGGTGCGCTAGCGTTAGTGTCGTGGGGCCACTCTGACAACATCGTGAGAGTGAAGCGTCGCCGAGACACCACTCCGCACCTGTTGCTGCACGTGCCTGCGCTTGACCAGGTACCTACTCCTCGAGATACCTCCCATTCATTTTACTCATTGTTATACAAAATCAAGGCTATGTGAATAGTAAACAGGCCTCTGCTAAATTACATCAATATCCAGTAAAAGACAATAAATATTGTTCACATAATTTTCATACAACTGTATGTTATAGGTGTCGCTCGGTGGCAAACAAAAATGTAATTGTAATTTATCTTCAGTGATTTATCTGTTAATCAATATAAAGTAATCCATATAAGATTGCGCCGTTACTCGAAGTTGATTGGTTTGATTAGATCACGAAGGTATCGTCATCGTGCACGACCAGCGGGTGTCCCTATCCGCTGTTCCTCGGGCACGCGTCCGGCCGGGTGCTCGCCGTGCGCGTCCGCAGCCCGCACGCGCACGCTCAGGCCCCACCACACTCTCCGCAATCTACGCACCCCGCAGGAGGAGGGGGCTCGCCGCGAGTGCGGACACGGCTGCTGCAGGCACACACGCACGCTATCACCGACGTGCACGCGTGTGCGCGCGCAGCTCTGCTCGTCACCGCCAGCCTGGACGGACTCATCGTTCTCTGGGACCTCAACAAGTCAGTACAATATAGTTTTGTGTATTTAGATTGTTTTAGGCCCGACCTCCACGAACGAGTTTATCGCTGCGATATTATCGTCCAACCACTTCACTCTATAACAACTTTATTAACGCAGCGACTCGCAACGATACGCACTCAGAAGAATAATCATGTCATAGAGAGGACCCGACGATAGCAGGATGGATTCGTGGCGATACACTCGCTCATAGAGGTGGCCATGTTGCCGTATTAAACATATCCCTATTTCCTATGCCGTACATTTCAACTTACAGATTAACATATATACGAACGATCCCCAACCGCGACATGTTGTCCGTGACGCACGTCACTATCAGTGAGACGCTCTGTGACGTCGCGTCCGTGCACGACATTGCCTCGCGTTACACCGACAACGCCGACGTCGGTGTCGTGTCGGCGTAACTGTCGGCGAGCCCGACGTAGACATCCCGGCCGCCGACGCCGATACCGACGCTTATGAGAAAAACGTGGCGCATAAATACAAGTCTCTCATACGAGTTCATACTTGCAACGGAATTTTTGTGGGTAAGAATGCTTTCTGCTCTCTCCCTCTCTTAATATTAGTGTCAACTGGCTTCGATAAAATTATTCTATTTTTATAATATCTATCTTCCTGGCTTCTTGTATCACCATAGTATTATTTTAATGTTTTAAGACAGATTAAATAATTACAGAATTAATTCTAATCCTTCTTCCCATTGCCTTTATTTGGAAGGTATTTCAGTTGAAGACACCTAAATTATATTGTCTAATAAAACTTTAATATCCTCATAAGAATAATAGATCAAGAATAGACATGTTTGTGTTGTCGTTCAGGTAGCGTGAAGGTGTTGGAGTGCGTAACGTGCGTGTGCTACTCCGGTGCTCCGGAGGGCGTCAGTGTTAACAGCATCGCGGCCGGCCTCTACTCGGGGGCCGTGCGCCTCTACTCCTCCTGGGACCTGCGCCCGCTGCTCTACATCCCGCCGGCGGATACCACCGCGCCATTGCTCAGGTATCTATGCTGTGCTAATGTATCATATTTAAAATATTTTTCTGACAATATTACTACAATACATTTTCCATAATGCACGCCTATAAATATTCATAAAGTTAGCAATAAAATGTCACCCTCATGCATTAAAAAAATATTATTTAAATATAATCTGAATAACCTACAACGTCAACATCGCATTTCCTTCTTTGTCAACAATAAGTTTTCGATCTTTCAACTAAAGGTAAACGTTCAAGTCTAGTTAAAACCATAATTTTTCCCTCCAAATAATTTGTAAATACTAGCTTTCATCCAATGATCGAAATTCGACTAGCAGTGACTTTTTAATCATAGACTATTTTCTGTTTGACATTTAAACAATGAATATTACATCACTTGCTGTCACTTTTCATTGAGTGACAATGTCAATATTTTAGGAGGTCTATGTTCAATGGCACATGTCGGATACAGATATTATAGATCAATTTTAGCTTTCTTATATGGAGAAACCATATAAATTTAACCATGCCAAATTTTACAGACTTCCTTGCACGAAATACGCTTAAAAAGTTGTTCGAAGTTTTCTTCTTACGTATTAATAATATGATTATGGGAATGGATACCAGTCAGATAGATCAGCATCTAACAAATATGGTGCACATGTCATGGTTTTCCGTTCAAATTGTCATTTCTGTTGTTTGTGGCTGAGCATTATCTTAATAGAAGAAGACTTTGTTTTGAACGATATCCATGTCTTCTACTCGAGCTGCTCAGGGGATCTTCCCTGACTCCTTTGATCGTTTGACTTGGGTTTAAAAGATATAAAAGTGGACTAAATTTTTTTTATTCCATTGACTGAATAACAATATTTGGTATGGATGAAAATGTCTTCCATCTTGCAATACCAATATTTCTCTCTCTGTATTCTAGAGTTTTCGGCCCATGATATTGTATGAAGAGAACATGTTCCTTATCAGCGTCTGATTGCAATCGGAAATATTCTGATCGACATAATGCGTCTATTTGTCAACTTTTTTAATACATAGGTATTGATGAAAGGAACCAAATTCATATACTACTTCCTCAGTTGTTTTGATATTATTATTATTATGCAGCTAGAGTTTGCAAGACATCGTTAAACAGCTTTAAGATCTTTCAGAAAGCTTAGCTTCAAAGTTCCGAATTTTTAATCACCATACAAACCATACAGTTCGTCAGACAGAACTATGTAAAATTACAATCTTCCGTAACAGCGGAATTTACAATAGGCAACCCGGACAACTAGTCAGAAAATGCTAATTATGAATCATTATGGATTTATAAAGCTACAAAAAACATAATTTCACATATATAAAGCAATATATATTATGTATTTAAAATAACGTCGAAACATGTACATTTTTAAATTACCGTACAAACGATACCGCAGAGCACGTGACGTCATACGTGGTACCAGTACTAAACTAACATTTTAAGAAAACAACCGATGTCAGCTCAACGCGCCAATTGATTAACGTTCACTTACACACGAATGTTTCGTTTGATATGATGAGCAACACGTAGGCAATATTCGATCTAATTTATTAGTTTAAAGATATAAATCAATATTTTTTCAACAAAAAAAATCACAATTTATAGTTAATATTAGGAAGATTACTTTCATCTACATTATATATTTTTTTGTGATTACTATCTGGTTGTCTATTGTAAACTTGCATCGTTCCAGCTTGAAGTACAGCAGTGATAGCATGCTGCTGTTCGGTTGCTACGGAGACGGCACCGTAGTCTGCTGGGAGAGCGGCCTGCAGGGCCGGCCAGCTCCCGTGCGCATCCTGCCGGCCACCGCGCTCTGCTGACCCACTGCTGCTGCCCCTGCTTCCTTTTTGCGTGGGTCCATACAGACGGGGTGCGGTGGTCCGCATGAGCGGGTATTTGCTGCAGAAGTTTTTGCCAAGAAAATACAGGCACGCGCACTCGTCTTCCTGCGTCGACTAGACGGGTCACAGCAATTCGGTGGGTCCCTGCCCCGTTCCGTCGCAAGTGTAAGATGTTTCATATAAACCATAGACAAGCGGATCTTTGCGTTGCATTATGGCCCGCCTTGACCCGTCCAGTGGACGCGTACCTTAATAGAACATCTCGCATCTCTACACCAGATAATGGCAGCTAAAGAATTTCATACTACTACACTTATATATGGATAAGTTCTGACCTGGTCCGGACTTCGCTCACTCTTCAGATGAGATCAGATCTCATGACGGTTGGTATACTAGCCGGTTTATCACGCGCATGTAACATAACATATAACATACTAAGACCGATAAAGCATTGCGCAGAACCCGGCTGGAACTAAGTGTCCCTATGGAAGAGGCGTAATAATAGTTTTAATATATACATAAGCTTATATAAATAAATAAAAACAACAATAAATAATAAACAAGTATTGTTAATAAGAAATAAAAGATTTTTCAAAAGTGTGATCGTATAATATTGAAATAAAGAAAAGGAAAAGTCTGAACTAGACTCGTATTGATATTATTCTGTCGCCGCTCGCGACCCAATATTACCGAATTATATACGTACATAAAACCTTAATAATTAATGAGAAATTGAATCACCTCAGCAACATAATCGATAGGCTGCCTGTCCACTACATTAAAATCTGGAGATGTAACTTTATTGGTCGAAATTTGCTAGAGATACACTAATATAGATATACTAATTGATTAAAATTTGCACAGCTCCACTTCAGTGGACAGGCAGCTTTATATCTACTTCCGTGACTAGTGTCTTCCGCGTATGATGATTTACAAGTACAACAGACTTAAACAACGTTTTGTGATGTAATGTGCCAAGTTATAAGAAGCAATATTTGTACTGTGATTTGTTTCTATGTATAGTAGGTACCTACGCATTGTCTTTTATTTCCCAAGTTGACCGTCTTCTTTTGAATATGATCATAATCACTAGTTTGCAGATTAAAGACAAATTGTTTCTGTCTAAATAGATTATTTCTCATTTATTTAACATTATTTTAAAATTTTATTTTCGCACATTAAAAAACTTTACTCTAACGTATGTATTATATAAATTTTGTAAACCAATGATTAAGATCGTACTGTAATTAAACAAGTAAAAATAAATAAACTTAATGATTTTAGTAGTATGAAAACGGTTTATTTATAATTTCTGCAATTTTTCTTTATCGATATTAAACTCTCCTTATTAGGGATGTGCGAATAGCTTTATAATCGAATCAGATATTACTTACTTTTCAATTTAAAATTATCGATTTATTCTTAAATTTTCGAATTATTCGAGTTAAGTTTTGAATATTCGTTTATCAATCCGAACAATCGATTCTAATTTCGATATAAAAAAATTAATGGAAACTCGTATGTTCTATAAAGCATATATTGAATTGTTCAAAAACTACTTAAGTAAAAATAAATAAATTAAGTACAAATAAATTGAAATCAAATTAAAATGTATTACAACAGAGGCTGACAAAGTTGGAAGGCAGTCTTCCTTGAGCCTTTGATCTTGGAGAACCTCCAGATATTGGACCAGTTCCGAAGTTCCGTACATAAAGCACATTTTCTAAAAAAAAACCCTTTTGTTATCTGTCTATAAGTCCCATAGTTATTATTTGGGCCTGCACTTAGTCCGCCTCTGGTTCAGTACCGAACTCAAAATGCTCAATTTTTATTAATTTCATGCTAAAAATAATTCTATTTTTTATAACAATTTAAAATGTACGACTTAACAGTAAGTAAATATACAGAAAAAAAAACTGTGATATGGTAAAACTTGGTGTGAAAATAAATATCATATTGTAAGGAACACTAACATATTTCAGCTTCGGTACCTTATTATAGACTCAACTTTAAGATATCCAGTAAAATAGATTTTATAAGAAAATGATTTTACTAACACAGATAGCGAAACCTAAAGACATAGAGTTTAAATATAAAATGTGATGAGTTTAATTAGTAATTTTAATTCTGTGATGTTATTCAAAGTATTGAATATTGTATGTTTTTAATTAATATTATTATTACCTTCAGTGATTACCACTTATCAGTTAAATAGCTTTATATTAATTATTCACTGAACTCTTAATTTTAAATTAAAATTTGATATACAACTTTTTTTTGTTTAAAGAGTATCTAATTTATAATTATTAAAATTTATTAATTATTAATATTAATTAATAATTATTAATTCGTACTTTTTTGTCTTTTTCTGTGATTATTATGAATGTAACTTGTATTTCTAAACATACTACTCTGGCTGGGAAGAGGAAATCACTGAAGAACAATCAACATCTAAGGCTACCTGTCCAATGAAGCGGAACGGAACTGTGCAAATGTCGACCAATATAATTATGCAATTCTGTTGCTTCGCTTCAATGGACAGGCAGTCTAAGACTGTTTGTAATCTTCGGGACACCTGAACTAAAACATATCTAATAATATATATCAAATCGAGTATGTAGGTAAATAATATATTATATTTTTTAATCCAGACATTCCTAAATTATTATCTTTCTTACTGCTTTTTCTCTTTTAATTTAATTAAAAGACATATAATAGCTTGATTAGTCTTGTTGCTAGCTGTTCTCAAAAATCGAGGTGTTGCACGAGGAACAATACAAAATGTCCACCAGGTATTGCAACTTGCGTGTCTGAACCTAATTACATTTAACTAGCTATTGCATTTATCCTGTTTTTTTAAGCTTATAATTAGTTATTTGTAGTTACTGCTAAGCGGTAGTTAACATGATTTTTCAAATTATTTGTGTTATGTTTCTAGTCATAAAATAAACCTACATTTTATGAATGAGAAAATATTAAAGAAATAATACAATACGGAATGCTTTTAAAACGTTATTGATTGTTGATCTAGTGCTGGTTTGTACATTTGAAACTTAGTTAAAATAACTGGCAACATATGATTTACATTATAATTTAATTATTTTATTAAATTTTAATTTAGCAAAAAGCAGATGCTATGTTATTTGTTACTCAGTAACCCAATAATTAATTATGGTTATTTTAAGACAATAATTAGGTTTAAATTATTTTATTATTCTGAAATTGATCATGTTAGTCTGTTGCTTAGCTTGAATAAATGTTTTTTATTAAGTGTTTTTTTTTTTATTTACCTATCCTTCATGGTTTCCAAGTAGGTAGGTAAATATTGTACTTAAAAATATTATAATAACAGCTGGTATTATATCATTGCAGAGTTCATAATATGTGCATAATCAATAACAGCATTATTTTTTTTTTTAATTTGGATTTTTTAATGTGAAACATCTGAGGCGGATCAGTAGGTACCCCTAGCCGGAACATTTTTGCACTATCGTATAGTTAACGTGATAGAATAGTAATAGTTAAATTTTGTATACAGTGTTGTGATCAGTTTATGAACCCAATGTTGGCGGCTGTTGGCTTACCGCAGTGTTGCCAACCCTGAAATCTGTCTGATCATAGAATCCAACAAAAAATACGGTAGATTTTTCAAAATTATGTTGTAATATTTATTTCAAATACGATAGAATTACCTCGTTTTTTTTAAACAGATATCGTAGTCTATACATATAGTAAAATTGAAATGTCTGTTTGTAATGTCAAAATAACAGCTTTTTACTAAATGCATATGAAAGTATATACGACACGACATCGTTAACAAAACACCCATTTTTTAAATTTTTGTCTGTCAGGCTGTTCCGGGTAATCTATAGAGAGTAATCTAGGCTATTTCTAATTTAGAAAAAGAATTTGGGTTCCGCACAAATTAAAAAATTCTGTCATGGTGAATCAATTCGGACTCTTATGGCTTTCGCTGAGTTAACTATAAGAGAATGTAGCGACATCTCTCGCCACAACTGACGCATTAACGCATCGACACAACTACGTAGCAACATCTATCGAGCCACATAGGACGCATCCTACTATCCAACATTGCGCTATAGAAATTAACTCTATCGTTGAGTATAAATACAAGAACCCGACTACAACAGTCGGGGCAGCTGCCCGCCAGACATAGCACCCGTCTGGCCGGAGGATCCTCCCTATTCTATGGCGGATGAGGAACTTTACTCTCTGTTCCTCACACCTTCGCTAAAGTGGTGACCCTGACATGATACGTCAGCACAACCTTCTTCACAAAGCTCTACGTCATCATCACTTCCTCAAGCTTTCGAGCAGCGAGTCCAATACAGCCAGCCAGCAGCACCCACGGCTACTACGGGTATCCTGACCATACGCATGCAGCGGACGCGCATTCCTGGTCAGCCCCACAGCCTTCTCAGCGACCTTGGCACAGCACACTGCACTTCGGCCGGTCAGCAAGCAGCAGAAGACGCACTTCTCTCCTGGTCGACGCAGCAGCCAATCACCGCAGACAGTTCCGACTCACCGTGAACTATGCGAGATCATCCCGTCTCACTGGGGCAATCACCGCAGACAGTTCCGACTCACCGTGAACTATGCGGCATCTAGTTCCGACTCACTGGAACACTCCACTGGCCCGGCAAGCATCACAAATGGACGACTCAACCTGCTATCGACCTTCGGTCTCGGAGAGAAGTGATGTAGCGTCATCTCTCGCCACAACTGACGCATCAACGCATCGACACAACTACGTAGCGACATCTATCGAGCCACATAGGACGCATCCTACTATCCTACATTGCGCTATAGAAATTAACTCTATCGTTGAGTATATATACAAGAACCCGACTACAACAGTCGGGGCAGCTGCCCGCCAGACATAGCACCCGTCTGGCCGGAGGATCCTCCCTTTTCTATGGCGGTTGAGGTACTTTACTCTCTGTTCCTCACCTCCGCTAAAGAGATAAAGTAAATTAATATACTACATAATTGTAGGGATTAAAAAGACCTACAAAAAAGTCAAGAAAGTATACGCCTACCTTTTTATTAATAATATAAATAAGCATTCCTTTCTCGTTGCTGATCGCGCAGTCGTGCTACCTGAAAAAATTAATTATGTGGCTCCAGTAACGAACTTACTTGGTGCCAAAACATGTTAGGAGGTTGACTTAAATCCAAATTTTTGTGATAAAATGGTAACTTCCGCCACTCATCATCTAGTTCTTGTTGATGTTGCATTGAAGTTGGGGTAATTCTTGGCAACACAAGCTCTAACAATAAAATTTTTACACATCTTTCTCAGTCTTAACTTTCTTTCTTCGTTTCCAATTGAATCTAGTTCTTTCTGGACACCTAAGCCGAGATATATGTCTTTCAGTTCTTTTTGATTTATTTCTGCCGTTGGATCTAAAGTTTCAATTAGAGCGGAATTTACATAGATTCTGTGTAAAATCGAAAGTAAAAGCTCTTTATAAAAAGTTGTCATTTTCTCATATATTTTTGTAATTAAAACAGATTCGCTTTGAAAATAGCTATTTAATGTTGTGAACTTTGGTAACATCCAACCCAAAAAATAATAATAAGCCTTGATAATGGGATCATTCAAGCACGAATGAATGTCGTGGCACTCTCAATATTCTAGCCATTTGCTATCGAAATATAAGCATTGTTCAAGAATCCTTTGCACTACTGCATTTAAAGACAACCATCTAGTCTGAGATGGTCTAAGAATTTTGTGCACATGCACCTCAGCAAAATGCTGGAACTCCTTGAACTCACTCTGCCTTTTACTACTACATTTAAAATAATTGTAAATATTTCGCGCCATTTTTCACAATTAGGAGGAAGCTCTTTGCATGCGTCACTAGCGCAAAGATGTAGCGAATGGCAAATGCACTTAATCACAATTATAGCTGGACAAAGTTGTCGAAATCGACTTGAAACAGAGTTGTTAGACCCCATCATTGTGTTGCATCCGTCAAAATCGAAACCTATGATGTTTCCTGTAGGAATTTTATACTTTTGAAATGAATATATAACAGATGTAAAAAGTTTTTCGGAATTTGCAATATGTTCGGTTGTTTTGTCATCAAATAATTGGATTAAATCCCAAAATCGAGTTAATACTTTACCAATAATTGGATAAAAATACCTGACCACAACAGCTATTGTCTTTACTAGAGCAATATCTGTACTTTCGTCTATCAAAATTGAAAACATTTGTGATTTCAAGTCACTAATCAGATTCTCTTTTTCAGTTTCACCAATACAGTTATTTATCATAGATTGAACTTTAGTTTGTTTTAACGTAATATCTTTGGCTATCTGAAAATCTGGGAACAACTTGGGCAACAAATCCGTTAAATCATTCACGACATTATGAGATATTTTATGCTCAGTGTTGTGGATCGGAAATATAACCTTTTTTTATAGGTACCTATGTTATACGCGTTCTCTATGAATCGCGTTTGTATTTAGAATTTAAAGATAAGTTTAAAAAAATATAAGGAAAAATGTAGACACGTATATACAAGAAAACAGAGAGATACAAATAAAGTATTGTTTATTACAACTTATTATTATTTATTACACTCAGCAACGAAAACAGCTAATTTTATTTCTCAAGTCTTTAACAGTTCCTTTTTAGTAACTGGCATGGATTTAAAAGCACTCACTGTCGGTAGTTGCTTTTGAGATGATGAAGCACTGCATCTTTTTAATTATCGATATGCCTATTTCCTTCTTTGTTGCGTATTATTACACTAATTTCGGCTGTGAAAGATGTATTGCAAACATTGCAGGTAGCCTTTTTCAAATCCCTATTATCTTTTCTTAGCCAATCACAAAATTCTTTGTTATGCAACCATTCTTCCCGAAAATAATGCTTATAACGTTTTCTCTTAACCGGGGAGCGTGTTAGGCTATCTTCTCGTTCAGAACCAATGTCGCTATCACTCAGCATATTCTAAAAGACTCGGACCATCCACATATAAATACAGCACTAAAAACTCGTTCCTCGTACTGCCCACGTAATATTATGTATGAAATGAAAATATGTTTGGTAGTCAAGCCAAATATGATACCAATAAACTAGGTAAATTAAACAATTGTAAGTATTCATCTAAATTCAAATGAAACGGCACCTATTGAATTTGTACGCGTAATAACTCCAAGTTGATATCCTTCTATTGGGGGAATTCCTGAGAATTGTGTTGCTTATGTTTAATTTGTCAGTAGAACAAAACAAAAATACCATAACGTAACAAAATATTTACTCCAATTTACAAAAAAATATTACATTAACTAGAAATATGTGTAATATTTACAAGATTTAAAAAAAAACAGGATCGTTATCGGGAGGTTGGCCCGTCATCGTGAATTACGTTTTTTTTTGTTACCGTAACTATAAGTCTACGGTAGGTGGTAGATTTATGCAGATTACGGTGTTTTTACCGTAATTACGGGGAAGTTGGCAATACTGGCTTGCCGACACTTTGATCCCAACGTTGGCGGTGTGAAGCCGAGTTCCTTTTTTTTTAGTAGACAGACTGGATCATTTCAACTTTTCATGTTAAAACATGTGTAGCGACATCTATCCTCGCCATAACTAACGCATCCTACATAGAGACATCTATCTCGCCACATACGATGCATCCTACATCGCGATATTAAAATTAACCGAACAATTGAGTATATATACAAGAACCTGACTTGAACCGTTGGGCAGCTGCCCACCAGACATAACACGCCCGTCTGGTCGGAGGATCCTCCCTTCTCAATGGTTACCATGCGATTTGTAGTGATCGCGATCAACATAAATATTAGTAATAAAATAAAAGTTTCCAACAATATGGTTTCTTTCGCTGTAATTGGCGAATTTTGTAAACCAAGTTCCGGGACGAAATGTCCTGAGCGCCCTTGGATCCTCCATTTTCTGGTCAATTATTATCCCTTTATAAACGTCTCCAACAATGGCTTCTTTCGTTCTAATTGGCGGATGTTCTCTATCAAGTTCCGGGACGAAATGTCCTGAGCGCCCTTGGATCCTCCATTTTCTGGTCAATTATTATCCCTTTATAAACGTCTCCAACAATGGCTTCTTTCGTTCTAATTGGCGGATGTTCTCTATCAAGTTCCGGGACGAAATGTCCTGAGCGCCCTTGGATCCTCCATTCTCTCGTTCTATTACTTTTATAAATCTGAATTCAAATCAGCTTTCTTTCAGGAGTGAAATTTATAAAAGCGCTATCAAAAATCGTTTCTTGCCAATGTACTTGCTACAGGTACTTGCGCTTTGCGCACCTTTTACTTAGAAATCATGTATTTGAAGGACTCAGGGTTACCAACATAGGGCTTTTATCCATAAATTTAGGGCTATTTTTAGGGGCATAAATTATAATACTACATGCGTCATTAATTTGACTATCCAAAACAAGTAAAAAAAGGAAATCGTCCACTATCTTTAATTACCTACTACTATCTAAATAACAATTAATACTAAACGAGTTGTTAGACTGTGGTCAAAGTCAAGTTTTCAAGTTTCTGGTTAAGCTGACGCACGCCGCCGGCGCCGTCTCGCGGCTGCACGGGACTCCACATATCACGCTCAAAATTAAAAATTTCAGTTATATTAGTGATCTGGTTATATCCGATAACTATTGTATGAATTCGTATGTTAATTGAACATAAATTTAAATTGCCGATAAGGTAGGTTTTAAATAGTGAAATAAAACGGGAAACTCATTTAAATAATACCCTTGAATAGATACACAATACAGGGTTTTTTGTGGGGCTTTTGAATATAGCATTTAGTGTTATTTAGAGCTACTTCATCGTAATCTTAGGGGCATTTTTTTAAGAGTTAGTAACCTTGTAGTATGTAACCATACACCAGTGACAGTGTGGCCAAGTTGGCCATTATGTGGCTATATCTGACAACATGTAACAAAGGTTTGGAAAAAAAATCAAATATTAGTGGCGAAATATTTTAGCCACGAATTTAGCAACTCTTAAATTAATACACAATATTTTATATTTCCATATCATAGCTAGTGGTGGCCTAAGGGGGTGGCGAACAAGGCAATAACCGGGCTTAACTCTTGCAGGGGCCTCGCGTCAAAAATACAATTTTTTAAATATATTTTTTTTTTAATGTAAAACTTTTGATTTTGATTCTTAATTATTTATTAAGGTTATAACATAAAGGTATATTAAAACAAAATTAGTTAACTAATTCATTCATTCAAATCATAATTGATAAATTTATTTTGTAGTAAGTACTTGAATATCGCGCCTCGAAACACTTAAAGATCGGTTTTTTAAACGCATAGCACTCGGGACTAGTATAGTATTATATAGTCTGTTACTCGGGTTTGCTCGCAATTATAAATTTAGTTAGCATCTCACAATTTAGCCTTCAGGGGTCATAGAGAGAAGTTAACATCTGACCCAGGTTCGAGTGAGACAAGCGGCAACTTTATAGATTTAGTAAAGTTAATAGCCCGATTTGATCCCGTGCTGAGACTTCACTTACAACAAGTAAAAGATAAAACGATTAATAACCACTATATCAGAAAAAATATTCAAAATGAGCTCCTACAATTCATGGCAAGTCACGTAAAAACTGAAATTGTTGAAAAAATATCTATCTAAATATTACTCCATTATTCTTGATTGTACTCGCGACGTTTCTCATGTGGGGCAACTATCAATTATCATAAGATTTTTTAATACAAAAACAGCTGAAATTGAAGAACATTTTATTGGGTTCATAGTCGTCGAAAAAACCACAGCTGAGAGTTTGACTAATTATATAATCACAGAATTAGAACAGTTAGGTATATCATTGCAAAACTGCAAGGATATGATAAAGGTGCCAATATGCGTGGTGAAAAAAGTGGTGTCCAAAAACGTATTATTGAAATTAATCCACTAGTTTATTTTTTACCTTGTGGGAGTCATAGCTGGAATCTAATCTTAGGAGATGTGGCATCGTCTTGTATCCAAGCAAAATCTGTTTTTGGTTTGCTACAAAGGTTGTACACTCTGTTTGCCGGCTCAAGTCAGAGGTGGGCTATTTTAAATGCTCATGTAAAATCCTTATCGCTAAAACTACTTTCTGAAACTAGATGGGAGTGCGTAGCATCGGCGAAGGCCGTTAAATACCAACTAAGCTATATATGTGATGCTTTAAAGGACTTAGCAGAAAATACAACAGATTGTCAGTTGGTCAGTGAATGCCATTCTATAGAAAAGGAAATAATACCTACGAATTTACAGTTTCACTTGTCATATGGTAAGACATTCTTACAAAAATAAATGTTATCAGTAATATGTGGCAAAGCGAAAACATGCACTAAGATGTGGCTATACAACACCTAGACACATTCACAAATTGGCTCGATAATTATCGAGAAAATGGTTTTCAGTCATCCCTTGTAACAGCGAGAGAAATAGCCGAAGAAAATGATATTGACAGACAGTTTAAAGAAATCAGAAGACGACGTGAAAAAAGGTATTTTGATTATGAAGGGGAAGATGAAGCTCATGAATGGAATGCGGAAGAGATTTTAAAAATAAACTATTTTTATGTTATTGTCGACAATGTTCGCGCAAGCTGCCATCCTAGGTTTGAGGCACTTAAACATCATGAGAACATATTTGGTTTCATGTATAATATAAACAGATTAAAGGAAATTAGTGATAGTGAACTTTTGAAGCAATGCAGCGACTTGCAAATATCTATGTCAGTAAGAGCATCATGTGATAATGATGGACATGAATTGTACGAAGAACTGAATATGTTCATCCGTGTGTATGAAGGAAACGATGACATTATCTCGGTGCTGAAATACATAATAGAAAAAAATTAACTGAAGTTTACCCCACTATCGAAATAGTTCTGAGAATTATGATCACCAGTCAGTAGTCAGATTTGTCTATTGTAGTCAGTAAACTGATTATTGGTCTATGTCAGTAAATTACACAGTACGAGTACAGGCGCAGTCACTCAAACAAACACCTCTGCCTATTGCATATTTAAAGACAATTATTGTAATTAAGTTCCAGTCATAGTTAGGTGCTGATACACAAACTTTTTTTTTATATTTTCTAAGATATTTTATATCTGCCGGGCGTCCTGTGTCCTTACATATCGACGCAGGAAAGCATATTTGCTGTAAGTAGACATATTGCAATTGTTCACCAGAGCCAAAAAACTTTATTAATTTCGGAAAAAAATTAATAGTGTCTGACCTATCCATGATATTACTACCATTTTTGGAACATAGGTTTATTTAACTGCCAGTCACCATTTGCAATGTAAACTTTTTATCCAAAGTTACTATAAGTACGTGTTTGGCTAGTTACAGCAAACAGTTTTTTAAATCACATACCTTTAAAACGCTGTGACTAAGGAAGAAAAATGTACGCGTAGATGGAAATATTATCAGTTTACAGGCGGTAAATATGCTGTATGCAGTAAATTTATTTATTTGGGTACTGCAACTCAAGAGGTAAGATTAAATTTATATTTATGATTACATCTAGGAATGCAGTGGGTCAGTTGGTAATATAATGTTTGGTTGAAATAAAATGTCGAAAATAGTTTTAAAAAAATTATGGTCTTTTAAATTGTTGAAACAAAATTTGAAACTCTAATTATACTGCCAGAACTTCGTTTCAACAATACAATGAATTAAAAAAGAATTTTTCTCTTATATGTATATAACAGATAAAACATAAAAAATTAAATATACAAAATAAAAACTAAGGCCCTAAAACTAGTTAGGAACGCAAGATGTAAATAAAAACATTGTATCCAATCAAAAAATATTTATTTAAAAGTAAAAAACAGAAACTTAGTGGCAATTTGCCTTATTTTAAAGCGAAAGATGTAACAAAATACAATTATAATTGAAACTTAAGATGAAGACATTGTGTCCAATCAAAAACATTGTTGCGGACAGCGAGCGGGGCGAGCGAATAACGATAGTCTAATAGTATAAAATGAACAAGTAAATAAAATAATACGTGTTAGGAATAAGGTTTATAAATACGTGTTAGGAATAGATATAATAATATGAACTGAATATGTGTGAATATGTGTATTTTAAAACGATTAGAATAAGAATATAGCTAGTTGTAAGTTTAAATGTATAAATTTCACTAGTTGTAAGGATGAACCATGCCAGACTCGGAACATCTAGCATGGTGACTCATGGTACTGCCGAGAGCGCGCACACAGGGCGTGCGCGCTCATTGGCTGAGCGACGCCCCGCACGGAATCCATCGCACTACCGGTTGCGAGGCAAAGGGCAAGGTTAAATATAGCGGAGAGGGCGGCAGTACTACGATAAGTTCGAGAAACACCACAACACCAGCAACAGCAAGCAGCGAATCTACAAGCAAACTACAGTCAAGAACGTTATTAAGAAACCACATTGTTACTACGAACTACTGTAACTTTGTAAGAAACAAGAATAAAACAAGCGCTATTAATTTAGCACACATTAAAATATTGTGGACGTCTTTTATTCACAATAGTATCTGGTCCTTCGGAAGCCGGATCGGAAGAAAAAAGAACAGAACATTTCGCCGATCTACAACAACGCTTGAAGAAGAAACGACGTGTTATCAAGACATCTGTATCCACGAACGGCGTACCCAGATCAATGGTTGTTACGAGAAGCCAGGGAGACGCAATGGAATCACAAAATAGAAATAACACAGTCCGAGTATTCGAAGAATCGCCGCTATCGCCAGACACACAGAGGGCTGAGGGCACACCCCGACCGGAGGGAACACCCTCTGTACCTGTTACTCGCACTGACGTCAGAACAGGCCACGTTTCCCCGCCACGCTCACACAGATCGACGACGAGTGCGACTATGCGACCACGCCTCGCCGAGCTACAAGCGGAAGAGAAACTAGCCGCAATTCGCCGTGAAGAACTCCGTATGGAGGCGGAATTAATAAAGAAACGCCTCGCCGTGGAGTTAACGTCGATACGGGATGAAGCAGAAAACGTACGTGAGCAAACGAACGAGGAGCCAGATGAACGTATTCACCGAGTGGATGACTGGCTCCGCTCACAGCCCGAAGCTACACGGGGGGAGCAATTACCGTGTACCCGTAACGACGCGCGGCAACAAGACGAACGCAGGCCTGAACGACGTGCCCGTTCGCAATCACCGTCGCAATCGAGCAGTGATATTAAACAGCTCGCCGCGATACTAGAAAAGATGACGCATACTCATCCACCGCCACGCCAAGCCGCCGACTTACCTGTATTCACTGGAGTGATCAACGAGTGGCTGCCATTCAAAGCAGCTATGAGGGACTCCACGCAGCTGTATCGTTTCTCGCCGATAGAAAACATAGCGCGCCTACGTAACAGCCTGCGTGGGGACGCCCGCGACCCAGTGGCAGCGCTACTACACACCGCGAACAATCCAGATGAAATCATGCGGACACTGGAACAATGTTTTGGCAGGCCGGAAGTAATTATAGACAAGGCGCTGGATGATATGCGGAAATTACCACGACCGGGAGCTACCGCAAGCGAACTGAACGCGTTCGCAGTAAAATTACAGAACATCGTCTGTGTTTTACTAAATCTCGACAAGCGGAGTTACCTGTACAACCCGATGCTGGCTTGGGAAGTATTAGAAAAACTTAGCCCACACCTGAAGTCCCGGTGGTGCGACTATGCGGAAGAGAACGACGGAACAACGGATCCAGAGGTCGTTGTATTATCACGCTTCCTAATGCGTGAAGCGAGCCGTGTGTTAAAACACACATATGCGCCCGCCACCGCTTCGACAGCGACTTCTAGACGCGAAGTATTGAAGCCTGCCGCACCGCAAGTCGCCGCCAGAAAGAGACAGAACGTCTTTGCTACGGTGGACACAGAAACCGAACATCTGTGTCCTAGCTGCGATAAGCCCCATCCGTTGTCTCGGTGCCCGCAATACAAGGCACTGAACGTCGAGCAACGGTGGGAGCTAGTGAAGAGCAAAGGCGTCTGTTTCAAATGTATTGACAAACGCCATCGTCGTGTGTACTGCAAAGGAGAGCCGTGCGGTATTAACTCCTGTCGTCGTCCGCATCAGTCGTCGCTTCACAACGACAGACCAAGCGATAGCGAAGAGCAAGCTCAGAACAACGTGACACCGTCAACGAGCGAGACGGTAATGGCTGTCGCAACAACTATAGAACCGAGACAGATTATACTAAAAATCTGTCCGGTGATTATATCGGGCCCCAAAGGAGCGGTGAACACGTACGCTCTGTTGGACGAGGGCTCGACTATATCGCAAATCGACGAGGACTTGGCCAAGGACATCGGAGCACATGGACCGTCACATCCACTGCAACTACAAGGCGTCAATATGGGCAAAGAGTACACGAATAGCCAAATTGTACAAGCGAAGTTGTACGAACCGGGCGGCAACAAGAAGTACGAGTTCCGAGCTCGAACGATAAAAGGACTCCGACTGCGCGAACAAACAGTGTCTCTAAGCACACTCCAACACGCTCACTTGCGCAATTTGAAAGTGAAGCAGGTGTGCTATGAGAAGGCGAGGCCGCGTATATTGATAAGTACGGACCACTGGGAGATGATCGTATCCAGAGAGCTACGCGTCGGCAAACCGAACCAGCTGGCGGCGTCGAAAACTCAACTGGGTTGGGTGGTGCACGGAACCGCACCACACGTGATCATCGGCCACAGCGAAGCCCTGCTACACATATACGCACCTGAACGAAACACTGGCAGCGAGATCTGGAACGAAAGTCTACACGAGCTCGTAGAACGGCACTTCAAAATAGACGCGCTCGGCGTAGCCCGCGAACCGAGAATCAGCGACGCTGACAAGCGCGCGACGCGAATACTCGACGGAACGATCCAACAACGCAGTGAAGGCTACGAAGTAGGTCTACCGTGGCGCTACGACGACTTCACTCGATAGAAAAGAAAATGGATCGTTCCACAGAGTTTGCGGCGGCGTATACAAGTCAGATCAAAAACTTGTTTAAGAAGGGCTACGCCGTACGCTGCGAGGGACACGAACAGACTAGCAACATCAGCTGGTTTTTACCTCACTTCGCTGTATTCAACCCGAACAAACCCGGCAAGCTACGAGTAGTATTCGATGCCGCGGCACGCAGTGGAACTACGAGTTTAAACGACGAGTTATTAGAGGGACCGGACCTGCTACGATCGCTGCAGGGGATTTTATTCCGGTTCAGAGAGAAGCCCGTCGCCATCACTGCTGATATAGAGGAAATGTTTCTGAGAATACGAATACGCGAAGCGGACCAGCCGGCACAACAATTTCTGTGGCGAGGCAACAACCGGAACAAGCCGCCACAGAAATATAAAATGAGATCGTTGATATTCGGCGCAGCAAGCTCACCGTTCATAGCACACAGTGTACGCGGCCACAACGCTGAAAAGCATGCACGAAGTTCCGGGACGAAATGTCCTGAGCGCCCTTGGATCCTCCATTTTCTGGTCAATTATTATCCCTTTATAAACGTCTCCAACAATGGCTTCTTTCGTTCTAATTGGCGGATGTTCTCTATCAAGTTCCGGGACGAAATGTCCTGAGCGCCCTTGGATCCTCCATTTTCTGGTCAATTATTATCCCTTTATAAACGTCTCCAACAATGGCTTCTTTCGTTCTAATTGGCGGATGTTCTCTATCAAGTTCCGGGACGAAATGTCCTGAGCGCCCTTGGATCCTCCATTTTCTGGTCAATTATTATCCCTTTATAAACGTCTCCAACAATGGCTTCTTTCGTTCTAATTGGCGGATGTTCTCTATCAAGTTCCGGGACGAAATGTCCTGAGCGCCCTTGGATCCTCCATTCTCTCGTTCTATTACTTTTATAAATCTGAAATCAAATCAGCTTTCTTTCAGGAGTGAAATTTATAAAAGCGCTATCAAAAATCGTTTCTTGCCAATGTACTTGCTACAGGTACTTGCGCTTTGCGCACCTTTTACTTAGAAATCATGTATTTGAAGGACTCAGGGTTACCAACATAGGGCTTTTATCCATAAATTTAGGGCGGAAATATGCATAATGGGCTTTTTTAGGGCCCAATAAATTTAGGGCTATTTTTAGGGGCATAAATTATAATACTACATGCGTCATTAATTTGACTATCCAAAACAAGTAAAAAAAGGAAATCGTCCACTATCTTTAATTACCTACTACTATCTAAATAACAATTAATACTAAACGAGTTGTTAGACTGTGGTCAAAGTCAAGTTTTCAAGTTTCTGGTTAAGCTGACGCACGCCGCCGGCGCCGTCTCGCGGCTGCACGGGACTCCACATATCACGCTCAAAATTAAAAATTTCAGTTATATTAGTGATCTGGTTATATCCGATAACTATTGTATGAATTCGTATGTTAATTGAACATAAATTTAAATTGCCGATAAGGTAGGTTTTAAATAGTGAAATAAAACGGGAAACTCATTTAAATAATACCCTTGAATAGATACACAATACAGGGTTTTTTGTGGGGCTTTTGAATATAGCATTTAGTGTTATTTAGAGCTACTTCATCTTAATCTTAGGGGCATTTTTTTAAGAGTTAGTAACCTTGTAGTATGTAACCATACACCAGTGACAGTGTGGCCAAGTTGGCCATTATGTGGCTATATCTGACAACATGTAACAAAGGTTTGGAAAAAAAATCAAATATTAGTGGCGAAATATTTTAGCCACGAATTTAGCAACTCTTAAATTAATACACAATATTTTATATTTCCATATCATAGCTAGTGGTGGCCTAAGGGGGTGGCGAACAAGGCAATAACCCGGGCTTAACTCTTGCAGGGGCCTCGCGTCAAAAATACAATTTTTTAAATATATTTTTTTTTTAATGTAAAACTTTTGATTTTGATTCTTAATTATTTATTAAGGTTATAACATAAAGGTATATTAAAACAAAATTAGTTAACTAATTCATTCATTCAAATCATAATTGATAAATTTATTTTGTAGTAAGTACTTGAATATCGCGCCTCGAAACACTTAAAGATCGGTTTTTTAAACGCATAGCACTCGGGACTGGTATAGTATTATATAGTCCGTTACTCGGGTTTGCTCGCAATTATAAATTTAGTTAGCATCTCACAATTTAGCCTTCAGGGGTCATAGAGAGAAGTTAACATCTGACCCAGGTTCGAGTGAGACAAGCGGCAACTTTATAGATTTAGTAAAGTTAATAGCCCGATTTGATCCCGTGCTGAGACTTCACTTACAACAAGTAAAAGATAAAACGATTAATAACCACTATATCAGAAAAAATATTCAAAATGAGCTCCTACAATTCATGGCAAGTCACGTAAAAACTGAAATTGTTGAAAAAATATCTATCTAAATATTACTCCATTATTCTTGATTGACGTTTCTCATGTGGGGCAACTATCAATTATCATAAGATTTTTTAATACAAAAACAGCTGAAATTGAAGAACATTTTATTGGGTTCATAGTCGTCGAAAAAACCACAGCTGAGAGTTTGACTAATTATATAATCACAGAATTAGAACAGTTAGGTATATCATTGCAAAACTGCAAGGATATGATAAAGGTGCCAATATGCGTGGTGAAAAAAGTGGTGTCCAAAAACGTATTATTGAAATTAATCCACTAGTTTATTTTTTACCTTGTGGGAGTCATAGCTGGAATCTAATCTTAGGAGATGTGGCATCGTCTTGTATCCAAGCAAAATCTGTTTTTGGTTTGCTACAAAGGTTGTACACTCTGTTTGCCGGCTCAAGTCAGAGGTGGGCTATTTTAAATGCTCATGTAAAATCCTTATCGCTAAAACTACTTTCTGAAACTAGATGGGAGTGCGTAGCATCGGCGAAGGCCGTTAAATACCAACTAAGCTATATATGTGATGCTTTAAAGGACTTAGCAGAAAATACAACAGATTGTCAGTTGGTCAGTGAATGCCATTCTATAGAAAAGGAAATAATACCTACGAATTTACAGTTTCACTTGTCATATGGTAAGACATTCTTACAAAAATAAATGTTATCAGTAATATGTGGCAAAGCGAAAACATGCACTAAGATGTGGCTATACAACACCTAGACACATTCACAAATTGGCTCGATAATTATCGAGAAAATGGTTTTCAGTCATCCCTTGTAACAGCGAGAGAAATAGCCGAAGAAAATGATATTGACAGACAGTTTAAAGAAATCAGAAGACGACGTGAAAAAAGGTATTTTGATTATGAAGGGGAAGATGAAGCTCATGAATGGAATGCGGAAGAGATTTTAAAAATAAACTATTTTTATGTTATTGTCGACAATGTTCGCGCAAGCTGCCATCCTAGGTTTGAGGCACTTAAACATCATGAGAACATATTTGGTTTCATGTATAATATAAACAGATTAAAGGAAATTAGTGATAGTGAACTTTTGAAGCAATGCAGCGACTTGCAAATATCTATGTCAGTAAGAGCATCATGTGATAATGATGGACATGAATTGTACGAAGAACTGAATATGTTCATCCGTGTGTATGAAGGAAACGATGACATTATCTCGGTGCTGAAATACATAATAGAAAAAAATTAACTGAAGTTTACCCCACTATCGAAATAGTTCTGAGAATTATGATCACCAGTCAGTAGTCAGATTTGTCTATTGTAGTCAGTAAACTGATTATTGGTCTATGTCAGTAAATTACACAGTACGAGTACAGGCGCAGTCACTCAAACAAACACCTCTGCCTATTGCATATTTAAAGACAATTATTGTAATTAAGTTCCAGTCATAGTTAGGTGCTGATACACAAACTTTTTTTTTATATTTTCTAAAATATTTTATATCTGCCGGGCGTCCTGTGTCCTTACATATCGACGCAGGAAAGCATATTTGCTGTAAGTAGACATATTGCAATTGTTCACCAGAGCCAAAAAACTTTATTAATTTCGGAAAAAAATTAATAGTGTCTGACCTATCCATGATATTACTACCATTTTTGGAACATAGGTTTATTTAACTGCCAGTCACCATTTGCAATGTAAACTTTTTATCCAAAGTTACTATAAGTACGTGTTTGGCTAGTTACAGCAAACACTTTTTTAAATCACATACCTTTAAAACGCTGTGACTAAGGAAGAAAAATGTACGCGTAGATGGAAATATTATCAGTTTATAGGCGGTAAATATGCTGTATGCAGTAAATTTATTTATTTGGGTACTGCAACTCAAGAGGTAAGATTAAATTTATATTTATGATTACATCTAGGAATGCAGTGGGTCAGTTGGTAATATAATGTTTGGTTGAAATAAAATGTCGAAAATAGTTTTAAAAAAATTATGGTCTTTTAAATTGTTGAAACAAAATTTGAAACTCTAATTATACTGCCAGAACTTCGTTTCAACAATACAATGAATTAAAAAAGAATTTTTCTCTTATATGTATATAACAGATAAAACATAAAAAATTAAATATACAAAATAAAAACTAAGGCCCTAAAACTAGTTAGGAACGCAAGATGTAAATAAAAACATTGTATCCAATCAAAAAATATTTATTTAAAAGTAAAAAACAGAAACTTAGTGGCAATTTGCCTTATTTTAAAGCGAAAGATGTAACAAAATACAATTATAATTGAAACTTAAGATGAAGACATTGTGTCCAATCAAAAACATTGTTGCGGACAGCGAGCGGGGCGAGCGAATAACGATAGTCTAATAGTATAAAATGAACAAGTAAATAAAATAATACGTGTTAGGAATAAGGTTTATAAATACGTGTTAGGAATAGATATAATAATATGAACTGAATATGTGTGAATATGTGTATTTTAAAACGATTAGAATAAGAATATAGCTAGTTGTAAGTTTAAATGTATAAATTTCACTAGTTGTAAGGATGAACCATGCCAGACTCGGAACATCTAGCATGGTGACTCATGGTACTGCCGAGAGCGCGCACACAGGGCGTGCGCGCTCATTGGCTGAGCGACGCCCCGCACGGAATCCATCGCACTACCGGTTGCGAGGCAAAGGGCAAGGTTAAATATAGCGGAGAGGGCGGCAGTACTACGATAAGTTCGAGAAACACCACAACACCAGCAACAGCAAGCAGCGAATCTACAAGCAAACTACAGTCAAGAACGTTATTAAGAAACCACATTGTTACTACGAACTACTGTAACTTTGTAAGAAACAAGAATAAAACAAGCGCTATTAATTTAGCACACATTAAAATATTGTGGACGTCTTTTATTCACAATAGTATCTGGTCCTTCGGAAGCCGGATCGGAAGAAAAAAGAACAGAACATTTCGCCGATCTACAACAACGCTTGAAGAAGAAACGACGTGTTATCAAGACATCTGTATCCACGAACGGCGTACCCAGATCAATGGTTGTTACGAGAAGCCAGGGAGACGCAATGGAATCACAAAATAGAAATAACACAGTCCGAGTATTCGAAGAATCGCCGCTATCGCCAGACACACAGAGGGCTGAGGGCACACCCCGACCGGAGGGAACACCCTCTGTACCTGTTACTCGCACTGACGTCAGAACAGGCCACGTTTCCCCGCCACGCTCACACAGATCGACGACGAGTGCGACTATGCGACCACGCCTCGCCGAGCTACAAGCGGAAGAGAAACTAGCCGCAATTCGCCGTGAAGAACTCCGTATGGAGGCGGAATTAATAAAGAAACGCCTCGCCGTGGAGTTAACGTCGATACGGGATGAAGCAGAAAACGTACGTGAGCAAACGAACGAGGAGCCAGATGAACGTATTCACCGAGTGGATGACTGGCTCCGCTCACAGCCCGAAGCTACACGGGGGGAGCAATTACCGTGTACCCGTAACGACGCGCGGCAACAAGACGAACGCAGGCCTGAACGACGTGCCCGTTCGCAATCACCGTCGCAATCGAGCAGTGATATTAAACAGCTCGCCGCGATACTAGAAAAGATGACGCATACTCATCCACCGCCACGCCAAGCCGCCGACTTACCTGTATTCACTGGAGTGATCAACGAGTGGCTGCCATTCAAAGCAGCTATGAGGGACTCCACGCAGCTGTATCGTTTCTCGCCGATAGAAAACATAGCGCGCCTACGTAACAGCCTGCGTGGGGACGCCCGCGACCCAGTGGCAGCGCTACTACACACCGCGAACAATCCAGATGAAATCATGCGGACACTGGAACAATGTTTTGGCAGGCCGGAAGTAATTATAGACAAGGCGCTGGATGATATGCGGAAATTACCACGACCGGGAGCTACCGCAAGCGAACTGAACGCGTTCGCAGTAAAATTACAGAACATCGTCTGTGTTTTACTAAATCTCGACAAGCGGAGTTACCTGTACAACCCGATGCTGGCTTGGGAAGTATTAGAAAAACTTAGCCCACACCTGAAGTCCCGGTGGTGCGACTATGCGGAAGAGAACGACGGAACAACGGATCCAGAGGTCGTTGTATTATCACGCTTCCTAATGCGTGAAGCGAGCCGTGTGTTAAAACACACATATGCGCCCGCCACCGCTTCGACAGCGACTTCTAGACGCGAAGTATTGAAGCCTGCCGCACCGCAAGTCGCCGCCAGAAAGAGACAGAACGTCTTTGCTACGGTGGACACAGAAACCGAACATCTGTGTCCTAGCTGCGATAAGCCCCATCCGTTGTCTCGGTGCCCGCAATACAAGGCACTGAACGTCGAGCAACGGTGGGAGCTAGTGAAGAGCAAAGGCGTCTGTTTCAAATGTATTGACAAACGCCATCGTCGTGTGTACTGCAAAGGAGAGCCGTGCGGTATTAACTCCTGTCGTCGTCCGCATCAGTCGTCGCTTCACAACGACAGACCAAGCGATAGCGAAGAGCAAGCTCAGAACAACGTGACACCGTCAACGAGCGAGACGGTAATGGCTGTCGCAACAACTATAGAACCGAGACAGATTATACTAAAAATCTGTCCGGTGATTATATCGGGCCCCAAAGGAGCGGTGAACACGTACGCTCTGTTGGACGAGGGCTCGACTATATCGCAAATCGACGAGGACTTGGCCAAGGACATCGGAGCACATGGACCGTCACATCCACTGCAACTACAAGGCGTCAATATGGGCAAAGAGTACACGAATAGCCAAATTGTACAAGCGAAGTTGTACGAACCGGGCGGCAACAAGAAGTACGAGTTCCGAGCTCGAACGATAAAAGGACTCCGACTGCGCGAACAAACAGTGTCTCTAAGCACACTCCAACACGCTCACTTGCGCAATTTGAAAGTGAAGCAGGTGTGCTATGAGAAGGCGAGGCCGCGTATATTGATAAGTACGGACCACTGGGAGATGATCGTATCCAGAGAGCTACGCGTCGGCAAACCGAACCAGCTGGCGGCGTCGAAAACTCAACTGGGTTGGGTGGTGCACGGAACCGCACCACACGTGATCATCGGCCACAGCGAAGCCCTGCTACACATATACGCACCTGAACGAAACACTGGCAGCGAGATCTGGAACGAAAGTCTACACGAGCTCGTAGAACGGCACTTCAAAATAGACGCGCTCGGCGTAGCCCGCGAACCGAGAATCAGCGACGCTGACAAGCGCGCGACGCGAATACTCGACGGAACGATCCAACAACGCAGTGAAGGCTACGAAGTAGGTCTACCGTGGCGCTACGACGACTTCACTCGATAGAAAAGAAAATGGATCGTTCCACAGAGTTTGCGGCGGCGTATACAAGTCAGATCAAAAACTTGTTTAAGAAGGGCTACGCCGTACGCTGCGAGGGACACGAACAGACTAGCAACATCAGCTGGTTTTTACCTCACTTCGCTGTATTCAACCCGAACAAACCCGGCAAGCTACGAGTAGTATTCGATGCCGCGGCACGCAGTGGAACTACGAGTTTAAACGACGAGTTATTAGAGGGACCGGACCTGCTACGATCGCTGCAGGGGATTTTATTCCGGTTCAGAGAGAAGCCCGTCGCCATCACTGCTGATATAGAGGAAATGTTTCTGAGAATACGAATACGCGAAGCGG
Organism: Saturnia japonica; assembly: GCA_033032175.1. Taxonomy (NCBI): domain Eukaryota; kingdom Metazoa; phylum Arthropoda; class Insecta; order Lepidoptera; family Saturniidae; genus Saturnia; species Saturnia japonica. The sequence continues at coordinate 509,427 of CM065308.1, read as the reverse complement.
ACCAGCCGGCACAACAATTTCTGTGGCGAGGCAACAACCGGAACAAGCCGCCACAGAAATATAAAATGAGATCGTTGATATTCGGCGCAGCAAGCTCACCGTTCATAGCACACAGTGTACGCGGCCACAACGCTGAAAAGCATGCACGAACGCATCCAGACGCGTTCAAGGCAATAACGCAGAGCCACTACATGGACGACCTGGTGGATAGCTACGACGATGAAGAAACAGCTATCTACACTATAAGGGAAATACAAGAAGTCCACGCAGTAGCCAGCTTTTCGTTACGCGGATGGAGCAGCAACCGAGCGAGCGTACTCAGTGGAACACCGGACGAGCTACGCGCACGATCGCCCGCACAACTTGGCGGGCATGAACAAGAAAAGATCCTGGGCCTATACTGGAATGCAGCTACGGATGAACTAGGGTTTAACACGTCCATGCATCGGGTACCAGCCGATGTACGCGCACGTAAGCGGGCACCTACAAAGCGAGAAGCTCTGAGTGCGGTTATGTTAATCTATGACCCGCTCGGCTTACTCAGCCACTACACGATACGCGCGAAAATATTCCTGCAGAACCTGTGGCGCTTACAGATCGGCTGGGACGACGAGATACCCGAAGAGGACGCAAGTTCATTCGACGACTGGCTACAACAGTTAGAACATGTAGCAAACCTGCGCTTGTCGCGATACTACAGTTTGGCACTACGACGGATGGCAGCGAGAAGAGGTTGGCCCGCACTGATGTACAGCGATAACGCGACCAACTTCCGTGGGGCGGACACCGAGCTACGCGCCGCCTACGCCGAATGGGCACCTGCGCTACGGGGGGAGAGGCTACGGCACAGAGTCGAGTGGCGCTACATCTCGCCCGGCGCGCCTAACCAGGGAGGTGCATGGGAGCGGCTAGTGTGGTCAGTAAAAACCGCGCTCGCCGCCACTTTGAACGAGCGTGCGCCTAAAGAAGAGGTGCTCCAAACCGTGCTCGCGGAGGCCAAGCATTCGATTAACGCGCGGCCTCTAACGCACGTGAGCATCGACCCGCGGGACCCAGAGGCGATCACTCCCAACCATTTTCTGCTTGGGAGTTCGACGGGTATGCCTACGACGGGGACCTGCGACACGGCGGACCGGCGTACCTGGCGAGTAACCCAGGCGCTCGCCGATTATTTCTGGCGGCGCTGGGTTAAGGAGTACCTCCCTACACTGGTGCCACGCGGGAACTCAGCCGACAGCACGCACCCTCTGAACGTCGGGGACTTGGTCGTGGTTGTCGACTCCGCCTTGCCGCGCAACACCTGGCCGCGCGGAATCGTCACGAGAACCTACACCGGACCAGATGGAGGAGTGCGGAGCGCCGACGTGAAGACGAGGAGCGGTGTGTTCCGGCGCCCGACGACGAAGCTCGCCGTCCTGAGAGGAGAGTGAGGCTGCGCAGGCTACGCCGGGGGGAGAACTGTTGCGGACAGCGAGCGGGGCGAGCGAATAACGATAGTCTAATAGTATAAAATGAACAAGTAAATAAAATAATACGTGTTAGGAATAAGGTTTATAAATACGTGTTAGGAATAGATATAATAATATGAACTGAATATGTGTGAATATGTGTATTTTAAAACGATTAGAATAAGAATATAGCTAGTTGTAAGTTTAAATGTATAAATTTCACTAGTTGTAAGGATGAACCATGCCAGACTCGGAACATCTGGCATGGTGACTCATGGTACTGCCGAGAGCGCGCACACAGGGCGTGCGCGCTCATTGGCTGAGCGACGCCCCGCACGGAATCCATCGCACTACCGGTTGCGAGGCAAAGGGCAAGGTTAAATATAGCGGAGAGGGCGGCAGTACTACGATAAGTTCGAGAAACACCACAACACCAGCAACAGCAAGCAGCGAATCTACAAGCAAACTACAGTCAAGAACGTTATTAAGAAACCACATTGTTACTACGAACTACTGTAACTTTGTAAGAAACAAGAATAAAACAAGCGCTATTAATTTAGCACACATTAAAATATTGTGGACGTCTTTTATTCACAATAAACATATTTAAGGAAAAGTAAATAAACCAATATTAAAATTATGCTATCACGAATCGGATATTGGTAACTTAGTCGAATATAAATTTGATTTCGGCATTGCACATTGAAGTTGCCTTTGCACGTGGCTCTCTATTGCTGCACATGCTCTAAGACCGGAGGGTAGACTTACAGGGTCCATCAATTTTACGTTGTTTTCGATCATAGGTCTCTTCTCAGTAGCTGGTGATTTACTTTGAGGCTGTTCCATATTGCTCTTAACACCACCACCTAATTCTGGGATAGAATAGAGACATTGGGTTTTGATTTGCTTACCATCATTCTATACTGGAAAGTAGGCTTTACAAGCTGTTAAATGTGGAATACTTTCATCCAAAACATCTTCATTCTCAATGGTTACAGTAAAATTTAATTTAGCATGTTTTGTAATACATGTTTCGTGGGTGATTTCGCAATCTTTAGGCAAATCTGTTGAGATTTCTGTCAAGCCCGAAGCTTGAAGCGGTGGCGGTAAAATTTGTCTTAGTATGTGGTCGGTTGCAGTCATGTATTTTTCTGGGTTTCGAAAAGTTGGAATCATTTCTTTGCTACTAGTCATGTCTTCTTCCAAATTCCTTGTATGTCGTGGTGTCGTTATGCAACTATTTTGCGAAAAATTATTATATTCATCGGCCTGTGACTTTATTTTTTTGTTGTTCAATTTCGAAGGAATTAAATTGCCTTTTAGGTATCGTTCGTTGCTTAATATTTGTATTTTAGGTTTCGTTCTTGAATGCTCTTCATCAATGTCTTCTTGAAGAGGTCTCAATTCGTCCATCCATTCCCTGCATTTCGCCATCTAAAATAAGCAAGGCAGTTATAAAAATAAAAATAAATATTTTCATGAGGTTCCGGGTTCGATTCCCGGTTATGGCAAAGTGTAATATGTGGTTTTACTGTTGTGAAACTTCCTCAATTGCAGCTCGTAGCCGGGTTTGTGCTGGTAGTATATTGGTTGGTTCGCCACCAGTCAAATTGGAGACTAAATACGTCGGTGAAATGCCTACTCCGTCAAGGATTACAGGTGTGACGATATTCATAAAAAATCTGTCGAAAGACAAGTAAATTGATCATTTTTATACTTTGAAACTACCTAGAAAAAATGCTTAAACCTAATTATGGTAGATTACAAATATCTTTGATTGTATTAGATAGTTTCGATTAAGATACCATACGTAAATACTTCTCGACACTTAATAATAATTACTCAGAAAATTTACTTACGTTTTCTTGATAAAATTCTCAGGTTCAATCTAAATCACACCACTTATTACGGACACTCAGCACACACGACGTTTCAAATAAATGCGACGATTATAATGAGAAAATAACAGAATGTCGTACAAGGAATGAAGGGTGCGGGCGGAGCCGGTAGCGATGCGGTAACACCGACACAACTTCAAAGTACTATCATTTTTTCAATGGCGTAACGGTAAAATTAAATGATAAATGGTTTATCAAAATGCATTATTTCAAATTTCTAAAATATCACAGGTTTTTAAAATGCATTATGTGGTGTGAGCTTTTAAAGCAAATACGTGATGATTTGCTGTAAATAACAAAAACTAAACTGTAGGTTCCCTAAACTTTCTGTAAGTAAACGAATGTAAAAATAACACGCTGCAGAAATGCTGTAAGTAGAGTTAAGTTTTTAAATGGGAAGAAGTAAGTATTTGTAAAGCAAAAAATGCAGTCTTTCTTTTGCTGTAAGTACAAAATGCCTAAAATTACTAGATTTTCGTCTACTTACAGCATTTAATCTTGCTAAAAAAAAATATAAGTATGGGCGTTTTCAACGGCGTATGTAATTTTTTTTTCATCGTAGAGACACAGGACCCGGGTCATTCGATGCGGCTTTTTTTTCTGATTCGAATGGTAGTAAAAAGTCACTTTAGGTATTTTGTCTACTTACAGCAAATATGCTTTCCTACGTCGATATGAAATTGGTGTTTTGTACGGGAGGAATATAAAGTCAATTTGTTTTTTTTTTTTTTTTTAATATATTGAATTAATCAAAGTATGCACCGTTGTTGTCTATGCACTTTTGCCTTTTCATAGGTAACTACAATGAACTAATTGATCCCTTTTCTAAAAAAAAAATCGGTTGTCTGTAAAGTCGGTTTACTGACGATAGTTGAACGTGACAACGTCATAAGAAAATACTGATGGAATGGTATCATTTTTCAAAAGATAATTTTAATTTTATTTGTTTGATAGATATTATGTATGGATATAAAGAAGGAGGTAAATGGAAATGACAATTGAATTGATCAAGTTACATAAATACAAATAGTATTGTTAACTCATTGTTATAGTTTTGTCAATTATAGCATAAACTACAATCGCTGCACTAGCGGACCGATGCTCTTTATTTTAATGATGAAAGCACGAATATTCGACAATATATCACTGAACATATATTTAATATCGAAAGAATCATTACCTTTATCGCCGCAATTATCGTTGCTATAAACAATTGACACCACATTCACTTTTCACTGCACTTCATACTTGACGAAAACATGTGAATATATAGCAGCTGTCCATGCGGACGCATCGCTCACTCAAGTAGGAGAGAGACAATTGTCGAACGCTGCCGAACGCGGGGGCTGATTGTGCCTCTTTGTCGCTCGTTCCGCGCTCTCGCTTGCACTTCAAGCCTTAAATGGAACGCCTCAGAGCGAGGTAACGCCGAATGAGTCATGTTTTTAAGTGCGTGCAGCCGGCTCCATCGAATATAAGACGTTGTCACATCAAAAAACCATGGGGGGCGAGAACCAATAAACTCTTTGAAGGTGGTTTGGACTGCCGTATCGGAGTTGAATCTTTTTCCTTATAAGAAGTTGTCCAAATTCCGGAAAAAATGGTATTCTGTTGGAGCAAGGTCTGGCGAGTACGGTGGATGTCGCAGACATTCCAATTGTAGGTCATCTAACTTAGTGGTTATTTGTTGTGCAGTGTGTGGTCTTGCGTTGTCGTGAAGCAGCAGTGGCCTAGAGCGATTGACCAATCTCGGTTGTTTAGCAGCTAGTTCTTTCTTCATGGTTTGCAGTTGCTTACAATAGATATCTGCCGTAATCGTTTGGCCAGATTTTAGAAAGCTATAGTGAACGACACCGGCGCTAGTCCACCAAACACTCACAAGTGACTTTTTCTGAGTCAATTTTCGTTTAAGGCAGGATTTGGCTGGGTCTCCGGGGTTCAGCCATTGCGACGAGCGCTTCCGATTATCGTACAGTATCCACTTCACAAGTAATGATTTGATTTAAAATCCCTTCATTTTTGTGTCGGTTGAGCAAAGCAACACAGCAGTAGTCGTGTGTTTGCAAGTTCGATTTATTAAATTCATGAGGTACCCATCGTTCAAGTTTGTTTACTTTCCCGATTTGCTTCAAGTGGATTAATACAGCTTTATCACTTATCCCGAAGCCTGCAGTTATCTCTGAAGTGCTTTGTGATGAATCCGCTTCCTTATATAGCGAATAGCCTTTAATTCTTCATTTTCCACTTTGGTCCCCGGTAGTCCACGGGGTTGGTGCTGAAGATCGAAATTTCCAGAATGAAGTCGTTGAAACCAAAAACGTACCGTGCTTTCTTTTGCGACACCAGCGCCGTACACATCATTAATCCTTCGAGTTATTTCTGCAGTACTGGTGCCACGGCAGAACTCGTACTCGTAAATATACCGATATTTCTTGTTTTCCATTGTGCGATAATAAAAGACGCCAAAGAAAAAAATAATGAGGAAAAAAGAATTGAATGACTGTTTTCAAAACTCAAATATACCAGCTAAATGAATTTATAAATTTTAATTTGGAATTCTTAACCAAAGCGGAGATATTTCAGATCAAAATGGTCAGTACGACAAAACGTTAATTTCATATGTAAGGACTTAATATTTATTTATACACCTTTACTTGGGTATCTGTATGTACTCGTTTCCGAATGTCATACGACATCTGGTTTAACAAAAATAAACTCTATAAACGCAGGATTCTAAAAATTTCTAAAGCAGAAAGCCTGTTTTCAACTATTTGTTTGAATATTATGACCTAATAATATCTGGGCGACCAAGCTGTTCTCGGTCTCTTATAAACAAAAAAAGAAAAAACCTATTTATGTATACCTACTTGGAATGTAAAACATTATCTAAATGCAGTTTCATTGAACTCGTTGGAGCCGTTTCCGAGAAACCAATTACATAATCATAGATATATAAATATATATATATACAAGAATTGCTCACATAATATAATAAGATGAGTATGGATGAATGAATAGCGATACCAACTTGGACATACCTATATCTAAAAAAATATGAAAAATTTAGAAATTAATCAAAACCTTAGGGGTTTAATAAAGAACCAAATATTTTATGGGTAACCTAATTTTGAGTGTTGTAGGTATCCTACATTACATTTACCTTTTTGTCGTTAGAAACAATCCGCCACGTTGAATTTTTCTATATAAGTGTTCTATTTCTATTAATTTTAACGTTTACAGTAGTTTAGTTTTATAGAAACTACATAACATACCATCACGCTTGTATTTCCCCGCAAGTTTGGGCAGAAGTGTACTAAATGTACACCCACAGTTCCCCGGGTATGTTTTTAGATCCCATGTAATAGGGTGACCTTATTGCCATTAATCGGCCACAAAGCCAAACTCCGAGCTGCTACTGCAACTTTCATAGAGAAACCCAATAACACTTTGCTCGATCTGGGAATCGAACCCAGGACCTCGAGCATGGCAGTAGCGCTTACGACCACTAGACGAATGTGGCAGTTAGAGAAGAGGAAGAGAGTAGAGATACGGAGTTTTGATTTTCTTTGAGGATTCTTTTGTAATAACTGATAGTAGTAAACCAGGATGAAAAAGACGATGGCGCTGTCGTGGCGGTCTGAAGGCTATAATATTCAGCGTGCCCTTAAGTTTTTGGCAGAATCTGTCATATTGTAGTTCTTATTTTAATTAGTAAACATTCGATAATTGACTTGTTTATGTAACAAAACTGGTGGCATTTTACATTATATGGTTTGATTACTGTGCTTATGTGAAGTAGATTGTAAATAGTAACTAGAAATGTACATTTAAACTTGCGCCATAAGCTCCCTGAATTATTTTGAACTGGAACCACCAGTACCTGTACATCTGTTAGTCTGTGGCCTCTATTTATTTAAAGGTATTATGTCTGGTATTGAATATAAAAAAAATAGTACCCCTTTGGTTATTTGTCTATGATAGTACCTACGAAGTAAGGCTTAAAAGCAGTGTCACCAGTGGCCTTGTCGATAATTAAAAAACAAAAAAGATGGTGGAGTTAGTTGTCAAATGTCATTTGACAATTTTGAATTTGTCATCTGTCTCTCTGTTGAAAGTAGAGATATTAGGCTGATATTTTGGTTTTCCCAACATGGAATAAATTAGTAAACTAATATTAAGTTCTCGTTCCTATTATTTGGTAAAAGTCAAATAATAGTCACTGATTCAATATTCGCTATTCGCTACCTACTTGGATCTAATACTGATAATAAGCATATCTATTCTCTACTTAAAGAATGTGAGTATGAAATAAAAGATAGTTGTAAATATTTATTATTGTTATCCGTATGTTTATTAAATAACGTAAATGAGAAAGTCATTAAATCTCCTTTCGTAAATAAACTAGGACTATAGAATGCCCAGGCGAATCTTGTTCCCCGCTCCCGGCTATTTTAAAGACAATAATGCTTATTGTGGGTGTTCCTTAGAAGATAGACGTATACTCTCCTTGATTTTTTTGTAGATATTTTTAATGTTCGCGAAAATTCTCACGCATGCAGAGTGGACTCCTTCCAGCATCGTTTCTCGGTTAACGTTTGGGCTGGTGTTATCGGTTCTCACGTACTGGGGCCCGTGTTATTAGAGAGATTAACAGGAACGTCATATTTACTATTTTTGCGAGAGACTACCGACGCTGCTAGAAGAAATACCCTTGTCAATTTACGAGAGGTATTCTACCAACATGACCGTGCCCCTGCGCATTTCACGTCGATTGTTCGACAACATCTTGATGGTGAGTTTGGAGAGCGCTGGATCGGTCACGGGGGATCCATCCAATGGCCTTCCGGATCAGCGGACTTGACGCCTCTTGACTTTTTTGTGGGGACTTATTAAATCGTTAGTGTACTTTAACGCAACAACAAGAGCTGCGGCCGAGGCCCTAAAAATTAGGATAGTGGCCGCCTTCCAAAAAGTGAAATGTGACACGAGTGTTTTAAGTAAACTATGACAAAATTACGCAAACGGGCAATAAGGTGCATTGAACAAGATGGTAGACATTTTGAAAATGTTTTTTAAGAGAGGTCGCCTTATGAATGCAAATTAACCTGTAAGTTCAAGGCTGCAGTAGACTGTAAATACTAAGTTATGCACTTCATTCTTTAATTATTGAAGAAGTATCATTCACATATTCTTTTAAACACGCCGCCTTTATTTAATTTATCTATTAAACATAAGCAACTCAGTACTCGGTAATTATTCACGATTCGTATTTCGTTTGCCCACACTTCTCGTTGCAGCGCCGCGCCGATAATTGCGCCACGCGATTACGTCTCACGTGCACCTCTGCTGACTGCGTATTTCGTATTTTTTGCGTAAGCTTGTAATGTGACCATACTACTCGCCCACAATGAGTATAACTAAGTTCAGAAATAAACAATATCAAAACACATACAAGTTAATTTGTTTTGTCGGTATTATGATTATAACTGATTGTTCTAATTGGGGTGTTTGAGTGTGTGCGTTATTCCTGTTACATGTTGTAGATACGATAATATGTATGCAATCGCAGCTAGTTATAATGTAACAGAAGAAACCACTAATATAATACGAAATATCAATACATACATAATACAAAAATTACAAAGTAATCTATGAATCTAACTAATATCTGTATAAGCTAATACACTGATATTCGTTGAGAACGGTGCCTAATATAGTGATTCTGTTCTCATTGCTTGCGTAATGTGCTACCAACACATACAGTTTTCATACGAATCCCGACGTGTACAATGATATGTTGACTCGCCGCGCGGATTTTGAATCGCGTGCCTATTATTTGACTAATATTTGGTAACCTATTATTCTGTATTCGTTTATCATAATATATTAGTCCGTGGCGCGTATTTTATCCCTGTACCTATTACGAATATATTCGTTACACCTCTAGTTGAAAGTAGTCCATAGATATTGGGAAGTAGTCTATGAAAGTAGAGTGAAAGTAGTCACGGTAGTCACTATTAATTATTTTACTCTTTGGTAAGTAGCGACTAGCGTGTTTGTTTTTTGTGCTATCGCAAATAATAAAAGTTTCAGTAAATCTCGTTGATAATCTCCAAAAGCTATAACAATGGGTTCAAAAAAACATAAGAAAGAGTCTAAAAAGAAGAAGCACAGAAGTAAATCCAGGTCGCCTATGGAAGGAGAGGAGCGCGAACGTAAAAAGCACAGAAAACACAAGGACCGCAAGCGGGATCGATCTCCTGACGGTCAGTTACTATTTTATATCTTTTTCAAGAACGCTAGCTGCTGTTGATGATTCCCATTATCATATGACATCATAAATTCAATTTGTGTAACCTGCTACGAAAATTACGTTGGAAGTGTAATCAGCCCAAACTTCTATTCATTGAATCATCCTTGTCGCGCAAAATTATTGCGTATTATAGTGTCTAAGTAGTAAAGTTGTCAGTGTTATGTATAAAATAGTTGGAAATCATCAACTGTACTAGCTGTTTTATCATTTGACACAATAATGGCATAGTCTGCTCATTATTTCAGACTCGGTGGCATACGCGATAGTCCACCGTGTCCTGCAACCAGCTGCTCTAAGGTGGGTATTTTAAAATGCCTCCACTTCATAGTAAAGAAAAAACATCTACAATCTAGGATTCAACAATAAAGCCAATAAAATATTAAATAGGACATGAATTGCTGGATGTTTTTCCAAATATAGTCACTACTATTTATACTAATATATATAGAAAAGATATACATTTAATTTTTAAATTTTATTTATCAACATGTTTTTTTTTGTTTGACTAAAACTTTGGAGGCATAGTTTTATGTTCATACTTCTTAGTACCCAAAACCAAAAGAACAACCACATAAATGGACAGAAAACATTACTTTGAAATGAGATGAATGAATTATGGTTACACTTACTTACTTGGTACTTGGTGAGCGGACTGGTTTCTGCAACTAGGCTTCTGATGGGCCCATTTTGAGTGATGGGTGGGTTTTGTTAGTTCAGCCACCTGATGTCCTCCAGGAAAGCCAACAGCTCTCTTATGCCGGCGCAGGCTTCCCTTGTCATCCTCGGCGTCCCAAAGTTGTGTGCTCGCTGAGACGTCATGCTACTTCACTCCAGGAGCATGTGCGCGGCTGTCTCCTCTGTAGTCATGCACCCTCTACACAGAGGACTGTCTGTAACACCTCTTCCAACAGATGGTGACACTGTGTAATTAATCCTGAATTCTGTTCAGGGCCAGTAGTATTGGCGCACTATCCGAGAGGTTTCTGATGTTGCAGCCAGTTACCTCTCTATGTAGTACCGCAATTGCAGCTAGAATTATGCCAACACATTTCGCTTGAAAGATGGAGTTGCATTTATCTAGTGCTGTTGTTTTGTGGATATTGAGGTCATCCGAGAAGGTACCCGCTCCGGTACCAATATTTGTTTTTGTATTTGTATTTGTCTTAATATTTGTATTTTTTGTTATACTCTAATTTCGTGTATATTGGAGCTATCACTCGGTTCTCATGCATTAAGATGATAAAGCTTTTAGAACATTGGTGGTTCTTGGGTACTCTATCATAGATAGATAAAAGCAATGGATTATCCCCCGCATAATCCTCCAGGATAGTATTGTGATGTACCCGAGCACTATGTTCCCACAGCTGTAAAGCCCAGAGTTTGTAGGCAGCCACAGCTGCCTCTTGTTGCACTTGAAGATGTAAGGGCATCAGGCCAGTCAGGGCTTCTTGTAAATGTCTATCTATATCCAAATCCAGCATAGTTCTGCATTTTAGTAGTTTCTCTGGATGTTTCCCGTAATTTTAGGAAGTTGTGTATTAATAATTTATCTTAATTTTTTAACAATTTATTCATATGAGGGTAGATTTAACAGACTTATCATACATTATTATTTAAAATATCTGAATTATTATTCAAATAAAGCTATCTAACAATTGAAAAATTGCCACTTCACTATCCTTAGTATATTGATAAAATCTTTATAAAGTTTTCACGAAACCTGGAAAGATGGCTGCGGGAAGATACAAATAAGTTCTTGGCTACATATTTTAAACTTCGTAATGATAACTAGCTAGGCAAACACTGGAATGGAATTTTCCTATTACTTTATGTTTTCATTACAATACTTCTTTTCACTGAAAGCTTGTTTGAGTTTACATTGTTGGATTCAAACCCATGTCAGTCAATGAGTTGAGCATGCTACTTCTTAGCTATCATTTCTACATATACATTTAAAGCATTAATTGTATGGAAAATTTAGAAAATTCATTAAAATATACTACCTGATAATTGAACCACTGTTTGGCCATATTTGCAAGAACAAAAAGTTCTCTATGTCATATTTTTGCTGTACTATGAAACTATCTCCCGGCTAATGTATTCTCTACATCCTACAACTTCGAGTCCTGGGCTGGTTTGAAATAGTACTCTATTTTTTCTTTTTTTTAAATTAGAGTTATAATATTTACTGTTAATGATACATATCATCTAATTAAAAATTATCTGAGTCTGTAGGATATTGGATATAATCTACTTGATGGGATACAAGATAAATGACAGAATGCATTAAAATTGTTATTCTATGAAATTTATTTATAGCTGGTTATCCCTTGATTGAAATATTTGTTTACCATTCATCACTTGAAAACCTAAGATAGCACCTTATATTTTTGCAATATTGAAGCTTCATATAATTTTGCTTTTAAAATAACTAATGATAATGATGATTAAGTTATCATATAAGTTAGATAACATTACATGTATATTTATAAGAGTAAGCAATAGTGTTATACAGTCAAAAGAATCAAGACAAAGTATTTAGTATTATATATACTGGCTTCAGTTATAAATAGTCGTTAATATTAGGTATCTTTACAAATTTCCTTATAAGGCTGAAGCAGCAACAATAAAGTACAAATAATCATTTAAAATTACATAGGTACCTGTTATGTATCTATATGAATAAATGTATAGTTCATTCTGCACAAGTATTTTTTCCAAATGATGACTATAGACTAGGCCAGTGGTTGACAAAGTGCGACTCCAGAGCCGCATGTGGCTTTTTGGCCAAGGAGATGCAAACACATTGTTCGCATTATAAATATTTATTAAGTATGAGATTTAGTTTTATTTAGTGTAATAAAAGTTTACTAAACAAGCAGATTTGGCTCCCATTTTTTTTTTAATTGTTGTAATGTTCATATTGGGCTCTTTGTCTAATAAGTTTGCTGACCACTGGACTAGGCCACTGATCTTGAATTTGTTTTTTTTGTATATTTGGATTTAACTTAGAAACGGCTTCAACTATTCTAATGAAATATTGTTTACAGGATGTATATAATGCCAATCTGAAATTATCAGATATACTTTTAGAAAAGCAATTATTACAATTACCTAATTAATTTGTTATTTATTTTCCTCCAATTTTAATGGAATTCTGTATATGTAGTACATTATAAAATGTATAATTTGAAAATTGATGAGCTTTTAAACTATTGATAATATTTTATAATCAATCATACATAATAAAATTGAAGTGTTTGTTTGTAATATCAAAATAATAGATTTTTATTACATGTATATTGTATATGAAAGTTTATACGGTACTTTAAAAAAAAAACATTTTTTCTGTCTGTTTGTTCCGGCTAATCTCCGAAACAGTTGGAACGATTTTGGCGGGACTTTCACTGGAACATCAACGATGTTAGGCTAACTTTATATTAGGAAAAAAAACAGGATTCCGAGCAAAAAATAAGCATCAATAAAGTGGAAGCGGATTCACCACAATATCGACATTCTATAGCTAGTAAAAATATATAATTATAAAAAAGTTATTTATTCTGAAATCTCAACCGATTTAAAATCGAAGTGTCTGTTTGTAATGTTAAAATAACAGTTTTTTTACTAAATACGATACCTATAACAAAAAGACAATTTTTGAAATTTTTGTCTATCTGTCTGTCTGTCTGTTTGTTCCGGGTAATCTCCGAAACGGCTAGACCGATTTTGACGGGACTTTCACTGATAGATAGCTGACATTATAGGGAGTAAGTTGGCTACTTTTATTTTAGAAAAAGAATTAGGGTTCCGCACAAATAAATAAAAAAACTGGTCATGGGGAATCAATTCGGGCGCTTAAATGACTTATGCTGAATAAACCATAAGGCATATAGCAAATTAATGTACTACATAATTATAGGCATTAAAAATACCTACAAAAAAGTCGTGGAGAGTATATATCTATCTTCTAAGAAACACCCACAATAAGCATTTTTGTCTTTAAAATAGCCGGTAGCGGAAGAGCACAATTACAATTGAACACAATTGAAAAAACTCAATATCCTCAGAAGTTACGAAAATCGCGTTAATTATAAAAATTACTTAACTCTCTTGTAACAATGCGAGGGTCAAAAGTCACGAAAAATTTGACTATTTGCCAATTTTGGTATAGGTACACACTGCGATATGATCACAAGTACAGAGTGTGAAAATCAACAGACAACATTAACAGTATTTTTTTTTAAAGAAAAAGCGCATGTTATTGCCTATTTATGACGGTGATTACGTCATCATAAAAATAATGTCTGTTGTTTTCGAAAACATAAAAAAGCTTGAAATAGCCATAAAATAGTAAATAAATAGTAATATTCAATTTAGTATCTCAAAAATTCAAAATTCTTCATTGTATCCAAAATGAAAAAGAAAGTGTAAAAAGTTCAACAATTCCCATTCCATCTTGGTAAAATTATCTCATGTGTACCATTCACAAAGATAAAATCGCGCAAGCCCTAACCTTAAGCATCTAATGCTGCTAGCGGCCGACAACGTACTCTCACCTGAAACCCGCAGACATTAAAGAGGGTTGCGCTTACAGCGTCCCACTATAGTAACACATATTATTCATAAATTTTAGCTTTATGCACTCGTTCTCCATATAAACTTTAACTATGCCAAATTTCACAGTTTTCCGTGCACGGAATACGCTTAAAAAGGTGTCCAAAGCTTTCTTCTCACATATTAATATATAGATGTTTTACTAAACCTTCACAGTCTTTAGTAATTTATATAGTAATCCATTCAATAGAAACATAAGCCAATAACAAATTATATTTTCTGGATACAGGATGTTTGTGTTTATACGTTTGTCTATTGGCCAATGTATGGAATATGAAAAAAACTTTTTTTTCACTTATTGATTGCTAAGTAATTTTGTCAAGTAATTTTTCGTAAATAATGAAGTATAAGTAAAATTGCTTTGTTGCAGTTGAAGAGGTACCTGTGGACTCCCACTTGCAAAGAAACGAGGACAATGAGAGACCTCGGTCTCGGAGTCAGAGTGAGAGCGTCGATCGGGACCGGCGCATGCGGGACCACCACCGAGCTCACCATGATGCAGATGATGACCTCAGGTGCCGTTTTATCACATGTTGCAAGATTTTTAGCAATACACACCTTGGCAATTTAATTAATGATAATTTTAAATACAGCTCTTTTAAATTTATGTACTTTAAAACAATTTATAAATTTTACATAAAACGTAACATAACGATGCAGGATAGAAAAGGATGGAACTATGCTATAAACCAAGATAGAAATTTGATCGCGCGTCGAATCGGTAGTTCTGGTCGTACAAATTAGTACAATTTGAATTGACTCAACACGCGTCACGTTGCATCAGGTTGCGTGACGTGTTAATAGTGTTTCTGTCTTAAATCGAACATTAAAATGCACAACTGAATTTAATTATTTTTATATATATTAGAGACAAAAACTACGAGTCTGAGCGCGAAAGAGAGAAGTCTCCAGAAGAAGTGGCTACAAAACCACAAGAGAGTCTCTCTATCGAAGAAACAAATCGACTTCGTGCTAAACTCGGGTTGAAACCATTGGAAGTTGCAGAAAAACCAACAGGTAAGATATATTAAAAAGTACAGAATGATTAACGAGTCTTCTTGAAGCATTATAATATTGTTACACCCATGGATATTAAAAATGCCGATGATTGACGTGAAGAAGATTTATTTCAATTCCACACAGTTACAAATTACACGAATTCACAACAGTTATTTTCCGCTTCCTTTTTTCTCTCGTTGTTATCGCTTTGTAATTCAAAACTGAACTGCCTAGGCGCCCACCGCCGCGCCTGAATTGCTTAAATACCCACACTAAACGACCGCAGAAACATCGTGAAGCGTCGAGAACTTTTGATGTTTACTTTCAATGCCTACTCGATGACGTAATCGAGGCGATAAGCCCTATAAATGTGTGTGTAAACTGCGATGTTTACACAAACATGCGCCGCGGTTGTTTACGACACGAACATTATTTTCGATGTCCTGAGAAATTTCTAATTACTTCCAGATATTTCGGGAATACGATATTTTTCTATTTTTTTAATCGGGTTGTAACAGGTCGTAACAAAACTAGCAACAATCCACTACTTTGTAAGTAAAGAACGATATAAAACTCAATAAAAATAAATCATCTTTGCCAATAGTACTCACATTTGATGTAGCTTTCTGTTGTTAGTAATTGTAGAGAATACAGCCTACAAACATCTTCACAAACATCACCTCTTCATTATATTGTAATGAACAGGTAGTACTTCTTTTTGTGGTTAATTAATGGAATATTTAGCATAATTCTTGACCCAAAATTCTATATATTATGTATATTTTTATTGTCCCAAAACAAATTGAGATTGTAAAAAGTCTGTCCCGCTGTGTGTAATTTATAATTAAATTTCAAGGTTTATTTTACTTGTGACTAAAGGGCATTTAGTTTTCAATAAGTGAAAGCATTATTTCCTTAATACCAAATCATGTTTACAGATGACGGCAAGTTCAAAGATGACCTGGGCGAGTTCTATCACAAGCCAGCCGTTAATATAGCACAGCAAAAGAAAACAGAGAAACTTAAGGAGAAGCTAGAACAGCGCAAAGAGAAGAGGAAACTTGAAAAGAAGTGAGATATTTTTTAATATTTTTTTAATCCGCGAGTTGACTGTATGTTTAAAAATTAAAGTAAATTATTGAATAATATTGGTCTATAGATAAAAAGCCTAAAACTATACAAATCTAGAAAAAGTAATTGTTTATTTATTTTATTTTCCCTTTGACGTCACCATTCAGGAAATATGAACGTTAGACTCTTGCGTTAATTGTCAAACTTATGAATGTTGACGTCACGGGACCATAATGCATCGTTTTTGTTATGTAATTTTTATTTACATAAAAAACATTTTTAAATTACTTTTTATACTGTGTTAATGAAACATATATTATTCAAACGTCAACATGTCAAGTGTTTAAAACAATTTTCTAATAGTTGTCAACTCCCGGATTGCTTAATATTTGAAAATGTTATATTCGTATTGGGTATTTCCATATCAGGGAAAATATGTTTAGTATTGCTTAAACTGTAATTTATTTTCATAAGGATTGTATGGTAACATTGAACAAATTTTGGTGATCATTTATAAGGTTACAAACAACCCTGCTGGCGGAAGAGTCTGACGATGACGATGCGAGTGCGTGGGTGCAGCGCTCCAGGGAGATCGAGAAACAGAAACGTGAAGCTGCTAAAAGGGTTAATACAAACACAAAATTACTTGTTAGCTAAGAACATCTTACATCTTAAATTTTGTATAATATTTTTTATTGGCTACAATCTATCTCTCCCCCCCCTCTCTCTCTCACTCTCTCTCTCCCTCTATCTCCCTCCCTGCCTCCCTACCCCCTCCCTCGCTGCAAACTCGCAGGCAAAACCGTGCGAATGAAAACCACTCAATCCAATCTTTAGCATGTCAACGATTGCCCACGCCGCCCGCACCTGCGCGAGTTAGTTCGTCTTACCGTCTACACGCACGCTCTTACCTGCGCAAACTGGTTTGTGCAGTTATGTCCGTAGGCAAATCCGGTGCGTATGGCCGGGGCCTTAAGGAGTAAACTCCAAAAATATTTTTAAAGAGACAGATGAGTAAAGTAAGTACGCGAATTGTTTGTACAGGCAGCGATGCTGGACGAAATGGACGAGGTGTTCGGAGTATCCGCCCTTGTCGCCGAGGAGGTGAACACATCCAATCAGAACTCGTACACGCCGAAAGATCTTCAGGGGCTGAGGGTCGCGCACGATATCGACACTGTTAGTATTCATATTAGGCAAAAAATGCTGTATACAATACAGTATGCTATTATATAATAATATATTATATACGATATATTGTTAAGTACTTAACTTTATAAAAATGTTCACTCTTTGCTTGTAGACTCGTTATAGGTGGGTGAGAAAATAAAGAAATGTCAAACGATATTCAAAGAAAACAAAATATTTTTAGGTAAAAATAAATTTCAGTTAAATATAAAATAATAAGAATGTTAACGAATTTTTTGTATGGTTAGTTAGGCGACGAGAGAGAAACCGTCCTGACGCTTGCTGACAAGGAGGTGCTGGCAGAAGACGACGAGGATGTACTTGTCAACGTCAACATTGTAGACAATGAGAAATATAAAAAGGTAAATATTATAAGGTGACAAGCGTCCATAGGTTACAGTACCTGCTTAACATCAGATGGGCCTCATGCCACCTCAGTCGTAGTTTGTCAAGTCGACCAGTAGTAATGTTATCTATGAGTTTGCTTGAATATCACTTTTGGAATCCACTTCACCGTCGCCTTCCTCACAAAACACATGCGGAAGATATATTTTCACCGCGAATCTCTATTATAGGTTGAGTAATTTCACGGCCAGTTACTTTTTCTATGAATGCTAATTAATTGTTCGACGCCATTACTTGTAAAAACGTGATCACATGTAATTTTGGAAAAATTGTGTGTTCTCTTTTTGTGCACACTTACGATCTTTAGAGTTTGACATTTTCTCTAGGGCAACTGGGCCCATAACCTAATACAAATAAACAATGTGAAAGATACTTTTATTTAGGAATTTAAATATATAGATAAACTAAAATCGTTGACATTTAGAATATAGAGGAGCGCAAGAAAGCTCGTGCCGGTTACCAGGCGTACGACGACGAGGCAGAGCTGGAAGCGTCGTTAGGGTTCCAGCGGCCGGTGCTCAGCAAGTACGATGAGCACATCGACCAAGGCAAGGTGGACCGCGGCCGAGGGTTCCGCATCGGCGACGACGACGCTATCGAGCCAAGAAGTTCAGGGACCTCATGGTCAGTGTTCCATCACTGTTCTAGTTATTTAAATACATTTTCATGCTGCAAAGATACTTGTTTAAGTTATTATGTACCTTATTTTAGAAGTTACATAACCAGTTGTCGTTGACCTTTATCGAGAAACCATGTTTTTTTTATAAAATCCGTTTATATCACCATAAAGATAAACATCGGCAGAGAAGAGTCCATATCTATATCAATGTTTCAAGTTAAACAGCTTGCCGTCTTGTTTGAAACCAGACCCACAATAATTATCGAGTTTTTGAAATGGCTCGCGTAATAGCTTATATTGCCAATCGTTTACATATTTCAAACTGAAAAATTCAGCTTTGTCATTAAAATGTAGAGAAAGATGACCTTCGGTTCTGCTAGTATTAGATTACTTTTTTTTTTACATACATTAGAGACAAGACCACAGAGGGTCCTTATAAAGCTTTTGTATATATCAATAACACGGTGATTACAGAGACAAGAGCGGATAGCTGGAGGAGTGGACAAGCGGTTGGAGTCGCTGCAGATGCCGGAGTTACGCATCGCATCGGACTACATGGACGAGCACGAGTTGCAGGCTAAATTCAAAAAGCCCAAGAGGAGGGTGAGTTTTCAAAACATTCATTGACTAACATACTCTAAGCCGGCGGCATACCCGCCCACATAGACTGTAGTATCTCTTATAATAAATGTTTCTACTTAATTCCTTACCAGTTCATTTAATTTATTAGTTTTGTAAAGTCAATTTATCTGCAAGAAATTTAAATCTCTACATTGTTTTCTTTAATTGCGGTGTATCATTTGTATCATATCTTGATATCGATATGACCATGCATTAAAGGATTTTAACCTGTGTACTCTGACGCAGATTCTCGTTGTTACCCTTTGTCACTTCCATGTATTTTTTTTAATATGTGATACTTTAGCGTTTGGAGATGTATTGTTAACTACGAATATATTAATTAATATTATAGTGAAGATAAACCGTTTGTATCAGGGTAAAATGCGTAAGAAGCAGAAGCAGGAGCCCATAGACGTGGACGACTACGATGAGGAGTCGTCCCGCTGGAAACAGACGATACAGGTAAACTATGCTTATCATGTGATAATATACTTAAAATTACATTCATTCTTCAATTATTTCTCATCTTACTCTATTTATTTCGTGAGGTCACACTGAGGCTGGTCACATTGTCCACCGACGTGCATGCAACCGACGCAATTCTCTCTGTTCAATCGTTACTTACAATAGAGTGAATAAATACTGTAATGTTACGGAAAATAACAGACAGGATGGACGCCGAACACAAAATCCACAATAATAACTTCAAAATGTGATCATCATTTAATAATCAATTATTAAATACATTATACATATATATATACAAGCACATACGCACGTAGGAAAGAAAGCTATAACAAAGACGAAAACACTCATTCTCTTTAAATGTATAAAAACATGTTAACCTTGTATTGCAATCTATTTGGTAGATTAGTTTCAACGTTGTTTAAAATTTAACATTTACATTTTGGGTAATAATTTATCAGACATGTTTTATCAATTATTTCACGCGGAGAAATCAAACTAAGAAATAAATCTTTCAAATGCAATCATAATCAGATTCATTATACGCCGTTTCCCGTGCCCGGCAATCAATAAAAACATGTTTTTTTGTAACAGAAGTTGATGGACTCTGATCAGTCATTATTAAAAACAAAAAATAACACGGAGCCGCAACTTGTGCATTAATGCGAGCGTACAATAGTTGTCCAAAGACAGCACTAACATCACTACAGAAAAAGCGCGTGAAAGATGCGCCCGCTCTTCACCTCAGGCCCGACTGCATTCAGCTCGCGCGCTTTCTGTAGGTTAAGTTATATAAAAATAAATATTGTTACTGTTATCATTTATAAGTGCTGTGCCAAACCAGTTTACTGTCATAACACAGTAAATTAAAGGTAGGACCGCACTAGAGCGGCGCTGCACTGTGCGACACGGCGACATTTTTACATGACGTGTTGACCTATTGCCAAATATTTATGAAAAGTGGGCATTCTCCTTTAACACTGTGGGACGTTCAGTGCAGCGCCGCTCTGATGCGACACGGCAAACGGCACGGCGCATTGCGTCAGTCTGTATGCTGTTTTGGGCGGAGAAGCGAGCCTATTTACAAAAATGGAAATTGACGAAAAAATTTTAACTAATACTGTTAGTACTTATCGAGAGCTGTTCGATCTCCAACACGAACACTAACATGAACCAGGCAAAGGAAAGACAATATATGCGCGGAAAAAGCAATAGAAATAGGCGTATCAATAGTGTAGGTATATATTTTTAATACTCAGTAATCAAATGAGGATCAATCACATTTTGTTGTTTTCATGGCATTGTGAACGAAGGGTAATTGACCTCAATTCACTTTCGTCTTGATATCGGCGTGAGTGAGAAGAAATTTTTATCCATTTTTGACAACAGAGTTTTTAGAAGATGGCAGGAGCGACGCGCCACTGCAGAGCGGCGCTGCGCGTCAAAATATTCTTTAGGAGGTAACTCTAGTGCGGCTCGAGAATGTACATAAAATGAAGTGCAACGCCGCTCTAGTGCGGTCGCACTTTAATGTATAATTTTATAATACAGTAGAACAACTATTTGAAATAAGCCAAGCAAGGAGGGGCAGTCTATGAACTCATAGGTCTACCAAACAGATGCGAAATATTTATTTTTTGGCCAAGAAATGTGTTATAAATAAATAGTACATATCTTTTCCTTGAAAATGTATTTATATTGTCACGTTTTATATGTATTTACTAACGCAGAAGTGAACCTGGAGCAGTTGAAAAGTGATATCGCAATGGACGATGAAGAAACCGAACCGGACACCGAGCTGCAGGCGGCACTCGCACGTGCTCGCAGACTGCGTCAGGTTCAACAGGCTGAGCAGAAACCCTATAAAATACCGAAGGTTTGTTTCAAATCCTCTCCCTCGTGTATATAGAGGTTCATCCCATATTGATTAAACATTAAATTGCAGTAATAGTTAATATTACAAAACTTAAGAGAGTAGGAGAATTCTCTTTCCTCAACCCTACAGGAGGTCGCAGCCAAATAACCTTCTATTGTGTTAATGCGGTGAGTATGGTCTCCAGAGCTCCTTGTAGAAGGGGTTATGGTTGGCAACGCGTTAGTTCGGTTAGTTGCTCATATCTCAAGTGTTACAAGTGTCCATAACTTGCAGGAGCAGATTACAATAAGGCAGGTCGTACGCTTGTTTGCCAATTTAATTATATAAAAACAAAATAAATAATTTCACTCAGACTGGGTCTTACTAAGTTGCTTAGAATATTGAAAAACCGTTAAAAACATTGTCACTGAATAAAATTATGGTGTTCATTTTCCTAATGTTATATTTAACGATAGTTATAAATTTTAAGTATATGATATATATGAGTGAGGGGATGTAACAGGTGGAAGATATTCTGGAACACGTGAAGGAGGAGATGAGAGACGAGAGCGAGCAGAGCGGCGCCATGGTGTTCGACGCGACCGCTGAGTTCTGTCGCACGCTCGGAGACATACCGACGTACGGGCTCGCCGGGAACAGGGAACAGACCGCACAAGCCATGGTGAGACACGCACACACTACACTTCTCTTCACTTACACATCACACACCTACTCTTAACTCTCTTATATGTTCAGTGTATAAGACAGTAATAATTTAACGCATTTCTAAAGACAATTAATGAAGTTATCTACATAAGGATATACCAAACGAAATAATAAATTTTTCTTAACAATTTTGATTAAGTAAAATTTAAATATATTTAGTCATTTTGTATAGAAAATAATTTGCGAACACCTACATTGTACATTTAAATCAAACATATGACCGCATTAATGGTTTACTCAAATTTGACATCAAAAGGAAGGAAGATGTATAATTTAAAAAATAATATTTCCGATGTTATATGTTCAATGAGTGTGAGTCAACCACAAATCGACATGAAATCAGTTATACGCGGACAGTGTTCACCAACCAGGACGATGACGAACCTTAACCTTGGGTAGGACCTATCAATATCAACACTAACCATTTAAAATTAGTGAGCTTGTCCAATATAAACCTACTATTTTATATAAACGAAAGTTTGTTAAACATTCTAAAACAGCTGAACGGATTTGAATGAAATTTTGCAGACATATAGTTATATAACCTAGATTAACACTTAGGATACTTTTTATACTAATAAATGTCATGGCTTAACGCCCACTATCAATTTATTTTGTTTCCCAATATCCACGCAAACGAAGTCCCGGGTACAGCTAGTAATAACGATAAATTAAAGTAGTACTAGTGTGTTGACGTTGATAAGTGTATCCTTCATGTAGGGCCTCGATTGAATATTTTTTTTTATTTAGAAATAATTAAATTTAAATAATCACCTGTTTGAATATACGAATCGTAATAAATCATTGTGTAAAATGGTTTTAATTGTATTATAATGAAAGAACAGGCCAATCAATACTTAAAAATTAATTGTTTAATTTATAAATACAAAATGGTTATATCAAATTTGAAAACAGAACAGTATTATCCCTAAACTAAACTCGCAAAGATAAATAAATCAAACAATGAAATATTATCTACACCCCTGTTTTATATAACTATAACTTATAACATCATCATTATGTGATGATGATGATGATAACTTATGAAATAAATATTATTGGAAATAAGATCTGAATGAAATGAAATAAGAATTGTTTCTACTCAGGAAAAGGTCGTGAGTGTAGTCATAATACACGCGATATGTAGTTTATTCAGTTATGATCGAATAATCTGTCGGTCTCAGGAGGAGGACGATGCTGACGTACAAGCGGAGGGCGACATGGACGCAGACATAATGTCAGAAGCTATCGCGGGCGCCTGGAGCCGTGTTGACGTGCAAACCGAGAAACAACCTGACCTCACTGCAGGTACTGCGGCTCTCGCATGCGCTCAACCAATATTAACCCATTCGAATATTTTGTGTTGTTTTTCAGGTCAAACGAAACAGCAGTAATAGCTCATGACGTCATTCGTGTGTAAGTGAACGATACCCAATTGGTGCGTTGAGCTGACATCTGTTGTTTCCCTATAAAGTTACTCGTTTGTTTAGTACTGATCTCACGTATGACGTCACACGTCGTGCGGTATCTCGTTTGCGCGACAATTTAGAACATTTTACGCTTAGGCTCAATTATTTTAAATACTTTAAAGCGTTATTTTTTTGAGGATTATATTTCCCCTAGCTTTATAAATATATAATTAAGACTTTTTGAAAAGTTGTCCGGTTGCCTATTTTTTTATATTAAAAATTAATCTTGTTGCATAAAGTATTGGGCGGAGTTAATAAACAGGCAGGATTATACAGTAAACCATTTATACTAGAGAGCTCACCACAACGCACAATACAACACATGATACTTTGGAAGACATCGAAAAGACAGTGTTGCTACACGTACAAAATAAATATAACTAATATTATATTGCCATCTCAACATAAACCACGGTATTTATTCTTTAGGTATTTATTTGATTGTATATTTTATAATAAATTTTTCTTTTTCATTTTGGTTCTCAAATTTGTATGTCCCTTGGTTTGCATATCGTTTATGTCAAACGGTGGATTATTGATTTACAATATACAGGTACATACATATTTCTAGGTTGAAGCTTTTTTGTAACTAGAAGATACTTTTCTAAATATTGTATTAATTAATTGATTTATTATTATTTCTGTTCACCGACAAACTGGCTTTAATAACTGTGAGTGAAATGTGGTATGTGTGATGTGGTGCAGGATCGTCAGTGGCGCTGGACGCGGAACCGGCGCTCGGGTGCGGCGTGGGTGGCGCGCTGCAGCTCGCACTCAGCAAGGGGTACCTGGAGCGGCCCGGCGCCCCTCCCGGCACCTCCGGGGCACGCAACCCCGACCAGAGGCTGCTGACCGCGCTCGCAGCGAGACACTATTCCATCGAGGACAAAACATACGGGGGGTAAGCACACCATATACTTCTAACTCCTAGAGCAATAACATTTCTTGTGTTATTTAATACTTTACTCTTTTTCCTTTTCCCTCTCGTAATAAATGCCTATTTTCTTGTTCCTTTTACGTCAGAAACGTTGCGACGCATTTGCATATAGAACGAATCACCCAAATTTGGGCTTTCATATTTTACTCTCATCGCGACCAAAGAAGTTTTACTAATCTCGGAATGTGTATCTGTGTTGCAATTTGAAAACCCAGTCCTTGATAATAAGAGCTATCAGGTTTAACTGAAGCAGAGTTAGACATGTAAGTATTGAAATGTATTCAGGGAGGACGACAAGTACGGGCGCCGTGAACGCGGCCACTCCGGCCCGCTGCAAGACTTCCGCGAGAAGCAGAACTTCCGGCCCACCATCAAGCTGGAGTACGTGGACGACGACGGACGTCCGCTAAGACCCAAGGAGGCGTTCCGGTACCTCTCGCACAAGTTCCACGGGAAGGGTCCCGGCAAGAACAAGCAGGAGAAACGGATCAAGAAAGCCGTTCAGGAGGGGGTCTGTCATACCAAACTCATTCCGTTTATTATAAGTAAAGAATAATACGGATTCACATTTTTTAAACAAATGCGCATTGTCCAGTTTTATTTTCACTTCTTTTTTGATTTTTATTTTGGATACTATGAACAATTTTGAGACACTAATTAGAGTATTATACTATTTATGGCTATTGTGTATTTTGAAAAACAGCAGATATTATTTTTATGATGACGAATATCGTCATAAACATTTCATGACTTGTGCTTTTGATTATAACGCAATGTGTATACCGACGTTGCTAAATAGTTAAATTTTCCGTAACTTTTGTAATGAATGCGGTTTTGGTAATTTCTAAGGATATTAAGTTTTTATTATTAAACTAAGTTTAATTATGTTTTACCAAAAAATCGGCTTAGAAGCGATGAAGTTACTCCAAAATCTCTGTCAAGTTTAGAATCAGTTAATAGTGGCCATTATAATACTTCGGTGTTTCTTTATGTTCTGGTATCCGGCAAAGGAACGCGTTTTATGCTAGTGATGACGTCATTAAGGTCTAACAAAAGGCGTAGGAAAAAATATCTTTAATGATTCAATATTTTTATTCTACTATAATATAAAATTAACGCAATTCCTCGAAATTGTTTTCGATTTAGACCTGATTATTAAAATGAACAATACCAATTGCAGTTGATGAAGAAGATGAGTTCGACGGACACGCCGCTCGGCACGCTGCAGATGCTGC
This sequence comes from Saturnia japonica, assembly GCA_033032175.1. Classification (NCBI taxonomy): domain Eukaryota; kingdom Metazoa; phylum Arthropoda; class Insecta; order Lepidoptera; family Saturniidae; genus Saturnia; species Saturnia japonica. Next base: position 483,564 of record CM065308.1, on the reverse strand, counting down.
AAGAGAAGCAGAGAGAGACACACTCGCCCTTCATTGTGCTCAGCGGTGCGAAGCGAGACCCCAACAACTAACTAACACGATTATTCAAATAACAACATATTAATACGTGTAATATGGTGACCAACGGACGGTTCGTTTGCCTCTAACGCACTTGTGTGACATAGCTGTTAGCACTTCACGTACGGGTTCGAAATACCGGTTATTACTACTTTCGCCTCATCTGTGCAAATGCGAAATACCGGTCGGTATTATACCTTGGAAATGTATCTTATGATATATGTTTAACGCTCGATATTACGCAGTTTTGTGTAAATGCGAAAAATCCCGGATAAAATTTCGCACCTGTTAGTGAAAGGCGCAAAGTGAAATTTACGCGTTATTAGTTCTATCAGTACTTCATACGCCGAGAATAGCAAACGCAAACATACGCTTTTAAACTCTATCAACGTATTTCTCACATCGCCCTCCAATTGCAGATTGAGGATCAGAATTCATATTTTGATATTTATATCTTTAGATACACCGCTTTGATTTATAATTGAATATTTATTTATTGTCATAGTTGTCGTGTTCTAGAGGCAAACTTATTCATGGTATTGTTTTGGGAAATGGTAAAATTTCATTAGGTGGTCACCTATCTTAGTTGTGGTATAACAGAATTTAGCGTCTGTAATTATTGTAGATTTTGACATTTAATTTGACTAAATACATCATAATATGCAATATATTTTTACTATATACAGTTTGATTTATATGTAGTTTTCATAGTATCATTGGATGCAATAAAGTATTTCATTAAATATTTGTTTTATTTTGTAAGTTATATTACACGAACTCTCTTGAACCGCTGTTTTGCGTTGATAGTGGTACGTGACAATTACAGTTGGTGTAGCAGACTATGTGTAAACTTAGGGGCGACGTTTGGTAGCACTGCTTGCGGCCAATTTTTGCAGTCGCAAACTGAACGCCGACCGCCGCGTGCGCACAATTACTGCTGCGTTGAAATATCATCAACTCATTTATTATAGCCACCAATAAGAAAGCTACAGTGCCGCGTACCCTGCTGGAGGATTACGAGTCGCAGCCAGAAGCGTAGGTTTTAATGTTGAATGAGCCCTCAAGTCCACATAGGCGTCGAATGGATGAAGTTGGACAGACACGCCTCCACGTTGGACACGCGAAGTGCCCGAAAGTATGCCATAAAGGCGCGGGGATGCAATGAAAGGAAAAAAGGACGTCGTGCATTGACGCACGACTGGAGTTTATTCCGTAAGTACTATTGTCTTTGAATAAGCAATAGACAAAAAGGCAATTGGTTGGTGGTTGTGGTAATATGGTGTATGTTTACACATACATGGCTTCAAAGTGTCGGTGAGAGTTTCACTTATAAAATAAATTCTTAAGGAGAAAAAATTCCAAATGTTCAGATGAGTACTACTGAGAAGAAAACGATGGAAAAAACTGTACTTGTTAAATTTTATTTTATCTGATATACATGCTTATATTCTGCTATACATACTATATATTTATTTTTAGACCTAAGATCATCATTGTTTGATATTAAGGAAAATGACGAATCGTTCCGTGCGCTTTACGTGCGTAAGGTACTTGCAAAGTTTAAGAGGTAGGTACCGCTTTATGTGCAAAATTTAAAGAAGGCGAAAAGGAGGAGCCTATCTAGGATCATATATCTAAATAGAAATATAACTGGCAAGTTATTCTATCAGAAACTGACTGACAACTGTCGAAATACTATTCAATGTCAAGAAAAAACGGTACCTCAAAATTTATACTGCTTTGGTTTTTTTAGCAATATTATTATCTATTTTTTACAAGTTTCACTAGGTATTATAAATGACTGATCAAAACTCAAAAACACGGAGCTTGTCGCACTCGCGGCCCTCGCCTCTCGATTTTGTATCGTTCTTGCCGTACGCCTGCAGTCAACTACAGACCCCTTTTGCAATTCGTGTTGTGCAAACTACGCAGGGTTAGACACATAACTTATCCAATATAAATTATTATTAGACTAGCTAGTAAACTAAACATCCAGGGGGACAGGAGTCACTGTGAACCACCCACGACATCTATTGATGGCTAACTATAGTTGTGTTATCCTAGCAAAATTATACTGCTTTGAAACCATTTCACGAGCCTAAAGGATTCCTCACGAGGTTTTTCCGTTGCTCTCAGTCGATAGTATCACATATTATTTAATTAATTCTAATTCGAAAACCAGACCAATACTCCACTAGCGTACCATATAAATATTTAAACCACACCGTTAATATTAGCGTTCCAGAAGCTTACGAAATATAAATGTTATTATGTATATTATAATTATTATATAACCTATTGCTCAATTTTCGAATGTTGTTTGTAGTAAACGGTTTCTGGAACGAACGATACAACATATTACCATACTATTCACCTGAACTACATATAGTCAGAGCTGTTGAACAAAATACGTTCATCAGTTTAGATCCGGATGGTATTGCTTGATAAGTGAATATCAAAACAAAAAATACTTTATTTAATTTAGACCCTATGAATGCACTGAAAGCCAAAACGTCCTGATAATAACAAGTGAGGTTGTGTATGTCGTATCGAGACACTCGAAGCTAGGTGAACCTCCGTTTGATAAGGCACCGCGTCGTGGACATAACACATTATCATCTAAAAGTTTATCATAATATATAGCAAACTTAGGAGTAGGTATCGCTTTTTGTAGTACCTAGTGTTTATCCAGGTGCGTAGTCACTCTTGCTGCGGACAGGTTGAACCAAATGCCCACTGCTGCCTTATTGTCTGCAGTTCAACTGTCAGTTATCAGTTGTAGCTGTTTATAGTCCTTGACATGTACTCTCCATAACGGGTTGTCTATAATATAATAATAATAGAAAAAAAACAAGGTAATGCGAATAATCAGACCATGATAATATTCCAACCATGTCGTTTTACAGCACATTTAAATTGTATTAAATTCCACAGATGAATACGTAAGTAAAACTGACGAGAAAAGTAAAAAAATTGCAAAAGGAAAGTCGGGGTTGAATCAAACGTCGCGCACTCCGGAAAACTCGAGAGAATCCGAGGAACCGACGCCCGAGGTGCTCTACGGTGACACCGACACGATCGTAATCACCGTGGTGTTTGACGTCGTCGGGAGACTTGTTGAACTACTGTTTGAGAAGTGTCTTGAAATACCTCGTCTTCTTATCAAAATCATCGGCCTATGCATCCCGTACCAAACTTTTCTGAGTAAAATAACCATCCGCAGGGTACGGCTCAAGGGTGAGATCCTTTACGAAGTAGCTAAATTCCTGCCCCAGTCTTCTTGTCTCACTGATATAAGCCTCGACGACTCCCCGATACCTCAAAGGAATTATTATTTGCTCTTCGATCTGCCGCAGATAAAGCGTTTGTCTCTCGCTCGATGTAACATAGATGACGAAGATTGTGTTATGATCGCTTTGAAGCTGACGCATCCACTACCGGCCGCGACACATCTCATAATTCTTTCCCTGGTCTCTAATAACATATCGGATGTAGGAGCGGCCGCTTTAGGAGAAGCCTTACGAAGCAACAGATCGTTGCAATATCTCAACCTTTCTGGCAACCTGATAATGGACTACGGAGCGACTGCTATTCTCCAAAGTCTGATGCAGTTCAATCTCACGCAGGACGAACTGATGACGAAGCGTCAACGTTTGATGGAATATTTGCGGGTGAAACGTGAAGTTTTCAATAAATGTTTGAAGGAATTGATAACTGCATCGGAGAAGCCTCAGGATGAGTACAGTCGGAGTAGTAAACGAAAGCAGACTATTGGACGGAAGAAAACTAGCATGACAGCTACTTCCATGGGTGTCGGCCAGAGTTCTATGGACACAATCATTTTTAAAGCGGAAACAATGACTGACGAACTAATTGGTATTTACGCGGATCCTTTCAGCATCAACGAAACAGAACTGCGCGATAATTGCGTTTACTCTTTAGGAAATATGACGCTTTGTTATTTGAATCTGTCGCACAACCGCCTCAGCTACACAAGTCTGTTGGTTTTGGTACAGGTTTTAAAATATCAGAGTTTAATGACGCAGAAATCTGGAACAGGGCTCTTGAGGGTTATAGTAGATGGTAATGATTTACCTATAGTGTGCTCCGAGTACTCGATTATTGACGAGCTGCTGGACAAAGCTATCATGTGGAAGATTGCGAAATCAGTGAAGCGAGTTGAACGAACCAAATCTAAAGTGAAATAAACAGTTACAGTGTTATAATATCCCAGCAGACTGTAACCAACCAGGCGTTTGATGATTTTAGCAAATATTCTCGAATCACGGTTCCCAGGAAGTGGACAGAGCAGAGAAGACTTAGCTGTGAGATAAGATTTAAAAATTGATAACATTGATATATGTGTACCAAAGTTTTATACCATGTAATAATATTTTTAAGCAAATATCAAATGAAACTTTCGACCATGTAATTTTCGATGAACTTTACGTTGTCACTGAAATATACCTAACCGTATTGAAACTTTTTTTTTACCAAAGAAGCCCTCACATACCTATAATATGTTTTGTTATTATTACAGTTTTTAAACTTAGATCATTAAGTTCATTTTGAAGTCATTAGACTATAGTTTTAGACACTTCTAATTAGTTTTTAATTATAATAATATTGCATAATTAAATAAAATATCTATAAATTTAAATAAGTATTTATTTCAAATGTAGTATTAAATAATAAACATATCGCGATTACGTTAATAATGGCACAATGTAAAGATATTATGTAAAAGTGTTTCTAAGGGATTTTCCGCGCGGGGCGAGTGAATAACTTGAAACCGTCGCGTCGCGTCGATATCACAAATGATAAGTAAAGCGACATGACAATACTCTCGAGTATCCCATCGCTTATCGATACTAAATTCGTAGCAATTGTACATAATAGGTGAGGTGGGTGGGTGCTAGTGATGCACCGCGGGCTAGTTGTCCTGGAAGCGAGCTCGGCGCGCGTGCTCGGACCGCAGCCGGGTGAGCCGGACCAGCTCGGGCGTCGGAGGGCGTCGCACTGGCTGCGTCGACGCCGTGCGCAAGTGTACGTACACCGGAATCTGGAACATCGTTACCTTAATTAACGCAACTCTTCACATCAATTCTGTGAATATTTAATTGACCAGAGAACAGATACTGCTTATGAATAAAACGTCGTTATAAATTGTCTTGCGTGATGCGTCTTAATTGTCAACCACTTCTTGAAAGAGTCAAAGTTAAATACGACTAAAAGCAATGCCAACTTAAACCGGATTTAATGAACCAGAAAAGGTTTCGGAAGTCAAAAAGTATTTGTACAGTATTCGAAACCGGGGTTTAGCAAGTTGCAACACACACAAGTTTGATTTTGACTCCATATTTTATATCTATGTTTATTCCCTTCGTCTTCTCATCTACTATGTAGTTTATGTCTATAGTTTGATAATGTTATGTAACCCAAAAACCTAAAGACAAGGACCTGAGAGTTGATCACCAATAGATAGAAAGAGCGTTACCGTGGGCAGCGAGTCATCGAGCACCACCGCGTCCTGGCGCTCGGGCCGGCTCGGCAGCTGGAAGTAGTGTCCCAGCAAGGGCTCGTCGGGCGGAGCGCCGAACGTGTCGTTGCACAACTCATGCTCGGTTATGTCGCGCAGCTTGTCCACTTCCACCTGCCCCGGCACGTACCGGGACACGAACCCGCCACGCCACACCTGCACGCAACTTTTTACTATTTGACCATTACCTAAACATAAATCTTATATTCATACTCTAGAAACAGGTCATGTTTGTTACATAGAAACTTATGTAAGTATGTATTTTGTTGACCGAATAGCTTTCAACACGGAAGAGGCTTCTCGTACGGAAAAAATCGTTAACGTTTGAATTGTTACACAAACTAATGAATTATAGATATAATATATGGCCCATATAAGTAATAATAATGTATAATGAAAATGTATTTCATTATTTCCCCGTTTTTAAGATAGTCTACGCCCGCCGTATACGCGTTTATTCAAAATATGCATCATACATAAAAGTGTTATTGGTAGATCTATATCTGAAATTGATGTAGATATAGCCGAAGTTATAATAAGCATTGTACAATAATCACAACTCTGATTATATCTCTGATGTGTTTCGTGTCACTAGATAGTGAATCAGGTGAATATGTAGATTTAAGGGACCTTAAAAGTAGTGAAGCTGGCGACTTTCTTGACGTCTGGCGGGAACCTGGTCGTTTCTAAAGTCCAGGGCAAGAAACTACCCAAAGTCTGCAGATACTGGCCAGACAAGCGCCATACGCGTACGCTATAGTCCGAACTTCCACTGAAGAACAAATAGTTTTGTCAGTATCTTGTGGCTATTTTCAGTAACGAAATTTATTTTATAGGTGCTCTCAATAAATCAACTAGTTATTTTAGAAAATATTCAAATTACGTGGTATATCAAATTTTAATCAGCAGATACAGACGAAAATGGTCAGTAATATTTATGTTTGTGGTTGAACAGTTATGTTATTTTTTAAATTCACGAAAGATAATAGAAACACAATATTCAAATATAACATAATGAAACTATTTGTGAATTGTGATAAGGATTTATACAATGAAGTACGTGAGAAGGAGCTTCAGCTCGTCGATGAAAGCCATACAGGTGATGCAGCGGAGATGCGCGCGGTAACTGTTCAACAGGAGGGGTAGCGGCTGGTCGCGCACGCTGCGCTTCGCTCGGCCCTCGACGCGGTCTCGCCATAGGAACGGAAATTCCAGCCGTAGTTGCGGCATGTTCACGTGGACCTTCACACATGCTACTTTTTAACAATACTGAAGTACACTTACGACTTTACCCCGACTATGGAGGGTAGGATGGGACCAAGAGTACCATCTCTATGTAAGAAAAAGTGTCCGCCGAAAAGCGTCAAATTAGAGAGGCGTGCGCCACGATAGCAAGTTCATAAATTTTAAAGTTAGCGCCAATAGTTATATTTTTTTAATTCTCGTTCATTTGGACTACTTTTCACTCAACAAACTTTTCCTATTATTGTGCAATAATTTTTGAAAGTATTTTTGTGGGTCTTAAATTGTAACTTGCTGCTTACAGTTGGACACTTTTTCAACTTATTACTTACTTACTTCATAAAAATGACACTCACCTCTTCATTCCTGAGATAGTTGGTCATCAGCCAAACTTTGACGTATCCAACCGTTGTGCCCGTGAAGAGGAAATCGTTATCAACGTCCGTCGCGAAAGCAGACACGTAGTCTCCGGCCGTGTGGATCGCTTGGAACGAACCCTGGTACCCGCCGGCGGGGTGGTCCGACCATCCTTGTACTTGACCATTCTCAAGTGCTAACATCAGTGATGCTACAGAATATACGAGTAGAATTATAAGTAGATAGTCGCAACATTTGTTCAGTCGATGGTCATTATTATTTATATGTACTTATTTAACGTTTTGAAGAATTCGAGCTCTTTATAAGTACAATATTGGTATCTTTGCTCTGACAAATCTTTGAATAGTTATATAAAAAAGGTTTTTGGATTAAATATGCACCACGTGCAGGTGTTCGATTTACCACAAAAACATTTCTATGTGTACGCATTTTCTATGTTTCTTGATATTATTTTGGCTCATGAAAACTATAACTGTTCCACGATCTCGGGAAGACAATTACACCATTACCCAAGAAACCAGAAAAAACATAACAAAAGGCCTGCACTTCACCATGTGTGTGCCCATCCAAGATCATCAAAGCGATCATGGAGCAGTGATTAGAAGTTCAGTAAAATCCATGAAATTGGCAGAGAAGAGAATCGGAAAGAAAATTGGTCTACAGCCAGCTCCTCACTTACCGTCGTGCATCGCACATGGACGGGTTTGTAGAAAGATCATGGCGTGCACGGCCAGTTGCCGCATGAGCTGCGCCCGCGCCGGCAGGGGCACACTCGACACGCGTCGCGCGTACGCCTTCTTCATGGCGACCGATGAGCTCAGCGACTCGCGTGTTCCGCCCATACTGTACTTACGACGAACATTCATACAAATTTCATTCCAGATTATCAGACCCCTGCAGGTAGGTCTCCGGTAGACTTCGGTACCTAGTATACAGTTAGAATATGTGCTAAATTTGGTCAATCATTCTAGTGTCATTATGTTACCTGGGCTAAGTTACGAGTTTGCTGTACGAGTATGAGAACTCGTAACATACCGACGACAGTTCCGTGACAAGTGTTATGGAGGCTTGATTTACGATAATCACAAGTATACTGGTCATTTACGAAACACTTGACACTATAGCTAGTTCCTATGACAGGCATTCTGACATGCAAAATTATCATTAAACTGATTACGAGCCCCTAGTCACCTGCTAAAACATTCATACCTTACAAAATATTTGTAAATATTTCTCAAATAGGCTTTTGTTATACCAAACATACGAATGTTTTAGTATCTTGCAGTAATTATACCTTGGTCGCTTTAAGGACTGGGATCGCCTACTTCCTCCAGCTGAACCACCAGAAGCAGAGCCTCCGGTCTTTGCTGCCTCTCGCTTGTTATAGTGCATCTTGATGCGGAGCATCGGCTCAGTACACGAGAAACGCCTGTGTTGACATAAGCAGTATCTAGCATAAAGTACACTAAAACGAAAGTACCGGAAAAATGTAATTTTTTTTGGTGTTGGCACATTCTTCGAAATTGTGGTGAGATTTGTAGTCTTAGGAGAACAATATTTTTTTTAGCAATTTTATATTTATTCATATTTACAGAATGGTGGACTACCCTACTTTTCGGAATGAAGAAGCACTGCTGATGGCTTGGTTTTCAGAAAGGTATTTATTTCCATTTCGGTAATGTTAACAGTCATGGCTATGTGAAATGGTGATATGGTAACGAGATGGTTGAATCTATCGATCGATCGGCTCGAACGATTTTACGGTCGGGTCTAAGTTCTTTAAAATCCAACATACAAACAGTATCAAAAAATTCTATTACGCTACTCTTAAACTCCTGTAGAAAAGGCGTGAAATGATTCTGCAATCTTCAGGTGATGTGTGTACGTAGAAGAAGCTCTATAGGCGCATCTCCAAGTAATTGAAAGGTGACACACGCTAATTTAATAGCGATCCTATTCCTTAGAAATCTGCTCATTGGACAAAGCCGCCAGCTAACAAAGTTGAAGACCAACGACAGTATGATCTTATCATCCAAGCATGAACATTTTACGGAGATCTATGGATGTCAACACAGAAGCCCGTTATAAATCTACTAAAGATCCAAGATCTAGATTAACCCGTGTAGGACCTGGCACTAAACCGAAGACATACCGGAGCTTGTGCGAGATTAGTATGTCCCTCAAAGAGGTTAAAAACCACAAATCTGTTGGCGATGACAGAATCACAGCCGAACTTTTGTAGACGGGTGGAAAACATTACTTAGGGTCCTTCAGACCCTATTTAACTCACGAAAGAAAAACGCTGCAAGCATGGACCAGAAGTGTGATGGTGTTTTTCTTAAAAAAGACGATAATGCCCTACTGAAAGATTATAGGCCACTTTTGAGACATGTTTACAAGATGGTGTCGAAAGTTATTACGAAAAATCATGTGCACAGGTTTCATGAACTCGAAAAAAAAAATCAGTATCGTAAGTTACATTTTACATACGTTCACCTCTATGTAATATGCTTTCACCACAATTTTGGAGAGTGAGCCTATTACTAAAATTAAGAATTAGGTACAGTTTTTAATTTTTTACAAGGAAAGTAAGCTCAGAGACATTATGTTGAACAAAAGTATCCGTCAAAAGTAGACAATCAAGACTTGGTAGAGAGAAGGACTTGAATGAGAAAACTAGCCACTAGGCTTGGCGTGCTACCATCTTGGGCCACATCATCGTTTAAGATCAGGTGTGATTGTGGACACAACGCTAAACCTATAAAGAATTTTAAAAAACGTTTTCTGTCGCTTACATTACAACACTTAAAGTCATGTTAACCATAATCAGTACATCTATCCAAGGAGTTGGGCGCCCTTCATTTACTGAAACGATACAAGGATGATTGTATCAAGGATCACATTCTTCTCTTAAGTCTAAATGTAGCTTAGACCTGTAAGGTTGTCCAGTCTCAAGCTTCCAAAGCAGCAGTTCTGAGTTATAAGAAGCAGTGGCCAGAGAGAGAGGGCTCCTAACGGCGGCCGCCAATACATCGTCCGAGTGTCGCGTCTCCCAACTCTTGCCGGTTGTAGCTGTGCCGGTATCTTCGAACTCCGTTACGTGCCGGTTCCATCCCACCGCCAAGATCCTTAGAATTTATTTATTTTGTTTTTATGTCAGCGTATTGTTAAGCTGTAGGTTTAGCTCTTTGATCAGAACTTTTTCTGATGTTATGTGACACGTCGAGGTGGTACAATATGGTAAATAATAAGCCTAGAGTGGTGGCTATTGGAACTCGGTGTTGAGTATTTGGCAGACATTAGAAAATTATATGGTCACATCACTGTAGTATCTTTCACAAAAAGCTTAGGCTGATTGTAGAGCATACAGCTACCACGGAGCTATCACCATTCGTAGAATTTTTAGCGTCTGTTGCCTTGAGATGGTATCAAAGGTTAGGTACTCACTTTACAGTACAAATTTATTTAGTGTAATAAAGTTAACGGACTAAAAATGTTAAACATAAACATGTAAAACAAAAGCTACCTTCCCTCGACCCAGAAACAGTTCGTGACTTCGCAGTCGTACTCAATGAACATGGTTCGTAAGCAAAGCCCGGTGTTAAAGTTCCAAACCTGGGTACATGCGAGAAACATTAATACGTTCTGCCTCAGAATTAACTTCCTTTTTCATTTAAAATTATAATAATACTATATAGTATTGTAATTTGAGTAAAGATAAATTTATGAAAAGTACATGGTATAATTTCTTTCAACATCAATCGACTAATTAAATTACAACTAGTGTAATAAATTAATAATATATATAGTTCCAAGTTCTACATTAATCTCATTAAGTCATTAGAATTCTTCTAAAACAATACACTATCTATAGAAACGTATGAAATATACTCATAAAGAACTTTAAAATATTAAATTTATTGCCTTCAAAGATCCGTTCCTGGCTCCAGTTAGCAACAATTGGTAGCCAGGGTCAAAGCAAGCCGCTGTGATCTCAACAGGGATCAGCTCCCCGTGGAGTAGTCGTGTGTGTGCGTCGCGGACCAAAGCGTTACGTATTCCTACACCAACCATACTATCAATATATTTGTTAAATATATGTATTCATTTACAATTATAATGATTCCAGGTTACATTACAACACTAATAAAGAAAGAGACTTGTTAATTATTTATTAAGACAATTTTTATCAAAAAAGAAAACCAATTTCAATTATTTTTAGTAGTTCCCTGATGTAACTTCGTAGTCAAAGCCAATTATATTAAAATGGGACCACCCTTGAATAATTTAAATCGGTTTATAAACAAAGATTTGATGCCTGAACATCAATAAAAAATAGAATCGATTTGAGAACCTCCTCTTTTTTTGTGACTGTTAAAGTAACCTTTTAACTTATTATAAACTCACCGGTAACTGGATCCCAGTTGATTATAATGCTATCCATACCGCAAGTGATGATCACTTTGAAGAGTGGATTGTAGAGAATCTTGGCGACGGCTCTCGAGTGTGTGAACCCGTCTGTGTGCTCTGGGTTCAGCTGCTCGTCGAGTACCACGATGGCTATCTTCATAGCGGCGAGAATGAGTTCGCGGGTTGCACGGTTATACACCGCACTGATGGGAGTCCGCTCCCCCACTTGCGGCGGAATGTCAATGTATGTCTAAGTGATTGGATATTTTTATATTGACTTGTTCTTTGTATACAGAGGCTACGGTCAGATGTAACAGGAATTAAAGCGTGACAGAATTTTAAAGATGTTCGTAGAACTTTTCCATAGCAGCGTGGTGTGCTGCCGCTGAGACACACTGTGCAGTTTACCCGATAATAAGCATAAAACATAAAAAAGAGGGAGATCACCCAGAGATCCATAATTCTACGCCTGTCGTTTAAATTTCTCTTCACGATACAAGATATGGCACCAACCTGAAGGCAGACTTGTCCCTGTACATCCCACACCTTGATGACCCTGTCCCTGGACAAAGAGTAAACCGTCTGTCCGTTGTTCTGAAGCACTATGGACGTGATACCCGCGTGATGCCCCAGAAGGACGAGATTAGCATTGGCCGGTACGAAGGTGTTCCAGACACGGACGGCGCAATCTGGACCTCCAGTAACGAGTACATGAGATTCTTCTTCGAAGGCGAAGCAGTGGATACCCTGGTTATATTTAAAAAGATTTGGTAGCTGTTACCCAAAGTATTTATTTAACTTAAAATATTGTTACACCCGTGGATATTAAAAATGCCGATGACTGACGTGAAGAGAATTTATTTGAATTCCTTACAGTTACAAATTACACGAACTCACAACACTGTTATTTATTACACTGTGGTTTCGCTTCCTTTTATCGCTCGTTATCACTTTGTAATTCAAAACTGAACTGATCTGCCTCGGCGCCGCTCCTGAGTCGCATATGTACCTACACTAATCGACCGCAGAAACATCGTGAAGCGTCGCGACTTTTCTTGATGTTTACTTTCAATGTCTACTCGATGACGTAATCGAGTCGATACGCCCTATGCATGTGTGTGTAAACTGCGATGTTTACACAAACATGCGCCGCGGTTGTTTACGACTTGAACATTATTTCGATGTCCTGAGATATTTCTAATTGCTTCGAGATATTTCTGGAACAGGATTTTCTCTATCTTTTTGATCGGGTTGTAACAGGTCGTAACAATATGATTCGTTTATAAAATATAAAGCAAGTAATGTCCAGTTCACTTAAATCGGTAGCATTCAATTTTATTGGACTGCTGCAAATCATATCTTGAGGGATGCATATAATTACATAGAAAAACCACTCTGTCACACGCCTGTACTGCTATAGCATGTATTGCAATTAAAAGTAAAAAAATTAACAATAACTATGAATATTTCTAATAATTCAAGTGAAACTAAATAACAGAACACTCGCCTTGTCCACTTTGAACATGTTATGGGTTTTGGAACCGGCAATATCGCACATGAGCAAAGAGTCAGGGCAGGTGGCGCACGACACGACGCAATGCAGAGTCGCGTAGAAAGATACCTGCCGCACCCAATCAGTGTGCACGCGCGTCAGCTCAACTAACTGCATTTCTGGTAGCAGTCGAGGCTGGCAACCAAATAAACTTTTTAAAAGAAGCTCTCTATAGGATGGAACAAACTAATTCAAACTATAACCAATCGATATTTTCCTGTTTAAATTGGTTCATTGAAACCTTTAGGTAATTAGAAGTATTTATGGGTGATGAACAAGGATAGGTGAACAGGTGGTGTTGTGATGGGTACTAGCTGGTAAATAATACAGGAGACAACATCAGGCTGGTTGTTTCCGATCCAAACAAATACAGATTTTACAACAAATAATAGATACAAGGTGTCCAGAAAGGGTATCGGGTATTTGTAAGTTCAATGAAACAAAAATTATTTGTATGCAATTAAAAAAGTTTAATAAATAAAAAACTCACATTTCGTTGCAGGTCGACGTGTCGCAGCTGTATCAAGGCGCGTCCGGGCTGGTTGCGGAAGGGCCCACGTTCGATAGGTGAAAACATAAGGAGTCGCACGTTGCCACCCACATCGCCGCAAATTAATATACATTTTTCATTTTCATCTTTGTAAAAATGGTAGTACATTGTGCAGATCTGTATAGAATTTACGCCATTTACATTTTATATAAGACTATTTCGAAGGTCGTAGAAACCTTGATCAAAATATGTAGACTAGTTCCCCCGACCTCAGCTGCCAGAAAAAATTAAAGATGTTGACCGAGTAGTAGAATACCCTAAAATCATTCTATGGTTTTTATATACATATATATTTTTTATATGTTTTCCTTTACAAAAAACTCGTCGGTTACGGACTCTCGATTTAAAAGTGCACTTAGGCCCTTCCATGAAACTCCAGAGCACTAACACTGATTTATAAGATATATAGGTTTAGCGTTATAGCCACAAACTCATTTGGTGTTAGGTGAAGATGTGGCTCAAGATGATGACACGCTAAGCCTAGTGAGAAAAATAACTTCCAAATGCAGCTGCCAGAACACACCTACAGTATCAACTTGAGGGCGGTAGATAGCCAGGCGGGCATTAGAAAGTACCCTACCACAATGCTATGGTTTTATCAAGATGTCAGGCTTATTGTAAGGATTCGAACTCATGTCAATCGATGTGGAGTCCGTAGGTACCTGCAAGTTACCATTGACCCATCTTTACTTCAAAATTTTTATTTTATATTTATTTATACGATGATTTTGAAGAGTAAATTTTTATTTATTACTAGCTGTGACCGCGATTTCGTTCGCATGCGCGAATCGTGCTAGTCCCGCTCCCGGTTATATGCTTATTTTGGGTGATCGTTAGAAGATAATATGCACTCGCTGACTTTTTTGTAGATCTTTTTAATATTTGAATTTATGTAGTATATTAATTTGATATATTTCTTATGGTTTAATGAGCGTAAGACATTTAAGCGCTAGAATTGATTCACCATGATCACTTTTTTTTGTGCGGAACCCTAATTCTTTTTCTAAAATAAAATTTACCTACAGTACTGCTATCTGCCAGTGAAAGTCCCATCTAAATCGGTACAACCGTTTCGGAGATTACCCGGAACAAACAGACAGACAAAAATGTGGTGTTTTGTTATATGTGTCGTATATACTTTCATATGCATTTAATGCATTTCATATGCATATGCAAGAAGCTGATATTTTGACATTACAAACAGACACTTAAATTTTATTAATTGAATAGATATAGATGAAATTATTTAGTACATCTCACCATGTATTCCCAACTGGTGATAACAATCTTGAGAGTGAACGTTTTAGCGGTACAGTCGTAGAAGCGAAGGTCACGCTCCGTCGAACTGGTCACTATGATGTTCACGTCAGGCATGCAGACCATGTCGGTGACCCAAGTCGTACGAACTTTCAAGTGTGCTAACCGTTTTAAGCATAATTATCATATACTCAGTTCAATTTTCTTTAATACTATCTTCTCTGTTAAGGATACATTGCAATTCTAGTAAATGTTGATAATTTATTAAATGATCTACTTACTCGTAGATTTAGTATAGTGTAGATATCAGCAATAGGTTGAATAAGACGAGACCAATTTCTACGAAAAACGAAATTCGTTGGTTTCTTTATTAATCGAGTTAGATCCAGTTACAGTACATACACGTAACCAGAATTAAACACCTCTACTAAACATTAACATTACACTTTAAAATATTTTTTTTTTTTTTTTTAAATCCAACAGTATTTATTTTAAATGACGATTTACGTTGGACGATAGCATATACGAAAATGATCTCGTATCCCTATCTCGTTCTAACACAAGCGTATAATATACTCTTTCTCATTCGATTTGCCGATTTATATAACCACATCAACAACGTCTAGGGTTATGTTGTTTAAAGTTCTTAAACTCAAAAAATACTGGCTGGTTTTAAAATCTTTAGAAGAAAACTTATTTTGTATGATTACAAATTTGAATATCAAAAAATAGTTTAAAAACAAAAGATTTGCGTGGCATAACTTTAGCTAAGTTCGTAGGCTTCAATTTACCTACCATAATTTTTGGTGTCAAGTTAAAGGTTTAATAGAACTTAGCATTTGCGAATTGATGCCACTGTATGCATCATTCAACGAGAGAGTACATGTTAAGGACAGTACATGCTCCAAACTCAGATTGGAATAAAACTAAACGTGATTCAAGGTTATGGTCACGTTATTCGACTACTGGTGAAGTGGCTGAAAGACACCCAGACGGGAAGCGCATAACCACCCAAAGACAAGACCAATTTTTGGAAATTGCCGTGAAAAGAAAAATGTCACGGCCTTGCAGTTGGTTCAAAAGATCCAGTCAGAGCACCAGTTGCTTTTGAGTAACCAAACTGTGCGGCTGTACAAGACTGAATGATATTAAAATATTATTTCGCAAAATTTATATAATAGAGATGAAACTCTCCGCGTTCGCCTCTCGCGTGACACATGTACCACGCCTATACTTCGCTTTTGTACCTACTTTCAAATTATATAAAAATTGATACTGACGGCTAGATGAGTACGCGGTTCTGAGAAGTGACATGTCTAATGACCACCAGTTGATCATGCCATCGCGGCTCGCCGTCATGTATGTGCCTTGCATCGGATCCGTGCTGCGATCCTATAAGTAAAATTACCCAATACATTTGTATGAGAATCTATATAGTTACCAATAATTATAGGTAACTATATAGATTGATTATACATCACATTTTTATCATAGAAATTAGAGCGGTCACATACAGTCGGAATTCCGTTTAAAAATACAAATAAACTAAACTAAACTTTCGGTGGAGTTGCTAATCTCAAAGTCAATTTATAAAAAAAACAAATTTTTTGGCAACAAATACCTTTGTGACATCCGGACAGAAACATATTCTGGAGATAGGATGCCGATGCTGGGAGCGCATGACAGTAGGTAGACCCATGATTAGTGGTTGCAAGGACTCTCGCTGATTCTCTGCATCGTTGCCGAAGTAGCCCAGAAGCAAGTGCGAAACCAGTTCATCCCACTCAATCTCACCATTACGGTTTGTGTTTATCTAATCATACCGTTGAAGTTCAGTGTAATTAACCAATCATAAAATTAAAATCAAATAACACAAAGGGAAAACACTGTTTTGTTGATAATCTATTTAATCTTTTACTACTGTTGTTGGCGACAGAACTGTTATTTTCGTATCTTGTGTTAGGTTATTATGTTATATTATTGTGTTTATGTGTTGTGTACTTAGTGTCATGATAGAATAGATTGATATAGATAAAATTATAGAGAAATATTAGCGACTACGCTACATTATAAGTTGCATGTTATGTATTAAGTTGTATATAAATGTTTATGTATTGTGTGTTACATTTATGGAAATAGAATTATTATAGAATAGGTAAATGCATAGAATAAGTCAATACAGTAAGAATATTCAATGTTATAGTAACTTTACGAACGGAAAGCGGTGATGCCGCCTGTAAATTACATTGTTTTTGTCTTATATACGGAATATGTACTTGATGTATATAATATGTGAATGTTCAATGGATAGCTATTACAATAAGGAATCTTTTGGTATATGACATGTGTACACAATGTATATAAAGAAAGAAATATAGAGTGATTATCAGGGCGACCAAAGTGAAAACAAAAATAAAAACACGAATTAAATCGGGGCTCTCCTTACGGTCACTCTCCGAACTACTTAAGCTCGAAGAGGCGCCGTATGGGGCACGGCGCGGCGCAATTCATCGAGTACAAGTAACAACAAGAAGAAAACTTTGGTCGTCCTGCGAGCAGTACATTGAAGAGTTCGACTTTCATTGAAGACCCGGCACTTCAAGCGGTCGTGCATTATTGCACCCCCCGGACCCCCTCATTACCATCGCGCCCCACTGGAATCCGTACGGGGTCTACGAGACGGGCACCCGGCGCAACAAAACGCCCGTCCAAACCGGGGGCCTCACCCCCCCCCCCCCCCCCCCCCCACGCAGAGGGGAAGTGACGCGTACCCAACAACTGTTATTGTAGAACTAAGGAAAGGCAGTTTATTACATATGGTTGATATATTAATAAAGTCAAGTATTTTTATGTTTAATTTTTTATATAGATACAGATGGCACTGCCACGATTTTGTTCTAGGTATCGTTTTGTTTTATACATTGAATATAAGTGTTTGTTTTTATAAACCAATTTATCAGCTCGTATAAGTAATAAGTCTACCACGGATGTTAATTCGTTCAACTTCCGAAGTACCTCCAGTGCTCCAGTGTTGTGCCGGGAGGTACTTTCACGCTAGAATGACTATTAAGTCATTCTAATATGCGTGTGTGAATTTTGTTCTTAGTTACTTCAGTAACTAAGTAGGTACTTAACTTAAAAATTTAGTTGATATCAAAGATATTCACGTTATCGAACTTTTTCATGTCAAATGTACGTATGTGTAACAGATATTTCAGACTTGTTACATCAGCATATTAATTGTACAAGTGCGAAATAATAAGTCCTTTTCGAACTCATTAATGAGTCGGTTTTTACATAACGTATGATACTGCGCGAGGTCATTCAGATGTCACATTGACAGAAATATGTTCATTACTCGCTAGCGAGCATGCTTGCTCTACTTTCGCCTTTTTGACGTTTGTTGTTCAAACTTGCACAATTTACGCAGGTTTGAGAGTTACAAGATGCTTTCTGACACCACAGCTCCTACTGTTCCGTTCTATCCCGCAAACCACTGAGAGGAAACTACGGTTCTATCTTAACTTTTTATGTAAAGTACATTAAATTATACCTTCATAAATAGTATTTTATACTCGTCATCATCGTACTCAACGTTGAGTAACGTCCTCAGGAGATTTCTGAAATCGTTCGGCAATATTTTGTTCCTGTAAGCAGTCTGGAAAGTTTCTTTTATCTTGACCATATCAGTCATAGTGCAGCGCTCGTGAAGAGGCGCATTCCGCCACATCGACCTGGTCTGTGGCGCTGTGCTACCTTCTGACCTCGATGTTATGGACATAAGCGATTTCATATCACTACCGTTTGCCATATTTATATTTTCCAAATAAAAAATTATAACATAAAATCTAAATCGACGTTTTAAAATGTCATCTTAAAAAGATAGGTAGCTTTTATACAAATGTACTCTGTGATAGTCTTACTAAATTTAAAAAAGAGGGAGAGATCGTATATTAATAAATTTATATATGCTATACGTAACATGTTTTGCATAAATATGTAAATATTAAACTATTTTTATGTCGTGGTTACGATTGGCTTCGAACGGCAAAGTATCGATTTGATGTACGCAGGTTCGAACCTCAGTATTACCTACTCTGTATGAATATTTCAGAATTCACTTAAATTTACTCATTTAAATTGGTAATACTATCGGCTGACGGAAAAGGAAAACTTCGTGAAAAAACCTGATGAACCCTTGTGAAATGTTCTTTTAGTAGCACCCTTCATTCCGTGAGCACCACTGTATGTGGTAAAAATATAGAACTGTTGATTTCTCGGCTGTTTGAAATTATACATCGTGGACTGGATAGCGTGACGATTAGGCCCATGCCTTTCCTCAGGTAGAGGTCTCATTGCCCAGCAGTAGGATACTCACAGGCTGGCATAATTATTACTCCTCTGGTTATTGGTCTATGATTATTACTGGCTAGATATTAACTATTTTTAACAGTGATTGAATTTATAGTTTTTTTAATTGCAATAAAACGCAATGATTATCTCTTTTTTTGTGTCTATGGCCTCTGTGGTATGTTTATTGGTTACGGCTCTTCATCTTTTCCCTAACTTGGCAACTAGTTCTCTTTAATGAATAGTGTCCTGTGTTATGACGATTTCAGTGACCTAACAAGATGGTGCCTCCCTTGTTAGAACTTTCTTGGCAGTTTTGTAGGATCCTAGAATGTATGCTTTCAGTTTATATTTATAATCCACTTCACTTATGCACAAAAACCAAACTTTATCACTCAAAACGCCACCAATATTACACAATAAAGGACAAAAACCTAAGTAAATGAATTAAAAATAAAAACCACAACATGTCACTTCAAGATCCCGCCAAAAACTCAAGGTTAGGGTTTCTCTGGTTAGGGTTGCAGTGCATTTGACACTAATGACAGCGGAGATAAATAACTTGACACTTGACAGTCTAAATGCTAGCAAAAATTTTGTCTCTGGCTAGGATCTCTCATGGTTATTGGTCTATGGCTAGGATCATCAAAGTCAAAAACATAACCTTACATTATATTGGAAATTTTAGCTTAATACACTAAAATGTATTTAACTCTGAGGCTACTTTCCAACAGACATCCTTCTTTTATAGCACGTACTGTTTTCGTCAAGAATAACGACGTTGATAGTGCTTGTAGACTAATGAACAGAATTCTCGGCAAAGAGGGGATTCTGCAGCAGTACAGGCTTACAAGATACTACGAGAAACCTTTCCAGGTAATAATTTTGTATAATATTCAGACTAAATAAAATATTAGTAAAAATACAGGCATTATCCAATGTTAATGTAACTAATATTTTTAACATTGGAAATAAACTAATTGCGATAAGTGAATAATGAGTATTGGCCTTGACGTGGGCGACGGCAGCAGGGTACCAGGGGTATACTTGCACCCTGCTATTGGCAAAGGAAATGCATAGAAACCAATAATTTTTTTATTTATTAAGTTAGTGTTTGATTAAAACCTTAAGGCGTCTTTGTTGTTGTCCAAAATTATATTTTATTCATTAATAGTATACCTGATGCACCTCCCTGAAAGTGATCCTGGGGGGTACATGTCTTGACTCAGCAAAAAGCACCTTTTCCTTTTGCTTCATGGGCCATTTTCTATTCTTAATTATTTATTATCTATAATCTAACAATAATCTTAAGGATGTGTATGCACTTCTTATGTTCTTAGAAACAAAATGGAATATTTTTATCTGTAGTGGGTTCACATTTACAATATAAGTTTACAATTATACTTGGTTTTATCAAATAAAAAAAAGCATGCTAATATACTGTAAGTTTATAATACTTTTTTATTTGCAATAGACAAGAAGACGGGTGAACCATGAGAAATGTAAGTCAATTTACAATGAAGATATGGAGAGAAAGATACAGTTTGTGTTGAGGAAGAACAGGCATGAGCCATTCCCTGGATGTTACTGAAAATATAATAAACTAAAATGTAAATAAATTATCATTTTGATAGCTCATACAATAATTATAGTTATGATTGTATTAATGATGAATTTGATCTTCTCTATTAATTTTGGGAACACAGTGTATATCTACTTTCATTACATTATTTTCATCAAGAGCCATCTATCTGCATTTGAAAACTTTTAAAAGAATTATATAGACTAGAATAGGTTTTCATATAAATTATATTTCTTAAAAAATATGCATAAAAACTATCAATAATACTGTGAAAAACCTTAATAATTCTCACAATATAAAAATATATATATATGAGGATAAACAACCCTATAGGCAAGAAGGTAAATTCAGTTTTACTTAAAATACATACATATAATTATTGTAAGTTCACAGAACATTAAAATACACTGATGCCATCAAAATAATAAATAAATCAATTCAAAATAAAATTAATTTAGATTTACTAGTATATGTTAGAATGTTTATAGGATATGTAAATAAATCATATAAAATACAAATATATTTTTATTCATAATGATTACACAACATCAACAGTATTCAGATTAATGTCAGTCAAAACAAGTATATGGAAGTAATGAAATATATCTGAAATTGTTAGGTACCTTAAGTTTCACAAATAGATAGTTGTTACATAAAGCTCATTTTCTGCATTAATATTTCACTTTATCTTAGCTATACTATGTTGGTTGCAGATTAGTTTATGATCATATAAGCTAATACTTTTCAAGCAGCTTTATTGACAACATATGAATGCTCTGAGGAAGTTTTCAGTACCACCACACCCTTTCAAACTCACACCTCACTGTTGGCTGGCTACTCATCTTCACATTCTAAACTTTTGACATTAACTTCTCTACAACACTCCAGACACATACATTAGGATTGCAGAATTGGTTATCTAGTACATTTTTTTCCAATTCTATGACATAGAGCTTTCAAAAAGAGATTGGGTCTCCAAGGTTGGTAACATAGTTATTATGGTGTTGCAGCTGTTCATAGATGACTGTAAGTATGTACCATGAGATAGACCATCTGCCTGTATGCTGTCGATTGGCATAAAAAACATTCACTTATGCATGATATTGGTCACAAGCTATTGTCTAGAGTATTTGTAAAAGTACAGAGCTAGAAATGGCTGCAGCATAAAGTTCGGTCGCTCGGGCGGTGCCCGGCGATGTCGTCACGTGTAGTTAGGGCATGCATCACGACGTAGCACATAAAAGTGGTAACGATAACAGCGATGACATGTCTTGATGCCGCAGCGGTAGCTCAGTCCCCCCTGCGGCTTGCCTTTGCAGTATTTCAGGCCACAGGGGTACCAGTTCACGCACACCTGCATTAGGATTTCAATGGATTATATTCCTTTAAAAGATGTATGAATTTAATGTATTTAAACTTTACTACCGATTACAGTAAGAAAAAAACCTAAAACTCACCTCTAAATGGCAGATACACTCTTTACTAGTGTCTGTTTCCGACACGCAAGCCCCAAGCGGTGGTTTTCCATCAGATGTATCAGATAGAAGTGCATGTGGAGGAAAGGCTGTTACTGCCGACGTAAACGATTGTTCCATACCTACCAAATTTTAATATAAAATATTCATGATTTGACAAACTTATTATACTTTATGACATAATTTGCTCAGACCTTTACTTTATTACCAGACTATTTGAATAGAAAATTAGGAGGACAACATGAATAAAAATTTGTTATGAACAGATATTTCATTGTTACATTATTGCAATAGTTTGCTAGATGTTATGTAGTGCTAACAATTAATAATGTAATGCAGTTATGTTTTTGTATAGAACATGTATTACCAGGTCTTGGTGGCCACCGTGCGAGGTCTGCAGAGCGCAGATAAACACGGTCTGCAGCCGGTGCACAGTGCCTTGCTCCGGCTGTTGACAGAGAGCGCATAGCTCGCCCTGCCCAGGCTGTGGCTGTTGTCTGACGCCAACCTTTATCCTCTTCCGCAACACGTACAGTGCCAGGGTTTTTCTATAATATCCATTATGTCATTATATGTAAAAGCTAACATTACAATTACAAAAATCTCAATGATGAAGACAAATGAAATTACAGTAAAAAAAAAGTTTGAAAATTAGTGCATTTAATGGAATGATATGCAGAGGTCTTTTTATCCATTAAGAAAATTTTATGTATATTTGCCTTTAAAATATTTTTTGATTATAAAATTAGAAGACCTGTCTTAATTTAGCCATAGCATCAGGAGTGATGAAGTCAGCCTGAGCTGCATGAGTCAAAAAACAGAGGGTTTGATGACCACTCTGGCCTAGTTCCTCTTCTCCAGGAATAACAACTTTCATTGCTTCTACCTCCTGTGAAATTATAAAAAAAATACAAATAAGTATAATACAATATTGTATTAGCAAATTCTTTTTTCATTAAATGTTTTTATTCTATGATTTATACAAACTTGTTATTGTTATATGACATAATATTTTTGCTAAAGTAATTTATAGTTCAAAGAAAAAGCAAAAAATTATAATAAATTAACTGTTGCCTACAGTCTTAGCAAGATGACAAAAAAACTATCCTATGTCCTCTTTTATATGATAATATCTGAGGGACCAAGCTTTGCTTGGTAACTTTAAAAAAAGCTTTATAAGTAAACTTGGAAATGTAAAATATTATCTAAATAGAATTGCTCACTTAATAGTATTAGATAGATAATCTACTTCTATAATGAACTTCATTCGAATCTGTCCAGCTGTCTGTTTTGTTACT
Organism: Saturnia japonica; assembly: GCA_033032175.1. Taxonomy (NCBI): domain Eukaryota; kingdom Metazoa; phylum Arthropoda; class Insecta; order Lepidoptera; family Saturniidae; genus Saturnia; species Saturnia japonica. The sequence goes on along the minus strand of CM065308.1, from coordinate 459,874 downwards.
AATTTTATTTCCTTATAAATAAATCATAGTGGGAACTGAACATCTGAAATGTCATAAATGTGACATAAGCAATAAAAAATAATATTATTGCACAGTAATATATAAATGAGCAAGTCTAACAGCTTAAACTTCATTGACACTCAAATTAACAATAAAAAATCGGTTTAAATACGAAATCAGTCTTGTGATTCTGCTTACATTAGTAAAATCAACTAATTGTGAAATGTACACTCCATCGAGCCTCATAAACTCCAGGGTCACTGTGTCCTCTGAAACATTGGCTGTTATGTTCTCCTGCATAACATCACCACCCTAAAACATAGGTACCACTTAACATAAACAGTATTTTTTGAAATTGTAATAATTAAACTTGCAATACCTTTTACAATTTAGAAAATATCACTAATGTAAATAGTCAATATTATTGATAGATTTAAAAATCATATTATTTATACATACCTGGTTCCGCACATTGATTAGTAGTTGTAAATTAATTGGGCGAATGAATAAATATAATAAAGCAATTTGTATCAAAGTAAATTCCATTGTTTTTCTTACACTAATGAAAAATCGTAAAAAGTACAAATATTTTGAATCTCCATTTGACAGCCAAAAATGACAATTTGGAAATGAGTTGACAGCTTCAGAATAACCACTGGGTAAAAAAATGATGCTATTTACTTTCTAAAAACTCCTAACAATATTTATAAATCCTATATATAATTCGAGTAAACTAAAAAAAAATTGGTTGCCTGTAAAGTCGGTATACGGGCGAAAGTTTTACGTGACAACGACTTTATGTCTGTCTCTCTCGCTCTTAGGCGGGCTAACCATGCTCGAATGGAAGGGACGCGTGCCTCTCACTCGCTCTCATTGTGAGCGCATAACGTGAGCGGAGCGTAACGCAGTTTCTTGAAGTGTCACCCGGCAAACCAATTTATAAGACGTTGTCACGTCAAAAAAAATCGTTTATCATGCTTTATAAGGTTTTTGCTTATAAACACAAATCACAAATGCGAATCAGCTTTATCACCAAGTTTAGAAATCGATGTACATAAACCTAAAAGTATGTATGTATCTATTGTACTAGGTTACTGTACGCATCTATTGTACTAGGTTACTGTACGCATCTACTGTACTAGGTTACTGTATGCATCTACTGTATGAAAAATATTTTACGCATTATTATCGGAAAACAACGTAGGTACCTAATCATAATTTTCAAAAATTAAATTTATTATAGTTTTGTGCGGTTTGTGCCACATGAACTGTGCAAGATTTTCGTTTTTGAAATCTGTTTATTTAGGGATGAGTTGATACCGTCTTCTAATCGATACTAAGTACTTATTCAGGAGTCGATACTTGTCAGTACTCGAATCAATATTTAATAAAATTATTAAGTTCCTGAATGAGGCATGTGCTTGCTCTATTTAGGGATGGATCGATATCGTCCTTACAACAATACCCTGTATTCTTTCAGGTATTGTATTGAAGAATCGAATCCGTATTCGATTCCACTTCAATGATTCGATACTTGTAAGTTCTTAATCAATTTTTTTTAAAATAATATTATTAAATACTTGAAAGAGCCTTGCTTTGCCATATTTCAGTATAAATTACAATTTATTCATGTATTGAACGAAAGTATCGATACCCCTGTTTTCATTCATTACCATTTCTCAGTATCGAATGTTGGATTGAACGACTACAAATCACTAGTATCAAATGGAAAGGTTTCATACCATAATAGTACTCAGTAGTGTTAAGCTTTGGCCCTACAGTTAAAAAAACAACGGGCAAAGTTAACAAGTTGTTTATTGGAGGAAAGGTTATATAAAAAAAAGACCATTTCTTAGAATTACCTAAAGCTAAAATATCGACATTATTTACGGGTAATTTAAAAAAAAACCATGTACGAACGTATTCCGAGGGAATATACCTGTTCGAGAAGGTTCGCGAAATATGTGCTGGACCCATAATTCAATCTATCGCGAATCAATGACCCTCGAACTTATTGCTGCGATACACAGTAAGTATTGTAACAACAAAAAAAGACTCACCTCGCAGGAGCGGGTGGTGACCTTGAGCTTGCCCCGTTGACGTAGACTGCAGATTGTGAAGGTTTTGTGTTTGTGGAGTGAACTGTATGAATGTGTGTGTGGCAGCCTCAAATGGTAGGACACTATCACTCAAGCAATCAGTTCATCAAAACATCCTGGTACACTAACTCACAGTTATACAATGCAAAATTAAAACCACCGTAAATTGCGTTGTGACGTAGTGCTTCACTGAACGTCCAGAATGACGTAGCGGGTGACGTAGCTCCACAAAACCACACGCAGGAGCAAGGTAGCAAAGCACGAAGCAGACTAGCTCACGTGCGAGCAGAGTCATGGTACGAAGAGCGGAGCGGCCAAACGATGCACCTGCCGAGCAATTTGCCAATCACAGCGATCATCGCATTTTTTTTTTAAGAACTGACTACACTTTTAGCCTTAGGGGCCCTGAAGCCGCAGAGGCTTTTACAGCTTCAACGAACTTGAAAATGCGATCGCGGCATCGTACGAGTCGGACTATGTACCCGTATTCCTAACAATACCAGTGGGGAGGTCTCGGCAAACAGGCAATCCATAGGTGGTTTTCGAACGACAATAACGAATAAATTAACTAAGTTAAGGATTAAAATAATATTAAATATATGGGATCTGAGAAGCGGCAACGTAGGCTCCCGGTCATGCGGCGCCTTGCTGACGGTGGGCGACGGGGCGGTCAGCCAGCGCACGGCAGCATCTGCGTTCGAATAACAAAACCCCGTTCCACCGGGGTTTTTAATAAAACTGCAAGCGCGATCGTTTGAGAAAGCGGCAATTAAAAGGAGTCTCCCAGTCGTGTGGTGTGACTGCTGCAGCACGAACCTACCATGAATTTAGAGCCTTGCTGTTCGTGCAAGTGTTCCAAAATAATCACTAGGTACTATAAACTTGTATTTGGGCTACTTGCTGACTCGAGACTGAATGTGAACAGCTCGCGGGCCGCTATTTAAAGAAAATTTCTACCAGAACGTTCATGTGCGGACGTCTCGCTCATTAATATTCATAGCAAGTAACAAGATAAGATAAGAGTGTGCTCTTGTGACTTTTAAAACGTTGTTTTATTTAATGCCGCGATATAAGTGCTTTATAATTATTTATATGTAGTGGTTATACTACTTTACAGTAGTATCGATTCATCTCTATTTAAATAAACAACAACACTGATTTTGCCTGATGGACACAGGACAATGCGGAAACTGCATGGTTGGTAGATTGGGGGTTTTGTTTTCGCAATTTTAGGGAAAACTTTCGTTCTTTGCGAAATTTTAGGGTACTGTAATCCATGTGGGAAAAGTTAGTGCAATTGATAATCAAGTAAGGGGAATTTTTGCGCTTTTTTAACATACTTTATGGAACATTCTTCCAGAGTGTGTCATTAGTGCACCAACAGCGAACTGTTTTAAAAATAGACTGGGCAAACATTTAAAAACATTAGAAGTACTAGTGTAGTGATAGTGGTATACACGCATTAGAACAAAGAGCATACTCTCTTTAGGGTCTTCTTCTTCTTCTTCTTCCTAACTTGGCAACCGGTCCTCTTTAATGAAGACCATTACTGCCATTATCGAGTGAATTATATTGTCAAGTGTTATGATGACTCAGTATCCTAACAAGATGGTAGCTCCCTTGTTAGAACTTTCTAGGGAATTTTTGTGTGATCTCGGAATGAATGCTTTCAGCTTATATTCATAATCCACTTCACTTATGCACAAAAACCAAACTATATCACGCAAAACGCCACAAATATTACATAATATAGGGTCAAAAACCTAAGTAAATGATTTAAAAATAACAACCACAACATGTCACTTCAAGATCCCGCCAAAAAACCCCTTTAGGGTCTACTGTGCCACTCTAAGATTAGGTAGTTTGTATAAATGAAACACAATAAGAAGGTTGAATATAAAGTGTATTAGTTACTAAAATATTCGGGTCTTTATAACCGAACATATGTGTCTGTCAGAGTGGGAGAATCCGGTCCCTTGTTCCTTGCTTGCGTGTGGTCAATGCAGTGTGGACAATAGATGTCGTAGCCCAACAGATGCGGTAGCGGGTCGAGCGCCATGGTGCCGAGGAGCGTCCGCTTGGGGTATTGTTCTCGGCCGATCCCTTTCGTTATTTATTGCGTTATTAATGTTGCGCTATTGTGAAGACGAAGTATCGGCGCTAGTCTTCCGGGTGGCATCCTGTGGAGCGCTTCCTCAATGCGGTAGGTTCACATGTGCTTAACGCAAGGATGAGATCGTATTTGTGATTGATAATATTTAGCTTGGTAGCAGCTACACTCTCTAACAAAATAAATATCCTTAAGCTTGAATAGAGAAGAGCATTTTCTAAACTAAAACAGTTTACTTTTGTGTTACACACACGTATGCCAGGCCAGCATGATAGCGGTGAGCGCCGATGGATTTAGATTTCTCGGTGGTCGCGTTGTGTATTAATTTTACAGGGACATTAGGAACCATGAATGTGCCGAGCAATTTTTTTAAAATGTAGAACAGGTACTAAGTATTTAGGCTTTTTTAGTTTATAGATAACAGTCACAAACTGGTAATTTTAATTATCTGCTACTTTTAAATGTTCCAATAAGTAATTTGAGATTTAATTTAAATAAAATTGTTTTTGTTTGCCGTGTGTAGTCCGATTTAACTACACGAGGAATTGGAATTATTTTACAGTTTTACTCGATTACCACTCGAATTGTTAACTTCCAAACCAGTGGTCTTGCAGTTACTTTGTTATCGTCACTTAATTTCAAAACCCAATCACATATATACTATCTATTTTAATTATATTGATGTTCAGACAAACAAAATTAATAACTACACATCGCATTGACATGAATTAACACAACTAAATTGTACAATATTTTTGTGACTAAATTTAAGTACCTAATGAAAAAGTAGTGCAGACGGATGTATTAAAACTATAAAAACAATTGTTTTAATAAACATTTTTAACAAAAAAAATTCTTAAACACACATTTAAAAATAAAGCTTTTTGTACAAATGTACTTGTATTTCTTTCCATTTGTTTTATTTTCGGGTTGAAAAAAAAAGGAAAAAATGTTGCAAAATATATCATTTTTTGGAAAAGAAAATATGAATATGGGGAAAATTCAGAAACGACACCTACTAACCCTGGCACAAAGCGCAGCCGAACAAAACACGAACGTCACTCGAAACTCGAAGAAGGGCGACTCGCGAAGAAAGACATTAGACAGCTGTCGAATTTCATTTTCAGCTGATTTTTGTGTACGCATCGTGAGCAAGCGCTTCGGAACATCTACGAGGTATATAACAACTGTGTGATTTATAGAGCGTGAATCGCAGAAAGCAGGTCGGTTACAAGGTCGACACGGAGGGACAATCAGGAAGCAACGGTTTCGTAGTGGTGAACAAAGGGAGATGGTCGAGTGAAGTCAGGTGGTGGCGGGCGTGACGTCAGTGCGCGGGTCCGTCTCGGCCGATGCGGCGGGCGCGCCGGTGAGATCGGTGCGCGCACTCGCGGGCAGCCTGGCCTCCAGTGAGTCGGGAGACGAGGCCGCAGGGCACCGGCCGCCGCGCAAGCGGACCCGCAGGCTGTCGCCGGAAGCCCGGCCCGAGGCCATGCACCAGCCGTGTACAAACGGCGCGCACCAGCGCCACCTCAATGGTGATGCTGCTAATGGGGAACTGCCGCCACCAGCCCGCATTCTCTCACAGACAGACCAAGAGATCGTTCGCCTCATTGGTCAACACCTCATCTCCATTGGACTCGAGTGAGTATCCACATACAAGTACAAGCAAAACTAAAGTAATATGTATATGACAAGAAACTATAGGTCAGGGGTGGTCAAACAGTTGATAGGTTGATGGCTGGAATTCCCTAAAAGTAAAAAAAAAATCTTACATCTAAATCTTTTAAGTATTATCTAGCCTCTTACCAAAAATGAGGTATTATTATAGGTAATTTCTAATATACATTCTAAAACTATAGCATCTGATACCAAATTTTATAACATGTGTTAATTAAAAAAAAGAAAAAGTAGATTGGTTGTCAATTTTTCCCTAGCTAAATATTTTTTGGTAGAAAGCAAACACTCTCAGTTTGAGCTCCCCTGCTATAGGTCATGATTGATGGTATGTGAACTAAGTAAGGTAAATAAACAAATTAATAAGTTTTAGAATCAATATGAGTAGGATTAACTAAGAGCAACTAATTACTCTAATGAGGAGCATACCTATCAGATGTTATTATTCTGTCTGTGTATAAGTTATATGAACAGGGGTTAAACATAGTGAATTCAAATGTAACAAGTACAGTTTTAATGTGGTGAAGTGGGACCAAGCAGATAATGTAGCCACAGCTAGCTCAGTTGACATAGTATGATAACATTAGATAAGATCTGCCTATAAACACACTTCTATAATTGCTCACTAATACTAGACATAGCATGCATACTGACTAACATTATTATAATATGGATTCATAATAAAATCCATGACTGATGTATAAAAAAAATACATAGAATTAAAAAAAAAATTTACAGAATTAGGTCAAATCAATACTAGTTTGTTATCAATGTAAAATGACTGGCTACTAGCTACCTATTTCTGAAATATAACCACTTCTGTATCATAATAATCATCCCCATTTGTGCTGATCTCATCTAGATCAAAGTAAATTAATACTTCTGGATATAATGTTAATAGTTAAATCTTTTGTTTGTCTTTGACAAATAGCTAAGAGTTCTATTGCACCAATCATTGTTACCATGACAAGTATCTTCCCAGTTTGTGTCACAAGATATAAAAAAAGTTTTATTTTGTGTAATTTGTCTTATGGTTTGTGTTTTAAAGAGCCAGACACATATTATTCTTATTACTAAGACTTATTTCAACCAGATTAGATATCTTCAGCTGCTTGACTTTAACTTGTTGTTGGGAGTTATATTTGAGATTTATGTCTGTGAATATAGATTGTGTCTATAATAACAGACCAGTCTTTAGGCAACAATACATAAGTTCAGTTTAATTAAACAATGAATACATATGTAATCTGTTATTGTTCTTTTATGTTATTGTTTTTAAAAATATTGTTTTGTTGATTTGTCTTTAATTCATTTGCTGATTATACTGTGAAAACAACTTATAGATATGATTTTCTAAATTGAAATTCATCACACTTCACATAGAGACAAACATCATAGCATTCCATGGATTCACCATGCGGATGCCGGGTCCATTGTGTAGCAGACAGAGGGAACATGAGCAATCCCCGGGACTTGTGACCCAGGTGTAGGTTCAAGGATGATGATGCACATCAGCGCTCACATTGACTGCCCGCGATGGGCATCACCCTGCCAAGCCAGATTTGGTAAGAGCCTGTTAATGCTGCTTTAGATACCCGTTCTAAAATAGAACTTACTGCAGTTCTCAACAGGCCGAGGTCTTTTAACAAGTTATAGAGAGATTTTGATGGAATAACTCTCACTCCCACTTCCACCACATATAAGTTAACCGCATAGCCATTCTTGGTTAACTCGTTACATAGATCATAATATTTATTCATTTTTATTGTGTGGTCTTTAGGTATATTAGTTCCCACGGTACAGTAAGTTCTACAAGTACTATACGTTTGATTTCTCAAGAATAAAGAAATATGTCTGATCTGGATGACGAAACAACCATATCCTCTGGGATTTAATTATGTTTTTCATGTGTCCACTAAGATAGTCCTATCAGGTGAAGAACCTAGGATTGAGAAGGGCTTACTTTTAGCATTTACTAATGGTCAATCCTTTTTGAGCTCTAGCTACCGAAAGACTTACTGCTTCACATATGAACTGAATTACTCTGTCATGGTGATGTAAGTAATGACCCCTATCAAGAAGCACCTTGCATCCTACTAATAAGTGCCTGGCTGTACCTATTGCCTCACCACAAGTATAGCAAGATTTTTCACCCATCTTACTAAGTTACTCTGGTCTGGGAAGGTCATTTGGAAGGCATAGAGATAAAATTTTAGTAGGGCAGTCATATAACAAGGTGCGCCACTTTGGTTCTATTGGGATGCAGAACTCACCTATGGTTAACCACTCGAAGTGGACTTCTAAATTCATTGTGTGCACTCTATAGGTGTCATTTTCATCTTGTTGTAGAAAGGATTTTATTGTGTCTTGCTCATCCTTTTTCTTTCTCAACCCCAACCCCAGTCTATCAACCTGTGCACCTGTCATAAATTGTTTATGGAATTGAAGTCTTGACTCTAGTTCTGTGGCACATTTGCCTTCTGGGAGAGATGTAATTATTTCATCTTGGGATTTTCCCAAGACATACATCTCTAAGGTGTTTATAGAGTTCTAATGGCCTCTTTAATTTCATCCCTAATATTATTACTAAATAAAGTTGAAGGGTCAGCTGAATGTGCTAATCCAAGCCATAACCTCAACAGCTTTATGACATTTGCATCTATCTTTGCCAGGAGAGTTTTACCAAAGTCATATACCAGGAAAGGCCAAGTCAGACGAGATGTAAGATAGTTGTTATATATCCAAACATTTTTAATATTGCTAATTGGTTGAAGGTCTACCTTATTGAGGTGACTAAGAAAAAGATCGACAACTGCGTCCAAGGGTGGTATACGTTCCTTTGTAATTTATCCTTCTCCCAAGAAATTTGAAAGGCACCACTTCAACAATTGTGGTAACACATTGCCCACCTATTGAGAGTCCTGGATTGTATAAGGTATATTTAGTGTTCCATCTACCCACACCCAGACAATGGCATTTACTTGGTTTTGCCCTGATTCCATTAGTCCATGTACAGAACTCATCCACTTCATTCAAAAGTTCAAATTAACAGCAAATTATGTAAAATTTCACTGTTTTAATTGGTTTATATTTACAATAATCCTTAATCCACTTGTGTAAAGCCTGCAACAAATCCTACTTTAGTTATAATGTATTGTTTAAATGGTTAATATAAGTTATTAATAGTGATTAATGTACCTAGTAATACTAGAAATCTCAATAATCTATGGTAACAATGTTGATTTCCAATGTTTTCACCTGTAAATGCTAGAATGTAGGATTGTTTATTATGTTATAACTGTTACATAGATTTGTTTATTGCATTTGGTTTATGCATAGATTACATTGTACCCATACATCCTATATCCTATAGTTAATAAAAATTAAACTGGTTTTATACCTATTAACAATGAAGGTTCAACAATGGAGTACATAATTGTATGTGTATTTGATGTCAGATGTTATATATAGAATTAATATATTTCCTCTTGTGGCTTATCATTTAGTTACCTGTGAGTTGTTTAACTCCAATTTGATAGTGATCGATTTTACATTATATGTCTTTGTCTGATTTTATTGATGTTTTTCAATTTTAATACGCATAGATTATCGTTTTCTCATGTTGTATGTTGTAATGACATACGCGGCAAGTGTGTGGCCGCAGGCGCGCACTGTGCGCTTAGCCTCGCATCGCCTCGCATCGCGTCGTGTCGCGTCAGTGCGTCAGTCGCGTAGGCGGTAACTATTGCATCAATCTGAGCCTGCATTATTGTCGTTTTTTGTCGCAATCTGTGTTATCGCTCAATATCAATTTACGTGTTTAATAAAGATAAAAATAAACGAAACTGCTATAAATCTTGTTATCCATCAGGACTACTGGGTCCAGTTATGAAAAATGATAAAGAGCAGACAGCCATCCTTTATAAACTTAGACTCTTAAGAGCTTAAGGACTCATTTGTATGAATTATTAAAATGTAAAATCCTTTTGTGACGTAAAATGTTCCCTCCTTTCTTTCACATGGATGTACCAAAAAACGTTTTATGAGACATTTCAGAAGGTCGGTAGGATGATTGCCTATGTAATGTGTCGCAACGGTCGCCGTAGTTTGTGGAATGTACCATACTTTCCATCAGTCTTCCCATTAGTCTGTAAACAAACATTGTATTAGGTATAATTAAATATGATAAAAATTATATAAAACATTCTATATTAAACTAAAAGGATCGCAGAATAACGATATAAACCTAACTTGATGTCTTGGAAATAAAATAACGAATTTCTATTAATTTAAGGAAATAATACAATAAATACAAGGTAAATAAAAGTACATACATATATACGACATATTACGATAAATATATATAGAAACTGATTACTTAGACCTATATTATAACAAGTCCCAATACCTAAAACATTAGTCTTCCCTTGTCTGCCCCACCCCCCCTTGGCTACGCCCATTATTGGTAGTATAGTGATGAACTAAATCACTTGTCATTCAATATTTTCTGTATCATTGTCACGGCCTCCGAGTTGCAACTTGCAAGGTAACGTCACAAGGTTAAGCAATGCAGTAACGTAACTGAACCAGAGCTTTTATACATTATCCGATACGATATCAGTATCAGAGGACGCGATGCGATACGACTACACGACCCTACAGTTGACATCTGTACCGATGTATACTCCAGATACATTCCGGCCTCCTATTTACATATTTTGTTTCAAACATAATATATATTTGCCATTTTGAAGCTAGAGTTTTTATCACTTTCTGCTGTCATCTTTTTTTACGAAATACGTAATATGTGGGCGGATTTCGCAAATACGTCGATAAGGTTATGAGAGTGAGTTCACTTAAATATTTTTTTAAATGTTTACTCATACCATAACTTTATCGTCTTGATAGACAACACAGATCGGTTACTGTATCCGATTTCAAAACGGATAATGTGAAAAGCGAATAAACTCTTACTCTATATTACTTAGATGGAGTGAAGCGAATTAATTTTCGTTAATGTTTTCCTTATTTATATATTTCAATCTTGAACCTACTGTGGTATTTTGCTCGTGCTCTTGAAGCAGTGTGTATCGTCAATGCATGCAATGTAATGTATCGTGAATGAATTCAGTTATTAGTGTGCGTGCTGGTAAATATATTAATAACTATCTTACACACGGCCATTTGATTCCAAACTAAGAATAACTTGTGCAGTGATAATTAAACAGCTTGGTACAAGTAGGTACCTACATGTAATCCACCCGGATACAGAACTGAAAAATATTGTAGTAAATGTAATAATGACGGATCTTGGGTTGAATTTTTTTGCGATATAATAATACGGTCATTACATTACATCCACGCTTCTGTAACTTCAGAAGTCTATTCTTAGGTTTTCCGAGACGGTCGTGGGAATCCTTAATAACTGCTCACGGGAATGGCATATAAGCCAATTTTAATTTTTGTAACGTAAGGGAGCCAAAGTGTTAAAAATGATAATACTTTGAATGTTTTTGGGCGACGATTGTTCATGCAACGACCCTTGTCCCATTTCACTGTGCCTGTGGTAATAATATTTTATGCGCGTACATATTTATATACCAAAGCCAGAGACAATATCTTGATCACAAATTTTGGTATATAATAGAAATAGCTCTTCAATTAACAATATTGCGGATCTATTTTTAGAAATAATTTTAGTTTTTCTATTTATTTTAAAGTGTAGTAAAAATCATTTCAGTCATTGTGTGTGTTTTTTTTTAAATCGTAGTAGTAGTAGATTGGAAGTCGATCGCTTACTGCCAACATTTTTTTTGGTAGATCGCCGTCAGTATAAGTTTGAGGTCCCCTGGTCTAGAATGTTCTAGAAGTATTCAACATAAAAAGTTGTCAACATTCAGACGCAGCGCGGCCCTCCTAATGGAGGAGTCGGGGCTGCACCTGGAGCATCCTGCGGCGGCTACGTTCCGACAGCACGTGCTGGCTGGAGACTGGATGAAGGCTGACCACGATTTGCGTGCGCTCCACGACCTGCTCACCGACTCTTCGCACGTCGACCCGCATAATCTCGCCGTCAGTCATGTATTTATTATACTCTTATTTCTGTTACTCTGTTGGCCCTTTTTTTCGCATTTACATTTTGTGTTTAATCTATAAATTAATACAGCGAATCCTAACCGGACCAGTGCCATTGAACTTAGACCCACCAAAATATTGACATTGTCCCTCAATGGAAAGTGACAGCAAGTGATGTAGATAATACTCATTGTTTATATGAATACTGCAAATGTCAAACAGAAAATAGTCTATGATCAAAAAGTAGCTGGTCGAATTTCGATCATTGGGAGACCGCTAGTATTATTAGAATGCTCATACGTATCCATTCAAATCAACAGCAGAGTAATGATTTTTAGTAATGCAGTTATTTTGTTAAAGTTTAAGTTAAGTTTCATTAATATAAGTAAAGCATGAAGTAACTTTAATTAATATGTTTTCTATTGAGATGATACTTTTGTTTCGTTATTGGCAAGTTCCTATCGTATTTAGAAGTAGAAAATGGGAGTAAGATCTATGATTCTGATGTTGGTTGGCACTCGGTCCGTAGGAGATGAAGTTCGCGGTGCTGGAGCAGAAGTACCTAGAGCACCTGGAGGCTGGGCGTGCGCTCGATGCTCTGCACGTGCTCCGCAACGAGCTGACACCGCTGCAGCACGACACGGCACGCGTGCACCGACTCTCCGCGCTCATGATGTGTGCCTCCCCTACGGAGCTGCAGGCGCGCGCTCGCTGGCCTGGCGCGGGGCCAGCCTCCCGTGCGGCGGTCGTGCAGCGCGTGCAAGCGGCCGTGCCACCCGCTCTCATGATGTCGCCGGGCAGACTGCGAGCGTTACTGGCTCAGGCCGCCGCGCACCAGGCCCAACGGTGCCGGTTCCACTGCGCGCCGCGACCGCACGCCCCCGCACTCCACACCCTGCCCCACTCCCCGCAGACGCCCCACACTCCGCATCACTCGGACCACATACCATTCACGCTGCTCGCTGACCATCACTGTTCCGCGGACAACTTCCCTATACATTCGCTGCAGGTACTGATACGCTCTAACACGTGGTATCTGATCCATAGTGAACCCACCTCCTAACTTACCGTGATGTTCAGGTGTTGAACGAGCACTGCGATGAGGTCTGGTACTGCAAGTGGTCGCCGGATGGGTCCAAGCTCGCTTCCGGCTCAAAAGACAACACCGTCATGATTTGGGACTACGACCCTACAGCCAAGAGACTCTCCTTCAGGTACTGTTATTTTTTACCGTCTCTACAATATTGGTATGTTTTTATAAGTTCTTGTCAACATGCTTGAAGTAATTAGCCTAAAAAATATTATTGTTCCATTCTAATTATGATTTTATGTTATCATTAACAACAAATTAAACATCAAATCTATTTATGTAGAATGATTGCGGTTTACCGTTGTGGGCGCATCACGCAAAAACTACTGGATAGATTTTTTTTTACCCCTTATGTACTAATTGGTCCTAATCTAAAAAAATACCACTATATCTTCATTCAATAAAAAATTATAACATTTTTAAGAAACTACGATTTCGCTACGAAAGTACGCATTCAACGATGTGTTGTTCTTGCCGTGGTTTTAACATAATAAGCACCGAAGACGAAGTCGCGGGATTCATCTAGTATTATATAAAGTTATATTTAGATGAAACGCACGTGTCTCCAGAAGGGTCCATACTTGCATTATTTGTGGGTCCAGTCGAATACTCTGTATAATCGCAATGATGCATATTGTCAAATTACAGGAAATGTTTTGAAGGTCACACTTTTGGTGTGTCGTTTCTGGCGTGGAGCCCAGACGGTCGATATCTCATAGCAGCCGGACCCGAGGACAGCTCAGACCTCTGGATATGGAACATGGAGGTATATACCGCCGATTCAATCTTTCAAACTAGAAACTTTCTATCAGATGAATTAAATGTTCTCCATGACATAAAAAAAGTTAATTTATAATTTCACAGATTCACTTGACACAGTGCACAGATATCGATATAATGACATATTTTTTCACCAGTTTTAGTAAATTTAAAAACTCAGTTGTTTTGATCTCTTCTTACATTTGTACCGCGTGCCGGTGAGGTGGTGCTTGAACGTCTTAGCTTTAAAGATGTTATTCAACACCCCTTAAGTACCCCCTTAAACTATGTATTTTATGTAGCGTAAGTCATTGCAACTTTAAGTGTATGTTTGTACATGTTGTAGAGTGAGCAGCTGCACGTGAAGATGACTCACTCGCAGGAGGATTCGCTGACGGCGGCCGCCTGGCACTCCTCCTCCGACAAGTTCGTGTGCGGCGGCGCTCGCGGACAGTTCTACCACTGCTCGCTCGACGTCAGTAACACACGTTGCACATATTTTCTAACCTTAAAAATGTTGGTCCATACGACTGTCACGGTTTCAGTCAACTATAAAATTGGATTGACCCGATAAACAAGAAATTAATTACATCAATGAACGCGGTTTTTCTTCTGTTTCATAAAATTTCACAATAGAATGTATGAAAATAATTTATAAAAAATTCTCCATGCAATTTTTACATGCATTATATAACTTTTGGTTGACAAGTTGTAAGTTGTTGATTATTTAATGCAAATATTAGTGAACATCTAGTTACTCTACTATTTAATCCTGTATCTCAGGTGGCAGTGATGAAATTTTGACAGTATTCCTGCCATCAGTGAATAAGTAGGTATATCATGATCCAGAATATAAATCTCGTAAAAATCACTTACCACCCGGAGGGGCCCCACTCGAAGTGCTATGTTTCGTAATTTGGTTGCCGTCCGAGGAAGGTTTATATAGTCGGCCGCGCATGATTCTTGTGCGCTCAGATCTCTATACTCGCACGCACACCCACAGACACAAATAGAGAAAGAGAAAAAGTCACACTGAGAGCCATAAGGTTGCTTGTTCACTATCCACACACCACTACCTACTGTTCACATCACTAGACTGTTAAGCAATTCTATTGGTTGAAATTAGCTCCGCTTCAGTGGAAAGTTAACCTAACGCTTTTTCTTACATGACGATTTCTAGAAGTCAACTTTTACCGATACCTTGATATACTATTTTCAGGCAATCTTTACTTGATAATATGTTATGATATGAGTGTGTGTCGTGTGAGGAACAGGGCTCGGTGGTGAACAGCTGGGACGGAGTGCGGGTGAACGCGCTCTGCTGGCGCGCCGAAGGGCGGGTGCTTGCAGCCGACACGCACCACCGCGTGCGTCTCTATGACTTCACGGACCTCACTGACACCAACCTGTGAGTTTAAACTACTCACTTACTTACAATTACTTATTATGTGTATAGCTAGGTTGAAATATATATTTAGTATAAATAATAGTGAATCTAGTCGGGAAGTGTTCACCAGTAGCGTATTTATACTATGTGGAATGGTTTGACATTTGTACCATACTGTATTTACACATTTACTGTGCGATGAGGTCGAAACGACCTCATGTGTACTGGTCACGCTGTGTAATATCAAAACCTAGTGTTTTAAAGTGCAGAGATCAAATTGTGCAATATTACGATTATAATAGAAGATTGGATTATATTATAAGGCCTGACACAGCACAGAGATCAAATGGGTATGAGGTATTTTAATCGAATCGAATCCTATTAATCGAACTACGGTATCGGCCAGTGTATATTGTGAAATACGTACTGTCTCTAACTCCTCATATCTCAGTCAATTTTAATAAATAGCAGTTTGATAAATGTGTCATCGAATTGTAGAATGTGGACGTCACATGTTCTTACATAAATTAATATCAGTATTATTTGGTATCTAGTATTTACGTGGGGCAAGCTAGAAGTTTTGTTTTTTATGATGAGCTGCAAACGCTTGGTAGGTTCCAATATGAATTGGTAATATTTAATTTGGATGTGAATCAGGATCCAGGAGGAGCACGCAGTGATGGCCATGACGCTGAACGCCGCAGACACGCTGCTGTTGTTGAACGTGGCCAACCAGGGCGTGCATCTCTGGGACATACGTGAGCTCTTTACATGATAATACCAAACACAGACATAAAGTATATAAAAAGGCAAACAGCAATCTTGGCAATTGACTACTGAGGAGCTCTCGACAGACATTGTCCTCATGTCAGCTTTCAAACTGACAACGATAAGTGATACTAAGTTTCTAGACAGTCTTGCAAGACGGTATGATGGGTTTTCTCCTTACATTGCAGTACAGTTCTATTTGTCTATTTTTCCTTAATAGTTGAACTAGAAATGACTAATTTTATAGATCAAAGGAAATTGTTGTCTATGGTTCTATATAGTTCCGGCTTTAATACAGGTCGAAACAGGTACAATACAAAGGTGAAAGGTAATTTTTCTTTTAAAAACAAGTTAAATTATTAAAAAGGAAACATGAAACCCGACTGTAATAAAATCATTAGACTTCAAGAAAAACCGATTTTTACTTTTTTTGATTATCACTTCCACGATTAAGAGGAATCTAACAACACCTTGTATGTTAAAATCCATCAAGCCGTTGAGGCTACAAAGCGTGACAAAGATTGAGAAATACGTACATACTCTCGAAAAACATAACCCTCCTTTTTCGCACTCTGGTAAAATTTTATCAGCTGTAGAGGAAACTTCTACTCCATTTACACGGTGAAACATTATCAAATGTTTACTTATTTTAACTATGTTGTTTATTTGGTTTTGTGCTTGTTTATGATTGCTATCTACAATAGTTCAGCCTTTTTACTTATTCTAAAGCTTAATTTGAGCGAAATGAACTTAAACTAGTATATTTGAAACTATGTGTTGTTTATTGCCACGACTTCGAATCCTTCTCTTTTTCGTATTCACTATGATCTCCATTTCATGTCGGTTCTTGTGCTCATCAAATATAAATGCTCCGGATGCGCCTATCGAAAAGTTATTAATTGGGGGAGTAAGTTTTAATGTTATATGTCTTGTCACTTGACCAGGTGCTAGGGCTCTGGTGCGTCGATTCCGTGGACTCAGCCAGGGGCACTTCACCATCCACGCGTGCTTTGGTGGCGCACATCAAGATTTCATCGCTTCCGGTAGCGAGGACAATAAGGTAAAGGACTATATTATAAAAAAGACACTCAGTCATTTCTTAAAAAAAAAAAACCTATTAGGTAATATACTTGTATCATACGAGAATTGTGTAAAAAAACCTATTTGTGTTATGTATTTTGCTGCAAGCAAGCACTAAAAACAAGATATAACGGAGTAGTAATCCAAAGAGATGTTTGAAATGACATGCTTAGATTATGGCAATTTAGCAAGATATAAAACCTATGCCGTAGCTAACTAATGAATTTCTCTCTTGATTTGATCATAAATAGGACAGGTCTATACAGATAAACATACTCATGAAAAGCCAGTTCCGACTATTTAGAGTTGTTTATAATATACCTCGTTTTCTTGTTTATTTTTATTTTATGACTAGCTGTGTCCGTGGCTTCGCCTACGTGTACTACAGAATGCCAGCGTGAATCTTGCTCCCCGCTCCTGGCGATTTTAGAGACAAATATGCTTATTGTGGGTGTTCCTTAGAAAATAGACATATACTCTCGCTGACTTTTTTGTAGATCTTTTTAATATCTACAATTGTGTAGTACATTAATTTACTATATTCTCTTATGGTTTACTCAGCGTAAGACATTTAAGCACCCGAATTGATTCACCGTGACCAGTATTTTGTATTTGAGTGAAACCCTAATTTTTTTACTAAAATAAAAGTAGCCTAATTTACTCACTGTAATATTAGCTTTCTATCATTTAAAGTCTCGTCAAATCGGTCCAACCGTCTCGGAGATTACCCGGAACAAACAAACGGACAGACAGACAAAAATTTTAACAATGGGTTTTTGTTATAGGCGTTATATGCATTTAGTAAATAGCTGCTATATTCACATTACAAACAGACACTTCAATTTTATTAATTGTATAGATTAATTAATATTAGGAATGCTTACTACAGACTAATATAACATTAAAAGAATGAAAACAGATAAATAATAAAGTAGCTTATTACATATAAGCCCCCGTAATTAAACTAAATCTTTCTGTTTTCCCCCAAAACTGGATTTGCAGGTATGATTATAATGTAGATATTATATGGCTGTTTTGACACATTCTACTTTAGAGGTCATGTAACAGGTTAACAAATTAGGCAAGCCGCGCTACCAGCCAATTGAATTAACATGTGAATGCGGTTCCAGGTTTACATCTGGCATATAAACGGGGAGGAGCCGATTGCAGTAGTGGCGGGGCACTCGCGCTGTGTGAACGCAGTGTCCTGGAATCCGGTGCACCACGACGTGCTGGCCTCCGCCTCGGATGACTACTCGCTGCGGCTGTGGGGCCCGCGCTCGCATCGCTCCTAGTGCTGCACCGGGTACACCAGCTGCACTACCTGTACCTGTATGAGCACCAACTTATAACCCCTGTCACCAGTTGTGAGCACAACCTTCAACTATGCACATAGACCTAGATACACTTCTAATAACATGAGATTTACTAATTAATGAAATAAATATACGTAAGCCATCACCAGAAAGTGATGACATTTAAATTGTAATAATGAAGTTTATAAAGATAACTGCGTAAATTCTGCATGCGTTCTCATTTCTCATGTTAACCACCTCGCTTTCCCATACCACGCCTAGTTGACGCAAATAATTTCAGTGGAGGAAATTTAGCGATACGTCTCGTATGTTGTTAACAAATGACTGATGTAAATGATGTTACTGCCTACGGGAATCAAATTATACACACAAAAAAAATTTCATAACACTAGGAAGGTAAAATTAATGAAACTTTACGTAAAAAAAATTCTAGATAACAGTGACAGTAGACGCGGATAGCTACTTTCTTTTATACTACGTATTGATTTATGAATAATTATATTGCTTATACTGGTTATTAGGTCGTGACGAAAATAATATTAAATCAAAAATTATTCAATTTAGGCCCAAAGACAGCACTTGTGACCATCAAAACACTACCCACCGGTTCGGAAAACATTCCAGTCATCGAGAAGAACCGGCAAGAAATTCGATTTAGTTTATCTTTTTTTGCCAACCGTACAATAGTACATTATTGCAAAGTCCGTGAAATAGGCAATTGAAGGTCGAGCATGAGTTGGAAAGCCGGTGAGGACTTCACTAATACGAGACAGGTAATTGCCATTTCCGCCGAGGCTTATATAGTGCTTTTCTCAAACATGCATGGAAATATTGACATTATTTTCGAAAAAAGAGAACACAAGAAGTATCGAATTTACGGACAAAGAAAACCAAATGCAGGAGCGTTCTTTGAATTTGGAACATTATAACGCTCCAGCAATGTTGTAAGAATGGCGCGACGTGCTGGGATTATTAAATACTCTTTGATTGGATCTCTTTTAGCATTCTTGACATGTCCGTAAGTTCAATAATTCGCGTGTTAAATGCATGCATAACTTCGAAAATAATGACAATATTTCTATGGATGTTTGAGAAAATAATATTTACAGTTAATAACCATATTAATAGTTTATTGGATGCACATAGATAGAGTCACTTCCAGACATCACTATCATTTACATAACAAACCTGACCAATACTGACCTACTAAGCGTGGTTTAAAACGATCTATCATTTCGCAGCTACGTCCCAAAACCTTGTTTACGTACTTTGAAACCTAAACTTTACCGTAAGCCCAACTCACAAACAACGAGACTATAGATTGAGTAGGAATTATGAAAATTAATATATTAAGTGGGATTTTTTTATTATTTTCAGGCGACGCCGGCTGTGGAGTGGATTGGTCGACGGTGTCATTAGGAACATATTAGATTATTATAAGCCCTTTTGATTAACATAAATAAGACTTAATTATATCGAACAGAGGTTGATATTTTGTAGTGGAGACCGCATGTGGCCCTATTTTTTTATCTACAATTCCTAATGAATCTCTGTGTGGATTGACAAAAGTTTTTTAGGCGGATCATTAATATTTCATTACATTTGTCAAGTTTTAC
Organism: Saturnia japonica; assembly: GCA_033032175.1. Taxonomy (NCBI): domain Eukaryota; kingdom Metazoa; phylum Arthropoda; class Insecta; order Lepidoptera; family Saturniidae; genus Saturnia; species Saturnia japonica. The sequence goes on along the minus strand of CM065308.1, from coordinate 439,897 downwards.
TGACATGACCTAAATTGAACTGATCGTAGTGACGTATTTAATTGGGGAAGTTGTTAATTAAATTTGCATATCGATATATAGGCTGTCGTTTTTTCAGGCGTGGTTTGCACAAATAAAATTCGTAACTGCTATATACTCATATATGTGGCAAATAATTTGTTTCCCTCTACCGTATTAATGGTGTAGACTTGTTTGCTTTCTTTGACTTAGTTGGATTTCTTAAGCAATAAAGAGAGAGGCAGTTAAACTATGTTTTTATTACTGAACTCAAGCTTCAGCTATTATCATTTTCAACATCGACAGCCATTTGTGTACGTGAAGGTTAATTACCGTTATTTGTAATATAGCTATATCTAAAATATATTTTCTCGTTTATAACTTCGATTTCAATATCATATTCAATGCATTTTAATTAATGTTGTTAAACAAAGTCCAAGGCCAATATGATTTTTTTGTTTTATATATTTATGACGTCAGATTTTTAGGAAATATATCATATCTCGTAATAAATATGTTAAAAAATTTTGTGCAAACCTCAGAGCATGTAGATAATTTGATTAGTTTAATATTTGAGTATCGATGATGAAACAAGAATTGTATCTATAAAGAGCATAGATGAGATTGTGAGGTTAGGATATCGGAGTCGGGTTTAATATAAATTATTTGTTTGAAATCGTCCATTGATTACCGTTATGTAACTCGAGTATAACGCTTAGCGTACCGAATTGTCGCGGCGACGCGACATTTTGCTTTATATAAAAACGAAAAAAAAAAACGTGTGAATGCACTTTATAAGGTTATTTTCTTTTTGATATTTTACTAAAATTTTTTAGATTTAAAAGTAGTTTTTTTATAAATCTCGTATCACGTTAATAACAACATGACGCTGAAAAGTGTTAAAATATCGTTTGTGACTGACTGAGGACGTGCAATAGATGCATACTTAACAATTCAGCTTGACATTCATATTTGTAAGTTTGTTTATCATACGCAGGGATTGCGAAGCTGCCCGGAGTTGAACAACCGAATGAGACGTCAGGGGTGTCAAGCGTGAACGTATGTTTAATTAGTTAGTACAAAGGAATTTGTTTAACGGAACGTGTTAGAGGTATCGGTTGGAGAGGGAGCAGGCGAGCGCCCTCTATTCAATTGTTAAAAATAAATAATTATTATATCAATAAATTTTTTATTGTAAACTGTTGTGTTTCTTTTTTACATCTGTCCTTAGCGTAAACCATTTTTTACACTTATATGTTGAAGTAATCACTTTGTCCGATGTCAGTCATGGCGTCAGGGGTATACTATATATAAGCATAGCTATTTAGAATTGCAACATTTGAAAACTAAAAACACTATAATGACATACAGATGTTCCACTTGAGTTTGGGTTAGTTATTTGAACAAAGATGAATTCCCTATTTTTATATTATACATGACTTGTATGTCACCAAAGTAATCTTTAATCAGCCCAGTACGGAGCGTAAAGACCAGGAGTTCCATCTTTATGTATGAAAAAGAGTCAGCTAAAAAGCGCCAAATTAGGGTAGCGCCACGGTAGCAACGGCGTACATTTTAAAGATGGTGCCAAAGGTTATTCTTTTTAATTTTTGCCTACTTGACAACCTTTCACTCTATTTGTTGCTCAATTATTTTTAAAGTTTTACAACAGTCAAAAATAACGGCAAAGTATCATTCTCTCTTGCTACGTTAGCGCCATTTTCATGGGTGTTTGAATTGTAACTAGCTGCTTTCAGTTGGACACTTTATCAACTTGTCCCTCATACAACATGGTTCTCCTTCTACCTTCCTTAATCCAAGGGCTTCTTGCTTTAATTTATTTAACAAATTACTTTCCGATACTTTCTAAAAAAATATTCTTAGCACTATTGTTTGGTGGACATACATTTTTGTTTGTTTCTTATTACAAAGAAAACCAAACCTAGTCACAGCTAGGGCTCTCAACTGTCCCTCTTCTAAGAACCTGGGCAAAGAAACAGTCACCTTGTGGAGTATTTGTTTCGGGACTCTTATTTTAAATCGTATTAATGACGCATCCTAAATTAATAAAAATTTTTAAGTGTCACATTGTCCCATCCTATACCTATAATATGTAAACCCATAAAAGTTTCTGCACAATTTTCATATATTTAATGTTAAAGTTTGCAAAGTCCGCACTCTTAAATTTGAGACCAGTGTGTGCCAATAAACATTTTAGTAACATATCCTTAAAATGGCTGATTACTGCCGATAATGAAGGGATATTAAAACAGCAGATTTATTTAAACTCTAAGCACTATAAATACTGAACAGAAGATATATTTTAAAAAAATCTTTAAATTTATTTACATGGAGATGGCTCCGCAGACGAGTTTACCTGTTATTCTATTTGTTATTTCACTTCACTCTATAACAATTCTATGGACGTGTCTCCACAAGGCGAATAATCGTCTCGTGGAGATGATCCGGGCATGGCAGGGCGGACTCGGGGTGAAACACTCGCTGATGGAGGTGGCGCCTTACATAAGCATTAGCAATAAAGCTATAAGTTAGCAGTGCCGGACTTCTCAACGAGTTCCAGCAGTGTGTGCAGCGACGTGTCAAACAGCTCGCACCGTATCGGCATCTCAAGTGAATAGAATGGACTCTTAAGGGCGTAGTCAGAGTACAGCTCGTAGATACGTTTGAGGACCACCTCTGCTCCTTGCATGTTCGGGTCTGTCACTATTATAAACTTTACACCTAAAAATAATACAAATGCATTGTCTTTAGAAGAATATACACTATTTTCATATTTTTATTAACAAATATAATTAAATGTAAAAAGCATGCAAAGGTAAATATGGTCCAATAGAGAACTCTCGTTACTTGTAGCATGTTATACAAACAAACCCACTATAGCAACTTCATGATGATTGAATCAGAGGAATATCAAAGGATGTGTACTCACAAATTTATTACAGTAATGAAAAACTGTACAGTAAATCATAAAGAAATCTGAACAGGTAAGGAATTTAAAGGGAAAATATAACTATACATTTAATACATACTGTTTAAAATCTGCACTAAGTGAATTAGTGCGTTTTGTTATATCTAAAGAAGACATCCTAGCCCAAGGCTGGTGCAAGGCTAGAGCATACTTGCTCCTGGTATTGTTATAAGACTAATAGTTTTGCTTATATAGATACTAACTGTGCCCGTGGCTCTGCTCACGTGGACTACAGAATGCTCACACAAATCTATTTTGAAGACTAAAATGCTTATTTTGGTGGTGTAGTACATTAATTTTCTATATCTGTTATGGTTTACTCAGCGTAAGCCATTTAAACGCCCGAATTGATTAACCATGACCAGTTTTTTTATTTGTGTAGAACCCTAAATCTTTTTCTAAAATAAAAGTAGCCTAAGTTACTCCCTGTAACATCTGTTATCTATCAATGAATGTCCCGTCAATATCGGTCAAACCGTTTCGGAGATTACCGGAACAAACAGACAGACAAAAAATTTAAAAATTATTTTTTTGGTGTAGGTATCCTATGTACTTTCATAAGCATTTAGTAAAAAGCTGTTATTTTGGCATTACAAACAGATACTTCAATTTTATTATGTGTATAGATTACTTATAAGATCTGTGGGAAGCACCTGTTAATGTCTGGAAGCATGACAGTTTGAATGTGTCTGCTGCCAAGCATTCAATTCCTGATGACTTGGGTACAGGGCTGAGCTGGCTGGCGAGTGCGAACAGAGGGTAGAACATGCTGGCTAATACTATTTTTTCATTGGTGGTTGCTCGCGCTCGACCAAATTTTAAACTTAAGGGGTAGTTCTCCTGAAAACATAGTTAAGTATATTTTCTTTAAATTATTTGGGTCTAAACAACAAATTTTTGAGTGTTAATATTTGTATTAGTGTTGTAGAGAGACTACCATAACTTTGTTAACAATAAAAAAGATCTAGTTTCGTTTATTTTTATAGTAGCTTAGCAAATTGACAGGCTTCTTGAGCTTTGTTGAATGTATTCCTTTTTTAAAATGTCCTGGTTTTTTATTTCAATTATATAGCTACTAACATCATCAGAGCTAAAAGTTTGAAAGTTTTTTAAGTAATGAAAGACAATTTATTTATAAACCTTAATTTTTCTTTCTAACATGAGGAAACTAGTGTGATGTTATTATGTGAAGTTTCTTCATATTCCATTATTATATAATACTAGCTGTGCCCCATAGTTTCACCCGCGTTAATTTTATACTAAAAACCTCGCCAATGCAGGTGCATTGTTGTACATAGATATGTAGGCAATTTTTTATACTTTGTGTAAAACTATCAACATTTCTATAAAGAATAAAATAATTTTATAAATTATAATATAGCCTGTGTTAATCACTGATACTGTAGCTTTATATTGGTGAAAGAATTTTTAAAATTGGTCCAGTAGTTTTTGAGTTTAACCATTACAAACAAAAAATCAAATCTTTCTTCTTTGTAGTTTTGGTATATAGAACTGTTGCCCAAGTGTTTGGTATATCAAATTCCTAGGACCCTGGAAGGTAACTCACAAAAGTGCATGTAATACTTATTGTCCCACTGTACATGAGGTAACCCCATATATATGAATACAAAAGAATTGCTTGTTTATTAAGTATTAGATGATATAGTGATGAATTTATATCCCGACTTCATAGAAGATAAAAAACACACAAATAGCACCTCCTAATGTGATTATTAGTAAGAATCCCTTTTTTAATTTAAAAAAAAATTCTAAATGTTATGTATAAATTGTAAGTGATTATTTGCATTAAACACAATTTATATTCTTATGATCTGAACAATAACAAAAAAATAATATCTATTTAAAAATTACTGACAAAATCACAAAATTAACTGATATTTAACATGTACATTATGTGGTAATAAGCACAACAGCTATGTTCTAGATCCTGGGCTGTGTTTTTTAATGAAACTCTCAGTAACAGCTCAGAGTTAGGCTTTGTGCCCAATTAATGGCAATAGGCTCACCCCATATTACATGGTATCTAAAAACAACTGGCAAACTGTGGGTGCACATTAGTACACCTCTGCCTAACCCTTCTGGGATACAGGAGTGATAGTATTACCAGAGAAATGGACTGTTGCTGGATATCCGTTCCATCTCTAGTGTCAACATCAGATTAATTTTTTGCCAGTGTTAAATATTTAAGCACTACAACTTTTATTTATTTAGTGACAAATAAAATTGAATACAATAACACTCACTTTAGCTTCTATAATATCAAATACATCTCTACCATCTTCTGTAGTTCTTCCACTCACAGAGGAGCCATTTGCAGAGAGCAACACATGCCCCACTGAAATAAGTATTTATTCAATTACAAATTTAATATTTTCAAAAACTCCCAATGTTTCAAAAATGTCCAGTTTTGCACTTAAAAACCAGAAATGTTCAGAATTATATAGATGGAATATATAATTGAAATTTCGCATACTTTTAGTTTTTTACATAAATATAAACAAATGTACTTACAGAAAACAAGATTTCGTAATTTGGTAGAATATAAGAATTTAAATATTTATCGTGTAATTCTAAATGAGATGTGGGAAGGAGACTACTTTTATGACAAAATATAGAAATGATTATTAACATAAAATTAACAATATACCTGCATATAGGAAAAGAGATAAATAATATGGAAAGTTTATATTATTTTTATGATTTTATAATAATCAATAAGATAAAAATAAAATGTGCACTTATATTTTACATAATTTAAGAACAAACCGTTGATTCCATCTCTTTGGCCGAATGCAACAACAATTTTTTTATTTTCATATTGTAGTTTTATGTCGAGCGGATACCCGAATGTTTTCTCAGTTTCTACTTTTGGAATATTATGATCATAATTATATATTAGGCCACCGGACTTGCTAACTATATAAACTCCATATATAACCATAGTTTATTAGGCTTTTATATAATTTTATATTTAATCTTATTTGATCAAATTAACTACATAATCAATGAAATAATTTCTTCCTTTAAATAGTTAGGGATTCAACTCTATGCAAGTGGCAATTCAATTTACACGAAAATCGATACGAAATCCTTTCTACATTTTTTTTAAATTGTAATCGATTAATTACCAGTCTACTTTCAAGTAAATCAACTCTTGTGCTTAGTGTCTACTGTCTAGTGAATAAATGTTTAGGTTGCAACTATAAACATTAACCTCATTTATTCAATTAATTTCTAATTGTTCACAATAGGTTTGATATTTGTATTATATAAATCAATTATTTATAAGTAACAGAGACATGGCGATACTAATCTATTTATCTGTATTGTATTGTTTTGGTTGTTGTTTTATTGTATTGTATTGTCTGTATTGTATCTGTTTATTGATTTATGTATTATTATCATGCAATTATTATTTATGCAAACAATGCTAATTTATTGGGGAAACAATGCCCTTTTAAAAGTAGACTTCATAAGATTTCAAGATACTGGACACCATAGCTCTTATTACTTTATATTTTATTAATAATTTCCACAGTTTACCTATAATTTGATAACTTTAGGCGATTGTTACAATTTGTGTACCATCCAAATGAATAACTTCGGATTAAAGTTGTAAACTGGAAAGGCTGATATAAATTTTATTTTTGAAATGTGTGAAAATTTATATTTGGATTTTGTAAATATAAATATTTACGCACTATGGTGTAATTAAAGTATATGAAACAAAAAAAGGTGTGACTTAGTGCGATGAATAAATAGATTAATCCAGTAAACAAATAAATAAAAAAAACAATAGGACTGCCGACAGTAGTGAAAACTTGAAACCATTTTCCCTAAACTTCAAATGTTATAATTAATATTAATTGTAGCGACATCTCTCGCCACAACTGACGCATCAACGCATCGACACAACTACATAGCGACACATAGCGACATCTATCGAGCCACATAGGACGCATCCTACTATTCTACATTGCGCTATAGAAATTAACTCTATCGTTGAGTATATATACAAGAACCCGACTACAACAGTCGGGGCAACTGCCCGCCAGACATAGCACCCGTCTGGCCGGAGGATCCTCCCTTTTCTATGGCGGATGAAGAACTTTACTCTCTGTTCCTCACCTCCGCTAAATTAATAATTATTAAGAAAATACAAATATCATTTGAAATAAGAAATACTAACTTTGTAAAATATAATTTTGTAACATAAGAAAATATTTTTTCATAACAGTTAAATCACCACGTGATCATGTCAATGACGACTTACATGAATTTACTCCCTATCCAAACGTTCCTATAGAAGTTTTCACTTCAAAAAGATCTCTATTTCTTGCATTATATAATAGAATGTAACGGCTAAACCTAGCAAAATAGTTTGTACTTCAGCAACAAGCTATTTGGTATGTGATAGACTGGCTGATAATGTTGGTTTTTGTAAAACATTTCTGCATCTGTCACTCAATTCAGTTCAATGGAATTCATTATTGAGAGTTGCAAAATATAAGTAGCAATTATATACGAGCATTTAACTACATTGTTATTTAATATATAAATACCCTATAAGTTCAGTTTACACGCATTCAGTTGATTAATAATAAAATAGTAATAAAATATAATGTTAAACAAAGTAAATTTAATAGATTACGTGATAAAATGATTTGTGTTTGTTTAACAAAATAATATAAAATTAATTTCAATTAAAAATCTATACAAAGAAATCGCTAATTGAAGAAAATCGAATCGTCTAGCATCCCTAGTTTCACTTGACAGTCTGTGACACGGCCCACATTTCGTTCAAAAACAGATACGTTTGTGACAGGTACCTAATAAATAAATTAGCACAAGAAATCGATTCATTGGTGTATTTATTTTTAATTAAAAAAAATGAATATTTCATTTATATTTTATCATCATTGTTATAATTTACTTCTTTTATTTGATTGTAATAAACTAATTTATTAAATATATGAAAACAATAGTTTTTGAACGCCTGTATTTTCTCATACTAAGTACGGTATCTACATACCTAAATATATTTTTTTAGAACTGACTATTCTATTAGCCATTGGGGCCCTGGAGCCTCACGGCTTTTGTAGCTTCAGCGTGCTGAGCGGGCGAGCGCTAAAGGCACTAAAGCGTGGCCGCACGCTTATTAAGGGTGCCAAAGTGGCCGAACTCTGGTTTGGGCTGTTGCCCATCCTGCAAAAAAGTCACAATCTGGCTAATACCCTAACTAGAATTCGAAGCTAACTAATTATACATATATACATGTTTCTATCTCCTAGGGGGGAAGGAAAGAACATGTGTGTATGTATTTAGTAAATTTACAGAACCTATGTACCTGTGTGGTGTGCAGTATAATGGTGTCTGTTGGTAGCTAGTGCAGAGTCACTTAAATCGTGTAACCGGCTGCTATACTCAAGGGCTCCACACCGAGGGAGCGGACCTAGGCTTGAGTTGCCGCAAGAGAGGGTGGAAGTGACAGGTGTGCGGGAGCGAAATTAACCGCCCGTCCCCAGCGACCACGCTAGGTTTTGTCTAATGATGGTGTAATACGCGAAAAAATTATTATGGAATTATACATTTGATCAATAGAAGTACCTATCATTATTATCTGTGCACTTTCACCATTTTACAGATAGTTCATTTATTCCATTGCTGAAAAAATTGTAGCAGCGAGAATCAATAAAATCTTTGAAGGCGGTTTGGACAGCCTCATCGGAATTTAATATTTTTCTTTGCAAGAAGTTGTCCAAATTCCAAAATAAAAAAAAGTTGGCCGTTACGGGACGCCCGGCAGATGTGAAACATCTTAGTGAATATTAAAAAAAAAGACGTTTATTTTATTACAATGTATAGGATGATCGTAACCCCCACCACTCCACTTGATTGCTGAATAACCGAGTGATCTCGAAATACGACAAGCCAGAAAAAAGTCACTGTTAAGATGTTTTTTTTATTACTATGTGTATGGTGGTCGCGATGCCTTTTAACCGCTTTTAATCTATCCATGTTTTAACATAAAAACTGAAAGATCCAGGTCTGTCTATTAAATAAAGCATTACAAATTTGTTCCAGAAAATAATGACTGTTTATTACATAAATTAAAATTAACAAAAACAAAAAAATAATTTAAAATCGCGACAACTCAATTATTTTCATAATTGTGTATTCATAATTAAATAGCACATAAAAAAAAAAACAATTCGTATCGAAGTGAGGATCCGAACCTAGCTCTTTTGGAAAATAGTAATCACGCCTATGACCACTAGGCTATGAGGTGACAATGACATTATTCTGAAAATATGCTTCTGTTCATATATTCCACCATATAGCGTGACGAGGCATCGCCCCTCGCTTAAAGATGTTTCACGTCAAAAAGTGGTAATCTGTTGGAGCAAGGTCCGGGGAGTATGGTAGGTGTCGGAGACATTCCAATCGCAGTTTCCCTGATTTAGCGACCGTCTTTCGTGAAGTATTGGGTTTAGCGTTGTCCTAAAGCAGCAGTAGGCTAGAGAGATTGATCAGTTCGTTCATCACTCTCGTGAAAAAATAGTCTCATGTCTCTTGCTTGGCTTTAAAATAGTGCAACCCAGCTGTTTAATATTTATATAGGTACTGGATACTGCTCGACGCCTAATACCAATCACGATATAAACATTAAATTAACCTAGGTACTAAAGGTTCCGTCAGAACTGTCATGAAATAGTAGGTTTCTGCCAAAGTGAGTCATTGCACTCCCATCGATATGTATAACTCCATCTGTTCAGGTGGAAACCGTGATAGCGGCGCGCGAGATAATATACTATTGTTATTGTTATTATAAACATTGCGTTACGTTATCAAATGCAATCTATAACGTGAATCATCAGTTCCGAATCGATGAGTTATAACATGCTGATCGTATCTCTAATCAGTTATGGTCACCCAGCATTACTTAGTGCTCTATGTTATCATTGAGAACTGAACGAGTGATTCACTAAACTGTCTGGGGTAACCTAGGCTTATCCAGGCTTACCGAGATTTTATTTTTTAGAAACTGTAACTATCTCAAATAGATATTTGTTAAATTAAAAGCTAACTAAGTAAACTCGTTCTTGTGTAACTTAACTTCTACTTATTTTGTCGATTAAATGATTCAAATTTAGTAACGTTCTCCAAAATTAGTGATCGTCAGTTACGTTACAGATATTTTTATTAATGCTCGGAATATTTTCGGAAGTGCAAAATAAATTTAAATCCAAAACGATGGGTTGATACGATCGAGTGTAGTTCCCGGCCGCGGTCGCGACGCGCGACGCGCGACACTACATAATGCCGATTGCCACCCTACTACTCCAGTGAAATTCACCTGTAGCTATTGTGTACCTATCTACCAAATTTTCACTATGTTTATGATACAAATATATAGCTAATTCAGGGGGAACGGCTTCATCGATATCACTACGTAGGTACCTATTTATTTCTTGTTTTAGTTTTAATTGTGGGAATCCGTAATTATTTAAATACATATATGCTTTTGTTTGTGATCATATACGATGACAAATGTGACAATTAATTCGTTCGGGAAAAAAAATATTTTTTCTTTCTCTTTATTAAGTTAACCAACAGTTGTGCAATATTTTTATAGCTTCCATACAGTGCACGAAAATATACCAAAGGTACTAACTATATAATTATACATATAATATTATATATATAAAAAAAGAGAGCAGTGATACTTACATTTTCGGTAGGTATTTGAGCAAAGTGTCCAGCTATGAATATCACTGTTGATAAACTAACATTGGTATATAATTTACACATTCTAGGAATGGGTGAGTTACTCCCGACCACTATTTTTCGTAGAGGCGGAACTAAAGGAGTTATTATATGACATCTCATACGTACTATGTAATTTTAATCTTTGGAAGGATTTCTAGAGAATCAATTTTGTTTCTTATGATTTTATATAAACATATAAGATCCAAGATACTTAGCTCTACGTTTTGAGAGTGCTACAATTTTAAATTCTTCCATTCTATTTATTTAATTTTTTTTTTTAATAAACAACGAAGTAGCTACATACTTTCACACTATTTTTATGCATTTCGTTCTGTTATCTTCACAGAATGGCAGGTGTTCGTGAACAATTTAAGTAATGTCTATGAGTCATGCTGTTATCAAACATAAATTTAAAGTATTTTACATCTATCAACTGATATTAATTTTACATATATTCTTAAATTATATGACATATTCATTAGATAAAATAAAAGGTTCTTAAGTTAATCTGGGATCAAGAGCTTTTTATTAAACCTAACCCCTGTAACAACAGCTTTTGCGTTGACTTCTATATATTTTGAACTTATACCTTCTAAAAAACCTTCTATATATATTTGTACTCCGAACCCTGTCCCAGAGGGTCATCAAATATTTTTTAATACCTACTTAAGAAGACTTAAGTACTTTTATATTAACGTAGGCACTATAGTACGAGTATCTTGAAGCGATGATGGCTCAGTATTAATGCAGGCAGTGCAATGTTCCACGTGGCACGCGGCACGTGGCACGTGGGTTCGAAATCTACAATGAGCCATAGCTTACGATTAAGAAAAATACAAAGATTAAAATATATTATGGCTGCAGGGAATTTTGTAATGCTCACGTGGCTTGATAATATTCTTATGTTGCAAATCAGTCTCGCCGAACACCTTTCGAGGTGTTTCTGCAGCTGCACTTTCAGCTCATTCTCCTTCCAGAACTATATCATCATTTATTTTCAACTTAGGTAAGTAGTTCTCAATATTAACCAATAAATAAAATACATTTCCTCTTGACAACCAAATTATACATTTTATAAAAATGTTGATCTATTATGATTCTCAGTACTTTATAAAAATAATTTGCATTAAAAGTTATAATAACCGTTTTATTGTTAAGAGTTCTTAGCGAAGCGTAAACCCTGTAGTCCCGCCATGTATCAGGAAGATGTCAAATTATACATTTTTTGGATGTTGAAAATGTTGAAATTGTCAATACGTCGCGTCATACGTTCATCTGGTAATGTTCAATATTAATAAAGGTTGTAGATTTTTGAGCCTCCCTCCCCCCATGTAACGCGCCGTAACTTTTTTCTATACACCCACTACCCCTCATTAAACGTTACGTAACACCCAAATCAGCAAGTGAGCATGAGAGCTTTTACAAACCAAGAACAGCTGAAGATGCAAAGCTCTCTGTTTCGAGGACATTACAGTATGAACTCACTTTAGCAACATTGACTACAGCAATACAATCGAGGGATTCCCCCCAAAACATAAACGAAAAGGGTTGCGATTTTGGAAAATTTTAATTGCCTAGTTTTTTATTTAAATAAAAATAACAATGTTACCTAACGCGCTGTTCGAAAATCCCTCCCGGTCTTGTAAAGCATCGTAACGTTTTACAAGACACCCGCCCCCGACCCCATATTGCGGTACATAATACTTGAACGGATTCTAAGTTTGCTGTGAAAATGAGAAGAAATAACAAATCTAATTCATCGAGATAGCGAAATGTACATCGTGCAATGACTCAACCGTATTATCTTATCAGAATTTCACTTATATATTAATTATCACATTATCGAAACAACGGCGTGTGTCGGTTTCCTCGCTTACCCCCGCGACGCGACGTATCTTGACTAGTGACTAATGTAAACTTCTAATAGATTACACAATAAGTGAAATGAGAGGGAATTTAATTCAAGGGACTAATATACAGAGATGGAGAAATTCAGCTAGCTATCATTGTATTTCTTACTGCTGGTTCAAAATAGGGTAACGTGGGGAGTAAGGATCGCGACCACCATATATATAGTGATAAATCCATTACTGATCTTATTTTGGTTTGTCGCGTTACGGGGTCATTCGGTGTATATGCGGTTATGATACGAGATGATAAAGATAGCGACCACCATACACATCGTAATAATCCCATCACTGATTTATATTTTAAAAAAAATCACTTCCATTAAGTGTAGGTACAGTGCTGCACGCAAAATTTTTGTAAATAATTTGTACTTGATTCAAATTAAAAAGTTTTTTTCTGTGAGTAACGAGGTGTTTTATCCACTGTTATCGATGAATAAAATGCCCTTTTTCGAGTGACAATGGTAAAACATTAATTTTGTAAAAAAAAAATCATCGAATGAAACAAAATTTCAATGAAAATCTATAGATATATAATAATTATAGTTTAGAGTTGTAAAATCGTTATGATCAGTAATATTCTGTAACACAAGGCGCAACTAAACGACATTGTAAATTACAACATTTACAATTAATGAGATTTATTTATACGTATATAATAAATGTTTACAATATTATAAATTTTGAGTAATATTTTGTCAGTTAATAATGTTTAAATTTACCCTGAGTTTAAATGCAGCATCCGCTTCGGCTATTCCAAAAGTTTAATTTAAACTACTTGTAAATGGATCATGAGCTTTTTCTTAATGTATAACTACCGTGGCAATGTTTTTGCAAGTTTAAAATGTGAATGTATCTATACTTTCCAAGTGAAAAATTCATATTTGCAAGGCTTTGTTTGATATCAGCTACAAACATCACAGCTGAAGCAACAAGGCTACTAAATATTCTCTGACTGATGCGATAAAGTAACGGTAGGTAATGTTGGTCATGGGCCAGTCGGCAATAAGTGCCCCGTCACACGGCTGTCGGCATTTTCTTCTCAAATTGCTATCAAGCTTGTCAAATTATAATTCTGTGTAAATATCCTACTTCAGGACTGTTTCTTCTAGAATGAAAATCACCCACCCGATATTTTACATTTTACATCCAGCTGTCAAGAGGCTTACAAGCTGGTGAGGTAATGGATTGCGATCTCATGGTGGTTGTTTTTGGATTGTACCTACTATACTAACCACCAGGCACAATCATGTTAGGTACCGAAAAAGTATAAAAAAATGTGTTGCAATAATTATCTTTGGACTAACCATGGGGATTTTTTTAAATACATTTATTTATTTTAATTTAATTTATAAATCTAAAAAGGAAGAAGGTTTTACAAATATTGATTTTTGAAAACAGACAAGAGGGTACAGGAGTTTCCTTGCAGATTTCCCTCTATTTAGAGCAGTCCAAGTGAGAGCAAACTTCCACCCTACAGAAGAAGATCGCAGCCAAACAACCTTATGTTATGTTCTTGCGGTAATAAAGGTTTACAGAGATCCTTAGAGTAGAGGTTTAAGATCGGTATCATAAGCGTCCATAAGTGACGGTAGTCGTTTACCCTCAAGCTTACCATATGCTTGTTAGCCTACTTAGTTTTATAGAAAATATAAAGGTACAGTTTCATTTTTCAGTATCAAAGATGGTGATTCGTATGAGTACCTAGTAAAGTTAAAAAATATTTTATACAAGAAATATTAAGAGAAAGACTCGCTAAAATTATGATATAATTAAAAAATCAAAACCCTCAGCTTATTGTTTTATTTTTCAAACAACTACAAATAAAAAGTTATATTATTTATGTATATAGGCACACATTACAGATTATAAACAACATAAGAATTCATTTTAAAATTTTATAATATTTTTTATCTGGCTTATAATCCAATTTATTGGTGCACATAAAGGACATCATTTGACAAAAAAAAATCACTCCTGGCTGCAATTGTATAATTATATTCAAATAAAGTAAAATATTTATTAATTACATATCGGAATCGATTATAATGTTAACGCTGTAGATAATGTAAATATTAGCAACACTAAAACAAGTTTTTTTAGAAGACCTTTTCCCAATAGAAGACTCATATATTTTCTTATTATATGGTGGTACTACGAGCACACTTCTTAAGCACTAAGGTTTCCTCACGTTTTTTTTCCGACAGTCCATAGCGAAATAAAAACAATGGAATTCGTTAATAAATGCCTGAGCAATAATATTAGACTTTTAAAATAAAGAGAATAAATATTACGTGGGCAAAAATACGTAAGAGAGTGCAAGTCGCTACTCGCAGTCGCGGAGTGTGCAATGGAGTCGCGGACGCAGCTTCCCAGAACGCGTTTTCCTCGTGAGGCGGCAAGTGCGGCCGGTGCGAACGCGCCGAACTCGCATCTCGTACACGAATCCGCTACGTCATATATGACGCGTAATCGCCAATAAAAACCGCGATGGTGATGTCGCGCCGGGCCTAGTATACGCTCGACAAGCACCGCGACAACCCTGGCGCCTCGCAATGCTTACATGGAGTCTCCTCGCTCCGACTCCGAGGAAGAATCTCCAGATGGAGACGAGACTGTGCCAACCGGTAATCATTTGTGAATCAGCTCGTGTGCCGAGTGACTCAGTCACCTCGTGTTGTGAAAGTGCCTTTTTTTGGGAATTGTTTTGTTGCTGAACAGTTGTACAGATTTGTTGCAGTGTTTGTTTGGTTGTGTTTGTGCTAGCTGTTTGTGTGTTTTGTTGTTACCGGCGATTCTGTATGAGTTTGTCCTCTCTGTCACAGTATATTGAATCCATTTATTTATTTGGATTTATTAAATTGCATTGAGTACAATTAAAATTTCCAAAATTCCAAACAATTAAATTTAATTGCAGATAATTTATGAGTAACCAATACACAACGTTTGTTGTAAATTTTTTAGAAAATTAATTTTACGATTTATTTAACTTTGAACATATTTACGGAAATCGATTTATAAAGAAAAATAACTCGAAACAAGAAGACTATAAAGAAAGTACAATTATATCAAATGCAATTTACATTATATTAATGGTACATAACCTCTAGTTTGGAACATTTTTTTGGAATTAATGCACTCATTTTGAAAAGTGACTTATTATCACTAAATTCAAATGAAATAAAGATTACTTACATGATATTTATTTCTAGATAATATTTAAAATTCAAATTTGCAGCAAAATGTGCCTAAGCAGAGATTTTATTTTAACCTAGGTATATTAATTCAAATTTTGAAAAAAAAATGCGTTACATTAGTTACATTTTTTGGCCTAAAAAGATAGTTTTACGATAAGAACAATTGACCTCCTAACAGACCTTTAAACCTCCGAATTAGTCATTTAAAATTGAAATATAGACAAACCGTAACAACTTAACAGGTAGGCAATCGAATACACTCAAATGAAACCAAAAACTTAATAAATATTTTCATATTGCATTGAATAGGTGTAAATAATGATTTGCCATATTGATATAATTTCGATTTTGTTAAACATTTCATTCCTACAATTTAGGTTAACTTAGGTTATATTTTAAAGATATTTAATTTATTTGCTAGGTGGCGTCTAACTTTTCTTTAGTGTTGATATGTAAGAATAATACATAAAAATTAAGACTCAATTAAAGTATCAACTATATTTCTATTTCGTGTTTTTATACTTTACATATAGGTAAGACATTGATACAAAAACCAATATTAATATAAGTATATATGCATGTACTTACTGAAAATCTACTTCATTAAATATGAAATATTTAGCAGATCAGTATACCTACACCTGAACAAATATAACAATATGTCAAATGAAATCAATACAGAAACCTTGCTTGGCTAAACAAAAATAGTAACCCTGCAATGGAAAGAAATAGATACTTACTGCTGCTCTCATAGGCTGCTTTTTAAAGAACCCCTTCTTATAAAACACTTGATAAAACTAATTTATCCATTGTAACTTTTTCTGGTAGTCTTTTAGCGTTCTACGATAATTCTAATAAAATCTTTCTAGTTAATTCAATGACTCTTATTAATGCTCAACTTTTCCCCATTTAGGTAGATAGGCACCTGCTGATCTGTTAGTACTATGACACCATAATGTTTCTAAGCTCATAGTTAAGGCTTCTTAAATGTTTCAAGTGGGGGATTGTTTTCTTTCTTTTGTTATTTTTTAGATTGACGTTCATAACTTTTAACAATAATATTTAGGTATTTTAAGGCGGTGAGTCAAAAGCGGTTATTTGTAACTAGTCGTTTACTTCCTCTTACTTTACAATTTTACTTTTCTTAACTTGAGTCAATCATAAAAACATTTATCGTATAAAATATGACACGAGCCTTTGTAACAAATACGTTTGTAAATACATTTATTATAGGTATTACAAAGGGAAAGCCTCAATTCAATCGAAAAACGACAGCGTGTATGGTAATTACATGTACTTATAAATTATTACGCATTTCGGATATAATATAAATATCTCATAAAAATTAAAGGAGCGCCACGCCGCGCGGTGCGCCGCGTTTAGGCCTACGATAAATAATTTATACTCTACATAATATAATATTATGTCATTACAATCTATTTTACTCGTTATATAATAATATGTTCATAAATATCTCTAATATACATAAATGAAAATGTACTAGCCGGTTAATTTTAATTTGAAACTAAAACAGATGGTAAATTAAAATATGTTTGAACAATTAATCTCTTTTTATTTTTGTATCGTTATGAATCGTTAATAAGTACATTTTTAGGAAATTATTCTATTCATTGTAATACTTTTTAGGGTTAGCGTATAGAGTGAAATCTCATCTGATGTCAAGTGATGATGCAGTATGTGGTAAGATGGTAAATCACTAAGCTTAGAGAGATTGGCTCCCAAATCCAGTTCCCGGAACACAGGTGTAGGTACTTGGTTTACTGTAAATATGAAGTAGAAACAATATAAGATTACATTACAAACCCGGCCACGTGTTACTGTGACTCAGAAACATTTTTTTTAATCAGAACGCTACCAAACTTTACAGCATTACCCGTTGGGATATTATGAATATTGTCTGAAAATTCCATCAAAATTGCTGAAGCCGTTTTTAGAGTCCATAGGGAACATAGTACATACAAATATCCATATTGAATTTACGGACATGCCAAGAATGCTAAAAGAGATCCAATCAAAAAGAGTATCTCTAATAACCCCAACACGCCGTTTCATACAACATTGCCGGAGCGTAGTAATGTTCCAAATTGAACAAAACGCTCCTGCAATGGATTTGATTTTTTTTCTCCTATATAAGCCTCGGCGGAAATGGCGATTGGCTGTCACGTATTAGTAGAGTCCTCACCTACGGCTTCAAACTCATACTTGACCTACAATTGCCTATTTTACAGCTTTTGCAATTATTTTAATTTTAATAATTTTTATTAATTATTTATTAATTTGAAAATATCAAAATGAGTTATATATAATCTTTGTTTAACACACTACACACGATGTGCCGCAGGAAAAGTGTGTAACAAAAAAGTAAAAGACAATTGTCCAAAACTCAAATAGTCTTCGGCACGCACGCGACAAGAGAGGTTCTCTGATGACTGTAATGTCACAGCTTCTAATAAAGAACATTCGTTAGTGTTACATTCCGTTTAAATTATAATTTAAATGTACGTGTCGTTTGCGTGATATAATTTTTATTTTAGGTTTTATTTATAATAAATTATATATATTATTTTTAAGAATATAATATTTTATTGTAAACTAGCGCTTTTCCAGCGGCTTCGCTCGCGTCATAGTTGAATCAATTATGTCCTATTATATTGTTTGTAACAAATTTAAGCGTATGACTAAATACCAGTCTTCATAAATCTATCTTCTGAATTAACAGATTTTCATACAAAATTTCATCTCCCTTTCCACCATCTTAGGGGTTGAATTTACAAAAATCCATCCTCAATGCCTACATACACAGTAAAACTGCAAATTTTCACGGTCCTATAGTTTCTCACCGGCTCGTCATTTGACAAGGATCATTTTCGGAATCTCTGTTATTGTTTTTGCTATTCGAGTGCGTTCGCAGTTCACAGAATATTTTATTTTAATTATTTGCAAGTTTTCCAACTAACATATCGTGTTGCGTACTTGTATGTAAATCCATTCATTGTTATATTTTCCTTAAGAACGAGAGATCGACGCGACGTCACGTCAAATCAGAACCAGAGTAATGCACCTTAACTTTACTACTAAATTGTTATTGCGTAATTAACTATGTACGTTAATGATGTGTCAAATAATAAACGTCATTTTATTAATTAGTAACACTAATGACGTTACAATAGCCACAGTATTAGTGACAGACCACTCCTTGTTAATAAATGATGCTAGAAACAACGAATGCACTGAACAAATACTATATTGCCAAATGTTAAAATAATACCCTGATAACTATAATCATTCATTTGTAGGCCAAAATTACTAAAAAAACGTGTTGCCAGGTTTGCAGGACAGCTATCCATTTATAAACGTACTAGTTGTGCCCGCGGCTTCGCTCACATGTACTACATAATGCCCGCATGAATCTTGCTCCCTCGCTTTCGGCTATTTTAAAGACAAAAATGCTTATTGTGGGTGTTCCGTAGGAGATAACATATACTGTAGCTAACTTCTTTGTAAGCCTTTTTAATTAATGTAGTACATATTAAATTAATATATCTCTAGTTGTTTATTCAGCGTAAGCCATTTAGCGCCCTTAATTGATTCACCATGACCAGTTTTTTATATTTGCGCGGAACCCTAATTCTTTTTTTAAATAAAAGTAGCCTAAGTTACTCCTTATAACACCAGCTATCTACCAGTGAAAGTCCCGTCAAAATCGGTCCAACCGTTTTGGAGATAACCCGAAACAGACAGACAAAAAAAATTCAAATGGTTGTTTTGGTATAGGAATCATAAATAGCTTCATATGCATTTAGTAAAAAGCTGTTATTTTGACTTTACAAACAAACACTTCAATTTTAGTAATTATATTGTTATTTATAGATTTAAGATTCGTTAGCTGTAAATATTGACAATTATATGTTTACTTAAAGTTGTGACTCTGGCGATCTGACCACTTTAAAGATTTGAATTTCTCTTCACAATATTTCACACTAAGAATTTCCATTTGTTTATTGTTAGTCACCAAGATGGACTTAATAATCCCCAATCATGAAGTTAACTGACCTTGGGCTCCGAATAACACCAACACATTTTGCGATGAAAATGATTCTGATTCTTCCCTTTATAATAAGACTGCCCACTCCCAGCAGTGGAGTATCGCTTAGCAATACTTTCATTTTTTATTAGATACCTTTGTTTAATGATATCCAATTTCCCAGCAATCATTGTAGTGATGTATTATATTGTAACATTATTCATATAAGCATAACTTTTTTTTTATTAGAGCTATTATATTATGTAAATGTGGTCTTGTCATAAAATTATAATCCATTAAATTCCTCACTGATAACAAGCATATGACGTATTATAACAAATGAAGATGAAATTTAGCTGTAAAAGTCGTCTGAGGCTCCAGGACCCTTATGGCTAAAACTATAATCAGTTCTAAAAAAAATAGAAAAATCACCACTTAATATTTACTAGCTGTGGCTCGCGGTTTCACCCGTGTATAATATAAAAGACACTTTTAAAAAACCTTAAAAGTAGCCTATGTGTTAATCCAGGGTATTAGCTACCTCCATACCAAACTTCATCAATATTGGTCCAGCCGTTTGCGCGATAAGAAGTAACAAACATATATAAACACACTCACTAACTTTCGCCTTTTTAAATTATTAGTAGGATAAATAGTGTGATAAAAGCGAAAGACGTTTGTAAGTATAGTGTAGTAAAATTCTTTATAGGTTTTAGAGTTTGGCCACAATCTCCCCTGATTGTAAGTGACTATGTGACCCAAGATGGTATAATAGAGGGCTCTCAAGTGCAACTGCCGGAACGCATCTATAGCTAGCCTGCTGGGGGGCTTTAGAAAATATTCTTCCACCATACTAAGGTTTCATTAGGATGTCTTCCTTCACCAAAAGTTCAGGGTCATTGCAGGGATTCGAACTCGAGTCGATCGACGCCATGTCTATGCTCGCTATTAATTATTGCTTCAAAAATCATTCATTAAATATTTTTTGGTAACGTGTACGGACAACGCGTCAACCGTAGCATGGTGGTAGAGCTGTTTCTAATGCTCGCACGGCTGGCTACCACCCTCAATTTGAAAATCTGTCGCCAAGTACCAACAGAAGTGTTCCGGCAGCGGCACTTGAGAGCCAGTTTTCCACTACGCTTAGCGTGCTATCATCTTGGGCCACAACTTCACTTAAGATCAGGTGAGATTGTGGCCACAAAACTAAACCTATAACGGAAAAAAATGATTTGTACCTCCTTACAATACCTTTTAGAGATTGAATATTTTATTATTTGCTTGAATAAGTATAAAAATAACATTCCTCACCACTACTGAAACAAAATTCAAAAAATTAGGGAGCTTGTTGTTTTTGTTGAAGATTTCTGCAGTGGGGTTTGTTTTATGTTGTTTATATTTATTTGGAATTTACATTATACAGAAGTTATACATTTGACTTCACCAATACTACGTAAGTACTAAGTGAATTAGAATTATAAGCTGTTCATTTCCTTAAATAAATAAAATTACTGGAATTGTACATTATTTCCCCCTAGAAATTTAGTTTTGATACTTTTAGAACGTTATCAAGATACGTTTTCCTTCAAGTCTACAGAGAGCAGCGCCCCTACCGTAAACGCGCGTGAACTAAATAGTGAGTACATACAGGGAAACGAAACTATTCAGCGGTTTTGAAAAGTCTCAAAACTCAAACAATTTTGTTTTTATACTACGGAGGTGGATAATATGGACATTCGCATCACCAGACGCATCATTTGCGATTTGCCTACCCTATAGAAACATGTTCACCTTTCTTTAAAGTAGAGGTGGGCGATTATGAATGATTTACATAATCGAGTTATTTCGATGATGAGTAATCATTCATAATTGAATTATAATTATGAATTATCATTCATAATCGAGCCCTATAAGTATACTCAGATGTGAGTGATTATCAATTTCGCGGCTGAGTGCCCTCTGCGTTCGCCCCCAAGTCCGGTGAAGCTGTAAAAGCCGCAGTGGCTTCAGGGCCCCTAAGGCTAACAATATAGTCAGATAAAAAAAAAAGAAGTGATTATCGATGATGACTAAAAAATAAAAATAATAATAAACTTATTAAAATTGTAATTCTACCAAATTAGTAACTACTAATCGTACTTTGATTATGAATGATCACTCATCTTCGGAATATCTACTAATATTAGTAATTACTTATGACTATAATCGAGATATCACGAGATACCTTCATAATCGAATGATGACATTATTGTATCTCATAATCGCCAACCGCTACTTTAAAGTACTCCATACTGATGTCCTTAGAAAATCTCAGCAGGCAGCTCATTTGACACCTGGAGCATTCGCGGAAGGATACTACTCCTCTATTGGACTGTCTGTCCGAACATTTTGCTTCGAACTGTTTCAAGCAGTACCGAGGGTGTGCAACTTGTTTCATTGTGAGGATAGCGGATTAGTCAGATCGCGACTTCTTTGCAATCGCGGCAACAGCCCAAGCCGAGGTCCGGCCACTTTGGCATCCTTGCACGCTGGTTGCCCACGCTATCGCGGCTGAGTGCCCTAAGCGCTCGCCCCCAAGCCCGGTAAAGCTGTAAAGCCATCAGCGGTTCAGTTTTTAGATAGGGCCCCTCAGGCTAACAGTAAGGTCAGTAACAAAAAAAAAAAAGAAAAAGTGAGGATATACACAATTAAAATACATCCATCCGCAATGGATCTAAGATAGTGATTGTTAAATAAGATGAGTGTCTACACCTATAACCTATTAGTTGTTAAATTAAGTAAATGTTGTTACTTGTTACATAGAAGTTATTATATTTAGATCCGGAGAAATGGGAGCGGGAGGACGTGACGCGTTGCGTGAAGTGGGTGTCCCGGGCTTTCAACGTACGAGCACCGAGGCGACACCTACTGCCTGAGACAGGACAAGCGCTTCTCGCTCTTACTGAAGAAAACTGGCTGCAGGTGAGCACCTCTGCATGTATCAATGATTATTTTGGAAATGCGACGACATCAAAGTCTAGATACGATTTAAATTGTTTATTTTAATCGATGTATATACTAGTGGCGCCCCTGGGGGAAACATTGAAGAACTATAATTGCACAAATTTTGAATTGTAACTATACGATAACTACAGGTTTGATCATATTTTAAATCCCCTGGACATTTGAAAAATGCTTTCATGTGTTTTTTACCTTCTTGATAATCTGTTTTCCTTCTTGCCCTTTGAGAGACCACATGGATTAGGTAAACAAAAAACAATCCCTAAATGTATAGCATGGTGGATTCTCATTTTTCTTAATGTTCGCAGAACGGTCCATTCCCCGCGGTAGAATGCAAAAAGAATAACAAGAAATCCATAGAAATAAGTTGTAACGATTGTCACTTTAGTGTTCCAAGTGTAAAAATCGTGGTGCCTTTATCAGATTTTGTATAAAATATATATTTCCCGTGAAGGTATGTTCAGGTGACGAGAAAGCGGCTCGCATCTACCATGCGTATTTGAGACATGCGCACGCGACTGCGACGGGTAGACCTCCGCCGCCGCCCCTGCCCGAGCACCAAGCATCTTCCACACCGCCTGCCGACCCACGTAAGTTATAAAAATAATACAATTATAAAAAATTTAAACTTAAGTAAAAATCATTATAAGAATATAACATCGACGCCATAAACGTTGACAGACGTTTAATAAAGAACATAATTAATTAATTTTTAGGTGTATTTTTTTATTTACGTAATTTCATATTTATATATTTTATATGAGACGACTACACGGATTATATTGTTCGGCATCGAAGTAGATTATGTTGTGGAACAGGACATAAGATAAATTTCCGTATCGTCCAGCGATAAGTGCAATAATAATCAGCAATAATACGATATCAATTATATTTTATTATATAGGGCACACCGTGATTACATCACTAGTAAGGCTAGTCGTATCCTCAGTGTTGTACTACGTACCAGTAAATTATTTACATAAGCAAGATCTTGTATTACACTCTATGTTAGCTTGGTCCGGAGTATCTTGGAGTACTGTTCGTCAATTTGGTCACCGGTATATCGGGTACATGTGGATAGTATAGAATCCATACAGCGTTAATTCCTGAGATCATTTGTGTGGCAAACTTGAGCTCCGACGTAAACTACCAGACTATGAAGATATGCTTAAAGAGTTTCATATTAAAAGTCTTGAGAATAGAAGAAATGTTGCAGACCTATGTACGCTTCACAAAATATCAAATGGTACTCTTGGTAGTGAATTGTTGGGTAAATTCAATATAAAGGTGCCCACTCGCTTCGTAAGACATCAACAATGATTGTTTAGCGTTCCTTCCTGTACTAACAATGTATCAGAGAATAGTCCCATTTATAGAATTAGTAGGTGTTATAATGAAGTTAATTTACAGCACGACATATTTTTCATTAGTATTACTAAATTTAAAAACTCACTCATTAACATTATATTTGATTTATTTTTAATTGTTAGATCTTTATCGTCCATTCACTTAATTATAATCGGTACTTAGTTGATAACAATGTGAGTTATGCACATATGTCATAGGGTAATCATTTAAATAGCTATTTAGAGTTAAGTTAGGGCCATGAGAAATAAAATAAAATATTACAACGCCATCTCGTAACGTGTTGTGTAAACGTGAAATGGCGCCAAAAAGTTATGAATGAGCGCGCGGTGAGTCATGCGCTTGCGCGTGCGTGTACGTCCCCATTCATCTCTCACGGTTCACGCGGCTACTGACTCAACAATATTCCACGAAACGTAACGTCGGATATTACCTTGAGATTGATTGCGGATGATAACGCACTAATCAATCTGATTCTAGCTTTTCCTATCTTATATTTATGTATTGTATACATGGTGATTAATATTGTATATAGAACGGTGGCTCGGTAGTCCGAACCTTATGAAATTTCATAACCGATATATATTAATGATTCGTTTATGTCTAATGAAAACTACTTGCTTAATTTTAAATATTCAAAAGTCGAATTATTAAGCAGCTATCTCATAAAGTTAATTTCGTCGTAATAAAGACAAGTCGTCGAGTCCGTGACTATAAGGTGCGATTTGCGCGAATTAATCATAAAGTTCATTATTTTTTGGAAACATTGGTTACGCTCGGTTACCGCTCAGTTCTTACAGCAGCTCACCGCTGCTTGTTGCGCCGTAAAGCATTGTAATTGTATATTAATCATCAATTTTAAGTTCGTTTTTATTCCGATTTCACAGAATAACTATTTAGATTGTGTGGAGTTGTCTAAACTTAATATTACTTACTACTAAGTTGTCTGTATGCTTAATGCTATATGTTGCTAACGTTATATACGCATGCTATGCAATCTATAGAAATTTCTTCAATTTTTTCCAAAAGTAGAATCAATATTTCTTATTATTGTCGTAATAGTTTTTGCATTAGTTTTCACAAACAATAAATAAATAAGCTGTAAAAAATTCTTATATGTACATTTAAGTATGTACTTAAAAAACTAAAATATACGTCCATTTTGACATCCCGTAATTCTTATAAAATTAGATACACGAGAATTTGTATTCCATCGTTTGTTCAAAAACAAACTCCAGCTAGGTATGTACATGATATCAATTGTAATGGATTAATTTTATTTATTTGTTGAATGCATTATTTATATTTTATTACTCTTCTAGATTTACATTTTGTTGCTTTTTTTTTTCTATTTACACTATTTATAATGATTTTTCATAATACATACAATACTGTTGGTTAAAAGTGGTATAAATTTGTAAAAACATATTTTGTGGCAATTAGTTCTCAAGTATACGAAATATAACGTGCAATAAAGTATTAATTAATTCAGGGTTTGCTAAATTATAATTAGTTAATTACTTATATACCGGGTACGAGCGTTTTTATTAAGGCGTGTTGTATATAACAAAAAGCAGTTGCGTAAGGAGTTTGGCGACCTGAGGTTCAAACCTTTGATCCTTCGCGTCGTCTTGCACACTTTGCTAAGACTTGTCCGCGCTTTATATGTGTATACATTGCAGTACGTACTTAGGTATCTACTTCATTTCCGTGATCCTACGGAACGTTCTTAATTTCCACTATATAATTATTTCGTGTAATTTGTTCCTACAACTTCTTTTATAATATAAATTACATTGTTGCGTATCTTATATGTATGTATTATAAATAAATAAACTAATAAATTCTTATAAGGAATCGTACCTTTTAAAAAAACAAATGTAAAAATGTCTTCAGGATATTACATTATGATTTATAAATCTACTACACAGAGTAGTAAATTGAAAGTACGATGATGAATTCCTATAATAATTCGTAACAAAGCGTGATTCACTTGAATAAGTGATTTTTGGAACCGCTCACTGTTCATGCACTCATTGATCGTTAGTAATGTGTAAAGAACAGCATCAGATCAGCACGTGTGTTTTAGCCTCTAGGTACATTACTCATGGATCCATTCATCCAACGTTATAAATGCTAAATGCGAGTAATACTACGTACTAGTTTTGTCCGTGGCTTCGCTCACGTGGACTACAAAATGCCCGCGCGAATCTTGCTCCCCCGCTCCCGGCTATTTTAAAGAGAAAAATGCTTATTGTGGGTGTTCCTTAGAAGATAGATATATGTATACTCTTCCTGACTTTTTTGAAGGTCTTTTTACATAATTATGTTGTACATTAATTTGCTATATCTCTTATGGTTTACTCAGCATAAGCCATTTAAGCGACCGAATCGATTCACCATGACCAGTTTTTTTTTATGCGTGCGGAACCCTAATTATTTTTCTAAAATAAAAGTAGCCTAAGTTACTCCCTATATCATCTGCCAGTGAAAGTCTCGTCAAAATCGGTCTAACTGCTTCGGAGATTACCCGGAACAAACAAACAGACAATTCAATTTTATTAATTGTATAGATGACCGATGTCACAATCATAGTAGCCTGGTGCTTATACTCGCCTTTACTTTGTTATACCTGCTAGAAGCCATTAACCCTGCGACCAACCTAGTATGGTTAATTTAGTAAATTTGCCATTTTCACATAAAATACATTTTAAAAATTATTTCATAGGTTTTGTGTTATAGCCAAAATGTTACTTGGTGTTGAAGTGACCATGTGGCTCAAGATGGTGACTCGCTAAGACTGATGGGGGAACTGGTTCTCAAGTGCAACTGCTGGAACATACCCTATAGATACTTGAAGATGGTAGCTACTGCTAGCCTTGTGGGCATTTCTAAATGCCCTATAACCATGCTATGATTTCATCAAGATATTTTTCTTCATCGAAATCTCAGGTTCGTTGAAGGGATTCGAACTCACGTTCATTTACGCGATGTTCACACACGCTACTACTGAGCCATCATTGCTTTAATCCGCGAGTTGACTTTACGTTTAAAAATTAAACTAAATTATTTAGTAATATTGGTCTATATATAAAATCATAAAATAATACAAATCTGATCTGATCTCATTGTTTATTTCCCTTTGAAAAATTAATATTTTTTGTCTGTGAGTCATGTTATTTGAAATGCCAATTAGAAAACGTGACGTCACCATTCAGGAAATATGAACGTTAGACTCTTGCGTTAGTTGTTAAACTTATCACTGTTACCATACAAAATGATATATAAAATTAATGATGACGTCACGGGACCATAATACATCGTTTTTGTGGCGTTTTTTTATTTATATTAAAACATATTTTTAAATCACTTTTTATGGCGTATTAATAAAAAAATATATATGCATAGGTATTATTTTCAATACATATAGTGTTTAAAATTATTTTCCAAAAGTTATCAACTCCCAGATTTCGAGTAAAATAATTTTCTGACTGTGGCGTCTTTTAAATATAGACTTCATTAAAATAGAACAACATTATATTATTTGATTTTGCTTATTATATGGCTTTGTTAACACTCTGTTCAATAAAAATATGTGATTTTGTCTATGGAGTACCCCTACACCCTAGTACCCTCTATGTACACTCTACTCTGTATAATTTATAGTATATTTATATATATTTAGCTCTACGGCTCTCCCCTCCATAGTTTCTTATATCCGGTGTATAAGTTTTCAGTCAATGTCATGACCACAAAGTTCTTGCCATGTACCTTATAATGGTACATGAGAGTCGATTTTTCATAAGGAGTTGAAATGGAAGCCGGGGTTTCCCTCGACGTCAATTCAGACGAGTTACGTTTCTGATTCAGAATATATTGTATGTTGTAGTAATATTTCTCGGTTTCGTTGTATTTACGGTATCTCTTGTTGCGTCATATATAAATTTGGTATAATGGAAATAAACAATGAACAAAAAGTTTTACCTACAAAAATTTTGTGGGAAATATTCCTGAAATATGAAATTTCGCACCTTGAGCTTATAACATTGAATTATATTTTGATGACCAAATGTGCCTTACGATAAATATATAAAAAGTATTTTGACTATTAACTACCTACTAACTCACCATAAAAATATTTTTCCAATGTGATTGGTTAAGTATAACATTTTAGTCCAGGAAAACTTCAGTACTTACCTTTTACTCTGCTCATGTCTAATTGACAGTCTGGGTGAATATAAGGTAAATTTATTTCCATGTTTTTCTTCCTCTTCAAAAGATATTTGTAATTTAATATTTGAATAAATAAATACATAAATATTTTTTAAATTGTCATAAGTTTCATCAAATTAGCGTCAATAGCAATAGCGACATTACTCTATTTAGCAACACCTTGCAACACTTATAAATTAAAGACGAGCCACGCCACGAGAATTACTACTCGTGAGCGATAAGTTGAGGGTGACGACTTTGTCGGGTCCTGGTACAGTAAACAAAAAAAGAACACAATTAACTTAGTATAGTAAGAGACTAAAAAACCTATATTAAATAATGGCGTTGCGCGCTGTACAGCAATGGTGTCATCGGGGAAGCGGGTGGGGAGTCGCATTCCGCGCGGGTCTCAACTTATCGCGCACGAGTAGTACTTATCTGTGATTGTTTGAACAAAATCTATTGCCAAGCCCCCAGCATTTAATACCAATATTTTCTACCATTGATTTCTCCTTTTTTCTATGCGGTATAACAAATTCTGCAATGAGATGCTGACAGACATTAATCTTCAAATGTTTAGCAATGATAAATGGTCGTATCCCACCATTCTCCGTATACTCCTTACTATAAGCATCTCCCCTGAGACTTGGACCCCCAACTTCATACGTTTACACTAAATTTCGGAAATAGTGTCTGTCACCCCAAAACGGGGTAAATTATTTATAGATAACGATCATATTAACCTTCGTTATCTTCGATAGCATTGCAATTGCAATTGTGGACCGAGCAGAATCTTGAGTGCCGAGGGATGCCTGCGGGGGTACTTCCGAAATCGTTTTATTATTCACTGATAACCTTAATTATAATATAAAAATAAGATTAATGTAGTATAATAGAATACATTGCTCGGTTGATAAACTAAAAATTTTACATTTATTAAAATCATTAATATTTTAGTATCATAATATATACGTACTTAGTTAATGTGTGGTGAAGTTAACTAGACTGGATAAGGTTAGGAGTGAGTATATAAAAAGACGGTTATCGTTTTTTTTTCTGACTGACTATACTGTTAGCTTTATTCGAAAGCCCAAATTCCAATGTATTTTCTTTCCAACGAAAAAATAACCGTCTAAATTGGTTCAT
Source organism: Saturnia japonica (assembly GCA_033032175.1). NCBI lineage: Eukaryota > Metazoa > Arthropoda > Insecta > Lepidoptera > Saturniidae > Saturnia > Saturnia japonica. The sequence goes on along the minus strand of CM065308.1, from coordinate 410,248 downwards.
AAAATAATAAAGAAGTTATGCATTCATAATAAAAAATATTTCATCGAAATGAGGACCTCCTTTTTGAAGATGGTTCAAAATGAAGGTGGAGAGACATAGGAGTAGAGGAAGACCGAAGAGAGTATGAAATGTATGGATGAATGGTGTAATGGTGTATTATATGTGTAGGTATATTTATATTTATATTTTTTATAGGTATATTTTATGTGTGAGATGGTAATTGACAGAAACAGTGAAAGAGGAATGCATATCGTGCAGACCGTACTTGCGTTGGAAAAGGGTGAGAAGAATAAGATAAATAAATAGTATTATTAAATGTATTGCAGTGCGTTAACAATTCAGTTTATTAAAATGAAATGAACTCTTCGTCAATGCGGAATAATATGTTGAAAAGAATTTGATGAAAAGTAATTTGGCTCGTTGTGAAAATGAGTACATTTACAACAATGTTGTGAGTCAGTACGTTGCGTTCCGTTGAGTTGTACTGAGTAAGAAAATTTTTGGGATGTCGTCCAGTAAAAGTCGCGGCATGGTGGGGCGCGGGGGACCGGGAGCCAGCGCCGCGTGCCTTCGGGAAACTCACGCGACTCACAAAACAAAATCATTTGCCAATTCGTCATTGGAATCTTGACAATGTTCTCAGAATCCACTAATGAAATGCTTTTCATATTATTAATTTATCTAGAGTAATATGAACAATGTTTTAATGTTCCCAGTTAGTAAAAATAACTACCTACATAATATGTAGAAATCTTTGGCATTGTCGTATATCGCAGTCAACGTTTATAAAACAGTTGCCATTTAAACCTATATCAATACAAAACAGACATATCAGTGCAATAAAAATATTACGAACGCCATTCCAAATTCAAGAAATTAAATAGGTACTTCAGATTTATTCAAATATATTATCGAATATTGTAGGACCGGATACCTACATAGCTACAGTAATTTGCGGTGAGTACTTTGTTATTTATCATATTAAAATAAAGTCTCCACAAAAACATAATAACAAATAATAAAGTGATAAGTACCGGTGTGCTGGAAATAATAAATTCAACCAAAGATCCTTAGTTTAATAGCGCAATTAATGTAACCTAATAGATCCGAAGTAAATTTATATATTGATCCAGATTCCGACTAAGTATAACATTTTGCGGTATTCTTTTTCTATTTCGGCTAGGTTTAGAGACTAAAGCTAGCTAGGCTATAGACAAGAAAGCAAGGAACTGGTTGCCGAGTGCGTCTGCGGCTGCCGGAACTCGGAACGTACCAATAAATATTTTTTCCTTGAGGTCCTTGTTGAATTAGAATGAGTGTTTGCTCGGAACGGATCCTAAAGGAGTTGGAACTGAACCCGGATCGATTCAACGCCTTGTACATTTCCCGGAAGGTTAACGGCGCGATATAAATAAGTATACTTTTTTTTTATTGAACTGACTACACTGTTAGCCTTAGGGACCCTATCCTAAACAGAGCCGCTGCGGCTTTTACAGCTTCACCTAACTTGGTTAATAAGTATACATAAATGTAGCACTCTATACAATATGGGAACTATCGGCAGACTTTATTTCGATGTAGGGTTACCATCATCTAAATTGTTGACGCAGCACAATAACTTGAAAATCTCCGAATATTTGCGAGAAATTAGGGATTTTTTCCCCGGACTTCTTAAAAATTAACAACTTTTAAAAAACATATTTTTTTAAATCTATTTAAACATCATATCTTCATTTTATTTTGTAATGTTTTATATTGTCTATCCACAGCATCTACAGCAAAATAAATAAAATTCCTTGCTAATTATTAATATACTGCTCTTTTTGAGGTAACCTAGTAAGAAAAGTAATTAGTACTCTTCTTGTTGGCATCAAATTGCAAAAAAAATAATTTAGCAAGTTAAGTAAAGCTATCTAAAATTTTAATCATAACGTAGCTAATCAACAAATTACCTATTATCATTTATTTAAGTTAGCCTACTTTTTTAAATTATAATTTGTTTTATTTGTTTATATTATAATTAATTAATCCGATTTTCCCCGGACGCAAAATGGTCCGGGTTTTACCCGAGCACTCTTCACAACTCAGCACGGACGCTTCCCGGACGCGCGGACGCCTTTCAAACTAGGACAAATCCAGGAAAACCCGGAAAGATAGCAACCCTATTACGAATCACAGGGACTTATTTATTTAGACAATAATAATCCACGCATTCATTTCAAATACAAATATTTTTTTACGTAATTTTTTTTCACCTTCGTAACTGTTCATCGCCTGAACAAAAATATTACGAATTAGCATACTTCCATTACCTAATTTATATCATATAGGTTTTACTGTAATGATGATTTTTATTATCGTTATAGGTTTAGCGATGTGGCCTAAGATGGTATAGCACGTTAAGCCTAGTGTAAGACTGGCTCTCAAGTATCTTACCTTTAGCGACAAATCTTCAACTACGGTGCATAAAAACATGGTGAGGAAACCAGTAGGTCCAAATTCTTATAACCCTTTTAGGGAGTTTTGAAAGGTTTTAAATACTGTCAATCGTTATATTCTATTTTGACAATTTTAGTATAACCTGGTTTCCGTCAGGGGGCGCTGCTGTCTGTATAGACGACGGTGAAGAGTAAAGATTAAGATGTTGTTATAGTTAACGAGTTGGGCCGCTGCCCCGCATTGTACCGCTCCGTCACGGTCCACGGTTACAAACCTCGGTTACTGTCCCGGAACTGACTCACTGTTTACTCGGAAATGTGATTCAATTATTCCAAATCGACTCTGTGTCATCTCATCTATTTAGCGCCATAGATTAATTGTGTGCGGTGACGTTTATCATTAATCTCTCAATGAGGTCCCTGTGTAATACAAGGTACCAATTTTAAACCTCTATAAGTCTATTTATATAAACTACCGATCGCCCTAAGCTTGAAATTCGACCAGCAACTTTTTGATCATAGACTATTTTTTGTTTAACATTTGAAGTTACTTTTCATTGAGTGACAATGTCAATATTTTTGGGAGTCTACGTTCAATGGCACTGGTCGGTTTAGGATTCGCAGTATTAATTTATTATATTAGTAACAAATATTATAGATAAATTTTAGCTTTCTGCACTCTTTCTTCATATAAACTTTAACCATGCCAAATCTCACGGTCTTCCGTGCACGCAATACGCTTAAAAAGGGGTACAAAGTTTTTGCTTCACGTATTAATATATGTATAGATATTGTGAACGTATGTTAGCGCTTCTTTAGCTTTAGAACGATTTGACCGATTGAGTTCATACTTACATAATTTGTTTGATTGATATCATGGTTTATAGTTATGTCTAGATCCGATAGATGGCGCTGTCGCCGAGCCATCAACTATCGGGAAGGGCAGAACAACGTCTACCGGCCCAACTAGTTTCTCTTTAAAACTCTTATAGCGTTAAACGAAATACTGTAATGTCTCTTGTAAGATATAGGCAAGTGAACGCGATGTGATCCTGTTTTCTTATTTCAATTATACTTCTAGTTCAAAGTACCTACCTCCGCAGGTTGCACAGTTGCTTTTACACAGTCTAAAAGGTTGCAACGACTGACAGATTAACGCCTTTCCTCAAAACTAAATTATAAGTTTTTTAAATGTAGTAATTTAACCGCAAATTATTGAGTAACATTGAGAAGTTGAATCACCATAGTATTGTTTGGCTGTAACGTTATTTTGTTAGATACCTACATGAGTAATAAATGGTGCTCGTAGCTATACATGCGGTGACGCGGTGAGATGTCAGCGAGGCGCCACGACCGCTTCGTGGGAGAGTAACACAAATGGTTCATTAATTCACAACTCAAAACTTATAGATTGTCCACAAGATTTTGTACGAGGAAAATCGCGGTCTCGAACCCACTACACTCAGCGTAACGTCTTATGTAATACAATGAATTGAAAGCTTCATATGTATTAGCTTATGAATTCTGAATAAACCTTTACATTCACATTTCACTACTTATTAAAGGAGACGGATGCTCTTTCATACAGACATGGGCCTGGGTAAACAAAGAAATGTTAAAAATATGAAAACGGTGTAAATTAAAATAGCTAATGCATTATCAAACAGTCACTGAAACGGATTTTTTGCAATGTAAAAGCAGAGATTTAGGATATTTCGTAAAAACGAAGTCATTTAATAAACTTCAATGAAACTATTTTTGAAGTAGAATTAATATTAAAAAAGGTTTATATTTATTATCTTTTAAAGTTATTAGTTCACTTATTTTGTTGATTGTGAATTTTAATGATATTGTACGATTTTAAAAACAAAAACAAAATGGCCGCGTCTTGGCATCCAGGGGCTGTTGCCGTGCGTCATGCGTTCATGCAATTCCGCGATCTAACTAACTATTAAGTAATTCGATCTAGCCACAGATACATAGGTACATAATATGAATACAAATTTAAGAATATATGCATTTAAATGTATTTAGTTTATTTGTAAATTATTACTGTAGCTAATAGCTATGTTCCTACTGTGTGGATGTGTGCAAAAGTGAAGTATAGTTATTTTACACTAACGGTGTGCCCGCGGCTTCGAACGCGTTTGTTACGCAGTAATTATTTTCATCCAGAAGTAATTTTATTTTTACTCGTATTATTGACCATTCATATAGGTACTTAGGGCGACTTACACCAAAAAAAGTTTAATTCAGTTTTAGCTTAAATTTAGTTTACTTAGTTATGTCAAAGTGCATGAATTCTCAATTTTAAATAAAATTTAAGGTTTTGGTTCAAGACGCTCTTAGTCTATCAATTGAAAAATGTACAAAATTCATCAAAATCGGTTTAGATCTTTTTTTTACTATTCCTAAATATATTATTTATGATTCTTAAAGCCTATAAATTATGAAATTACGTACGCTTCCCGTCTACAAAATTTGATTAGAATTCATTGATATTTAATTAAATAATAGATATTTTTTTTACTAAATATACATAAATGTAATATTGACAATTGTTATAGCCCATTTATTATTTCCGTTTGCAAAATATTATCAAAACAGGTTAAGCATCAAATCGGTTTCGTACCTACCCATCTCATTACATCCCTTTAGGTCAGTTAAGTAAAGAATTTTAAAAAAGCTGTATTTTATAATAGTAGATAAAGTATGTGTGGTTCACCTGTGATTAATAATTATCATTAAATTTATAAACATTATTTTACCATTCAAAGTTGAAATGTTGATAACTTATTTTTTTCTAATTTTTAGTCTGAGAGATAATACACACTAAATCGAGGGCAAATTACGCCACGCTTGGGGTGTACGATTGAAAAAAGATGTATGTAGGGTTTAATACATGAAGGACATTATTATAAATTGCATATAAGATATATTATACAAAGGTACTCAATTAAATTGTGATGTTTTGTAATAATGTATATAGATGTTGAGAAAGTTAACTTAAGTTCGAATCCCTGCAGTGACCCTGAGCGCCCGGTGAAGGAAAACATCGTGATGAAACCATAGCATGGTGGTAGAGCTGTTTCTAATGCTCGCACGGCTAACTACCACCCTTGAGTTGCGGCAGTTGAGGTGTGTTCCGGCAGCTCCATCTGAGAGCCATTATTCCACATCGTCACTTATGATCAGGTGACATTGTGGCCACTTTTTTAACATTAAAAAAAGTAGTGTAAAAAATATGTTACATGTGCAAGACACAAACTGCCGTTATAAACAATTTATCCGCCATATTCTTTCCGTAGGTACAGCATATATATACCTATACAGCAGTACGTTATTTCGCGTTAATTGACCTAAATGTCTTAATTTACAACTTAAAACATTTCCTATTTATATCGAGATCATAAAACAAGTGTTATTACTTGTTGTGTTTGATCTGTCCTCGTCTGCTATTGGTCGGGAGTGGGGAGTCGGGAGTCGGGCCGACCGATCGACCGCGTCACTCCCACGCTGTACTCAGTTGGGTTGCCTACGTTCTGGTTGAGTACTACATCATCACATTCAGAGGTTTGTGGGTGGGATAACTTATATTTAATGCGAGCGGCATGGCATGTTACCTGTCAGCGGAGTTCGCGCACTCTGTGTTTAGGTTTGCTTTTGCAGAAGCCAAGTCGATTAATTTTCAGTTGTATATTTAATCTGCTATGCTTTGAGGGGGTAACGCACTATACAGAAGATGATTGATGTTCAAATACATCATCTGAAATATAGTTTAGTAAAAGATAATTTTGGTGGTTGATCTGATGAGCATCCGAAGATCTAAGTAGGTTTAAAGGGTCCCTTATGATGCACATTAGCGCTCACCTTGACTGCCCGCGATACCCTCCCTGCCAAGCCATGTTTGATAAGAACCTGTTAATGCTGCTTTAGATACCCGTTCTAAAATAGAACTTACTGCACTTCTCGACAGGCCGATGTATTTTAGCAAGTTATAGAGAGATTTCGCTGGAATACCTCTCACTCTCACTTCCACCGCATACAAGTTAACCGCATAGCCGTTTTTGGTTAGCTCATTACATAGATCGTAATATTTATTAATTTTTATTGCGTGGTCTTTAGGTATATTAGTTTCCCACGGTACAGTAAGCTCTACAAGTACTTTACACTTGATTTCTCGAGAATAAAGAAATATGTTCGGTCTGGCTGACGAAACACCCAATTAAATTAAAACTCTGGATTGTTGTTGGACCAAAACTAGTGTTATGAGTGGATTAGTTAACGCTGCAAATAACTTAGCATAGTTATGATAATTTAGACAGTAAAGTGCAGGCAACTATACATAGATTGATAGAAGCGTAAAATCACTTTAATAGCGTCTCGATGCAATCCGACTTGTAATAACGTAACATATTTGCAAGTCAATTCAGCGTGGGTCTGTTTGCTTCACCCCTCGACTTTCTCACTTTTTATTTACATTATACGCATAAGAGGTTATTCTCAGTAGTTCGATATTGAAAAATATCATTATTATTTTAATTCACTCAGTTTAATATTTCACGAGGTTAAATTGTTCTCAATTTATTTTCGTTTGAATTTTTAATATTTAAAACAGATTGACCGGAGCAATCACTCTATTCTGTTTTACTGAGATTCCTGAACCATGGCTATAGCGAAATTAATTATAATGAAAGCCATGCATAAAAAATTGTGTAAGTAGTAGTAATATTTTTGACAATTATTAAATTAAAAAATAAATATCTGATCCGCCACCTTCGGGCGCTCGCTATATTGGATTGAGAATAACATCTAACTATCATGTATTGTCATCCAAACTAAAGGTGTATGCAAAATTCTAACTCGATCGGTTGGAGATAACAGTTTTAAAATTCAGTTGCAAGATTCGACAGGCACTAACAAAGCTATGTAGTTAAATAAAAGCTTGTAATTACATCAGATTTTAATATTGTTATCTGTTTACTTATTATATTTTCTCTCCAGATTATCATAGAAATACAATTGACAAAGTTGCTACAAACTGTAATAAATACCTATATCGCAAGAACGAGAATTAGAGCATAAGATGAAGTCCCTTTTTCATAACACTGTCACCCGGGCTTTGGTTGATTAATAATAGGTACTTCACAGAGATTTTACTAGATATTGTGTTAAACTTTTTTGACCCTACACTTGAGTTTTGTTCTGCAGGAATCTTATAAAACCAATGCGACTTTCTGCGGTTATTGCATTAAATTTAATGTGTTTTAATTCTGATAATAAGAATATTGGGATTCGGCCTGGTCAGATGAACGTAATAAACCTAAAACACTAGTACTTAAGGGACTCATTAGGTTTTACCAGCTGTATTAACCTGGAACATATTAACCAATTTTCCAAAAGCAGTTTAGTTTAGTCTATGTACTTAGTGAGTGCCCGTGAGAAGATGATATATTTGTTTGAACACTCACACATACATACACAGTTGTGTATCTTGCTGATTCCAGGTGATGCTGTAGCTTCAGGTCAAAGTTACAATACCATTACATTATCATTGATGTATCAGGATACAAAATTTCAATTCGATCAGATCTATGGACTTTGTAAGGAACCTTCAACTAGAAAAGAGCTGATGATTTGCAATCGGCTGAACAGTTTTTTTAAGCATAGCAAAGAATTCTCTCGGTCAAGAAACCTTTAAAACAAAGAACCAAATCAATATAGGTTCAAGAAGTTTCATCATCATCATCATCATTTCAGCCGCAGGACGTCCACTGCTGAACATAGGCCTCCCCCATAGATCTCCAGAGCGACCGATCTTGTGCGGCCTGCACCCAACGGCTCCCAGCGACTTTTATTATGTCGTCTTTCCATCTAGTGGGGGGCCGTCCTACGCTGCGCTTTCCGGTGCGTGGTCTCCACTCGAGAACCTTTAACTGCCCCAACGGCCGTCAGTTCTCCGAACTATGTGCCCCGCCCACTGCCACTTCAACTTGGCTTTTGGCTATGTCGGTTACCTTAGTTTGATCTACGGATCTCCTCATTTCTGATTCGATCTCGTAGAGAAACACCAAGCATAGCCCTGCTCCATAAGCTCGCTGAGCGACCTTGAGCTTTCTTATGAGGCCCACAGTGAGCGACCACGTCTCTGTGCCGTATGTCATCACTGGCAACACACACTGGTCAAAGACTTTCGTCTTGAGGCACTGAGGTATTTTGGACGAGAAGACGTCGCGCAGTTTCCCGAACGCTGCCCAGCCGAGTTGGATTCGTCGACTGACCTCTTTTTCAAAGTTGGACCTACCTAACTGGACTGTTTGTCCCAGGTAGATATATTCTTCAACAATTTCTAGACAAGAGTTCCCTACTGATACTGGGGTGGATACCACATGGATATTCGACATGATTTTTGTCTTGTCCATGTTCATTTTAAGGCCCACCTGTTGAGAAAGTTTGTCGAGGCCATCGAGCACTATGCCAAGATCTTCCAGCGATTCTGCCATGACTACGATGTCGTCAGCAAATCGAAGGTGAGTGATGTACTCGCCATTAACATTGATGCCGAGTCCTTGCCATTCCAAGAGCTTGAAGGCGTCCTCTAGAGCGGCGGTAAACAGTTTCGGAGATATTACGTCTCCCTGTCTAACGCCTCTTCTCAAAGGAATTGCCTTCGTGCACTGCTCCTGTACTCGGACCGACATGGTTGCGTTGTTGTACAAGCACTTCAACACTTCGATATATCGATAGTCTATACGGCACCGCTGGAGAGGCTGCAACACTGCCCAGGTTTCGACCGAATCAAAGGCTTTTTCGTAGTCCACGAACGCTAAGCATAAAGGCAGATTATACTCCTCAGTCTTCTGTATAATCTGCCACAGCGTATAGATGTGGTCTACGGTGCTAAAGCCTTTTCGGAAACCGGCTTGTTCGGGAGGCTGGAAGTCATCAAACTTGTGCTCGAGACGATTCGTGATGACCCTCGAAAACAGCTTATAAACATGGCTCAGCAACGAGATGGGCCGATAGTTCTTCAATAAGGTTTTATCACCCTTCTTGAAGAACAGGACCACCACGCTGCCGCCCCACGTTTCCGGCGTTTTACCCTCGAGTATAACGGAATTAAAGAGCTTCTGCAGGACCTTAAGTACCGGTGTTCCACCCGCTTTAAGAAGCTCTGATGTAATTCTGTCATCACCCAGCGCCTTGTTGTTTTTAAGCTGCTTAAGGGCCATCCTAATCTCGTACAGGGTGATGTCGGGGATATCTTCGGTATAGTGTCGGGTCAGCCCGGCTCTCGGATCTTTAGCCGGGCTGGTAACAGGCTTAGTTGACGAGGTATATAACTGCCCATAGAACCTTTCGATCTCCCTTAATACCTCTGGCTTGGTGGACGCTACGCTGGCATCATCCATTTTCAGCTTCGTCAACTGGCTCTGCCCAATAGATGCATTCCTTGCGAACACTTTGGAGCCTTTATTCTGCTCTATCGTCTCTTTAATACTTTTGGTATTGTAAGACCGGACATCGTGTCGCAAGGATTTATGAATAGATCTATTGAGCTGCCTATAGGACTAGCGTCATCGGAAGACTGAAGTTTAGAAGCTACGATATTACAGACAGATACATACGTTCAACTTATAACATTCCTCTGTTTATCGAGGGTTAGTACCTGATAGACTTCGGGAGAAACTACATGTTGTGGCTTTATGTATTTTTCACTCTCATTCCTTAGTTTTTCCATAACTCGTCTAAACAAGTATAACTTTAAAATATAACGTGATAATGATTTTACAAGGCTTTTATAATGCAAGTACACTGTACATTACTGTGAAATTATTCATTTTAATTTTATGGATCTGCAAAGATTCCTGCAATTTTCCTTAAAATTAATGACTGTAAATAAAGCGCAATTATATTATGAAATCTAGATCCTTACTAGGATTTTTGATCTGAAAACTGCATCTAGGTTGGTCCAGTCGCTCTATAGTGATTCCAGTGTTATTCCGGAGGATCTGGGATTTTATTAAGTAGGTAGGTAATAGCATTGCCCCATGGTATCACCAATCACCCGTGTTCAACTTATTGGACCAACACTCTACAGTGCGGCGCTGCTCGGGGGCCACGTACCCTATCAGTGTTATCACTTCCCGTCTCTCCTACAGCTTACCACATAATGTGATGGTCATAGTTACTGCTCGGCTCCCTAGCATCGTAGCGTGAACTTATATATACTTAACGTATAGGTAATCTTCCTCAATACATATGGTATAAAATGCAAAAAAATCAGTTCCAGTTTCGGAGATTAGCTTCAAACAAACAAATTAAATACACATCTTTTCACCTTTACAATATACTTACTAGCGACCGGCCGCGTCTTCGTTAGCGTTTATTAATTTAAATTTATTAAGATTAAAAAATAACCTGTTATATGTAGATATAGGTTATTATGAATGCAGATTCAGCTCAGAGTAATGTAGCTCATTATGTGCCCATATTTATTGAAGTGAAACTTCTTTATCGACGCATGGGAGAAATTTTTGTAGCAATCGTCACGTTTTTCGGTTACGCGCCATGTTGCTTTTTTTATCAAAGTTTAGTATAGTGACGTAAAGAATATAATGTAATATATTATAATAATAACAACAATATATTAGTTTTGAAGTTTGGTTTGAAATAAAAATAACAATATATTAATTTGAAAGTGATAAAATAAAAAGACTTATTCAAATTTAAGTGAATTTACAAGAAAAGTGAGAGTGATTATATATTTCGTTTTATAAATTCAACACGTATGAGCATGACTTTAATATTTATTTGAGGTTAACCTCACTTTTTTATTGTATCAGTGAATGTATATAAATCTGTTAAAATTAGCAAGTATTAATAAATATAACTGTAAATCTAGTGAACATTATTAATTCTAAAAACAATAAAAAATATAAATTAAATAATAATTTAAAAATAAAACAAAACACGATTAGAAAATAAAAATATGTATACGTAGGTACATCTTTTTTAATTATTCGTTTTTAATGATTTATTTATTCATTTTTAATTTTATTAAATCGTTGCATTTCTACAAGATTAACTGTCATCATATAATTGTATTACTTTGAAAAGATAATTCCAATTATTTATTCATAACTTGTGTAATTGATTAAGTCATTAAATATCTGCTTTGAATTATTTTTATTAAGTTATGAAATAAATATTAATATGAAAGTTAGTTATATATTTTTTGTTAACTAATTAACTAATTTTTAGAGTAAATAATGGCAGAGTCCGAAAACTCTATTGAGTATCCAAATGCAATAGATGGAAGATGGAAAAAAATATTTAATAGTTGCATTATTTATATCTCCTAATCAGAAGTTAGATGATATTATTGATTTTCTTCACCATTCATTATTACCATACACCAAAGGAGGTGCCGCCTTACTCCGTAACAGTAATGATAAAATACCTATGATTTTAAGTGGAGATTTTAATGTAAATTTCGCATTAGATAAATCTTTGAAGCTAGTTGAATTTTTAAGAGACAATTTAAATTTATGTCTACAAAACAGTCCACAAACATCAATAACAAGATCTGGTACTACAATTGACGCAGTTTTTACAAGACTACTAGAATCCGTAGAATGTAAAACATATATTTCATATTTTAGCCACCACAAGCCATTAATTACAAAAATATTTAATAATGACAACAATAGTAATAATGATGGTATCATTATTGATGAAATACAACAATAGCAATGATATTATAATAAGAACAATGATAAAATAAACTACTCATTAATTGTATGCATGTCTATAATAATAAAATAGCTTTAATTTAATACGGAAAAAATTGTTTTTCTTAAGGCTTAAGCCTTATCTACCCCATTTTCGTGAAGTTGCAAATAGTATTATAGAAAAATGATAGGTATGTCGTAAAGAAGTTTCACTTCTTACCTGTGTACTCTGGTACACACACACATTTTTATTTATTTATTTATTATGGCTCTACAACAGAAACCAAACTAAAACACAAAATACAGATTAACAATAGGAACTTATAGAACTAAATTTGCTTTCCTATTATAGTTGGGCACAACATTTAATATTACAAATAAAATACAAAGAATAAAAAAAAACAAAAGAATTCAATTCATTATATTAGAAAAACTACATAAAGTTTTAGTGCATAAATAGCATTTTTTAAATAAATAGCATTTTTTAAATAAAACCAAAAGATTAATCAGATGATTGAAAACTACTTGCTTATATTTCTATGAAAGAATTTTTATAATTGAATCAGTAATCCCAGAGAATAGCTTATAAGTAATACAAAGCACACAATATACAAACTTTACCTTTATGGGAAGGCACCTATACTAATGAATTTCGACTCTCTGCAGCCTCATGCTATAGCGGGTCAGAGAACGTCGTAACGGGAAAGAGTCGTAGGTTCAATAGTAAAATATATAATGACATGGCATAAAAAATTGAAGAGGAAACGAATGTGTTAACTAACATTACCTAGGTGATGTTCTGCTGGAACGCTATTAGGTATATCAAATCAAAATAAAAATATATCCTCGTGTAGATGTTCGGCTAAAGAGAAAATATTATAGTTGAGCCTGTAGTCAATCCGGTGCCGGTTCACACGGCCCGCGGCCCCGTGAGGCTGATGCAGTGCGGAGCCCGCGTGCTCGCACAATGAATCACCAGCAGTGTGCGGCGCGTGGTGACGCGTGGTGGCGCGGCAGAGGAATCCGGTCCCTCGCTTCACCGGGACACTCTAACGGGAGCACATTCACCTAGACGCGTTTCTTTCATCTCTTCTGACTCATTACATCAGCACGAGACGAAACCTGTTAAATGTACCTAACCTACCTATAACACGAACTTTAAGAAAAACAACTCTTCAATAAAAGCGTTTAATTACATATTATATCAATGGTGGCGAAATTTATACTGTATTGTTCCGAGTACGTACGTGAGGGTAATAAGTAGTAACAAATTTCCCGAAAATTCAGATTTCCTAACGAAATTTTCTATCACCGTAGGCTTACCTATAGCGTCACTAATTATATTTACTTTAATGAATAAAGCTACGCAAGTTTTAGTACACGCCGAGAGGTTCCTAGTAATATCCCGATATAATTACAATTCAAAATATTTTGTTAATTACAATTAAAATAAAATATCCTTTTGTAATAATCAAATAATTTAATGAAAGATTTATTATCACCCCGCGCGCTACCATCACCACCACACCGCGCCATATTCCCACGGCTGGGACTAGGATTAGTAGATATGTATTTATACATTAGTACATGCGTCTATAAACAACATTTGAAAACACATTTATGAACACATAAAAACTGTTGGTTCTGTATGTTTGTAATAACTTTACGTGACTGAAGATACCATCTCACTTACCCCCTGTGTGTAACTCCCTCGAGGCTGTTGCAGCCTGTAGGCGTGACTGTCCTTAACTCCTCCTAGAATAAGCCCCGCCTCTCTCCGCCTGTGAGGGAGTCACCGTATGACATAAGTGATAAGCGGCAGCGTCACGAGATAACCTTCTAAAACTCTTGTAAAGTAACCAAGTTTGTAATTTGGTGGGATCTCCTTCTTCTTTTAGTGTTAATAATAGGTGCAAGTCTCGCAAACGTGACTATGCGCTGGTGTTACTGCACTCCTTTATTTGAAGATTTGGCGCAGCGACAGGTCTCGTGAGTGACTGGATCCCAAATACTACAAAAATAATGAGAAGTTCATCATACCTACAGTGTATTCCAAATCACTACGACACAGCGTTTAGAGATCGATTCATATCCATACTGCAATAGCTGAAAGTCTACACCACGATAAAAGTGTCAATCGATGGATTTAATCTTGAGACACAATACGGTTCTTACAAAGAATGAGAGATGAAATGTTGAAGATGGTACTTTTGTCATTTATTAATGACTTCTTGATTACAATTTCAATTTTTTGGTCTCTTTGATAAGATTTACACGATATCAACTTGCATTATCATCATATCATTATCCGTGATAGACACTAGGGGACGTTATTATTTTTATAATAACTTGTTTGCAAAATATTATAGAAAGTATTGTTGGCGACAGAACAGTTGTTTTCGTGTCTTAGGTTAGGGTATTATGTGATATTACTGTGTTTACGTGTTATATACTATGTTACGATAAAATATATTAATGCAGACAATATTATAGAGAAATGTAAGCGAATACGCTACATTACAAGTTGCACGTTATATATTAGGATGTATATAAACCATTATGTATTGTGTGTCACATATGTGAAAATATAACTAATATAGAATAGATTAACGCATAGAGTAAGCCAATAGAGTAAGTATATCAAATATTATAGAGATTTTACGAACGGAAAATAGTGATGCCGCCCGTAAATTACATTGTTTTTGGCTTATATACGGAATATATACGTAATGTATATTATAAGTGAATATGTAATGGATAGGTAATTCAAAGAAGAACATTTTGATATATGACATGTGTACATAAGATATATAATGAGAGAAATATAAAGAGTTGAACAGGGCTACCAAAGCGAAAAGTAAAGTTAAAACACGAAATAAACACGGAATAAAACGGGGCTGTCTTTACGGTCATTCCTCGAACTACTTAAGCTCGAAGAGGGGCCGTATTGGGCACGGTGCAATTCAACGAGTCTACAAGTACAAGCAACAAGTAAATACGAGAAGAAAGCTTTGGTCGTCCTGCGAACAATTAATTGAAGATATCGACTTTCATTGAAGACCCGGCACCTCAAGCGGTCGTGCATTATTGCACCCCCCGGACCCCCTCACTACTAACATCACGCCGCCCACTGGCATCCGTACGGTGTCTACGAGACGGGCATCCGGCGCAACAAAACGCCCGTCCAAACCGGGGAAACGTCACACACCCCTCCCTCACGCAGAGGGGAAGTGACGCGTACCCAACAAGTATCATAATTTATAATTCAATTGCGTACAACTTTCTTATAGAAATATATCCGGTAAAAGTGTTATATACATATATAAATACATGTATTCATATATGTATATAAAGTAGTACTACAATCTTATTTCGATATGAGATATTTATTTTATTACGTTCGTTAAACAATAACAATTAAGAGGCGGCCATTTTGTTGCTTTATCGGAAGAAATGGTTCTGGGTTTGAGATTAAAATGAATTTACTTTTATCATCAAAAATATCAACTATTAGGTGAATAACCGCGATATCTGTAGAAAGTTATGATAAGAAAATGAATTGGGGGCAGAATTCCTCAGTCTAATCTCGTCAATCATTCGCGACGAAATGTCCGTAATCACTTGAATATATATCGCGTGTGTTTGAGTGCACAAGTCACACTTTTCATAAAACTGGTAACCATAGAGACAAACGAGTTCTCGAGTAAAATATAATCTCAATAAAAAAAGTTATCTTAAACCAAAACGGACCGAACATTTCCTAAAAGTGCCAGTATTCACTATAACTGTAGATTGGACATTTGATTATTATACATGGAAGGAGGCAGTAAGCACTAAGCAGTGGTGTGTTTGTATTTGTAAAAAGCACAAATAAATAGATATAAAAAAGTGTACAAATGTGTGTCGCTTTTCCATTCCATCAAGTTTCAAAACACAACAGTGTTAGTAAAGATGTTTTCAATTCAATAAGTAAATATCATTTACATGCGGGAATCTAGTATTTATTGAAAATCGCGAAAAATTGCATTTAATAAACTTAAATTACCAATAAATTAGGCCTGGGCTGAATTGCTTAGTCATTAGTATTACTAAGCGCTAAATAAGAAGAACTAGTAGTAGATTCTAAAATATAATATAATATGTTAAATTAATAACACAAATCGCTTTCACCTCTCGTTTGTAGCACACGGACACTGTAGTACGGTTTCCGAGAAAAACACATTTTGTGGTCGCGGTCGTTTATTTTCCTATTCAAAGCAATGTTTAAAACTTGAGACCGCTCGTGACCTTTACCATATACATATACCTACGTACTATGGTAACTCATAGCTTCATTTACTTAGTTTTATTATAAAAATCTTATATAATTTATTTTACAATTTAGGTATATCTAACAATACCATAATTTTAAAACAATTATCGTACCTACTAATTCACCAATTATGTAATGCTTATGTTTAAACATAGAGATTATAAGGTGATTTTGGTTTTGCTGGTTATGGGATTAAGTATTCTGTTCGTCCAGTCACAAACTGTTATGAACTTATAATATTCACTTAAAACTATAAGTCAGCATATTTTGTTTCTATATAAATGCACGTTTATTATAATAAGCAGTAGTTATTATCCATTTTTAATAAAAGACAGTCGTCTCTTGTCGTGTCAATATACCTGCTGTATTTCATGTGGACAATAAAAGTGTGTGTGTGAACTTTGTCTTTTTTTTTTTAAATGGACCCACATGCGGTCGTCCTAACAGAACGATATAGGTACACCTAATCGGTTTATTGCTGAAAAACCCGGTACTATCAGTATATTCAAAAAACGGGGTTTTAGGTCTCCGCGAACCGGTTCACGTCTTTAGTCTGGAAAATATCTTGATAAAATATGCAGTATATACAGACAGAAATACAGATTAGGTATCTATATAACCTATAAATTTAGCTATTAATTTTGAAGATAGTTCGGCTTCATAGTATTTAAAAATAAATTCGTATTTTGCGGGGTTTTATCCAATTAGAACACGTCAGACCTTACCCTAGTGTATGCCTACATATTATATAGCCTTTACTTATTTTATTTAATAAGATGCAGCAGAATTTAATAAATTAGCTAATTATTGAGTTCTCTATACAGAATATTCCAATGTTTAGTTCAGTTCCAGAGGCACTCGGTCATAATGCCTGATTGAATTAAAAGGAGAACACTCTATCAGAACATGATAAACGTCATCTAATTTAGATTGTACCTACCTAATACCTTTATAAGTAATAACGACTCTCCATTAAAATAGTTGATTACAAATGTTATATGCGATAATGATTATTTTGCGAGTTTTATTTGCATTTTAAATCTATACAGTAGGTACATTCAGACACATGAATGCAGTGCAATATAAACAAAAAATCAGCCTTCGAAATTGTGGTTTATAAGGAAACATAAAGGTGAAATATATTCTCAGAGATGAATAATTAATTGCAGTAGTGACATTTTATATACCGCAACAAAATTAATGTCGATCCAAATTGTATTTTAATAATATTAACGCCTTGAAATGTCGAGAGGCGGTTTAATCGTATTTGTGTCAAAATGTAATAAGTAGACCTTTTTCATAAATACCTGATTTGTAATGTAGTTTTTGGTAATCGTCAAGAAGGAAAACTTACGACCGAGTAATTCTACCATCTGCATGCACAATCATCGGCTGTCCAGCAACAATAGCATCCTGAGGCATTTGTCTTAAAACATTTCATTTCAAAGTGTATAAGAATGCACGCTTAGTTATAACACATTAGATATCATGACTTCTGTTCAACCCTCGGGGGTAAATTTCCACAATCTAAATAAGCCCGTGTAGTTGACGGGGTCGACGGGGTCAACGGGGGCTCCAGTATATTGTGCGAGCGCCACGGGAGCGGGACTGCTATGCATTATGCATGGCTTAGTAAACGGCGCGCCGCATTCATAGTACCTACACACTAAATCTTCACGCTAAAACTGAGGGATTAGGGAAATACTGGAAAATAAATTAGAAAATCGCACACAATCATTTTTGATAGGACCTTCTTTAACACATTTTTCTTATTTGGCTCAATCGGCTCGATCGCTCTTGTTAGTTCGACTTGTGTTTCATTACAGTTGCGGGTAACTTTAATTTTATAATAATTTAGTATTTATTCTAGATCCAGCAAAGGCTAATTTTTGGAACAATGGCCTAATTATGATTTTCTTCATATTAAAAAAAATGCTAATGGCTCCGGACCCGGAATATCTTATTTGAAGAAACAACGTGAAGTAAGGAATCGAACAAACTAAAACTAGTCTTCGGTATATAATATTGATAAGAATATTGTATTTCGCAGACGAGGATAAAAGCGTTTCGGTATAGCCTAGCATAGGTCGGACAAAACATGAAAAGAGGTGATGTTTTTATTGATAAGTTGATTGCATATCCCGCAGAGCCCCGTGCGGAGGGGTCGAGCGGTGGCTTAGCTCGGCTCAGAGCTCAGAGCCAACTCGCGACAGCTTACGGATAATCACCTTTATATTTCATTACGGACACTGTCGTCCAAAGAAACAAATTAATTCCTTATAATAATGTAACGAATAGGCTTTCAGTACTTTTAATGCTATTTAGTCACCACAGCGTATTTTCATTTATAAATAATCTTGAAGGTTTATCTAACTCGATAACGCATGACGGGTCGCGACGGCGCGAATATTGATGCTTTACGCAAGAAAAGTATATTGAGCAAAGGTTATGTGGTTAATTCCATATATTATGTCGCGGAGTGTCGCTAAGGACGGGCGGGGGCGGAGCGAGGGCGGCGCGCCGTTGTCGTCGCCACTCGTCCGCTTCCGGTCGCGTATCCGGCTGTACATTCGGCTCGAATTATATTGTGATAATATTTTTTTAATGCATATAATTTAGAGTAATGTTTTAATTGCAGAAAAAATAAAATTAATAATTATCTATAAATTCAATTATATAAAACATAATAAATAAGTCAATAATATATTATCGATAAATTCGAAACAAATCAAATTAGTATGGTATTAGTCAGTACTAAGTAGTATTAGTAAGGTACAGGCAGTTGAGACAAGACGTGTTTACGAAAGTGTTCTCTAAGAATGTTAATGTAAGAACAGAGGGTTGTCTCGTGTGATGTGAAGTGTCGTGAAGTTGTGATGCTGTGGCTGAGCTCGGCGGCGCGCGATCATACTCGCATTCATTTCTATCACGGTCAGTCATCAGTGTCATCACACACATTACAACAAAGGCTTGGTTCGTGCGTTTTCATTGCACGACAGTTGTGTCCGACTGTATTGCGACGCGACCGCCATACACATGGTGGTCAACCACAGCATACATGCTTACATTGTACCTACTCTCTGTCTTTATCCTTAGGCACGGAGCCATCGTTTTCCTGTATTAATATATAGGTTTACTTACATACAAAACACAATCTTATGATCTGCTGAAAGCTAGCTCTGGATTGCATTTATTGGAACATAAATTTTCTTGGGAGCTTGGTGCTAGCCAAGGAAGACGATTCCGATGTATTACCAAAAATGATTACCGCGAGATTTCAACCCACAGTCTCTGATGCGGTGTGAGGGCGCGCTACCACAACGCTTTCAACGAATAAAATATAGATTACCGGTTCTATATTAATTTTGTGTTTCGTTTTCTTTAAGGGTTGCAAAACCCACTCTTTGACAACTGTTTTCTGTGAGTCTGCTACTTAACTCTGATAAGGGATAATCCACCTTTATTACATAATTATAATAGAACCCCAAACCTTAACTCTATATTTTAACTTTATTGCTATTTTCATAAGGCCATTACTTCCTAAATGTAAAAGATATTTAATAACTTTTATCCAAATAACATCGATTCGCAAATAAAAATTTAATAGACAATTTACATATAACTCACGAAAAATATAAAATTTAGATTTATAAATAATACTGGCAATCAAAAACAGTGTCATGTAAAAAGATAAATTTATCTTCATGAACTAAGGAAACCTACGTAACAAAAAAACATCGATAAGGATTTATAATGAATAATTTTACAAAAACTTTTCGAGTACTGCGATATAAAATAATAATTATTTTGTTATTAAATCGTTATTATTGGAATTTTTATAACATTTACCTACACAAAATAAAACACCTATCTAAGCAAACTTAGGATGTAAAACATTATCTAAATACAAAATTTCATCCAAATCCTATGTTTACAAAAGTTGATTTAAGACTGCTTATAATATTCTTCTCAATATTCTGGTAGTAACCAGGGTCTCGTAACAATTGTCCTAGATCTCCACACTATAGAGGCTCATAGCTCAGCTTACTAGGCTATAAATACTAACTTGCTCACTTAAAGTATTAGGTTTTGTGGGTTTTATGAACTTTCAACGTAATTTAAAAACAAATTCGTTAAAAACATATAAAAAGCCTTTTAATATTGTAATCAATAAATATTGTACTTGAAATTTATGTTAATAAATCTTGGTAATACACATGTATATTTTCCTAAATTTTTGTTTAGATGTCTATTATAAATGCCGCTGATCATGGAACGGCTTGACAAATTTTTATAGAATTTTGTACTCGGGTATTTTGTGTCATTTCTTAATTTATAGGCTATAATACTACTCATTCAATATACTCTTAGATATCATAAAACATGAGTAAAAACAGTTATCAGTTGAATAGACGCGGAGCCGCGAGTACCTATTTCTTATATTATTAAATTTTCATACATAAATGTTGTTTAGTACGTAATGTTACACAAATTGCCTGATAACTGTTGTTTTACAGATGGGTACGCAGCGTTGGGCGCGTGTCCCAGCAGGCCCAGCGGTGGGCAAGTTCAGTTGTGGCAGTTCCTACTCGAGGAATTAGCGTCCGGAGCGCCGGGTATATGCTGGGAGGTAATTATTTTTTATATAAATACATATTAACAAAAAGATATAGTCATACGAATAAAAAAAAGAAGGCTTAGATTGTTTGGGCATTTAAAGTGTGATAATGACTATGCAAATTCATAAGGCGAGTGTGAATGGGAGCGTTAAAGTGGACGGCCTGGATGAACGTTCCTCGATTAACTATTATGTTGGTGAGTTATAAGGTCAGTGGTGTTTACGTGATGAGTCCACAAACAAGATCAATAATTTTCAAATATTTGTCATGTTTCCTCTATATTTTTTATACAAGTAAAGTGGTGACAAACGTATGGCCCGCCTGATTGTAAGCGGTTACCGTAGCCCATGGACGCTTGTAACACTAGGGGTACCACTAGCGCGTTATTGACCATGAAAACCCCCCTTCTCCGAGGAGCTCTGAAAATCTTACTCACTACAAGAACACAACACAAGGTTATTTGGCTGCGATCTGCTGCAGGGTGGTAGTATTTTACCTGCCGCATGCCGGGCTGCCTTAAGTAGAGAAGAATTTCCAAAGAGATTCTACATTCTAGAGGCTTCACAACTCAATTAGTTTGTTTGAAAATGATTTAGTTGTATATTTTATATAAATAAACATAAATGAAATAAAATTGTAATTATTGTAAAAAGATAAGTTTATTTATTGATTATTTTTTTATTCTATGGATGAAAAAATATTTAAAATCTCACGTAGGATTTTGCGAAATGTTATAATAAGGGTTGTTCGGAAAGTAATTTCGTTTTTTCCCTACAGAGGATTTAATTGTATTTTTTTGCCCCCAACTTCACATTTAAGCCGTATGTATAATTTTTATATGCCTTGAGAGCTCATACAGCAAGGCTTGTGTGTGAAAAATTTCAATTAATTTTACGCAGTAGTTTTTGGTAGGTGCCCTTTTAAATATGGAGAGCGATAAGCAGCATTTTCGACATATCTTACTGTTTTACTACAGAAAGGGAAAAAAGGTTGTTTAAGCCAGAAAGAAATTGACCGATGTGTATGGAGAAGGTGTGTTGACAGTACGCCAGTGCCAGAACTGGTTCGCTAAATTTCGATCCGGCAATTTTGATGTCGAAGATGCACCACGTTCGGGAAGGCCGGTTGAAGCTGATAAAGACGCGATAAAGGCATTAGTTGATGCGAACCGGCGAATAACAACACGTAAGATCGGATTGAGGTTAAATTTATCTAATTCAACAGTTTATGACCGCTTGAAAGGCCTGCACTGGGGACGAAAAATGGGTTGTATACAACAACGTCAAAGCAAGAGGTCGTGGAGTAAGAAAGATGAACCGGCTCAAAACATTTCCAAAGTCGATATTCACCAAAAAAGGTGATGCTGTCTGTTTGGTGGGATTTTAAAGGAATCGTTTTGAGCTTTTACCGGATAACACAACGATTAATTCGGAAGTCTACTGTCATCAGCTGGACAAACTGAATGATGCACTTCAACAGAAAACTACTCAACAGGAAAGGTTCACCAAAACAACGCGAGACCTCACACATGTTTCGTCACTCGCCAAAAGCTTTTACAGCTTGAATGGAATACAATGCCACACCCACCATATTCTCCAAACCTGGCACCATCGGATTATTATTTGTTCTGGTCACTCCAAAATTTTTTAGACGGTAATACCTTCACCTCAAATTAGGTGGTCAAAAACCACCTCGGTCAGTTTTTTGCCAGCAAATTTTATGAGCGTGGAATTATGCTACTACCAGAAAGATGGCAAAAGGTATTGGACCAGAACGGCCAATATGTAATTTAATAAAGTATTTGTTTATTATACGAAAAATGTCTTTCATTTCCACAAAAAAAAAAAACGAAATTACTTCTATAATAATAACGATGTATAGCCCTATGTTAAAAGACAGGCGTGACCAAAATGTTCAACATCTATATCTAGATGACAGATAATATAATAATTCATTGTTTGTTTTATTATGAATAATCCACCTGTTTGCTATACACTGTGACTCATAACTTTGAGTCATCAGACGTGACCTACTTTTATTTTCACAATACCTAATTGGTGAACTTTCATAATAGTATGAGATAGCTAAATAGCGTAGATCCGCCTTTCTCTGTGACGTGGTATATTATCTTAATTCAATACGATCTGCACAATGATGAATCAGTTTCGAGTTGGCATTGATACAATCTTTTTGAAATCATAATTCTTCTCTATAAATCTTTTCCTATTTCTGTTTGGAGTCAGCTTTTCTATACGCTACTAGCTGGATGTTCAAACATTTGAAGTGTGTCCCGAGTTCTGACAACAGCAGAAGACAATACTATTTTTGACGCTTAGTGTATCTATCTTCTGCAATGAAATGAAATGTGTACTTGGGAAGAAATGGATTGTTTTTAAACGCTATCCTATAATATCTAGTATAAATAAGTATATTTAATTTGATGAGAATTACTCTGATACCCAGGGACCCCCGGGCGAAGGTGAGTTTCGTCTCTCGGACCCGGACGAGGTGGCGCGCCGCTGGGGCCGTCGGAAACAGAAACCGAACATGAACTACGACAAGTTGTCTCGGGCGCTCCGCTACTATTACGACAAGAATATTATGAGCAAGGTGAGTTACGTTAGACATTAAGTACGACATGAGAGACCTGGAAAATGGAAGAAGCTAGAAAGAAGATTGCGTCTCAAAAGCAACTAACTCTGGCTACTGACTAAAGTACACATCAGAATTGGTCTGAAAATTAGAATAAAAATGCTTTGCCTCTTTCAGTTTATATGGTAACTGTAAAGTAAATATTGTTTCGCAACACCAATGTTTTGGAATACTGTACAATGATTATAATTCATCCGCGTACCTATATAAATGCAAAAATCTTAATTATATACGATTGCTAGCTAAATAGGCTCGAAGGTACGCTTGCTCTATAACATTCTTTATCTAAATTATCGATCTATTCATAAAGTATCATATCAGGTTGATGATGAGTGGAGTTTGTTTGCAGGTGCACGGAAAGCGCTACGCATACCGGTTCAGCTGGGCAGGACTGACGGCCGCGTGCCAGGCGCAAGCTCCCGACGCACCCCCCTACTGGCACTACCTGACGCCCCCCGCGCCGCCACCACAGCCTGACCAGCCGCACGGCTCAGCCCAGAACAACCCACCTACCTCGACACAATAGCATCATCATAATATTCGAGAAACTGCGACTTATTAAACAAAAGTTCGCGAGACTGGGAACTTTCTAAGAAGTGTGAAAGCAAGTGCAATTTTAGAATAATTAAAATTTAAATAAAGTTGAAGAAATCTCTAAAGCTGAGTGTCAGCCAGTACCTACTGCTGATTTCACAACGAGAGTTATTATTCGCGACCGGATAATAACGCACTGCAAAACGTGTAACGAGTATACAACTTTACAACATCGTAGCGTTGATTCCTTCAGGCATTAATTTAAATAAAGTTGAAGAAATCTCTAAAGCTGAGTGTCAGCCAGTACCTACTGCTGATTTCACAACGAGAGTTATTATTCGCGACCGGATAATAACGCACTGCAAAACTTGTAACGAGTATACAACTTTACAACATCGTAGCGCTGATTCCTTCAGGCATTAATTTAAATAAAGTTGAAGAAATCTCTAAAGCTGAGTGTCAGCCAGTACCTACTGCTGATTTCACAACGAGAGTTATTATTCGCGACCGGATAATAACGCACTGCAAAACGTGTAACGAGTATACAACTTTACAACATCGTAGCGCTGATTACTTCAGGCATTAATTTAAATAAAGTTGAAGAAATCTCTAAAGCTGAGTGTCAGCCAGTACCTACTGCTGATTTCACAACGAGAGTTATTATTCGCGACCGGATAATAACGCACTGCAAAACGTGTAACGAGTATACAACTTTACAACATCGTAGCGTTGATTCCTTCAGGCATTAATTTAAATAAAGTTGAAGAAATCTCTAAAGCTGAGTGTCAGCCAGTACCTACTGCTGATTTCACAACGAGAGTTATTATTCGCGACCGGATAATAACGCACTGCAAAACTTGTAACGAGTATACAACTTTACAACATCGTAGCGCTGATTCCTTCAGGCATTAATTTAAATAAAGTTGAAGAAATCTCTAAAGCTGAGTGTCAGCCAGTACCTACTGCTGATTTCACAACGAGAGTTATTATTCGCGACCGGATAATAACGCACTGCAAAACGTGTAACGAGTATACAACTTTACAACATCGTAGCGCTGATTCCTTCAGGCATTAATTTAAATAAAGTTGAAGAAATCTCTAAAGCTGAGTGTCAGCCAGTACCTACTGCTGATTTCACAACGAGAGTTATTATTCGCGACCGGATAATAACGCACTGCAAAACGTGTAACGAGTATACAACTTTACAACATCGTAGCGTTGATTCCTTCAGGCATTAATTTAAATAAAGTTGAAGAAATCTCTAAAGCTGAGTGTCAGCCAGTACCTACTGCTGATTTCACAACGAGAGTTATTATTCGCGACCGGATAATAACGCACTGCAAAACTTGTAACGAGTATACAACTTTACAACATCGTAGCGCTGATTCCTTCAGGCATTAATTTAAATAAAGTTGAAGAAATCTCTAAAGCTGAGTGTCAGCCAGTACCTACTGCTGATTTCACAACGAGAGTTATTATTCGCGACCGGATAATAACGCACTGCAAAACGTGTAACGAGTATACAACTTTACAACATCGTAGCGCTGATTCCTTCAGGCATTAATTTAAATAAAGTTGAAGAAATCTCTAAAGCTGAGTGTCAGCCAGTACCTACTGCTGATTTCACAACGAGAGTTATTATTCGCGACCGGATAATAACGCACTGCAAAACGTGTAACGAGTATACAACTTTACAACATCGTAGCGCTGATTCCTTCAGGCATTAATTTAAATAAAGTTGAAGAAATCTCTAAAGCTGAGTGTCAGCCAGTACCTACTGCTGATTTCACAACGAGAGTTATTATTCGCGACCGGATAATAACGCACTGCAAAACGTGTAACGAGTATACAACTTTACAACATCGTAGCGCTGATTCCTTCAGGCATTAATTTAAATAAAGTTGAAGAAATCTCTAAAGCTGAGTGTCAGCCAGTACCTACTGCTGATTTCACAACGAGAGTTATTATTCGCGACCGGATAATAACGCACTGCAAAACGTGTAACGAGTATACAACTTTACAACATCGTAGCGCTGATTCCTTCAGGCATTAATTTAAATAAAGTTGAAGAAATCTCTAAAGCTGAGTGTCAGCCAGTACCTACTGCTGATTTCACAACGAGAGTTATTATTCGCGACCGGATAATAACGCACTGCAAAACGTGTAACGAGTATACAACTTTACAACATCGTAGCGCTGATTCCTTCAGGCATTAATTTAAATAAAGTTGAAGAAATCTCTAAAGCTGAGTGTCAGCCAGTACCTACTGCTGATTTCACAACGAGAGTTATTATTCGCGACCGGATAATAACGCACTGCAAAACGTGTAACGAGTATATTTCTTTACAACTTTACAACATCGTAGCGCTGATTCCTTCAGGCATTAATTATAGTAAATTATTGCAAAGGCCGTGAAATAGGCAATTGCAGGTCGAGTATGAGTTTCAAGGCCGATCAGTAGACAAGGACTTCTTTAATACAAGACAGGCAATTGCCATTCCCGCCGAGGCATATTAGTGCTTTTCTCAAACATGCATATTTTCGAAAAAAGAACACGCGAAGTATTGAATTTACGGATAAAGAAAATCAAATCAATTGAAGGAGCGTTTTTTGAATTTGGAACATTACAACGCTCTAGTAATGTTGTATGAAACGGCGTGCTGGTGTTTGGGCCAAATAGTGCGTGGTTGTCAGGGTTTCCTATCCTGGTAGAAGTGGGCTATGAGCTCGCTCAAATGACGCGCATCCAGTCATAAGTATGCGTGCGCGTGAGAACCCCGGCGGCGCGCGCCGCTGTTTTTGAAGACACTACTAATCGTCGTGTAGTCGAGTCACTGCTGCCGCCATTTTTGTTCGTGGTGTATAATAAGAAAAACTGTGCTTTTAGCTATTATTAAGGCTAATTGTGCGATAAAACACGATGTAAAAAAATTATATACCAGAGAAGCGTCGGGATAAACGTTTTCGGGTGTGTGTGTGTGTGGTACATGCTGGAGTTATTAAATACACTTTGATTGAATCTCTTTTATCATTCTTGGCATGTCCGTAAATTTAATACTTCGCGTATTCTTTTTTCGAAAATAATTACAATATTTCCAAGCATGTTTGTGAAAAATTATTTTTTGCGTTTGATCAAAATCTTCCCTGATTCTCAGGTTGGTGGTTAGCCAGGCGGGCATCAGAAGGAACCTAACCTGATAGGGTTGATACACCATTCTATTATTTTATCACAATGTTTCTTTCACTTAAGAATCAGGATCATTGTAAGATTCGAACCTGAATATAAACTATAGAGCTTCGGTCGTTTTTTCTAACTACAGACTTGTGATTCACAGTACGCATTAAAGTTAATAATATAGTTATTATCTACATATTATTAATACGTGAAGCTTTCTACCCCTTTTTAAGCGTATGCGTGCTCGTATGACTGTGAGATTTGGCATAGTTAAAGTTTATATGGAGAAGGAGTACAGAAAGCTAAAATTTATCTATAATATCTGTTACTAATATGATAAATTACATAACACTACGAATCCTAACCAGACCAATGCCATTGAACTTGACCCCCTAAAATATTGACATTGTCACTCTACGAAAATTGACAGCAAGTGATGTAGATAATACTCGCTGTTTATGAATACTGTAAATATGAAATAGAAAATAGTCTATGATCAAAAAGTCGCTGGTCGAATTTCGATCTTAGGGCGATCGCTAGTATTATTATTGAAATGTGTTTAAAACGCTAGTTTGAGGAGGTGCTTTTTTTTAAATGAGAATGAATAATATGGTATGGTATGGTATGGTATAATATGGTGATTTAAATATTTAATTGGAGAATGGATTCTGGAGATGAACAACTTGGTACTTAAGTTTGTATATGGGCGTTACTACATACCCATTGAAGTTATTATTTATCAATTGCTGGAGAAATTTGATTGATCATAAAATTACAGTGCAACCAACGTCTTGTCAAACGCTATCGTTTGCTTCAATTAAGTTGCTAACAAATACCTACGAGTAACAAATTGACGATTTGAAATAAACTCCTTCCGACATTGCTATGAATATTTATGTTTAATTTTACATTTAGCTGTGAACAAAATTAAAGTATTAATATTACACTTTTGTCTTCAGCTTACTCAACATTAAAATGCGAGTCACTGGCTTACTGCTACCAGTGACTGTATCATTTGTATGATTCGTCTTACACTTAGCTCGTGTCAGACATTATTAGCTACGTACACATGTTTTTGTAAATATTTAGATTTATATAACAATATAACAAAATTATTATTAAGTAGAATGAAACGTAAATGTTTTCAAATGTTAATTAATGTTCTTGTAAGTTCCTCTGAATTGTGAATAATGTATAATTACAGTGTATTTTTATAAATGTGTTTGTATGAATTTGTATGTATGTATGCGTGTATACGTGAGAGTTTTAAGCTCGGAGTCTTTAAGGTTTCATTCATCATCACAATTATTGTACAATTTCTTTGTTACAAGTATTTTTAATTAGTGTTAATATTGTTTTATTATGTAACAATATGTTATGTTTAGTTACATTCAGGGTAAATGCGGTTAGGTTTAATTTCATTATTTAAGCAAGTATGTATGTATATTGCAATTGCTAATTTCAGTTAGAGTACAGAAATTATGTACATAATCACTTACTACTAGGTATTGTTGTAAAGCGAGAATGTTAGTAGATAACGGTAACAAAGCAGTAATTGTTATAGGTACCTACTTAATCCCCAAACTATTTTACTATTGTTTAATATAATATTTTATTAAGTTTAAGATAAAATATTGTGTTTCCTCGTAGGTGGTACAGTTACCAGTGTGCTTTATAATTGTTTCAATTTTTGTTGTTAATAGTTTATTTAGTTCTAAAGACATGTGCGTGCGTAGGACTGTGTATTAATTACCCATAAGTATAGTTTCTTTCGAGATGATATCTTCATTCGGGAACAAGATATTATTCTTTATTAATATTATTGTATATAAAATGTTATATTTCTGAAACTGTAAATATACATATATCCTTGTTCTACGACTGGACTTTTATAACAGTATTGTTTATTTCCATCTGTGTATGCGGGTATCTATTTAATAAGTAAAAATAATTTACTATTGTAATTTTGCTTACAATATTAAAATAATATGCATAATAACATATAGTATAATATGTTCTATTATATTTAATAAAAAACTATTATATTTAGTTCTACTTAGTAGTTAAATGTGATGAATTTCGACTTTTTTAATATGACAATTAGTTCCTATCTTTAACTAAAAAAGGTCCGGTTGTTTGCGATATTCATTTTGTTAGGATAAATTTTGTTAATTTGATCCAGAGTTTGAATACCTCTAGCTGGTTCCGTATGTCCGTTTTTTCAAGTACAGGCTGTTAATAACATTTTATTATATTATATAGGTAACCTGTCAACTTATAAAATAGTCCGGAGTTACGTTTTTACTGGTTACACCAAAACTTACAAATAAAATAATATAACACGATATGCCCACTGTATCTCTACTATAAATGTTGTTATTTCTTAACAATAGTCACGATTTTGTAAAAATATAAGTACTCCGCACAGTTTGCACGCTTGTCATACAACGTTTTTCAATATATTTGCTAGCAAGTAGTACTTACAAAATTTTCTACGCGTGAACTCATGTTATTTTATATTTTATCAGTCGTAAAGTCGCAACAATCTTTGACGTTTCTAATATGAAAAAGGCGCGCATTTGCAAATTGCGACACGTTCACGTGGTCATTATTATTAGAACCACAGCTATCGTCTCATTTTATCTATAATAATAAAGCGAGACAAATGCATTGATCAAAAACGTTTCCAAGGAAGTTCGATCATTCAGCTTATTTATTCTCGTAATGTAAAACTCCTTTTGTGGAATACTTATAAATACTGTACAGGATAATTATGCGCGGTAAAATATTTTACCGCACGTTCCGTCGCGTCGTATCGTGCGTAATTTTTAATTTTCGAACAATGTATACAGGCTTCGTAAATGCATTTTTTGAGAAAGTGTTGAAAAATTACTTATTTTGTTAGAGCAATCATACAATGGTTTTATTACTGTTTTTACAAAACTCTTCTTACGAATTTAACTATATGATGTTCTTCAAAAATAAAATAATTTCACCCGTTACTAGATTGTATAACATGATATAAACATTACTATAATAAAGTGTAATAATTTCTTCAGGCACGATAAAGACAACTTTGTGTAGCCTGCAGGTACGTGTAACATGACGCATTACCTACGTCAAGAACGATGTAACTAAAGGCTTAAAATGCATAGTATTCAGATTAAAAAAAAATCACTTTAGTTTGAACCGCGTGTAAAAAGGCTACATCGACATGCACAATTTTTTCAAATAAGTTCATAATTCTATTAAGCATAATTATTATTTTATAAAATTAAATCAATTGCCGCTTATTACTTACATTGTGGCGTGGGTTGTGACCGAAATCATTTCATTTGAAGTCGTAAATAAAAAAAAAAAACCTTTGGTAAGTTAATTATGTCTCGTTATTGACGTAATGCATGTAAGATTTAAAAAGGATTTTAAAAGGTTTTTTGGAATATATTAGAAATCCAACTGTAAGTTTAAAACAATTTATACAATTTTAAATATTTGGTTTTCTAAATAAAAGTAAAATGGTTGTGGATACAAGTTTTTTCAAATCCAGCCTTAATTTAAATTGAATATATACATCAAATACGAGTTTCATTCTTCGTAAACTCGGTTGTGGACCTGAAGTTTGTTCAAATTGTTCCGATCTTTAGGTTTTATGTTATTGTAATCAAATTGTACAGTCATGGTTTTGACTATTCAAAAGGCCATATTGTGATAAGATTCGTGATACTGTGGCTTCTTTCAGCACTTATTAATACTTTTAATAGTTTAATTATGTTTTTAAATGTGAATCACATTTTTTTATCAAGTACAAAAAATTACAATTAATTTGAAAGTGCAATGTATTTGTTTCGAACTATATTTTAATTACTATAATAAATAAAGTATTCACATTGGATGTTTTAATTGATTTCAAATATTTATAATTTCGATTAAGGATACAAAACAAAAAGAAAGTTTTTATAGGAATTTATAGTGGTAACAATTTTGCAAAGTACAATGCAATTTCGGAAGCACTAACACCACACCATTTCTACGGCAAGGCAGTAGTGGTCGGGCCAGCTCGGGCACTTAACACAAGCTATTGCAAATCAGCCCGTTACAACATACCACACCCCATCCTTAGTTTACTGATCAAACCTTCTGTATTCATTTCTTTAAAAGTAGGTACATGTGCTTAAGGTAGGATAAGTTGGTGTTTGGTATGATTTTTGGACTTACGGAATTGCTTCAGTCACCTCCACTAATCGAGCACTCACTTTCTTACCAGTGCATGGATTTTTTTTTTCTCTCACTAGAGGGCGCGAGAGAGACTTTTGTTGTACGGTCGAGCGTGACGCTGTCCGCGGCTCGTTAGCGGGAGATTTGAATGTGGAAGGGAAAGAGTTAAAGCTTGTTCAACATGTAAAGATTAAAAAATGCAATAATTGCAATTTTGCTTTTTGTCGGCAACTTCCAAACGTCACTTCTACTTTTTTTTATTTTAGCTGAGTTATCTTTTATAAAATTACTAGCTGTGCCGCACGGTTTCACCCGTGTAAATTTTATCCAACGAACACCGCGCCGCGTCGCGCCGCCAACACACTCATGTTGGCTATCTAGAGTTGCCCCGTTTTTTTTGAAGAAAATGGTAAATTTCTCAAAAAATTGCAAAAAATATAATAAATTTTGGAAAAAGTAAAGTACACATTTATTTTTAATCATGAATAATTTGAAAGCAAATAATGAAAAAGAAGTGCAATATTTTCAGGGTTCATGTATACATAATGACTTTCTTTATTCCACCTCTTAAATACTTGAATAGATTTGAATTTAAGGGGAGTGGCGCTCGTTACAATCTTTACATCATCGCCAGTAATACTAGTTAATGCATTTTTTTTATTCCATTTATCGCCAGTACGACGTCATTTTTAAATGTGAAAAAATCTTGAATTATTACATGGTTATCAAATTTATGTGGTCTTGTTGAGCAAATTCCAATATCTATTGCACTTTGCCGATCTTGAACTCTCCTACCCCAAGGAGCTCTGGAAACCCTACTCAACACAAGAACATGACACAAGGTTATTTGGCTGCGATCTTTTGTAGGGCGGAGGAATTCCACCACACGGACTGTCCCAAGTACATGGAAATTTCAAATGAAATTTCTCTGTGCCATACATTTCAAAATAATATATTTGTTAAATTCGTATTTTTCGATTCGATCGAAGTATTTCTATTAAATTGTTGACATACATGTTTAATTTATCTATACAATTAATAAAATTGAAGTGTCTGTTTGTAATGTCAAAATAACATTTTTTTTACTAAATGCATATGAAAGTATAGCTATAACAAAGAACCAATTTTTAAAAGTTTGTTCCCGTTAATCTCCGAAACAGTTGGACCAATTTTAACGCGACTTTCATACAACGTTTTTCAATATATTTGCTAGCAAGTAGTACTTACAAAATTTTCTACGCGTGAACTCATGTTATTTTATATTTTATCAGTCGTAAAGTCGCAACAATCTTTGACGTTTCTAATATGAAAAAGGCGCGCATTTGCAAATTGCGACACGTTCACGTGGTCATTATTATTAGAACCACAGCTATCGTCTCATTTTATCTATAATAATAAAGCGAGACAAATGCATTGATCAAAAACGTTTCCAAGGAAGTTCGATCATTCAGCTTATTTATTCTCGTAATGTAAAACTCCTTTTGTGGAATACTTATAAATACTGTACAGGATAATTATGCGCGGTAAAATATTTTACCGCACGTTCCGTCGCGTCGTATCGTGCGTAATTTTTAATTTTCGAACAATGTATACAGGCTTCGTAAATGCATTTTTTGAGAAAGTGTTGAAAAATTACTTATTTTGTTAGAGCAATCATACAATGGTTTATTACTGTTTTTACAAAACTCTTCTTACGAATTTAACTATATGATGTTCTTCAAAATAAAATAATTTCACCCGTTACTAGATTGTATAACATGATATAAACATTACTATAATAAAGTGTAATAATTTCTTCAGGCACGATAAAGACAACTTTGTGTAGCCTGCAGGTACGTGTAACATGACGCATTACCTACGTCAAGAACGATGTAACTAAAGGCTTAAAATGCATAGTATTCAGATTAAAAAAAAATCACTTTAGTTTGAACCGCGTGTAAAAAGGCTACATCGACATGCACAATTTTTTCAAATAAGTTCATAATTCTATTAAGCATAATTATTTTTTATAAATTAAATCAATTGCCGCTTATTACATTGTGGCGTGGGTTGTGACCGAAATCATTTCATTTGAAGTCGTAAATAAAAAAAAAAAACCTTTGGTAAGTTAATTATGTCTCGTTATTGACGTAATGCATGTAAGATTTAAAAAGGATTTTAAAAGGTTTTTTGGAATATATTAGAAATCCAACTGTAAGTTTAAAACAATTTATACAATTTTAAATATTTGGTTTTCTAAATAAAAGTAAAATGGTTGTGGATACAAGTTTTTTCAAATCCAGCCTTAATTTAAATTGAATATATACATCAAATACGAGTTTCATTCTTCGTAAACTCGGTTGTGGACCTGAAGTTTGTTCAAATTGTTCCGATCTTTAGGTTTTATGTTATTGTAATCAAATTGTACAGTCATGGGTTTGACTATTCAAAAGGCCATATTGTGATAAGATTCGTGATACTGTGGCTTCTTTCAGCACTTATTAATACTTTTAATAGTTTAATTATGTTTTTAAATGTGAATCACATTTTTTTATCAAGTACAAAAAATTACAATTAATTTGAAAGTGCAATGTATTTGTTTCGAACTATATTTTAATTACTATAATAAATAAAGTATTCACATTGGATGTTTTAATTGATTTCAAATATTTATAATTTCGATTAAGGATACAAAACAAAAAGAAAAGTTTATAAAGGAATTTATAGTGGTAACAATTTTGCAAAGTACAATGCAATTTCGGAAGCACTAACACCACACCATTTCTACGGCAAGGCAG
This sequence comes from Saturnia japonica, assembly GCA_033032175.1. NCBI lineage: Eukaryota > Metazoa > Arthropoda > Insecta > Lepidoptera > Saturniidae > Saturnia > Saturnia japonica. Next base: position 375,792 of record CM065308.1, on the reverse strand, counting down.
TAGTGGTCGGGCCAGCTCGGGCACTTAACACAAGCTATTGCAAATCAGCCCGTTACAACATACCACACCCCATCCTTAGTTTACTGATCAAACCTTCTGTATTCATTTCTTTAAAAGTAGGTACATGTGCTTAAGGTAGGATAAGTTGGTGTTTGGTATGATTTTTGGACTTACGGAATTGCTTCAGTCACCTCCACTAATCGAGCACTCACTTTCTTACCAGTGCGTGGATTTTTTTCTCTCACTAGAAGGCGCGAGTGAGACTTGTGTTGTACGGTCGAGCGTGACGCTGTCCGCGGCTCGTTAGCGGGAGATTTGAATGTGGAAGGGAAAGAGTTAAAGCTTGTTCAACATGTAAAGATTAAAAAATGCAATAATTGCAATTTTGCTTTTTGTCGGCAACTTCCAAACGTCACTTCTACTTTTTTTTATTTTAGCTGAGTTATCTTTTATAAAATTACTAGCTGTGCCGCACGGTTTCACCCGTGTAAATTTTATCCAACGAACACCGCGCCGCGTCGCGCCGCCAGCACACTCGTGTTGGCTATCTAGAGTTGCCCCGTTTTTTTTGAAGAAAATGGTATATTTCTCAAAAAATTGCAAAAAATATAATAAATTTTGGAAAAAGTAAAGTACACATTTATTTTTAATCATGAATAATTTGAAAGCAAATAATGAAAAAGAAGTGCAATATTTTCAGGGTTCATGTATACATAATGACTTTCTTTATTCCACCTCTTAAATACTTGAATAGATTTGAATTTAAGGGGAGTGGCGCTCGTTACAATCTTTACATCATCGCCAGTAATACTAGTTAATGCATTTTTTTAAAATTCCATTTATCGCCAGTACGACTTCATTTTTAAATGTGAAAAAAATCTTGAATTATTACATGGTTATCAAATTTATGTGGTCTTGTTGAGCAAATTCCAATATCTATTGCACTTTGCCGATCTTGAACTCTCCTACCCCAAGGAGCTCTGGAAACCCTACTCAACACAAGAACATGACACAAGGTTATTTGGCTGCGATCTTTTGTAGGGCGGAGGAATTCCACCACACGGACTGTCCCAAGTACATGGAAATTTCAAATGAAATTTCTCTGTGCCATACATTTCAAAATAATATATTTGTTAAATTCGTATTTTTCGATTCGATCGAAGTATTTCTATTAAATTGTTGACATACATGTTTAATTTATCTATACAATTAATAAAATTGAAGTGTCTGTTTGTAATGTCAAAATAACATTTTTTTTACTAAATGCATATGAAAGTATAGCTATAACAAAGAACCAATTTTTAAAAGTTTGTTCCCGTTAATCTCCGAAACAGTTGGACCAATTTTAACGCGACTTTCACTGATAGATAGCTGATGTTATAAAGAGTAACTTAGGCTACTTTTATTTTAGAAAAATAATTTGGTTCTAACAACAACAAAAAAAACTGGTTATGGTGAATCGATTAGGGCGTTTAAATGGCTTACGCTGAGTAAACCATAAGAGATATAGCAAATGAATGTACTACATAATTATAGGCATTAAAAAGATCTACATAAAAGTCAGGGAGAGTATATGTGTATTTTCTAAGGAACACCCACAATAAGCATTTTTGTCTTTAAAATAACGCGAGCAAACCACTGGTACAGCTAGTTATCAACTAAATTTAAAGAGTCTAATTTGTTTAAATTTAATTTTCATGTTTCAATAAAAAAATTGGCATAAATTGACCTCTTCCGCTTTGTTATATAAAAAATATAGTTAGATTATTATATACTTTTTCTCGGTGATGTTTTATTGAAAATAGTTTGGTTGGAGAGCAAAAGTGTTGTGAAGTGAAGCAAAGGTGTTCGACCATAATATTACCGATCAAAAATACAATCGACGGTTTTAATAAAACAGCTGCCATTTCATTGAAGCATGATCCGAAAATTCCGAAATACTCTATGTATAAATCCGCTTATTAACATGAGTAGTATTTTAAAAGCACGTGGCTTAATGCTCAATGTTCTCAGTCTAGGATTAAAACGGAAGCTCACCTCCACCTCTGTGCGTGCAGAACTTCCTCAAGAAATCGTAGCTCCGCCTCCGCATTTGCCTCCTTGAAATTTTTGATAAGTTGTAATCGAGGCTTATTTAAGTTGACATACAACGCGCGAGGAACGACGCTAGACAATGCGACCGCGTGGCTGAGTCTAGCGAACTAAATGTTCCTAATGTATTACTGTACTCTATGCGAAATGGTCAGGAATGTCAGGATTATTAGGCTTCTGAGTCGTTACAAGGCCGCAAAACTCTTGATAATAAAATATAATTTGCCTGTCTTTAATTTAAAATACAAATAAAGTTTGCCTAACTGCCTCGTTAGCTTAGTGGTCGTAGGCGCGACTGCTATAATCGAGGTCCTGTGTTCCATTCCCAGGTCGAGCAAAATGTTATTGGGTTTTTCTATGCAATTCTTAGTAGCAGCTTGGAGTTTGGCTTTGTGCCCGATTAATGGCAATAGGCTCGCCCCCTATTACATAGGGACCTAAAAACATACACGACGAACTGTGGGTGTACGTTAGTACACCTCTGCCTAACCCTTCGGGGATACAGGGGTGACGGTTTGTATGTATGTAATAAAGTTTGCATATAAAAGTGTATTATGGACTTATTTTTAATTAAGACTTTTTGACTTTTTATTTATTTATTATAATAAATCATGAATTAATCTTTTTTCCGCTTCTATATCAACCTCCGAATCCGCCTTTACCTCTGCTAAGATGGCTTCTGCTACAACTCTAGTTCTCACATACTAAGTATTTTCCTTCTCGACAACATCAATATCAATAATGAGTCAAGAAGATTAGTTAGCAAATTTTATTTTTAGGACAACAATAGTTTTTCAATTTGTAGAAATTAAAATTTTTATCCGGCCACTTTGTCACCGAACTTTAATTGAACACGAAAGTGCTCCGAGTACCTCTCAGCTGACATTCCACTTCCAGTGGTGTTCATAAATAATTTTAGCAACAATGTATTATGATAAAATATTTGAAAACAGCATGATACTGCTGGCGAATGTTGAGTTGTCCTTGTTGGGACGGATACTCCGTCAGATAGTGCACCCACGCACCCCCTCACGCTGTGCTCTGTAACATTTTATTAAAATCACTTAATATTACTGAAACAATAAAACAAAAAAAAAGGAAAAAAAGAAAAGCCAGTAGGAGTTTGTTACAAGATGTTAGGGATGATAAATAATAAAAAATGAAAAAGCGAAGGCAGGGTAGATGGGTCATTGTGTCGCACAAATAGTGAAATCCTCGTGAGGGTCGTATTAAAGAAATAATCAAGAAACGTTCTCAGCTGTCGAACGAGTTGAATCTAATAAAATCACGAAATATAGTTGTCGGAACTACGCTGCAGCAGCATTATTGCCCTCTCGATATAACATCATTCTGAACGATCACACGTGTAGTGGGCGTCATCAGGGTTTTATGCAAGTACTAAGCAAACAATTAAAGAATATCTGTAAAGACCTGAACGGTCCGACGGTACAAGTAAGAATATCTTTTGGGGTTATCCTGTCGTTACCAACCATCCCTATAGCGTCCCCACTCTCGCTTGGCTGAACTGATAATCTCATTACTGTCCGCAGACGGCCTGGTAACTGATCTCGGACTTTCTCTCCGTCCGACAGCTTGAACGAGAATGATCCTCTCTTCGGGCTCCGAATAATCACATCGACACGATTCTTCGAAATATTTATTTTAAAACGTACCAAATGTTTGTAATTCCTCTCAGCGACCCCCGCGGCCCGCAACCCCGCTACCCGCAACTCGTGTCGGACACTGAACTTCCACTGTGGTAGCAGCGGTCGCAAAATGACATCACGTACTGTTTCTCTGCTTTTCACTGTTCTCTACTTATTAAACAGTAAGTACAAAACGAATAAACATTTCTAATAGATATCAGAACGAGTATTTCAAAACAATTTTGACTCATTAAAAAAAATATAATTACGTGTAGTAACAGAAACAGTTTCAATATAGTGTAGTTAACAGCCATGTGTGTACGTGTTCCAGCCGGCAAGGGGGCGACAGGTGACTGCGACAATGTGACGGCGCTGTCCACTCAAATCGACACACTACTGGCAATCCAAGACCGGGAGGTCCCTCCCGATTCCAAGGTGTCCGTCGCAGTGGGCCTGGACGTGAGACATGTCACGGTCACAGAACAGGACAGCACTATGCGATTGCTGGCTGACTTGATAATTGTAATGTTTTGTTAACAAATCTAGATTTATCTTCCTTTAATGATGTTTACAGAAATCCTAAAGAAAGTGTTTTGTACATTCTAACTATCAAAAGAAATTGTCTAATTGAAACATGCTGTTAAAATGTTTCAACAAAATTGTAATAAGTGAAATGTATTTATTCTAAAATGTCTCTAAAGTCCACGTAGTGAAGACGTAAAGCGAACCTGAGTGTCACGATGCGACGCGGCAAAGGTTGTTTATTGATGTGTCTACTCGTAGAAGTGGGAGGACTCGCGGCTAAAATGGAACGAGACTGAATGGAACTGCAGTAACTGGCTGACATCTGCAGAACGACTCTGGCTGCCTGACATAGCGGTACTGAACGCGGCCGCCACCAGCGCTGGGGACTCCTCGCTGCGAGCGCGCATCTTAAGCGACGGTTCCGTGTCCTGGATCAAGCGTCTCGACATATCCACGCCTATCAACTTGCACCTGGCAGATTGGCCTCGAGACACGCAAACTTGCACCATTGTCTTCGGTTCCAGACTGTACAATAGTAATGAGCTAAACTTAACCATCAACGATACTAAGGTACACCATACTTTTTATTTTTTTATTTTTTAACTCCGTCTGACCGGATATTAAGTGCTAAGGGGTCTTTCGAAATGGAAAATAGCGTAGAATAGAGATTGCTTATGACATGTGATTAGGTACCTCAAACTGATGGTGTTTGGATATATGCGTTCCCGCTATGTATAATGTATACCTACCCATATCATCACTCGAGTATTTTCATGTCCTATCAATAAACGGTATTCTAAATTATAAAAATTAGTTAATAATAACTAGTCACCTTTTCTAGTCGTGCTAATTGATATTATAAAAAACAAAACAGTTTTGTCGATCTAATAACCATTTATCTTGTTTTTAAATGTTTTTAATTTAGAGACTTTGGTTCAAAAAGAACATGTCAGTTCCATCATATTTATTTTATTGTTAGAGCTATTTATTGTCTGTGTGTCTGATGCTTATCTGAATGTCAGATCGAACAGAGACTACATGTAGTTATTACTGTTGTACAGTACGCGAAGGTGTTCCAATCGGATTCGTGGGAAGTGGTGGCAGTTTTGAGCGAATCGTCGACCTGGAGCCGGGGTGATGTCGAGTCCCTGGTGGCTTTGTGGAAGGTGTCGGTGCAGCGGCGGGCCCCGGCGCACGCGCTGGCGGCGGCCGGGGTGCTCTACGCTGCGCTGCTCGTGCTCGTCGCTGGGACTGCCCTGCCCCCCGCGGCCCGGCCCCCGCTCGCCGCTGCCGCCGCGCTCATCGGAGCCATCTGGTGATTGCTTTATTAACTACTTTACAACTATAATATATACTACATGTATGATACATATTAAAAGGTTTAGTCATGAGTGACCGAACAGTATCTATGTAAGGAAGTGAAGAATCTTAAATGGCTTTATTTTTAAATTAATTATTTAATTTTGAATGGCTAGACCGCATAGGTGATTTAATAAGAATATTATGGTAGGATGACAGCGACGGTGGGTCGGCTGCCAGGAGCGGCGTCGAGTCCGCGTGTGCTGTCGCTCGTGTGTGCGTCGTGCGCGTGCGCAGCGCTGTCGTGCGCGTGTTCCGCGCTGGTGCTGCGCGTGCCCACGTGGACGGCCACACCCCCGCAGTGCCTGCGCTCGCTTCTCTCGAAGCTGTCTGGTATATGCGACCTCACACCGCACCCGGTAACTACATATTTGTAACGTAGATGGTACGAGGCATGTGGATAACAAGAAGCCGTTAAATATAATTATGTAAATGAGTTTGTTAATACTTGGATTATGATCTGTGATAAATACCTACGGATAAAAATATCTCACAAATAGAAAAGACCTAGGATTTGTGACCATAGGTGAAAATGTGCAAGGGAATACTTATACTGCTTAACGGAACAAAACGTTATGTGGATCTACCTTAATATATAAAACATCATGGATTAGCTATATTATAATTTGAAAAATTAATTTATTACTCATAGAAATGTCGATAGTTTTACACAAAGTATAAAAAATTGCCCACACGGATGCGTTGGCGATGTTTGTCATATAAAATTAACACGGGTAACACCTTGGGGCACAGCTAGTGCTTTAATATGACGTTGTCGGAACTGGTTGTTGCGATCAGTCGTTTTACTCTAAAGCTCACAGTATTAGATATAACTAAGTAAAAGTTTAAACCAGCAGGACAGTGCCTCGTGCGAGAAGAGCGCGACCTGGGCGGCGACAGCTCGGCTCCTCGACCGAGTTCATCTCACGGCGGTCTACTTCACCATCATCATCATCGCGGCACTCTATTTGCTCTAGCAAGTATAATCTGTCAAAATGAAAATACATTCTGCTCGGTGGTGGTGGTGGTGGTGGTGGTGGTGGTGGTGGTGGTGTTAATATAAAAAAGACGATCTATTTCAAGTAGCGATATCTACATTCCAAGAGTGAAAAATATTTTAACATTGTACCGTATACAGAATGGCTTCAGATATGTAAATTCAAACAATTTAAACAATTTTATAAATACAAAATTGTTAAACTAAAATGATTATAATATTCAACTTACTATATGTTAATGTATATTATTTTATCTACTAAGTAAGTATAAGTAAGTGTAAGTAGTATTAAGTATGAAACCCGAATTACAATATTGTATAGAACGGATACAAAAAACATTTCTTAGATTCATACAGCACAAAAGTAAATGTTACCATTGTAACCATTTTCTTAGGTGTAAATACCTCTCCATCAACGCAGAAGAATAGCAGATATCACATATCTGTTAAAAATCACTAACGATGTGGAAGACTGCGCAGAACTGCCAAGTAATATTAACTTGCGAGTGCCTACTGTGTATACAAGAAACAAGTTCCCTTTACACGTGCCGTTAGTCAAATAATCATACAGGAAGAACTCTTAAAAAGTCAGAGTTAGCAATCAAATCATAGACATTGATCTCTTTCAAACCAAATCTCTCAAACTTAATAAAAATCTCACCAGTAAATTTTTTACCTAATTTCACCAGTTTAATTTTACCTACCAATTTTATTTAACTACCTATATTACTGTATATCTGTGTCAATTTTTAAATGGCCTTCTGTATGTTATTTAGTTAGCTATAAGATCACCTTGTATCACTAAATAAAATAAATAAATGATTTTACATACCAAAATGATAATTATAAAAATAATCAGAAACAAGAAAAAATATTAAACATATAAATACGCATAACAGCATTTTGTAATATATTCTGCTAGTTAGCACATAAATATCAATAAAATTATTTTTAATTATTATTAGTATATAATATTTTTATTACCAAACATTTTTTCTAGTAGCTTTAATATTAATAAAACTTTAAATGTAATTAATCAATAATAAAAAAGGTATTAATTAATTTTTTAATATATTTACTCTGTGATTTATGAAGTTGGTTCGAAGACGAGCGACTGCGAGGTGCGTAGCAATTTCCACAAGCAATATCAATATCGCCATGAGCGCGCCACCTCCAACTACCTACAGCAGATTTTTTTTTTCAAACGTTTTTTCTTTGTCCGTAATAAAAAAAATGTAATGAAAATAATTATATTTCTATGCATGTTTGAGCACTATATATGCCTCGGCGGAAATGGCAATTGCCTATTTCGTATTAGTGAAGTCCTCATCGGCCTTTGTAATAATGTACTATTTCGTAATATGAAAACTGTTAGTCATATATTATCACCGAAGTAAAGTTACCTGGAAAGCGGGAAGTACATCAGTAAGTCCCACGTTTCGGAAGCCGCCGGCAGCAGAGGAACACGTCGGCCGCGGCCGCTCCGCCATCCAAATCCTCCGCGCGTGACCCATCAAACCAGTCTCGCGTTGCCACCTTAGCCTTTTATACATCAATCGTGAATAAATTATCTTCATTACTGCAGTGTTCAAAGTAGATTGTGGAAGTTAATTAATTAATAAACTGCTATTGAACACTAAATTAAACCTTCCTTTTGCGACATCCCTTTTTCCTTACAATTTCTTCTATTCCTTGGGGGCACAATTGTATTTAAAATACGCGCGCAAGTCTGACGCGTATTGGTGTGGTATAACGGAGAACGGTGTAATGGCCGCCGCGGAACTGCACTGATATACACGCTCCGCTTATTTTCGTCGTAAATTACTTATGAGTATCGGAAATCTAGTGTCATTCGTCTTTCTAGTGCTCTAGAAGTGGTTAGACTGTTCAAGACGTGTTAGGAAGTTCAGGGTATACCCTCGGATCGTAGCAGATACAACGAGGATACGTGGTAAGTCTCCCTACTGCTCCTTTCTAAGTCTTTCCAGTCGTCGCATGCTCTTGGTTGTGATTGACCTGAATTCTAGCATCCTGCGAACAGATGATTGAAATAGCTAGCTTGCCTGATACACGGCAAGTACCGTCCGCTTCCCTATTCTAGGTAATACGCTGGTTGAGTAAAATGAGGAATCAACGTGTGGTTCTTAAATGCCGCAACACATCGATAAATGTTCCCTTAAGGGATTGGTGGTTATCACTTACATTAACATTCCTAGCTAGGCATCCGGTGATCGTTGAAATTGTTGGAAAATTGCTTACCACAATACTGTTTACTGTTTAATCGCGATGCTTTCCTTTACCGGAAAGTCTTTATAAAATTTACTGCTTTATATATTACAAGTAAATTTAATGCAGAATACATTACACCTCAGGGTCTGCTAAGAACATTTACTAAATTCATAATCGATACCTATCATTTCTCCACAATTAATGGGGTAAACTTTAAAACGCCACTGATCTTCCAAACGGGATGTTGGGTAAATTTTTTTTCTGTACACAAAATGTATTAAATAATAAATTAACAAATCAACTTTAGCGCATCGTAGGTCCCAACTTTCAATTTCTAAGGACAGAAATAACTTGTTACAATTTTTTCAATAACTACAATATTTATTGAGAACCTTGATCCCAGGAGCTCCCTGTACCCGGAGTGCTTCTTGATACTGATGGCGACCATCGGTAGCTTGAACGCTTCTATTTCTTTCAATCCACATTTCTCATGTTCCATGAAGGTCTTGCTTATTATATCGTATCCTGACGTCAACTCCACCTGATAAACGATCATAGAACATCATATTATTTGGCTAATCAACTATTTCCGTTGCGTTAGCTAAATGCATTACTTACGCAAAAATCTTACTTTCCAGGTGAGTTACAAAACTATTTTATTTTTCTATAGAATTAATAAAATTGAAGTGTCTGTTTGTAATGTCAAAATAACAGTTTTTTTTTACTAAATGCATATGAAAGTATATACGATACCTATAACAAAAAGCCTATTTTTAAAATATTTATCTGTCTGTTTGTTACGAGTAATCTCCGAAACGGTCGAACCGATTTCGATTGGACTTTCACTGGTAGATAGCTGATTTTATAGGGAGTATCTTAGGCTACTTTTATTTTAGAAAAATAATTAGGGCTTCGCACAAATAAAAAAGCTTGTCATGGTGAATCAGTTCGGGCGCTTATATGGCTTACGCTGAGTAAACTAAAGGAGATATGTAAAATTAATGTATTATATAATTTATATATTAAAAAGTCCGCGAGGTTATATTTCTATCTTCTAAAGAACACCCACAATATGGATTTTTTCTTTAAAATAGCTGGGAGTGGGGAGGAAGATTCGCGCAGGCATTCTGTAGTCTACATGAGCGAAACCGCGGGCACAGCTTGTTATGAAATAAGGTTTAAAATAACCATGCCAACACCTTAATATCTAACACTGAGACGATAGCGATTTTTTAAGCGCAGCGACGACATGATTGAACGCGTAACGGTGACCATTGTCGATCTCTCTGTACTTACAACCAGCCCCTAAATATAGTTAGTAACATTGATCGTTACTGTAGTGTTGACCTGATAAGCAAAGAGTCCAGCGCGAACTCTAGCGATGCCGTCCACTACGCTCATGTACGCACGCTCGCCCTGAGGCTGCAGCTTCTGCACGTACAGCTGTTGGGTCGCGGGGTCTCTACTTTCCTGTAAAATACATATATTTTTTTGTGGTGGGCTGTATGTAGTTAGGTACGTGTTCGTGGGATTAATAACATCCTTCTTACATACTGAGTTTATTTGAAGTTTTCAAGCAAAAATACCACTATACAAAAGAAATAGTCAGTGAATGGAGCGAGAGTAAGGTGCTTCGTGAAAGGCGTCGTTACAAACATTTACCTATAGTTAAAGGTATTAAACAAAAATATAAATACTTATATATATGTAAAGAAAATATATTTCTTTAATTCTAATTTAAGTTTTGTAGGTTTAATATGTTTAGTAATGTAGGTTGTATATAGTTTATCTATTATTAAAAAGAATATTGTAACATACAAAAGGTGACAGATGTGTCAAATATTAAAATGAATTGTAAAACTAAAGAAAGGACATGTAACTAGGAAATATAAACTTTTAATGTCGTTTCTTTGTTTACAGGTTGGTTTTAACATGATATTATTATTTAGTGTATATTAGTATAAAATATTAATTAATTATTAAATTTAATGAAATAAAACTTTGTTTACAGAGCAACGCTTACAGTTTATTTTACATGCCAAAACTATAGTCGTCTTATAAAACGACATTATTGTTTATAAAAATCGAATAAACGAAAGTTAATTATCCTGTTTAAAAATGGAGAAACTTCGTTTTGAATTCACATTATTACCTGGAACTGATGGTAAATCAAATATTTGCTCTATAACTTCGATAGCCACAAATGATAATAAAGTATACGCTGTACCAGAAGCTCTACAAGCAGTTAGTCATCACAAGGAAATAATCAAATCATCTGTTTATAATAAAGTTACCAATAGCTTAAGAAAAAGGTATCAGGTAAGAAGAGTTTGGATAACTATGACAGAGGAACTTAGAAGAACTTACATAGATGAGGATGATAATTTACAATTTGGGGATCAATTTTTAGAAGAACTGAATTGTGAACAACTTGTCACTACATTCGAAAAAGAAAGTACATTGGAAAAATTATTTGAGAAATTAGTAGAAAATACACATATAATTAAACCACATAATTTAAAAAACATTGCAGAGAAGTTTGTGATTGAAAAATTTACAACCAAAAATTCTAATCCAAACCAGTGGATTGAAATTTTTGAACAAGAATGCCTACGATTTGATTTGATAACGGACGAAAAGAAAATTGAAATTCTCAGACTGTTTTTGGATGGGAGTTGTACAGATTGGTACAACTCAATGATTATAAAATTAACAATGAACTCGGAATGGTCAACCTGGAAAAACAAATTTTGTGCATCATTTGCAAATAAGGGATGGAACCCAGTAACTCATGCACTATTCTTTAAATACAAAAACGGTTCACTGTTAGATTATGCTATAAGAAAAGAAAAACTTTTATTGGATATGAGAAGATCAATTGACGCAGGTACTTTAGTGGATCTTGTTGCTGCTGGTTTACCAGAATTTGTACTTAATAAGATTGATAGAGAAGCCGTAAAAGATACAGTGGATTTGTTTAATGAAGTGACTAAGTATGAACATATGGTGAACAAAGTAATTTTTTTAGCTAAGAAAAAATGTAGTAATCCAAGACCTAATGGGAAAAATGAAGATCAAGATTTATGTGAAACATGTGAAAAGTTAAATAAAGGCCCTCGGTACCACTCAAAATCTAAGTGCTGGTTTAGGACAAAAGAAGATGATACATTAAAGAAAAATACCATTAAACATATCAATAATTCAGTGATAGAAGCTGAGTTAAACGAAATGGATCAAAAAAACGAATAGTAACACCATTAATAAATGTCAAACTACTAATAGACAATAAATTAAAAATATATGGGGTTTATGATTCGGGTTCGAATGTTTCTTTGATCAACTCTAAGTTATTGAAACTAAGCAGAAAAGAAAATCATTTGAACGTAGCAAATTTAATTACGATTAATGGTGTTATAAAGACAAGTGGTTTGACAACGTTGAAAATAAAAATATTTGAATTGGAAAAAAGTGTTGATGTATACATTATTAATGAACAAAATTTCAAATATGATTTTTTGATTGGATTGGACTTGATTAAAGAGTTCAAACTGATCCAAAATGAAGACTTACAGATAACTCAGAAACAGAGTATAAATAATGAAAATGAAGAAGTTATTACAAAAGATGAAGAAGAATTCAAAATAAATTTTAACGAACATGTAAAAGAAGAAGATTTTGAAATAAAAATAGATCATTTAAATGAGTACCAAAAGTCAGAAATAAACACATTAATTAGCAAATATAAATCAATTTTTGCCAAAAATAAATTTGATATCGGTACTGTTAATGGATATGAAGCGAGGATAGACTTGTTGGTAGATAAATATTGTTGTAAAAGGCCCTATAGATGCACTGTAGAAGATAAAAAAGAGATAGGAGAACAAATAGCAAAGTTACTGGATAATAAGTTGATAGAAGAATCCTACAGTCCATTTGCAGCACCCGTTACACTGGCATTTAAGAAAGAAGATAACAAGAAATCAAGACTATGTATAGACTTTAGGGATTTAAATAAAATAGTGGTGCCACAAGCGCAACCATTTCCGTTAATCGAAGATTTAATATTAAAAACTAGAAATTGTAATTTTTTCTCAAGCCTTGACATAAATTCTGCATTTTGGTCTATTCCATTAAGAATAGAAGATAAACAAAAGACAGGATTCATAACACAGGAAGGTCATTTCCAATGGACATGCCTACCTTTTGGCCTAAAGACCTCGCCTGCTATTTTCCAGCGGATTTTAAGTAATATATTGAGAAAATATAAACTTACTAATTTTACTGTTAATTATATAGATGACATACTTATTTTTTCTAAAACGTTTGCTGATCATATTATTCATCTGACACTGTTGCTAGATGCGATCAAAACAGAAGGTTTCAGGTTAAAATTAACAAAATGCACATTTGCATCAAACTCTGTAAAATATCTGGGTTATATAATTCAGAACAATTCTATCACACCATTAAAGGATAATTTGGTTTCGATAAAGAATTTTCCTGTACCAAAAACGCAGAAGAATGTAAGACAATTTCTAGGAAAAATAAATTTTTATCGTGAGTATATACCAAGGAGTACAATAATATTGGATCCGTTACATAATTTATTAAGGAAAAATACAAAATTTATTTGGTCTGAAAAATGTAAAAAAGCATTTGAAATGATAAAAACCTTGTTATGCACCCAACCAATTCTTGAAGTTTTTGATCCAGAATTACCCATTAATATTTATACAGATGCTTCCATAGAAGGTGTTGGCGCCATTTTAAAACAAACACAGTCTGATGGAAAAGAAAAACCAGTAGCTTACTTTTCTAAAAAACTTAATGAAGCCCAAAAGAAAAAAAAGGCAATATACTTAGAATGTTTAGCTATCAAAGAAGCGGTGAAATACTGGCAATACTGGTTGATAGGTAAATATTTTACAGTTTATTCAGACCACAAGCCACTAGAGAATATGAATCTGAAATCTAGAACCGATGAAGAGCTGGGTGACTTAACATATTATTTATCGCAATATGACTTTAAAGTAAAATATGCTCCAGGAAAACAAAATTTGGAAGCAGACTGTCTAAGCAGGAATCCAGTATTGGAGTCGTATGAAAATACAGATGAACAATTAAAGGTAGTAAATTTAATTAAAATAGAAGAAATTATAATAGACCAAAGTAAAAATGTGGAAATACAAAATAACAAAAATAAATTGGTTGAAAAACACAATATATATTTTAAAAAAATCAAAAGAAAGGAAAAAATTATTATATCAGAAGAGTTAAGTATCAAACTTTTAAAAGATATACATGAAAACTTTTGCCATATTGGAGTTGGACAAATGCAAAAAACGATAAGCTCACTCTACACAGCGAAAAATTTGATGAAAAACATAAAAAAAGTTTGTAAAAACTGTGAGGTTTGTATTAAAAATAAGTCAAGAGGACACGACAAATTTGGCTTTATGTCTCATCTAGGTCCCGCCACAAGCCCTTTCGAAATAATATCTATAGATACAATAGGGGGTTTTGGAGGTTCAAGATCAACAAAAAAATATCTACATCTGTTAGTAGATCACTTTACTAGATACGCATTTATTCTCACTTCAAAAACTCAAAATGCAAATGATTATATAAAACTAGTGATGAATGTTGCAGAAACTGAGGATATCGGTATGCTTCTCACCGATCAATATCCCGGAATCAATTCAAAAGAATTTAAAAAATTCTTACAAGAAAAGAAAGTAACAATGATCTTTACAGCAGTAAATACACCATTCTCAAATGGCCTAAATGAAAGGCTGAACCAAACATTAGTGAACAAAATGAGATGCAAAATAAATGAAAAAGAAAAAAAGAGAGCCTGGGCATCAGTAGCTCAAGAATGCGTAAATAAATATAATGATACGATTCATTCAGTCACTGGTTTTGCACCAAGTTATCTTTTATACGGTACAGATGTAACATTCATACCAAACGAACTAAAACAAGGAGAATCAAATAAAAATTGGATAAGAGACAGAAAAACAGCGCTTGAAAATACAATAAAGTCACATAATTACAATAAAATACTTTTCGATAAAAATCGAAAACACTGTGAATTTAATTTAGGAGACATGGTATATGTGGAAAATGGAAATAAATTGAACAGAAAAAAATTAGATGAACTGAAAATTGGACCCTATAAGATTGTTGAAAAAATTTCAAATTCAATATATAAAATAGATACAGGACACAGAAAAATAGAGTCTAACCTTTTTCATATCACGAAACTTATTCCAGTCCCTACAACAAAAAATAACGAGATATGATGAAGAGTATGAGTAAAATTAACGAAAATTTTCTTGTAAATTTTCTTCCAAAGGGGGGAGATGTAAAGAAAATATATTTCTTTAATTCTAATTTAAGTTTTGTAGGTTTAATATGTTTAGTAATGTAGGTTGTATATAGTTTATCTATTATTAAAAAGAATATTGTAACATACAAAAGGTGACAGATGTGTCAAATATTAAAATGAATTGTAAAACTAAAGAAAGGACATGTAACTAGGAAATATAAACTTTTAATGTCGTTTCTTTGTTTACAGGTTGGTTTTAACATGATATTATTATTTAGTGTATATTAGTATAAAATATTAATTAATTATTAAATTTAATGAAATAAAACTTTGTTTACAGAGCAACGCTTACAGTTTATTTTACATGCCAAAACTATAGTCGTCTTATATATATATATATATATATTTACAAAAACAAAATCAACTCCAAGATATTTTAATCTGAAAAAATACACTAAAAAATAAAATCATAATTACGTTATTTATTTTCTTCAATTTAGGTCTTAAAAATAACCTTTCTCAACTCAATTTTATATTCCTACGAAGTATGCGTCTGCCGCATATTTTATTACGACAATAAGATACAATTATTGTTATTTCTGGTGTCGAAGACAGCCAAGTTAAAAAAAAAATTACAACAAAAGTAGTAAACAAGCAT
The DNA here is from genome assembly GCA_033032175.1 of Saturnia japonica. Classification (NCBI taxonomy): domain Eukaryota; kingdom Metazoa; phylum Arthropoda; class Insecta; order Lepidoptera; family Saturniidae; genus Saturnia; species Saturnia japonica. The sequence goes on along the minus strand of CM065308.1, from coordinate 359,959 downwards.
ACAACTCTCCTGATTGTAAGCGAATACAGTAGCCAATGGATGCATGTAAATACTATAGTTATCATTAGCGCGTTGCTGACCCCCCTGTCCCAAGCAGCTCTGGAAACCAAGAAACTCGATAGGGGTTTTTTTTTTCAACTGTTCAGTAGTATTAATATAATACAAATAATAATAATTAAGTGGATGCACAGAGAGGGTGTCACGTCCAGAAATCACTATCACCTTACCCTACAAACATCCTATGACCTTTTGACAGTAAAACCAGCTTGACATGGTCCTTGAACTTGTTGTTGAGCAAATCAGGAATGTGCTTCGGGTTCTTATTATTACTTAAAAAACTTTCATTGGTCTCTTACTAAGTCTAAATTAAATTATTAAATTGTCTATTTCTATATTAACATTGCGCTAAACTTTGACCAAATCTAGCTTGCCTACTAAGTCTTTACGAATATACAGTGTGTATTAAAAACCCCGTCGGATCCGTAGCCGTATTATCAGGTATCGAGATTATATTCTGTTTATGTTATCCATCTCAGATTATAAGTTAAAAAATTACCCCTAATAAAATGTAAAAAAAATTAGTTAAATGAGGAAACTTACATGGCAATCCAGGCGGCGCAAACGTACCGCTGCGCCGCGCCGCGCTGGGGCTTCCGACGGTGTTATCACATTTTAAAAATTTACTAATTTTTAGGAAAGCTAAAACTGAATATGTTAATTTTAAATCGCAATAACATTTTTATTTTCATAATAAATATAATTTTGATATTTTTTTTGATAATGTTTTTGTGGTTACCTTATTACTTATTACCCGTTTCGGATTCGACGGGATTTTAAATACATATCGTATATTAAGTTATCAAGGATGTATTGGGAGTGTTTAAATATTAAATTAAACTCTACTCAAATTAATGTCTAATTTTTGCAACCTAAAGGTGCCATCATAAATAGACTAAGCGTTATCATAAAGGTAATTAATAAAAAACTCACAGCAAAGTAGACGTGCCTGTATGGAGTATTCTGAACACCTAAAACAAAAGGCGAGTGTGTCAAGTCGCCGATAGTCTGCAGGGCGTCGCTAGGGATCTGCAGGATGGAGACTATTTTAGCGGAGTATGCCGTGAACGTGAACAGCGCCGCAGTCAGAGTGAAGAACATCACCAGGCGGACAGACATCACGTCGGGAGTCACGTGTAATCCTGATGGAGAACAGTTGTAGCTGAGAAATTTGATTATATTAAAATAAATCTTAGAAGGGCATTATGATACTAATCACTAAATTATTGTATTGATATATTAGCTTCCTTCATACTTTGCAAAATATCAAACTATTACTGTTACTATGCTCCCCCTTGTGTTCGCGTCGGTAAACATTTCTAACTAACGTGGCCGTGTCCGTCGTGTCACGCCGCGCTCCGCCCCATACCTACTACACACCGTACAACACGGTTTGGTGAGACTACTTGGATGTTTTAGAAGCATGGTGTGGGTGGCACCAATCCTCAGTATGACTTTAATGATATATATCATAAGAAAAAATCTTTTTACATGAAACTCAAAAATGTATAGAATAGAATAAAATATAATATAGTATTTGACATATACTCATAAATAATTACGTTAACGGAAGTAATAGTATTAAACTATGTAACAGTCGACAACGATTCATTTACTAATTGGTAACATAAAATAAGACAATGTTAGAGAGAAATAAATGAAGAAATAATTAAAATATAGAAGCAGATAGAAATTAAAATATGTGTGTTTCATTGCGTGAGTGTGTGTGCACACGTAAATTTAGTATTTGCCTGCTCCCGGCTATTTTAAAGACAAAAATGGTTATTGTGGGTGTTACTTAGAAGATAGATGTATACTCTCCCGGACTTTTTGCTATATCTCTTATAATTTACTCAGCATAAGCAATTTAAGCGCCCGAATTGATTCAGCACGACCAGTTTTTTTTTTATTTGTGCGGAATCATAATTATTTTTCTAAAATAAAAGTAGCCTAATTACTCCCTATATCATCAGCTATCTATGAGTGAAAGTCCCGTCAAAATCGGTCCAACCGTTTCAGAGATTACCCGGAACAAACAGATAGACAGACAGACAAAATTAAAAAAAATGGCTTTTTGTTATAGGTGTCGTATATACTTTCATATGCATTTAGTAAAAATCTGTTATTTTGACATTACAAACAGACACTTCAATTTTATTAATTGTATAGATTAGCTTAACAGTCAGGTTCTTTATATTTATTAACATTCTTAAGTAAAAATATTAACTATTATTTATTAGGTTTAATGGATCTCTAGGTATTCTGTCCCAACAATACAATAATTAGTAATATAATATTCTTTTTATTTTTTTTTTGTTATAAACGGGAATTTTAGATTCTAAATAAATAAATATTTACCTAATTTGCAGTGTTAATTTATTTCAAGTAAAGCGATAAAAATGTGGTTATACTGAGAGACCTTGTTGGCAAATAGCACCGATAGCAAAGGTGAGTGACTCAGGGAATGTTAGTTGCGCTAAGTTCCGGTCGTTCCAGAGCAGCGAGCGGCTGAGCGTGGCTAGCAGCACCGCGGCGAGGAGCACGAGGAGCCCGCTTGCTCCCCACACGCCGCGACTGAACGGCAGCAGGAACACGTTGGACACGGCCGACTGCGCCGGCTGCTTGAAAATAAACGCGCCCCTACCGCACCACCATTGTTAGATAATAACTCAAACAAAGAACACCTAGAGCTCACAATGCGAATGATACACACAGTAATGGTATTGTCTCCGCGCTGTAGTGTAGCACGCGCCATCGATCAGAACGCATGAACATCGAGGTAGCACCCACTTCCACGACCTGCCTCTGGATAAGCCCCACCAGCCCATTAAACGTACCGTTACTTTCCTCTCCAAACAGTTCCACCTGCATCATATCGTACCTGAAATTAAATAGAGTATATGGCAATACATTAGGTCAAATAACGTACCAGACACCCATATATGATACCTGTCCAGGGTACACGGTACACCCTGTTAATTTAGAGGGTTGGGCTGTTGAGATATTTACATGTTCCACTCGTATAGAACGTGACCACTACGCACACAGTGAGAAACCCGTACGAGTCACTTTGCCTAACCACAGTCTGCAAGTCACAGTGACAAGATCTTGTGATCTATTCTGGTATTCAGTACAAGTAATGATTTCCTTTAGCAATCTAATACATGTAGCGTTAGGCTTAAGTAAAAGTGATTTACAAACTTGTATTTCGTATAATACGACACATTTACAATATACTTGTACCGAACTTCATATACCTACTTCACGTTCTCTTCTTCGACCAAATTCCTCTTGCGATAACTAGTCAAATGCTTTAGATAGTTGTATCATGAAATCATCCCACCCACGGAACCGTAGCTGATGTTAACGAGGCTTCATGATACAACTTTCTAAAGCATTTTACTAGTTATCGTCCGATAGGAACTTGTTCATAAAAGTCTGTTGATGGCTAGCCGACTATTAGTATCTAACTCATTCGTTCATCATTAATTCATTCAGTGTACCTATTGTGAATAAAAGGACGTCCACAATATTTTAATGTGTGCTAAATTAATAGCGCTTGTTTTATTCTTGTTTCTTACAAAGTTACAGTAGTTCGTAGTAACAATGTGGTTTCTTAATAACGTTCTTGACTGTAGTTTGCTTGTAGATTCGCTGCTTGCTGTTGCTGGTGTTGTGGTGTTTCTCGAACTGATCGCCGTACTGCCGCCCTCTCCGCTATATTTAACCTCGCCCTTTGCCTCGCAACCGGTAGTGCGATGGATTCCGTGCGGGGCGTCGCTCAGCCAATGAGCGCGCACGCCCTGTGTGCGCGCTCTCGGCAGTACCATGAGTCACCATGCCAGATGTTCCGAGTCTGGCATGGTTCATCCTTACAACTAGTGAAATTTATACATTTAAACTTACAACTAGCTATATTCTTATTCTAATCGTTTTAAAATACACATATTCAGTTCATATTATTATATCTATTCCTAACACGTATTTATAAACATTATTCCTAACACGTATTATTTCATTTATTTGTTCATTCTATACTATTAGACTATCGTTATTCGCTCGCCCCGCTCGCTGTCCGCAACAGTACCTCTACAGTCGTTCGTTACTTTTTATTCACTGTACAGTGGCGACTGGCGAGCCAATTCTTGGGCTTATTTTGTCGTATCTGTATATATTGGCCGTGTAAAACACATTGTAAAAACGTACCGAAAATGTAAATCTTCTGCGCAAAGCGTTATAATCGGATAGGTGACCTTGGGGAAAGGATCTATCTGGCGATCGCTCACGTCTGACCAGGTCTTGAAATTCTGCGGCTGAGTCACCTGTATCATATAGTTAAAAACAACAAGCATCATAAGTGAGCTGTCAAAAATACATACGAAGTGGATGAATTTACAAAAAAAGCAATATTAGGTAATCAATTGTCAGGGGGTTAGAACAGGGGATTTATCTAAAACCGAAAAACATGTTAATGGTCTAGAAGACAAAAATGTTTGGGGACTTCTAATAATTTAATTGAGGGATACAATACATTGTTTTATAGAATTTAATTACATAGGTATATCATTCGTGAAACTGTATTATAAATTAAACTCCAGTTTGCCAATCTGACGAGTAATGGCATCTTTGTGAAAAGTGAAACAGTTCAATCGCTTGTTCGCGTATGTGTGTTAATCAAAGTCTCTTTCACAAATATAATTCTCTATTAATACCCAACTCCGCGTAACCAGAGAGCTGATAATATATCCCTAACACTTCATAATTATCAGTTTGTTTATTGCTATAAAAATGTTAAAAGCATACACTAAGAAATGCAAGATATCCGTAATTTAGTTTTATTTTGTTCTTAATCAAGTTATCTAAATTAGTTCTTGAACTCACCACGCAAACAGCTTTTATAAAAGTATTGTTTAAATCTCTCCTTCTTGTAACAGGCGACGGCAGCTCGCGCCAAAGTGCTTCTAGATCCCGTAAAGTACAATTCCTGCCCAACCCATAATGATTTAAGATTAATGGTTGGTCTTCCTTGACTCTATACACGTCGATTAGATTGTCTATGAAGGACCAGAAGACGTCGGCATCAGGGAGCACTGCGACTGTCGATAATGTGGTCTCTACAGCATTGATGTCGGTGGTTGAGTTTCCCAGCAAGAGCCAGGAGTAGCGGTGGATGAAAGCTCGATTAGTAGACGCCTGTTGGAAGGAAGGTTGCTTGTTAATAAAATACCGTTGTTGACTATTATATAAACACGTGTGTATTGATGACAGCTAATTTAGCTAAATTACCTAAATGCTAAACAGAAACTCTACTTTGTATTTTGTTAGTTTTCAAATTACATTAGTTTTTTTTTTTTTTTTTAACTATGGATAGGCTTGAGTTTGACCACTACCTCGCCTGATCGTAAGCGATGATGTGGTCTACGATGGAGCACGCTTGCCTAGAAGGTACTATTCACTCGAGACTATATTATCTACTAGCAGCGCCACTAAGACTATAATATCTACTAGCAGCGCCACTAAGACTATAATATCTACTAGCAGCGCCACTAAGACTATAATATCTACTAGCAGCGCCATTAAGACTATAATATCTACTAGCAGCGCCACTGCAAACAATTCTGCTTCTGTTATACTTTTAAACATGGTCCATTTCCATTTATGAAAATAGCAAACAAATTAATAAATTTTCATTATCGATAGTCACAGTAATTCTCTAATATGTCCCAGCACTATTACAATATAAATATCAACATAACCTAACTTTAAACAATTATATTGTGAACTTACCGATTTAGTTTCTATTAGGTATGCCACTTTCGATTTCCTGTTCATAAAATAAAAAAGGATAGGCATCAGGAGTCAGAAAAAACCGAATTCCTTTAGCCAGTTTTTGTCGAATAAACTTTGCTTCAAAATGTTTTCGGCAAACTCTTCGTCGTGATATGATCTCACTCTTATTAAGGTTCACTAAAGCAGGATCATTTATAGATTTTAACCATGTTTGAAATCTTTTCTCACTTCTTGGAAAAGTGTGAAGATAAACTACAGGCTTGGAGCTGATGCAGTTGTAAACGCAGCACTTATCCGACATGATTACAAACAATAAGTTTTATGTTAAAAATAAACACAATTCACTCTATTTTCACTACAAAGTAAACTCTGTAAACTTTTATTTAACAAAATTATACTTGTACAAAAGTTTGAAATGAACTTATGTACTCTGTTACTGATTTCAGACAATTCAATTTTCAACGACAAGGATAGATGACAAAGAGATAGAGACGACGAAGTCTAGTGTGTCAATTGACATTAGGTAGCGTTATTATTTTTTGTATGAAGATTACTTGGCATGATTAAGACTATAATATCTAATAGCAGCGCCACTAAGTCTATATTATCTACTAGCAGCTCCACAAGTACTATATTATCTACTAGTAGCCCCACTAAGGAAAACGCGAAGGAACTACAATTATAGGTAGGTAATTATAGGTTATTAAGTAGGTACAAAAAATGAAAAATTGTATTGATTTCAGAAATTAAAAACCCGATAGCACGGTAACCGTACACTTGGAACCGCACTCTTAACTCCAGTTGTCCAAGCCCATTAATACTCGCCTATAAATTCCTATTTAATGGAAGTGTACACAGTTACATCTGCAATATCGGTAAGTCAAACCTTTAATCCAAGTAAACTCTCTTTAGGTTTTAATCCTCTCGTTCCAGCTAAGAGGGTTTTCCACCTTCAACACGGTGTCATCTTTCTATGGAAGAGAGTTGCTCTGACTTAGTGAATTGAATTTAATTATTACCTTACTCAGAACCAGTGCAGCATCAATGCAGTCGGTGTCCAAGAGCACGCCCTCACGAGTAAAGTCGTATGCCATGAGCTTGGGAAGATAATGGAAATCTGTGATGACTTGAAGTTTGATGCCGTATCGCTGTGCATTATGCCATAAGCTTAAAACATCCTCTGTATGCAAAAGTAAAGAATTTTTTTCTAAAGTTGAAAAATATCTAGAAATTAAAAGTACTCAGGTTTATTTTTCATAATAATAGATGCCTAAATTATAGGTTTAATTCTAAGAAAACTAGCATATAATAACATACCTACTATCAATTAATTAAGAAAGCGTTAAAACTATTTATTATCATGAAAAGATTCTCTGTTTTCATGAACCAGCGAGTATTGGATACTATAATATATCATACCTTGCGGCCAACATAGGAACGCCGTCAAAGCAGATAGATTCCGTGACGCAAAATACATCAGGATGAAATTAATGACCTCCATGGCTCGATCGTCCACTTGAATGACGAGGTACTTTTCAATTTTCCTATATTATATTACATTAAGTCACTCAACTAAAATGACAGGCTTAAGGGGAAGTATTATTTTGAAAAATTATTAGGATACAATTTTTTTTTAAATTCCGAATCAAATTTTATGTTAGTACTATGAAATTTAATTGTAAATCCTTTATTTATTTTTAATCACGAGAGGCTCTATTCAACTTCTAAATTATACTCTTATATGGGGCAACCTGGTATGGTAGAGATTTTGTATTTGAAGGCGCCGCGCGCCGGTTCTACGTAGGAAAGCGATAAAGAGGTACCTGGTCGCTCCAAGTCTCCCGTTGCATAGGTTGCGATTCTTTCAGTTTCTATATCTTCACTTGGACTAAAGTTGAGCGAGTATACGACGCGACCACATGGCGACGTGTTGACAGAGCAACTGGGATGGGAACGAGGAATGTATGTCATGTATGAGTCTATGTATGAATGATATAAACAAATCTAAACATACGTCGTATACTGTATTAATATTTTTCTGTAATGCTTTTATGTAACATTTATCTGTTTAAAAGTAAATGTATAAAAGTAAAATATTTTTGAAAACACTCGGTAATCAGAGTTCAGTAGGCTATTCCTCGGACGATAACCGGCAGCCCTTGTTTCCTGTTATTACCTGGTCGTACTGTCCACGAGGCTAGACGATGCCGTCCTCGCTCTGCTCAGCATCTATTATTTTTTACTATCGTAGTATTTATAGTTTTAGTGTGTAAACTGTTAATAAACTTCGTATCTATAATAGGGTGTAATTAATGTCTATTACACGTAGGTACCGTACTATATACACACAAGTCACTACAAATAGTTGAGTAATATATTTAGAAACGCCGCTTTAAATTCTCGAATCAATTATAAAACAAGTATAATAATATGGTCGTTGTATTTGCTCAGCAATCAGATCACCGCACTGCTGCACTGCTATGAAATACTTCACTTATAATAATGACTATAATTTACAATTAATCAATAAGTTCATACATCCGATATCCGACGAACAGGAGTACGTTTGTATGTATTCATTGATTATGCTAATTATTGTATCAACTATTACTACTACGTTTCTACGGTACGAGGGAAAGTCCACGTTCGTTTCGTTTTGTACTTTTCATATAGTTTATAAGATGTAAACATTTTAGGGACAGCGTCTTTAAATATTAACAATAGATATTTTCAGGCCAATTCGAACAACCTAATTTTGTAGGTACTTAGGTAATTATATTTTTCCTTTAGTTGCTACAACTCTATTGTATTTATTATTTTGTTTAAAAAATTGTATTTTACTATATATCACAATAAATTAAAATGTAAATGAAAGGTAATTAACAAAAAAAAATACTTAATAGGTATACTACATACAATTTATGTCAATGATATTAAATTAGTTATTATCAGAAATAATGCTATAATAATAACATAACTTAATGAATATGTAGTTATATAGTGCACTGAATGTATTATTAAGTTTGTTATTATAAATTCCAGTGAGCTGCTAACTTTGAGTTTATAAGTATCCAACCGCCAAGCAGAACATAACATTTACAAATTAAAACAACAGAAACAAACAATGAAGGTTATTTTATTCGGTGATTGTCTACAAGAGAGAGCGTGTTGGACAGGCGTCCGGCTGTGTGAAGATATGGGCGTAGTTCACCAGGAAGTATGTAATGAGGGATCCGATTGCCGAACCGAGCTGTCCGACGGCGCCGCACACTCGCATCCCTCGCGCTCCGCCCTGTCGAGCCCAGCCGTATATCCACATCCGAGAGTAGGAGATCACCGCAGACACAAACACCCAAGCTATTACCTGCACGACAAGGAATAATATTATACATAACTATAATATATCTACTACTAACTATATAAATATCCTTTTTACTATTATAACTATCAAGAATCTAATGAGCAAGTCCAATGCATAGGGTCAGTTAAATCTTTATTTTTTAGATGTCGTATAATAGTAAGCTTTTAGTAATATCTCGCCTGATCTGAGGTGACGATGTGCTGGAAAACATCTTGATGCAATCCTAACATGGCGGTAGGACTCTAGTGCTCACCTCGCTGGCTGCCTCCCTCAAGCTGAGCGTAATGATGTCTTCAATCAAATTCTGTGTTTCCTTCGCACGTTACGCTTGATACCCATTCCAGAATTACCTTTATATCATACTAGCGGTGTGCCCGCGGCTCCACACAAGTTTCTATGTCCTTTCTTAAGGTCCAACCTATCTCTATACTAAAATACATCAAAATTGGTTTAGCGGTTTAGGCGTGAAAACGTAACAGACAGACAGACAGACAGAGTTACTTTCGCATTTATAATATTATAGTATGGATATGACAACATCGTAGTTTGACTTCAGACGTACAAATAAATATGTTTCTTCAAATGTGATTGCAGTGATATGCTAACCTCCATGCAATGTACTATAAAGAGCAGAACAGACTCACCACTAATGCCTCCCCGACAGCTTGGTGCTGTAAGGGCGGATCCGGGCTGAGCACAGCCGTCGCTACCATGTACGCGAGAGGAGCTGTAGACACGGCGAGTGCAGTTCCGAGGAGTTTAGCTGGCAGTGGACGGAGCCACACGCCCGCCAGGCAAGCGGCCGGGTTCGCCATCGCGCCCAACGTCACCGCCAAGTGGTATGCCCTCGTACCGTACGGCATGCAAGAGTACGACTGAATCGACGGCATGAACCCGTTGAATAAAGCATTCAGTATAGCCATTAACACAAGTACGAACATCCAACGCGACGTCAGCACAGAATTATGTGCCTGACTCTCTTCTTTAGTGTCCTCTGTGAGAGCAACTTTTTCCGATTTGAAGGTATTTAAGTTATTTATGATCGTAAAACTGATGAGACTGATCACGGACAGTGTCCCGAGGAGTAGCAGAAATACCGTCGAGTTGAACCGAGGTGGAGGGTAATGGGGTATTAAGGTTGAATTATCAGCTGAAGGCAAACACTCCGGTTCTCCACCGACACCTTGCACGAGCGCCAGGATACTCGGTATGAAGCCGCTTAGACCCTCGCCCACTAAGTACGTTGCTAGATATATATCACGGAAATGCCTCATGTAGGGGTAGAATAACACTGAGCTTGTGCAGCCGACCAGCGCTACGAAGAAAGTGAACGTGAGGAATGCAAGAGAACGCTCCGTCCCACCGATCACAGCAGTTCTGTCATACAGGAACGCATTGAAGACTAGAGCACAAGTTCCTATCACCAGTAGTCCATAAATGTAAGGCACGTCGGAGCCCTGTGGTCTCAAGCGAGTGAGCAATGCGTAGGCGAGCATCCCGCTGTTTCCGAGCTGCACGGCGAGCACCATGGAGGCCGGCAATGCCCAGCCCTCTGGTAGCCTCTCGACCAGCAACGGTAACTGAACGAAGACGCCATTCACCCCGAGCCATGTTCCCATGCCCCAGCACATCATAAAGATATCAAAAAGGACACGTCGTTGTGAGCTCCACATTTTTATATTGATGTCTTTCTGCTTAGCTAAGCAAGGTGAATTCTCCTTATTGTCGCTCAACCTGATGTCAATTTTTTTAATGTATAAGCAGAATAATAGTTTGAGGTCCGAGACGTCCGAGACGTTCGAGCTGACAACTTTGTTCGCGTCTGTGATAATGAACAGTAATACTAATTCTGCGATAACTTAAAAAAATAACACATTTTATAGGTATCAAATCTAAATCATCTTTGATTAGATATAATTTATGAACGAATTACATATCAAATAATAGACAATAGATAATTTAACTATATTAAATATAATCTTTAAATAATTCAAATGGATAATATATCTAGAAAGTACAATAATATACACAACTATTTTGGTTTGAATGAAATTTTCATTGAGGCTAAATTAAAAAAATCAATGTTTCTAAAGGTGCTATCGCACCAGAGCTACGCTGCACTGCGCGTCGCGAAATAGTTACTTCCCAAAGAATATTTTGATGCCCAGCACCGCGACGCTCACTGCAGCGCCGCTCGGGTGCGGCATAGCAAGCGGTGCGGCACGGCGCGTCACTCCTGCCATCTTCTAAAAACTCTGTTGTCAAAAATGGATAAAACTTTCTTCTCGCTCACACCGGTATCAAGACGAAAGTGAATTGAGGTCAATTACCCTTCGTTCACAATGCCATGTAAAGAGCGTCAATGTCGTATCTACTTATAAAATATAATTGATAGCAAACAACAAAATTACAACAATTAGAGTAATAAAAATATATATACTATCGATACACCTATTTCTACTGCAATTTCTATTAGGTATTGTCTTTCCTTGTCAGGTTCATGTAGTGTTCGTGTTGGAGATCGAACAGTTCTCGATAAGTACTATAGGCGTACTTCTCCGCCGCTACGCCGAAAGTAGTATGCAGACTGACGCAACGCGCCGCGCAGATTGCCATGTTACAACAGAGCGGCGCGGCGCGTCAAAATATTCTTTGGGAGGTAATTAGGTCGCGACGCGCAGTGCTACGCCGCTCAATAATGCGATATGCACCGTAAAAAATTATACAAATGATATTTTTACCCACACCGCTGCCGCTCTACTGCGGTCCTACCTTAAGTGTTTGTTTTCAAATCTGTACAATAAATAGTTTCAAACACTTGTAATAAGCTAAATTTAACTACTATAGTCGTTTTTTTTAATATTGATAACTTCAAAAGCTTTAACCATTTTTTGTTACATTTAAATTGTTGTTACATTAATTATTAATACCACATTACCTACATTGAGAAATAGTTTAAAACATCTGAACCATTTCGTTATTATGAATAGATTGAGGGTTTTAGAGCTTCATTTGGAAGAATTATATTTTATTTAATTAGATTAATTAAAAATTTATACTTGTGGTTGATTTATATAACAATATTGTTAAAAAGTTATATCTTAGGGTCATAGTCAGACTTAACAGATACCAGTTAAACCGCACGCTGCACCGCTCTGTTCTATGAGTTGGGTAACTTTCTAGATAACACAAAACCTCAACGTATCCTACAAAATTATATCTCAAAGATAACAAATTTGTAAAATAAGTATTAATAAGGTATTTAAAGATTTCATAATATAACCGATAACTTATCATGAATGTTGAAAACACGCGTGTCACTTCGAAAGGTACATTTGTCTTTAAATTATGTTTAGTCGGGCATGTAAGTAAATAAATCCATACTAATATTATAAATGCGAAAGTAACTCTGTCTGTCTGTCTGTTACGTTTTCACGCCTAAACAACTGAACCAAATTTGATGAATTTTGGTATAGAGATAGATTGGACCTTGAGAAAGGACTTAGGGTACTTTTTGTAGCGAAAATAAAACTTTAAGGGTAGAAAATAGGCGATAAAAGATTACAAGAACAAAACATGGGAACATCAATGCGCATGCGCGGTAATGTCGGCTGCCATGCCTACCGGTTTTTTGATGTATTATGCGCATGTGCAGTAACTAATTATGAAATGATATCGCTGTCAATGGCAATTGATTTGTTGATAAATTGACGTTGTTATACTTAAGAAATGTATTACTTATCTATGAAATGAGAGTCCAATATTCTTTTTAAGATTGGCTGAAGTGTTTTTGAACCCTTTAACTATGGAGTAAGGCATAATCACTGTTTTATTTTATGATTGAAATGTGACGTGCGCTGTCAATCGCGGCTCGCGGTAGTTTATATATTTGTAAATTATATTATATCATACTTAGCTACCCACACACATCATTACACACAATATGTTCATACATAAGTGCACACCACATAGGTACATAGGTTCTGTAAGCAACATTTTTTTTTTCATTTTTACGCTAGTTAGTGTAGACCCTATTTCAGATCACTAAATACATATACACATATTCCTTCCTTCCTCCCAGGAGGCAGGGACATGTATGTAATATGTATATGTTGGTTTAGCTCGAATTTTAAGGGTAGGGAATTAGTCAGATCGCGACTTCTTTGCAATCGCGGCTCTTTGGCACCTTTGCGTGCTTGTTGCCCACACTTTCGCGGCTGAGTGCCTTAATCGCTTGCCCCCAAGCGCGGTAAAGCTGTAAAGGCCATTAGCAGCTCTGTTTTTGGATAGGGCCCCTCAGACTAACAGTGAGGTCATATCGAAAATTATATTTATAGTAAGTCGTATGACTTATAAAAACAGAATATATACATTTACCATGGACGTATACAAAAGTATTTTATACATCCATGATTATGAGTTTCGTAAAGTTTCCATTTAGTGATAGCTTATTGAACAGATATCTGTTTAACAGTCACAAATGTATTCAGAAACACATACTGTTGGCGACAGCGGCGTCGCCTCATATAAGATATAATTTAATAGATTTATATAGACTTGTCAAATTATAGAATATAGAATAGATAGATTATTGAATATAGAATAAAGTACACACAAGATATAGATATAGGACAATATATAGACTTACCGTAGAATAGACGATAACTAGCTATAAGAACATTGAAATAAATATTGTACATAATTGTCTAATTATTCCCCATAGACTTAAGATAGAATAATAATTTATATAAGTTTTTTAATTTAATTTATTTTCCAAAATACAAAATACATAATATACTATTTTCTAAAATCGCCAAACTGAAAAACAGTTTGTTGGCGAAAAACAAAATGCACTCAAAACAGTATTACATAACATTTAAAACATTATTATATTAAATATTTATTTCAAAAAATGGTGTCTAGTATTATGGTCTTTATTCTCTTCTTAAATGTATTTACACTTTCGTAGTCTTCTGTTCTCAACATTTTATTATTATGTATTCTCGGTAATATATACTCTGTTGTTCTTTCTCCGTAAAAGTTACTTGCACCAGGCTCTAGGAATTTTTTTATAGTGGTTGGTCTTAAGTTATTGTGTTTGTTATATACCCTTGGGATAGCATATCTAGACAAAGAAGAAAATTTTGCAACTGCTATTAAATAAGATACCTTATCATGTACTGGCAAGATATTACATTTTTTATATAAAATATTATAATTATTATTACAAGACTCCTTTGTCTGTTTATCAACCAAAAGTTTAAGAAACCGTGTCTGTAATGATAAAATTTTGTCTAGGTATGTACGAAATGTACGGCCATATGTACTTAAACCCGCGCTTAAGTACGCGCTCGGCCCCCGTCCCGAAACTATAGAATGTATCGATCTGTGTTCGGGACCGGGTATTTCATTTATACGGGCGCGTAGTATGGATTAAGTATAGAATAAGTTATGTTTATAGATAGGGAATACAATATAGAATAATTAGGCGTAAGAAGTTTGTACATAGGTTTAATAATGAAATAAATATAGACGGAAAACCGAGCCGACCATAATGAAAATAAAATAGAAATGGAGCACCTTTTGCCCGAGCGCAAGGGGCTCCCTTTATGGTAACGCCGGAGTCTTCATTCTCAATCCCGCGGCGTTGCTGGGCACTAACCGACCGACCTCCGACCGCCTACAAAGAAGACCATCGACACTAGTGCCACTACGGATTTCATCGGAACCTGCAACCATCGACACTAGCGCCACTACGGATATATTGAAGACTTGCGGTTACATAGTCAGATCGGTCGGCTCGGTTACGTTGTTAGTACAAGTTTTGTGTTTCATTTTCAAGTGAGCTTGTGCGGTATCGCACACCTCAGGACCCCGTACCGATCACTCCGGATCGGCAAGAATAATCGCCACGAGGCGGGCATCCGGCGTCTTATAGGATTTTTTTTTTTTTTTTTTTTTTTTTTTTTTTTTTTTTTTTTTTTTATTGTCTATAACATTTACAAACCCGTCCAACCCGGGTTGACGTCACTCGCCCTATCGACGCGTGTGACGTGCTGCGTACCCAACAGCTGGTCCTTCGAGCCGGATCCAGCGATTATCCAACGATGCCGATCACCAGGAGCAACAAGGGATCACCGAGGGAACAGCCACTCGAACCTGCGGGTCAACCAAGCAGTTCGGAGGCAACAGAAACGACGTCGTACGAAACATACGATACCTCCGCGACCGGCACGACCCAGAACACAAGACCTGAAGAGACAACGACGCGGACACGTAGTGAAAATAGACCCGCGTCGAAGAAGTCACAGCAACGTAAGGAGCTAGCAGCGAGAGCAGAGCTAGCAGAAAAGGAATTGAGAGAAGCACAAGCAGCCACTACAGCCGCCAGACTCCGTCTGGAATTAATCCAGGCCGAGAATGAAGACGATGATGACTCCATTATAGAAGAACCAAAGGACCGGGAGGATCATGTCAGGGCCTGGGTCCAGACATCAGCGGGCCGTATAGACAAGGAGCCTGCAAGCGAGCACATTGAGAACCGCCCCGTCTGCAAGACCAACATGGAAGAGCCCGACAACAGAGACCTGGCTAAGGCGATAGTGGAAGCTGTGAGGAGTGCGACCACCAAAGAGCTGCCACCACAACCCGACTACATGCACCAGTTGCCGACGTTCGAAGGCGACTGCAGGGAGTGGGTGGCCTTCAAGGCCGTCTATGAGGATACCGCTCCACTCTTCTCGAGCGCTCAAAATATGGCGCGGCTGAGAAGAGCGCTGAAGGGACAAGCCAGGGAAGGAGTCCGCAGCCAGCTGTACTCCGAGAGTACACCTCAAGAAGTTATTGAATCACTGCGGCGGTGCTATGGAAGAGCGGACGCTTTGGTCTTAGCGGAGCTAGACCGTATACGAAGACTTCCGACCATAAGTGACTCCGCCTACGACATTTGCTCACTGGCGAGCAATGTCAACAATATCGTCGCAGCTATCAGGGGGCTGCGGAAACCCCAGTACTTGATGTCGCCCGAACTATTGAAGAGCATCGTCGACAAGATGCCGACCATCCTGAGGTTCCGGTGGTACGACCACATCATCGATAAGACTGAAGGAGACCCGGACCTCAACACGATGTGCGGCTTCCTGAACAGGATGGCGGAACGGTGCGGGCCACACGCCGTGGACGAGGTGGCAACAAGGAGACAACCGCCGAGGCGACAGGCGACGCACGCCACAACCGACTACACCGAGCGCGCAACTTCGGACAGAGCAACGAGGGACAAGCCGGCGTGCCCGCAGTGCAAGGAAGGGCACACGCTGTACGACTGTCCGAGGTACCGGAGCGCTACGGTGCAGGAACGATGGGGAATAGCCAAGGAGTCGCGCCTGTGTTACAAGTGCCTCGACGGTAAGCACCGGAAGCAATCGTGTCGACGACCGCCATGCCGCACCTGCAAGCGCTGGCACCACCACACGCTACACAATGAGGAGCCGGAGACGGAGCCAGCAGAGAACAGGGAGGTCGCGAACAATGTGCGACTTCCCGTCAACTGCGCACGGATCAGCAGGGCATACTTGAAGATGGTGCCCGTCGAAGTGTACGGGCCATCGGGATCAACGACGGTGCTGGCCCTGCTGGACGAAGGCTCCACGGTTACTCTCCTGGACTCAAGCGTGGCGAAGCAGGTCGGCCTTAAGGGGCCGAAGGAAACGTTCCGCCTCGAGACCGTGGGTGGGAAGACCCTAACGAAGAAGGACTCAATGAAGTGTGACATTCGAGTTCGAGGGCTTCACCAGCGGCAGAAGAGGATGATCGTCGGAGCACGCACCATGGACGACATGAGCCTTGCATCCCAGCGACTAAGAAGAGAGACCATCGAAAGCTACGCGCACCTGAAGAGCCTGGCGGACCAGTTGTGTTATGAAGAACAGTCCCCCAAACTATTGATCGGGCAGGACAACTGGGGACTCATCGCTGCCAGGAGGACGCGCAGGGGCAGGAGGAACCAGCCGGCAGCCTCATTCACCCAATTGGGATGGGTGCTGCATGGACTCGACGGCAACGCTGCAAGAGAGATCAACTTCCTCACCTGCGCCCATGTATCGATGCACGAAGAGGCCTTAGACAGGCTGGTGAAGGAGCACTTCGCGATAGAGTCGCTGGGAGTCGCACCCAAGCGTCCGAGTACGGATATGGAAGCCAAGGCGCTCGACATCTTAGAGAAGACGAGTCGAAGACGCGAAGACGGCCGCTTCGAAGTGGGATTACTATGGAGGGACGAAGAAACCACGCTTCCTGACAACTACAGGTCAGCACTGACGAGGCTCAGAGGCGTGGAAAAGAAGCTACACAGAGACCCCGACTTGCAAGTAGAATACAGCAAGCAGATGACTAACCTCATCGAGAATGGGTACGCTGAGGAAGTCCCACATGATGGAGCAGGATCGAAACGGAAATGGTACCTGCCCCACTTCGCTGTCACCCACCCGACGAAAGCGAAGAAACGACTCGTGTTCGACGCCGCCGCGAAGTTCGATGGAACGAGTCTCAACGACCTCCTACTGCCGGGACCGGACCTGCTACAATCCCTGCTCGAAGTGTTGTTGCGGTTCCGGCAAAGGCCCGTCGCGGTTGTCGCGGACATCAAGGAGATGTTCCTGCAGATAAGGATCAGGGACGAGGACCGCGACAGCCTGAGATTCCTGTGGAGAGAAGATCAACGCGAGGCCGCTCCGAAAGAGTATAGAATGACGTCGGTCATATTCGGAGCGGCCTGTTCACCGAGCGCGGCGTTGTACGTAAAAAACAAGAACGCCGACGAGCACAGGAATAGCTACCCGGAAGCCGCGCGGGCAATAGAAAGGAACCACTACATGGACGACTACCTGCAGAGCTTCGCGACCGAAGAAGAGGCTATCAGCGTAGCCAGCGCAGTGGATGTCGTCCATCGTGGAGCGAAATTCGAGCTCAGAGGCTGGGCATCGAATAGCCGCGGCGTCCTAGCGAGCCTCGCAGGTGGCGTGACCCCAGGAGACATAGAGCTGGGGTCGAAGGAAGAAAAGACCCTGGGCCTGCGGTGGTTCTACGAGTCCGACGAGATGGGATTCCGGACCCATCCACGAGAGCCAAAAGACAGAGAAGCACGGACCCCGACTAAACGAGAAGTGACAAGTGCGGTAATGTCGACCTTCGACCCTATGGGGTTGGCATCGCCCGTGCTGATAGAAGGGAAAACGCTTATTCAGAGCATCTGGCGCAGCGGGATCGACTGGGACGACGTCATCCTGGACCAGGACGAGGTGGCGTGGAAACGCTACATGGAGAACCTTCGTGTGCTGCAAAACCTCCGAGTAGCGAGGTGCTTCTCGTGCTGTAACACTGAGGGGGAGCTGCACACGTTCACCGACGCCAGCGAGAAGGCGTACGCGTGTGCAGTCTATTGGCGACAGAAGACAGACGAGAGCACCTACCACGTCACGCTTCTAGCAGGAAAAGCCAGGGTGACCCCATTGAGACCAGTCTCCATCCCAAGGCTGGAGCTGCAAGCCGCGCTGCTGGGGACGAGGATGGCACAGGCGATAGCGGACGAACTGGACATCGCGGTCGGCGGAAGGACGTACTGGACTGACTCCAGCACGGTCCTGACATGGATTAAAACCGACCCGCGCACGTTCAAGCCTTTCGTCGCGCACCGACTCGCCGAAATAGAAGAATCGACGAAGCCCCAAGAATGGCGATGGGTGCCTGGCTCGCAAAACCCAGCAGACGACGCAACCAGGGAGGCGCCGGCGGATTTCGACCACACGCACCAGTGGTTCAATGGTCCCGAGTTCCTGAAATGGGATGAATCGCGCTGGCCCAAACCGCGAACATTCAAGCGAGAACCGTCTGGAGAAGAGAAAGAGGCTTTCCTGGTCGCCACGGCGAGGACCGCTGACGCTCGACCCACGCCCGATCCACACAGATTCTCGAGCTGGGTCAGGTTATTGAGAGCAACAGCCAGGGTCCTCCAATTTATTGACCTGTGTCGACCCCGGAAGGAGAGCGCCTGCGTATCCAGACGGTTGGAGCAGCAAGATCCCACGTGGAGGGCGACGCGCACAAAGCAGCCCCGATCATCAAGGAAGTCAAGGACCCCAGAGGCACGTGAGGAACCATGGCTGCCACTCGATCCGCACCACTTGAACAAGGCAGAGATGATCCTGTTGAGAGGCAGCCAAGGAGAGAGCT
The DNA here is from genome assembly GCA_033032175.1 of Saturnia japonica. NCBI lineage: Eukaryota > Metazoa > Arthropoda > Insecta > Lepidoptera > Saturniidae > Saturnia > Saturnia japonica. Next base: position 340,524 of record CM065308.1, on the reverse strand, counting down.
TCGGCGAAAGAAACCCCGAGAATCACAACAAATTGCGACGACTCGACGCCGTAATGGAGGACGGCCTGTTGCGCCTGCGCGGACGTATCGACGCGGCGCAATACATCGAAGCAGGCCACAAGCGACCGATCGTGCTGGACGGGAAGCACGTGATAGCGAGACTATTGATCAAACACTATCACGAAGCGTTCCATCACGGTAACCACGCGACGGTAATGAACGAGGTGCGGCAGCGCTACTGGATCCTGGGACTAAGATCGACCGTTCGAGCGATAGCCGTCCGATGCCAGTGGTGCAGGGTCTATCGGAGCGCGCCACGACGACCGCCCACCGGGGACTTACCTATAGAATGGCTACGATATGGAGAGCCGCCGTTCACATGTGCGGCCGTCGATTACTTCGGGCCCATGACAGTGACTATAGGACGACGTCATGAGAAGAGGTGGGGCGCGCTTTTTACATGCCTCACCACAAGAGCGGTCCACATAGAGCTGGCAGCGTCACTGACGGTGGACTCGATGCTGCTAGCGCTGCGAAGGTTTGCGGCCCGACGAGGAATGCCCAAAGTCATTTACAGCGACAATGGACTAACTTCGTCGGCGCCAGCAAAGAGCTCAAGCAAGCTATCGAGAACGCGAGAGAAGCAGACGTCGTGTCACGGGCCGCTCAGATGAACGTTAAATGGAAGTTCATCCCGCCAGGAGCTCCGAACATGGGAGGCGCGTGGGAACGCTTGGTGCGGTCCGTTAAAACCGCACTGGCAGTCACGCTAAAAGAAAGACACCCGAGGGAAGAGGTTCTACATACTCTTCTGTTGGAGGCGGAACACGTAGTCAACTCGAGGCCCCTCGTCGCCAAAGAAGAGAGCTGGGAGTCAGAGGCACTCACGCCGAACCACTTCCTCATCGGGAGGTCCTGCGGAGCTCCGAGCATAGGCGACTACACAGACGAAGACCTGACCGGCAAGAGGACATGGAGAGTGGCGCAGCGTATGGCAGACCACTTCTGGAGTAGGTGGGTCAAAGAATATCTGCCTACGCTGCTGCCCAGGAAGATCGACGGGAGAGCGGCCGGTGAGGACTTGCAGTGTGGAGATACCGTCCTCATAGTGGACTCCACGCTGCCACGCAACACATGGCCGCGCGGACAAGTTGTCCGCACATACCCGGGCCCCGACAACCACGTACGGACTATCGACGTCAAGACGAGCGGCGGCCTGCTGAAAAGACCTGTCTCCAAGACGATACTGCTGGTGCCTGCAACGAGCGACGAGCCCACGCCCATAGAGTCGCCACTACAAGGAGTCGGTGCTACGCACGAGGGGGAGGATGTTGGCGACAGCGGCGTCGCCTCATATAAGATATAATTTAATAGATTTATATAGACTTGTCAAATTATAGAATATAGAATAGATAGATTATTGAATATAGAATAAAGTACACACAAGATATAGATATAGGACAATATATAGACTTACCATAGAATAGACGATAACTAGCTATAAGAACATTGAAATAAATATTGTACATAATTGTCTAATTATTCCCCATAGATTTAAGATAGAATAATAATTTATATAAGTACGCGCTCGGCCCGCGTCCCGAAACTATAGAATGTATCGATCTGTGTTCGGGACCGGGTATTTCATTTATACGGGCGCGTAGTATGGATTAAGTATAGAATAAGTTATGTTTATAGATAGGGAATACAATATAGAATAATTAGGCGTAAGAAGTTTGTACATAGGTTTAATAATGAAATAAATATAGACGGAAAACCGAGCCGACCATAATGAAAATAAAATAGAAATGGAGCACCTTTTGCCCGAGCGCAAGGGGCTCCCTTTATGGTAACGCCGGAGTCTTCATTTTCAATCCCGCGGCGTTGCTGGGCACTAACCGACCGACCTCCGACCGCCTACAAAGAAGACCATCGACACTAGCGCCACTACGGATTTCATCGGAACCTGCAACCATCGACACTAGCGCCACTACGGATATATTGAAGACTTGCGGTTACATAGTCAGATCGGTCGGCTCGGTTACGTTGTTAGTACAAGTTTTGTGTTTCATTTTCAAGTGAGCTTGTGCGGTATCGCACACCTCAGGACCCCGTACCGAGCACTCCGGATCGGCAAGAATAATCGCCACGAGGCGGGCATCCGGCGTCTTATAGGATTTTTTAGAAATCCTATAAGATTTACAAACCCGTCCAACCCGGGTTGACGTCACTCGCCCTATCGACGCGTGTGACGTGCTGCGTACCCAACACATACAGCTATCTTTATCTAGCTCTATCTACAGTTATCTTTATGGAATCAATAGCTAATTATTTAGTTAATAGTGGATATATACCTACTGTTGCCGGAACCCGACAAACCAAAAGAAAATCATAGATGGGTTTATCACTATGTAAATTGTGATCGCAATCCCTACCACCTCGCTATATTACCTACTGCATGTGCACCGGTTGATTTTGGAAAACGACAAACTAAAAGAAAATCATAGATGGGTTTATCACTGTGTGTATTGTATTATCATTATATGCCAACATCAATACAACGCATTAACCGTCCCAATAAAACTTCAAAAATAATTAAAATCATCCCTTATTGAAAAACGTGGAACCCCTTTTATTTCTGTCTTAGCAAAAGTATAAATATGAATTTTCATATCCCTAATTTTAGCCATGATGGGTTCTTCATTTATACAAACTTTCACATGTGGAATAACACAATGAGGAATAACACAATGCGAAATAACACAATGAAATAGTTCACTTGTAGCAAAACTGTATAATCCAGATAATTTACAATAAGTATATCGCTTACAATATATAAATTATCGCGAGCTGCCATTGACAGTGCACGTCCCATTTCAATCATAAAATAAAACAGAATTTATACCTTACTGCTTAGTTAAAGAGTTTAAAAACACTTCAGCCAATTTTAAAAAGAATATTGGTCTATCATTTCATAGGTAAATATTAGAAATATAATACATTTATTAAGTATAACAACGTCAATAAATCAACAAACCAATTGCCATTGACAACGATGTCATTTACAGAGTTACTTTCGCATTTATAATATTATTAATATAGATAACACTGCAGAATTCATTCAGGTATAGCTAAGAATGCTCTCAATCAAGTCACCTTTTTTAAAAAAAAAGTCGGTCAAGTGGTATAGGAGCTACGATAAGACAGATCCACATGTTAAGCTTATAACCAGTGATGTACCCGATCCTTGAAATTTTAGATCTGCAGATACACATTTTAGATCCGTAGGCACTTGTGACCTCGGACCGACGCAATGCAATGGTTAGGGAACTTGCGAACCCTTTGCGTAAGCGAAATCATGAGACATGTTTAAACTGTAACTGTTCACGCGATCTGATTATACTTTCGTATGAAAAAAGACAGTATAGGATACTACGCCAGTTTTGTCGATTTTAATTAATACTAGTACCGATGTTTTAGTATAATATATTTTTGAATTATACAACTAAAATCAGTTTAAAAAGTTTAAAGTTTTCCATTGTTATCTTTCAAAATTCATATTATAAGGAATGAATATAAAATATAAGTTTAAGATTCGCAACAAAAAAAAACTAAAACGGATCTATTTCCTCCTAGGATATCCTCCTATACGGATATCCGGCACATCCCTACTTATAATTATATTATTTACGTCAGGAGTTAAAAATAACTCTAAAGGATATGCATCTTTAATTTCTATATAAAATCAATGAGTATGGCTATTTTTTTGCATGCTACTTTGTTTGTATAGTTTAGTTTTTTTTTTTTTTTTGTTACATGCCCGACATGCACTCGTACCTTTATAAACAAAATTGGGTACAGTAGTCACTACAAAGCACATCAAAGGGGAGAAAAGCAATGTCCTGATTAAGTTATTTTATACATATCCAGAAAATCAAAATTCGCTGTAGCTGAAATCGGCCAGGATGACACACACACTTTGTGTAAATTAGAAAAGTATTAATCGTAGGGGACAAAGGATTTCATAATGTTGGTATAGAAAGCGGAAAGACAATAAAAATAGTTGGTTATTGTTTTGATATCAAATATTGACATATTGAGAATATTTAGTTCTAATTAACAGATATCATATTATGTTACATTATTATTAAATATCGAGTAGATGATACGTTCAATTAAATAAGTGAAAAAGTATTATTATTATTTAGTTTTGTAAAATACCAATCCCTGATCTAAATCTAAATCAAAATTATCAAAGATATTCTCATAAATTAAAATAAATTCAATAGCTTTTATAACAACGATAACAGATGCCCAAAATTGTTATAAACTTATTATTGTATCGACAAGTAAGTTTTCAAGTAATGAAAACAAGATTTTACTAACCGACTTAAGTAAAAGGCAAAAGTTACTCTATTGGAATGTTTTTTTTTAAATTAAAAATTGTCTTGTAGTGCACCAAGTTAACTGTGTCAAAGCTAAGTTTAGGTTACGATGCGACGGATTGTAATATTGACATATTTTTTGGACGCAAGTCCTTATATTATCTGCCAAAGTTAAAAAAATACAACAAACAATATCAGTCTCATCCAGGACGCCAAAATCTATATAATCCTTCGCTCTGTTCAAAACTAAAGTTAAAACTTAATGTTTAAAACTAACACGCTAATGTTAAATACTTTTTTTTGTGGTAACTTTCTTTAGTCGCGATTTCAGACTTCGTGTTTGACATCGAGACATTGCATCGATTAGTCTAAACAATTAAATTAGCAAATCGATGTGTTTTTTTACCTGTTAAAATTGTAGTTAACTGAGCTATTTTTTTATAATTCATCTGAGACCTTACTGACAGCTACATATCTAACTGCTATTTCCGTACTTACATAATATTAACCATGTATTAAACAGACTTTGCCTTGTAACAAATAAGTTTATAAATAAGTTAATTATTTAATGAGTATTTCTTAAATTATACTTACATGTTTATAATATCTTATTTACACTTGTTGTCACTTAAATAGATTTCTTTATACTTCCCAATGATAAATTATATTAAAATTATACAATGTCATTGGTACTTCCTTTGTACTTTGTTGACGACTGAGCAAAGATATGAAAAATACAATTTTAATAAGCGAAATTGTGTAAGAATCTTTATTTATTTTTAAAGTAATTTATCCAGGTGTCTATATTATCGTTGAGGCGTATCGAACTAGAGGAAACCACGTCTTGGAGACGTCATGAGACAAAAACGAAGAAAATCGCTCTAAAACTAAATGTTACCTCGAAAGTGTCGCCACTCGCCTCACTGTTTGTCATGAATTATCAGCATCACCGTATCTTATTTAAATTAGATTGCCTCCTTTTGTTTTATATACTTATTTAGATATTTATTCCATCATTGTTTTATTTTTACACGTCCCTACAGTATGTACAAACAAACATACAAGTAGGTGTGTTTATCTTGTTTAATGAAGCTTTTCATTACATTCTCAGAGACAATGTCCTCGATATTGGTCCCACGTTAATAAACGGTAAATGAAGAGTAGATCAAAAGTGCAACCGCGGCGCCGGAAGCTCGGAACATGTAGCTAATTCAAGGTGGTGGTAGACTGGTAGTTAAGTGCTAACCAATTTACTAAAAATCTGTAGAAATTATGATTCTTTGAATTATTCTATATTATTAAATGGGGATTCGGAGCGATCTACCGCAGTGTCCCACTTAAAATCACAAACCTCTCGTATGTTACTTTCGTACTGATTTACATTGCATTGCATCGTATTGATTTTTAACGATATTTTGTAACATATACGTAAGTATCAGCTGTCAGAGTTTTACCTTGGTTACCTGATACCTGGAAAATGGCCGTCTAGGCAAGGAAACAGGTAGGCATACGATCATAATCCAAACTAGCACTACTCAATCTTACAAATTTTGTTCATCGGAAAATAAGTGACGTCTGCCGGCCCTGAGATCTTGGATTATTGCGTCTTTTGTCCCGACAAAGCACAATTACATTACGATTTTACGTGCGGTCACGGCATTTCAAAACTTGCGTTAAACTACTTTGCCGTGCTGTGGAAGCAGCAAATTTATGTAGATATTTTGAGCAACGGTTGCTTTTAATAAAAAAAATAGAAGAAAAAGTTGGCTCTGAAGGGTGGAAGGCCAAAAATTATGTAGTAGAGATGTGCTTTCACTTTTTAAGTGAAACAAAAAAAATCTGAAAAAAATGCCATAATATGCTCGAATTGTGCAGTTCTTTGTTTGAGATACTGTGGAAAAATGAATTTAATTAATATCGAACCAGTGGACTGATGAAAGAAATCACCTGCTGCCGAAGACTGTGAAGTGTGATTTGCCAAAACATGGAGTAAAAATGAATTGCACGAAGTTTTATAAACATGTAAAGAATTATTATAAAAAGTAAAGTCTGCAGTAAAATGAGATCAAGTTACGTCTAACACTGCATTGGAATTTTGTCAATGAATAATTTTTTTTTCTCTTTGCTTCCTGACAAGAGCCTAAACATTATGGCAACCCTAAACCTATCGTAAACCTGAGTTGAAGGATACTTTTTTATAAACAGAAATAAACTATAATATTATTTGTGAAGCTGAACAGTGAATTAAACTTCACGTTGCCAATATGATATCTGAAGTAATTGCGTCTTTGTGAAAAGTAAAATAACCCATTAACTTTGTCGAGTATGTGTGCATACCCTGGGCTTGTTAAGCAAAGTTAGCGAGGATTAGTTCAAAATTTTTAGTTTACAAAAAAAAAAAAAAACAAGTATATTAAGTTACGCAATTAGACAAACTCTTGCTATGGACTGACCCGACAAATACCCAACTACGTGTAGCGAGTTGATAATATCTCCTACATCAATGCCCCTTTAAAAGTATATCTTATGTCACTCGTGGAACAATATGTTAAAAAGTTACACATACCTACGTTACATAGATACCATAAAATCCATAATACCTATCTCTAGCACACAAACCATACGTAATATATCTCATTCAGAAAAATGAAAATGAGAATGTATAAGATAAAGTTTATTATTAAGTCCAAAATCTATTTGAAATACCAATATTCCAATAAAGTAATACTCACTCACGTATTATTATTATACATCCAACAGTACCAGAGCCGTGCCCGCGACAGAACCAGCAGACGATGTTACCTATGTGTATTTGTGATACTAGTATTTATCCTTATTAATTTATTTACTTAGGTCGCAAACAGAAACAACATCAACACATCAACTTAAAAAAAAAAAATATGCAGTACAATATTTTAATTAAATTTGACCCTAATTATAGGCAACAACGGCCGCAGCATGTACATTATTAAATCCTATTACATTGTATATCTTTAGTAATTTAAAGATACAAACAGCCATATAAAGTAAAAACAATCACAAGCAAATATAAATAATGTTTAAAGTACACAATAATTTTGTTCTTGTCGCACGAACAACAATATGCTCTATTCATTTGAATAACAGAATCAAAGAAGATATCAACTTCATTTGTAATACTCTTGGAAGTAATGTTGTAATTTCTCATGAGTCTATTTAATGGTGAATAGTAGTAACCTAGATTTGTACGAGATCGTTTCTCACAAAATAATTTATAGGTTCCTTAATACCTCATTACCTATAGTTTCTCTTAACAAGGTGAAACCGCACTTTACCAGCACGGTGCGTCTCTGCAGCGGAGCGGTGCGACAAATAAATCTTGTATTTCATACAGTATTTCCAGTGTATAATTTTCTAAGTGAAATAAGTTGTTTAATAACTTTTCAATCACGAAAGGTTCTATTAAACTTGACTCGCGTGGACTACAGAATACCGTTGCCGTGCGCGTTGCTCCGGTTGCTCGACGTGTTGTGCTTACCCCGTTCCAATCCATAGCCGTTGACCGCCGCGCCGATTATTTTAAAGACGAGTATGCTTATTGTGGGTTTTTCTTAGAAGATAGGCATAATTATGCTACACGACTGACTAATTACAGAATAATTAAAACAACTTATTAAGAGATGGTATTTTTAATCAAGAAAAATATTATGGAATAATACTGTAGAGTTTAAAATCCAAATTATTTAGGAAGATATTACGTTACAAATCTATATAACGACAAACCCAAGCACTTTTCCGTACACTATATTAATCTATGAAAGTGCTTAACTAATATGTCTATTCAAATACATCCTTTTCTTGGGCAAAAATAAAAACCCCTTAAAATTGATAAATAGTAGGTAATGAGTAGGTATTTCAAGTGAATCAAAGCTTCACCCGAGAAACATTACGATTAAATTTTTTCTGTCCTAAGATAAGAATCATAAATTATTTACGTTGGTTGTACGTTGCGCTGTTTTTCTAACTGTCCCCATACCTTCATTAAAAATCTGTTGACATTACCTACGTGCATCAGCAGCTCAGCTCTTCACATGATATTACAATAAATTAAAAATACCAATGGGAAAAAATTAAGAAAAACACAATACTACAATTTATGTCAATGATATTAGATTAATTATTATCAGAAATAATGCTATAATAATAACATAATGAATGTATTATTGAGTTTGCTAAATTCCAGTGAGCTGCTAACTTTCAGTTTATAAGTATTCCAACCGTCAAGTAGAACATAACATTTACAAATTAAAACAACAGAGTATATTCAATGAAAGTCATTATATTCGGTGACTGTCTACAAGAGAGAGCGTGTTGGACAGGCGTCCGGCTGTGTGAAGATATGGGCGTAGTTCACCAGGAAGTATGTAATGAGGGATCCGATTGCCGAACCGAGCTGTCCGACGGCGCCGCACACTCGCATCCCTCGCGCTCCGCCCTGTCGAGCCCAGCCGTATATCCACATCTGGGAATAGGAGATCACCGCAGACACAAACACCCACGCTATTACCTGCACGACCAGAAACAATATTATACATAACTATAATATATCTACTACTAACTATATAAATATAACTTCGTATTTTATAACTATCAAGAATCTAATGAGCAAGTCAAATGTATAGGGTCAGTTAAATCTGTACTTTTGAGATGTCGTATAATAGTAAGCTTTTGGTAATATCTCGCCTGATCTGAGGTGACGATGTGCTGGAAAACATCTTGATGCAATCCTAACATGGCGGTAGGACTCTAGTGCTCACCTCGCTGGCTGCCTCCCTCAAGCTGAGCGTAATGATGTCTTTAATCAAATTCTGTGTTTCCTTCGAACGTTACGCTTGATACCCATTCCAGAATTATATTCGTACTTTTCACATCACACGTACAAATAAAGATGGTTCCTCAAATGTGATTTCATTGATACGCTAACCTCTCTGCAATGTAATAGGCATAAGGAGCAGAACAGACTCACCACTAATGCCTCCCCGACAGCTTGGTGCTTTAAAGGCGGATCCGGACTTAGCACAGCCGTCGCTACCATGTACGCGAGAGGAGCTGTAGACACGGCGAGTGCAGTTCCGAGGAGTTTAGCTGACAGTGGACGGAGCCACACGCCTGCCAGGCAAGCGGCCGGGTTCGCCATTGCTCCCAGCGTCACCGCCAAGTGGTACGCCCTCGTACCGTACGGCATGCAAGAGTACGACTTTATTGACGGCATGAACCCGTTAACTAAAGCATTTAGTATAGCCTTTAACGAAATCACGAATATCCAACGCGTTGTCAGCACAGAACTTTGTGTCACTTTGTGTTCTTTAGTATCTGCTGTGAGACCAACTTTTTCCGATTTGAAGGTATTTTGGTTATTTATGATTGTAAAACTGATGAGACTGATCGCGGACAGTATCCCGAGGAGAAGCAGAAATACCGTCGAGCTGAACCGAGGTGGAGGGTAGTGGGGTATTAAGGTAGAATTATCAGCTGAAGGCAAACACTCCGGTTCTCCACCGGCCCCTTGCGCAAGCGCCAGGATACTCGGTATGAAGCCGCTTAGACCCACGCCCACTAAGTACGTAGCTAGATATATATCACGGAAATGCCTCATGTAGGGGTAGAATAACACTGAGCTTGTGCAGCCAACCAGCGCTACGAAGAAAGTGAATGTGAGGAATGCAAGAGAACGCTTTGTCCCACCGATCACAGCAGTGCTGTCATACAGGAACGCATTCAAGACTAGAGCACAAGTTCCTATCACCAGTAGTCCATAAATGTAAGGCACGTCGGAGCCCTGTGGTCTCAGGCGAGTGAGCAATCCGTAAACGAGCATCCCGCTGTTTCCGAGTTGTACAGCGATACCAATGGAGGCCGGCAATGCCCAGCCCTCGGGTAGCCTCTCGACCAGCAACGGTAACTGCACGTAGACGCCATTCACCCCGAGCCATGTTCCCATGCCCCAGCACATCATAAAGATATCAAACAGGACACGTCGTTGTGAGCCCCACATTTTTATATTGATGTCTTTCTGCTTAGCTAAGCAAGGTGAATTCTCCTTATTGTCGCTCAACCTGATGTCAACAAAATATATGTAAAAGCGGATTACTAAAAGCGTTATGTGGTCCAAGGCTTCCGAACAGGCCACTGTGTTCGAGTCTGTGATAATGAACAGTAATGCTAATTCTGTGATAACTTGATAAATAAAATACATGAGAACAAGTAGACAGCTAAATTTAACATAATTTGCATTAAGATGAATATCTTAGTGGATCATCTAGATTCCAGTACCTACAACCTTTCCTCTGAGTAGGAGGTGACATACTTTTCTAGATAACACAAAACTTAAGGTCTTTTACAAAATTATATCTCAAAGATAAGAAACGCATAAAACAGGAATTACTAATTAACGTATTTAAATATTAAATATTCGATAACTTATCACGCTTGTTAGTAGCGATATAGGTACCTACCTAACTATAGTGTCACTTTAAAAGTGCATTTAACTTTATATTAGGTCCATATAACTATATGTACGTATGAAATTGCCGTTTTATATAGAAAATAAAGTAATTAATCTGTTTTTGACTATTTCCAAAAAAAATTTATTTAAAATTATGAGGTAATATTTATTTATAGGCAATGATTGAAATGCTATTTAGGCAAAGTATGAAATACATCTCGGATTCGTTTCGAATTCGTGGGAGTTTTTGGGAGGATCTCAAAGTGTAATGTTTTTTAATTCTTTTGTAATTTTGAAGGGAGAGCTCTTATATTCCTGCCCCGGAAGCCGACTGAGGTATATTACCATCTCTTTATCAGACTATCGAACGTATTACTTTAAATGGATCATCAGCAATATAATATTAATAGATCTAAACGTGAAATAACTTTTACTTCAGACGCGCGTAAAGCTTATACGGACTAGGTTAATTTTTTTAACAGAAAATTCAAATTTTAATCAATTAGTTTAAATAATTAATTGCAGCAATATGATCGTAAAATAATTTTTGTTCAACAAACGTATATTATTAATAATATTAGCGACTCCGTAATTCTCTGTTGAGTGTTAATTCAGTCTCAGCATAATATTGTTTCATATCGAGTCGTTCAGTCTGAGTTAATAAATAAGTTATTCCATAAGATTTTTTCAAACTGTTTAAACTTCAGTTATCAAATCCATTTAATATGTAAGTTATTTCCGTACTTACATACGATTTAAAAGACTTTGCTTTGTAATCACAAATGTATTTTATATTTGTACAATGCATATGTTTCTTAAATTAATACTTACATGATTTATAAATTTTTATTACACTTGTTATCACTCAGATCTCTTCGCCCTTTATATTTTTTTACGACTAGGCAAAGATATTAAAAATAAAATTGTAAAAAGCAGAATTGTGTATGTAACAATTGTTATTTACTTTTAAATTTATTTATTCAGATGTATATATTGTGATCGTCGAGGCGTGTCGATGTGTCGAACTATAGGCATTCACAGCACAGATACAGACGTGTTGAGTCTTGACACAAAACCAATGAAAATATATGTTACGTCGCCACTCGCTAAAGCTATTACTGTTTTGCATGCAGTATCAGCTTCAAACTTATTTAGATATTTATTTCCATAATATTTTTTTATAGGTACAGCAAGTACAAACAAAAATATATAAACATACATTCTCAGAGATGTCCTCGATGATGCCTATGACGTTAAGCCTAAAATGAAGACTTAATTCTCAAGTGCAGCTGCCGGAAGCTCTGACCATCTCGTTACTAACTCACCACATGAGGTAGCTAATCAAGCATGACGGACGTCGACCTCGCGTCGGTTTATAACATTTGGTTTAACCTATTTTTATTATTAAAAAAAAAACAAAATGAAACGAGGGAAAATGATAGGACACGGAAAATTCGGCAACGTTAAAATTCACAGAAACCGTACCAGGTTTGTTCAGTTATTTATCGATAATATATTTCACGCAAGCGATAGTGACTACACACAAACGTGTGGACGCATCGCAAGCGTTTGCCACAAGCTCCTTTGATATGTGTATGAAATATCGACTTCATATATTACCATCCATCTATCAATCCATTCAGTCAAAATATGTCCACTGGTGGACATAGGCCTCCCCCACAGATCGCCACAACGACCGGTCCTGCGCTGCTTGCATCCACCGGGTTCACGCAACCTTCACTAAGTCGTCGGCCCATCTAAACCGCTACTCGAGAACTCTACGGCCCCAACGGTCATCCGTCCTAAGAGTAATTTTCCACGCCCACTGCCACTTAAGTCCAACAATTCTGAGAGCTTTGTCAGTGACTATCATTATTCTGCGGATCCCCTCATTTCTGGTTCGATCACTCAGAGAAACTCCAAGTATTTCCCTTTAAGTAACCTTGAGCATTCTTATCAGACCCATCGTTGGTATCCTTGTAGCGACATCTACATAGCGACACACAGCGACATCTATCGAGCCACATACGACGCATCCTACATCGCACTATAGAAATTAACTCTTCGATTGAGTGTATATACAAGAACCCGACTACAACAGTTGGGCAGCTGCCCGCCAGACATAACACTGTCTGGTCAGAGGATCCTCCCTTTGCAGTAGTTCTTCTACACTGGTGACCCCGAGCATGAACGTCAGCGCAACCTTCTTCGCACAGCTACATCGTGACGTCATCATCACTTCCACAAGCTTTCGAGCAGCGAGTCATACAACCAGCCAGCATCCACGGCTACTACGGGTATCCTGACCACCAGCATGCAGCGGACGGCGCATTCCTGGTCATCACCCACAGCCTTCTCAGCGACCTTGGCACAGCACACTGCACTTCGGCCGGTCAGCAAGCAGAGACGCACTTCTCTCCTGGTCGACGCAGCAGCCAGTCACTACGCAGCACTGCAACACTCCGACTCACTGGAGCATTCTTGCAGCATCACCCCGACTCACTGGGGCATCACCCCGACTCACTGGGGCATCACCCCGACTCACTGGGGCAATCACCCCGACTCACTGGGGGCATCACCCCGACTCACTGGGGCATCACCGCAGACAGTTCCGACTCACCGTGAACTATGCGGCATCTGGTTCCGACTCACTGGAACATCCCACTGGCACGGCAAGCATCACTAGATGGTGTATGGACGACTCAACCTGCTATCGACCTCTGGTCTCGGAGGGGAGTGATGTAGCGACATCTACATAGCGACACACAGCGACATCTATCGAGCCACATACGACGCATCCTACATCGCACTATAGAAATTAACTCTTCGATTGAGTGTATATACAAGAACCCGACTACAACCGTTGGGCAGCTGCCCGCCAGACATAACACTGTCTGGTCAGAGGATCCTCCCTTTGCAGTAGTTCTTCTACATCCTCATCACCGGCAACACACACTGATCAACAATTTTCGTCTTGAGACTGCGGTAATCTCGAACGACAAGATATTAGGTATCTTCCCGAAAGCTGCCCAACCGAGTTGGATTAGACGACTGACCTCTTTCTCGAAGTTGAACTTACCTAACTGGCAGTTTGTCCCAGGTAAACATAGTCAATAACAACTTCAAGCGTAGTCTCTTCTATCTTTATGAGAGTTGGTGCTACTTGGTGCTACTTCGTCTTGTCCGTATTAATATTAAGACCAGCTCGTTCAGAGGCTCCACTAAGGCAATCGAGAAATGCTCAGGAGAACCCATGGTTTCAGCCATGACTACTATATGCAAATTGAAGATGAGTGTTGTTCTCGCCATTTATATTGATGCCTAATCTTTTTCAGTGCAGAACTTTGAAAACATATTCCAGTACAACGGTAAATAGGAGAAATAACGTCTCCTTGCCGGATTCCCCGCTGCAGCAAGATAGGTTTCGTGATCTGGTCCTGCAGTCGGACTGACATAGTGACGTTTTCATACAAGCACTTAAACAGTCGATGTACTATTAGTTAATTTAGCACCGTTGGAGAGACTGCAGTACAGACCAAGTTTCGTTGGAATCGAAGGCTTTCTCATACTCTACAAACGCTAAGCAAAGAGGGAGGTTATACTCTTCGGTGTTCTGTATAACCTGCCCTGGTTAGCCTAGTGCAAAGCCTTTTCGGCAACCGGCCTTTCGGGAGGCTGGAACTGTAAGTCGTCAAACTTGTGTGTGAGACGGTTCGTAATAACCCTCCAAAACAGTTTATAGACATGACTCATAAGTGAGATGGGCTGAAAATACTTCAGCCGAGCATTTTCACCCTTTTTGAAGAAGAGCACAAAACCACACTTTAGTTCCATACATACATACATACTATCACGCCTGTATTCCCCGAAGGGTTAGGCAGAGGTGTTCAGTAATGTACACCCAAAGTTCACCGAGTATGTTTTTAGGTCCCATGTAATAGGGGGCGAGCCTATTGCCATTAATCGGGCACGAAACCAAACTCAGAGCTGCTACTCAGAATTTCATAGGAAAAACCCAATAACACTTTACTCGACCCGGGAATCGAACCCAGAACCTCGATCATAGCAGTCGCGCTTATGACCACTAGGCTAGTTCCAAGCCTGCGGCCTTTTCCCTTTATGAATGAAGGTGAGGTTAAGCAAATGTTACAGTTAGTATATGGTGGTCCTTTCCAGTTAGACATAATTGCCGTCTCCTACAACCTGTCTAGCGATCTGTTGATCTGATGAGAAATGGCAACTGAACTGCAATTCAAAGAAGCGGTTCGCATTTTTACAAAAGGAAGGGAAGAGATGATTAAAACAAGACAAGTTAACTTAACAGTGAATATAATTGGTATAAATGGTCTAAATAAGCAGGTGCGAGTGCCCGCAAGGTGCCGGCTGAGTGAAGAGCGCTGTGTAGTTGACGAGCAGGAACAGTAACAGTGAGCCACCAGCCGAGCCGAGCTGTGTGACCGCTCCACAGGCTCGCATGCCGCGTGCTCCGCCGCGTCGTGCCCACCCGTACACCCACATGCGCGCGTATGACACTATGCCTGAGACCGACACCCACGCGATCACCTGTAACAAACGAGTCATTAGGCACACTTTTTACGTGAATAAGGTTTTTTTACATCCATAGTGGAAGGCAATTAAATGAAACGAATGATAACAAAATCGCTACACAGTTTAGCTTTGTGACTACATTTCTATCGTCTATATCCGTTAGTGTGGAATAGTTATTGTGAATATATATACACACATCAAAAAAGTCTAAGCAACATGCGTGATATTACAAATTTTTCCATTTATATTAATTAATTTCTAAATATTTACTCAAACAAAGTGCGTAGGTAAGTAAACTTTTTTGTTATTGATGACATACTGACTGGTTGTAAAAAAAAAAATTTGATTGTTTTGTTTTTTCATAAAATTCAAATGACTGCGAATTTGTTTGAATTTAAGTGCGTTTTAATTGCTACGTTTACTCTTGATTTTATAATTTTACCAACCATTTAAATAAAGTTAGCGACAAAATTGAATTGTTAGATATTCTTTACGTCATGAAGCGACGTCATTTGATGGCAGATGAAATGCAAAGAGCTGTAGGGATGTTGCAAGCGGGAAGTAATCAATCTAAGGTATCTCGACATTTTGTCATTCATAGAAGTGTTATTTGTCGTCTTTGGCAGCGCTACAATAATACAGGAGAACCCGCTGAACAGCATCCAGGCCGTAAAAGGAGTACAACCACTCGGCAAGACCGGTACATACAACTGACTTCAAGACGCCAGCCGATGTTAACCGCTCGAAAGATAAGTTTGAGGCTACAAATTTCAAGTGGTGTTGATGTAAGTCCTCAAACTGTGCGAAATCGACTGCATGAGTACGGCCTACGAGCTCGACGCCCAATCAGGTACCCACCGATACGTCACGGGAATCGCGCTCGTCGATATGAATGGTGTAGAGAACGCATAACATGGACCCCGGAAAAATGGGATAAAATTGTTTTCCGATGAGTCGCGATTCGGGTTTAAGCCTGATACAAGAAGGGTGCGAGTTTATCGTCGGCCCCGAAATACTGAAAGGCTCAGGTGCGTTCAGGAAGTTCATCCATACAGCGGCTCAACAGTTATGTTATGGGTGGGTATTATGAAGAACAGGCGAACTGAGCTCGTTTTTATAAATGGAAACATGAATGCTGAAAATTACATTGAGGATATTCTCAGACCTTATGTCTACCCATTTGCACAAACCTTTGGCTCCGATTTTAGGTTAATGCATGACAATGCGCGTTCACATACAGCTCGGCGAACCAGTTAATACTTTGCAACGGAGAACATCCGGGTATTGCCC
Organism: Saturnia japonica; assembly: GCA_033032175.1. NCBI lineage: Eukaryota > Metazoa > Arthropoda > Insecta > Lepidoptera > Saturniidae > Saturnia > Saturnia japonica. The sequence continues at coordinate 323,817 of CM065308.1, read as the reverse complement.
TGGCCTGCACAATCGCCAGATCTCAACCCCATCGAGCACGCATGGGACATGCCCCAGAGACGTGTTTTGAAGGACTTACAGTCTCATTAATTCAATGAATAATCGTTGCCGACAAGTTCTGTATAGCAGAGGAGCCCATACTTTGTATTAAATTGTTCTATTCTTTCACAATAAATACATTTTCTTTAGAAATTTCATTTTGTAAAAAAAAAGATTAGTTTCTTATGTATCTTAGTTTCTACAGTATATTCTAATATTGTTCTTTTCTGTTATTAAAAGAACTTATAAAGACTACAGCTGTTATTTTTACATCATAGAACCCTAAAGATATTATTTTAAAAATAAAATACAACGTTATAATGTGAAGAACCATCCTAAAATTTAAATTAGTAAATGTTGCTTAGACTTTTTTGATGAGTGTGTATATATATATATATATATATATACATGATGTTATTAAAAAAACTTAATACAATAGCGGCCAGGACAAGGGCCGCCTGGGTCCTGACCCGATTGCACCCTCTGTTATGTTCTGTAAGTAAAATGTCAACGAGACACAAGCTTACGCTACAAGATGTGTATTCGTCCGATAATGAAATATAGTTGCGCTACGTTCGCACATATGTAAAGATCAAACTGGAAACGGTTACAAACCATCCAGAATAGGTTTCCCTACCGCCTTACCGAGGCGCCTCGGTATGTTCATATGGAAGATCTCCATAGAGCTGTAGAAGAACTATTGCAAAGGGAGGATCCTCCGACCAGACGGGTGTTATGTCTGGCGGGCAGCTGCCCAACGGTTGTAGTTGGGTTCTTGTATATATACTCAATTGAAGAGTTATTTTCTATAGCGCGATGTAGGATGCGTCATATGTGGCTCGATAGATGTCGCTATGTAGATGTCGCTACAGAGCTATGGACCGTTTCTCTAAACAGAGCGTGCCAGCGCCCACGCCCGCGTAACCACCGTTCTCTCCGCAGAGGACGGACGGTCAACTTCGCTCCCGCACACCCGCCACGTCCACCCTCTCTAGCGGCAACCCAAGCCTAGGTCCGTTCCTCGGTGTGAAGCCCTTGGGTCAGGCAGCCGCCCGCGCGATACAAGTGACACTATACGTGCAACACTTAGCTACCCACATACAACATTACACACGTATGAACATACACACGTGCACACCACACAGGTACATGGGTTCTGTGAGGGACCTTTTTTTTCTTTTTTGAGCTAGTTAGTCATGCGCTAGTTAGTGTAGAAAAACTTTCCGATCACTAAATACACATACGCATGTTTCCCTCTTTCCTCCCAGGAGGAGGAGATCATGCATATAAGTATATGTTAGTTAGCTCGAATTTGTAGGAGTAAGGAAATTAGCTAGATCGCGACCTATTCGCATGCGCGACGATCGCCCGAGTCGAGGTTCGGCCACTCTGGCACCCTCGTGCGAGTCGTCCAAAACTTTCGCGGCTGAGTGCCCTCCACGCTCGCCCCCAAGTTCGGTGAAGCTGTAAAAGCCGCAGCGGCTTCAGGGCCCCTAAGGCTAACAGTATAGTCAGATCTAAAAAAAAAACAATATCGGCCTACACAAGTCCAAAAAACCAAATCAAAATATAGAAATCATTATACAGATGGAAAGGGTTTCTCAACAGCAATCTAGTGATTATTCTAGTAATACGGCCGACAGTTGCTAGCGTAAGTTAAAATATGTCCGTCTCAGTAACTTGTTTATTGATAACCAAATTGACATAACGTGCCACCCACCAAAGAACGACAGTTGTTTACAAATCAGCATTTATTGGTAAAGTACAAATTTTTGTTACAATTCTCTTTAATACGTTGTTTCAACATTTAACATTGTACACCCTGGAAATACCGCCGGGACCATTATTTTTTTCCAGTATGTGTCCATGCGACCATTTGCCAAGTGGTAGCTGTAATTTTTAAGTAATAGGATATCTCCATTATAAATTACATTTGCGCCAATTTTTTGGTTTGTCTCGAAGCCTAGACACATATTCAGACTGCCATGTATGCCAAAAGTCCCTCAACAATCTTTGTGGGCGCTGCCGAGGTGATAATCTAGATGTATTGTGCAATGATTTTTTCCTGTAAATTTCTTCGCTTAATTTTTCTTCTGCTGTGAGAGATCACGTATTTTGTTTAAGTCCTACATATTATGTACATCTAATTTATCCAAGTGATGGTGCGGAACTATTTTATCAGATTGGTTTACAATACTAGTTCCCTGTACACAAGGTGTTCCGGCAGATCCATTAATCATTTTAGAAAATGCGATGTCATAGAATTCTTGTTGTGAACATCTTCTGCCGTACCTTCTATATTAGCGTGTATTAATGAGGGCTCTAGTAATTCTTGATATCCTTCGTTATTCATAGGTTCTTCACTTTTCTTAAAAGTATGAAGAAATGTGTTGTGATTGTGACGCTTGTGGCATATTTTTCACAAAGGTTTTCGTTTACAGGAAAACAGACTGTTCTGGTACTAAACAATTATAATATAATCTTTTTTTATTACAAATTCACTTCTTTTTCAGGATCCAAAACTGGAAATTCCTTATAGTAGAATAATTCAAGGTTGTCGTTGCATCAGGAACACACCCTTTGGCACCGATCCCACTATGTCGAACTGGCTGTTTCATCAGGTTGTCAAAACATCCAGATGTGCTAGTGGGTAGTATTTCTAAGAAGTTGGTTACATTTAGCCGAACCCGGTAAAAATGTGTAACGCGAACTAGCTCGCACCGGTATCGACGTCCCACTTTTGGCGATTGACCTGTTAGATGCATCTGACGCGCAATTCGAAATGACATCCAATGTATTCGATTACATATTGTTCTTTCGCTTGTAACACCATGTTTTACCATAGATCAGCAAACCTTGATTTACTGCTCTGTGTGTTTTACGTACATTAGACATTTCTTAAAGTTCGTTTGAGTTTTATTTAACATTTCCAATATGTTCTATCCTATCAATTCTTCAATTGAACTCATGTGCAATATTCAATAAAATATACTCAAATATGCACTAAAACTGTAACGTGAATGAATTTCATATTCGTTTGAATTTTCGTTTCAAAATCAAAATCAAAATAATCTTTATTCAATTTAGGCCCTAAGAAGGCACTTATGAACGTCAAAACACTACTGCCGGTTCGGATAACGTCCCAGACATCGAGAAGAACCAACAAGAAACTCGATCGGGTTTATCTTTTTTTTGTCAACTGTACAAATGTTAATATAACAGATACAATAATAATAATTTAGTGGCTGTACAGAGAGGGAGTCACTTCCAGACATCACTATCATTCACATAATGATCCACCCTATAATAACCTTTTGACAGTAAAACTTTCTTGACATAGTCCTGTAACTTGTTATCCGGTAAATCAGTAATATTCTTCGGGGTCTTATTATAAAACCTGACACTATTACCTAAAAAACTTTTATTGGACCTACTTAGTCTAAAACATGGTACGACTAATTTATGTCTATTTCTAGTATTAACATTATGCTGATCTTTGACAAAATCTAACTTGACTAAGATTTTACGAATATACATTAAGTTATCAAGGATGTATTGGGAAGGCAAAGTTAAGATATTATATTCCTGAAATTTGTTCTTTAGTGATTCACGAGGTTTTAGGTTGTAAAATGCACGAATTTCCCGTTTTTGTAATATAAATATGGTATCTACCTCAGCTGCTGAATCCCATAGCAAAATACCGTAAGATATTAAGATATGGAAGTAAGCGAAGTAGACTAATCTAGCCGTGGCAATATCTGTTAACTGGCGAATCTTATGTAGTGCAAATGCAGCAGAGTTTAATCTTCCCGCCAAGGTTTTAATGTGCGGACCCCATTGTAATTTAGAATCAAGCGCAATACCTAAGAAAACAGTACTATCAACTGCGCCTACTAAATTCCCTTCTATCTTGACAACTATCTACACGCCGGACATTGGGCAAGGCAAATCTCATACATTTGGTTTTGATTTCATTTAGCAGTAAATTATTTAAAGCAAACCATTCAGAGATTGTAACTAAAATATTGTATAATTGCCTAAGCTCCGAATCTAATCTTTTCACTTTGAATATAAGTGAAGTGTCGATCGCAAAAAGAACCATGTCAGCGCTGTTTTCAACTACTAGCGGTAGATCGTGTATATAAACTAGAAACAAAAATGGTCCCAAAATCGATCCCTGAGGGACGCCGATTCTTGCCAATGATCCAGAAGACGTTGCCCATTTACACTTACTTTTAGACAGTGGTATGTTAAATAAGAGATTAGAAAGTCGAGAGAAGGGCCACATACACCATAATGTTTTAGTTTAAGTATCAGCGTGATGTGATCAACGCAGTCGAAGGCTTTTGAGAGATCGCAGAAACCACTGATTGCATCCTACGACTCTTCCCATGCCCCAAGTATATGACTTAGTAGTGTTGCACCAGCGTCAGTGTTGGATTTCGATTTCGTGAATCCAAACTGTCGACCTTCCAATATCTTGTGCTTATTAAAATAGTAAACTGCTTAAGCATAATTTTCTCGAAAATCTTTGTAATTGAAGGAAGTAGGTACAGAAATTGGTCTATAATTTCCAATATTACTCCTACAGCCTGATTTAAACAATGGAACTATTTAACTTATTTTCATCATACTAGGGAAAGTTCCTGTTTCTATGCATTGATTAAATATATGAACCAGATATGGTGAGTATTTATGAGTATTTTTTAAGTTTAATGGTTTAAAAGCTCTTATTATTTCACCTGCTCTAATGGATGTAAAATTAAATGTAGAATTTAAAGGTGCAATCAACTTTTCCAAAAGTGATGCGGCGCCATGGGGTGACGATATTATATTTTTGGTTACTTTGGTTATTGTATAGAATATGCACTCTTAAAAACCAATAAAACGGCTACTGTCCTTGTTTTAGAAAGTTCTATCACAGATCACTTACCTGTCATACTACTCATTAATTTGGAAAAATCCCTCCAAAAAACCAACCATTACATTAAACGTCAAGATACAGCAAATATTATTAATGTTATTAATAATACGGACCTGTCTTATATTTTAGAAATAAAAGAAGCTAACGAAGCTACTGATAGTCTAATGGCATTTCTATCCTCTAGTATTTCCAAGTATACATGTAATGTCAAAATTTCTCGTAAAAATAGAATTATTAAACCATGGATTACTCCTGGGTTGCTGCGCTGTATTCGGAATCGACACAATGTGCACATAAAACTAAGGAAAACTCCTAATAATGACATTTTGTAATTAACATACTCCCGATATAGAAACTTTTGTAATGGTCTACTAAGAAATCTTAAAAAAACTTATGAAAAAAAATGAACTATACAAAAATAAAAATAATCCAAAAGCTACATGGAAAACAATACGGAAAATTACCTCAACGTATAAGCGAACTACTCCACCTCAGGAACTCCTACACATAGATAATATCCCCCAAACATCCATAAATAAGGTCAATAATTTCTTTGCTGATATTGGAAGAAATCTTGCATCTAAAATCAATAACTCAACTACTCAAAATACTTACACCAAGTATTCCTCGTACTCAAATTCACCACCGAATTCTCTGGTTATATTAAAAGTAGATAATACCGTCATTGAATCAATTATCATGCAATTACGATCCGATTGTGCAGTGAGATGGGATGGTATTTCAACTAAAATTCTTAAATCATGCAAATAGACCTCAGTGCCTATAATAGGCTATAAAGCTATAAAGCTTATATAGCTATAAAGCTCATATCTGTAATTTGTCTATTGAAACAGGAATGTTCCCAAATGCATTCAAAAAAGTCTTAGTCCACCCAGTACATAAGAATAGAAACAAAACGGATGTTAACAACTATAGACCCATATCGGTGTTACCAATATTATCAAAAATATTAGAAAAAATCTTAAACAATTGTCTAAACAAATTTCTATCCCATCATGATATTATTTCTAAAAATCAATATGGATTTATGGCTGGCCTGTCAACGGAGGACGCCATTACAGATTTAGTTAACCACACCACGAAAAAACTAGATGAAAAAAAAATCTGTCTTGGCGTGTTCCTGAACATGTCAAAAGCCTTCGATACTGTATGGATTCCAACTCTGGTATCAAAGCTTGAATCAATAGGGAATAGAGACACACAATTATCTATATTTAAAAACTACTTCACTAATCGGAAACAATATGTTAAAATAGGCAATATTCTCAGTACTGAACATAATATAACTTAAGGCGTCCCACAAGGCAGTATTTTATCTCCTACATTATATAAAATATACGTAAATGATCTCTGTAACCTTCTCCTTCCAAATTGTAAAATTTTCACGTATGCCGATGACACTGCCCTTCTAGTATATGGCACCAGCTGGGCTGACACTAAAATACACGCAGAACTTGCCATACGCATTGTGATGGACTGGCTAGGTCGGAACAGTCTAACACTTAACTTGATTAAGACAAAATTTATAACTTTCTCCATAAATTGTACTTGCCAACCTCCTACTTCCTTTCAAGTTAAAGCCCACACATGTATACAACCATCCTCAGATTGCCAATGCATTTCCCTTTCTCGTACTTCTGACATTAAATATCTTGGGGTTATAATAGATGAGAGATTGAACTGGTACAAGCACCTTGATACTCTCACCTCGAAGATACGACGGCTTATTTACATATTTAAAAATCTTCGAGAGGTAGCAGACAAAGACACTATAAGCCGTGACATCATCCATCATTAAGCTGGAAAGAGCACAGAGAGCTGTTTTAAAAGTGATGATGAACTTACCTCGCAGATACCCGACTATAGAACTTTACAAACTTGTAGGACTCCTCATTGTGAGACAGCTATTTGTGCTCAAAGTTATACTAAAAAAACATAGCAAACCCCATCTTTGAATAATACTACTACTCGTAGCGCTAAGAATATTTGCCATGTAGATAGATATCGTACCACATTTGCCTCTCGACATTACAATATTATTAGCTCACAATTATATAACAAAATAAATAAGTCAATTCATTTAAATAACTTAAATAGATATGAAGTAAAAAAAAAAATGACAAGTTGGTTGCAAGGCTTAAACTACATAGAAATTGAAAAACTAATGTCCAAACCTACACACTTTCTATTTATACACATAATACGTGCACACATAATAACATATTTACGTACTCTAATATTACATGGATCGATATCATACACCAACCTTTTATTGTTACGGTACCCGAGTCACAGGCTCTTTGCCTAGTTCGGGTACCGGAGATATTTTTTTTATTTTTTATACAAAATATAAAAAATGATTCAAGAATTGTCTACTAAAACCCATACTAAACTATATTTTAATTGAAATTCTTTGTTAAATACTATGGTCACTAATAAATTATTATTATTAATTTGTAAAATAATCTTGGAAAACGGTTGCTACCTCTGAACTGTTTGAGAAATGTACTCTCCCTCGACGGACGTTCAGATTACGTGAATTATCATTTTACCTGTTTCCTTATTTATTATTTGCCAAACAGTTTAGGTTTTATTACTAGACTTATGAACTTTATTTCTTAGGAATATCGCTCTTGCAGAAGCACAAACACGTACACGTTTACGTACGTACACGTTTGTATTGTATTTACTTATCTTGATCACTGTCTATTAAACGTATCGCGCGGTCGCGGTCGTTTGTTGAAAGTCAACTTGTTTACACGCTGCTTTTATATTGATCCGACTTGATTAAACTAATTTATGACCATTATGTTCTAGTAATAAACCCGACAGTTGTTACCGTACGTTCGTTTTAGTACCTAACTTGTTTATTGACATAGACAAGTAAATCGACAAAACAACCAATGATAGATATAGTGAAGCGGTGCTGAGAACGTTTAAAAACTAAAACGTCCGAGCGGACACGTATTCTCGTAAAGTACACGGCCGTGTCCACGGCACACACACACTCCGATTTTTTTAATACAACTAAGGTGGTAAACATGCGTGCGGCCCGCCTAATGGTAAGCGATTACCGTAGCCTATGGAAGCTTGCAACTCCAAAGGTATGAATTATCGCGTTGCCGACCTTGAACCCCTTCCCCAAGGAACTCTTGTAACCCTACTCACCCTTGGGTGTGTGTGTTCCTTGGAACACAATACAAAATTATTTCGATGCGATCTTCTGTAGAGGGCGGTATTCCACCAGTCAGACATGGCACATCACTTTAGAAGGGATTTATATAATTTTTTTTAATCTGTCCATTTCATGTGACATGATAAGACGCACAGCTCATCTATACAATTAATAAAATTGACGTGTCTGTTTGTAATGTCAAAATAACAGTTTTTTACTAAATGCATATGAAAGTACCTATATACGATACATATAACAAAACATCTCCGAATCGGTTAGACCCATTTTGACGGGATTTTCACTGATAGATAGCTGGTGTTATAGGGAGAGTAACTTAGGCTACTTTTATTTTAAATAAAGAATTAAAAAACTGGTCATGGTGAATCAATTCGGACGCTTAAATGGCTTACACTGAGTAAACCATTAGAGATATAGCAAAGTAATTTACTACATAATTGTAGGCTTTAAAAATACCTACAAAAAATCTGGGGGAGTATACGTCTATCTTCTAAGGAATACCCACAATAAGCATTTTTATTTTTAAAACAGCCGGGAGCGGGGGATCAAGTATCGCGCTGACATTCTGTAGTCCACGAGAGCGAAGCCACGGGCACAGCTAGTTTTAAATAAATCAGGGGAATCATGTGACTAAAGTCAAAATTTTGATCTGATAGTTTTATAATATGATGGTAATAGGTATATTATTTTACAATTACGGCCAGAAACTTATTGTCTTGGGCAAAGATTTTTTTTTCTCAAAAATTCTAATCATCATTGTTGACAGAGCTCAGGACTATACAGGAAGTACTTACTATTTATTTTTTGGAACAATACCGAAATATCAAAGAAACATAAAAGGACAAAACTTGATAGAATCGTTATCCATATTTCGTTACTATTATTATAAATATTGCGAACAATATTTATAACGCTACCCTCTTCTGGAATTGTCGAGTAATACAGCCTGTATTAATAACTGGAAATTCATAACTACCCTATATTGGAGATTATATGATGTGTATCTGTGGCACAGACGGATGTTGTTAGTCTGTGGCACCTTGTGGAAAATACATTTAGACAGCTTGAACAGATACGTTGATCCGTTTGTACTATGCTCTAAACTATACCTACCCATTGTAAACATTTGCACATTTTGAATATAAAAGATTACATCTAACAATGTTCTTTTACTATAATTATATGTGTAACTTAAATACAGTCCACCTAACAAGAAGAAAAGTTACACACCCTACTAATGTTTGGACCGAGTGGAAGAGTATATAACACGTAGCGCACTCGCACACAAGCCCGGTGAAGCTGTAAAAGCCGTCTGAGACTCCAAGGCACTCATTGCTAATAGTAGAAACAGTTCTAAAAAAAAAATACGACACATTCTCGCTTAAACAATCGGACCGTTCAAATTGTCTGTCTAGTCACTTCGTAATCCTTAAATTATATTTGTAACACATGAATTGTAATGTTAGCAATCACGTTTGCTAGCTTTCGAAGAGTAAACCTCTGAGAACCAATCGCAATGAAATATAGCATAGAGAATAGAGATAGCGTGGGACCCAGAGAAGGATATAATGTGATAACAGAAGACACGATTAAAAGATAATTAAATAAAATCAATTAAAGTGCAATTTTATGAATGATAGTACGTGTTTCTTTACAACAATAATACATAATTACTCATAATCAAATTGAAACAAATAAGTTTACAATAAAAATGAACATATGTAGCGTGTGTTACGTTACGTTACGTTAACTACGTACGTGTGTTACGTTACGCTAGCCATAGATTAATAATGGGTTGTAGCTTGCACTAAAATAACGCCGAAACAAATAATTATTAATATATGCGTGTAGTAAAACTCTAATTCTTTTTCTAAAATAAAACCTAAATTACTCCTTATAATACTCCTTATATTAGCTATCTGCCAGTGAAAGTCCCGTAAAAATCAGTCCAACCGTTTCGGAGATAATCCAGGACAGACAGACATACCGATAGGATATACATACAGACAAACAAAAATTTTAAAAATGGGTTTTTGTTATAGTTGTTCTATATACTTTCACATGCATTTAGTAAAAAGCTGCTATTTTATAACTACAAACAGACACTTCAATTTTATTAATTGTATAAATATAGATGATTTATGATTTAATGTGCTAATGCCATTTACATATCAAATTTATAATCAGAATCAGAATCATCGTCTGATGAGTTGTTTAATAAATTCCAATAGTAAAGTCGCGTTACTCACAGTTCATGATTATCTAAATAGAATTCAGACAAAAAGTATGTTCTAAACTCAAAGCAGACTTTCGAAAGAATTCAAATGATTTAATGTATTAACCGTTAACATGTCTACCCGTTTGTGATACCTTAAGATGATATTATATTTTAATTTAAGATATCGTAACATAATATATTATAGTATCTTTATCATGTGTGACACGCTTTCTTTAACAACTGCCAACATGCAACAAGGTAGTTCGTTGCTCTTTATTTGTTTTTTATTCGAACAGGTGTGTTTATATGACGTAGCTAGAAGGGTGACAGAGAGGGCGCCCAACGTAACTTCGATCATGAAAAAATAAAAACTGCATTTCAATATGTATTGTAGTGTGTGGCGGTACACTTTCAAACTCGCTATTCCTCGTTACAGTTATGTATGAGCTTGCAAATGGACTTACGACTAAAGCCTCTCCTCCTCCAGTATGCATCAGCGGCGGCGCGGGGCTCAGCAGCGCCGTCGCCAGGATGTACGCGAACGGAGCTGTCGTCACCGTGAGCATCGCAGCCAGGAGCTTGCCCGGCACCGGCCGCAGCCAGACGCCCGCCAGGCAAGCAGTCGGATTCGCCATCGCGCCCAGCGTCACCGCCAGGTGGTATGCTCTCGCGCCGTACGGCATGCACGAGTACGACTGTATCGAAGGCAGAACCCCGTTGCTCAAAGCGTTCAGCACACCCATTAACACTAACACTAGTATCCACCGCGGCGACACCAGCGACGGTCGCTCCGCCGCCGCTTCCTCGTTCTTCGCGTTCGCCGACAGCGCCACCTTCTCCGAGTCGAACCCTTCGTAGTTGTTAATGGTAACGAAACTGACAAGACTCGCCGCGGACAGTCCGCCGAGCAGCAGCAGGAAAATCATCGAGTCGAACCGCGGGGGTGGGTAGTGGGGGACCAGCGTCGAATTGTTCCCCGAGGGCAAACACTCAGGTTCCCCACCGATGCCTTGCACGAGCGCCAGGATACTCGGTATGAAGCCGCTTAGACCCTCGCCCACTAAGTAAGTAGCTAGATATATATCACGGAAATGTCTTAAGTACGGGTAGAAGAGCACAGAGCTGGTGCAGCCGACCAGCGCCGCGAAGAACGTGAGCGCGAGGAACGCGACCGACCGCTCCGTACCACTTATCACAGATGTCCTTTCGTAAAGAAACGCGTTCAGGACTAACGCTACAGTCCCTATAACCAAGAGTCCGTATATGTAAGGCGCGTCGGACGCCCTAGGCATTATGCGGTGCATTACGGCATACACCAACATGCCCACGTTTGCGAGCTGCACCGCGAGCGCCATCGAAGCAGGCAGCGCCCAGCCCTCCGGCAGCCGCTCCACCAGCAGCGGCAGCTGCACGTACAGTCCATTCACGCCGAGCCAGGTGCCTATGCCCCAGCACGTCATCAGCACGTCGAGCGTGATTCGGCGCTCCGCCCCCCACATCCTTATGTTGATGCCTTCCTCCTTGGCCAAACACGGGGAGACTTCCTTATCTTCGTTTAACCTGCAGCAAGTTAGACTGAGTTTAACAATAAGACACGTCAGCGACACAGAATCACATTAGCGAATACATTTTACATACGCGACTTCACATTGAAAACTGAACAATATCAAACACAGAATGTCTCGAACTGATTGACTTTTATTAGTCGATTTCGTGATAAGATAAAGCGGTTTTGTTACGTCACAAACTTAATAACACATTTTATTAGAAATTCGAACAGTTACTTTATGAAATGCATTTGAAACGTTCTACACACACACACACACACACACACATACACAGCTGTGGAGTGTGACGTGCAAAATGAATAATGATAAATAAATACACTAAGCAAAAAATTACATTAATATTAACAAAATTTTATAGTATATCTTATTAGATATTCGATAAAGTTTGCAGTAAACGTTCGTTTGTAAATACTTTTACCTACGTGAGGTATATATATTACTAATTAACGTATTGGTTTTAACGTACGCGACCTCGATGAATACGTATTCCATGTAACTAACAAACACTATTAACAATAAGTACGACACACCGCGCAGCGTCGCGACGTGCACCTTCGACTTATGCCAAGTACACATCAAGTGAACGAAAGCGAGCGAATGCGAACAAGTGCGCTCCGCAGATCGACATAAACTTAACCGGCACTGTCATTTTTGTTTGTAAAATTATAATCGTTTTACAAACCAAGGTATAAGAAAAATTACAAATAAAATGTATGCTGATCCAAAATTATAATACTAAACGAGTAACTTTCCTACACATGAGAAGAAACATACAAAAAAGTGTAGTAATTTAACGAAACCGTTTGTCAGTTTTCGTTGAAGTGTCTCAAATTTACAAGCGTCATTTGTAAGTCGATTTACTACTATTTGTGAGAGAACCCGATAGATGGCGCTTTCTTGGTTTAAAAAAGCATATTATTGTTTTTAGTAATTTATTGTTGTTACACGGTGTGCCAAAAGATGTCGATGTAGCAATTGTAAGATTACTTTTGATATGACTAACTCTTGTACGCCTATACGCATAAATTTAATAAATGTACGTTTACTCGACTGAATGCCTTCTGCGCTGGGCAACTGGGCCTAGACAATAGTACAGTCAGTAGGAAAAAAAATGTACGCCTTTTTTTCCTAACAAATATTCGTTTAATATGGTATTGGACAACTACAAATAATTGCAGAATTACAAAAAAAATATTGACTGAAATTAGAAGGACCCTTACAAAATTTTATTTTAAAATTACATAGTGCATTGTAAGTTTAATGGTATCGATATCGAGGCCTCTTCTTTAACCTACTATGAAGGCAACATAACATTGAAAATAGAGCGAGTGGAACTGGTACATTGTGTACCACAGTATCAGAACCGAAATGTTGTTGAAATCATACAAAACGTATAAATACTAATAAAGGTAATTTTGTTTTGTAAAATTGTAATGTATGATTTGTACGATTGGAAAGCTAACTCTAAAGAATGTTTATAATATTAGTATACTTATTTCGTAATAATATAAAACAAATACACAGAAAAAGTTTTGTATTATTACAATACCCGATTTAAATTTTAGCTAAATGTTTTGCCAATCAGTTTTCAATAACTTTTTTTTGTAAAAGTACCATTGAAATTTTAAAGAGTGTAGAATACCAAAAACTTTCTTTATTAGAAATAAAACCCCTAACATTTTATTTTTTATAATAATTTTATAATAAAAACAACATATTAGTCAAATAAACCTATTGCCGAAATATGATTATTAGACGTATCGAATGCCTCTTGGCTCCTTAACCCTTCGGCTCTCGGACTACGTCAAAATGTACGTAAAATCGACATTAATGCCATCTTGGCATTAATTCGTCTCTTTTTCTTACTGTTTTACGGCAGAGGAGAAAACCTCGTTAAAAATTATAGCCGGACTAGTGAGAGGAGAGGGTGCCTTCATTCGCCTTCTTTCTCCTGCCATATGCCAAATCACTAGTGGCAGAGGCAGAGAAGACCTCTATAAAAACCCAACACCGGACGGGCGGGGCAAGGGTTGCGTTCATTCGCTTCCTTAACTGCCAGGCTGAACCAAGGGGAGATGGGTCAGGGGGCCCGTCTTGCCCGTCAGTTCCGTTGCACCGGACTGTCTCCGTCAGAAGGCGGCACTTTCGAAACTTATCGCCAGGGTGACGCGGTAGAATGCTACTAGCGGACCCGTGTCGCCTCATTACGGCGACAGACGATGCACCGTGGAGTTTTAGTGAGTTATTAGTCTCACATAACCACCTGATTTCCCGAGCGAGTGTGTACCCAAGATGGGTTTCACCACGTAAAAAGAAAAAGTTTCAATAGTTTTAAAAGCGTAAAAATTAATTTGTAGATCCTTTGATTTAATAATAATAATAATACTAGCCTAAAAAATAAACCACTGTCAGGCAAAGTTCTCGTTGCAAGGAATAAAAAACACAACTAATAGTCTACAAGCGTTTGTGTTTATTGATTTGGAACATGAAATAACCCACAAAACGTTTAATCAATAATATAACAAAGCTTTCACTATTTAACGTATAATGTAATATAACTATCACAAATCGCTACAATCAAAATTAATTTAGACACTTATGAATGTCAAAACACTACTACCTTTTTGTAAAATATCCCAGTCGTAGAGAAGAACCGGCAAGAAACTCACACGAGTTAAAAATAAAATACAAGGTGTCCAGAAAGGGTATCGGGTATTTGTTTTCGCGCCATATTCGAAATGGGGCGTCTAAAGGGTGTGGGGAGGGGTTCGTGGCGTCCGCCATTTTGTGGAGTTTTAGTCACGATGGAACAGTACTCGGGGACGCATCGCGCATTTTGCGTACGAGCGTATTATCGTAATGGTGATTCTGTTGGAAAAAATATAAATTATGACCTTGCAACACTGTCTCAACAGCGCTCTCTGCTTGCAAACCTATAATACGGCCATTACGTGTCTTCCAGTGTTCTCTTATTGTTAATTGTAATATTATCAATAAACTCATTATATAATCAGTCCAAGTTTATTTAGCAACAGGTTATGCGCCCAGGCATGTTTATATTATATAATCCGCGAGTTTAATAATTGATAACCGATAAATTAATACAGAATAACCTCAAACTTAAAACGTGTCGTCGTGCCCGTCAACCTTTTGTAGCACACGATGTCTGGTATTAACGGAATTACAATTGAGAGACTGATAGGCAGAGATAATTATACAACATGGAGTTTTGCTATGAAAACGTTACTACAACACGAGGATTTGTGGGATTGCATTGAAAGTTCAACAGATAGCGACGTGGACAAAATCAAAGACGTCAAAGCAAGGTCAAAAATTATTCTTTTCATCGATCCTTTAAATTATGTACACGTTCAAGATGCCAAAACCGCAAAGGAGGTATGGAAAAACCTACGAAGTGTTTTTGATGACTCTGGCTTAACAAGAAAAGTTGGTCTACTTCGAGACTTGATTAATACAAGTATGGACAGTTGCACTAATGTTGAAGAATATGTAAACAAGGTAATCTCAACGGCACATAAGCTAAGAAATATAAATTTTGATGTAGGTGATGAGTGGCTGGGCACATTATTACTTGCCGGCCTTCCGGACACTTACAAGCCAATGATTATGGCTATGGAAAGCTCTGGTGTGTCTATCAGTACAGATTATGTCAAAACAAAAATATTACAAGAGGTCAAAGTATCGGATTCATCTGCTTTTTGTACAAAATTTAAAAATATGAAGAACAACAGTATTAGTAAAGCTGAATACCGAGGCAAGGGGCCTAGATGTTTTACATGCAACAAATATGGTCATATTAGTAAACATTGTAGAAATAAAAAGCAAGAAAACTCTAGATATGCAGCCGTATTCTCCGCCACAATGAATAATGGTGATGTATCAAATAACAGCTGGTACATTGACTCTGGAGCATCAATGCACATGACAGCGCACAGTGACTGGCTCTATGATCAAAGGACGCCTCCGATCAGCACTGTTACAGTGGCTGATGACAAGAGACTCCAGGTAAAATCTTGTGGAAAGGTAAATATAAATGTAGTCAATAAAAATAGATAAATAGACACAATTAATATACAAAATGTACTTTATGTCCCTGAGATAGCAACCAATCTTATTTCTGTTAGTCAAATAATAAATAACGGTTGTTCAGTGAAATTTGACAGATATGGTTGCAGGATATTCAATAAAAACAAGGAGCAAGTAGCAACAGCGAAACTTATTAATAATATGTACAGGTTAGATATATCTTCTGTTCAAGCTTTTATATCTGAAAATACTAATAATAACTTTGATTTATGGCATCAACGGATGGGTCACCTCAACTTCTGCGACCTAAAGAAGCTGGAAGACCACACTAATGGTGTGAAAATATCTCCGAGCAACATGATGACCTGCATCTCATGCATTGAAGGGAAACAGGCAAGGCTACCATTTACAAGTGAAGGTTCCAGGGCAACTCACTTGCTAGAACTTGTTCACTCCGATGTATGCGGGCCTATGGAGGTGAAGTCATTAGGAGATGCAAGAAAAATCTGTGGGCTGAGGCAATAATGACTGCAGCCTACATAGTAAATCGTTCACCGACACGATCCTTAGACTACAAGACACCTGAAGAGAAGTGGAGTGGCTGTAAACCAAACATAAGTCACATGCGAATCTTTGGTTGTGAGGCGATGGTGCACATACCTAAGGAGAAAACCAAAAAGTGGGACTCTAAATCAATTAAAATGATTTTTCTAGGTTATTGTGAAAACACCAAAGGTTATAGATTGTTTGATCTTAAAACTAGAACTATAACAAAGAGCAGGGATGTTATATTTTTAGAAAACTCTATACAAAGAAATCTGGTAACAATTCCTTTATCAAATCAACAAGTATGTAATGATAATTTATCTGATAATGTTGACAATACTTTAAATATGTCCACACAGTCAGCAATTGAGCTCAGTGATACTTCATACTCTGACAATGACTCAAACTATGAACCCGAGGAGTCGCTTGAGTGTCCTCTTACATCAAATGTCACACTTCGTCCTCGTAAACAGAACACTAAAAATGAACTCAATTCTTACCTACATACCAATCATGTGTCACCTTACAATGTTCCTCAGACGTATGCTGAAGCACTGTCGTCTAAAGACTCTCAAATGTAAATGGAGTCTATCAAAGATGAGCTGAAAGCACATGATGACAATGGCACTTGGCAATTAATAGAGAAGCCAGCTGACGCCAGGGTTATAGGCTGTAAATGGGTTTTTCGAGTGAAGGATGAAACAACAGGAACAAGGTACAAATCAAGGCTTTGTGCTAAGGGTTTTGCACAAAAAAGTGGCATTGACTATACTGAGACATTCTCACCAACTGTCAGATATGACTCTATACGCTTATTACTATCTATTGCAGCTGAAAGAAGCATGGTCATAAAACAATTTGACATAAGGACTGCTTTCTTATATGGTGAATTAGAAAAAAACATATACATGACGCCACCTGAGGGCCTTACTGTTCAACAAAACATAGTATGCAAACTTAATAAATCGCTATATGGCTTGAAGCAGGCAACTAGATGCTGGAATACTAAGTTTGACTTTGTTTTGAAGAAATATGGCTTTGTGAACAGTCATGCTGATAGATGTGTTTATGTGAGCTTTGCCAATCAAATTAAAATTTATTTATTGCTTTATGTCGATGATGGACTATTGCTATCTTCAAATTCAGATTTAATTAATAAGGTGTTAACAGACCTGAAGAACGAATTTAATATTAAAATTAGTAACTCATTAAACTTCATAGGTATGCAAATTGAACAACATAATGATTATATTTTTGTTCATCAGAAAAAATATATTGAAGACATGCTAACAAAATTTAATATGTGTGATGCCAACCCAAACAGCATACCAGCTGACCCACACGTCACATTACAGAAAAGTATTGCACATAGCAATGGGAAGGAGCTGCCATACAGAGAAGCAGTGGGGTCTCTCATGTTCGCTGCCATAGTGAGCAGACCAGATATTATGTATGCAGTAAGCACATCAAGCAGATTTCTTAACAGCTATGACAAAACACACTGGAACGCTGTCAAACGAATATTCAAGTATTTAAAAGAAA
Organism: Saturnia japonica; assembly: GCA_033032175.1. NCBI lineage: Eukaryota > Metazoa > Arthropoda > Insecta > Lepidoptera > Saturniidae > Saturnia > Saturnia japonica. The sequence goes on along the minus strand of CM065308.1, from coordinate 305,719 downwards.
CTAAACATTTTGGACTTTGTTTCAGATCAAATGAAAGTAAAATTATTGAATGTTACTCTGATGCAGACTACGCCAATGATCCAGATACAAGAAGGTCAACAACAGGATATGTCGTTATGAAGAATGGAGCCGCCGTGACATGGAGCAGTCAACGACAACCGACCGTCGCACTCTCAACTACAGAGGCCGAATTCATGGCTTCCTGTGGTGCTACCAAAGAAGCTCTCTGGATTAGACAGTTAATGCTTGATATATCAGAGTATCAACAAGATAGTATCAATATTAATATTGATAATCAAAGTGCTATTTGTTTAATTAAAAATTCAAGCTATCATAAGAGATGTAAACATATAGAAGTCAAATATAATTTTGTGAAAGAAAAATATATAGAAAAATTAATAGATCTCAAGTATGTCAGTACTGAAAATCAGATAGCAGATATATTTACAAAAGCTTTGAGTAAAGTGAAATTTAAATATTTTAGGGATAAACTTGGTGTAATTGAAAATTCAAAGTAATGTTACCTCAGACTAAAACAATTTTTTAATGTATAACTGTGTAACTAAAATTCTGAGAAAATAACGCGCCACTAGTAGGATGTTTTTTTATTGTAATCAAGGCTAAAATTTGGAGGGAGTGTTGGAAAAAATATAAATTATGACCTTGCAACACTGTCTCAACAGCGCTCTCTGCTTGCAAACCTATAATACGGCCATTACGTGTCTTCCAGTGTTCTCTTATTGTTAATTGTAATATTATCAATAAACTCATTATATAATCAGTCCAAGTTTATTTAGCAACAGATTCAATAGTGACTGCTCAACGTCTCTATCGTGCGGAATATCGTACACGCCACGCGCCAAGTGACGATAGCATTAGGAAATGGATCAGGATGTTCGAGAATACAGGTGCGACAGTTAAAATTCAAAACTCTGGTCGTCCTCGTTCAGTTCGCGATGAAGAAACAATTGAAGAAGTTGAGGCGTCGGTTCGTCAAAATCCGTCTTTATCCATCCGAAAGCGAAGCCAAGCGTTGAACATCAAAAAATCGTCTTTATATTCGATTTTAAAGAAAGACTTACATCTAAAAGCTTATAAAATTCAATTGGTTCAAGAATTGAAGGATACGGACTATGCTAATCGACTGAATTTTGCGAACGAAATGCTGCAGCGATTTAACAACTTTAACAACATACTGTTCAGTGACGAAGCAAATTTTCACCTGAATGGTCATGTTAATAAGCAGAATTGTCGGTACTGGGCAGTGGAGAATCCGAGACGAAAGCATGAACGACCCCTGCATAGCCCAAAGGTCGTTGTTTGGGCCGCTATGTCTGCTAAAGGCATAATTGGTCCTTATTTTCATGAAGATCAACGAGGCCGAGCAATTAATGTGAATAGTGACCGTTATTGCGATATGTTGCGAAATTTTTTGGTCCCAGAGTTGCAGGAGTTTGCAGGTTTCAACTCAAGAACGTGGTTCCAGCAAGATGGGGCCACTTGCCATACCTCAAATGACTCAATGGAAGTTGTTAACGAATTATTCCCTAATAAAGTCATTTCGCGAAGGGATAACATCAACTGGCCTCCCAGAAGCCCCGACCTTAGCCCGCTTGACTATTTTGCATGGGGATGCCTTAAAAGTAAGGTTTATCAAAACAATCCGACGAATCTAACCCAGTTAAAGCAAAACATCAGGTCAGAAATGGCAGCAATATCGATAGCTATGTGTCAACGTGTTATCGCCAATCTTCGTTTCCGTTTAGAAGAGTGCCAGCAACGTAACGGTCATCATTTGGATAACATCATCTTTTCCAAATAATTCTCCAATTCATATGCTATTAATAAACAATAAACTTTTTTATTGCATACAAATAATTTTTGTTTCATTGAACTTACAAATACCCGATACCCTTTCTGGACACCTTGTATTTTACAATTTATTTATGTATGTACCGAATTTGAACGAGGCAACGTTCGCCTTCATTCGCTTGGTCTGTATCCGGCATTACTAACAACACAAAAACATTTTGAATGTCGAGCAATAAACACATTTTTGTATCTTTATTGTATTTAATAATGTGTTTTGTTTTACTCTTTAAAAACATTATTATATGTTTAAGCTAATGAATAGCTATTGCCGATCGATACACAATTATTTATACGTTTTTAAAACAAGTTACACACCGGATTATAATCTAGAAGGCGAAGATTCGAAGCCCAGCAAATCGTCAATCCAAATTTGATGGAATTAGGTCGTGATATTTTTAGGGCGCATATAAGATGCCGCGCGCCTGGTGAATATGTCGTTCTAATAGGATGGACTATTCAAGTAAAATCGCAAAATGAATAAAATTGAATTATCTACGAAGCGGTTGAACTTGGGTCTAATTACCAATGATATTATAAGTAATGCCTTTTATAATATAATTGCTAATTACTCTAAAATATGCGTCGTCGATGTTTTTTTCTACCATCTGTGTTAAATTATGTTTTTCATTAAAAATCTCTTTTAAAAAAATGATTACTCAATAACTATGCATAATCGACACGCGGGAGTTTTACTCTCGCATTTGAATTGATTCACTATAGGTAGGTATCTGCAATAAAAGAAGGATGTCATAAAATTGGCTCCCATAAAATATTTATACCGAGTGGTAAACGTGAGAAAGCCGCGTGTAATCGAAAATCGTGTATAATGTAAATGTATGTAATGTATTATAGAAACAGTCATTTCTATGTAGTATAAGCCAATGAGAATACAATACAGATAACTTAAAAAGTATATAAAGTAACTGTTGTCATTATTATGCTATACTATTTTTAGTCGTATAATACCCAAGCTTTCCGTAAGTCGTCGAATTCGATGACTTGAACTTTACTCAGGCAGAGCTGAGCTAATTCTAAGCTTGTGACTGTAAATAAAGGCTCAGCAAAGTCTGAGTACGCTCTATAGATTTCAGCCTAATGCGCGGCGGCTCTCTCCAACGGGTTCGCGTGTTTCGACGCGGTGTCGAAATAATTATGATCTCGTCAAGTACGTACGATGCGATCGAAGGAAGTTCCATATCTCTATGGAGGTCTACGTTCCAAATGAACCACAGGGAATTGACTATATGCCGTAAGAAACTGTTTTGAATTCTATGCAATAGGGTAATAGCGATACGCTACACGAGTGAGTTGGTGTAGTGGTGGAGAGTTGCTCGAATAAATTTAACACGGGTGAAACCATGAGGCGCACTTAGTATTCTTCAATATATTTCTGTGTTCTACAGAGTCGACACAGATTTAATTCAAGGTTACAAAGCAATTGCTTGTATAAAAACATTTAACCCGTACAATAACGACTTTTTAAATGATGTTATTACATAAGGTTATCGATAGGTTTACTGTTATGTTACGTTCGATAAAACAAAACACGTAATTGTTTAAATATCTTTGTTTGCATACTGCTATCACAGATCCCTTCGTACAAGTACAAAAAAATTGGTAAGTTTGCAAAATTCGCATAAGGCTAAAATTGATGTAGGTCTTAGGTACACTGTAAATACATAGTAATAAAAGAAAGTCACTATCCGCGTACGCAACGGATATATATATATATATATATATATATACTTTTTCACTATCATTTACAGTTTTTTTTACGCAAGGTTTGGATACAATACATTCCAATTAAGTTTTTGTATAGTAGAGAAAACCCAATGTTTTGTAATCAAGACGTTTTCGAGCGCTTACATGGCTTACGCTGGCTAAACCTTATGAGATACATCAAAATATTGTTCTAAAGAATTTTAATTCTTCAAAAACCTAGAGAAAAGTCCGCGATGGCATATGTCTATCTCCCAAGGTTGACTCACGGTAACCATATTTATCTTCAACATAATAATACAAAATAATTAGGTTATCAGGGAAACTATTTTCTCGAATTCAATAACAACCTTTATTCAAATAAATATGTTAGTTAACATGGCTATTTAATGTAGATTAAAACTGTCTTTTACATTATATCATTTAAATGAAAACCATAGAAGATAATATCATGGATTCAAAATTATGCGCAACCAAAGAAATTAAACGCAGCGAAACAGTTAGCCAGCACTCCACACCTATGATGAATTGAGCTAAGCTCACTTTTCGTAACTATGAAATATAAACTATATCAATAATATATCGATAAACTCTAAATCATGATTTAAAAAAAAAACACCACTTTGTAAATTGCACCAGTGCGAAGCTGGGGCAGATCGCTAGTTACACATAAAATATCAAAGTATCCACGAATCCATCCTATAAGATCTACGTGTGCTAAAAATATAATTCATGGTCTTTGGCTAAAAGTATCGGTTTTCTGCATTTTCTCTTAAACCTTACCGCGTTTTATTAAAAACTAGCGGCCGTCCAGAGGTCGAAATTCGACGAGCGACTTTTTGATCATAGATTTCATTTATCTGTTTCATATAATTGCCGCATGAATGTATACAATGAATATTGTTGATCACTTTTCACTCATAACAATGTAAATATTTTGGAAGTCTAAGTTTAATGGCACTGGTCAGGGTAGTAATAATATAATATTGTATAGCATGTATATAAATAATAGGTCTTCTTTACCTATGAAATTGCCGTTCTGCAGTACTGGCCATTTCAAATTAAAATAATTTTTGTTTGGCTAAGAATTCTAATTTCAAATTAATTTTATTTTAAAAACATGGAATTCTTTTTCTAAAAGTAGTCATTTGTTTATTGATTAGTGTTACATTTTCATCGCATTTCAATCTTTTTTGGCATCATGGATACGTTAAAAATTCGAGTAATTATGGAATATGAGTACCGTCGTGGCAGCAACGCGGCACAAGCGGCACGCAACATCAACGACGTTTACGGAGCTAACACTACAAACCAACGCTCCACCTGCTATTGGTTTGCTCGCTTCCGTTCTGGGAATTTCGACCTGAAAATGAACCTCGCGGTCGTCCGAAGACTTTGGTCGACAATGACAATTATAGTTGAAAGGTCAAAAGTACCAGTTATATGTAAAAATGCGCCAAGTATGTACCTACACTATTTCAAAGGTTACGTGGTGCACAAATGTGTGCTTATTATGTAGAATGCGAGCTCTTCGTAAACGTCCGACCGATTTCTTCAGCTTTTAAAATCGCGACATCTCAGGAATGGTGATTAGTAGGGAAAAAATAACAATTCTTTAATATATATATTTGTATCATGTATGATCTAGACTTCTTGTCTGGTTTATCTACATATCGCTACTATATTACTATATAAAGTGATTACAGAACAATCTGAATCACGCTGTGTCTGTACTCTTTAGGTACCTACATATTCTTTACTACTTAGGTAGTACCTACTCTGTTTATTGATCGCGATATAAGTATAATTTAAATATAAAACTAAGGTACAATCATTGAAAATGTTTACATTTCTGAATAGTATTTTATCTCGCTACTCGTATGTGATGCGTCTTGTGTTCAAAGATGCGTTTACCGCTTACCATCTGGCGGACCGCATGCTTATTATATTTGTCACCGTCTTAACCATACCTATGCATTTTAATAAGTTTTTAATAAACTCGAATTGCGCTTAAAAACAAAATGTTCACATTAATATTGTCTTAATACTTAGGGGACGTTTAAATATTACGTAACGTTATTTGGGGGGTGGAGGGCCTTGTAAAACGTTATGACGCGTTACAATGATGGGAGGGGGTTTAGAACAACTAGTTGTGTAACATTGTTTTTTTTTTTTCATTTAAATAAAAACTAGGCAGTTATAATTTTCTAAGTTCGCAACTCTTTTCGTTTATGTTTTACGGGGAATCCTGCGACTGTATTGTTGTATGTCATTTTATTTTGTTTTCGTTGTTAGTATTCGTTATCGTTAGTGTGTACGCAGAAGCACATTGCTGTAATGTCCTCAAAACAGGGAGATTTGCATCATCAGCTGTTCTTGGTCTATAAAAGCTCTCACGTTGACATGCTTACATGGGTGTTACGTAACATTTAAGGGGGGGAGGGGATACAGAAAAATGTTACGGTGCGTTACATAGGGTGAGCGAGGGTCAAAAATCTACAAAAAATGTGTTACTTAATACTTGAACGCCCTTACCTACTAGGTAAAAACCTCTCACTTCATTCAACACGTGGCTTTTATTGCATTGGTCTGAAAGCACACATCATGCAGCAGCAGCACACGGTGACAGCCTCATAGGCAGGAGGGCAGCCGAGCAGCCGTGCAAATAAATAACATAGCAGAGTATTACAGAACAAACATCCTAGATAACAATTTTCCGTCTTCAAATATAAACCGAACAAATATTTAAACTTTGTTTTATATAAATATGTACATACAAATAAAACTAGGTTAGCTGTCAGAACGCCCGCGTCCCCGCCCGCGCCCGCGCCCGCGCCCCTCTACTGACTGACTGACTAATACCTATTACCTACAGCCTACTGATAATAATAACCAAAGCTCCGGCCATACGCGCCATCTTACTTACTTGCGACTATGCTTGCACGGCACAAATCAGTTTGCGCAAGTAAGAGCGTGTGTATGGACGGTAACAGATTGAGAAACTCTGGCGCATTACTTGTAACTAGTGTTGTGTACTAATGGAATCCCACAAGATAATTTCAATCCAGGTAATCACGGGATCCAGCAGGGTGGACATACCTCTGAAATCAATCGTAATAAAGACCTAATAAATCTCGTTTTCATGGTTTTATTCAAACTAAACAAGCTTTTTGGTACATTTTCAATGGCTTAATTAATACTTATAGGGTCACTAGCACCAAAAAAAATTAATTCAGTTTTAGCTTAAATTCAGCTATGTCTGCATGTATGCAACTGGCAATCTTAAATCTGATATAACAATTTAAAGTTTGGTTCAAACCGCGCTTAGGCATTAATTGACATAACATCAGACACATAAATAGACATAATCACAATTTGATATAGTCACGTCAACATCACTAATAAATTTAAATAATTACGTACACAATACAAACACCTAAAGGCACATGAAACATACTTTAAGTTCTCGTAAACTCTCATAAAAAAATAATATTATTATGGAAATAGTTTCGTGAAAAAGATAAGAGTATTAATTGTGTCGTCTGTTAAACGGCTCCTGATATTGCACACCAGTTAGCCAGCGGCTGGAAAAGTACGCTGCTTGATACAATAGTCATTTGTAAATTAAAGGTGAATTGAATGTATGTACGCGCGCTGACTATCACGTATGACCCACGCTTCTCTGTAATCCCGCCAGTGCAGCGAGATCCCGCAAAATTTCGACAGAGATTAGCTCCGCAAAATTCAATGCGGAATCCCGGTATATCGGGATCCAGGTATCCCGGGGTTGCATTCCCTATCTAATAGTTTAATTAAATGACATCACTTAACTAATCCAGCGGCATTTTCAATCCAGATAGATTTATTCTACATCAAAACATTTATTCGATTTTTCAAAGTGAAATAATGTTTTATATTGTTAAAAAATTAGGTTTTTATTTGCTTTATAGCTTTCAAATGTCGACATATAAGTTATTGTATCTTGTATCTTGTACCTCTTAAAGAACTGCATATAGCTTCTAAAAAAACGCTGCAATCGGCTGCAGCAAAAGCTCTCCCTGCCTCCAAGTTGATTGGTTTGGGAGTCATCAAATATTCATAAATTAAAGTTAGCTTTTCACCTCTTACTCCTTTCCTTGAAGCCGGCAGATTCGTGGCGTTTTCGCGCGGAAAGAAATTCAGTTACTTGTTTTTAGGTGATTGCGGATCCGCACCGCAGGATCCGGCAAGCACAAAAATGTGCTGGATCCAGCTGGAACGCCGGATGGCTGGTTCCAGCATCGCAATCCCTAGTTTTAATGCAACTATATTATAATCTGTTAACGTGTCTGCCTTCACTTTATTGAATATTAGCAAAAAGCGCAATTATCAAAATTAGGACCGAGTCTGCTATATAGCTATGCGTAACTAATCATTTGCCTACATCCACTAGGACCCACAAAATTTATAGTCAGACCTGGTTAGGCTTACCGAACGTATCTCCTGCATAGAGGTACACAATACAAAGTAAACTCTACAACACTGCATAGTGGAAATCTGTCTAGAAGCAGTAAAGCGATGATGGCCCAGTGATAGCGTGTGCGCACATCGCCTCCATTGACCTGGCTCAAATCATACAATACAGGCGAGCTTCCCATAGAGGAAAACATCATAGTGATGGTAATCAGTTTCTAATGTCATTGTGAAATTGAAATGTTCCGTCAAGGAACTCAGTGCTTCATTAATTTATTAAAAAATTAATAATGTTTGCACATAATTATTTACTTAGTTATATTTGAAAAGCTTCGTTACTTTATAAAATAAATACATATTTGATAATTTATTAAATGAATACAACAGTGTATTACTTGAGGATAGATGATTGAAACAATTGACAAAATAGATATTAAATGAAGCTGATCATGTTTAAATCTGAAGCGGAACAATTGGCACAAACGAAGTCGATACATTGCACAATGTCGATGTGGTGCGTTACCGGGTGCGGCGACCTACACGGTTCGCGGCTGCGCGGTTACGTCCCGTCCACATTACCATTAGAGCTATTTTCTGAATTTACAGTTTCTTTACTGAAACTTGTACTAGGTACCTGTGCGTTTCGGTTAGTAACGCACCGCGCTGCTACAGATCGTATGAAAGATAACGAAACATTGAATTATATTTGGAAAGGAATAAAACACGTAATAGACAACGTGATTCTGAAGCGTGAGGCGCGAATATCAGTAGGCTAGTAGGCACTTACGCAACTACGTGAACGCACGCATTTGTCGATGTTTATACACAAAATTGTAACAAATTTACGTTTGAGAAATATATCTATATTTCTATTTCAGGAAAAGTAATGACGTTGCAATATAATATAATATTAGGTCCTTACATATGAAATTGTCGTTTTGTTGAACTGGTCACTTTGATCTCAAATAGGTATCTGACGTCTGGTTAGAAATTCCAAATTCAAAATTATTTTAAATTTAGGCTTGTGTATTTGTGTTTCGAATTTAGTGATTCATTTATTTTCGTACCTTATTATTTTTCTTTGACATCGTTCTTATCACAAAATAGAAAATTTTAAATATCGCCTTATTTACAAATATAAGTTCCATTGTGGCATCAGCGATGCAGAATCAGCTCGAAGGATTAATGGTGTGTATAGGAAAGATACTGTAAAAGAAAACACGGTACGTTTTTGGTTCCAACGTTTTCGTTCTGGAAATTTTGACCTACGAAACAAACCCCGTGGACGGCCGGAGACCCTAGTTGAAAATAAAGAATCAAAGGTGATCGTTGAAGCGGATCATTCACAAACCACATCAGAGTTAGCGGCAGGCTTCGGTGTGAGTGATAAAAAAAATTAATTCACTTGAAACAAACAGGAAAAGTGAAAAAGCTCGAGTAATTGGTACCGCATGTATTGACTGAAGCACGCCAATAAATGCCTATTGAGTTCTGCATTACATTACTCAACCGTCACAATAACGAGGAAATTTTAATCGTATTGTTACTTGTGACGAAAAATGGATCTCTACGACAATCGGAAACGCTCATCACAGTGGTTGAACCCAGGAGAACCGGCCAAATCCTGTCTCAAGAGAAAGGCGTCTCAGAAAAAGGTACTGGTGAGTGTTTGGTGGACCAGTGCTGGTGTCATACACGCAAGAAAAATAAATTAAATTCTGATGAGGCTGTCCAAACTAGCTTCAAAGATTTTATTGATTCTTGCTCCCACAATTTTTTCAGCAATAGAATCAATGAACTACCTTTAAAATGGCGAAAGTGCATAGATAATAATGGTACATACTTAGGTTGATTAAATGTATAATTTCATAATATTTTTTCATTTTACTTTTACCATATAAAATGCTAATTTCATATGTAAGGACCTAATATAATATATACTACATATTCATAAAATAAAAAATTCTGCTATACATCTTTTATTTGTTTCATTCAATTTTAGTACTGATTTTCAAATAATGATAAAATATGTTATTTGTAACACCTTATTATGTATGGTATGGTCTGATTTCAGAGTTTCTAACAAAAAGTTGTTTCAATAGGTAATTAATACATTAAGGGCAGACAGCTTGGGTGTATCATTATTATCATTATTTACTGTGCATTCACTAAATTATTAATATTTGTTACATAATTATTGTGTTCTTGTTGACTGAGATGATTTCCGAACCAATAGTAGTGTTTTGGTGTTCATATTATCTGTCTCTTTAGAGCCTAAATTGAATAAAGTATTTTTTGGTTTTGGTTTTTGTTTAGTAGACTACAATGTAGATAATATCAGAAATATGAAAGAGACACTAACATTAATATGGAAACAACAATATATATAAGGGTTTAAGATGCTTTTTAAAATTGCATAAATGAGGTATGTCCTCTGAGAGAGCTGATTTATTTAATTGTCTAATCAGAATGTATCACTCACTGTAGGAAGGATATGTAAAGAGAGACCTCCAACATGCAGATGGTGGGTTTACTAGAAATTCTTTATATTGTATTGCCTATTCAATGTCTTGACCTATCAGTATTATCACCATCCTAAGTGATCAGGAGTACAATAACTAATATATTTTACTTACTAGACAAACTACAATAAATAATGCTAGATACAAATACAAGCTGAATAATAATGAAAAAGCCAGTGTAAATATAGCAAGTGTTATCATTTGTTAGGTCGCTGCCAACCCTGTGAAACATAAATAATTTATGATATGAACATGTATTTTAAAAATGATTATCCCAATCTCTTGGTTAAGAATGAAGTAAAAAACAAACAAAGTACATACTGGAAATATTTATCCACTTAAGAAAGTAATGGTGCACCTGGAAAAAATAACACTACTGTCATAAACCTATTTGTGATTTTAAAAGAATATCACATTACCAATACTCACATGAATTATCTTTAAGCTTTGGTTAGTTAGTTGTGCACAATGAATACATGTCATATTGAAGGAAAGTATATAGTTATTTACAATTTAGTTTACTTTGATGTCTTATGTAATACATGTCAAAGGAGATATCAAAGATCAATTAATTATGTAATATAGTGTAAGTAACAATGTATTCATACTTTACTTGCAACTCTCATTATTTCCACAATTAAATTGATTACATATGCCAAATGTCATGCAACAATTTAAAGAAAATATAGTAAATTAATGTTTTATTACCTCACCAAATACATAATAATTTTTTATGGTAGACACTTAGAAAGGGTGGATATAATACATAAATAAATGTAAAGATAAATATTTTATGGTTAATTTTAGAAACAACGACCTTGCTACATATTGATTTCACAACATTTAATCATTTAGTATATAAAAAAAGTGTTCTTTTCGTGAAATGTAAATGTGCAAAGTTGTGCTGAAATCTGCAGGTTTTACTTGAAGGACACATGAACTAAACTGGAAACTAACTGACCTTTTGATATCTGCCATCTTCCTCTGTAAAATAACTTATACCTTTTTATTTTCAGCTTCAACAAATACTGATATACTGTCCATTTAAGTCTTACTTCTTACAACTTTTATTTAGGTTATCACAGCTACAGACAGCTACCAAATGAAATAAAGGAACTTTCAATACCAAAGAAATATAAGCAATTACTTTGCATTATATGCACTATAGTTATATTATGTTAATATATGTATAAAATAAATTTATTATATAAATACTATCATACATGAAAATGCAACAAAAACATTTTAAACTAAATTCTTAAACACCACCTAATAGTCTGTGAACACCACACTCAGCTGACTGAGCTGACTTAATAGGGTCCACAGTCCACACTAGGGATGTCGTTGATGGCGTTTTTTATCGATTCATAGTACTATATCGATCCAGTGCATAGATATTTCAACTTGAAAATTCAATTTGTTTTTTCCGTTTGATTATGAACAATAAAATTATCTTCAAATAGTTGAATGTACCCATATTTACTCAATAACTCGCGAAATGGCTATGTTATCTGTTTCCTTCACCACTTCTTAATAATTAAAAGAAATAATAAAAAAAGCTACGTTTCTAATTAGAGGTGGTCGTTATTACAATATCGAATAATGTAATGCATTATTCCTACGCAACGAACAACAAATTATTGAACACATAATTATTCTTCTGTCGACCATCCGTTGTTCGTTATTATTGTTGATATTTACAATGGTCGGCCAGTGACATCACAACGTGTGAACAAGCAAGCAATAAACAACCATCAATATGTGCGTAAGGAAGAGAATTTCACGTTGTCCATATGTAAGTTATGACTTATGATACGAATAATGAATGTTGAATTTACAATTATAACTCTTGTTTGACATGAAATTAACGTTTTTCCTTTTTACAAAAGTATACATTGACACAATATAAAATAGTCACAAATTTATACCTAATACTTGTTAAGGGTACAACTACTTTTATTTTCATTATTCATTTGGTTATTGTGTCACTTACCAATTATAATCAAATCAACCAGCAGCAGAATAACGGCAAGAGTTTATAATATTGAATTTGTGAAATGAATTCTCTTTCTCTATAACTGATTCTGTAGTATGGTTAAAAACAACTTTGATTAAATTAAAATGATAGAAGATCTATTATTATGGTGTCCTTTTTGTTTTTATTAATAGGGTTTTATATTTCTATTGTAAATATAAACTCGAAAACCAAATCAATAACAATAAAATTTGAGAAAACAATCTTTTAGAACTCAATTTTAATGTGAATCAATTAATCAAGGTTCTTTCAAATGATTTAAAAATCGATCTTATTAAGAATGATTCGATGACCCTAGTCCACAGAATGAGAAATGACAATTGACAGCAAACATTTAGTGTACCAGTGTTACCAGGTGAAAACAAATTAATTACCGTGTCTTTATGGGTTAAAAACCGACGAAAAATACCTTCTAAATTATTGTGTAAAAAGCAAAAGAAAATACCGGGAATATTCAATATTTGTCAAATCTTTAATTATAATTTACCACTTTTTTATTTACTAAACATGAACTTTGCAAAAATGAAAAAATGTTCCTACACATTAATAATTAATAATAAACAACCAATTTTGATTATGGGTAGACAAGCGGACAAAGTACTAGAAGAAACACTTTTGCTTTTGACGTATTTTAATATATTTTATAAAAATGTAGCTATGGTCCTGTCGATTTCAGGACGACATAACATTGTATCGGGGACTTACTTCGATTATTGATTTCAAAAACATGTACCTATTCCTGTAGTTACAACTATGACTTACATTTATAATATTTTATACTATAGGTACTTTTAATAAAACAGTAATGTCGAAATGTGTACAATAAATATGTCGAAGAGAGAGACATTAGAATAGACTATCGGAGACTCCAGGATTTTCCTTGATATCTTCATTACGGAATTACAAATCTTGTGGGCGTAATCAGGGTTAAGTGCAAGCACTGTATGTACACGGTCCGACAACCCAAGTAAGAATTGTGTATGTCTGTCTGTTGTTTTGGGGTTGCACCCAGTGGCCTCCAACCTCCCCTAAATATTAGCCACTCCAAGCCCCACATGTCTAATGTTATCGCTGTCCGTAAGTGACCTGGAAACTAATCTTGATCATCCTCATAATCTAACAAGCTCCAGTCAGAATGATCTTCTCATCGGGTTCCCACTTAATGGGTTGCCTCGAACAATTTTGATCCAATATTAACGATATTCACGTTACAAGGCGGCTCCAGCAAGAATCATCCTTCATGCCCATCGTTATCTGTATATACAGCTCATGGGCCCCAGAGCACGATTAGTGTTGCTAGCGCGCGGCGCGGCGTCTCTACATTCTTTTTAGTTATTTTATTTTCCATGTATTTTTTTGTACTTCAGAAAACTATTATCTCGTTGCTATGACACCTATTTTCTTCATTTTCTTCTTATTAAACAATCCCATAGACACGATTCTCTGACAACTGTATTTCAGAAAAAATACTAAGAAGAATTTTATAATTACAGTGAAATAACATTTCGACACTTTTTGAATTTTTTGTCTGACTTCATTTTTTTTCATCACTGTTTTTTCAGAAATTATATGAAATTCCACGCGGATGAAGTCGTGGATGTCATCATCATCATTTCAGCCGCAGGACGTCCACTGCTGAACATAGGCCTCCCCCATAGATCTCCAGAGCGACCGATCTTGTGCGGCTTGCACCCAACGGCTCCCAGCGACCTTTATTATGCCGTCTTTCCATCTAGTGGGGGGCCGTCCTACGCTGCGCTTTCCGGTGCGTGGTCTCCACTCGAGAACCTTTCTGCCCCAACGGCCGTCAGTTCTCCGAACTATGTGCCCCGCCCACTGCCACTTCAACTTGCTAATCCTTTTGGCTGTGTCGGTTACCTTAGATTGTCTACGGATCTCCTCATTTCTGATTCGATTTCGTGGATATATCTAGTACAATAATATAATACTGTTACGTTCGTCGGTAAATAAAATGCCGTTATAGTTACCGTAAATATTTATTCGTACTCAGTGAAAAGAAATCAAACAAACTCACTGTATTGATTCTCACTATACCTATTGCAATCGTACTTACAGATCTATCTATATGGTCTTCTTGCAAAAAAAGGAGGGTCGTAATCACTAGAAATTCCTCGAAATTTAAGTCATTGTTTAGAAAGGGAAATGTTTTATTTTTAGACTGTTGTTTGTTGAACGATGCTTTGTATGTGTGAGACGTGCGAGTAGCTAGTGTTTTACCTACGAATAGTAAGACTCAGAGTTTCGAGCACATCTCTTTTTATTCAAATTATAACAATACGATAGTACAACAATAATATTTAAAATTTACATCGACAAATAAAATAAATATAAACCGCTTAACACAGAAAAAAAGAACGAAATTTTGTAATACTCTACAATCATGGTGTTGAAGCTGATCAATCAATGTTGAAGGTGGAACAGAGCTGCTTAGGCTTGTTAACGTAAATAAGCCACTCCAAAGTTTATTCTTGATGAACTAGCTAAATCCTTTGACCACTCCGTCTGCTGCTGCTATATCATTGTCAATACAACAGCATAGAAATTGTATGGGCTCTGTTGTAGGTACCGTAAAATATTATAGTGAATGATAAAATGATTAACGAGCGAAACGAAATTATAATAAACAACTGTCCGTGTTAATTATAAGTAGCTTTTTGTAAAATACGATTAAAATTTAAAATGATTTAGTTGGGTATTCTCAAAGCTTATATCGGTCAAATATCATAAGGTAAGGGGAGGTTTTTATTTAGTTGCTATTTTTCATACACGAAATATACCACGTGTACGAAGTCGCGGGCACTACTAGTAATAAATATAATATTTGATTTTAGACTATTATTTAGTTGCACGCAATAATAATACATCGCCCTTGTTTTATTTTGTTGTTAAGCTAACAAAGTCCGTCTCGCTCTACAGGTGACCAATAAGCAGTCACCAATTTCATCTGACCCAGTCGCAAATACGAATTTGCAAGTTAATGGCAACTCCGACAGGTCAGATAAATTCGACATTCATAGCTCGCTGGCCGCCGGCTTATGAAAGTGTTAGAATATACGTATTTTACAAGAGAAAGCGAGAAAGGGCAACATTGTAATAACTCCACATTAAAAATTCTATTTAAAGTACTGTTTTAACAGGTACATACTACTTACTTTACTTTAGTTGTTAACGTTTGAGATTGTATTTTGAAGCCACTTTTATCATATTTGATTGAAAGTCACCGTTTTGAAAATACGAGTGCTTTCCTATATGGTAAAAGTGGACCTTTAATCGCCATAGAAACATCGGTGACGGTAGTGAAGAGCTGATATTCTGTTAGGTAAGAACTTTTTTTTACTCCAGCTTCCCTTTTTCAGATTTCCACCCTTCGCCATTGATGTTTATATTGTGATTTACATGTCTATAAACATGATTCTCATTTTAACATATCAAACATGGGTCTTCCATTACATAATAAGGTGTAGTAAGAGTGACTTAGAGAGAGAATAAGTTGAGTGTGATGAACGGATTGTATGCGCAGGTATATCTCGATAAAGCACGTGGTAACTTGTGCTTTGAATGAGAGCCGAAATGAAACAAAACTCCGCTTCGACAGTTGTTTTAATTTAAAATTTCAAAAAGCAAATACAATAATCTCCGCGTGACTCCTCTCATAAAGCTTTACACGTCAAGTAGTATTTAATGGTACATTACATTATAATAAATATAACAAACAGTGATAGTCCGTCGCGTCGCATACCGCGCTGCGAACGACTAGCTCGCGGCCGCGTCTCCGCTCCTACCCCCTCCCCCTCCCCCCACTCCCCGCTGGAGAGTGCGCTGTGCGAACGCGCACCTTACTTGTCCTTGTCGGTGTCGGACTTTCTGCCGAGTGGCACCGCCGCTCGCACCCTGCACACACACACAAAACCCTTGTTACAACAACCCTCAACCACGTCCTGCTTCACACATTCTACTAGGTACTACTTGATACATGACAGCAGTTATGTAAGTAAAATAAATTAGCACATTAGAATAGCGTATTGCAACATGGCAACACACTAGAACGGGCCCGGCTCTCGAAGTGAAGGGGAGCCGGAATGTACTCAAAGTGAGCAATCCATCATGAAATTCTATAATCGACAATAATTACATGGCAATTTTTAACAAAAAAGAAAAAAACTCCAATGATTTTGACAAGTTCCCTGGTGTATCTTCGAAGTTGAATGTCAAACGCCAAGGAAGTTAAAATGGGTCAACCCTTGAGATATCATCCCCTTTCCAACGAAAAAAGACTCATCTGAATCTCATCATACACAAGGAAGTTCGAAGTTCGAATAACTGAATACATTCGAATTGCTGCTCGTCTTTCTTTGGAGTTTCTTAGAAAAGTGTATATTTCGAAAAATGAATAAAAGTAGGCACCATAATGCGACCCCGAGCACTGTCTGTTGTCAGTCAATGTACTCACTTAGCTGAGATCTCGTTGATCTTGGTGCGCGCGAGCTGCAGGTTCGCGTCCACTTGCTCCTTGTTCATCTCGTACGCCTTCGGCAACGTGAACAGCGCTATCCAACCTGAAACGTACATACAAACAAACACGTTACATTACACATACATACTAGCCTCGGCCTCCGCCCCCGGGACTAGCACATGAGCACAGCCCTTCGCGTTTATTTTCTCAATGTTTATATTTAGTAAGTAGGTAGTTAACAAAACAAAATACGTATTGGAAACGTTCACTGAAAACATATTTTAAAGTTCAAATAAATGATTGTCTAGTAAATAAAACTGAAAATTATTAAGTGCCTTGTGATGCTTTTCAATATGAAAATCAGGTTTAATTCATCACTTTAATTATACCTATCTCATCAAGATTTATAGGACAATATTAATATGTTAGTTCTATATAACAAACCACCGGACAGGCGCGGGCGCGGGCGATTCAGCAAGGTGGTGGGCCGTGGGACCCTTATATTATACTAATCATAAGAATCATTTCATTGAGATAGTATACTTTCTCGTATAAAAAAAATTATGTGTGCAATTCACACGTGGTAGAAGTGAAACTTTCACATCTATGTTTATTTTTATTCAGAAAATGATCAAATACACACTATGTAATTTAAAGTTTATGAAAATGTACATACAAGTACTCACAATCATTATTCACAATATCATTTTCAATTAATGCACATTTGAAATATCCATGATAACCTAACACAATATCAATCAGTAATAGAATGTCATAAGTGTTGTCTAAAAAGTTTTTGTTTCGTGCCTTTTCGGTGAGGTAATAAAACTCATTATTGGGTGGCAATCTTTTTACTGTCGCTTTTGCTTTTTCGTTTCATCGACATTCAAATCACAACAATGGTAAAGAAGTTTTCACCTCAATAATACTCACATCGATCTCTTTGTCTGTCTATGTTTGTAATTAACTAATTATACATAGCTAGACAAACATTAAGTAAAGTACGATTTCCTTATTGAAAAGCATCACAAAGCATTTAGTAATTGTCAGTTTTATAATCACATCTTCTAAACGAGCAACTCCCAATGGAACGGTTGTTTCAGCTGTGGTGTCTGTGTTGCGATACTTTTGATGATTACTATTTTTAATTAAATAAAGGGCGCATTTCGTTCATTCTTCACGAAATACACAGAAAAAGCACTCTTTAGCAAATCAGCCTCAGGACTGCTGTTTTTAATTACAACAGAGGTGGACTGTAATGCTTGTTGTTACTTCGTACCATAGAGAAAATGTAATAAGAGTGGATGTAATGCTAAATAATATAAACGGACCGAGAATGATGAGCGTGATGCCGTTGAAGCAGGCGCCGACGTAGGTGCCGCACCACAGCATCACTCCGAACTTGAGCGAGTCCACCAGGTCCTCCACCAGGAACAAACTGAAACCACGAAATTGCACACGCGCGGTTACACTCAAACTCAAACAACAACTACATACTTGTATTTACATTTTATTACTTTTACATAATTTCTGTTTGCATATTTTTATTAATTTCTTCTAGTTACACCATCTACAATGATAATTACTATCTATAATACCTACCGCTGATGAACCTGAACATGCTAAATGGCGGTAGACTCGCTATTGTACAAACTAAAAAGTCAAATATAACATATTGATTCAATTAAAGAGTAGGCATTTTAAAACAAACATTGAAATTGATTATCGACAAAATTACCATAAAGGTTTAGATTTTCTAAAGTGTAAAAGTCGTATATAAGTTATTAAGTTTATCAATATCGTCACAACTTTATAGCACAAGTGTAGCCGTGTTGCGTGTGGCTACAGTACTGGCTACTGCTGAGTGACGACATATCTTTAATCACAACTGATCTCTACTTTGTACAAGATGTCTGTCTAGTTCCCAGCCTGTTTTTTTTTTAACTGACTACACTGTTAGCCTTAGGGGCACTATCCAAAAACAGAGCCGCTGCAGCTTTTACAGCTTTACTGAACTTGGGGGCGAGCGCTTAGGGCACTCAGCCGCGAAAGTTTTGGACGACTCGCACGAGGGTGCCAGAGTGGCCGAACCTCGGTTCGGGCGGTCGTCGTGAATGCGAAGAGGTCGCGATCTGGCTAATTCCTTACTCCTGTTCCCAGCCTGCTTACTTCGCAGGTTTTTATAGTCTTTTTTTCTGTTAATATACACGCGTGAAATTTCTTTTACACTGTTTTTGGGAAATTCCTTGAAAAACGTCGTAATTATGATTTCATGAGTCGATGGAGTGATTCCATTATTGTCTATAAACTTATAGTTGTCCAGGTAATCCGAGAAGAATTATCATAATTTGCAAATATGATTAAAAATTTTTTTTTTTGTATTGGCATTTATAGAGAAATTGTTCTCATGGGCATTAAAACACAGGAGTGGGTGCATCTATTTAGTAGGAGTATGTACCTGCGCAGTTCATGCAGCAGCGCGTTGAGATGCGCGGTTCCGGCCGCCGCTAGCGACTGCGCGCGCTCTACCGGCACGCCGATCTCCTTCTCCAGCAGCCATCTGCACACACACACACACAACTAGTCTAGTCTGACAGGTTTCCTACATCACACAACTCTTTTAAGAGCTTTAAGAAGTTGTGAAATGATAATGGCTCAATGATAGCTGCGCTCGGAACAACTTCAGAACGAGCTGGTTTCGAGTAGGTACCACAATTAGGTCTAAACCACCTAAGTGGAGAGAAGCATTTTGCCTAAACGTAGCGTAACAGTAACATGTATAGACTAGACAGGTACCTATGACCTAGTTGTAGAGACTACAATAGTGTCGGGGTTATCCTATAAGTGCCTAATGCTCGTAAATCTAATTTATTTGGGTCACCTCGATGACCAGCAGAAGATCGCAGCTGAATAACTTGTATTGTGTTCCTAAAACTAGTAGGGTTTCCGGAACTCCTGGAAGGGGGGTTCAAGGTCGGCAATGCGCGTAACACCTATAGTGTTAAGCATCCATAGGCTACGATAAACGCTTATCGTCAGGCGAGTCGTACTCTTGCTTACCATATTAGTTATTTTTTAAACTATTCTAAAATTCAATGATAACTATTTAAAACCATTTTATATTTGAAGAATGTAATTTGAGACGAACGACGAGACGCTCAGCACTGTAAATAATATACCTCTACCAACCAAGCTCCGGGGAAACTATATACCAGTGTTTAAAATAAATATAGCTACCGAGCGTGAAGTATCAAATTATTAAAGGAGACAGCACATCAATCAAGTATCAATTTTCTATTTGTAAACGCGACCGAGACAGACCGAGTTACACATACAAACGTTTTAGAATAACTTTATCCAACAGAATCGGTATGATAAGTCAAGGATAATGTTGTTGTTTGCAGTATTGTGATGAGTTTCATCACAATCACACTTATAGTAAGTGATGATGTCACAGATGGCAAACGGAGCACGTCTCAATAATAATAGATATAAAACTAACTTGAATGGGTGACCGTCGTTGGTCTTTTGTACAGCTTGCAGCACGTTCTTGTAGATGCGGAAGGCGACGGCGCCGGAAAGCACCAGCAGCGACGCGTACGAGAGCACCGACACCACCGAGCAGCACGCGAGCGCCACCAGCAGCGCCAACCCCGCGCCCAGAGCCGCGCCGGACCGTGCCGCCGACCGCCAGTATATCAGCGATTCCACTGCACGACACAACACACCACATTACAGCACAACACAACACTCTCTTCCACAACATATACACCAAGCTCTACAACCAACTCGATGTCTTTCTACCTACATAATCTCATTATAATCAAGCACCAACTTCTGCAATAACACTTCGATCGCGATATGTACCTACTTATTCTTACTTAAATGTTACGTAAATTAACTTTTTTATACTATATCTGTATGAAATTCCACTGTATATGAATAATGATATATTTATATATTAAAGAAACATTGATTAGTTTTGATGTCTGTATGTCTTTAGGAGGTGATCTCCGAAGATGTTCAACCGGTATTGAAATTCCTTCGTTTCGTTTAAACATGAATGATATGTGTTTTACTCCGTCGAATATTATAATATACTTATTATATATAGTACTTATATAGGTATGTATTGATTAAACATTTACCTTCACTAGACGACTGTTAGCTCATAATTCGTACGAAGACTAAAACTTGTTTACCATTGTTTTACTTGTTTAAATTTTAATAATATAGATATTTTGTTCATTATTCTTGAAAAATATTTTAATTATGTCATTTTATTTATTTATGGTTGAATTATATATTTAAAGCGTTAAATAATATAAATTTACATAATTTATTTCTATATATTTAAGTATTATGTAGACAAAATTCATAACGTTTATATGTACAATAATTTATAATTGTTAATTATGTAATGCAACACGTACGGCTACCATAATATATATGTACTATCTAATAACCTAATAACTAATTAGGAATTTTATTTTATACATATTTATGAGTTATTTACAGGTATCATCAAAGCAAGCGTTATAGATATATATTAAGTAAACATAAGTTTAACATTCACACTATGGCTGTCATATGTTTAATTTATAAAAAGTTTTACATAATTATATTACTATATTCTCATTGGTGAATATAAAACTCGATATTATATTAACATTTTCCAGAATTTCAACTAAATGGTTATTGATTGGAATACGTTGCCCAAACTCGTCCTGGATGTCTGATGACCTGGCACAACACCACAACACATGCAGTACACTGAACATCTACTGCAACTCGAACGACAATCATACCTACATCACGTTGGGCAGTAAAGTTAGGACATACCAGCCCAGTTGATTCAACTCGGATCCCCTTTATAGTGGGCAAGAACCATATGGAGTGAATGCGCTCGTGACACCACGGTATCGCGGTTCGATACCATTACGGGTTGTTACGTCATCAATTTATATGCAGAACCCATTGCTCAGTATAATATAGACGATAACGTCAAAGAACAATTCTGACTAAAATCAGTGACGCCTTCTCATCCATAGACCTCAACTAACCATCTGGTACAGAACTGCTCTTATCTGATACTGTTACATACAGACATGAGAACAAATAAAATATGCTAGAGTCGAACAAGAATGTAATGAATCATCGAAGGGACAAACCAGTTTGTATTCGACACGCACTTGCACATTATAGTACGTTGACAACAATCGTACAGTGAAACCTGCGCTTGCGCTTCTGTTATAATCTTCCTATTATGCTTCCATACGCATCTGTTGCATTTTGCATCATAAGTTAAACAGACAAGTTTAAGTAACGGGAACGTAAATTGCTTTATCTATACAAGTTGTAATTTCGAACTTTCACTTGAAGGTATTACATAAGATCTAAAACTAACACGACTTAGCAAAGCCGATAGTGACTGTACCGTCCTGCCAAGCCCTGACAAACTGGAATATCCCGTGAATGGTATAATGAGCACACAAACCGACGCGACGATACACACTTATTAATATAAATTGAACCAGACCGACACGACAAAGCACTTTCACTTGTATACATTCACAGATAATCACTGGCAAGTGGCAGGCACTGCACGGTCCCACGTGTCACACGATAGAAACATTACATCAGCACCAAGACATGTCTCCGTTAGAGATATTAGTTAATGTTGAGAACGAGTACCTGGGCCCCGGGGAGGCAGGTTCTCGTACTGAGCGGTGTGTCGCGGCGACTGTCTAGAGCGGGCCATGGTACCGGAGTGAGCGAGCTGCGAGCCCGGCCCAGCGCGGCGGCACACGGCATGCCACGGTGTACCGCCGAGCGCCACGCGGCCGCCTCTCTGCCTCTCTACACGTCACCAGAACCGTGTGGACACGAAGCCTAAATACACTATTTACAACTACCGACACGATTCGCGTCGCATCCTAACGATTCTGCCTACGATTTACGATTAATTAAGAAGTTGACACGGTCTCGACTGGTTCGTTAAAATATTACAACAGTAAGGCGAGACAAAGACTATAGCGAAGTCGCGTTTGGATACTACGTAATAAATATGTTTATCTATCTTCTATACAATTAATAAAATTGAAGTGTCTGTTTGTAATGTCATAATAACAGTTTTTTACTAAATGCATATGAAAGTATATACGATACTTATAACAAAAAGCCCATTTAAAAAATGTTTATTTGTTTGTTCCGGGTAACCTCGGAAACAGATGGACCGATTTTGATGAGACTTTCACTGATAGATAGCTGATGATATAGGGAGCAACTTAGGCTGCTTTTATTTTAGAAAAATTATTAGGGTTCCGCAGAAAAAAAAACTGATCATAGTGAATCAATTCGGGCGCTTAAATGGCTTATGCTGAGTAAACCATAAAAGATATAGCAAAATAATGTACTACATAATTATAGGCATTAAAATACCTATAAAAAAGTCCCGGAGAGTATATATCTATCTTCTAAGGAACACTCACAATAAGAATGTTTGTCTTTAAAATAGCCGGGAGCGGGGAGCAAGATTCTCGCGGGCATTCTGTAGTCCACGTGAGCGAAGCCACGGGCACAGCTGGTATTTATTATAAAGATTTTTTAAAAACAAATATTGTAATTTGATCTTGCATTAAGGTTATGATCAGAATCGCAGAACAGTCTCAGAATATTGTCACAATATTATAATTTGCAACACGTAAGTTATAAGATCGTTAGTTGTAAATCAGTTAATGAGTATATAAATGACTCGTAGTATGAATGTCGTTTGATAGAGTTGACAATGTTGTCAGTGTTTGTGCGATTGTTGCGAGAAGTCGTGTCGTGAGTTCGTGAGGTTATCGTGAGAAAGTCAATCGGTGTGTCGCTTGACTCGCGGCTGGTCACCTTGGTTTGCGCGAGGCAGTGCGACGCGAGAAGAGGCGAGGTGAGGCGCGGCGCGACGCGACAAGAGGGTGCAAGGGCAACGACCCCGTCCGACCGCGACCCCGGACACTTAGCTTATGAACTGCATTGTAAACTACATACGGTTTAAGTTTAAGGAAAAAACAGGCAAACTACTTAACAATATAAACTTATTCATATTCATATTCGTAATCCATATTAATAAATATGTATTTCGAAGCTGGAAAGCATACTTGTCGTATCTCGAAAAAACGCAATCATAGTTAATATATACAGAATGTCCGGTAAAGAATGGATAACCTTGAAATGGCTTATAGCACAACTTATGGCCGTTCAGAAAAAATGCGAAACTAAATATATCCTAGGTAAGATTTTTTTAACCGAAGACATGATTTTTTTTAAATAAAAAACTACAAATTTTTACCTTGTTTTACATTCTTGTACACTGCGACCACAAATGACTGAATTCTATCGGTTTTTGGTTGATCTATTATTAATTGTTATACGCTAACTATGCCAATAATAAATAGTTTGACTAGCTATGGTACTATTAAAAAAAATTGAATTAATATTTCTGTGAGAAATTTGCTAAAATATTTTTTTTACAAAGTTTAAGCTTCTTGGGTACAAAATAAATTATGAAAACATGAGTGACCAATAATTTTAAAATAATGTCGGTTTTGAGTAGATTTTATAATTAATTACTGTATCTTATGTAAATAGTGAATTATTGCTATTAAAGTAGAAAAGGAACAAATTTGATTAAATAACAAAATATTTAACTTGGGAATATTTTTTATATTCAACTGCACCTAACCATTTGAAGTTTATTAATATATAATGTATATAACACGTATAAATGTCGTAAACTGGGAAAACCAGCCATTTTTTAAAATTAGATAGATACGTCTAAATTCCTGCCGATATTTTTGTTAACAAAATACATACGAGACGTCTGTATTTAAGAGATGAAAAAAAAGTTATAACCTTGGTTTTATACCAAATATCAATTTACCATTGAGTTACGACAATTCTGCCGTCCGTGAAATTCATTCCAGCCGGAATGTACGATCTTTTCGCTCGAGAATAATTTGCGTACTGAATATAAAACAATTCAACAACACATTTTAGATTGCTAACGATATTTACAAAACTTTAAATAGGGTTTTATATTTCATAACATGATATCTACGCTAGTCGTAAAGTCCCACAACCGCGAACCGCATCGCCGCCACTAGACAAGCTACAACAGTGTGTATGATAATCTTATTTCGCATCGCTAGCGCCGAATTGAGAAAACCAGTGCGTAGTGACGTAGTTAGGTTTCCGACCTTACAACTCTCCATTCTCCAAGCAGCCCTGAAAACCTTACCGCAGGAACAAACACTACACATGGTTTGTCTGCGATCTTCTTTCCTCTGTGCCGTACCTCACTGAATGTAGACCAATAAAGAAGGAAGGCCGCATTGTATTGTGTGTAGTTCGTACGACCGAGATAATTATTATATCATCAACATGTTCGCGCTTAGAAAACATAATTCGCTTTGTTACATTCCATTGTTAAACACCTACCTATTAATAAGTTATGTGTCATTCTACAAAGTTAACTATCGAGTAGTGAGTGACCTTGATAGAATCTATACAATGCGTGTCACATCATATCTTACAATGTATCATCATTACTTGTATTAGCTATAGACTGAAATACCGGCGCGGCGACCGCGGCTACACTGTAATATAACATCTTGTCGACAGACTGGCACTTCTACACTAAGCAATGCTTTAACAACTATGTAATGCCTAACAAACACATAATTGACGAAACGTTGCTTACAGCGCTCTGTTAAAACCTACTACTTAATAATTATCATTAAAATAACTTATTCATTAGCTGAAGGCACTTATAAAGTCATACCAAGCGTTCGGAACATCGTAGTCATAAAGAACGGCAATAACTCGATCGGGTTTATCTTTATTACTATACAAAAGTGTATAAACACAATAAATTTGGGGGCGAAGCAGGAGCGCTTCAGAATACATCTTTCGCATACCCTTGGCCTTGTAATATACACTTTAGAACAGTAAAAACCCGCTTGACTTGGTCCTTGAACTTGTTGTCCTTTGGGTTACATCGACCTAGTTAAATCAACAAATTATTTAAAGTATTAATCAATGAATTGTACACCGAGAGGGCGTCAGTACTGCCAGCTTCGGATAATATAGCATGGAAGGCATCCGGATCCCTGATCCTGACGTATCATAGTTTTTACGAATATAAATATTAAATTATCAAGTATTGTTGTTATATTCCTGGAACATGTTCTTTAGTGATTCGCGAGGTCGCATGTGGTATATTGCTCGAATTGCCCGTTTTTGTAATATGAATATGGTATCTACCTCAGCTGCTGAACCACAAAGCAAAATACCGTAAGACATTAAGCTGTGGAAGTAAGCCAAGTAGACTAACCTAGCTGTGGCAATATCTGTTATGTAGCGAATCTTACGTACTGCGAATGCAGCAGAACTTAATCTTCTCGCCAAAGTTTTAATCTGCGGACCCCAATGTAATTTTCAATCAAGCGTAATACCCAAGAAGACTGTACTATTAACTACGCCCACTAAATTCCCTTCTATCTTGATACTACTATCAACACGCCGGACATTGGGTAAGGCAAATCTTATACATTTGGTTTTGTTTGCATTTAGCAGTAAACAATTCAGAGATTTTAAAGTATTGGATAATTGTCTAAGCTCCGAATGTATTCTTTTCATTTTGAATATAATATAGTAGTATATATAATGAAATATAACTTTCATTCATTAATTAGATTTATCAGATTAAGAATGATATTATTTTCATTATAGAATTGATTGTCATTAAAGGCACTGAGAATTATTCTTATTGATTGTAAAATGCATTTAACTCTATTTAAGAATTTTAAGATTTCATGGTATCGCAGTCATATAGCAATGTTATGTATGTATTGTAGTAGAGTGTGCAGAGATGTGATATAGAGTGCTTCTTCATTGTTGAATGTTTAATTGATCGCTGTCGAAAGTAAAACAGAAAATGATAGACAGCGTTGCTACGTGACACATGTTGATTAGAGATCAGAAGAGGTTATAGTCTAGCAATGCATCAATTGGATCCGTTGCGCGAGCGCGGTGCACTATGGAAACAACCATATATTTTGCAATGCGAACATTAGCATTATAGTGACGACACCGCGCCAGTCTAACTCTATTCCAATAGTCTCAAAATCAATTACCCTTCATTTAATTTAGTGCAAAGGCTGACGGCATGCCCACTAATTATCTAGTCCGGTGAGTTCACCGCAAAAAAAACCCGCCGGCACACTCTCACTACTGAAATGATACTCCCGACTTGTTGCCTTTCTCTGTGGTATACGCGCACCAGCGCGGGTGCCGAGCCATGCCGCACGCCCGTGTTATCTGGATTAAACTTAATCTTATCTATGGCATGTTCACTTGAGAGTATTGAGGTGACATCTAAGCCATCATTCGAGTGTCTCTGTTCTCTTACAAGCTGATTTCCTTAATACACCCGTGTTATTACTTTTTTATATTATACTTTTATACTAGTATTTTCCACTACAATGAATGGTCCTTTCTTCCCGGGATAAAATACGAGCTTCATCGCAAACATTAGCAATTTGATTCGCTGAGAAAACGATTAAGACTTTATTTCTCTACAACATATTGATATTATTTATGAGAACACATCTCAAGCATTTTGGTTTTTTCACGAGTTTTAACATTGTTTTTTATCACATAATAATGAAGGCAATTCACCTAATCTTGTTAATTTATAATGGTTAGGCACAGACGCAAAATGTTTACACAGTGATACTAACCAAATCACATGAGCAAAATTAGCTAGCCGAAAGTGCATATGATAGATAATTCATATGTAAATGTATAATTTCATAATATTTTTTTCTTTTTCTATATAAAACGCTAATTTCATATGTAAGGACCTTATCTATTATTTCAATGTTATCAGAACTTGGTGATAAGCGCTGTTCGTTGACTTCAAACATACTTTTTTTTATTATACTGTAAAATTTGAGTTCTCGAAGACAAACGTCGATTACAATGTACTATGAAAGGAACAATAAAAAATGATCTATTGATGGTGATGGTCCATAACTATGCTAGGACGCCTAGGACCCAACACATTTGCAGACCAAAACATTTCATTGTCAAAAAAGAAATCACAAAATATAGTGGATAGGTGGCGTTGTGGTAGAGTTCACGACGGCGCGGCGCGACGGCGGCCGGCGGGGAAACAAACTGACATCAATACAGTTAAAATAATAATAACATAATTATTAATTAAAGTGATAAGTTTGTTTGTTTGAGATAAGTTAGCTAGCAAGTAAACAAAGCATACATCTTCTTCATTATAATACTCGTTTGTCATCGTTACAATAACAGAAAGAGAGTTAGTTGTTCTGTTGCCAGGACTGCCTCACCTAACTATCTATGATCAAAAATATAAATTCAACAAAAATAAAGGTGTTTATAGAGCACGCTATTAATTTTATTATAATTATAAATGAAATATAATTATAATTAGTTTTATACAAAGGTATAGAGATGTTCCGGCTTCATTATAACCTAATAGTTGCGTAATATTTATCTTTCTACTGTTGTATTATCATCGCAGAGTAAAGCGCGTTAAGTCTGTCAAACCAAGATCTATCTAGGAATTTCGTCACAGAGAGCTACTTTAGTGAGAACTATGCCAAAATCTCCAATGTAACAAATATTGTTAGAAGCGCGAGAAACCCGTGAAGCAATAATATGCACCAAGGTAAAATCAATTGAACACTCATTAAGAGAATTCAAGAAGCTACTTATCACTATGTAATATACAGGTCATTATGATGTCATGAGGCTTCAGTGAATTTTTGGCCATATTAATTTCAGGTTTTCACGTAAAATACTTATACAGGTTTGTTGGTAATTCGACGTATTCCCGTTAGAAGGTGATAGGGGTGACTGAATTGAAACTTTTTTTTTTATAATTGTTGATGTTGCGTTTTTGACTTACTTTGAAAAAAGCTAAATAACACATGATAACTCAATAATGGTTCACTTTTGCATAATGTCTATGGGGGTTAAAATTATCGCAAATAGTCACACCCCTATCATCTCCTAACGGGAATACGTCGAATTACCAATAACCCTATAAAAAACATACTATACCGGTAAGCGGCATGGCTACTGCTACCCCGCTACCCCATTACAAGTTTTCTTCGAAAACAACAATGAGCCAGATTTAACAGTGTTGAAAAACATAACGGATAGCCATCATGGTAGGACATTTTTAAAACCCACCTGAAACCATACCATAGGAAATCTGACGCCCAGCACCTATAGATGCACTTGAAACCCACTTTCTAGATTAAACTATAGGCTTAAACGTGTTACCATCTTCACCCATATGGACACTGAACAAAATATTTGAGAACAAACTGGTACCAACAGATCGACCTTCACAATCTTACGTAATGAACCGTCATGTTGGATACAAAACGAGTGACTCATTTAAGTCAGTGTATCTAGTACCTACTTACTACTTAGCTAATTAACCTCATACTTGTTTGTTCCCGGAGATCGACTTCATTTACAGTGGAGTTTTGTTAAAGGCTGGAAGTTAGGTAACGAAGACCAAGACTCAGAACTAAACAATTATATATATATATAAAAACACCAACATTGCATTTTAAAAACTTCCCCTTATAAGGCTACGGAAGAAGGAGGCCCGACGCGGGGCGGACCGCGCCGCGACGGTGCCCATCAGCACCATCGATTAAACAATCCGTACTTGAAGGTAACCACGTGTTTACGAAACGGAATGGTGACTCGGCGGTACTTCCTACAAATCTAATCCTTCAGTGAATAATAATAATTAGGTACTGATTTTCTTCTGTGACTAGTCTATAAATATTGTTGCAAATTAAAAACGTCTGAATTTTTTTTTCTGAATTCAAATTTGCATCACGATTACTTATGTAGAAATTTCGATCGATTTCACATAATAATATCACAAATACAGAAATATATATATAAAGATACTTGAAAAGTTAGGTATCAGCGGTATATTTGTCTATCGTCCTACCGACAGATACCTACCTATACCAAACAAATTACCAACACTCCCTCCTCGAAATCATGGAAATGGACTGCCCTGGGGCCGGTGGTTAGGGGTTACAGCCACCCCATTGTTAAGCTTGGAACTTAACAGCAAGTACGAGCGCATGAGGGAAGGGTAAACCTATCACGAGGAATGAAGACTGCCGCTAGGACTCTGTCGCGTATCACCTGAGGCTCAGAGCTTACCGTCTGTGTACAGTCGTATAGGACATTCTCTAAATCAATCTCTACAGTTGGAAGAATACTTGATGCAACTTGTTCGGGACTAAGCGTGTAAGCACAGATATGGAGGGTTTGGGAGGAGAAATTCCTCACCGGTTATAGAGTCCGGCACACAAAATATCAAAGGTACCGCCACGCATAGCTTAAGAAGCTTCGCGGGTAATTCGGAAAGGTGAACGCGTTATACGCTGCGTCAGTCATGGTTGCTGGAGAGTGGCCTACGGCCATTCATAAAATACATCGCGCCAAACTTTACTTTATAGATCCACGACCGAGCCGCCTTTGTCGCGCTATGTCACTTGACGTCACGAATGAATCTCTATCGTACAAATACCCGACTAAGGGGATCTATTAGTTGAAACCTGAGAAATCAAAATACATTTTAAGGAAAAAACGAGAGGAATATTTGCAAGATTGTTTGCTGAGTGCAAATGGCAAGTTTGGGAAGGCCCCGATCCCCTACACAGGTCAAGCGACCAGATCCCTGCAAGGTGGCCACCGGGTCTTTATGGATGACCTTTATCAAGGAGTCCTCAGGCTGCACAGGGATGAAAAAAGTATTTCAAAAGACCGGGTAGGAAGAAGTGTGGTGCAAGAGCTCAGCATTACACTTAGAACAAACTCAAGGACTTTTGGGAGGGTTTCGCATAGTTGGCCGCGACCCCCATCGGAGCTACATCGCTCAACGCAGCTTGCAGGTAGGTACCTACTTGGAGCCTTTGCTGAGGCCGTAGCTGAACTGCGGAATATATGCGGTTCAGGTTGGGGCTCGGTTGTGCCAAGTTGAAGATAAGGCTCGGAGGACCCGGCCCGGAAGTTCGTCCCCGGTTGGGGGGACAAGGGGACCAGGTCATGCAGGTCAGGAGCTAGGAATGCCCGAACTCCAGGTCTGGACGGTTCCGACCAGATCTGTCAAGTGGTGCGCTCTGCCTCAGGGGCGACAGGTCGGCGAGTCGATGGCGGCATCATCCACAACTGGCCCGCAGCCACTTGGCCTGAGTGGCCCACTTCGCCTCGACCCCACGCAGGCCTCGACTGGGGCTGAGGCAGCGTGGAAAGCTGGCCGGCGTCGGCACTGAGGCCGTCGCAGCCGCGGCTTACATGGCGGAAGTTGGGCGGGTACGCACCGCGTCGCCGAGGGAGAAAAAGACTGGGGCCAAGCCGAAGGTAAAGCTCCCCTCGCCTCCTAAATCGGCAGCAGTGGTGGGTAACATTACAGCTTGAGGCGTTGAGGAGGGGGGTTACATATAAGACGGCCCTGGTAAATGCGAGGGAAAGCATAGATCTCCCGGAGCTAGGGATCTTGAAGCTGACAACCCGGGAATCCGCCACGGGCTCCCGGGTTATCAAAATCCCTGGCATCCTCGGTGGGGAACGGGCGGATGCACTCGCCGTCAAATTAAAGAGGGCCCTGGAAGACGTCGCTACGGTGACGAGGCCCACGAAAAAGGTGTCCTGCTTGGCGACCTTAACGCCAAGTCGCGGGCATGGGGAGGGGTGGCCACGGACCCGAGAGGGGCAGCGGTGGAGGAGTGGGCAGTCCAGGCTGGGCTGTCCCTCCTCAACCGTGGGGCGGTGCACACGTGCGTGCGACAGAACGGAGGGTCCGTGGTGGACGTCTCCTTCGCCACGCCGTCTGTTGCACGCCGTGTGCAGGACTGGAGGGTGCTGGAGGAGGTGGAGACCTTGTCAGACCACCGGTATATCCGGTTCGGGGTCTCCTTCTCCTCAGAGGTGCCGGCGCGCCGGGCTTCGGGGGGGGCTAACTTCCCCCGATGGGTGGTGAGCCGCATCAATCGGCAACTTGCTGAAGAGGCGGCCATCGTCCAGAGCTGGCGCGCGCCGGCTCCTAGTGAAGTAGAGATCGACGCGATCGCGGGCCGTTTCCGTAAGGCTCTTACGGCTGTCTGCGACGCGTCGATGCCGCGGGGCAACAACCGCCCGCAAAGCAGGCGGGCGGTGTATTGGTGGACCCCGGAGATTGCCGATCTCCGGGTGGCCTGCTCCGCGGCGAGGCGGCAGCTTCAACGCTGCCGCCGGCGGCAAACTCGGCAAGAGGGGGAGGAGGCCCGGTTGCTTGGCCACTACAGGTAGGCCAGGAAGTCCCTGCAGGTGGCCATCAGCCGGGCAAAGGATGAGCAGTGGGAGGAGCTCCTCAGGACCCTGGACAGGGACCCGTGGGGGCGCCCGTACCGGGTAGCCCGGAAGAAGTTCCGGGGGCAGGCGCCCCCTTTAACAGAGTCCCTGGACTCAGAGGTCCTGGCGAGGGTCGTGGCCACGTTGCTGCTTGACCCTCCGGAGCTCCTCCCGCCTCCCATGTTAGATGGGAGTGCTGTTGCGGAGGAGCTGTTTCCCCCCCCCCCCACCCCCCCTCCCCGTTTCTGAGGAGGAGATGGGGTCGGTGGTGGAGCGTCTCCGCAACAAGCGGAGGACGCCAGGCCCGGATGGAGTTCCGGGCCGAGTGTTGGGTGTGGCGCTGGACCACATGGGGGGAGAGCTTCAGGAGCTATTCAACCGATGTTTGTCGGTTGGACGGTTCCCGAAGCTCTGGAAGATGGGGCGACTCTGCCTTCTGGGGAAGGAGGGTCGCCCCCCGGACTGCCCGTCCTCGTACCGGCCCCTTGTCCTGCTGGACGACACGGGGAAGATGCTGGAGCGTATTCTGGCGTCTCGTGTCGTCCGGCACATGGCGGAAGTTGGGCCGGTGTTATCAGACCGGCAGTTCGGTTTCCGGAGGGGGCGTTCAACGTTGGACGACATCGCCAACGCCTTCAACAGTCTGCCGCACGGTATTATACGGGAGGCGCTCCGGTTTTTCGGAGTGCCCTCGTACCTGCGGCGGCTGTTGGAGGACTACCTCCAGGGCAGGGAGGTCGCCTTCGTAGACGGAAGGGGGGCTGTGGTCCGGCGCCGCACTGGATGTGGGGTTCCACAGGGGTCGGTGTTGGGGCCGCTCCTGTGGAACATGGGCTATGACTGGGTGCTCCGCGTAGCGCTCCCTTCGGGGATTAGGTTGTTATGCTACGCGGACGACACCCTAGTCGTAGCCCGGGGGGGATGTTTTGAGGAGGTGGCGCTCCTGGCCACAGAGGGCACTGCCCTTGTGGTCAGGCGCATAAAGGCGTTGGGCCTCAGGGTGGCGGCCGAGAAGACCGAGGGCATACTCTTTCATGGGCCTCGGTGTGGGCCGCCTCCTGGGGCCCACATAAATGTGGAGGGGGTGAGGGTCCGGGTTGGGGCCCAGATGAAATATCTGGGCCTCATCCTGGACGGACGTTGGCGGTTCGAGTCCCACTTTAAGGGACTCGAACCGCGGATAGTGGGAGCGGCGGCGGCTCTCGGCCGGCTTCTTCCGAACTCGGGGGGGCCGGGCGCGAGCTGTCGCCGCTTGTTTGCCGGAGTGGTGAGGAGCATGGCCGTCTACGGGGCACCGATCTGGTCGGATGCCCTTAGCGCCACGAACAGACGCGTTTTGCGTGCTACGCAGCGTGTCGTGGCGCTGAGGGTCATCCGCGGGTACCGGTCGGTGTCCGCGGGGGCGGCCATGGTTCTTGCCGGCTCCCCGCCGTGGGAGCTGGAGGCGGAGGTGCTCGCCGCCGTGTATGATTTCACGGCGGCGAGGAGAGAGTTAGGGGAGCCTCCGGCTCCCACGGAGGTGGACAGGGTCCGACGTGAGGCCCGGGAGGTTATTATTAGGAAGTGGGAGGAGGACCTGGCGGACGCGCGCTATGGACGCTATACCATAGACGCCGTCCGCCCGGTCCTCCGGGGGTGGTACGTCAGGGAGCGGGGCTCCCTGACGTTTAGACTTGTGCAGGTGCTATCCGGACATGGTTGTTTCGGATGGTACCTGCACAAGATAGCAAGAAGGGAGCCCAACACTACGTGCCACGAGTGCGGGGCTGCAGAAGACACGGCGCAGCACACTCTGTCTGAGTGTGCTGCGTGGGTGGAGCAGCGCCGCACTCTGGCCGTAGCTGTTGGAGATCTCTCGCTGCCGAGCATGGCTTTAACCACGCTCGGCAGCGAGACCGCATGGATAGGGATGGCCTCCTTCTGCGAGGAGGTCATCTCGCAGAAGGAGGCTGCGGAGAGGGTTCGCGAGGGGGATCCCCTGAGCGGCCCTCTCCGCCAAAGACGAAGGGGTGGCCGGAGGAGGCGGTTTAACCGTCAACTCCCGCCACCCTAGTCGAACCAGAGGTAGACGGGATGGGGGGGGGGCCGTCTCCTCATTGCACTGGTTCGGCAGGCGGAGGAGACGGCTATCGTGTATCATAGCCGTCTCCTAATTAGGCCGGGGCCCGGTTAGCCGGGCCGGCCGTCGGGGCGGCGTGGCTGAATGCTAACGCCGTCCCCACGTCGCCCCAGTATGGCGGCGGATGGTACACCGCGGAGTGTTTTAGTGAGTATGAGTCTCACATAACCACTCGACCCCCCATTCGAGTGCGTACCCATGACGGGTTTTCCTACTCCGCGTTAACAAAAAAAAAAAAAAAAAAAAAAGGTACCTACTTGTACAACTGCAGTTATCAACCAGTTTCATTCGTAGGTTCCTTTACCATCGGTTGAGATTACATATAAACATTATTTACAAATGTCACTTGAAAACAAGCCACTGTATTATGTGAAGTGTCACGTCTGTAATGTAGGTATATGATTAATTTAATCCACCTTGACCTTCGGCGTTAGCTCATGTTGCGGACCGTGCGGAGCAGCCCGACGAGGCGACGCGACCTGACCTTCCGGCGTGAAACATGCCCGTGACAGCCGCGACCACGTAACCTATTCGCAACCTTTTTTTTTAATTAACCTGATGGCGATGGCTTATCGATGCTGTCAATCCATACGTACAAGAATAGGGGATATCTATTAATTACGTGAGGTGTTTTAAACCCCCCCCCCCCTTCTTGGTGATATATCGTGGTAACCCTATTATTCCCCCTTCACATGAGATAACACTGTTTTTGAGCAATTAAATTGTTTTGATATGTACATGTAATTTACCTCATCCCAATATATACCTAAGTGTGAATACTTCTATGTGCATACCCGCCCTTAAGGAAAATCAAATACAATAATTTATTATCTTTATCTACATATTTACTTAGACCCTTTAAATTAAAAGTTAACGCGAGATTTTTACTAAACCCACCTCTCCCTCCTCATTTAAAAGAAACTTAGTGAAACTATTCCGGTTTCCTCCGACTCCCTATTTTGATTTCCACGACCCATCCACGCTAATCTCTCAATCAGTATCAGCTAATAGTCTATAGGTTAGATGACTCGTCCAAACAAATAACTCAATAGACAAACAGCATAAATCAGACGGTATTGTTTCTCAAAGTCGGTCGGCGCGCCCCGTGCTCCGCGCCCCGGGCCTCGCGCGCTTTCAATTAGCTTCATCTGATCTTGGCGGTTTGACCGGACTGATCGACCTGGCGGCCGCGGATGACAAACCACGGAGAGAGCGCTCGGCTCTTATTCCGTAGTCTTACACTGTGTAAGTTATAGTAGCAGACAATGTAAGCATGCGCTCTGACCATACTAACAACACATGTCATGTACAGTTACAACAAAAATAATTTTATTTATGTTAAATATAGTATAGTATGTATGTACGGCATAGACTGGACAATTTCCGCGACTGCGTTCGCCGCGCCCTCGCAAGTCTCGCAACGAATCTACCACTCAATGATACAATAATATTCAAAATTGCTATAGGATTTAGAGATATAGGTAGTTTTACAGACATCAAAACAAAAATAAACACAATAATATTATAAAAAATATTATAATCAATTATTTACTTCAATGGAATTTCATATTAAACAACATTTTATTAAGTTAATTTTATAGGTTGTTTTTAATTTTTTAACTAGAAACCAGGAACCACGAATACGGATAAACCTACTTTCCAGAGATAAGAGAGTGAAACCCTACAGCAAGGTTAGTTAGTACAAGACGTTTATCAGTGATCTAAATAAAGCTGAAGAGCGGTGACGTCGCACAATTACCCAGTTACGCATTGCAGATATATTCGCACCTTTTGTCCCATGGTTATAAATAAACAATGCATCGTGTTTTTAGAAATATAGGTACCGCCACCGAGCCGCTCCACGACTACTTCATTATGAATGTACATAACCTCGAAATGGTGTTTTTTTATAATTCTTTGTAAAACTATAAGATTGCGATAGAAGTGGCGCGGCGGCGCGGACCTACATCTGTAGTTTTACTGTGAAGGAACCGACCATGTCGTGCGTCGCGTGCAAGCGAGGCCGGGCGGAACCCTCAGCCGCGCCGGGATCGATCGAATCCGGCGGCGCGGGTCGCCCGGTGCCCACCGCTCGCTGTTCAGACTCACCTTTAGGATGCAGCCGCTGCGGGTCGAACCAGGCATCTGGAAGAGAAGGCGGCGCGTTAGCGGGTTAGTCGCGACAGAGTGAGAGAAAGCGAGCGAAGCGATTGCCGGCTGATCACTTACGCGGGTCGAGGACGCTGCAAAGCGAGGGCCCGGACTCGGCCATCGTGACACTTTACGTAACAAACGGCACTGTGACCTAATGAAATAGCGCCCGACGAAGCGCGCGCTACGCCCGACTCTCGCGTCGATACTGATTGTCCCCCCGCGGCCCGCCAGCCGTCAGTGCCGTCAGCCGGCGCGCCGGGCCCGCGCATGCGCACCGCCACCACCCGACATGTTGGGAAACCCACCACCAACCAGTAACCACAATCTAATACTATACCACGGTTTAATTGTTTCGAACAGCGTGATTTGTACAAACAACCAATGTCACTTTGAAATTTAAATTTTCTAAATCTTGCAACCTAATTATTTGAATTTTTTCTAGGAATCTTTACAATAATTAGATAGGTACTTATTTTTCCTGTTCGATCAAATCAAACCGCCATAGCTCCTGTGCCATTTATAAGGTTAGTGTAATTATTAGTACGTGCAGTAGTCAGTAACTATAGGCGCATGTTCACATTTCGAGCTCCGTGATGAGGTGATGAGGGTTGTAGTCGTTACTGTCACCTTGTAGCTGATGCAGCGCTGTAGAGCGCCGCGCTCTTAGCACATTGTATGTACAATGGCACCCAAGTGTAGCTCTACAAGTCTACACCAATTATATTGGATATACAATATTTCTATTTAAAAAATATACAACATAACATCTTAAATATATGCAATTGTTTTCGTAAAGGAACGTACACACACACAATTTGTAAAAATAATAAATACCTAAAGATCTGTGTAAATAACGTAAAAATAAAAATATGATATTAGCTGAAAAGTTGCTGTTTTTACCAATGACTTTACTTTTTTAATTGGTTTCTGCTAATAATAAGTATATAATTATGTAATATTTAAATAAGTATGTGTGTAAGTACGAATCATTTAAAATAACATAGATAAAAATAAGAACATGTTTGATTGTATTAAGTAACGCGTGATGATGACCCCTAAAAAAGAATTCAACATCTGTTACAGAAAGAGAATACTTTTGATCCTGTTGCGTTACTCATGTGTTACACAACTCAAAATGTTACTTTTGAAAGAAAGAAAGATAAAATATTTATTTGCAACAAAGACAGTTGACACCGTAGATTTTGTTTTTTATTACAACAACCTATTTACCTATAACATATCAAATATCAAATGCCAGTTGCTACAAAACGGCCCCAGTTCAGCATAATGCTGGTTGTAAACAATCAAGTAAAAGTAACAATGCAAAAACGTGAGACTTATGACGTATAAAACAGCATACAAAATTATTATATTAATACGCGAAGCAAAAGTTTTGGGTACTTTTTTAAACAAATTGCGTGCACGGAAGATTGTGTGATTTGGCATGGTTAAAATTTATATGGAGAAGGAGTGCAGAAAGTTAAAATTTATCTATAATATCTCATACTAATATATTAAATTAAATAAATTAATACGGCGACTCCTAAACCGACCAGTGCCATTGAACTTAGACCCCCTAAAATATTGACATTGTCACTCAATGAAAAGTGACAACAAGTGATATAATATTCATTGTTTAAATGTCAAACAGAAAATAGTCTATGATTAAAAAGTCGCTGGTCGAATTTCGATCATTGGGCGACAGCTAGTTTCAATAAATACACAAAACGTACAAAGGCAACTTAAAGAAAAACAAAGAATAATATTAAAAATATCAAAACGCGATGGTGCTTAAACAACCAAAACGAGGAAACTAGGAGTACACACAGGACAAGTATGTTTTGAAATTATTTTACAGGACATTACACATTAAGAATTATAAAGGACTTAATATTAGGTTGAACTTATTTTAATGAGCACTGGTGGCATGTTTCTGATGTTCTTGGTTCTTTGGATGTTAGCAAAGAAACCTTTTCAACGTTAATCTAAGCACGTGCATGTATCTCAGGTTCCTTATCGGCGCGCGGAGGTGGAATATTATTCCATCATTTGGTCGCAGAGTAACGAAAACAACCTATAAAAACGACAGATTCATGCCTTTTGCGTCGAAAGCTGCCTTGCGCAATTCCTAGGGTCATGAGATCTATGACTGGATACCCAAGACAACTTATCATAAAGATAAATTGGTGCTTTACACTTTATCACGACAAAAAGAAGACAAGCCAAATAAAGTTCGCGACGATGCTTCATTACTTGACTACGGCGAAGCAAAAAGGAGGGTAATGATTTTAACCGTTATGTATGTATGTATGTTCATTTGTACGCGATTTTCTTCTAATCCGCGTAACTTAATTTGACAAATGAGATATCGTTAGAAGCGTCTTGATTGTCCGCTGGAAGGATATAACACACTGAATTCAATATGACGCCCTCTAGAGGACACGAAGTTCTACATTTTTTTTTCTTGATATTTTTGAATTGGATCGTGTTGGGTATCAAATGAAAGGGCTTGCACTAACTAGATTAATGTGTATAATATAATTTATAAAATCACGTCTCTAATGTTCGCTTAGGCTGTAATATAAGTTTATAACTCTAGTTATGTCAGTTTTGTAAGGGTTGGAAGCTGTCCTCTCTGGCTTCCCACCAGTGCCGCCAAGCGCGCCAAATCATACTAAATGTTCAAATCATCAATTTGACTTTTTAACACTCCGGCCAGAGGGTAGGTAGTGGACCTTCCGTCCTCTTTGTTCTTTCACGTACTAAACGATTCCAAATTTTTTAATTAGCTTTCCTTTGCCTACCCCCAGCCCCTGACTAAAATCCTGGCTAAGCCAATGAGCATTGCCACACACTTTCTCGCTAAAACTAAACGCCAAAACTATTTAAATTAAAAAAATAAGTTTAATAACTAAAACCCGACTACGGAATAT
Source organism: Saturnia japonica (assembly GCA_033032175.1). NCBI lineage: Eukaryota > Metazoa > Arthropoda > Insecta > Lepidoptera > Saturniidae > Saturnia > Saturnia japonica. The sequence continues at coordinate 265,989 of CM065308.1, read as the reverse complement.
CGCTCTCTAAAAAGTAAGAAACAAGAAAATATTATTGTCCGAAATTCTTATCTACTAACCATTAAATTATTGATCATCTAATAAGTAAATTAACTTATATCTATAAAATTAATAAAATTGAAGTGTTTGTTTGTAATGTCAAAATAACAGTTTTTTACTAAATGCATGTGAAAGTACATATATACGATAACTAAAACAAAAAGCCCATTTTTAAAATTTTTGTTATTCTGTCTGTCTTCCTATTTGTCTGTCTGTTTGTTGCGGGTAATCTCCGAAACGGTTGGACCGATTTTGACGGGCCTTTATCTATCAAGATAGCTGATGATATAGAAAATAACTTAGGCTACCTTTATTTTAGAAAAAGAATTAGGGTTCCGCACAAATAAAGAAACTGGTCACAGTGAATCGATTCGGGCGCTTAAATGGCTTATGATGAGTAAACCATAAGAGATATAGCAAATTAATGTACTACACAATTATAGGCATTTAAAAGACCTACAAAAAAGTTTGGGAGAGTATGTGTCTATCTTCTAAGGAACACCCACAATAAGCATTTTTGTCTTTAAAATAGCCGGGAGCGGGGGAGCAAGATTCGCGCGGGCGTTCTGTAGTCATAGCTAGTACATAATAAAAAGCGTAGCGCATAAGGAGCGGGGCGTTCTCGCTTTAACCGTGGCCGCTATTGCGCTAATGACGCGGACGCTGTTGGATAGTGAAGACTTCAGATAACTAAAAATACAGACTTTTCGAGACAGTGCTGCCATTTTAGCGCTTTAGGCGCTAGATCTAGCGGAATTTTTGGGTAATCAACTCTTATTATTAGCAGTTGACTCCTAGCGGAAAATATAGCGCTTTATCGAAACGGTGTTTAAATTATACTATCTGGTTCTGGAACTCTTCAAACATTTCCAAGCGACGACGCAGAGGATGACGATTCCGTTGATGACCTTTTAAATTTATTTTTATGTCTCATTTTTGCTTAGATGATTTAATATATGAAATATTATTAAATTACTTGATGTTTTAATTGTAAAAACGTGCCTTAGGTAAACTTATTTTTGCTCAGAACGTAAACGATAGGTACTTGAAATTACTTAAAAACTATACCTACTAGTGCCTACTAATGTTTTGGTTAATCAAACATTAAAATTGTTATGGGGTGGTAATGTGTAACGTATCTATTTAACTTCTCATTTAAAAATAGCATTATTATCTAGCGCTCTTTTTAATTACACTTGTTTAGCGGAATCCAGCGCTTTTTTTGAACTGATCTAGCGCCCAACACTCAAACAGAGCTGGCAGCACTGGTTCGTAAGTGCCGCGGCAGTCTTGCTGTCCCTCTCGCTGCTCATTACACTAGCTAAGTATTTACATTATTTTGTAATGCATTTCTGTTAGTTCTTTATTGAAATCATATATTACTCATATGTTAGTTGTTGTTGTAAAGAGATTGGTTTCAAACAGGAACACTAGAGTTTGTTGCTGATACTTCTCTAGGACAAGTGCCTTCCGAATTGGTTAATTGGTTTAATTCATTTAAATACAAAGTATAAAACATATTATCAATTACGTTGTATTATTTATATATTCTAACTTAATAACTAACCCCTTCTGATATAAAATTGAAAATCTTTCAACATTTGAGTAATAGTTTTTTTTTGCGATGTCGAGATTTTTCTTATGTTAGGTATACTAAGCTATCATACTATATAAAATGCTTCATAATACTGGATATTAATGGCTAATAAAAATATTATTATTAAATAAAATTAGTTTGTCCTAAAGCATTGCAAAACCATACATTTTTATATCGAACTACTCGGTCCGTATTTCTTCGGGATAGTATCGGTGAATGTAGCGAATGACTTTTTCGATACAAAGTAGTGAATGTGAGGCAAGGCTGACAGCTAAACGTTAGTATCCAGTGCGTCTCAAACGATCTGAGACATTTATAAAACATGAAAGACGGTTAAACGTCAATGTTTAATTTTATAACACCTACTTACATATCTTTTCTTTTTTCACTGTGTTTCATTTACGAAATTTCACGCGGATGAAGACACGGGCATAGCTAGTGATATAATAAATTGTCTCCTATCTATTTTTTGACCGCGACTGCGACCGCGAGTACCTACTGTACCAGTCGATAGTTTAATGATGTGACACCCACACGCACACACTGAACTGTAGTATGCACATCCGATAACAATCAGAGAGCCACGCCCTGGCTTATTTACAAGTGGTTCATGAGTAAGCCGTTATAATGTTATGCACCTTCAAAAATAATAACTAAAATGTTCTAATAAAAATCGTTCTGAAGGAACGTCCGATCAAGAGTACTCTAAAAGATTGATGAATGTAGAAAAAGCGAAAGATGTATGCTAGGATCGTAGCTAATGGAAGGACGTGGACTCTGCCTAACCCGTTGGGAAAGATGTGTGATTTATGTATGTATGTATGTGCAATATTCTAGAACGTTTCAACTATGTAAATCGTTATGTAGGTATAGTACATTTCAATGTATGAAAAAGTATCGTAAGTGAAATTTTAATTAATATCACTACGGATTGAATAAGATTTAATCAAACTCTATGAGACGTTATTGAATCCTACACAGTTACACAGTTAGAAGCTTTTGCCGAAACAAAACATCGTGATGGAACTATAGCATGACTTGGTGATGGATCAAGCATGCCGCAAGTGTTCGCATGTCCCAGATAGTTGCAAATCCTTCACCAAGTATTCGATGTGTATTCGAGTGTTGGGGTCCGGTCGGTAACATTCGAGTGCAGACTACCTTCGACTTTCAATATAATTCGCTACTTAACGTCGCGTCTTGAAATTATGCTAAAACGATAACCAGGCGAAACTGCAGCTGTTTAAATCAAATGTCACGCCCTACAGGTACACTACCGAATTTTATGAGAAAACTTTATCGATGCTGCATACAAGGAAATCGCTCTAAGGATGCTTTGTACGAACTCAGTTCGAAGTTCGAGCACGTTCGTGTTGAGATGAGTCACGAGATGACGAGATAGTTTGTTTATTAGCAGCGTCTGCAGTGAGCGCCGCGCCACGACAGCGCCACGCCAGGAGATGTGAGGACTGAGAAGTGATTTGCAATCGCGCACTAGGTATATTACAATGTGTTTACTTGCTAACTATACTAAGCAGTCTAAGCACGTTAACGAGACGTGTGGTGATGGTGCATCGTCCCGCACCCTCTCCTCCCGCCCGCATCATTGCATGGAAACGTTGCCGAAACTTCTAGAATGTTTGCACTACAACATAATGTGATTACTACGAGATAAACTATATACTGCAAACTACTACAATATTGTGATCATTATTCAAATATACATACAAGTACTAACTGTGCCCCATAGTTTCACCTGTTTTAATTTTATCCGACATACGCGACAATTCCGACGCATCTGTGCAGTCTATCATAATTTTTCTTCCCGCAAGTACAAAATATTTTAATTTTTCATTAGGTATCTCCTAAACTATGCGTGCAAATGACATACTATAAACAGCAAAATTTAACTTCATAAACTTGTCTTTTTATAGAAGTAACTTTGTTCGTAAGGATTAATATGCCATGTCTAAAAATAATGTTCCTATTTAAATCACTTTTTAATTTTTAACAATTGTCACAAAATATCTTATTGTGGCTTATTTATAAGAGATAGATATATGCTATCGCGGATTTTTTTCGTACCATTTACCCCATTACGTCGGCGCACGTGGATAAAGCAGTTCGGGCGCTAAGAGTTTTAGCCTAATGTTAGATAACCTCGTGAATCTGGCTATCAAAGATTACCGTGTTTAAAATCTCATCCGCATTAATAATATTAGTATATATAATAAAAGTTTAGTAGAGGCCTACGTCTAAGCAGACCAACACTGGACAGGACTGGACAGATATATACTGATCATTATGATATACTAAAACTATATACACATTACCTATATGTAATGAATTTCTGCGAAGCGCATTCTTCCGTTATCATTCAAGAATTTATAAGCCTAATAGAGATATGATACACGAATACCAAATATGTATACAGCTTTCGTTATTTCTTTAGTTGTACCGCTAGTGGTCAGACCATTAAATCAATTTACAAAAATAAAACGAAAATTGAAGAAGAAAATTTCAGTATGCACAGTACAAAATATATAAAAGGAAAAAAGATCGTCAATGTCGACTACAAAGATTTCGAAAACCAGCAACGTTATCTGGTTATGGGGTGTGACGGACGCGGACGGGCCGTGCCAGTGTCCCCCCAGTCTTCAATCACTAGTTTGGTCGCAAGTCTCAAAGTGAAATAGTTATGACCCTGAGAACGAGTTGCGGAGGTTGCCTTTACGCATCACGAAACAACAAATAAAAACCTAACAATGGTATCAATCGTCCGGAAACCTGTCGGCCGTCACTCTCGTAACAACTTCACGGAAATGTTCTGCGAAACCGTACAGCTGCAATCACCATACACCATTGACTATAACTTTTATTCAATTATTTTTTTAAAGTTTTTGTAGTACATTTAGGGTTATATTAACCTCAAAGTGTCATCTCAAATTGAGATTTTCAATACATTAATTTATCCTAACAAACGAGTTTAATAAACTCGGCAAAACATTTGCGAACAAGTAACGCAGTGAAAGCATATTCTGGCATTAGATATTGGTTACCAATATCCGGAATCGATGAAGAATGAATAGAAATTCTTCGAATAGAACTGAGATGACGTTACCGAGTGGAATAATACTAACTTGCAATGGTGCTGTTGTCGTGACTCTTGTTAACGCTCGTCTATCGGTAGACAGAAACTGCGCGGAGACTCGCTCCAGTTTATATTCACTACTAAACCTTTCTGTTTTGTAACACGGCATCTCTTCTGTTCTTAACGTTTATTACTAACCCTCCAAAAAGGCTATAGAGGTCCCACTTTATCTCACCAGTACCTACAATAGTTCTCCGTACCGACTTGTTCACTGTCTGATCTGGTAATAAAGGTCTCAATCGTGTCAGATATATTTATAGGCTGAGGTTGTCTAGATTTCTAGATGAAGATAGACGATACAAAATCAATATTAGCGAACACATTAATTCAAAAATAAAATGAACCATAATTGACTGTAACAGATGTTGTCCACAGGCATTACGCATTTACATTTATCCAAGACCATCAAGAAAATCTTCGATGACATTATGAAGCTGCTGTCTCTTGCACGCGGTGTGCCATAAATACTGTAGAAGGACTATTGCAAAGGGAGGATCCTCCGACCAGACGGGTGTTATGTCTGGCGGGCAGCTGCCCAACGGTTGTAGTCGGGTTCTTGTATATACACTCAATCGAAGAGTTAATTTCTATAGTGCGACGTAGGATGCGTCGTATGTGGCTCGATAGATGTCGCTGTGTGTCGCTATTTAGATGTCGCTACATCACTCCCCTCCGAGACCGGAGGTCAATAACGGGTTGAGTCGTCCATACATCATCTAGTGATGCTTGCCTGGCCAGTGGGATGTTCCAGTGAGTCGGAACCAGATGCCGCATAGTTCACGGTGAGTCGGAACTGTCTGCGGTGATGCCCCAGTGAGTCGGGGTGATGCCCCCAGTGAGTCGGGGTGATTGCCCCAGTGAGTCGGGGTGATTGCCCCAGTGAGTCGGGGTGATGCCCCAGTGAGTCGGGGTGATGCCCCAGTGAGTCGGGGTGATGCTGCAAGAATGCTCCAGTGAGTCGGAGTGTTGCAGTGCTACGTAGTGGCTGGCTGCTGCGTCGACCAGGAGAGAAGTGCGTCTCTGCTTGCTGACCGGACGAAGTGCAGTGTGCTGTGCCAAGGTCGCTGAGAAGGCTGTGGGTGATGACCAGGAATGCGCGTCCGCTGCATGCTGGTGGTCAGGATACCCGTAGTAGCCGTGGATGCTGGCTGGCTGTATGACTCGCTGCTCGAAAGTTTGTGGAAGTGATGATGACGTCACGATGTAGCTGTGCGAAGATGGTTGCGCTGACTTTCATGCTCGGGGTCACCAGTGTAGAAGAACTATCGCAAAGGGAGGATCCTCCGACCAGACGGGTGTTATGTCTGGCGGGCAGCTGCCCAACGGTTGTAGTCGGGTTCTTGTATATACACTCAATCGAAGAGTTAATTTCTATAGTGCGATGTAGGATGCGTCGTATGTGGCTCGATAGATGTCGCTGTGTGTCGCTACAATACAAATACAATACGTAGGTAACATCTGAATGACGCCCGAATTTATCAAACTCAGAATATAGTTTCCTTAATGGAGTTATTGTTTCCTTCCTTATTTCCTTAGTGGCATGAGCTACTTCACTGAATCGGTATTCAATGTGCTCGGTACATTTCATGTTTCGTTTAGTTTAAATTGTATCACAAATATTATTATTTTTGCATGTGTCGCGTACATGCTCGCGTCGCGTCGTGCGGCCGATACCTCGCCAAGTTATAATGTTCCACGACAGAATATTTAATAGTGTAAGAAGCCGAGATTTGGTAATATAATAGTAATAAATTAGAATACTAGGTATCTAATCTCAACTGTTAATTACATTGTCTACTCTATTACTTAGTTCGGGAAATGCGATGTATCATAATATTTATAACTAGCTGTACCTCACGGTTTCACCCGTGTTAAAAATATATTTTTAGGCAATTATTTATAGTTTATGTAAAGCTATCGACATATTTATGAAGAATAAATTAATTTTCCAAATTATAATATAGCCTATGTTACTCGCTGATAGTGTACCTTTATATTGGCAAAATAATTTAAGTTTATCTATTATAAACTAAAAATCAAATGTTTCCTCTTTATATTATTGGTATAGACCAGATAACGACCGGCCGCGCCATCCACGGCAACCGTGTAGCTTTCCACGACTACAAATTATATTATTTTTTTAATTATCCCATAAACTATAATTCCAAATAACATATAATAAAGGGCAAAATTCCCCTTCACAAAATTGTCTTTATCACGGAGTAACTTTAATATGGCGAGTCTAAAATTAATGCTTATAAATTAATTTTTAACCTTCAACAAATAAAAGCGCAATTTATCTTATTGTTGGTTATGTATAAGAGATAGGCATATATTGTCGCGAAGTTTTTTTAGAAATACCTACTAAGTAGCAATATTTTTGTAGAATATTGGATTTATGTGTCATTAACCATTACGCCAGCGCACACGGATAAAGCAATTCGGCAGGGCTTCCGTCTCGGACTTACGTTACAAAAATCAATATTTAAGGCTAGCTGAGAATTGTAGGCTGTTAGATAACCTATATTATTTCTCGTGAATCTGGCTATTGTATAGAAAAAGATTTTTTTGAATCCCAGTGCTAGTTCCAGAGATCAGCGAGTTTAAACAAACAGAAAACATTTCTGCTTTCTTATTAGTATAGGTATGAGAGTATGTACAGGTAGGTACCGCTCACAGACTTACTCCTTTACAACTCTCCACTTTGTCGTGTACTAAGTGCGGAGTGCCCGTCAAGCGAATATGACAATACTGTCTCGCCAACAATCCTATTCCGCATTCCAGAACACGATTTTTTTTGTGATAACTCGTGAGAGTTGAACCATCTGGCTGAGTTGTAACCGGGAGACAGCAGTCGACGCGGACGTGGACGGTGACGTCACGCGACCACACGGGTATGCCGTTAACTAGTAACCAGTACTACAATTGTGACATCATCGTATGCACGTCAAGGCATGTACCTGAGCAAAGCCGGCGCGCTGGGCTGGGCCCAGCTACCATCCCTTATATTGATCCTTTCACATCGGACTGTCCGGTTTCACTTGTGTAATACGTTATAATATGCGCATACAACAGGGCTTATAAATCTTGAAACCTGTAAGCCGCATCATGACAGTGAGTTACCAAGTAGGCACGTTGATATCTTCAGACGTTGAACCTTTATATTAGACCCACTTACACTGGTTTCCTAAGTAGAGATACCAGTAGGTATGTCTAAACGCAATATTGACTTAAGCTCCATTAGCGAATCCAAATATCTACTCACGCAACTAGGAATAATGATATCATCTCATAGTGAGATGGATGCCGATCGGCAACTATTGTGCCAGTGTACTGACCAGTGACCACTTTCCACATCAAACCAATCATTAAAAACTGAATTTATACAACGACAATTGACTTGCTCTGTTTATTACCCGAGGATAGAGGACGTCTGAAGGTAAATCAATGATTTCGTAAAGACATCACATAAAACTTTCATAAAAATACGATTCGTACTGGAGAAGCTCCAGGTGGTTCTTGTTTATGATTATTACAAGCTATCTTTATCTATGTCGAGAGAAAACTTGCTTTAGTCATATAAGTGAAAAGAAATGCTCCGGTGAAATCAATTATTAGATCGAAACCAGACAAGTGTAGTTCGAATCAGAACCGCGTATATAGGCTACGAAGAACTCGTTGAAATCTTTCAACAAACTGCCTGATGTTACACAAATCCCTCATTAAATTAAACAGAGAAAAAAACTTACACTCCGATAAAATAACAAAATTACGTTATTCATGTGTTTAATTGTGATTTATTTAATTTGATGATATAAAGATAAAAAATAAATGTAAACGATATTCAACTATTACAATAAATTAATTGTATACATAAAAATGTTTTTTTTTTGTGTATGAATATTTTAATCTAAAATTTCGTTAGGGAGTTAAATCTATTGAAGACGACGCGACGTCTCGAGAGCACAGATCCGTCCTGACTTCGGGACATATTCCATTCCTAAAATAAACTTCTATAGTTATGACAAATTCTTTAAATAAAACCTTGATTTAGTTCAACGACTCGTACTGCTCACTGTAATGATGCTGTTGTTAATTTACACTTGCCTACATTTTTGTTAAAACTTTTTGTAGTAATGAGTGGTTGCTGATTCCTACGCATTGTTCAGGATTATCGACATCGATTGTAAAATATATCGGAAGAACCTAAGAAAGTGTTTGAGAGACTGACTGTCCGTCCTTCGTATTATCGAAATGTGAAGGACGATCAGTCCGCAATATAATTACCTACAACATAAGATTGCACAATGGAAGCACGAGCTCGATGTGAACAAAATTTCGCTTACCCAGAAACCAAGGCTTAACAAAACATAGTTTTAGATTAGTGGTTTGTATAGTCTCGCCAATCATGTAAAAAAAACTGATTGAACTGAAAAATTTTGTACACGAGTGGTAAGTATGAATGATGACGGAATGAAAGCAGGTTCATGTAACTAAAAAGAAGATGAAGATAAATGTAGTTATCATCTGAACGTGTGTTGTGAGTACAATATAATTAATAGCCTCAGAATTAGTTCATAAATATTTTTAGAGAAGATATATAGTATTGAAACGGCAAACTATGGTAATGTCTTAAGAATCTATTGTAAAACATTCCTAGAGAAACTAGACATAGAGCGTGTTTAACAAAAGCGATTATGATAACATCGCGACTCATTCCACTTCAAACTACAAATGATAATTATGCATTCGGCCCTGCGCTGCGTTGCGCCGCGCCGGCTGCTTGTTATATGTGAACAGGGTACAATTTTATACTTTAAATGTTATTTTGCTAATAGAACGCATGCAGGATTTGGTTTTCACCTGGTCCAAGTGGAAATGTAACCTTGCCTTGAGTTATATGGATCGCTGCCGTAAAGCACAAGCGCAACTAGAACACTGAGCTGTTTGCCCGCCGCGTCGATTTATATACAACAATGTATTTTCGTGAACATAATCCTTTGGACACGCTTCACAAATATCCTCAATATGTGGTTGGTATTTATTTAGTAATTAGCGGCAAACGGCAAATTAATTGATTATTCACTATACTTATATTAATTCCCAATTTGTGTATAACAATTGTATTGTAATAAAGTAGGTGCTAAACTCGAACTTACTAAGTTCGGAAAAGTATGGATATAATTTAAAAATAGTAGGTAACAGTCGACTGGTCAATCAGATGTAGAAAGCTGAAGCTTGAACAGTCCGAACCGCATGATAACGGCGACCGCAGGTGGATTCCGATCTCTGCGTGGTTGCCGTTGTGTTTGGATTGTAAGGTGCTTACCATCAGAGACAGTACCCTCAATTCGTCGAGCTACTATAACAAAAAAACAAAGGCTTTGACTGTTAATACAATTTAAAATTACATATAACGCCATTGAATTATATGCAAATGTTGAAGATCGCTCCTAACAGTTAAACAATTCAAATAGATTAATTTGAATACCTCCATTAATGGATTCTCTAACAATTAAGTGAATTATGCAACAGAACGTTCTACAAGGGTGTACCTATGAAACTGTGTGTTAAACACTAGTATGGCGCGGCGCCTCCGCGGTGGCAGTGTCATGCTGTAATAATTTATAATTACAACAATATTTGTAATCCGCGTGCATGTCGTGGCCGGTGGTGAGGTAGTGAGACCGCACCGGTTAGCAACAGCCTGATCCGTTTATATAAAGGGGACAGACGGGGTGTCTGTGCTGCCGACTGGGGCGCGGCGGTGGTATCGATCCGGGACACCCCCACACCACCTCCCTCCTTGGCCTGCGCACTCCCGCCGATGTACCTCGGGGTATTTCCAACATGTATGTAAGTCGCATTTCTCGATTCTTCATGCAAAATTCACTGGCGCCACAGGCGCGGCGGTCAACTGCTTACAACGTAATACAGTTATTTGAAGTTTTGCTAGCTCGAGTTAAATTTAGCACAAAGACGAAACTTCTCAATAAAGAGTGCTGATGAGGGGTCCCATGTCCCCCCCCCACCCCCCCAACCCCTCACCCCGTCTAGTCCGTCTGTGACAATCTTTAGTTAGATATCGTTTTGGATCATTTTTTTTTGATATTTTTGTATCCTATTACTACGACTTAGCTTAGAATAAAGAAAGTGTAATATATAAATTATATGGTTAACTTTTTATTAGGTATGTGTGCTTCACATACAAACCTCAAATTGAATCTGAACTAGCACGCACAGACAACGTGATCTCAGTTCTTTTAGACCAATTTCAATATCTTAGTTAATAGAACTTCACAATTCAGCAAATATAATAATAGAAATTGACAAAACTGTTATCAAAGAGATTATATAAATATTCACATGAAAATGAAATTATCACCGAATGGTTTCTGCCTATCCTGAAAGATGGCCACCATGAAGATCGATGAAACGGTAAATCGAATGAAAGATTTAAACGATCTCGGTTTATTATTATGACGGTGAGTTGATCTCAAGAGGTATTATAAATCACTGCGGAGCTTTGTAATGTAGACACGGTTGGAGTAAAGCGATCAGTACGCGTTGCCGCGGTCTTTCAATTTATTCTAATCTCTTTCAAGTATAAATAAAGCTACGCTATTAAACTTATTGTGCAGGTACATCGGCAAACGCAAGCGAGAGTGGCGACTGTCACCACTGCCCGCTGTCACTTCACGTATAATAAACTATATCTCATATAAACTAATATTATAAAGCTCACGAGTTTACTTGTTTGAATGTGGTCATCTCTAGAACTACCAGTCACATTTGTAAAATTATTTTTGCATTTTAGAGTCTGTTGACTGAAGAATGCTATAGGATAGGCTAATATAGTTTGATGTTACAACTCTAAGATGCGGAGCGTCAAAGAATGTGGCAAGTAAGGGAAGTGGAAACAACGACAGCGGACAGCTTACATGAATGTTTGCAGGCACTTTGCGGGGACCGCGGCCACTGAACAGTTGCTCGAATATATTTAACACGGGTAAAACCGTGGGGCACCGCTAGTATCGTATAAAATACATTTGTTCTCTTTTTGTGACATGTACATTGTAAATAATATCGTTTCTCTTGTATGAATAAGCGCTATAAGTTTTGCTATTTGCTAATCTCAATGTGTTTTTAAGGTTCTTTACCTCAAAAGGAACAGAGGAACCCTTATAGGATCACTTCGTTGTGCGTATGTCTGTCAAGGCCTATTTCTCAGGAGCGCGTGGAGGTATCGAGTTGAAATTAATATCAAATACTCAGGTCTACAAACCCTTGGAGCTGTGAAAAAATCAAACTTCAAGTCAACGCAATCAAAAGATCAAGCCGTTTATGCCGCATAATTTAACACTCGCAAAGAGTATAAAAACCGTAGGGTACTTCCAGTTGACCTCAAATCATGAAATTTCGCAAGAAGCAATGTCTTGTAGTATAATTAAAAGAAAAAAAAAACGGAAACCATAAAAAAATTTGCGATTATAAACTTATTTGCAGTTGGTAAATGACCGCGGCATATGTCGATGCATGGGACAACAGTTTTCCAACGACAAAGTTAAGTTTATCCCTCAATATAGTTTCTTTTGGTTAGAATTATTCGGTTCTTTATTATTTTGGGGAATGTAACTATACATTTATGGAACCCTCGGTGCGAGAGTCCGAGTTTTTATTCTTAAAGTCAGTAAAATTCCTATCCAATTTTTCCTATGAAATTTTCAGTAGCAGCTCGGAGTTTGGTTTCGTGCCCGATTAATGGCGATAAGCTTGCCCCCTATTACATGGGACCTAAAAACATACTCGGCGAACTGTGGGTGTACATTAATACACCTCTGCCTAACCCTTTGGGGAATAACAGGCGTGATGGTATGTTATTACTTTCCTAAACGCATAACTACATCCGCATCTTAAGAATTAGGAGGTATTTAATATAATATTTGCTTAAATAGTATATACTAAATGAGTTGATTGTTTGTTCGGTTAGTGCGAGATAATCCCGAGCTGTTTAGTGCACCTCATCAGCAACAGAACAAAATAACAGCATCAATTGTCAAGAACGCAGCTGATGTCCACATCGCGTGGCCCACACACACACACACACACACACACACACACACAACACGTGTACATGTGAAAAGCGTTTTCGAATGATTTCTAACGTGAACCCAGATTTGAATGTATAACAGCAAGCAGAGTGGAACACAATAATATGATAAGTAATGAACTTTCCAATATCTCGTTACATTGAATAGTTTCACGGAAATAAAAACGCTCGTTTATGTTATATATTGCAAAACACTTTCATTAAAATACGTTCCATTTGTTCTAGCTATTGCAGCAAAAAGCACCACAGATATTTGTAATAACTAGCGGTCGCCCAGTGATCCAAATTCGACCGACGACTTTTTAATCATAGACTATTTTCAGTTTGACATTTAAACAATGAATATTACATCACTTGCTGTCACTTTTCATTGAGTGACAATGTCAATATTTTGGGAGGTCTAAGTTCAATGGCACTTGTCTGGTTAGGATTCCCAGTATTAATTAATTTAATTTAATATATTAGTAACAGATATTATAGATAAATTTTAGCTTTCTGCACTCCTCCATATAATCTTCATCCATGCCAAATCTCACAGACTTCCGTGCACGCAATACGCTTAAAAAGGGGCACAAAGTTTTTGTTTCACGTATTAATATAATGATGATGATATTTATATGCATAGTTGGATGGACTATGATGATATATGATTTAAATTATAAAAAATCTTTGACAACTAGTGATTCATTTCATGCTTATGTTAGAGATTATTAAAAAAAACGTGTTTGTGGAGCTGCAAATGCGATATTTTTAAGAAATAAAGTTCTTAAATCCAGTAAGAAGACTAAAACTGTTTGGCATATCTATACTAATATTATAAAGCTGAAGAGTTTGTTTGTTTGGTTGAACGCGCTAATCTCAGGAACTACTGGTTCGAATGGAAAATATGTTTTAGTGTTGGATAGCCCATTTACCGACGAAGGCTATAGGCTATATAACATCACGCTACGACCAATAGGAGCGGAGCATCAATGAAAAATTTTTGACTTTTAAACAACGAAGCTAAAAATATACGGAAGACATTTGGGGAATATCAACCCATAATTGTTAATATTTCACCATAACTGGCTAATATATTTAATCAGCGCATAGAAACAGGAGAACTTTCCTTAATTTAACGAAAATAAGTAGTTCCTCTGTTTACATCAGATTGTAGAAGTAATCTTGGAATTTACTGACCAATTTCTATACTTCCGCCCATTAGTAAACTATTCGAGAAAATTATGCTCAAGCAGCTAGTAGAAATATTTCAAAGCACAAGAAACTTTGGATGGTCGGCAATGTAGTTTCACGAAATTAAAATAAACCACTGGCGCTGGTGCAACGCTGCTAATCATATATTTAGGGTCTGGGAGGAGTTGTAGGACGCAATCGGTGTGTTCTGTGATCTCTCAAAGGCCTTCGACTGCGTTAACCACAATACGCTTGTACTTAAGCCGAAACACTAACGTGTGTGGAACTTCTCACGACCTGCTAATATCTTATTTAACGGACCGCTGTCAGAAAATATAATAAGTGTATATGGGGCAACCTCTTCGGGATCATTGATCGGTGTCCCTCAGGGCTCGATTTTTGAACCATTTTTGTTTCTCGTGTATATAAACGATCTATCGCTGGTGGTTGAAAACAGTGCTGGCATATGTTTCTTTTTGCAGAAAACACTTCACTTATATTCAAAGTGAAAAGAATAAATTCGGAGTTTAGGCAAATAAACTGACTTTACTAACCTTAGTTAAAATTTCTGAATGGTTTGCTTTAAATAATTTATTGTTAAATGCAAACAAAACCAAATGTATGAGATTTGCCTTGCCCAATGTCCGGCGTATTGATAATAGTATCAAAATAGAAGGGAATTTAGTAGGCTTAGTTGATAGTACTGTCTTCTTAGGTATTACGCTTGAATTAAAATTAAAGTGGGGCTCACACATTAAAACTTTGGCGGAAAGATTAAGTTCTGCTGCATTCGCAGTACGTCAGATTCGCCAATTAATAGATATTGCCCCTTCTAGGTTAGTCTACTTGGCTTACTTCCATAGCTTAATGCCTTACGGTATTTTGCTTTGTGGTTCAGCAGCTGAGGTAGATACCATATTCATATTACAAAAGCGGGCAATTCGAGCAATATACAACATGCGACCTCGCGAATCACTAAAGAACATGTCCCAGGAATATAACAACAATACTTGATAATTTAATATTTATATTCGTAAAACCTATGATATGCTACATTTTGTTAAAGAACAGCACAGTTTTAATACTAGAAATAGATAAAAATTAGTCGAACCGTGTTTTGGACTTAGGACTAATAAAAGTTTTTTAGGTAATAGTGTTAGGTTCTATAAGAAGATCCCGAAGCACATTACTGATTTACCAGACGATGAATATGGTATTGAACATAGGTATAAGTGCAATAATTGTAACTCGTGGTGCTGCAGCGATGCCGAACACACCGATATGTGCTAACTGCCAAGGTAAACCTTGAAGGTGTTGGCTAGTGGCTACAGTTTAATCGAAGTGTCCTGCCACTGCACTGTACTGCGTTCGCGTTAAAACGTCTGGGTGAACACGTTCATCTGCTGAAATGTGAACGCAGGCGTACTGCGTCTGCGCATTACGCACTTTGCATATACGCCTACGCACCTTGCACTTTGCACCTACGTACTTACCTTCTGTACATGTTACAGGCCGCGATGCGACGTTTCATTTTTTAAATTAACATTAAAGCAAGCTTTATACATTTATAAATTACTAACTGTGCCCGTGACTTCGCTCACGTGGACCACAGAATGCCCGCGCGAATCTTGCTCCCCACTCGCGGTTATTTTAAAGACAAAAATGCTTATTGTGGGTATTCCATAGAAGATAGATGTATACTCTCGCAAACGTTTTTGTAGGTTTTTTTAATGTATAAAATTGTTTGGTACATTAATTTGCTATACCTCTTATGGTTTACTCAGCATAAGCCATTTAAGCGCTCGAATTAGTTCACCATGACTAGTTTTTTTTATTTGTGCGGAACTCTTATTATTTTTCTAAAATAAAAGTAAGCCTAAGTTACTCCCTATATCATCAGCTATCTATTAGTGAAAGTCCCGTCAAAATAGATCCAACCGTTCCGGAGATTTCCCGGAACAAACAGACAGACAAAAATTTTAAAAATGTGTAAATTTAGTAAAAAACTGTTATTTTGACCTTACAAACAGACACTTCAATTTCATCAATTTTATAGAATAGATTAGCATTTTCGAGTGGGCGCTCAGCGCACTACGGTGCACGCGCACGCGCACTCTTACCAACAGAAATAAACTGCGGGACTGCGCGAGAGTAAATCGCATACGGAGTGCACGCTCTACGGGACTCGGGTCGGCTCGGATCGACTCGGCGAGCACATTAAACTGAATTGAAATGTAATCATTTTATCACGGACAACGGAAACTGCAAATTAATAGAAATATTTAGAACTGTGACATCACAATATCCTCAAGAGTCTGTATGAAGGCGTTCCGAAGGCGACACGAGACGACCACACGATGCGACGCAAGAGACTACGGCAGCCTCCTAACTATCTCAATATCATGTAGGTACTTACGAGTGATACCGTTGGAGGCCATGTTTGCCGACACAATTCCAATTAAAATGCACAGAAAAGATTGTCGATATAATGTGTCACCGTTATGCAGGAGTCTACATGACAGGGTCACGTAGGGCGGTAGGTGGGTAGAGACGCGTGGGGGCGACGAGCTCGCGCGTGCGGCGTGTGCCGTGTGCTCGCTCCAGACTGAACTCTGCCTGTAGCTGTGTGTAGCGCTTCATAAGTTCTAAATTTAGCGAGTTACGAGTATGGCGTCCGCGTTTGTGCACTGTGCATACCAGTCCCGCAGTCCGCTGCGCAACCGTTACCCATGTCTACCAAGGCTTGCCATGAGCCGACCGGCTTCTGTTGCCTATCTGGAGTCAAAACTATAGATATCTAACAAATTATAAGATACACATAGCTATATTTACGCCCGATAGATCTATATAGACTCTAGACATAAGTGCAGTGACCGCATTGCACTCTCTAGTAACACTGACATATTCTCGCGAACGCAAACTGTTTATAAATAATACTAGCTGTGTCCGCGGCTCAGCTCGCGTGGACGACAGAATATGCCTTAGTGCTTATAAAAATCGTACTTTCTTAAAACATTTTTATATGGAGTAAACAAGTTGCGTGATACGCGTACAATGCCAAACCTCAATCATTTTATTTATTTATTGTCCTTTCAAACTTTAAATTGTAATAATTTCACAAAATGAGAAATATATGAATATCGTACTTGTAGGTAAAACCAGCCGCGGGCCGTGAGCCGTGAATGCTGCGATTGCTTGTGGGTTGGGGCTGAATCATCGAGTTCATGGAAGTGCATCTGTTACGAAATGCTGAGTCGCGTTGTACTTAAACTCGGTTCCTCCGCGGCTCCGCATTTCCGCAACACATAGGTCGCTCAGTTTTACGTAACCTGTTATCATATTTATCGCCAAGTGTTCACTGGCAAATAACTTCCGCAATTTGCCCAAGTCGATAATGAACTATTTTCCACTGAGTGCAAATACTTGAGCAAGTACGGTCAAACACATCAGATGGCTCCACAAGCCACGGTGAAGCTGTACCTAATAGCCGTCTGAGGCTCCAGGGTCTTTATGGCTAAAAGAGTATAGTCAGTTCTTACCTAGCTAGCTGCAGAAAAAAATGATGTATTAAGAAAACTTGAAAGCAAAGATTCCGTGCAATTAAAACTTTTCACAATTTCAACAACTGTAGTACAATTCAATTCTTTTGCTAAACGCTCTTAAGCTGTCTTTTCTTAATTTCATTTTTATATGCCCGTGGATTCGCTCACGTGGACTACAGAACGAACGCCCGCGCGAATCTTGCTCCCCCGCTCCCGGCTATTTCAAAGAAAAAATGATGTATTAAGAAAACTTGAAAGCAAAGATTCCGTGCAATTAAAACTTTTCACAATTTCAACAACTGTAGTACAGTTCAATTCTTTTGCTAAACGCTCTTAAGCTGTATTTTCTTAATTTCATTTTTATATGCCCGTGGCTTCGCTCACGTGGACTACAGAACGAACGCCCGCGCGAATCTTGCTCCCCCGCTCCCGACGATTTCAAAGAAAAAATGATGTATTAAGAAAACTTGAAAGCAAAGATTCCGTGCAATTAAAACTTTTCACAATTTCAACAACTGTAGTACAGTTCAATTCTTTTGCTAAACGCTCTTAAGCTGTCTTTTCTTAATTTCATTTTTATATGCCCGTGGCTTCGCTCACGTGGACTACAGAACGAACGCCCGCGCGAATCTTGCTCCCCCGCTCCCGGCTATTTCAAAGAAAAAATGATGTATTAAGAAAACTTGAAAGCAAAGATTCCGTGCAATTAAAACTTTTCACAATTTCAACAACTGTAGTACAGTTCAATTCTTTTGCTAAACGCTCTTAAGCTGTCTTTTCTTAATTTCATTTTTATATACCCGAGGCTTCGCTCACGTGGACTACAGAACGAACGCCCGCGCGAATCTTGCTCCCCCGCTCCCGGCTATTTCAAAGAAAAAATGATGTATTAAGAAAACTTGAAAGCAAAGATTCCGTGCAATTAAAACTTTTCACAATTTCAACAACTGTAGTACAGTTCAATTCTTTTGCTAAACGCTCTTAAGCTGTCTTTTCTTAATTTCATTTTTATATGCCCGTGGCTTCGCTCACGTGGACTACAGAACGAACGCCCGCGCGAATCTTGCTCCCCCGCTCCCGGCTATTTCAAAGAAAAAATGATGTATTAAGAAAACTTGAAAGCAAAGATTCCGTGCAATTAAAACTTTTCACAATTTCAAGAACTGTAGTACAGTTCAATTCTTTTGCTAAACGCTCTTAAGCTGTCTTTTCTTAATTTCATTTTTATATGCCCGTGGCTTCGCTCACGTGAACTACAGAACGAACGCCCGCGCGAATCTTGCTCCCCCGCTCCCGGCTATTTCAAAGAAAAAATGATGTATTAAGAAAACTTGAAAGCAAAGATTCCGTGCAATTAAAACTTTTCACAATTTCAACAACTGTAGTACAGTTCAATTCTTTTGCTAAACGCTCTTAAGCTGTCTTTTCTTAATTTCATTTTTATATGCCCGAGGCTTCGCTCACGTGGACTACAGAACGAACGCCCGCGCGAATCTTGCTCCCCCGCTCCCGGCTATTTCAAAGAAAAAATGATGTATTAAGAAAACTTGAAAGCAAAGATTCCGTGCAATTAAAATTTTTCACAATTTCAACAACTGTAGTACAGTTCAATTCTTTTACTAAGCGCTCTTAAGCTGTGTTTTCTTAATTTCATTTTTATATGCCCGTGGCTTCGCTCACGTGGACTACAGAACGCCCGCGCGAATTTGCTTATTGTGGGTGTTTTCTTAGAAGATAGATGTATATTCTCCCGGACTTTTTTGTAGGTCTTTTTAATGCCAATAATTATGTGGTACATTAATTTGCTATATCTCTTATGATTTACTCAGCGTAAGCCATTTAAGCGCCCGAATTGATTCAATGTGACCAGCTTTTTTTTATTGTTGCTGAACCCTTATTCTTTTTCTAAAATTAAAGTAGCCTAAGTTACTCCATATAAATTCAGCTATCTACCAGTGAAAGTCCCGTCAAAATCGGTCCAACTGTTTCGAAGATTACCCGGAACAAACAAACAAACAAACAGACAAAAATTTTAAACATTGGCTTTTTGTTAAAGGTGTCGTATATATTTTCATATGGATTTAGTAAAAAACTATTATTTTGACATTACAAACAGACACTTCATTTTTATTAATTGTATAGATAATCTTCTCTTGATGTGACCCACCCCACAATCACGAACCTTCTCGAACAATCTGGTAGAAGTAACGTGGTTAATCACGCGTAATTTCTAATATACCCACTTTGTACTTGATTAACTATTAGTAATTTTCACTTTTGTTTGTTTGGTGTATTAATATAGAGTTATTAACTATTAAGAATTATCTTACAAATCTATACATAATACAAAATGAAGTCGCTTCCTGCTGTCTGTCCCCTAACATGTACGCTTAGATCTTTTAAACTACGTTTTCACTTACATTTAGATTTCTTTTTTTACGGAAGGTGTATTTATACAATACATTAAAGTTTTTGTATAGTAGAGAAAATTCAATTATTTGTAATCAAGTCGTCAAAAAGTGATTCTCGGGCGCATAAGAACGGCGCCTAATATATAGTGCTTCTATAATACGAAATATCAATAGATTCCTAATACAAATATTACAAACTAATCTGTGAATCCAATAGTAAATTACTCAAGCATCTAAAACTTGCAGAAGTCGACTTTCTGCCAGAGTTTACACAGTGCAAGTGACTTGCCACCAACTTCTGCAAGTTTTAATAGAAGCGGACCTCGGACGTCGAATCGCTTGTGCCAGGCATTTAGCAAGCAGTGAGAGTCCGTGGCCGCGGCCTGGTGCCGTTACCCTGCAGCGCCGCGGCGGTCAACGTTCTTGCCGCCGCCGCCGCCGCGCCGCGCCGCGCTATCGTTTGGCGACCTTCACTTCCTTGCAAATCGCGACGCTCAACAAACATCATTACTATCACGACAACCTCACTATGTGTAGCTACGTTTATTCCAATGATGTTATGTTCACCAAGTTAATACTATCTCTAGACACACGCTAGTTGTCAGTCAAGTTCGGAACGGACGACATACCGATCAGTGTGTTTGTTAAGTATAGATTTACACGAACCATTTCGAGATACTTCCTTCAAAAGTGCGGCTGCGGGTGCGGGTGAACCGACGCGCCGTGACGCAACGCAACTCTATACTTTGGAAATTATGATATCACTCATCTCATCCACAAATAAAGAGCGACTCATGAGGTGAGACATCACTACAAATGTAAAGAAACATCCAGAAATAAATAATTTATCAATTAATCGGGTGAAAGGACCGGGGTCGAAGCCGGGGCACGCAATCCCGCCTGCCCGGACTAGTGAGGCGCACCGCGGCACCGGAGCACGTCGCGTACATCAACAAGGTAACAATGCAATGAACATAATAAACACTCACCCAGTCCCATCTGGCAGAAAATGACCTCAGCCTCGATGACGTGAGCGGTGGGAGAACGCGCCACCACCACCACCGGGTCCGGTTTGTGCGCCTCTTGCGACACAGGCTCGGGTTCGGGAACGGGAACAGGCGCTGGCGCTACTGGTTTCAATTCTGGCTTCTTTTGCTCTTCCACGTGGCTCGAAGCGAGTGCCACTACGGGAACAGGGGTAGGTGCAGGAGTCTCTGCAGGCACGGGTACCGCGGGGGTCGGAGCGAGCACAGGAGTGGGATCGTGCGCCGGAAGCGCTGGCGGCTCGGGTGTGGGCGCGCTCGGTGCGGCCAGGTGTAGTGGAGACTCGCCGGCCGTGTCGGCGTCCGACTCGCTATCGGTAAACTTGTCTGCGATGTGCTCGACCAGTTTCTCAGTGACGGAGAGCGCTCGCGGCGGCTCAGCGGCCGGCGCCCGCTCCATATCCAAGAAGCTCTGTGTAGCGGAGCGGTGATGATACATAGGGGTCTCGCCGGAATCTTGCTTACCCTCCCGTTCGAGATGCTCGAAGTCATCAGTGGAGTCCTGTTCGCGCTTCATAGCGCTCTCGGAGTGCGGGTCGAGTGTGCCGTCGCCGCGAGCGAGTCCCCCCAGCAGAGCGTCGGCGCTCTCCATGTTGGTGCTTTAGAAAAAAAACTGTAAGTGTGATCGATATGGTGAGATGAAATCACGTGCGAGTGTGCGGGGCGGGTCCGGCCGTGTCCCGTCGCAGTGCCTACTGTGTAATGTAAGTACTTAATACGCTGTATACTGCGGCGAATGGCGAGCACTCACTGCGGCTAGGCTGCGGCGCGGCGCGGCGTTCACATCTCGACGTGACTCACCACGAGAAACGGTACCTAACATTTAGGTGTTACCCACAGCAGCTGCAGTAGCTAGCAGCCGGCGCAGCGCGCTGCATGGAATGCGCCGTGCGGCATTCACTTATAACCCAGTTATTTTTTCAAAAAAACTATTCTTATTACGTATAACAATTTTATTAATATAGCACCGGCAAAAATATAAGAAAAATGTATTTCTTTAAATAAGTAAAATAAAATATTATTTTTATAAATTATTATTGACTTTCCGGTACAGACCTTTTTGA
Source organism: Saturnia japonica (assembly GCA_033032175.1). Classification (NCBI taxonomy): domain Eukaryota; kingdom Metazoa; phylum Arthropoda; class Insecta; order Lepidoptera; family Saturniidae; genus Saturnia; species Saturnia japonica. The sequence continues at coordinate 243,859 of CM065308.1, read as the reverse complement.
CAGAGAGCGCGCTGCACTTGTGTTGTGCTACTTTAGCAACAGCTTTTTAGAACAGTTTAGTAGGTACTTGGTACAAGGGAATTGTCGTTGCTTTGACAATCGATTTGGAATGACAAATTCTAATAGGAATACTTCACTTCATACTACCACAGATCCACAGACTAATCAGAAGACACTACGTACGTATCACAGATCAATATGGAGTACGTAGGTATTCTATACACCACCTACTCACCTAACATTCAGTGTTGTCAGATCATGTGCGCTGTAATTACACACAATGTATATTCAGTGTAATTTCAGTACGTATACTGTATCACAAAAATGCAGGGTTTTGAATAAATGTAATGTAGGAAGTTTTTGGCGGGATCTTAAAGTGACATGTTGTGGTTTTTGTTTTTTATTCATTAACTTAGGTTTTTGACCCTATATTATGTAATATTGGTGGCGTTTTGCGTGATATAGTTTGGTTTTTGTGCATAAGTGAAGTGGATTATAAATGTAAGCTAAAAAAATTCATTCTGAGACCCCACAGAAATTTCCAAGAAAGTTCTAACAAGGGAACCACTATCTTGTTAGGATACTGAATCGTCATAACACATAACACTATAATTCACTTGATAATAGCAGTAATGGTCTTCATTAACGAGGACCGGTTGCCAAGTTAGGAAGAAGAAGAAGAAGAACTGTAATGTATTTCCTGTTCTTGATCTCTTCAACGACTATTTGAGATATTGCCAGATGAGCAGTACAAAAAATTACCCAGCTTGACATAAAATTTATAGTAGTTAGGCCCCCAATATTTTTGTCACCACTTATACCAATTATTTTAAATTAAAATCAGGCTTTATAATTTTTTCCAGTTCCTTTATCTTATTAGTTGTGAACTACTTATCGGGCGATGTAAAACAAAACTTCTTGAACGTGGCTAGCATTATGATAGATATTTTACCACTATCTCATGCAAACTTAAAATAAAGAACTCTACAAGAAAATTATTATACTTTATTTTTGTCCGCCATTCTCGATGACTGGGATTTCCGAACCGTTAGTAATGCTGTAACGTTCAAACTTTCTTCTTAAGGCATACATTGAATAATTTGTTATGATTTGGTAACAAAGAGCACAAAAAGAATTTCAACGAAATAAATTATATTAAAACAAGGAATAGGAAACGACTGATCACAAATACAATTAAAACCATTATTGTACCTCGCCAGTATATATTAGTTTTCAGTTATCAAATTTATAAAAAGATGTCATACATGTTTATTTACCTATCTATACCTCGCGCCAAACTTTGTGACCGCTGTAAACATAGGTGCGTTAGGAGCCCAAACATAAATTTAGAGACAAATATTATAGATATTTTAATAAATCATATTTAATAAATATTATAAAAGTTAATGATTAATTTAAAAGCAAGACAACACATTATTATGGTGTTCTAAGTATTATTTATTCAACTAGGCCATACAAATTTCAGACTCCTTGCTTTGTTCATATCGCTATACAGTTTATGTTTGTATCCACATCATAGGACAAAATGTTCTGTCAGCACTGACCACCGGCACTACGACACCGGCAGACACAATTTGTAATGTTAATGGTCGGTCCGGCTGGCCGAGGATGCACTCGCCTGTAAATTATATAACATTTTTGGTGTATCAAATATATACAGTGAAATATCAATTGACTTTATATTAAACCCTAATAAGTGAATATTACATGTTCAAAACACTGTAATTTCCCAAATATAAACTGGTAACTTTGCGATTATTGATTTAAAATTCAATGGTACCTATAAACAAATTTCGTACATTATAAATTATAAAATAATTTTCTCTATAAAATCTTTCACACAAAGTAATTTGAAAACTATATTGAAATATAAAAATTAATAATAATGCCAAAATTATATTCTAGAAATCTATGGTATTGGTATGTATACATATTATTGTTGCACTTGGTTCCACTCTATGTTATAGAGGGCACTTACAGCGCCACCTGACACCTGTATAAGTAGGCGTAGCAGTGCGCCTGTTGCGCCACTTTGCACATCATAGCGTATTATGTAAAATAATCTATGTCATAGGACCGGGCTGAATTCAAGTTTGTGGAAACTACATGATTATGGTTGACGCGACACTATTGCTTGTAATGTATTCTTTGTTCTGTGTTTAAAAATAATGTTTTTAATGAACGTTCTTGTATATATTTCCATTTGTTTTATTTTATGTTTGAATAGACAAGAGAAAAAGAGTTGCAAAACATATCATCTCGGGGAAAAGAAAATATAATTCCGGGGAAAATTCAGAAATTTGACCTATCAACCCTGTCTCTGTTAGGTGTGGTCATAGTTGCAAAAGCTCCCGATTTATCGGTAAATCTAATGATTTAGATCATTGTCTCCGGATGTCCCTATTTTACAATCCTGCCCCGTTTTTTTTTTAATTTTAAAAATAATATTCTTAAATAAAAATTACAAATAATATTATTAATACGGGAACACTAAAGAAAACCTGAAAAGATTGTCAGGAGTTTTATGGCGGGATCATAAGTGCTATGTAGTGGTGTGTTTGTTGTAATTCATAAACTTCTGTTATTTAGCCCTATGATGTGTAATTTTGGTGGCACTTTACGTAATATCGTTTGTTTGTTGTGCACTAGTGAGGTGAATTATAAATGAAAACTAGGAACACGCATCTTGAGATGCTAAAAAACTCCCTGGGGAGTTTTTAAAAGGGCGTCATCATCTTATTAGGACTAAGTTTAAAGATTACAAGAATTGTACGAAGTTAGGTTTAAAGAACGTGTATTCAGTGGCCTTAACAATTAAAAACAACAACAACAACCTGTAACACAAAATCGATACATGAAGATTTCCCAAAATACCTCGTGTTACGTCAAATACGATCATTCAAATTCAATCTTAAAATAGTGTTTATTATTGTCTAGTTAAAATAACTTTATTTAGGGGCTTTCTATCCAGAAAATGACAAAAAAGGTGAACTTTCGTCAATAGTGTCAATATGTAGACAATTCCCCAATTTGTTAGAGATCAATGATCATGAAAAAAATTAACACAGAATGGCGTTTGCTTCGTAATTCAAGAGAAGTTGACTCGCTTATTGAAAAAACAGACGATTTTTAGACAAGCGTGAGTAGCATGAAATCTGGTGATGGCTCACGCTTTTTTGAAAACGTTTGTTGTTTTTTTTTACAAAGTTTTCAGTTTGCCTTGCTCATCTGCAAATGTGGAAAGATTATTTTCATCCATAAATTTGATGAAAACTAAACAACGGAATAAGGTATCCACTGTGTTGTGAAATCCGAATGTATTCGTTTTTTGAAGTGTTTGGCAACAGTTGTTGTTAGAAAATAAAAAGAACTGAGAAAATGTGAATCCTCGTTAATATTTTAATCCTTAATTTAAATAAATAGAACCGTAGCGTAATAATATTACACACCGAGTCAATCATAGGTCTTCTACACACAAAAAGGTATATAAAGTTGTTACAATTTCAATATAGGTGACAAAATATTTACAAAAATAGCTTTAAGAGGTAATATGAAGACGGAAATGATTCAATGTAGGTACAATACATCAATATTAAATTTGGAATAAATTATTGTATATACTTAATCGAATGATTATAACTAAATAAATGAATGTTGTCGCCAGCGGTAGCTCAGTCTTATAAATAATATAGTCGGCAGATAGTTGAAAGGTTTATTCAACTACCACATTTGTAAGTTAGGCTATTATATAAAATAATCAGAAAACACGACAGTCATTTTGAAAGACATCAAACGACGCGCTAGCTAGAGCTCTTCTTTTTATTCTCCGTCAAATTCAAGAATAGAACTAACAACAACCGATGCCTATAGAACCTACATAGAATAATCATAGCACCTAGACGGGAGACGTATATCATGGCGTCTAGAAGTACTAGGGACGGGTTGTCTTACTATAATGTATTATTAACATAAGATATTTTTGTTTTATTCGGAATAAAAATCTCCCGATTTTTAGCAGGCAAATTTAACAATTTTTCATTTTATACTTTTGCAACACTGAGTGCGGTGCTGATAGCCTGACAGGCGACAGTTAACACCGGTAGTCTGTGGTTGACATGGTTGACATTGCTCTGGTTATTGGTCTATGGTTGACATTTAGTCTTAGTTCAGGCTCTGTCAACTCGCCTATATATTTTAACACGAAAAGCTCGCGCATCTATTTCATTCAACATGGGAAAAATCCATAAGCGTACCCGCTACGTTTCTCTTTCACACAAAGAAACACTCACACAAAGGCATACTCATTGATATTCTTCCGCCATATTGGTCTGTGGCCGCCATTTTCATTGGAATTGTCAAAATTGACAAAACAAATTGAACCGCCATTGTTCGTTGTTCATAATCTTAACATTATTAAACATTTTATATTTGTTAATTTGTGGAATTGTTAATTTGCTCGAGATGTAGTAAAAACATTTGTTTTAAAGAATATTATCAAGGAGGTAGTATTTGCAATTTTTAAAGCTGGATTCATAGTTAGAGCCACAGTTAGTGATCAAAGCTCTGCCAATGTTGCAGCTAATAATATCGGACTCAAATAGAGAACTTGTACGCAGTGAAGGCTACAATGATAATAATGTTTCCTATAACATTAATAGTAACCGGCTATATCACATCTATGATGTACCTCATTTACTAAAATGTTTTCGCAATAATTTTTAGAAGAAAGATCTTTTCTCATCGGTAATCGGCGTGCTAAGTGGGAATACATTGAAATTCTTTATAAAGTAGATGGAAATGGTGGACGAGCAAGAAGCACTAAACTCACCGACAAACATGTTAAACCTACATCATATGATAAAATGAAGGTAAGTAAAATTCACACTGACCCATCTCAAAAATCAACCTGTATAGGCGTGAAATCATTTATATACACTATGTACCTATGTAAGTAAAATTATTAAAATCCCAGTCGCATGTGAAGTTTATAAAATGACCACTTTGCTTGACAAAAGTGATGTATGATTGCCCATACTAAAGAGATCTCAACATATTTTAGTCATTTTCATCTCCAATACTACTGAATATATATTTACTAGCTGGTACCCGCGACTTCGTCTGTATATTATGGATACTAGCTTTGCCCCGCATTATTTTTTTATTTTATAAATAAAATTACTTTATTGTATATTTCCAGGTCAAACCAGCTGCTCAAGTATTCAGCAGACAAGTGGCTACATTGCTTGAAGTTTATATGAAGTCCCTGCTTTTTCTAGAGGAGCATGAATATTCTATTCCGAATGTGGATATTGATAATGATCTTTTCACAGTAGAAATACTTTTATTTATAAATGATTTGTTTGATAGTTTAAATGGTTTTGGTCACTCTGGTTATAAATTGCAACATGCTCTATCTTTAAATTCTGAACACATAGATTTCTGGAATAATGCTGTGAAGAAACTAAATTCAATGTGGTTTGATTCTTCCGTTGAAAGGGAAAGCATGCCTTTGTCACTGAAGCATTTTATGCATAATATTAAAACTATGAAACATCTGTGGTCTGATTTACGCTCTATTGAGGGTGTAAAATTTTAAGTCTCAGACGACTAAACCAAGATCCATTAGAAAATTTTTTTGGTCTAATAAGAGCACATGGTAATTTCAATACCAACCCAGATTGTACTCACTTTGTCTCGGCTTATAAAACTTTATTAATTAATAACATCACTACTGGTAAGTCATTATTTACAAATTGTGCTAATGATGATGACAAAATGTTAGGTACCCTTCAAAATTTAGTAAACCAATAAAAATATGGATCATACATTGATAATTTTCAAACTGACGACACTGAATTCATAGAGAATTTTATTCCCCCTGAGAATGTTCATTGGAACAAAAAATTGATACTACATTGTACAATTGTGAGATGCACAAAGAAACTTTTCTAAAATCTTTTTGGTTATTTGTTATTTATTAGAATGCAAGTAAAACAATGGTGAATTAATTTTAACAGACGAATGCATAATATTGATTCCAGATCTAAAGATGTAGAAATGGAAAGTTTAATCCATACTAAAGCTACAAAAGGATTTAGTTACAGATCAGTTAGAAGGCGTAGTACTACATAATCATATTTAACTGTATAGGTACTACTTATTATTATCATAGTTTCTGCAACTAAAATTGTCTTTATTTTAATTCCTCTATTAAGTATGCAAATTTTGTTTACATTGTTTTTAAAATATAGTACTACTACTAGTTGTAATATATTATTAATAATTCATTGTTATTATTAGGTAATGTTCTTAGTTATCTAATGTAACATTGATTGATTAAATCAGAATCAATTATAAAATAAAATTTAAAACATGCATGAATATACTCACATGTATTGTTATGATTTTTAAGGTAAATAATAATTATGTAATTCTAGTATGTAATCATGTCATAATCTAGCATATTTTCTTTGTTTCTAATTACTTAATTAGGCATTATGTGTATTATTTACTAATTATTCATACAAATATTTTATGAAGCATGCAAATTTGTCTGGTGTATTTTTTAACAACATTCATGATTCATATTAAGAAAATTATTTTATAAGTATACTTTTAATAAGTTTTGTTTTATGTTAATATTTTGTAATGTTTTTATTCTTATGATCTTAATTAATTAATTGTAATATGAATTTGTTTTCCCTGTCTGTAATAATATTGAGAAATACGTTGTGAGCGATTGATTTTTATATTGATGATTAATTCTGTTATTTCTGTAGTTTTTGTCTACATTCATGAGTCATATTAGGAAACTTATTTTATATACTTTTAATAACTATTGTTTTATGGTAATATTTTTATTCTTATGATCATTTAATTGTAATAATGTTCCATTTTGTATTTCCTTTTTTCTGGTTTCACTTTTAGTTCCATGCGCTCCGTCTTTCTTTTATTGAATGGCAACTGTTCTTACTGTTATTACACATTTCAGCCAAAGTCAATGTTAAACAATAAGTATTTACCCAAATGTTATTATCTATCTTGCAATATTCAAACATAGCTTCAACAAGATCGAGGCTCCATTTTTAAAATTTTACAGGGAGTTTTATGTGAACTTAAAATGCATGTTCCCAGTTAGGTATTTATAATCCACTTGTGCAAAATAACCAAACTACATCACGTAAAATGTCGTCAAAATTACACAATATAGAGCCAACATAAGGTATGAATTAAAATAAAAACCACCACATAACACTTCAAGATCCTGCCGAAATTCCTAGGTCTGAGGTTTTAAAACAATGCATAAAGCCGGTCCTAAGCCCGTGAAGTATGAAGGGAAAGTTTTATGGCATGTTAATATTTGTAAATCCCAATAACAATAAATATGTAATCCTTACGTTTCTTTTATTTTAAGACTCAGTTTGATAAATCTGGTAAAGTGGTTGCCGTCGCAAAAATATCGATAAAAACCGGTAATTTGTTTAGTAAAATACCGATTGACACGAAAATACATCACTAGTTTACTTATTTACCGTAAAGTACCGATTTAAATCTATGATTCCATCACTAACGTAATTTGACAAGTACCATATATACAAATATAATGAGGGAAAGAGAGAGGTAGCGGACGGCTCATTAGGCCACTTCAAGAGTAAATGCGATGGAGATATCAATCATGAATGAAATGTATAAATTGGTATCTATAGATAAGTTGTGTATGTGTATCGTCTGTGAATATGTGTAAATCACCTCGCTAACGAAACAAAACGATTGTTCTAAGATGGTCGTCTATCCTCTGGTTATTGGTCTATGGTCTTAGTCTATTGTACTGACCTATTGGCGAAATTGTAATTGTAATTGGCGAATTTGACGATTGTTACATTTGATTTGCTTCAGATTCCTAGAACATTTTAGTAGATTGTGTTTCAGAGTTATATTCGGACTTTAACATTTTTAATCATAAAGAAAAGTCATTTTCAACACATGCTATAAAGCGCCTGTTTTAAAAATCCACAAGGATGGCGGCGGCAGTGATGAATGGTCGTGTCGATTCACTCGGTTCGTATGAATTTAATTCGCTGAAAAAACTGCAAGAATGCAACGGAAACGGGCGAAAGTTAGCTAATGGAAAATTAAGCGAACACAAAAACGGACACGTTAGACCGGAATGTTTAAGTAATGGTGAGACAGTAAGTTGATTTTCATTTATTTCATAACCTTCCGTAAACTTAGTTATTACGTATAGTATTGTTCCTTATAAGGTTTTCCTGTACTTTCCCGTATCTGGTGACACGCCCCTCTGGGCTGAACCCTTTTATGATGGTCTATGACTGTAGGCCTCCATAATAAATGCTGTTATTTTTTATGCCACTCGGTGCAACGGTAGGAGTGTCGCACGACCTTTTGCAAATTAGAAATCAAAATATTTGATCAAGGCCGTACAAATGTGAAGGTCTTCTTATTACTACCTGTAGAATAGATCTACTGAATACCAATCCTACTGAATAAGCTACCTAACATGAAATACTAAAAAGATGTATAAAACAAAACAGTCTTCATTTGTATTTATATGCTATATAGATCTTTAAGTTTACTGCTGGTTGGATTTGATGTTTTAGTTGTTAATGGATACCTTTAATTATTTTTTTGTAATTTTATAATTACTACCTAATCTGTACAGTAAAGTGTAATAATATGTAACCTACCTAAATTCTTCCTCTGGTTCATCCCTACAAAATGATGTACATAGAGAAAGACAAAAATTCAAACGCTTTTAATGTACTTATTCTATATGTTATCTTTAACAGCTGTATTATCCCTGAGTCATATAAGTTTTTTTATTAACTTTGATATTGTAATTAAGGGGAATGAAGTTACAGGCCAGTTGTTAGTGTTTTATAAAATGTAACTCACATAAGTTATTAACAGGCATTATAAACATTTACATAGTTACATATTTTACTGTCAAGAGGTTATTACATAGGATGGATCATTATGTAAGTGATAGTGATGTCTGGAAGTGACTACGTCTCTGTGCATCCATTAAATTATTAACATGATTATTAACTGTAAATATTATTTGTACAGTTGGCTGTTCTCAATGAGTGGAATGTCTTCCAAACCAGTAGTAGTGTTTTGATGTTCATAAATGCCTTTTTAGGGCCTAAATTGAATAATGTATTTATTAATTGGTATAAAGTTTCTTTTACCCTGTAACAGCCTTCTTGTTTATTACCTGTAGCACCCATATATACACACAGCACAAACACACCCACACACAAATGCACATACTACACACGCACATAATTTATATACATTACTATAATAGGAGTTTGTTTTAATGACATCAGGGTGAGGTATTTTTCAAACATTTAATTACCATTCATTTGAAAGCAGGTTTATGTACAGTGTACATTGATATTACACATGGTTACAGGGAACCCTACTTCAACTATACACAAGTGATCCACCCTAGCTTCATCTGGATGCACATCTGTGTTTCTAACTCTTGTGTTGTTTACAGTACATTTAAATAATTATTTTTGTATCGAGTTATACAAGGTATTATACTATACAAGCTAAATACATGACATAATCAAATTATATAATCTTTCTTCTTCTTTCATATCTTCTGATTTTCTTCTTATATATAAAAATCGATGTTTGTATGTATGTTCCCTATGGACTATGAAATGGCACAGCAACATATTGGCGGGTTTGCTATTTTTATATAAATCATCATTATTTTATATCATCTGTGCCTGCAATTTCGTCCATGTGGTATTTAGTGTATGAAAAACAATAATTAAAAACAGATATATAGGTGTACTAAAATTCAACTTTGACGATTTAACCATATTTCTTGCTTTGTGGATTGTCTCTGACTCCCAAGACGCAGTGTGAAATAAATTAACGGTTATTGTTAGCAGTACCTCACACTCTTCATTACGTTCTATCGATTGATATTCCAACATGTGTCTACCCACCCTATGAATTTCACTTAATATGTGGTTCCTTACAGGTTTCTGGGGCGCGTAATATTATCTTAGTAGCTCATTGAGCAGCGAGTCTCACCTGGCAGTATTCCTCTGTTTCTTTTGTACAAATGGTTCTCACAACATTGAGAGTATATAATGGAATAATTGAATATTGAGAAAGTCCCGTCTTATTTCCTACCAGGAATTTTACTCAAATGTAAACTAGAGTGCAATACAATCCGCAAAATAAAGTGAATAGCTCAATCTTAAAATTTCATTTCAATCCAATGGTAACAATATATTCCTTTTTTTATATAAGTATACACAACTTAATGCAGTTTACATTATACATGTAAAATGCACCCTAAATGTTACTACAGACCATAACCTACAATCATACCAAATTACATCAAATTCAGTCCAGTAGTTTCTGCGTGTTTTGGCGTACAAAAATGACTAAAACTTTCATTACTGTGTTTTATTATAAGTATAGATCTATGTAATAATTTTTTGGTTAATATTTTTTTAGGTAAAATATTAAAAGTTTTATTATTTGAAGTGGTTTCGTATGAATAAGCTGATACCAAGAATCACGCCAAGCCACATGCTGACGCGGACGTGTCACGTCACGTTGTTATCGGATGCGGAATTCCATCCGAGCTCAACTCGATCGCCGATCGGTTGCTATCTTTAGTTTCAACAACTATACGAACCGATCTACTGTCCGCTGGGGATTTCTTTTCATAATAATACAATTTTAACCATTTCTCTATTAGTTTCGCGAAGATCTGCCAGGGTGCTAATTGCATACTTTATTTATTGTCACATCAATAAACAATTCACAAAATTTTACATTAAAACAAATACATCACAAGTTGAGGACTGTGTGAAGTATCTTTACAGATATACACATGTTATTACACTATGCCGCATCACAACACCAACAAAAAATAAAACAAATTACAACTATTAAGATCGCCACAAAAATTAAATAACGAATAATTCATACAATTTTGAGTGAAAATTCCAGAACGAGCAAATAATAGATGTCAATATCAACATTAAAAGGTCAGATGGATTCTTCAGAACAACAAATGTGAAAAATGCATTCAACTCTGTATCCTCCTATCCTTGACAACCAGATAAAACGACACGTGCGATAGTGTGAATAATGTTGCCAGGCCAGTTAAATAAGTCTTACTGTTTATTACCATTCGAATCCATAACCCGTCATCAAACAATTGTTTTTGTGTTTGGACCCCAAGGACCTTTATATACCAATTTTCAGCTAAACGTATACCTGCCATCTTGATTTCTTCATTATCAATTAATATTTCTTGGTTTTCTTTAAGTGTTTTGTTTTAACTTACCATAGGTGGTACCCTATCCTTTACGGTTCCGATGTCATAAACGTTTGTAATTTTTGGCGGCCATCTTGGATTTTAGATTTTTGCTTGAGATACTAATTTGCTTAGGATTCTCTATAGTTAAACTTTGAAACCATATCACTATCTCTTTCAGTGTTTGCTGTGTTCGTAATCAAACAAATGAACTGTTACGTAACAAATATAGGTTTCGTGGTAGTCAGGTTATAAATAAAATAACGTTTCAATGCTATATAACATAATATTAGCTATATTTTACTATAACTTCCATCAAAATATTTCATTGTAAACATTTTTGTAATTTTGTTTTCAATAACATAATTACAAGGAATATACTATCAAATGTGCTTTGTTACCAATGAAACGATACGTTGTCTTAATTATTTTATTTTGGCGAAGAATTTTTACAATGTAATATAGCACACAAGACAGCATATTTTCAAAATTGACACTATTGAATACTAATTTATGGGACATTTTCGTGTTCTGACCAGGTCCATCTGCCTTTTTCTTAAATTTGTGAACATCGTTATATAATTCTTTAAGGCGAATTGAAGGTGAACAGACGTTAGAAGGTTCTTTGAATGGGAAATCATGGTATCGTCCTAGTAATATTTAAATTTAATTCTTTTATTACATCAGGGACCAAATAACTACGTTAATAAACTTATTTAAAAGAATAACGTCGAAGATCTTGCGTCTATTTTGCAGCGATATAAAGTTTAAATGTTTTAAAGATTACTTTAACCGGGTCTTTGCGAACGAGGAATTTACAAAAATTGCGTTGAATGCGCTGTAATCGATCAATATGGATATTATAGTGAGGGTTCGAAATTCTTGTTCCATACTCTAAAATGCTCCAGGAGGAGCAACAGGTATCTTATTGTACCTTTTATAGCTCATCCCTAATATACAGTAACAAAACGGGAAAGTGGGGATTGTGACCACCGTACACATAGTGATAGAACCGTCACTGATTTTCTTTTGGTTTGTGCGTTCCAAGATCAGTCGATGTATATGCTGTAATACAGCGGGGGCTGGTGGTAGGAACCGCGACCACTATATATACTAGGATGAGCCAAAAAAACTAACCTATCGAAGTTATAGGTTAAAATGAATCTATTTACCGAAACAAAAATGTCTGCGGAAGGCTGAATTTTTAGCTCAATTTTAAAAGGTGTCGGTGAGCAGTCAAAGTTTCCCATTTAAATGACACGTAAAAAAATCTTTTTTCATTTTTTCATTAAACGTGTCATTTAAATGGGAAACTTTTACTGCTCACCGACACCTTTTAAAATTGAGCTAAAAATTCTGCCTTCCGCAGACATTTTTGTTTCGGTAAATAGATTCATTTTAACCTATAACTTCGATAGGTTAGTTTTTTGGCTCACTTTAATATATACACATTGTAATGAACCCATCTATGAGTTTCTTTTGGTTTGTCGCGTTTCGGGATCAGCCAGTCATTACCTTGTGTCACAGTAACGGGTCAACCTTCAGCCGCCTGTTTGATTTCTGGATATACACCGGTTGGTTCCGTAACGCGACAAACCAAAACAAAATCACAGTGGTGGGTTTATGACTATGTGTATAGTTATCGCAACCCCTAAGGCTACTTGATTAGAGGATACTTACTGGCTGATCTCGAAACACTATACACAGGCATTACGATGGTACTATTAATACTATTGTGGTATTTTATTATATATTTATTTACTTACATGATCACCAATACTTAAAAGTTATCCTGGAGCGTAGGTTTTTACTACTTGAAATACTATTTCTTAACTCTTTTCTAAAAAACTTACTGACAATTTGTGCTATTTAAAAAAAAATCTAAAACAAAAAACGATGTCACTTTAACGTAAAGCTATGTGTTCCCAGGTATAGCCTTGTATATTATCTGTTAAATTCTAATAATGCAGTATCAATAATAAAGTTACTCTAGAAATATTTTCAATAAAAGTCGGAAATGCCAATCACTTAATGGATTTTTTATTTCTTGTATAAGATATCCGCTTTAATAACATATATTCTGTAAAACTTTTAACCGGCTGGCGCGGCGTGGCGCGGCGCGGCGCACGACCTCCTATTACAGTTTAGAAGATACATCCATTCAAAGATAAGACAGCGTAAGCTGAGCAATAGAGTTCCATTGCCAAATAATCTATATAATTAATTAAATTGAAGTGTCTGTTTGTACTGTAAAAAAAAAACAACTTTTCCCTAAATGCATATGAAAGTACTTAATATATGTATATATATTACACCGATACCTATCAAAATACCCATTTTTACAATTTTATTGTGTCTGTTTGTTTCGGGTAATCTCCGATAGCTGATGTTATGAAAAGTAACTGCGACTACTTTTATTTAAAAAAATTAATTAGGGCTCCGCAAAAATAAAAAAAACACTGGTCACGTTGAATCAATTCGGGCGCATAAATGGCTTACGCTGAGTAAACCATAAGAGATATAGCAAATTAATGTACTACACAATTCTAGATATTAAAAAGAGCTACAAAAAAGTCGGCGATCTTCTAAGGAACACTCACAATAAGTATTTACCTCTGTAAAATAGCCGGGAGCGGGGAGCAAGATTCGCGCTTGTGCTCGACCTGACGCGACGGCATTCTGTATCCCACGTGAACGAAGCCGCGGGCACGGCTAGTTGCAAATAAGTCAATTAAAGAGTCAGATGATTCACACTGCTCCAAGGTCTCCGACAAGTCGCTCCCCCACACACTCACACACCCACACTTCACTATCACGTGCTGTTTTGCCATTGTAGAAAAATAATACAGGGGAGTTTAGAATCACACATTTCGATAGTTTTTGAAATTTTTGTCTGAAGTCAATTAAAGAGTCAGATGATTCACACTGCTCCAAGGTCTCCGACAAGTCGCTCCCCCACACACTCACACACCCACACTTCACTATCACGTGCTGTTTTGCCATTGTAGAAAAATAATACAGGGGAGTTTAGAATCACACATTTCGATAGTTTTTGAAATTTTTGTCTGTATGTTTGAACACCAATCACGCAAAAACTACTGGACCGAATTTAATGAAATTTAGTATGATTGTAGCTTACAGTCTGAGTGAAGGTTAGGATGCATTATTAATGCATTTTTACACGTATGAACATTTGTATGGTTTTAGTAAAGTCAATAAATGGAAATGTATTTTTATTTTCCTACAGTATTCATACTGGCGCTGTACGGCGCGGCGGCTTGGTTTGACAAATAGAAAATAAAAAATAGCAAATAGATTGGCTGTACGACAGAGAAAGAGTATAGTATAGGCATAGTAAGGCATATGTCAGAGCGAGATAGGGACACATCACTAGTTCTTAAAAAGTAAGGCGCCGCGGGGCTCTTTTGTCAATCGTGACGAAAAGAAATATCGCTTATTTTCGTAAAATATAAGGTTATTTACAATATAATTTAATATTTGGTAAACGTATAACGGTTACCTGTGCAGTACCTGGATGTAAATCGTTCCATAAAAAAATTGAGAAAACTATTAATTTAATAGGAAGTACGATTGAGAAGATGTTTAGATATCAAATTAAATTGTTTTAGAAAGTTCATAAAAGATGTTGGGTACGCGTCACTTCCCCTCTGCTTGAGGGGGGAGGGGGGGGGGGTGACGTTTCCCCGGTTTGGACGGGCGTTTTGTTTCGCCGGATGCCCGTCTCGTAGACGCCGTACGGATGCCAGTTGAATGCGATGTTAGTAGTGAGGGAGTCCGGGAGGTGCAATAATGCACGACCGCTTGAGGTGCCGGGTCTTCAATGAAAGTCGTAATCTTGTTTGTTGATTGTTCGCAGGACGACCAAAGCTTTCCTCTTGTTGTTACTTGTACTCGTTGACTCGTTGAATTGCACCGTGCCCAATACGGCCCCTCTTCGAGCTTAAGTAGTTCGGAGAATTACCGTAAAGAGAGCCCCGCTTAATTTCGTGTTTTAATTTCAGTTTTCACTTTGGTTGCCCTGTTAATCTCTCTATATTTCTGTCATTATATATCTTATGTATACATGTCATATATCAAAATGTTCCTTATCGTATTACCTATCCATTACATATTCACATATAATATACATCAAGTATATATTCCGTACATAAGCCAAAAACAATGTAATTTACGGGCGGCATCACTGTTCTCCGTTCGTAAAGTTTCTATAATATTTGATATCCTTACTCAATTGGCTTACTCTATGCATTAATCTATTCTATATTAGTTCTATTTTCACATATGTGACACACAATACATAATCGTTTATAATATATTAATATATAACATGCAACTTATAATGTACATAGCGTAGTCGCTAACATTTCTCTATAATATTGTCTCTATCAATCTATTTTATCGTAACACATAGTACATAACACGTAAACACAATAATATCACATAATAACCTAAGAAGAAACACGAAAATAACTGTTCTGTCGCCAACAAAAGTTGTACATATACATAAATTAATATAAAATATATTAATCACATTAATTCTCCGAAAATATACGAATTCAAAATAAATTGTTATCAAATACGTGGAGGAATACGTGATTTTCTGAGTATACATGAGTAGCCTGTATATAGGACATCTATCGAGATTTTTGGAAAAAAATCATATACAGTATATATTTATAATAAAATGAAATATATTGTAATGTAGTTACAAAATATGAATACTAGAAAATAAACCAAATTAATAAACATTTTAAGATTGAATTAATGTAATGAAAGTAGGTATTAGAGATTTCAATGATTTTTATTTATTTAAATTTTTATCCTTGAACTTTTTTTAGACTGTTTTTCAAATTGCTGTTCTTTTTGTGCATGTAATTTTTTTCCATTACTTTGATAGACATCCTAAGTATACAGGATATTGATTATGAACATGTCCTTAAAAATGCATGCCCCGTCTATATCTGTCTTTATTTATGAATGTCCAGACTTAACTCAAAAATGGTTTGTCCGATGTTTATGAAATTTTGCACACGGGAAATTTATGTCATTCCCAATTAATAGGATACAATACTTTTAATAATACTAATGGATTTTTTTTTTTAATATCCCGATTTTGATGAAATTTTGTACGCGGCTAGTATAAGTCAATCCATAAATGATGGTCAATAAGAATTGTTAATAATACCTTTATTAATCTTAAAAATATACATTTAATTAATTCTCAACTGTTTGTGATAAAATTACGTACATTGGAAGCTTCGATCAATAATACACTATTGATCGAAGATTAGAAGTCATTGTTAATTGACAGGCGATAAGAATCGTTTAGAAATAGTAAAAAAATATATTTGTATTCATTCAAAACTGATTTTGATGATGTAGTGTAGAAAGGAAGTGTGTCGTTAGTTTATGAATCGTCAATAATAAGAGTAAAATTGAATTACGGAAAATTATTATTGCTTAATAAACGCGTGCGGAGCCGCGGAGCACCGCTAGTATTATATAAATTTGTGGTATTATAAAAATTGCGTGTTTGTTGAACTATGCGATATGAATACACCGATATGTGTATCGATGTCGATATTAAAGCCGAGTCAGTACATGGTGTAGCACTATTACACACACACTAATGCATTTTGTTTCTATTCTATCTTGATTTCTATGATACTTACATGTCGTTGTTTGGGGTTTTGCGCAATTATGATTTTTATTAAATGACACTAAACAGACTTACCGTAAAATATTATGATTCCTTGGAAAATTACTATTTATAAATTTAAAGATATTAAATAAACTTATCTTTTCGTGTAAAGGATTGCAAAATTGAACATTTTTGTATGTCTTTATGTGTCGAAAATCAAACGGGACATGGAGGATAATTACAGTGTAAACTCTTTATAAAGAAACTCAAGGGACTGAGCATTTTTTGTCGTTATAGAGAGTTATCGTTATATGGAGTGAACAAAAAAACAACCAAATCAACAAAAATTTTTGATATATATGTCTTAGATAATAAATGCTTATAAATTATTGTTTACACATATAGTCTGATAACTTTGTCTGACGTTTTTTGCTATGCCAGTACTTGTTTTTTATTATTTTATGTATTCTATTCATATCTAGATATGTGGTGGAATCGTCTTGATTAAACAACAAAAAAAAATCTACCAACTTAGCGGCATCTAGGGGTTGTTGAATTGTTGGTGGTGATTCGGCTTTGTCCACTTGATCATCTTCTTCATCTTGATTATTGGGTGTTTCCTGACTTTTTGACACTCAATCAACAATTTCTTCATCTGTAAGTGTACCAGTTGTGGCTACATCCTCATCTATATTTTCGTACGATTGTAGATCTTCGTTAAAATTGTTTGGTATGTTGAACTGGCTTATCCATTCACTCAGTGATAGATTGTCTTCACTGTCAAATTGGTTCGTTTCTTGGCTACTACATAATCCAGCATGTCGAAAAGAATGTTGGATAGTGGCTGCTGTTACCTCTTGCCAGGCTTTTGATAAGAAGTTCACTGCTTGTAGCATGTTGATCGAGACCTTGCCGTCAGTTTCGATCATATCCATCAACATTTTACGTCTATAGTGGCCCTTTAGGCTTTTAATTACACTCTGATCCATTGGTTGTAAAATACTGGTTGTATTAGTTTGGAAAAATGCTAACTCTATGTTTCGAAGATTAGATATGATTGGGTGAGCAGGGCAATTGACTACCAGAAGCAAGATTTTCCGTCATTTTAATTCAGCATCCCATTTTCTCACTTCCTCTTCAAAAATCTGCGATGTCATCCAAGCTGACTTGTTTGCTTTGTACGCAACTGGCAACTGTTTTATGTTCTTGAAACACCGAGGGTTTTTCGATTTGCCTATAACTAAGAGCTTTCTTTTTTCTGTGCCACTCATATTGGCAGCCACTACAACTTTAATACGCTCTTTAGACAGTTTTCCTCCAACACATTTTTCCCCTTTGAATTTTAAAGTTTCGTCGGGAGTCAACTTGAAAAAAAGGCCAGTTTCATCTGCATTAAAAATGTCTTCTGGTGAGTACTTCATCTTTAATTTAGGCCACACTGTACTAATCCAATTGTTAGTCACATTCATATCGACATCCCGCGCCTCTCCGTTCATTTTACCGTACGTAATTTGGTGACGGTGCTTAAATTTTCCGAGCCAACCTTCAGATGCTTTAAAGTCAATTATGTCAAGTTGGTTGGCAAACTTTTCAGCCTTAGCTTTTACAATTGGCCCCGAGATGGGTACATTATTCTGGCGCTGATTGTTAAACCACGACAACATTGCCTGATCTAAGTCTTCGAATTTTGGCTTTCTTAATTTTTTAGAAGAGTTTCCTTCCAGCGCCGCCTGTAGAATTGTTTTTTGTTTTTCCAATGGTAGCAACAGTGGATTGACTTAGTTCAAAACGCCTTCCAACGTCACTTTTATTTTCTCCCTTTTCAATCGCACGTATCACATAAACTTTTTCGTCAACACTAATCGCTTTCCGTTTACTGGCCATGTTAACAGTTTCAATGTAGGTTTACGACTGATAATACGATAGGTACCCAGTATGCTTGGTCGAAGACCATCACTTCCGAGAAAACAATGCGTCATACTGAACGTGTTCAAGGCAATTAAGGATAACAAAAGCTAGACCGACCTCGGATGTTTCGGAGCTTCAAAATCTTGTGTTACCTGATAACATAACATAAACAATAATACCGATAATAAATATTTACTGTCTAAAAATATGAACACATTTCTTCGTAATAGAGAATGGCGTATCGCTATAAAGAGTGTTTCAATATGTGGGTTTTAACGCAAATCAACCAAGTTGGGCTCACTTCAACGTTATAGGGAGTTAATCGTTATAAAGGATAACGTTATAAAGAGGTTACACTGTATTTCAAATAATGAAGATATCAAATTTTAATCAAAGGAAACATTCTTTTAATTTTTGAAATAATAATAACTGCATTCACAGTTTTTATAAAAGAGGTGACCTATACCGGCAATCGAACCAACATACACTATGTTGTTGCACTAATCGATAGGATCTATGATAAGGATAAAATCTCTCGAATAAACATTGTGTCTTACAACTAAAGGAGACCATGAAATTTAACCATTTATAAATGTAAAAGTTATTTTAATTTCCTTGGAATCCAATGATGAGTGTAGGAACACAAATATAAGAAAACATAATGTGTGAAGTATCTGCTAAAAGTTGTCAAGTAAATCATTTCTACATAAAGTAATTAGCAATATCATTATTACTTCCTTTTATCGTATGTATCATTGTCTTCCTAATTATACCTACGTTTTTATCTTGTAGGAAGGCGAAAACGTTTGTTGATCTGTTGCAAGCGGAAGTTGCTAAGAAATTTCAGATAATTGTTTATGATGGATTTCCGCAAAGTAACGCCTTCGTCAATCAAATAACAAAGATTAATATATCAGTAAAAATAGATGAAATCCTACTAATATAATAGATGTGACCCTTTCACATGTTTGGATGTTTGATACTCAATCACTCTAAAGCGGCTAACAGATCTCAATTAGAATTGCCAGACAGATAGTCTATGACCTGGAATAACACATAGAGTACTTTTTATCCCGATAAAAGTCATAATTTAACCAGTGTTATCCTACAAATATAATAAATGGAAAGTTTCTATGTTTGTTACTCAATCACTCTAAAGCGGCTAACAGATCTCAATTAGAATTGCCAGACAGATAGTCTATGACCTGGAATAACACATAGAGTACTTTTTATCCCGATAAAAGTCATAATTTAACCAGTGTTATCCTACAAATATAATAAATGGAAAGTTTCTATGTTTGTTACTCAATCACTCTAAAGCGGCTAACAGATCTCAATTAGAATTGCCAGACAGATAGTCTATGACCTGGAATAACACATAGAGTACTTTTTATCCCGATAAAAGTCATAATTTAACCAGTGTTATCCTACAAATATAATAAATGGAAAGTTTCTATGTTTGTTACTCAATCACTCTAAAGCGGCTAACAGATCTCAATTAGATTTGGCAGACAGATAGTCTATGACCTGGAATAACACATAGAGTACTTTTTATCCCGATAAAAGTCATAATTTAACCAGTGTTATCCTACAAATATAATAAATGGAAAGTTTCTATGTTTGTTACTGAATCACGCAAAAACGGCGATTTTTTTTGGTTTGTCGTGTTCCGACATCATCCTTTGTATATCCAATAATACGCAGCTACACAGCTAGTACATAATAAAATAGCTAATTAAAAGCCTCCATATTTGATAAGCTTCACAAGCTTCATAATCATTTGCTTATGATGACTTAGAAACTTGCTTTTAAAATCACAAAGTCTCAAATAATTAGTAAGAGTTTCCGGATATTTGACTGCGATATTTTATAAAGTGGAGGTATTCGACCATTCGGACTGTCCCTAGGAGAGAGACATCTTCTAATAAATTTCTCTATGCACTACCTCTGTTTGATGTTGTTAGACGCGTACAACGGCCACACGGCCACAGCGAGTAAGCTGCCGAGCTGCTGAAGAGTTAAACACCAGTCAAAATCGTGTACTATGAAATACAATGCAGTTATTAATCTGTGCATACTCTTGTAATCAATTGAATCTCATTTCGAGAAACTTATCAGTTAATTTGTTAAAATGTATGTATGTCTTCTTTAGATATAAATTTGTTTTCATGTTAGTTCAATATGTATGAATTGTTAAATTTCATGATCTCCTGTAACTGTAAGATACAATAATGTTCATTCGAGAGATTTTATCTTTATCATGGACTCTAATCGATCGGTGCAAGAACATAGTGTATGTCTGTTTTTAGAATTTTTAGTCGGTTCGATTCCCAGTACCTGAATATAAGGTGTTTTAGAAAATCTGTGAATGCAGTTTTTATAATTGAAAAAAATAAAAGAATTTTCTTTAAGTTTAATTTGTTGTTTAGTTCTTCAATATTTAATATACTATTCCTTCATGTTCCCGTTCATTTTTTCCACCCTATATATTTATATCTACATATTAATAAGTGAAGCAAGCTTTTGGTACTATTTTAAGCGTATTGCGTGCACGGAACACTGAGATTTGGTTTGGAAATTGGAAAGTTTATATGGAGAAGGAGTGCAAAAAGCCAAAATGTATATATAATATCTGTTACTAATACATATATTAAATTAAATTAAATAATACTGCGAATCTTAACATGACCAATCCCATTGAACTTAGACCCCCCAAACAAATGTCAAATAGAAAACAGTTTACGATCAAAAAGTCGCAGGTCGAATTTCGAGCTTAGGGCGATCGCTAGTTATATATAAATATAACAAGTACTGTATTCGCCGAAGGGTTAGGCAGAGGTATGTTTTTAGGTTCCATGTAATATGGGGAGCCTATTTCCATTAATAGGGCACAAAGCTGCTACTGAGAATTTCATAGAAAAATTCAATAATACTTTGCTCGACCTGGGTATCGAACCCAGGACATCGACCATAGCAGTCTGTCTTTATGTTGCTTAGATAATGTCTGTATGATTGTTAAACTGTGATATCGGTTAATATTTAAAATTATTTAAGTTGGGTATTATCAAGGCTTATACGGGTCAAATACCATAAGGTGAGATTGACGTAAGGTAATGTTTTTATTTAATTGCTGTTTTTCATTCGCGAAATAAGCCACGTGGACGAAGTCGCGGGCACAGCTAGTATATAATATTATGGTTCGATTAGACAATACCGATACAAATAATATAACACGCGTGTCCTGGTGTAATCTCCGCTCTAGATAACACAACGCAAACAGCATAATTCAATTAAAATTAACCTGGAGTTATGTCAGTACATTTTTTTTTTCTTAAATTTCCCGATACACCTTCCATATAAAGGACACTGATCACGAATAGGTCATAAATATTTTTTGGTTGTCTGTCTGTATGTCCAGATTTAACTCAGTTTCGTTAGGTGCCACCGCCACGAGTCGATTATTTTTCCGCGTGCGTATCGTCGCGACTCGTAACGGATCGCTGCGTGACCGCAACAACTCAATGCACAGTTGTTTTATTGAAAAGAGCTTAGGTGAGAGGCAAGACCGATAAATCAAAAGTGTTAATAGTTTAGTGGGGCGAGAGTGCGTCACGTTTTGTGGCGAGTGCGCTGCGACTTGCGAGTGGGTCGTTTAAAGACTCGTTGCCGTTAATCGTGGTCAATGTAACTTATCACATCGGACTGTGAAGAAGAGTTAAGTGGCAGGACGCGTGAATTTCGCCGCGATAAACTCGTTCCAGCAAGGCATACACTTCACTAAAATTAAAAATATAAAACATGCTTAAATTAGAATATAAGTTTTAACTAATTGTCAATAATATAAGTAAAAATAAAATTTTGGGATGAAAATAATTAGTGCGTAACAAACGCGTGTGAAGCCGCGGGCACACACCGCTACACCGTTAGCCACTAGCCACTAGGTACTAATATAATTATATATTTTAGTAAAAATATAGATACATGAAATTGCATGGCCTTTTACAGTATCGTATACACTCGACACCCCATCATGATAACACAAGTATACATCGATATTTCTGTTGTCAGTTG
Organism: Saturnia japonica; assembly: GCA_033032175.1. Classification (NCBI taxonomy): domain Eukaryota; kingdom Metazoa; phylum Arthropoda; class Insecta; order Lepidoptera; family Saturniidae; genus Saturnia; species Saturnia japonica. Next base: position 220,880 of record CM065308.1, on the reverse strand, counting down.
ACAAGCCGGTGTACACATCTCGCCACCGCCCACCGCGTCGCGCCGCATTGTATCACTTTTATTCAAGATAATGTTTATTGCTTAACTCGCAGTTAAACATATTGTCATGTTATTGAAAGGATTCGTTTCAAGGCTAATGAAGAATTGCGCCAGTTCTTTCAGAAAGTTCATTTTAGATTAAAACGCTGTTCGTACGCGAAAGCAGATTTAGGTATTTACTAATGATGCTTTATAGGGCATATTATTCTCGTTTACTGTTTTTTTGAAGTGAAAACTTCTTTGGCATCGTTGTAATTTGAAGGTCGATGAAACGAAAAAGCGAAAGCGACAGTAAAAAGAGACACACATAAATTCATAAGATTTAACGTGGGAGAAAATGAGATAGGAAAGTTAGGCAATGGTAAATTGGCACAAAAGAGGTTTGTTGCCACGCAATAATGAATTTTATTACTTCACCAAAAAGGCACGAAACAAAAACTTTTTAGCCAACACTTAGGACATTCTGTTACTGATTGATATTGTGTTAGGTTACCATGCACATAAACTGCACACATTAGTATATTACGCACCGAGGGAGAAAAGTAGGACATTCACAATCAATCAATCACTCGCGGGTGGGGATGTCCTACTTTTCTCCTTAGGTGCGTTTACAATTTTTTTCTTAATCGGGATGAAAAGTTTATATATGTACTCTTTATATATAAACACGCAGTTGCTAGGTTACCGGGAGATAAAGTAAAGTACGCGCATGCGCACATTTGCCATCTCACCGGGAGAGAATCGGGTACTTTTGCCCCGCGTGACAGGGACTAGAAGTGAACTTTTCATCCCGGAGAAGAAATTTTTTTTTTAAATAAATACTATGTAGGTATTATGTAAATGTTATTGTCTTCTTAAATGAATCACTGGTATTTATTAGTAACAACTCAAACTTACATTATTAAGGGATATCTAATGAGAGAATAACGTTGTTATACATTTGTCATGATAAACTTTGCTCTCTCACAGAATTTACAATTTCGGCTTTTCCCTTTGACTCTTTGTGAGCTCGTCTCTTACCAATAACTAAAATGATATTGTTCTGCTCGTTGGAATTTTTTTTGTTTATAGTAATTCCGAACACTTTGATTCTCGTGTGCACTATGCAGTGTACAGGTCACCGATTCTCAATTATAATTATGTTCATATTTTGAATATAATTGAACACGTGGTGTGTATTTGGCATATATTTATTTACAAATTATTATGTTGACCTACAGGAGGATTCGCAAGAAGGTACCTCCGAGAGAGTTTCAAATAAATACTCGACACGTTGGGATCAGACAGTTTTTTAGAAGTAACGGACTTCTCTCAAGCTTTTTGTAGATTTATTTATTTATAAAAATTATGTTACTGCAATGACTTCAAGTATAATTTTACTGATGTTACTAAAATAGTTCACTCGGTAATAAATAAACTCTTTAAAATTTTAAATAACACTACCAAATAAATAGATACTAAATGAAGTAAATAAAAACGAACTCTGAATTGAACTTTATAATTATACGTTATAACTCGAATGTCGCCGTGAATATCATTAAAATGTAAAACTTTTAATGGTGCTGAGCTTCTGTAAGGTTTAAAATGTCGTAGTAAATAAAGGCATCTTGTAATTTCAGTGCAAATGGAGCGCGGAAGAAGGCATCCCCAAGATGGATTGGTCCCAATACGACACATTCCCGGGATTTTTCGAGAAGTCGTCTCTGGTCACCGCTGCGTTCACTCACTTCGGTCTCTACATTCTGATGTTCCTCGGCTTCATCAACTCGTTGTTCTTTAAACCGAAAGTGGCCACCGAGAAGAATAGAGAGGTACGTGTGTTAGTAATGCTTGGGCTCGCGACGGATTTCTAGGCTTGTTTAAATTACTAACAAAAACTAATATCTAGGCGACCGGGCTGCGCTCGGTGTCTTATAAACAAAAAAGAAAAACACCTTTCTAGGTAAACTTGGGATGTAAAACATTATCTAAATGCAAAGTTTCGTCGAAATACATATATACAAGAATTGCTCACTTAATATAAAAGGATATAACGTTACCCATTACATTATTTACAAAGTAATGCAGTGCAATTTGCGGTGGAAACATTTTTACCGCTCAAAGGTCTGAAATCTTTGTTAAATTCAAATCGCAAGCTCTTCCATCTCATGATCTTCTCCAAAGCTTCTTTTTAACGATGTAGAGAGTTCGCGTACCTGCATCAGGACTCCTGTCTCACAGTCGACTGAATTCAAGCTTTAAACTAAATTGCGTCCAGCATCGGCGCTGGATCTTATGTATGGCACATAATATTATATTTATGTTTTGTCAACTAATTCATTAATAACAAATGTCAAGGCATGAAAATAATAGTGAATAGTGCCTTTAGTCCCGTACAGAACTGCGCAGAGGACCGCACTACGTCAGAGATCGACTCTCGTCTTGTGCAATGATGCTATAGTTCACACGCACCATCAATACTATGAACTAGCTGTGCCCGAGGCTTCGCTCACGTGGACTACAGAATACCCGCGCGAATCTTGCTCCCCCGTTCCCGGCATTGTAAAAACAGAAATGCTTATTGTGAGTGTTCATCAGAAGATAAATATATACTCTCCCGGAATTTTTTGTAGATCTTTTTAATGCCTATAATTATGTGCTACATTAATTGGCTATATCTCTTATGGTTTACTCAGCGTAAGCCATTTAAGCGTCCGAATTGATTCATTATGACCAGTTTTTGTAGATCTTTTTAATGCCTATAATTATGTGCTACATTAATTGGCTATATCTCTTATGGTTTACTCAGCGTAAGCCATTTAAGCGTCCGAATTGATTCATTATGACCAGTTTTTGTAGATCTTTTTAATGCCTATAATTATGTGCTACATTAATTGGCTATATCTCTTATGGTTTACTCAGCGTAAGCCATTTAAGCGTCCGAATTGATTCATTATGACCAGTTTTTGTAGATCTTTTTAATGCCTATAATTATGTGCTACATTAATTGGCTATATCTCTTATGGTTTACTCAGCGTAAGCCATTTAAGCGTCCGAATTGATTCATTATGACCAGTTTTTGTAGATCTTTTTAATGCCTATAATTATGTGCTACATTAATTGGCTATATCTCTTATGGTTTACTCAGCGTAAGCCATTTAAGCGTCCGAATTGATTCATTATGACCAGTTTTTGTAGATCTTTTTAATGCCTATAATTATGTGCTACATTAATTGGCTATATCTCTTATGGTTTACTCAGCGTAAGCCATTTAAGCGTCCGAATTGATTCATTATGACCAGTTTTTGTAGATCTTTTTAATGCCTATAATTATGTGCTACATTAATTGGCTATATCTCTTATGGTTTACTCAGCGTAAGCCATTTAAGCGTCCGAATTGATTCATTATGACCAGTTTTTGTAGATCTTTTTAATGCCTATAATTATGTGCTACATTAATTGGCTATATCTCTTATGGTTTACTCAGCGTAAGCCATTTAAGCGTCCGAATTGATTCATTATGACCAGTTTTTGTAGATCTTTTTAATGCCTATAATTATGTGCTACATTAATTGGCTATATCTCTTATGGTTTACTCAGCGTAAGCCATTTAAGCGTCCGAATTGATTCATTATGACCAGTTTTTGTAGATCTTTTTAATGCCTATAATTATGTGCTACATTAATTGGCTATATCTCTTATGGTTTACTCAGCGTAAGCCATTTAAGCGTCCGAATTGATTCATTATGACCAGTTTTTGTAGATCTTTTTAATGCCTATAATTATGTGCTACATTAATTGGCTATATCTCTTATGGTTTACTCAGCGTAAGCCATTTAAGCGTCCGAATTGATTCATTATGACCAGTTTTTGTAGATCTTTTTAATGCCTATAATTATGTGCTACATTAATTGGCTATATCTCTTATGGTTTACTCAGCGTAAGCCATTTAAGCGTCCGAATTGATTCATTATGACCAGTTTTTGTAGATCTTTTTAATGCCTATAATTATGTGCTACATTAATTGGCTATATCTCTTATGGTTTACTCAGCGTAAGCCATTTAAGCGTCCGAATTGATTCATTATGACCAGTTTTTGTAGATCTTTTTAATGCCTATAATTATGTGCTACATTAATTGGCTATATCTCTTATGGTTTACTCAGCGTAAGCCATTTAAGCGTCCGAATTGATTCATTATGACCAGTTTTTGTAGATCTTTTTAATGCCTATAATTATGTGCTACATTAATTGGCTATATCTCTTATGGTTTACTCAGCGTAAGCCATTTAAGCGTCCGAATTGATTCATTATGACCAGTTTTTGTAGATCTTTTTAATGCCTATAATTATGTGCTACATTAATTGGCTATATCTCTTATGGTTTACTCAGCGTAAGCCATTTAAGCGTCCGAATTGATTCATTATGACCAGTTTTTGTAGATCTTTTTAATGCCTATAATTATGTGCTACATTAATTGGCTATATCTCTTATGGTTTACTCAGCGTAAGCCATTTAAGCGTCCGAATTGATTCATTATGACCAGTTTTTGTAGATCTTTTTAATGCCTATAATTATGTGCTACATTAATTGGCTATATCTCTTATGGTTTACTCAGCGTAAGCCATTTAAGCGTCCGAATTGATTCATTATGACCAGTTTTTGTAGATCTTTTTAATGCCTATAATTATGTGCTACATTAATTGGCTATATCTCTTATGGTTTACTCAGCGTAAGCCATTTAAGCGTCCGAATTGATTCATTATGACCAGTTTTTGTAGATCTTTTTAATGCCTATAATTATGTGCTACATTAATTGGCTATATCTCTTATGGTTTACTCAGCGTAAGCCATTTAAGCGTCCGAATTGATTCATTATGACCAGTTTTTGTAGATCTTTTTAATGCCTATAATTATGTGCTACATTAATTGGCTATATCTCTTATGGTTTACTCAGCGTAAGCCATTTAAGCGTCCGAATTGATTCATTATGACCAGTTTTTGTAGATCTTTTTAATGCCTATAATTATGTGCTACATTAATTGGCTATATCTCTTATGGTTTACTCAGCGTAAGCCATTTAAGCGTCCGAATTGATTCATTATGACCAGTTTTTGTAGATCTTTTTAATGCCTATAATTATGTGCTACATTAATTGGCTATATCTCTTATGGTTTACTCAGCGTAAGCCATTTAAGCGTCCGAATTGATTCATTATGACCAGTTTTTGTAGATCTTTTTAATGCCTATAATTATGTGCTACATTAATTGGCTATATCTCTTATGGTTTACTCAGCGTAAGCCATTTAAGCGTCCGAATTGATTCATTATGACCAGTTTTTGTAGATCTTTTTAATGCCTATAATTATGTGCTACATTAATTGGCTATATCTCTTATGGTTTACTCAGCGTAAGCCATTTAAGCGTCCGAATTGATTCATTATGACCAGTTTTTGTAGATCTTTTTAATGCCTATAATTATGTGCTACATTAATTGGCTATATCTCTTATGGTTTACTCAGCGTAAGCCATTTAAGCGTCCGAATTGATTCATTATGACCAGTTTTTGTAGATCTTTTTAATGCCTATAATTATGTGCTACATTAATTGGCTATATCTCTTATGGTTTACTCAGCGTAAGCCATTTAAGCGTCCGAATTGATTCATTATGACCAGTTTTTGTAGATCTTTTTAATGCCTATAATTATGTGCTACATTAATTGGCTATATCTCTTATGGTTTACTCAGCGTAAGCCATTTAAGCGTCCGAATTGATTCATTATGACCAGTTTTTGTAGATCTTTTTAATGCCTATAATTATGTGCTACATTAATTGGCTATATCTCTTATGGTTTACTCAGCGTAAGCCATTTAAGCGTCCGAATTGATTCATTATGACCAGTTTTTGTAGATCTTTTTAATGCCTATAATTATGTGCTACATTAATTGGCTATATCTCTTATGGTTTACTCAGCGTAAGCCATTTAAGCGTCCGAATTGATTCATTATGACCAGTTTTTGTAGATCTTTTTAATGCCTATAATTATGTGCTACATTAATTGGCTATATCTCTTATGGTTTACTCAGCGTAAGCCATTTAAGCGTCCGAATTGATTCATTATGACCAGTTTTTGTAGATCTTTTTAATGCCTATAATTATGTGCTACATTAATTGGCTATATCTCTTATGGTTTACTCAGCGTAAGCCATTTAAGCGTCCGAATTGATTCATTATGACCAGTTTTTGTAGATCTTTTTAATGCCTATAATTATGTGCTACATTAATTGGCTATATCTCTTATGGTTTACTCAGCGTAAGCCATTTAAGCGTCCGAATTGATTCATTATGACCAGTTTTTGTAGATCTTTTTAATGCCTATAATTATGTGCTACATTAATTGGCTATATCTCTTATGGTTTACTCAGCGTAAGCCATTTAAGCGTCCGAATTGATTCATTATGACCAGTTTTTGTAGATCTTTTTAATGCCTATAATTATGTGCTACATTAATTGGCTATATCTCTTATGGTTTACTCAGCGTAAGCCATTTAAGCGTCCGAATTGATTCATTATGACCAGTTTTTGTAGATCTTTTTAATGCCTATAATTATGTGCTACATTAATTGGCTATATCTCTTATGGTTTACTCAGCGTAAGCCATTTAAGCGTCCGAATTGATTCATTATGACCAGTTTTTGTAGATCTTTTTAATGCCTATAATTATGTGCTACATTAATTGGCTATATCTCTTATGGTTTACTCAGCGTAAGCCATTTAAGCGTCCGAATTGATTCATTATGACCAGTTTTTGTAGATCTTTTTAATGCCTATAATTATGTGCTACATTAATTGGCTATATCTCTTATGGTTTACTCAGCGTAAGCCATTTAAGCGTCCGAATTGATTCATTATGACCAGTTTTTGTAGATCTTTTTAATGCCTATAATTATGTGCTACATTAATTGGCTATATCTCTTATGGTTTACTCAGCGTAAGCCATTTAAGCGTCCGAATTGATTCATTATGACCAGTTTTTGTAGATCTTTTTAATGCCTATAATTATGTGCTACATTAATTGGCTATATCTCTTATGGTTTACTCAGCGTAAGCCATTTAAGCGTCCGAATTGATTCATTATGACCAGTTTTTGTAGATCTTTTTAATGCCTATAATTATGTGCTACATTAATTGGCTATATCTCTTATGGTTTACTCAGCGTAAGCCATTTAAGCGTCCGAATTGATTCATTATGACCAGTTTTTGTAGATCTTTTTAATGCCTATAATTATGTGCTACATTAATTGGCTATATCTCTTATGGTTTACTCAGCGTAAGCCATTTAAGCGTCCGAATTGATTCATTATGACCAGTTTTTGTAGATCTTTTTAATGCCTATAATTATGTGCTACATTAATTGGCTATATCTCTTATGGTTTACTCAGCGTAAGCCATTTAAGCGTCCGAATTGATTCATTATGACCAGTTTTTTATTTTTGCGGAATTCTAATTCTTTTTCTTTACTCCCTATATCATCAGTGACAGTCCCGTCAAAATCGGTCCAATCGTTTCGGAGATTACCCGGAACAAACAGACAAAAATTTTAAAAATGGGCTTTTTCTTATAGCTAGGGTTTATACTTTCATACACATTTAGTAACAAACTGTTATTTTGACATTACAAACAGACACTTCAATTTTATTAGTTGTATAGATTGACCGTTATTTACGAGTTCGTTTCTTTTGGTCTCACATACAGAGGTTCTCAAACTTTTCCATAGATATTTAAAAAAAAAATTATTACACACATACACTCGACGCGCAATAAATGAAGATTTACCAGACGTAGCTGTCGATTTGAATTGACTCCTGTCAATTTGTGGGGTTCACTCCTACAATTTGCACGAATGTAGGTTGCTAAATGAAATCTGGTTTGTAAAATCCAGCCGACGTTCAATACTTTTATACTAGATAATTTAATATTTTCATTGATTTTAAGTTTTGTGCGGGGTTTGAAATGTTACAAATGAGAATCATACGCGATAGAGGATACAGAATCTCCGTGTCGACACATCGACTGCGTACATCTTTTGCTCCACATGCATAGTTTCTTAATAAAGAGAATCACAACAGATCCGTGGAATAGGGTAAACCACATTTTAAAAACGCGCTAACTTGGCGGAAACGTGTGCATGATTATTATGACGATTACAACAACTCTTTCAATTTTTTTGAATCGTTTTAACTCAAAAACGGTAGCTCTTAGAAAATAAGTATTTAGACATTTTTTATAGATAATGATCTAAAATTTTTGTATAGGCTAATATTATGATAAAACTTACCGTTTTACTGAAAATCGCGAAAAACCCGTTATTGTACCTTTGACCCCCTAGTAATTTTTTTCCTATGTGTCGGTTCCATGAGAACTTTTTAGATTTCATTTATAATGGTGTTTTGAACAATCCTACCAATTTTCAGCTGACTGCGAATTTTTGTAACTTCACTCCTATTTTTTGGTCTAAATTGACCGGACTATTCTAGGTCAATTACTCAGTGTTAACTGGTACACGCGTCGTCCGCACCCTCGCGTCTGCCCCCGCACCCGCCTCGCTGTCTCTTACGTAATGTACCTACTGCACTGGAGCTCATATACAACATACCGTACACATTTTAGTTAAGAATTATTTTTACGATTTTTTTTGATCAGACCCCTGTTTGCCTTGCGTATTATTAGTCGAGAAAGCAGAGTTCTCAAACATCATAATATACCCGTCTTGACGCATTTCAGGATAAGCTAGGTTAATACCTAGCTACTGAATCTCTGTAGACTTTAGTAGGTAGTTGTTCGCCATCATGATAGCGATTTTACGGGAGCCTCACTTTACATTGGTACCGCTCATTGTATTATATTAAACTGCGATGTCCTAGAAAAAAAAATTAGTAAAGTGTTTCTGATTGCGCCGTGAGGTCGCGACACAGTGCGACAATGCGGCGCCGCGCCGTACTGCCGCGGCGCGGCGGCCGGCCAGTGAGAACTCTACCACATGTCAGAAAATTTATTAATAACCTATTTCAAACCTCCCATTATAAGATGTTTATGAAAACTCTAACAGTGATGCACAGGCCGTGTTACTTTTTCCTTTATTCTCTGTTATATTAGGGGTTGAAATTGCGATATGAAATTGCGGTTTTGTATAGAAAAAAAAAAATGTTTGGTCACTAATCCCTTCCCGACAGAACTCTCCAGTACGGGACTTATACTATTTCCAGTTCTTTATTTTTTCGATGACAGTTCTAAATTGATAGCTGTAGTGTTGTGACCAAATAAGTAATGATATCGATCGCATATATCATGACAGTGACGAGTCATCAGATTTTGATTAAAATAAATAAATAAAGATTATCCGTCGTTATAATTATTTCGTTTCATTGTCGAGTACCTACCTATACCTACTTATTTTACAACAGCTTCGAAAACTTTGAAGAAGTTGACTTTATCAATCAAGAATTAATACGTGTAACATCTTGTAATGAAATATAATATTAGTTTATAAATTTGTACAAAAGTATCCGGCAGTAGTTTAGTAACTTATATTTTGAAAAAAAATATCGGGTCTGTTATCGTGTTACGTTTATCAATATAGCTCCATCCCTATCAGTTTCTCCGACTCTGGTATAACCTTGTACGTGTGTAAACGTCATATTTTTATAAAATAATGCATACATAATGTAGAAAAGACGCTCGTTCAAGTTTTCACAGGAACTGTAATCGAGAAAATAAAGAAATGGAAATGGTATAACGAGGTTCATAAAAGCGTTGTGTACTACTTCTCGAGAACTATATTTTCTTCTCTTCTAGGTAATTATCCAAATTGCAGGAAAATGGTAGTCGGTCGGAGTTCTGACTCCGGTGGAGAGCACGGGGGGTTTCTAACTAATTTCTATACCATTAAAACGGTTTCTTGTGCATTATGAGGTGTATAGGAAATTAGATTATAAAAACATGACGTGTATCATGAGTGGTACACTCACCCGCACATGGACATTTCCGGCTCAGTTTGTGGCTTAGGTCGCTGATTTTCTTAAAAAGGCACTAGTCTACACTGGCACTAGGTATTGTTACGGTTTTCTCAAGATTTTTACCGATACATTTTTGATAGAGGGCAGCACTTGTGTTCGTTCAAAGTGCGTTCAGGTAGATTAGTGGATAGATACATTCCATAGTATAACTTATATAGAAAAATATTTGTGCTAACTTAATATACCTAATAAAAATACGAAACATGAGGTGTTGCATTATCCTGCAGCAGTAGCGGTGGAGGTCGCGGTCGATGACAAGTCGCTGTTATATTTTTGCAGGTTTCGCCATCATTATTCTTACTTCTAAAATACTATAGATATGTGCTGTGACAGATGCGGAGGATCTGAGGAACTCATACTAGATTACGTCATGACAGTCGGTAAATTCTATTTGTGAGTTTAGTGGCTTAATAGGTAATTGTTCCGGTGTTTGAGCTGGATTTAACCATTGGATTTATCGCATGCAATTCTTGTGATAAATGTATTTATCGTAACACGTTACAATTCGAACCAAAGTATTCTCATTTATGTACAAGGTGTCCAGAAAGGGTATCGGGTATTTGTTTTCGCGCCATATTCGAAACGGGGCGTCTAAAGGGTGCGGGGAGGGGTTCGTGGCGTCCGCCATTTTGTGGAGTTTTAGTCACGATGGAACAGTACTCGGGGACGCATCGCGCATTTTGCGTACGAGCGTATTATCGTAATGGTGATTCAATAGTGACTGCTCAACGTCTCTATCGTGCGGAATATCGTACACGCCACGCGCCAAGTGACGATAGCATTAGGAAATGGATCAGGATGTTCGAGAATACAGGTGCGACAGTTAAAATTCAAAACTCTGGTCGTCCTCGTTCAGTTCGCGATGAAGAAACAATTGAAGAAGTTGAGGCGTCGGTTCGTCAAAATCTGTCTTTATCCACCCGAAAGCGAAGCCAAGCGTTGAACATCAAAAAATCGTCTTTACATTCGATTTTAAAGAAAGACTTACATCTAAAAGCCTATAAAATTCAATTGGTTCAAGAATTGAAGGATACGGACTATGCTAATCGACTGAATTTTGCGAACGAAATGCTGTAGCGATTTAACAACTTTAACAACATACTGTTCAGTGACGAAGCAAATTTTCACCTGAATGGTCATGTTAATAAGCAGAATTGTCGGTACTGGGCAGTGGAGAATCCGAGACGAAAGCATGAACGACCCCTGCATAGCCCAAAGGTCGTTGTTTGGGCCGCTATGTCTGCTAAAGGCATAATTGGTCCTTATTTTCATGAAGATCAACGAGGCCGAGCAATTAATGTGAATAGTGACCGTTATTGCGATTGTTGCGAAATTTTTTGGTCCCAGAGTTGCAGGAGTTTGCAGGTTTCAACTCAAGAACGTGGTTCCAGCAAGATGGGGCCACTTGCCATACCTCAAATGACTCAATGGAAGTTGTTAACGAATTATTCCCTAATAAAGTCATTTCGCGAAGGGGTAACATCAACTGGCCTCCCAGAAGCCCCGACCTTAGCCCGCTTGACTATTTTGCATGGAGATACCTTAAAAGTAAGGTTTATCAAAACAATCCGACGAATCTAACCCAGTTAAAGCAAAACATCCGGTCAGAAATGGCAGCAATATCGATAGCTATGTGTCAACGTGTTATCGCCAATCTTCGTTTCCGTTTAGAAGAGTGCCAGCAATGTAACGGTCATCATTTGGATAACATCATCTTTTCCAAATAATTCTCCAATTTATATGCTAATAATAAACAATAAACTTTTTTATTGTATACAAATAATTTTTGTTTCATTGAACTTACAAATACCCGATACCCTTTCTGGACACCTTGTATTTGTAATCAGAACAAAGTAAGCCTCTACGCGTGTTCTTCTCTGCTAGCCATTCAGTTTATGCGACGCACTTCTCCAGTTTTTTACCGGCTTGACGCAAGTGTGTCATTATTATAGATATACTGACCTGCTTACATGTTGCTAATTCTACAGTAGACCGATATTATTTCGTAAATATTGGCCTTTGTAAATTGGTCTATCTGGTTTGGCTTTCATTAATCGTGTTCCCGCTGAACGTAGCTAATGCTACGAATTGCGTTAGGCCGTCGAATTCTCGACGTATCAGTCTTTGTTTGCAAAGAGAATATAAAACTTATCAAAAGAAAAACAAACAAATAGCGCCAAATGATAAAATTTAAAATAATTTGCTAACCTAAAAACTTTAGCGTAGATTTCAGATTAGAAACTTGTTTCAAAGCTTTCATTGTAAGCCTAACTGGGCAATGTTTTGAGCCGACAATTTCATAGTGGAACCCCTATATTATATTAATAATTCAGGCGTCTACTTGGCGAAGGTTGCAAAGAAAGCGGCTCTCGATTCCTGAGCCAGTGCACCTACTCAAATTCAATGACATTTATTTATTTCATGCTTTATTGCACATTACTGAGCAAAATGAGAAATTTAATGTTAAAAAACTTTCTCTCAGACTTCTAGGGGGCAGAGAAAGATGTGGATATTGCTTATTGAGTTAGTTTGGCAATAATCATCTATCCCAAATATGGGTCACGTTTTATATGTTTGAAAGAATCCCAAAACTTGACTAATTGGATGATGATTGGAAGCTAGTTCCACAGTCCAGAGACACACTGCACACTGCAACTACGGCCAATGATCGATCGCGAATATTACTACACTTGTAAATATTCGTAAGAAATTGAAATAGTGGTTTCTAAATAATTACGTGTTTTTGGATCTTTGAGTAGGTTATACAAAAACTTTGCCAAATTTGTTGCCTTTTAAATTTAACTAGTTATTTAGATAAATGATCGTACTTCCCAAGTTGGGAGATGAGGAGAAAGCTGGCAGTGAGTGGACACCATCAAGTTTATTTAAAAGTTCTTCTGAGGGTTGGTGTTTAAACAAATGACGTTTGCGTAGTCTAAAAGGGGGAGCAGAAGGGTGTTTAACAGGAAATATTTTCAACTCAAGTTTACTTACCAGCTCATAGAGCCCTAGGGAATACTGAACCACGAAGCAGATATTTAGGTTAAAACCCTCAGAGTAGTTGGAGAGCGAGGGCGCGGGGCGAGGGGGCGAGTAGGAGATACGGGTGCCACACGATGGGTTCCAACTCGGTCTTTAGGAGTACCTAAAGTACTCACTTTTCTTTGCAATCCTGTTTTATATTGTAATACATAGTTTAGGGTGTAGTAACCACTTAACATGTTACTAGCTGTGCCCGCGGTTTCACCTGCACATATCTATACAAATAAATAAAATTACAATTCGTTTATAAAAACAAACCCTTAAACACGATGTAAAAAATCAAACAATACCTAGTACAAAATTCACGACAGTGCCATCTCTAATCAATATAAAAAGTAAGCATGAAAATATTTGATTTATTGATATATCAACTGATCTATACAATAAAATAAAATTGAAGTGTCTGTTTGTAATGTCAAAACAACAGTTTTTTAGTAAAGGCATTTGAAAGTAAATACGATACTTAAACAAAAAAAAAACAATTTAAAAATTTTTGTCTGTCGGCCTGTCTGTTTGTTCCGGCTAATGTCCGAAACGGTTGGACGGATATTGATGGGACTTTCACTGATAAATAGCTGTTGTTACAGGAAGTAACTTAGGCTACTTTTATTTTAGAAAAAGAATTAGGGTTCCGCACAAATAAAAAAAAACTGGTCATAATGAATCAATTCGGGTGCTTAAATGGCTTATGCTGAGTAAACCATAAGAAATATAGCAAATTAATGTAATACACAATTGTAGACATTTAAAAGACCAACAAGAATGTCAGAGAGACTATACATCTATCTTTTAAGGAACACCCACAATAAGTACTTTTGTCTTTAAAATAGCCGGGAGCGGGGGAGTAAAATTCACGCGGGTATTCTGTAGTCCAAGTTAACGAAGTCACAGGCACAGCTAGTTTTAAAATAAATCACTAGTCGATAATTCATAATACAGTGTAAACTCAAGGGACTGAGCATTTTTTGTCGTTATAGAGAGTTATCGTTATATGGAGTGAACAAAAAAACAACCAAATCAACAAGAATTTTTAATATGTATGTCTTAGATAATAAATGCTTATAAATTATTGTTTACACATATAGTCTGATAACTTTGTCTGACGTTTTTTGCTATACCAGTACTTGTTTTGTATTATTTTATGTATTCTATTCATATCTAATCTAACACTAATCGCTTTCCGTTTACTGGCCATGTTAACAGTTTCAAAGTAGGTTTACGACTGATAATACGATAGGTACCCAGTATGCTTGGTCGAAGACCATCACTTCCGAGAAAACAATGCGTCATACTGAACGTGTTCAAGGCAATTAAGGATAACAAAAGCTAGACCGACCTCGGATGTTTCGGAGCTTCAAAGACTTGTTACTTGATAATAAACAATAATACCGATAATAAATATTTACTGTCTAAAAATATGAACACATTTCTTCGTAATAGAGAATGGCGTATCGCTATAAAGAGTGTTTCAATATGTGGGTTTTAACGCAAACCAACCAAGTTGGGCTCACTTCAAAGTTATAGGGAGTTTATCGTTATAAAGGATAACGTTATAAAGGGTTTACACTGTACTTCACCATATAGACAATAATTTTAGTAACATTTTCTTGTGGTATTAGAATATTATATTGGTTTTCACCACGTGCTGTTCCACCGCTGCTGTGTTCTAAACGATGCGTCTAAATAACATGCTATACAGGGCAAAGTTTATCTTCATAATGATAAAGGAGCCTTCGTTCGTAACGATTAATATGTTATGCCTAATAATAATGCTCATAAATCACTTTCTGATTTCAAATCATTTTTGACGTGACAACGTCTTATAAATTGGTTTGCCGGGTGACACTTCAAGAAACTGCGTTACGCTCCGCTCACGTTATGCGCTCACAATGAGAGCGAGTGAGAGGCACGCGTCCCTTCCACTCGGGCATGGTTAGCCCGCCTAAGAGCGAGAGAGACAGACAATAAAGTCGTTGTCACGTAAAACTTTCGCCCGTATACCGACTTTACAGGCAACCAATTTTTATATTACAATTAAATGTTTGGGTCAATCATGAAAATATTTCACATATTTATTTATGATATTTGTTTTTTTTTTGTCACAAAATGCCTGATTGTGACTTATATACAAGGTGTCCAGAAAGGGTATCGGGTATTTGTTTTCGCGCCATATTCGAAACGGGCGTCTAAAGGGTGCGGGGAGGGGTTCGTGGCATCCGCCATTTTGTGGAGTTTTAGTCACGATGGAACAGTACTCGGGGACGCATCGCGCATTTTGCGTACGAGCGTATTATCGTAATGGTGATTAAATAGTGACTGCTCAACGTCTCTATCGTGCGGAATATCGTACACGCCACGCGCCAAGTGACGATAGCATTAGGAAATGGATCAGGATGTTCGAGAATACAGGTGCGACAGTTAAAATTCAAAACTCTGGTCGTCCGCGTTCAGTTCGCGATGAAGAAACAATTGAAGAAGTTGAGGCGTCGGTTCGTCAAAATCTGTCTTTATCCACCCGAAAGCGAAGCCAAGCGTTGAACATCAAAAAATCGTCTTTACATTCGATTTTAAAGAAAGACTTACATCTAAAAGCCTATAAAATTCAATTGGATCAAGAATTGAAGGATACGGACTATGCTAATCGACTGAATTTTGCGAACGAAATGCTGTAGCGATTTAACAACTTTAACAACATACTGTTCAGTGACGAAGCAAATTTTCACCTGAATGGTCATGTTAATAAGCAGAATTGTCGGTACTGGGCAGTGGAGAATCCGAGACGAAAGCATGAACGACCCCTGCATAGCCCAAAGGTCGTTGTTTGGGCCGCTATGTCTGCTAAAGGCATAATTGGTCCTTATTTTCATGAAGATCAACGAGGCCGAGCAATTAATGTGAATAGTGACCGTTATTGCGATATGTTGCGAAATTTTTTGGTCCCAGAGTTGCAGGAGTTTGCAGGTTTCAACTCAAGAACGTGGTTCCAGCAAGATGGGGCCACTTGCCATACCTCAAATGACTCAATGGAAGTTGTTAACGAATTATTCCCTAATAAAGTCATTTCGCGAAGGGGTAACATCAACTAGCCTCCCAGAAGCCCCGACCTTAGCCCGCTTGACTATTTTGCATGGGGATACCTTAAAAGTAAGGTTTATCAAAACAATCCGACGAATCTAACCGAGTTAAAGCAAAACATCAGGTCAGAAATGGCAGCAATATCGATAGCTATGTGTCAACGTGTTATCGCCAATCTTCGTTTCCGTTTAGAAGAGTGCCAGCAACGTAACGGTCATCATTTGGATAACATCATCT
Source organism: Saturnia japonica (assembly GCA_033032175.1). Lineage (NCBI taxonomy): Eukaryota > Metazoa > Arthropoda > Insecta > Lepidoptera > Saturniidae > Saturnia > Saturnia japonica. Next base: position 204,432 of record CM065308.1, on the reverse strand, counting down.
TTTCCAAATAATTCTCCAATTCATATGCTAATAATAAACAATAAACTTTTTTATTGCATACAAATAATTTTTGTTTCATTGAACTTACAAATACCCGATACCCTTTCTGGACACCTTGTATAAGAGATAGACATGTCGTATCGCGGAGTCTTTTAGATTTACTAAAAACCAATATTTTGGTGGAACATATCACTGACCATTGCGCCAGCGCACGCGAATAAAGCAGTTCGGGAGCGCTTTGTCTCCCAACTTAATAAAAATCAATATTTCAGGCTAGAGGTGTAGACAAAAATATTTATTTGAATCCGAGTGGCTTAAACAAACAAACAAAAGACTCTTCCGCTTTATTATATAAAAAATATAGTATAGATTCTTATTTATGAAAGTTTTTATTATGTTGCAACTTGTTTCCTGGCAACAGTGTACCATAATTTTATAATATGTTTTACTGTACAGATTGAGGACAATAATAAATATTTGTTATAACTTATCACTGTTCTGCAAAATAATACTAACTGATACATTCCGGAATCTATTTTTAGTAAAATTGTTTATCTTATCGCCATTGAATTGTGACGCGATGAAAAACTGAGGTCATTTTCACGTTGGTATTGTGTTGCTTATCTGAAGCACTTGAATAGTTCCGTGTCCGAGTTACCCACTGAACTCACTAAATCTTATTTCCTACAACCTGAAACCGCCGTCTAGTGTAATGGCAAAAAACAGTTATTTAAAGAACGTACATAAGTAACAATCATGATGATATGAATCATGTTTCAATTTTTATAAATTACAGACGTTGGAACGTAGAAGAAATATTTCAGATTTATCATTCCTATTTAAAGTTATAAATGCCCATAGTGACATTTCTTCTTTATTGAAACATATATGCATCTCCGTTCCCCGTAGTAGTGGTCGCTTTCAGAACCCCAGAACATTCTGTCTATATACCTAGATACTCAACAAACACTGGCCAACACTCGTTCATCTACCGAATGTGTCAGGTATAACAGTATCCAGACTGAATTTGACATCTATCATTCTTTAGCCTCAATTATACCATTTCCATTTCTTTATTTTCTCGATGACAGCTCCTGTGAAAACTTGAACGAGCGTCTTTTTTACATTATGTATGCATTATTTTATAAATATATGACGTTTACACACGTACAAGGTTATACCAGAGTTGGAGAAACTGATAGGGATGGAGCTATATCGATAAACTTAACACGATAACAGACCCAATATTTTTTTACAAAATGTATGAAACTAAACTACTGCCGGATACTTTTGTACAAATTTATTAACTAATATTATATTTCATTACAAGATGTTACACGTATTAATTCTTGATTGATAAAGTCAACTTCTTCAAAGTTTTCGAAGCTGTTGTAAAATAAGTAGGTATAGGTAGGTACTCGACAATGAAACGAAATATTATAACGACGGGTAATCTTTATTTATGTATTTTAATCAAAATCTGATGAATCGTCACTGTCACGATATATGCGATCGATATCATTACTTATTTGGTCACAACACTACAGCTATCAATTTAGAACTGTCATCGAGAAAATAAAGAAATGGAAATAGTATAAGTCTCAATGAAAAAAAAAACGCATATTCCGAACTTATTTATATTATGACTACAAATAGTTTGTACAAATATTTTAAATACTTTATTACATGTTTTGAACTTGAAAATATGATTTTTTATAACTCAGGCGTATAGTTCATGTTAGTTTCAGATCAAGTAGGTTACAATTTACAAATGTAAGTGCCATTTAAATGTTATCATAATAGATTTTCAATTGTAACCAATTTTGTGAAATAAAAAAGACCCAATTAGGCAAGTGGGGAGTTTTTCAACTTTTATAGATCAAGAAATTAATTGCGAAATATTGTGTACGTACTACGTACCCTTTAATTTTCTATTAATTAAAAAATATATTTTAATAGGTACTTTCTATAATACACAATAAAATAAGGTGTAATCCCAAGAAAAACATGCTTTCATTACACGATCTGCGGCTGAAGTTAAACCATTAACCAAGTTCTTACATTTGACGACTATGATCGCCGTCGCAATGACCCAGCGGTGTGACGACTAAACTTGTACACACTGTTGTATGTACAGTACGAGTAGTCGATGGTAAGAGTCCCGCTGATTTAGAATTTAAAAAAAGAGATTATAAAGTACTTAGTTATTTTTATAATTTGTTGTTGACTTGTACTGCGTGTGAACTGCACACGTTATTTTTATTATATACTAGCTGTGACCGTTGTTTCCCTCACGTGGACTACAGAATGCCCGCGCGAATCTTGCTCCCCCGCTCCCGGCTATTTTAAAGACAAAAATACTTATTGTGGGTGATCCTTAGAAGATAGACATAGGCTCCCGCGGACTTTTTTTAAGACTTTTTAATGTCTACAATTATTTACTACATTAATTTGCTCTATATCTTATGGTTTACTCAGCGTAAGCCATTTAAGCGCTCGAATTGATTCACCATGATAAGTTTTTTTATTTGTACGGAACCCTAATTTTTTTTCTAAAATAAAAGTAGCCTATATATACATATATCTATATATATATATATATATAAATATATGAGTAAAAAAACAACAGTTACATCGAAGGTATATCGCTTGTAAAGCTACTATTCTTTCAAAACATAAGTTCAAGGTTAGATTATCAGAACTTTATAATTTAAAAAATACGATGTTGGGTTCCAGGGTTACGCGCCCCTCTATGATCCGTTCGAGCAGTTCTACTCGAGGTACGTGTACCGGCGCGTACGGCACTGCTTCAACAAGCCCATCTGTTCCGCGCCCGGAGCGCTCGTCACTATCAAGGAGCGGGAGACCACCGACCGCAACTGGACCTTCAGGTATCGCAATCGCCCCTTTTTTATTGCCTGTTACCACAATTTCATTTTCGACATAACCTTCTTTTACCTTTATATTAGTTCTTCGAGCTGGATATAAATCAACAATACTACAATTAAGTTTCTATATAACTATGAATAATGTACACATCTGCAATAAACAACTAAATAAATATATCTATTTCTATTTATGCTGATGTACCAAGTCATAATTAAATATACTAGCGGTGCCCGCGGCTCCGCTCGCGTGGATTACAGAATGTCGGTATTTAGGGGGGACCCCACTTATAACGACGAAGGTCGCCCATCGGCTATTTTAAGGATAAAAATGCTTTTTTTTCTAAAATAAAAGTAGCCTAAGTAGTCCCGTCCCAACCGTTTCGGAGATTACACGGAACAAACAAACAAGCAGACAAAAAAAAATGATTGTTGTTATAAGTGTCGTATATACTGCCTACGTTGTGTATCAGTCTGAAGATCACATTTGTATCGGCCATCCTCTATCACCCACGCCTACTTGGCACTTGTCACTTGGCAGTCCCCTATATGCCAATACAATAAATGGACGTCACTATTTTGTATCTTTCATATTTATATCACATCAAACACAAAACACTGCGCCTACGTTTCTTAAAAACCTTTTAAAACACGCACAATACTTTCATACGCATTTACTAAAAAGCTGTTATTTTGACATTTCAATTTTATTAATTGTATATGTTGGAAAAATATAAATTATGTCCTTGCAACACTGTCTCAACAGCGCTCTCTGCTTGCAAACCTAAAATACGGCCATTACATGTCTTCCAGTGTTCTCTTCTTGTTAATTGTAATCTTATCAATAAACTCATTATATAATCAGTCCAAGTTTATTTAGTAACAGTATAAATGTGTAACCATTACATATATTCTTGACTAGCCGACCCGCGCAACTTCGTCCACGTCATATAAAAGAGAGAGTGGGTCGGTAGGCAATGTATTATAATAGGTCGGGGGAAAAGTTTCTTCGTATTTTTATATGAAAATTTAAGACATTTTTTTTCAAAATTCATATACAGTATATATGTGCCGTTTTATTCGATGATTTTCTGCCATTTTGTAGGTAGAGACATGATCCCGTTGCTGTAGAAACTTTGGGACTTCTGATCAAAAAAACGCGACAAATAATTTTGGCAGTCCTCTCTTAATATTAATTAACCTTACAGAACCTAAATAATTCTGAAGAGACAGAAGCAGATGAAAATCGGAAGGTTAGGCTAGATCAGGGCTATATGGTGGATGCACTAACACCTCCCAGCCAAACCCTCTTAATTTTTGCTGAGTGGCTAAAGATGTGTGTGGTCTAGCGTTATCGTGATGAAAGACCACACCCTTCCTGTTGATCAATTCCGGCTGTTTTCTCTCAACTGCTTCTTTTAATCTCATCAGTTGTTGGCAGTAGAGATCCCAATCGATAGTTTTCCCAGGCGGTAAAAGTTCATAATGAACAATGGCCTTCCAGTCCCACCATAAACACATCATCACCTTATTTCGAGTTAACTCAAGTTTAGCCAAAGTCTGTGAAGCCTGGCCGACTTTAGCCCACGACCTTTTTCGCACGATCTTGTCGTAACAGATCTATTTTTCATCGCCAGTTATCAATCTCTTCAAAAACAGCTCGGTTTCATTACGTCTGAATAATGAATCGCAAATGTGTACACGGTTCATTATGTTTCTTTCAGTGAGCTCGTGTGGCACCCAACTTTTTGGTATAGCCAGCTTTCTTCAAATGGGTTAAAACTGTTTTGTGGTCAATTTCCAGTTCTTTAGCTACATCGTAACTACTCATATGCCGATCTTGCTCCACTTTTTCAAAAATGGCGTCCATTTTATTCGTAACAGGGTGACTAGAGCGAGGTACATCTATAATATCAAAATTTCCGGACTGAAAACGTTTGAACGAACTTTGTGCTACTCTTACTGACACTGCCTTAGGTCCATAAACATCACAAATTTTTTTCGCTGTTTGAGTTGCATTTTTGCCTTTTTTGTAATAATATTTTAAAATGTATCGAATTTCTTCATTAGATTTACTCATTTTTACAGAAAGAAAAACAAATGAAAATTAGCGGGAAATAACTTTTTTTTTTCTATTTTTTATTATTAATGTAACCTTTTTAATGTTACGAAAACCATCCAGATACAAATAGTACAGCCAAAGAAATTTTATAACAAGTTTATACTTTCATTATGCGAAAACACTTTTTCCCCGACCTAATATGTGCCGTCCGCCTCCCACATCATTCTGCATAATAAAAATGCGCTCGCGGGACTTAATTTGCTGCGGAGTTATTTTAAAACTGTGATATCTCCTAAGATATTCATTTAAATCAATTACTGTTAAAAGCAATTTTGTTCAAAATTAAATACTTTTGATGATTAACGTATTTATTTCGATAAGGATTAACACCATGTATATAAAAACACCTTCGCAAATAATTTATTATTTTAGAACAAATTTTATTACCATAAAAAAGGTTAATGAGGAAATGTCCGAGGTGCACGAGTTTTGCACCGTGGGTATGCGACGGTGTTCCCACGAGAGTGTCGCGAGAGCCGGTGTAGAAAACGACAAATCGAAACAAACTACCCCCCACTGGATATCATAATTTTAGCGACGAAACAAATTAATTAAATTCAAACAATTGACTTTGTTTGGTAATGGTTTTAAATTACGCGGCTGCAACATTTATAATGTTAGTGTAGATTGTAATGTCATCGTCAAACTTAAGATTTGTTCTGTATCATTGTACAATTCTTTTATATTATTCCAAAAACGGTCCTATGATTGTACTGAGTATTTATGACGTTATCAAGAAAACACCGTTTTCTTTTTCTTTTTTTGAACTGGCTACACTGTTAGCCTTAGGGGCCCTATCCTAAAACAGAGCCGCTGCGGCTTTTACAGCTTCACCGGACTTGGGGGCGAGCGCTTAGGGCACTCAGCCGCGAAAGTTTGTGACGACCCGCACGAGGGTGCCAGAGTGGCCGAACCTCGGCTCGGGCGGTCGTCGCGAATGCGAAAAGGTCGCGATCTAACTAATTCCCTAATCCTACGAGAATTCGAACTAACTAACATATACTCATATGCACGTTCCCCTCCTCCTGGGAGGAAGGAGTGGACCATGCGTATGTGTATTTAATAATCGGAATGGTTTTTCTACACTAACTAGCGCATTAGTCTAACTAGCGCAAAAAAAGAAAAAAAAAAGGTCCTTTACAGAACCTATGTGCCTGTGTGGTGTGCACGTGTGTGTGTTCATACGTGTGTAATGTTGTGTGTGGCTAGGTAAGTGTTGCACGTATAGTGTCACTTTGTATCGCGCGGGCGGCTACCTGACCCAAGGGATTCACACCGAGGAACGGACCTAGGCTTGGGTTGCCGTTAGAGAGGGTGGACGTGACGGGTGTGCGGGAGCGAAGTTAACCGCCCGTCCTCTGCGGAGAGAACGGTGGTTACGCGGGCGTGGGCGGTGGCACGCTCTGTTTGGAGAGGCGGTGGCGTAGAACGCGTTAGCTGTTTCGATTTGGTCGAGCGGGTCAGTGAATATATTACGCGGCCGGCGTTTTCTCCGGCAGGCGTTGGGGTCGGGAACATACGAAGCTGCCGCTTTTATTAAGGGATTCGCGTGGTTCAACGCGGTGTCGAAATAAGAGCGAGAAAGGTGTTTGGCATAGGCATGTATCGAAGGAAGGTCCATATCTCTATGGAGATCCTCCATACGAACATACCAAGGGGCGCCGGTAAGGCGGTGAAGAAACTTATTCTGGATGGGAAAACACCCAGTTAGGACGAGAGATATTTTTTTTTTTTTTTTTTTTTTAGAACTGACTACACTGTTAGCCTTAGGGGCCCTATCGTCAAACAGAGCCGCTGCGGCTTTTACAGCTTCACCGGACTTGGGGGCGAGCGCTTAGGGCACTCAGCCGCGAAAGTTTGTGACGACCCGCACGAGGGTGCCAGAGTGGCCGAACCTCGGCTCGGGCGGTCGTCGCGAATGCGAAAAAGTCGCGATCTAGCTAATTCCCTAATCTTATGAGAATTCGAGCTAACTAATATATACTCATATGCACGTTCCCCTCCTCCTGGGAGGAAGGAGTGGACCATGCGTATGTGTATTTGTTAATCGGAATGGTTTTTCTACACTAACTAGCGCAAAAAAAAAGAAAAAAAAAGGTCCCTTACAGAACCTATGTACCTGTGTGGTGTGCACGTGTGTGTGTTCATACGTGTGTAATGTTGTGTGTGGGTAACTAAGTGTTGCACGTATAGTGTCACTTTGTATCGCGCGGGCGGCTGCCTGACCCAAGGGCTTCACACCGAGGAACGGACCTAGGCTTGGGTTGCCGCTAGAGAGGGTGGACGTGACGGGTGTGCGGGAGCGAAGTTGACCGCCTGTCCTCTGCGGAGAGAACGGTGGTTACGCGGGCGTGGGCGGTGGCACGCTCTGTTTGGAGAGACGGTGTCGGCGTAGAACGCGTTAGCTTTTTCGGTTTGGTCGGGCGGGTCAGTGAATATATTACGCGGCCGGCGTTTTTCTCCGGCAGGCGTTGGGGTCGGGAACATAAGAAGCTGCCGCTTTTATTAAGGGGTTCGCGTGGTTCGACGCGGTGTCGAAATACGAGCGAGAAAGGTGTTTGGCATATGCATGTATCGAGGGAAGGTCCATATCTCTATGGAGATCCTCCATACGAACAAACCAGGGGGCACCGGTAAGGCGGTGAAGAAACTTGTTCTGGATGGCTTGTAAGCGTTCCCAGTTATGACTTGACATATGTGCGAACGCAACGCAGCTGTATGTCATGATCGGACGGATACACATCTTGTAGAGCGTAAGCTTGTGTCTCGTGGACATTTTGCTTGCAGCACATAACAGGGGATGCAATCGGGCGAGGGGATATTTATTATCAAAAGATTACATAGTAGCTTAAATTGCATTACATTTCGTTAGTGCGAGTGATATTCGTGACGGCGCCATCTATCGCGGTAAAGTAAAAAATAACGAATTTATATACTCAATTGACGCTTTAACAATTATCTCCATATATTCCGGTAATACCTTCACCACTCATCGTGTCTGCTCGTACTCTTATTTTATCTATTCGGTAACTAAGCGAGCAAGCGCTGGGCTTGCAGGCAGACGGGCGTGGAGCAGCGCTGCATCAACCTGGGCTCCTACAACTACCTGGGGTTCGCTGAGAGTCTCGGAGAGCACTCGGAAGCTGTGCGCTCCGCCACGCGCCGCTACGGGCTCGCGCTCTGTTCCTCGCGCGCCGAACTCGGCTCCATTACGCTCCATCACGAGCTCGAAGCTACCACTGCCAGGTTCCTCGGCACGGAGGTCAGTCCCGACACTCTCTCGATTTGCTTGTACTCTGCCGCTCACTATACATATATTTACATATACTCCCTACCTTATAATGCAATACAAGAATTTCATTTTACAATGTTACTTTTTCACAATACTTAAGTTTATTTAGAAATGTGAGATGTGCGCATGCGCAGGCGGCGATAGTGTTCGGTATGGGGTTCGCAACGAACGCGCTGTCGCTGCCGGGACTGCTGGGACCTGATGTGCTGGCGCTCAGCGACGAGAACAACCACGCCTCCCTCATCTTAGGGCTGCGGCTCTCGCGCGCCACCGTGCGGGTCTTCCGGCACAACGACGTGCGACACCTGGAGCAGCTCGCCCGCCACGCCATCGCCGAGGGCAAATGGAAGAAGATCGTCATCGTGAGTAATGGTTTACTTCACTCAACTAACGACAATCATACTGTGTTAACCTAATGGAATACTCGCGTCGCGTCTGCAGGTAGTGGAGGGTGTCTACAGTATGGAGGGGTCGGTGGCACCGCTGCGCGCGCTCGTGGCGCTCAAGCGCAGACTCGGGCTCGCGCTCTATCTGGACGAGGCGCATTCGGTGGGCGCGATGGGCCCGCGCGGCCGCGGCGTCACCGACATGTGCGGCGTGGATCCGCGCCACATCGACGTGCTCATGGGCACCTTCACGAAGAGCTTCGGCGCGGCCGGCGGGTACGTAGGCGGGTCGAGCGCGCTCGTGTCCGCGGTACGCGCTGCGGGACATGCGCATGCTTACGCGCACAGCATGGCGCCGCCGGTCGCCGCGCAGGTGTTGGCCGTGATGCGCGCGCTCGATACGGAGGTGGGACGCGCGCGTGTCCGGGCGCTGCGAGAGAACACGCATCACTTCAGACGGCGGCTGCGCGAGCTCGGCGCTGTCACGTTTGGGCACCCGGAGTCGCCCGTCGTGCCGATGCTGGTCTACAGCTTCAGCAAGATGAGCGCCACCGTGGAGCGGCTCGCGGACCGCGGCGTCGCTACAGTCGGCGTCGGGTTCCCGGCTACGCCGCTCAACAAGGCACGCATCAGGTATGGTATACTAGTGAACATAATAGTAAGAGCCCCATGCGGCGTAATTCATTAAACAAAAACTAGTTGGTAGGTGATAAAAAAATCATGTTACAAACTCTTGCGTATTGTGTATAACCAAATGCAGGCAATACCTTTAAGTAACATTTGAACAAGATTACAATTCAGAATTTAAGACATATTATGGAAGGTTATTCACAGTGCTCTGGGTTTGGTGCTGGTCTTTTCTTGCAGAGTTACCCAAAAGTACCATTTCCAAGTAACCGGTAATGTATCGGAACCCTGTAGCTCTAGGAAATTGAATGTTTTAGTAATTTGAACGTAATAAGTTAGTATCTCGCCCCTTGTTACCAAACTGCGTAAAAGGAGGGTTATGTTTTTCGAGCGTATGTATGTCTACTTCTTTGGCCCGCTCTATACCCTAAATGGTTTTTGGCATATCAAGTGTCGTTAGATGCATCTTAATTGTGTGAATGACACAGGCTATATACAATGTCTGAGAATCAAATAAAACGTAAAAAGTTCCCTTTTTATTAATTTAGCTTGTTACCAAACTGCGTAAAAGGAGGGTTATGTTTTTCGAGCGTATGTATGTCTACTTCTTTGGCCCGCTCTATACCCTAAATGGTTTTTGGCATATCAAGTGTCGTTAGATGCATCTTAATTGTGTGAATGACACAGGCTATATACAATGTCTGAGAATCAAATAAAACGTAAAAAGTTCCCTTTTTATTAATTTAGCTTGTTACCAAACTGCGTAAAAGGAGGGTTATGTTTTTCGAGCGTATGTATGTCTACTTCTTTGGCCCGCTCTATACCCTAAATGGTTTTTGGCATATCAAGTGTCGTTAGATGCATCTTAATTGTGTGAATGACACAGGCTATATACAATGTCTGAGAATCAAATAAAACGTAAAAAGTTCCCTTTTTATTAATTTAGCTTGTTACCAAACTGCGTAAAAGGAGGGTTATGTTTTTCGAGCGTATGTATGTCTACTTCTTTGGCCCGCTCTATACCCTAAATGGTTTTTGGCATATCAAGTGTCGTTAGATGCATCTTAATTGTGTGAATGACACAGGCTATATACAATGTCTGAGAATCAAATAAAACGTAAAAAGTTCCCTTTTTATTAATTTAGCTTGTTACCAAACTGCGTAAAAGGAGGGTTATGTTTTTCGAGCGTATGTATGTCTACTTCTTTGGCCCGCTCTATACCCTAAATGGTTTTTGGCATATCAAGTGTCGTTAGATGCATCTTAATTGTGTGAATGACACAGGCTATATACAATGTCTGAGAATCAAATAAAACGTAAAAAGTTCCCTTTTTATTAATTTAGCTTGTTACCAAACTGCGTAAAAGGAGGGTTATGTTTTTCGAGCGTATGTATGTCTACTTCTTTGGCCCGCTCTATACCCTAAATGGTTTTTGGCATATCAAGTGTCGTTAGATGCATCTTAATTGTGTGAATGACACAGGCTATATACAATGTCTGAGAATCAAATAAAACGTAAAAAGTTCCCTTTTTATTAATTTAGCTTGTTACCAAACTGCGTAAAAGGAGGGTTATGTTTTTCGAGCGTATGTATGTATGTATGTCTACTTCTTTGGCCCGCTCTATACCCTAAATGGTTTTTGGCATATCAAGTGTCGTTAGATGCATCTTAATTGTGTGAATGACATAGGCTATATACAATGTCTGAGAATCAAATAAAACGTAAAAAGTTCCCTTTTTATTAATTTAGCTTGTTACCAAACTGCGTAAAAGGAGGGTTATGTTTTTCGAGCGTATGTATGTATGTATGTCTACTTCTTTGGCCCGCTCTATACCCTAAATGGTTTTTGGCATATCAAGTGTCGTTAGATGCATCTTAATTGTGTGAATGACATAGGCTATATACAATGTCTGAGAATCAAATAAAACGTAAAAAGTTCCCTTTTTATTAATTTAGCTTGTTACCAAACTGCGTAAAAGGAGGGTTATGTTTTTCGAGCGTATGTATGTATGTATGTCTACTTCTTTGGCCCGCTCTATACCCTAAATGGTTTTTGGCATATCAAGTGTCGTTAGATGCATCTTAATTGTGTGAATGACACAGGCTATATACAATGTCTGAGAATCAAATAAAACGTAAAAAGTTCCCTTTTTATTAATTTAGCTTGTTACCAAACTGCGTAAAAGGAGGGTTATGTTTTTCGAGCGTATGTATGTCTACTTCTTTGGCCCGCTCTATACCCTAAATGGTTTTTGGCATATCAAGTGTCGTTAGATGCATCTTAATTGTGTGAATGACACAGGCTATATACAATGTCTGAGAATCAAATAAAACGTAAAAAGTTCCCTTTTTATTAATTTAGCTTGTTACCAAACTGCGTAAAAGGAGGGTTATGTTTTTCGAGCGTATGTATGTATGTATGTCTACTTCTTTGGCCCGCTCTATACCCTAAATGGTTTTTGGCATATCAAGTGTCGTTAGATGCATCTTAATTGTGTGAATGACATAGGCTATATACAATGTCTGAGAATCAAATAAAACGTAAAAAGTTCCCTTTTTATTAATTTAGCTTGTTACCAAACTGCGTAAAAGGAGGGTTATGTTTTTCGAGCGTATGTATGTATGTATGTCTACTTCTTTGGCCCGCTCTATACCCTAAATGGTTTTTGGCATATCAAGTGTCGTTAGATGCATCTTAATTGTGTGAATGACACAGGCTATATACAATGTCTGAGAATCAAATAAAACGTAAAAAGTTCCCTTTTTATTAATTTAGCTTGTTACCCAACTGCGAAAAAGGAGGGTAGTGTTTTTCAAGCGTATGTGTTGTATGTAAGTATTAGAGGTGGGCGATTACGAATGATTTATATAATCGACATATTCGATTAAGAATTATTTACATAATGGAGATATTTCGATTATGAGTGATAATTCATAATAAAATGACGAATATGAATGATCATTCATAATAGAGCCTTTGATGTAATACCCAAAGGTGTGCGAGAGTGGAGAGTAAAAAAAAAGGTCATTCGGTCGTAATAATTACTAATTTTGTCAAATTAGTAACTTAACATTAGTAATTACTAATGTTACTTCGATTATGAATTATCACTCATCTTCGAACTTCTAACATTAGTAATTACTAATGGCATTACATTAGTATATCTCATAATCGCCTACCGCTAGTATGTATATAAGTATATCTATTTCTTTGTCACGATCTAAACCTAAATGGTTTGATGGATTTTAGCGTATGAGGTGTCGCTAGATTCATCTTAATTGTGAGAGTGACATAGGATATATAACGCTTAAGAATGGCCTCTAGAAATTAAATAAAAAGCAAAAATAGAAAAAATATTTTCCGTCTAATTTTCTTTTTTTTCTTTCAATTGGGTTTTTTATTTTATTTTTTATAATTTAGCTTCTCAATGAGGGCACTGTAAGTGCACAGTTACGTAGGGGAAGTCCATAGACCTCTCAAGTGATGCCGTTTGCACAGAGAGTGAGTTCTGTGTTCATCTCAATGCGTTGCGCTAGTGATATATTCTTTAATAGAACACTCCTAACGCAAGTTTATCGAGGCCAGCCAACGGTGTTCACAATTAAATACAATACATGTGGATCCAATTGTTACAAAAGATTTAGAGAGAGTGAGAGAGAGATGGTAGGCATCGGCTCTACAACTAGAAGCAGCTGATGAACGCTTTGACAATTATTTGAAAAAGGTGCCAGGTTAACTGTGAAGTATATTGGTGGTTATATGAAATAATCATTAGTTAGATAAGTATTTATCTTTTTCCTTCCATGGTAGAGCAAAAATCCTTATTGGGCCCTTATTTTGTTTTAACTAGTATATATAATTGCAAATATTTAATTGGTGATGCTTAACGTTCTTACAGAATGTTTTTTAAATTTTAAATCAATATTCCGTTGAGTACTTTTAAAATCGAATTATGGGTTTTTTTTGTTATCCCTACACAATCTCTCTTATCACAAATTAGGGATTTATTTACAATAAGTTTTTCGCATGTTCCCATTTTTCACACGCCTGATATTTATTTAATTCCCCAATTTTATTATTCATTTTATAAGATTAATACAATATTCTTATATATTACAAGTTTCTCCGGACAATTCTGTACCTACATCACATTTTTAATTGGTTTCCAAGATATACATTTTTTATTTGTTAAATTATTGTTATTTATTATTAATTATGTTTATTTATTGTTGTGTTGTATTGTTAATCGAAATGTGGGTTAGTGTGTAGTCACGTTGTACGTGGTATGTGAAGCCTGACTCGAAGACGCTAACATGCTAAGCATACAAATGGAGACACATTTCCACTAATATATTGTTTATTCGTCGAGAGGATGAACGTAGTAAGTAAGTGCCAGTTCGTTCTCCAGGTTCTGTTTGTCCGCGTCGCACACAAGGGAACAGCTGGATGAATGCCTGCAAGCTATTGAAGCAGTTATGGACGAGCTAGGGCTACGTTATTCACGGCTGCCCCGGCCACCGTGCCCGTCGAGCCCGTCGAGCCCGCCTAGTCCGTCGAGCCGGAGCGGCTAGACCGACCACCACACCGCGCCCGCTCTACTTATTATAATTATACCTACTCTATACGCTTCTAATTCAATAAATTATTTTATAATACATGGGTTTCGTATTATTCGTTGAGCAGATGTGCGCAGGGAGACCACTGCACTCTGCACTGTTTGTCTGACATATCACACACGAGATGAGAACGAACAGAGATTTGCATTTAGCTTACTTAAGTTATTTTTAACATTTTCCATTGGACAATGCAATGCCGCACGGGCACGACACCTAATTATAGTGGATCGTCCCGCCTCGTCATTATGAACATTGTGCGGGCTGGGACTGTCAATTTATTAAAAGCATGGAAATATTGATTTAACAAAATTTACATTTTACTTACGTTATTTCTATAATTAAGAGACATTGTGTTGTGCTTTTGATTTAAAAAAAACATATAGGGATAAACACGGTGTTCACGCGCGAAACAGCTAAGATGGCAGCACTGCGCTTCGCAAGTTGTTTCTGAACGTTCGTGATTTAAATGTTAACAATTTTTTTTATAATTCTATACTTCATTGTCAAAAAGTAACAATTAAATACGAAACGCTAATACTTTGTAATTTTATTTTCCCTACACCTGGAGGCTATACATACACGCCTTGGCCGTAACACACGGTATGGAGGGATAAAATAAACTCAATTTATATGGGTAGGTACTTTATAATTCGTTCGTACTTAGTAAGTTTGTGATTAACTTGCACGTGGATGTCAAAAGGCTCGTAGTTGTTCGTTTTTTTTTTTGCATATTTAGTATAGTTTGTACTAGACAGAGTGCAAATGTACCGCCTTCCCTAATCTCTGCCTCCGGGCACAGCCGCGGCCGTGAACGTATCTAGAGTGCAAACGTTGCTCATTTTTAACTATAATTCTGATAAAATTGAACGAAAAACATTAAAATTATCACTACATATTACATGAGCAGTTTTTTTTGCAATAGTAATGAAGTTATCGATGTGGGGCGCGAGTCGCGACCTCGCGACCGCCGCGCCGCACCGCGCTACTCGCACGCACCCGCACACATTGTTCGTTACGTAATATGCCAGAATATGCTATTTGTTCATAAATCACAATATGAGTAACTAATATTGATTTGGAGATATCAATTTGTGACAGCTATTAGTACATGAAAGCGATGGCTGCTACCTCGACCGCCTCACAGCTCTAACTGACCAACATCCAGATTGCCGCTGTACCTTATCTGTTATAATATAACATTGACACAGCCACGTTTTTATTCTCTCACATATTTCCTGTAATATTGTTATAACGTTGATTTTCCTTCATGTTGAAGCCCAGAGCACACACAAGATTAAATGTCAGTGATTCGATCCAGTGTCGAAATATTTGAAAAAGTAATACTTACCAACTAAGTACAAAATGTGTCGATGTTTCTAATACCTGATAACAATGTATTTAGATAAGCTCCGGACACACGCGCTAGTATCAACTTGTTCTACAATTAATTATCTAGCACTGTATATCCAATATTTACATTATAACTTTGTTTGACTTGTGTATTTGTAGTATAATCAGTGCCGCGGTGATTAGGGGCTACGGAGTATTTCCAGCAATAAAAATGTATTGATTAAAGAAAACAAAATGCAAGTAAAGTTGCGAATATTGATAAAGTGCAGAGAGTCGACGAGACCTCAACAACAGATATTCTACATTGACTTTCAATGAATACATAACACAAAATGAACTATAACCGTACAAGTTCGTGCTCGATCGTACTACGTTTTAGACGTTGGCGGGAACGAGGTAGCACGACACTAAACTACACAATATACTAAAGTAAACAGTATGTTATCTAGCCAGTGTTCTTAAAATAATGCGCTGACCGCCTAGCCGCTCGGTAGATAAACACTGTGTTTCTTGGGTTACTTAAATTAAATTGTCAATTTTATCTTTTCACCAAAAAACATTAAATAAGTATATCTTTTTGTAAGTTTTATAATTAAAATTATTTCTACTTAGTTTTTGATTATGAATTACTAAGAAGGGAATTTATTATTTATTTAAAATATTAATCGAGTTTTAAGAAATATACTGAAAAAAGGCAAACAGTTTATTTGGGTTAATGTCTAAATAACACAATAA
This sequence comes from Saturnia japonica, assembly GCA_033032175.1. Taxonomy (NCBI): domain Eukaryota; kingdom Metazoa; phylum Arthropoda; class Insecta; order Lepidoptera; family Saturniidae; genus Saturnia; species Saturnia japonica. The sequence goes on along the minus strand of CM065308.1, from coordinate 188,417 downwards.
GCGATACATGTTTTGACGGCATACCATTGGCCAAATTTTCTTCGAATAACACCTTCGGTGAAACTGTAAATTTATTTAATTTTTTAGTGAATAAATTTTTCTCTGTGAATTGAAATTGACTTTGCTTTCTTGTGCTTCCATAGATCTTCCGTCTTTAATTACTGTCATGTCATTTGCACATTCAAAAGTAAAAGGGTCACTTTTACACACTTGAAAATACTTTATGCATAACATACTAAACTTAATCTGACGTGTAATGGGTTTGCTCATCTTCAAATCGTAACCGCGTGTGCATCAAACCCGGTAATATCTGGAGTGATTCGTCTCCACCACTCGCCAGCGTCTATCGTTCTGTAGAACAAACTCTAGTTCTAGTCTACTCGAACTGTAGTATAAATTAGATAACTGCGGCGCACTTGCATCAATTGTATACCTACCGAAGATAGAGAATTCGAAGCGCGTCGTTTCGCCCGTGTGTATGAAGACGTCGTAGTTGCCAACTTAGTGCTTTCTGTATTAGATCTAGCGCATTTTTTAACATTTCAATACTCAAAATTCCATTTCAGGGTTTAGTACTCTAACTAGTGCATTTCTAAGAATCTGTTATTTTATTACTGAGTGTCTCTAATGCTAAATATCCACAACTCTATATAACTTAAAAATATCGGAAGGAGTGGGAAAGTGATCCTAAATTTAAATTTAAGCTATGTGTGCTTAACTGCTTATTGTAAAAGGTAGAATTAAGTGCATTCAAAGAAAATACGTTCAATGAAATCGAGTTTTTCGGCCTATGCTGATGAAACTAATGCTTAAATAGTTGATAATATTATCGTCATAATATTTACATAGTGCTCATCCAACAAAATTAGGTCAATCTAGTGTATTTTCGCGGACAATTTAGCGCATTAGCGCGGATAGCAGTTGGCAACACTGAAATACGTAGTACCATTGGCATATTCTCGCGCTTGTTGCCCCCGAATTCGCGGCTGAATGTCATAAGCGCCGGCCCCAAGCCCGGTAAAGCTGTAAAAGTCATCATCGGCTCTGTTTTTGGATAGGGCCTCCCACAGAATAACAGTAAGTTCAGATCGAAAAGTAAAATAAAGAACTGATGGACAAAAACATTTATGAAAGCCATTTGTTCAATTAAAGTTCACTAAAACATTGTCGTCTAACCAAACTATTAAAACATGCAGCGCTACATCGTTTATACAGTTAAGTATATCGCGACCAAATCTGGTAGCGTAAATAGAAACTAATTTTGAATATCTGTCAATTCTCTTTTAATATTTAAAAAAAAAATTAAAGATCTGTGTATGAAAAATGTTATACATTATATATACAGTAGTGAAGTAACGAAGCTTTTACTTTAGTGTACTGTGACGCGCGCCTACGTGAAGTAATTGCACGCGTTTCTTTTCTCCGTTACGTTACTTGCCCCCATTATCGTCTATAGTACGTCGTCCCCGCCCCGCCAACGGCAGTCTGAAATATAGGACGGTCGCGAACGAACTTGTGCAACTATAGTTAATAGTTTTTATTTAATTTCATTGCGCTCCGAGACTAGGAACATCACGTACAGAATTATTTTTGAAAACTTTCCATATTTTAATACTTTTAATGTTTTCGCTTCACAATATGTTTGGTTTCAGTACTTATATTAATTCCTATTGATGTGGTTTAGAAGTGCCACCTTTTGTTACAAAACGTATTGTAGCATTATATGCATGCGCGGGGCGCGGGGCGCGGGGTACGGGGCGTGACGCGGACGCGGACTGTGCGACGCGCTCTATCAGTCTGCTCGCGCCCTAATGTTGTTTGCAGAAGGATGATCCATACAATATTAATGTCGGTCACATTTATGTATAATATAATTTAGTCGGTTATCAGGAAACCTTGACGTCAACACAAACACAACTACTGTGTGACACAGCAGACGGTTCGTTCGATGTTATATTAAGCAACCGTCCGCGCTCGCCCACACTTTATTTACATCGCGCATCGCTCTGAAATAATACAAGCCGCTAATATTTCTAGTTTCAAAGTAAACAATCCGTCAGTGGTGTTGTGTTTTCGCGAATCAGTCCACGTGGTCGTGCTAGGCGCTAGGAGCTACTGTATGGACTGACGTGACTCAATGCGCTTTCAAATACTCTTTATTATTTAGTGTACCTACTACTTAGGCTAGTGTATTTTGACAGTCGAATGATTCATATATCTCGTTATCGACATGGTCGTGATAACGGCTCGTATCGGCGATAAGCGCGCGGAGTTCAGTTCCTTGAAGCAGCAGCACGATCAGTATCCACTTGAGTTGTAAAGTGTTTCGTGCTCTCGCCTGTTTGGAATGAAGCGGTACATGTGAGACGTACAATAACTGTGTGGTACAATGTGCGGTCGCACCGCGCTGCTGCTGCTTGTCACGTCCGCGTGTCTCTCTGCTGTCCTCACCGACGACAACGTCATTGTCGTCAGGAAACTGTAAGTCTTTGACTCATCGCTACACCAGCTATCTTCATCATATCACACACAAAAAGAACTTCCTCTCTCATAGGACTAGGACAGAAATCATGTCGATTATGCCTTCGAACACAGTTACCACTTTAAAACAAATGACTCATGGAAGTTGTTAAAAACTAGTCAAACAATGACAAATCCTATATACATTGTATAATATTCCTATAGTTTAATTGATCACAATACTTAGTATTAGTATTGTTAACCGCACGCGACCAGCGACCAGCGACCACCCCTGCTCTCTGAACATTGCAGAGTAGAGATACAGACCACGGTAGCGCAGTAGCGCGAACACTATAACTAGTGAGCTGCTGTAATACGTAGTGGCTAAGCACAGGTTTTGATGTATAAATTACTTTACAGTATCTTTATCCTCGTATTATTCATTCTTCATAATATACCTTAGGTAGATAATATTATTTGAATGACCCATATGAGTGAGTGAGCTGAGTTATGTACTCTTTGGGTTAATATAGTCACTTCTGTAAGTTTGTTACTGTGTCGCGGTGAATCTATTTGCTGTCTCACGCTCTTTACACGCTACACGATTACAACATTGCTAAAGCTCTGGCATACAATATAATGAGTACCTACTTACTAGAAACTTACATTACTCAACAAAAATATTAAAAAAAAAACACTTTACTTTTGTAATAATTAAAACAAGTGAAACTGCTTACCAGAAACAAATATAATTGATACGAGGAAATTTGGTTCTGGTTAAAACCGGACTCTGAAATCAAAATGGAACCAAAGTATCTATGATCACTTACGGCTACAAGAAATAATATTGAATTTTGAGACGATCTAATAAAAGTTTCACTTTCAGTAGGTATCTAAGTATTGATAATACAGATAGGTACAGTTGACTCCCCAGTCTTTCAGTGTAATTTTATCGAACCGCTATGGTCATGTACCTATATGGTACTAGATTCACTAGCAGGCGGCCACGGCTCGGCAGCTGCCAGACCGATATTTCAACGAGCTAGTACAAAAACCCCCACGAGTGTTGTTGGGTACGCGTCACTTCCCCTCTGCGTGAGGGGGGGGGGGGGGTGTGACGCTTCCCGGTTTGGACAGGCGTTTTGTTGCGCCGGATGCTCGTCTCGTAGACGCCGTACGGATGCCAGTGGGACGCGATGTTAGTGAGGGGGTCCGGGGGGTGCAATAATGCACGACCGCTTGAGGTGCCGGGTCTTCAATAAAAGTCGAAATCTTGTTTGCTGTTTGCAGGACGACCAAAGCTTTCTTCCTGTTGCTTGTAGTTTCTTGTACTTCGATGATTTGCGCCGTGCCCCATACGACGCCTCTTCGAGCTATGTAGTTCGGAGAGTGACCGTAAAGAGAGCCTCGCTTTAATTCGTGTTTTAATTTTAGTTTTCACTTTGGTCGCCCTGTTAATCGCTCTATATTTCTTTCATTATATATCTTGTGTACACATGTTATATGTCAAAATATTCCTTGTCGTATTACCTATTCGTTAAGCATTCACATATTATATACATCAAGTATATATTCTGTACATAAGCCAAAAACAATGCAATTTACGGGCGGCATCACCGCTTTCTGTTCGTAAAGTTCCTATAGCATTGGATGTTCTTACTCTATTGACTTATTCTATCTATGCATTTACCTATTCTATAATAGTTCTATTTTCATATATGTAACACACAATACATAAGCATTTATATACAACTTAATACATAACATGCAACTTATAATGTAGCGTAGTCGCTAACATTTCTCTATAATATTATCCATATCAATCTATTTTATCATAACACATAGAACATAACACATAAACACAATAATATGACATAATAACCTAACACGGGACACGAAAATAACAGTTCTGTCGCCAACAAGTGTTAATACCCAAATAGGTAGAGATACTGTAAACAACCGAGCTATCTAGCTAATCTTTCACCGCGGCGCTGCTCACGTTAATGTAGGTAAACCCAACGGAATGTAAGTGTGAGGTGAGAGTTCCCTTTGCTTAAAAAGTAACTTGTAGTGTTCCTATAATAATGAACATTTGTACTGAATCTGTTAAAACGTATTGTGATATATTAGAGTGTTAAGTAAATACGCTCCCCGCGCGCCGCCGCGCCGTGACTAGCGAGGCGGGAACAACTATTATTGCGCCATGAGACGTGCGTGCGAGAAGTCCATTATTTTTCTGTACAAATATTTTTCTATATAAAGTAATAAAGTTTAAGAAGCACAAAACCGTCTCATTCAAATCTATTCAAAAAGAGCGGCGTAAACATTTGGTGACCCCGACGTGATACGGACGTTGACTACGCTCCCCGCGCGCCGCCGCGCCGTGACTAACGAGGCGGGAACAACTATTATTGCGCCATGAGACGTGCGTGCGAGAAGTCCATTATTTTTCTGTACAAATATTTTTCTATATAAAGTAATAAAGTTTAAGAAGCACAAAACCGTCTCATTCAAATCTATTCAAAAAGAGCGGCGTAAACATTTGGTGACCCCGACGTGATACGGACGTTGACTACGCTCCCCGCGCGCCGCCGCGCCGTGACTAACGAGGCGGGAACAACTATTATTGCGCCATGAGACGTGCGTGCGAGAAGTCCATTATTTTTCTGTACAAATATTTTTCTATATAAAGTATTAAAGTTTAAGAAGCACAAAACCGTCTCATTCAAATCTATTCAAAAAGAGCGGCGTAAACATTTGGTGACCCCGACGTGATACGGACGTTGACTACGCTCCCCGCGCGCCGCCGCGCCGTGACTAACGAGGCGGGAACAACTATTATTGCGCCATGAGACGTGCGTGCGAGAAGTCCATTATTTTTCTGTACAAATATTTTTCTATATAAAGTATTAAAGTTTAAGAAGCACAAAACCGTCTCATTCAAATCTATTCAAAAAGAGCGGCGTAAACATTTGGTGACCCCGACGTGATACGGACGTTGACTACGCTCCCCGCGCGCCGCCGCGCCGTGACTAACGAGGCGGGAACAACTATTATTGCGCCATGAGACGTGCGTGCGAGAAGTCCATTATTTTTCTGTACAAATATTTTTCTATATAAAGTATTAAAGTTTAAGAAGCACAAAACCGTCTCATTCAAATCTATTCAAAAAGAGCGGCGTAAACATTTGGTGACCCCGACGTGATACGGACGTTGACTACGCTCCCCGCGCGCCGCCGCGCCGTGACTAACGAGGCGGGAACAACTATTATTGCGCCATGAGACGTGCGTGCGAGAAGTCCATTATTTTTCTGTACAAATATTTTTCTATATAAAGTATTAAAGTTTAAGAAGCACAAAACCGTCTCATTCAAATCTATTCAAAAAGAGCGGCGTAAACATAGAGTATTGTACCCGCAGACTCGACCTGGAGGTGGATTACTCCCTGTACGTGAACCACACCACCGAGTACATCCTGATCTTCGTGCCGGTGAGTATCAATACATAGTAATTGGAAAAGAATTCGCATCACTCCTTATTAGTTCCTTTTGTAATCACTTTGTAACCGCGGCTCCGCACTTCATTCCGTCATTTTATTTTTACTTATATTATTGACAATTCATATATAGCCTAATTTTCGAGTTCCGATCCTCAAAAACGAAAAAAGGAACCCTTATAGGATCACTTCGTTGTCCGTCTGTCTGTCTGTCCGTCAAGACCCTTTTACTGAAGATTGCGTGAAATTATCAAGTTGAAATTAATATCAAAAACTCCGGTCTGCAACCCCTTGAAGCTGTGAAAAAATTAAACTTCTAAGTCAACGCAATCAAATGATAAAAATCAAAATAAAAAAGTCTATAAAGTAATTGTGTACAAAATTAAATTAAGCGTTATCTTTAAACAAGAGAGTTTTATTGTAATTATATATGTAACTTGCAGTACCATGTTCGCAAAAAAGAGGAGATAAGTTTCTAAAAGTCAAGACTCTCAAAGTAGTGGTTAGTAATTCTGTGGTAGCGATTTCTTTTAAGTTTTTTGATTTTTTTACTTTTGCCTGCTTGGTATAAATATGGTTGATGATATATCTACGTTGATGCTATATTTCAAGTTTCTGAGTTACCTAGAAGTTGTCTAGGTTTTTGATGAGTGAGTCTGCAGTTACTATTCAGACCTTAATAACTTAATAACTATTCGTGTCATTTGGGATTCTAGGTGTTCATCGTGGGTGTTAAACGTTCAAAATTTGTAGATAAAATAGCTTTTGACATGAGGAGGGGCCGAAAGTAGCTCGAAAAGGTTCGTTTAAATATAAACATTAGCCGGTGTCGCCCTTTTCGAACTTGGCCGTGTGTCTAGAATTTAGACACTGGATAAAGAAAATGAAAAATGATGCGTTTTCAAAATTATCTTAGATAAAAAAACAAACAAGTGATCGTTAAAGATCGTTTTACACCGGATTTAAAATTAATACAAAATAAAGGTAAAGACTAAGTTGCTATTATTTAATTTTGCAAATACAGAACATGAAACAAACGCGCCGATAGGCATTGACTTATATATTACCTGAGTTACCAATTTTAAATCAAAGCTAAATGGCCATTATATCTGTAAATTGATATGTCTATAAAATCAGTAAATGTATGGCCTATGTATATTTGAGGTGACAATTACGGTAACTAAACGTATTGTTTTTGGTAAGTTAATAGCTTTTAAAATTTTCTCCCTACCCTGTTTAAATACTGAGCTCGCCGAAGCTACCTAATTATTTTTGAGAATGTAGATGGACAAGGAATTATTTGATAATTAATAAAGTTTTTTACGGTTTCTAAATGTTCTATTGAAATCTCATATAGCCTATCGTTAAAGCAATGACAAAGCTTTTCGTGTATATAACTTTCTAAGAACTGGTCAAGTCGTTTATGAGCTAAATCCTGACAGACAGATACAAAAATAAATTATGGCAAATTCCTCATCAGATTTGTCTACCGATCTCTATCGGGAAAATTTAAAAAAATTACAGAATACAGACAGAACTACAGATTTATTACATTAATATAAATTATAGATATATCAGACGTGTTTATTTTTAACTCATTCTGAGAACTCAAACAACTGTGAACTGCTTCTCCTACTAATTTTTATTGCAATGCAAAAATTTCATAAGAGTAATCACTCGAAGCAGATAAAATGTTTAGTATTCCAATAATTAATAGTTGTCTGTGTGCTTGAATACTCGCATCTCCTGCGTGACCAGACTGGAGACCAGGGACAGTGGCCCAGCCGACTGCACGTACAGAGCGACGGCGGCGACGTGTCTCGACCGCTGCTGCTCACCGCGAGGCACAGGACAGGTATCAACTATATTGTACATATACTTTTAAAATGAAGCGTTTGTCGAAACCAGATAACTCTTTTAAACATAAAAGTCGCATACTAAGATACTCTTCAAAAGTATTTGACGACAAAATCTCCAGTATAACTAGAAATCTGTAAGTACAACCTTTCTGCTCCACGCGTCACCGCGCCGTAAACAGTACGATTTATTAAGATTAACATGTTTCAGAAATACTATTTGTAATGTAAAAAATAGAGGTGGGCGATTATGAATAATTTACATAATTGAGACATTAGACTATGAACAATTTACAAAGTCGAGATATTTCGAGGATCATTCATAATCGAGCCGCGGCGTATACGTATACTCAGAGGTGGGCGATTATGAATGATTTACATAATTGAGACTTTAGACTATGAACAATTTACAAAATCGAGATATTTCGAGGATCATTCATAATCGAGCCGCGGCGTATACGTATACTCAGAGGTGGGCGATTATGAATGATTTACATAATTGAGACATTAGACTATGAACAATTTACAAACTCGAGATATTTCGAGGATCATTCATAATCGAGCCGCGGCGTATACGTATACTCAGAGGTGGGCGATTATGAATGATTTACATAATTGAGACTTTAGACTATGAACAATTTACAAAATCGAGATATTTCGAGGATCATTCATAATCGAGCCGCGGCGTATACGTATACTCAGAGGTGGGCGATTATGAATGATTTACATAATTGAGACATTAGACTATGAACAATTTACAAACTCGAGATATTTCGAGGATCATTCATAATCGAGCCGCGGCGTATACGTATACTCAGAGGTGGGCGATTATGAATGATTTACATAATTGAGACTTTAGACTATGAACAATTTACAAAATCGAGATATTTCGAGGATCATTCATAATCGAGCCGCGGCGTATACGTATACTCAGAGGTGGGCGATTATGAATGATTTACATAATTGAGACATTAGACTATGAACAATTTACAAAATCGAGATATTTCGAGGATCATTCATAATCGAGCCGCGGCGTATACGTATACTCAGAGGTGGGCGATTATGAATGATTTACATAATTGAGACTTTAGACTATGAACAATTTACAAAATCGAGATATTTCGAGGATCATTCATAATCGAGCCGCGGCGTATACGTATACTCAGAGGTGGGCGATTATGAATGATGCTTGAATTAAGATATATAGATAGGTACCTACTTATTAAAAATGTAGCGTCAGAAGCTAAAAAAAGGTCGCTCAGTTGTGAACAAAGTTCTTTTCAATAATATTTAAACCAATAAGCTAAAAAAATGGCCGTTCGGACTTGATAATTACTGATCATATTAAATTAGTGACTACTAATATTAGTAACATTAGTAACCTAGCATTAGTAATTACGAATATCAGTAACTACATAAATTAGTAATCTTCGATTCATTCTTAATCTAATGATTATATTAGTATATCTCATAATCGCCCACTGCTAGTAAATAAGGGTAGAAATAACAACCGCGCAATCGCCGAGCGTTACCTATTTGAATTCGTAATCGTGGTTTACTAACAGGAATATTTTCAATTTGTCGGAATGAAGTGTTTGTTTGTGTGTGCGTAGGCGCGACGACGTGGCAGCTGCCATACTATGTCGGGGAACAGCTGGTGTACACACTGGAGCGCACACTCTGCTCCGAGAACGGGACGCTGCAGGAATCCGAGTGCGCAGGCGCGGACGCGCAGGAACAGCAACGCGGCGAGTTCTCGTTGCACGTGGCCACCTCCTGCGCCGCCACGCTCACGGTCAATCTACGCGCGGCACCCGCTCGGGACTGGCTGCTCGCTTTCCAGAACCCCACCGTAGTCAGCGCCACGTTGGTACGCACACCTCTTTTGGACTTTTAATTGGTTGATTATTTAGCTGTTTAGTTAGGTTCATAATATTATGTGATTACATATGAAATTAACGTTTTATTGAACTGGCCACTTTGATCTCAATTATTTGGCGTTTGGTTAAGAATTTCAAAATCAAATTTATTTCAAATTTAGGCTTGTGTATTTGTGTTTTTAATTAAGTGATTTTCTTGACATCGTTCTTTTCACAAAATGGAAAACTTAAAATATTGCTTTATTTACGAATATGAGTTCCACCGTGGCATCAGCGCTGCAAAACCAGCTTGAAATATTAATTATGTGTACGGGGAAGTTACTGTAAAAGAAAGCACGGTACGTTTATGGTTCCAAAGTTTTCTTTCTGGAAATCTTTACCAGGACGCGAAGAATAGGATAAATGCTGGGTGGTGGAAATTGCGACAAGTCTCGGGGATAACATGTGATCCTCGAATGCCACTGAAGCTTAAGGAAAAGTGTATAAAACCATTATAAGACCTGTCTTGATGTATGGATCTGAGTGCTGGGCAACGAAAGAACTGGATGAAAGAAGATTAGAATGAGTTTATTAGAGGAAGTCTTAAAATAGCACCAGTCACAAAGAATTTGAGGGGATATAGGCTAGCATGGTATGGGCATGTCATGAGGAAGAATGAAAGTTATATAACTAAAAGAATGTTAAGTATGAAGGTGGATAGATACAGGAGTAGAGAAAGACCGAAGAAGGTATGGATGGATTGTGTGAAGAATGATATGCGTATAAATGGTGTGAATACTGAGATGATATTTTTGTCAGAATAGAGTGGTTGAAGAAAACATGTTGTGCCGACTCTACTTAAGTACGATAAGGGGTAAGATGATGATGATGTTTCTCAAGATTTAATAGATCCTTTTAAATATTGTTTTCAACGCAAATTTCCGTGTAGATGCTACTCTCGTCTACTATATTTGCGTCGCGACAGCGCATCTGTCTACCTTAAAATCTTTCTCACAACTAAAATATAGTCACGCACCCGTACACGCCAATATCCCTGCCTTACCCCGATATTGTTGAAACTTCATACGAATTTTCAGAAATCTGCAATATCGTTGTCGATATCAACAATACTGCCCGCAAATATACTACTGCGACAACACAATTATGCCAATAATATTGCGTGCTTGCAGGTAACCTATGGGTTTAATTACGTTATGTATTACATGTTGGCTCGGCGAGCAGACCGCGCCGAGCGTCCACCACTACAGGTTCCTCCCGGAGCAGCAGAGCGTGCGGCTCACCGTGCACTCGGAGGACGACATCTGCGCGGTGGTGTCCGTGCAGCAATACAGGGTCAGTACTCCTAACTCCGTCCAATCACGGCTCCGTACCAAAATACAAATTCGAAATACGTATAGGAATCTTATACAAATATTTATTTCGTCCATAATTTAAAGAGAATGCTATAGAACCCTTATTTGGACATTATTTCAGTTAAAAACTGATATGATTTAGTACCACAGAGTATGTTCGATAAATGTCGTTGCATTTAAAGTGACTTTATAGAATTAATGTAATTCAGTGTAGGTACATTTATTTTATAGGAGAATAAATTAATGAATTTGAAGAAATGTCTATATATTGTGGCGTTTATTGTCCTAATTTATCTCACTATGGAAATCTTCCTACAATTTTATTTAATTAAAATTTTATTGTAACACCATTATTTGACCAGGCTGGTCAGGTGGTCTTACTTCTTACAGTAAGTTGTTCCAAGGCAACCTGTGGATTTGTAGGATGTCTTCCTTATGAAGAACCAGCAAGAATATGGGTGTAATGTTACCAATGTAATATCACAAACAAATCGTTATAAGATATAGAGTTTAATAGGTACTGGTCGTGTTGTTTCCAGTGCCCGATCGCAGAGACTATTGAAGATATAGAGTTGTCCTCTATGAGGATGTCCGTGCAGCGCTCTGGTGCTGTTCAGCTCTCGGTAAACACATTGCTTGTTATGTTATGGTATATATTAATATTTAACATTAGCTCCATATGATATGAGTGGATGTGATGTTGCAGCAAGCGCAGTACCCGGAAGGGTTCTACGTGGTGACCCTGGTACGAGAACGTGACACGGTGTGTACCGGGGAGGAGTTGCACGACGAGGACTGGCTGTGGGAGGAGGCCGTCTGGCCGGTGCGTCCCCGCAGCAACGCACACCACGCCACCACCAGGCTCAAGCAGTTCACTATCACTATGCAGGTCCGTTGTGCGGCTCTATGTGTTTGTGTGCGTGTGTGTGTATAGAGTGAGGATGTAGGTGTGCGTTGTGTTGCAGGCGTCGCTAACGCGGGAGCAGTACGCGATCGCCATCAGCGTCACCGTGCTAGTACTACTACTGTTCTACGTGGCCTTCGGGCTGCTCGTGCTGGCTCAGCGCTGGCCGTGCTGGGCGGCTCTCGTTGGACCGAAGGCCGTACTTGCAGACCCTAACAGTCAGTATTTATTCCCACCCATCTCGATTGCGATATAAATATCTACTTATCTTTGTGTTGAGATACGTAGTTACCTACATAATGTAATCGTAGTCGCGTGACATCACTTCAGGTCACGTCACTTATGTTATGTGGTGTCGCCACGCTACATCTTACTAGTGCAGATATATGTTGATCATTTGCAGGGTCCGAGGCAGGCGGCGGCGGCGACGGCGACGGCAGTGCGCTCCCCCCGCACACCCCGCACACCGCCGCGTCCACACGGAGGCGACGCGACTCCGGTAAACAACTACTACACCGTTACCGAGTTATAATTGTTATTTATGTTTTATTTTATTTTGATTGATTATTATTGGCGCACCGTGACTTGCTTCGGGGTTCCAGCTAAAAATCAGCGTTAAGTGCCCTGTGGCACTTCAGCATATGCTGAGCTGGACGCCTTTTTCTTAACGTAGCTGAGTCATATATATTATTCCTTTTTATAGTTTTTTTTAATTGTTTTTTTTTTTTTGTATGTTAATATTACTCAATTTATGTTTAGCGTCTTTTGTTCTTAGGGATAAATGTTTTCTTTCTTTCTTTCTATACCTTAGTGAACTTATTTCACGCAACATTTTTAATTGTAAAAGCTACATTTGTGCTTAGATGCGACATTCGACAGCAGCGACATGAGCGATACAGACTCAGAACACGAGGCGTCGACAGTCACCGTAACGGCGGCGACTACCGTTACCACGGCCGGCAGTACCCCACCGCCCACTTCACCGTCCACAGCGTCGCGCACCGCACTGGACCTCTCCAATGGAGTGTCTACCACCCCCGTCAGCGAGGAGCTAGTGAGCGCACCCGCCCCCGCACCCGCCCCCGCGCCCGCCTCTATCGAGCAGGTGCCTATCTCATACCACACTCTCGAAACAGTGTCAAAATTATTACTGAATCAGTATAGGTACTTTAAAAATGACTTCCTTGCAAATTCGTGCCCTTATTTCTAGTTGCAGACAAATTTTACTTCTTTATAGTATAAGTATATACTTCGTTTTGTTGCGTAACTTGTTAGCATTTTGTAGGTCCATAGTGACATGATGCCGTCGCGTCCTAGTTTCGGAGAGCTTGTCTCAGTTTCTTGCTTTCATCTCATTAACTGCTAGTAGTGTAGTGTAGAGCAGAATCGTTGATATTATAAAGCACGACACACGATACACGTAGCTCTCTGTGTAGCTTGCTCTTGCTTCGACTATAATCTTTTCCGCAAGCAAAAGCTTTCGGTACCTTTTTAAGCGTATTGCGTACACGGGAGACTGTGAGATTTAGCATGATATTAATTTTATTAATTAATAGGTATCGTGAATCCTAACCCGACCAGTGCCATTGAACTTAGAACCCCCAAAATATGGACATTGTCACTCAATGAAAAGTGACAGCAAGTGATGTAGATAATATTCATTGTTTAGGTTCATGAATACTGCAAATGTCAAACAGAAAATAGTCTATGATCAAAAAGTCGCTGATCGAATTTCGACCTTAGGGCGATCGCTAGTTATTATGAATAAAGAGTATAATTTTCAGCTTCCTTCAATATAAAATTAAGATTAACCATTTTATTAGCCGGGCGTACGGAGCGCGGATGCGGTCGCGGGCGCGGGCGGAGCACACCCATACGGGTTGCCGTCGCGGCTCCACGTAGCGGCGCTGTCGCGGCGACATGGCAGAGTCCTCCGCGCGCGCTCCGACCGCTATCTCTACACGCTGTATACCGTAGCCGTGTTCTACGCGCTACCGGTCGTACAGTTCGTGGTCGCCTTTCAAGTGGTAAGCAATGAGTCTTTCCTTTGATACAGCTCGTCTCCAACCTACTCAACAAAATAACCATTTCTATATTTGTTAATATATAATACTATAATATAGGTAATTATACGGATATTTAAAAAGAAATCAAATACTATTGGCATTTTCCGGAAACTTACTAAATCATCTGGTATCTCCCATGCTTGTGTTAAGGTTCTTCGCCGCAATAATGCAATGTTAGACAGCCGCGCTGGGAACACCAAAAGATACCAATCAATCTAAAATGTTACAAACAATGCTGTCAGTGACTCGAAAAATCAGCACTTGATAGTGGCTCCTTGAGAAAAGGCAGCTGAGTGATCAATAAGAGATGTTATTACTACCTACCTAACTAATAGGTACGTTTCATGCAAGTTTGTCTATGAGGCGGCAATAAATTAAGTACCTATTGCATGTGTATGTAACTGTTCCAGGTTCTGAATATATCCGGATCGTTGGACCTGTGTTACTACAACTTTTTGTGCGCGCACCCGGCGGGCGCCCTCTCCGACTTCAACCACGTCTTCTCGAATCTCGGCTACTTGTTGCTCGGCGCGCTCTTCATGCTGCAGCTAAAGCGACGCAAGCGGAACAGGAAGCTGGCGCCGCGCGACGAGGTACCCTGATCCCGCACCTCTCTACAACAGCGCTAGTCTTGATACTAGAGTGCTAATCCTAAGCAACCTTAGGGTTATTATGTTCCTATATATAAACTACAATAAACCTGTACCCACATTGACAATAAAACAATGTCGAATAAAAAAATTGCACCCTACGCATTTAACTCATATCGGCCCTTCCCATAATATAAGTAGGTCTTTTTAAAGATAAAAGGGGGCAAACGGGCAGGTGGCGCACCTGAAGGAAAGTGACCACCGCCGCCCACAAACATTCGCAACACCAGAGGGCTCGCAGATGCGTTGACGGCCTTTTGGGCCGGTAGGTATTGAGTTAAAAACAAAGGAAGGAAAATACTAAAATCGAAGGCTCATCATGTATTTTCATTTGTTCACAATACAACTGTCTTCCTGATATAGTTAAGTATGGAGATTGTCACGTTGTGTTTGTCCGCAGGAGTACGGTATCCCGGCGCATTACGGGCTGCTGTCCTCGCTCGGAGCCGGGATGATGATGGTGGCGTTACTCTCCGCCAGTTACCACGTCTGCCCTAACCGACTCAACTTCCAATTCGGTAAGGAGTTCGAGGCAACCACACACGGCCTCCACTCTGGCCTCTACAGCCTTGTGTATAGTTTAGCAATATGTTTACCTCTGGCTATTTCAGACACGGCGTTCATGTACGTGCTGGCTGTGCTCAGCATGGTGAAGATCTACCAGTCCCGGCATCCCGATATCAACGCGCGTGCGCATGCCACCTTCGGAGTGCTCGCCGTACTCATCGCACTAGGTACGTATCCTGCAACATAGCAACATAGTTAGTAAAAGTGTTGTTCGAGTCGGTTTAGAAGCTGGCACATGAGTATTGTAGTTTGATACATAGTTTGTCGCAACTCGCAGTGGTGTGGGGCGTGCTCGGCGGCGGACCTCTCTTCTGGAGCATATTCACCGTGCTGCACGTGTTCACGTTCCTGCTGCTCTCGCTCAGGATATACTACGTCGGACAGTTTAGACTCGGTGAGTCACACTCACACAGTGCCTCTATCTGTTCCTTCATAGAGTTAGGTACATAACTGTAACGCATTACACTGTGTTTGCAGAGAAGGAGAGTTTGGCGGTGGCGGCGCGCGAGTGGCGCTCCCTGCCCGCGAAGGGAGTCCGCCCCATGTACACGGCGCGGCTCGTGATGCTGCTCATCGCCAACGCGGTCAACTGGGCTTTCGCACTCTACGGGTCTCTATTACACTATATATTTTTATACAATTCTCAGTTTCCCCTTTCTAACTACTAATAGGTACTGTCTATTATAGTATAACACTTTTGTTTCGGCTTTTTGGGCTGAAGTTTGGGTCTGAGTGACTCGGAGTGCACTAATGTGTTGGGACATGTATAATTAGGATCAGACAATGCCCTTTGTTTCTGGTTATTATAGAGTTCAAATGGATATAACATAAATAAGTAGGTATAGTGCATGTTGACATGGGTGCAGTGTGCAGTGTATAAGAGAGATACGTTTGCGCAGACTGTTCATTCAGGCGGCGGACATCGCGTCGCATCTGCTGAGCGTGCTGCTGTGCAACACGCTTCTGTACATCGTGTTCTATCTGGTGATGAAGCTGCTGCACGGTGAACGGCCGCGCTGGTACGCGTGGCTCTACCTCGCCGGGTCCGCCGCCGCCTGGGCTCCCGCTCTCTATTTCTTCACATCGGGTAACTAACTATAACACACTACTCCATATTATGTGAATACATTACTTCATTTAACGCTACCAAACCAAAATGTATATACATATTCCAAAAGAAAGGTAAGTATTTCTATACGTCATACTTTGAATACGTTTGTCTAGTTAGGCACTGTAGCCACAGACAGACATGCAAGCAGACAAGCAGACGCGAGCGAAAGCGTAACGGCTGTCTGGAAGTACCACGCAGACCACGTTACTCGCTACTCGTTACTCGCTACTCGCTACTCGCTACTCGCTACTCGCTACTCGCTACTCGCTACTCGCGACTACTAAGTTCATATCAGCTTACCTTTTTATTATTATTATTTCTTCATTTATTTTTCGATAACACTATCTTATTTTAATGTTACCAATTAGTATATGAATCGTTGTCAACTGTAACATAGTTTAATACCTACTATTACTTCGAGGTGTGCGATTATGAAGATATATGTGTGTCCTTGTAAAAAACTTTCTTTAAGACTCCGCGACCTTTTTAGGGTTCCGATCCTCAAAAAGGAACCCTTATAGGACCACTTCGTTCTCCGTCTGTTTGTCTGTCTGTCTGTCAAGACCCTTTTTCTCATGAGTGCGCTCTCATGAGTATCAAGTTGAAATTAATATCAAAAACTTAGGTCTGCAATCTCTTGAAGCTGTGAAAAAATTCAATTTCTAAGTCAACGCAATTAAAAGATACGGCTTGATTATGGCTAATTTCTATACAATTTCAAAGGGAACAAAAACCTATAGGGCACTTCCAGTTGACCTACAATCATAAAATTTGGCAACAAGTAGTGTCTTGTGGTACAAGTAAAGGAAAAAATCAGAAAACTGTAAATTTGTAGTTAGATAATTTAATAATGATTAATCTTGTTATTTCCAGTTGGTAAACTGACCGCGTCATATATTGATATATGGGGACCATAGTTTTCCAACGGCAAAGTTAAGTTTGTCCAGTTCAATATTAAAATAAAAATCGGCTCCACCAGTCGAGTATTTTCACAAACTGCACAACACCATCTATTAGTGAGTAGAAAAACAGCTGCAAATTTGTGCTTTGAAAATAACAACCGCAATACATAGCGACATCTAACGTCGCGTAGCGAGCGGTACTTCAACACTATAGTCTGGAGTATCGATTAAAAAAGTATATAAAGTGATTATGTACAAAATAAAATTAAGCGTTATCTTTAAACAAGAGAGTTTTTTTTTAAATTATATATGTAACTTGCAGTACTATATTCGCAAAAAAGAGGAGATAAGTTTCTAAAAGTCAAGACTTTGAAAGTAGTGGTTAGTAGTTCTGTGGTAGCGATTTCTTTTAAGTTTTTTGATTTTTTACTTTTGCCTGCTTGGTATAAATATGGTTGATGATATATCTACGTTGATGCTATATTTCAAGTTTCTGAGTTACCTAGAAGTTGTCTAGGTTTTTGATGAGTGAGTCTGCAGTTACTATTCAGACCTTAATAACTTAATAACTATTCGTGTCATTTGGGATTCTAGGTGTTCATCGTGGGTGTTAAACGTTCAAAATTTGTAGATAAAATAGCTTTTGACATGAGGAGGGGCCGAAAGTAGCTCGAAAAGGTTCGTTTAAATATAAACAATAGCCGGTGTCGCCCTTTTCGAACTTGGCCGTGTGTCTAGAATTTAGACACTGGATAAAGAAAATGAAAAATGATGCGTTTTCAAAATTATCTTAGATAAAAAAACAAACAAGTGATCGTTAAAGATCGTTTTACACCGGATTTAAAATGAATACAAAATAAAGGTGAAGACTAGGTTGCTATTATTTAATTTTGCAAATACAGAACATGAAACAAACGCGCCGATAGGCATTCACATATGCATTACCTGAGTTACCAATTTTAAATCAATGCTTAAAGGCCATTTAGAATATTTGTAAATTGATATGTTTATAAAATCAGTAAATGTATGGCCTATGTATATTTGAGGTGACAATTACGGTAACTAAACGTATTGTTTTTGGTAAGTCAATAGCTTTTAAAATTTTCTCCCTACCCTGTTTAAATACTCTGAGCTCGCCGAAGCTACCTAATTATTTTTGTGAATGTAGCTGAACAATTACGGAACCCTCGGTGCGCGAGTCCCACTCGCACTTGGTCGGATTTTTTAGCTTTCCCCTCTCGCCCACCTCTGGGTAATACATCAAAGATTCCATTATTAATGATCGTTAATATTCGTAATTGGAATATGAATTATCACTCATAATAGAAATATATCAATTATGTAAATCGTTCATAATCGCCCACCTCGACTATCACTGTCGTCAACGTTTTATTAAGATAACTAAATAAATAGTCTATACTATTCTACTTGTATAGTTGATACATTGGCATAATGTTGAGCGGTCAGTAAGTACATAGGTACCTATATATACCTAGTGACGCATTGTGCGTACTGTGCAGGCAGCACGGACTGGTCGACGACGGCGGCGCAGTCGAGGCACTACAACCACGAGTGTCGGGTCCTGCAGTTCTACGACTCACACGACCTGTGGCACATCCTGTCCGCAGTCGCACTCTACTTCACATTTAACGCGATGCTCACGTGGGACGACGGACTCGCCGCAGTCAAGCGCACAGACATCGCTGTCTTTTGATCTTATTCTACTATTAATAAATATTATTTTATACACAATTCTTTCAATCGACACCTGCTATAAACCACAACTCGTCGTGTCGCGTTCCAACCTCACCCTACTTAGTCCTATTGGTCTTTTTAGATTTAAAGATCGTGAATTGCTTAAAAGTGAGAAGAATAAATTGTCGTATGCCTTTTTGGAGCTAAATTCCTTGCTAAAATTAACCAGTCACTTCACTAGTCTACCCGTCTGCTTATTCCTGTTTCTTTGTTAAATAGGATTGTGGCGACTTAACGTAATAAATAGTTTTTACTTCAGTTACATTATATTTTGTCTGATAAAGTTTGTCTTTGCAAATATTATTGCTAGAGTCTGGCCATGACATACAATTCAAATTTATTAATTTAAACAAGAGTTGTAAAATATTAATACAGCAATAATTCGAGCGTCGAGCTGCATTTTTATTTAATATAGGATCGGCCAAATGATCCTATGATTGGTGACCACGACGTGATAAGAACATGCAACCTTCTCCGGCCTGAAGCCCTTTCGCTATACTCGCATTACTCGTCTACCACCAAGTCGAAGCTCGAGAGGGCGAAGCACCACCCTGCATACACCGCGCCCACGCCACGCCTCGCTTACAGCACGCCGCGCACATTGACAGCAGTCTGCAGCCGTGCCAGCAGCAGCAATCCGAACACGCACACGCACCACTGCAATATATATGTATATATATATTTTATTCGTTTGTCCGTGCATTTGTTTTTAATAATTTTTTCTATTTTTAATTTCGCCTTGCTAAACAAATTTCATTGATAGTGACGCCATCTATCACAACTTATTAGGGACGCATTATAAGTCTTATGAGTTTTAATATATCTAATTTGAGAAATTATGTGTTCTTCATACAATCTTTCATCCCTTCAGTTTTTATTTTTGCGACAAGAATGTCCTATATCCTTTCCCAATGTCCAATCTATCACTATACCAAAATTCATCAAAATTTGTGTTCGAGAAAGTTCGCGTAATATGTGCTGAGCGCTTAATTCAATCAATCGCGAATCAATCCCGTCTCGAAACTATTGCATCGATACACAGTAATTATTCTAATAACAAGCAAAAGAGACTTACCTCGTCAGGAGCAGGCGGTGACCTTGACCTTACCCCGTAGACCTGGACTGCAGATTGTGGAGTATGCGTGAAATCCCACAGGACACAATCACGCAAGCAATCTGTTCATAAAACCCTCCTGGAACATCAATTCAATGTTATACAATGCAAAAACTTCAACCACCGTAAGTCACATATATCTCAGCGCTAGCAGAACGTTCGGAATGACGTAGCGCGTATAAACAAAAAAAACGCGTGTTCACGACCAAAGAACAAAGAAGTCTGGCCTACGTGCCAGCAGAGCCGTCGGGCGCCGCGCATACAATACATTTCTAACAATTGATTTAGCGGTTTAGGCGTAAAAACGTAACAGACAGACAGCAAACAGAGTCTTTTTAATGCTTATAATTATGTAGTACATTAATCTGCTATATCTTTTATGGTTACTCAGCATAAGCCATTTAAGTGTCCGAATCGATTAACCATGACCAGTTTTTTTTATTTTTTGGAACCCTAATTTTTTTCTAAAATAAAAGTAGCCTATGTTACTCCCTATATCATCAGCTATCTACCAGTAAAAGTCCTGTCAAAATCGGCCCAACCGTTCCGGAGATAACCCGGAACAAACAGACAGACAGACAAAAATTTAAAAAATGGGCTTTTTGATATACGTGTCGTATATTTCATATACATTTAGTAAAAAACAGACACTTCAATTTTATTAATTGTATAGAATAGATCATTTACTTAGGTTTTTGACTCCATATTGTGTAATATTGGTGGTGTTTTGCGTGATATACCTAGTTTGGTTTTTGTGCTTATGTAAAGTTTATTATAAATATAAGCTGAAGAGAATTCTAACAAGGGAGACACTGTCTCATTAGGCTACTGAAGTCGTCATAAACAGGACACTTTATTAACTTGATAGTGGCAGTAATGGTCTTCATTAAAGAGGACTAGTTGCCAAGTTAGGAAGAAGAAGAATTTATTACACCGGAATTCACCGGATCCCGCAGGCCTTCAGCATTGGGTTAAAATTGAAATAGTTGAATAAATATTTAACCAAGATTCTGTTTCATTAAAATATTGTATTTGAATTGAAAAAAATAAATAAAGAAAATGATTATGCGTATGTAACAACATTGTTATTTATTTGTCTCTGTTAGCAGGTTCATACAATTGTTATAGTCGGAACAAAACGCATCTAATGTCAGTGACATTTAGTGACGTCATGTTAGCGACTGTCGCGTTCTCATTATTTTTATTTCGCAATTACTCGAATGTCTGCTTAACTTTTAATGTATCCTGTGTAAAAGCTAATCACGGAACACATATCCGCGATGGACAATCAATACTACTACAAACTTATGGCGAGTTATCTCTCTAAACGCAACTGCGACGAGTCATTCATGAGGTATTTCTTTGGAAAGAACGCGTTAAAGAAGACGCCGGAAGAGTTGGAACGCGCCGACGAGCGTAAGAGGAGACTGCAGCGGGAGCGTTCACGAAGATATCGTGCACTTAAAAACGCACGTCGGCAGAACGAGGGTACCGGTGGAGTCCGTGACAGTGTCGACAGCGACGCAGCTCGCGGCAAGTCACGCACGTTACTACAGGAAGAGGAGCCTAGCGACGGTGACGAGCCACCTACACTTTGCGACCTCAACTACGAGGACAAGTGGCGAGAGGCATCCTCGGACTGCGCTTCTGACGACAACTCTGCACAGTCCGCGGCTGAGCTGAAGGAGACGGTCCTATCGGGCGACGTGTCCCTGTCGCTGCGGGAGTTCCTCACGTCGCCTAACGCCGAGCTGGATTATCCCACAGTGCACAGCCTCATGTTCCATTGGTTGCAGACGTAACATCGCCGCCAGCCCTCCCGCCGCCACCACACAGGTATCATGTTGAATTGACTCGTACTGTTAGCTGTCTCTTCCCAAGTCTAAATGATATTTTTGAAGTGAATCTGTTGTGAGGCGATCAGGGACTATGGTAGTGTTACACATATCAGTAATGTTGCCGCTTGTATATTCAACAATGTGTCGACAGAGCCGTCCTGCAGTAATTATAATCAAACTGAATTAGAATGTAATGTTAAACTTTGAATGATGTTGCTAACTGAGCGGCTGAGTGGCTCAGACTGGAGTTTTTTTATATAATAATATAAATATTATAACTTTCTGCGACAACTTGGGCTCCAATCTAGTTGCATTATAGTTTATTACTTGTTAAATGATGTCCTAAAAGGAATCTGAAGTTTGTTTTGTTGTTAATGGATAAGTACAATGAAGATGTGTAAACACAATGACTGAATGCCATCATGTTACTGTTCTAATGTGACACACTACATACTACACTGACATACAGGATGCACTTCAGCAGAATACATGATGGGGTGAAGTCTGGGCCCAGCATTAGTTATAGTATATTCCAATAGACAATAAGTTGTTGTTAAGTTGCCATATCTTAATAATTAGATACTCAACTATTGTATACATTATATTATATATGCATATATAGAAGTATAGAGAAATATATACTTATAGTTTGTGATATGAATGAATTTACACTTTGTGTGGAATCTAGGATATAGTTGTAAGAAGTAAGGTGTTGGGTAAGTGAGTGGTGCAGTCACTGCACTCACTGCAGTGAAGCAGCAGTCAGCAGTCTGTGCACTGCTCTGTGTAAGTAGCACTGTATGTTAAACATACAACATTGCCATTTCAATACTTGTAATGTTCTTTTAAACATTCCTGTTATTATAGATTAACTTGGAACTTCTAAAATCAATAATGGATGTTCAATATGATGTTTTCCCTTTTAGTGATTAAGACTGGAAATCAATAAATAATAATTAATTTGCATTTAATTCTCAAATACTCAAATCTTATGTTTAGCTCTCTCCTTTAGCCTTTTATTATTATTTGCCATTTTTTTTATAACATAATTAAATAGTTATAGTGTTTTTATATTTATTGATTAAAGTAGCAGTAACTCAAGTAACTAACTTGTTATGTAACTGCCTCGTTAGCCTAGTGGTTGTAAGCGCAACTGCTGTGATCGAGGTCCTGGGTTCCATTCCCAGGTTGAGCAAAGTGTTATTGGATTTTTCTTATGAAATTCTCAGTAGCAGCTTGGAGTTTGGCTTTGTGCCTGATTAATGGCAATAGACTCACCCATAATCGCATGGGACCTACAAACATACTCGGCAAAATGTGAGTGTACATTAGTACACCTCTGTCTAACCCTTTGGGGAATACAGGGGTGATGGTATGTTTATATTATGTAACTCAACAATGTTCACTCTCTTACTTTATGTTAAGCAGCATTAGTTACTGGAGTGTACACTGTTCACAATAGACTCATTCATATATCACAGCTGGTCACAGAATTATAAATTCGTTTTTTATGTTATATTAATTTTAATGGTTCTGAATCCATTTCCTTTTTTAGCTTACAACAAAAAAATATTTTGTTAATATTTTCATTGCATCCAGTGATTAATACAAAGATGAAATTTCAAAATTTCTAGAAAAGTAAGAAGTACACAGAATGGGCATAGTTACATGAAATGCTTGGTGAATTTGAAAGAGATGAAAAAAATTCACAGGGATAGAAATAAGTGCCCCATATTGTTTCTGTCTTCAGCAGAGAATGGCACGGAGTGATGACAGTGATATGTGTTTTATTCTACACTGAATGCACTAATAAATATCACACACTGCCATTTGATTTGAAAAAATGTATTGCTTGTACTGTGGTAATTATGAAGCTTATATACATATATTTAACATTGATATCTAGAACTAACAATCATGCTGCCATGCAAAGTCAGTTCAGTATGTGTGATTGAACCCGTGACTAGGGCATGCAACATTCTCCTGATTTTGCTATTTGAGTTTTACAAATACCTATGTGATTCCTAAGATTGAGGTCAAAATTGATATCTTCTGGAAAATTATATAAGTCATGTCAGCAAATAAATGACGAGTTTATAAAGAAATAATATATAGTGCAGTAGATTGACTGTAGACACAACAAGAGTAAATAAAAACATATGAAACACTTTACTGACCACATTTAATGACACCAATATTTTCTTTTTAAAATAAATTTCTTAGTTAAGAATGGTGTACACTAGTATTTTACTTTTGTTCATATTTATTTGAGTCTAGATTCAGTTGCAGCTGCACCAGCTTTTAGCAACATGAGACTGCAGGTGAACCCATAGGATGCTAATAATAACCCTATTAATAAGACAGTGTAAATTGATTGTGTCTACTGTGATCTTGCGCTCATGATAATATGAAAAAACATTACCTTGTAAACAAAGCATGTGTCTCCTTCGTTCTTGTAGATATATAGGTGATCAGTGATGAATCTAGTGCTGGTCTATTCATGAATAACACGAAGTTAGAGGTATCGAAAGCAATGACGATGTTTTTTAATGCATATTTTGTTGTGAGTTGTGTAGCAGTGCAGTGCTACAGTGTACTCATTGCTCATTTATGTTTCTGGTTGCCATATTTGCCAGGGTTGTCGACGCAACGCGGGGCGGACCACATGGCGGACAGCGTTGCCTCTATGATAAATGTTGTTCTAATAACTAACGCTTAGGTACTGTACGGTAGTGCCATATTAAAAGAGCTTCCTATGTATTTTTAATTGGTGTTTTATTTACCACCTTATCCTCTAATATTACTAAGTTTTTAGCGATAGGGCTTAATTTTATTAAAATATAATAGTTTACCCTACAGATCTCTACTTTACATACTTATGTATTTTGAGATGAGATTGAATCACCTTAGTTACGGCTCTGATCTTGGTGTAGGTAGGAATCTACTTAGAAATACACTAATAGAAAACAGATCTGCTATGTTCAGGTTTTTATTTTAATTCATAAACATAAGTTTTGTGACCCTATATTATATAAAAAACTAGCAACCGCGATAATATGTCTAAAAAACATTTATTGTGTGCCCTCATGCGGCACATGAGTCACTACTTGGTATTACAATAGTAAATCTATATTTTAGTATAATAAAGCGGAAAAGCTTGTTAGGTGTTTGTTTCTTTAAAGTTTTAATCGCCACTCTCTGGAACTACCAGTCGAATTCAAAAAAATATTTTTTGTATATGATAACCAGATTCATGAGGAATAATAGTATAGGCAATCTAACATTAGGCTACAACTCTCGGCTAACCATAAATATTAATTTTTGTGACGTAAGTCGGAAATGGGTGTGTTTTTATAATATGTATTATATATTAATTTTATTATACTACTTTATCCGAGTGCTCCAGCGTAATGATTAATGATACGTGAATACAATATTTTATAAAAATATTGGCCCTTAGTATATCTAAAAAAACCTCATGATACCATAAACCTGTTTCTTATACATAAGGTATCTTGCGATTTTTTTTTGTTGCAGATTACAATTGATTTATAAGCATTGTTTTTAGACATGGCATATTAGTCCTTACAAACTAAAGTTACTTCAACATAAACAAAATTTAATGAAGTTAAACTTTGTCTTTTAAAGCATGTTATTGGGACACACACTTTAGGTGACAATGAATAATTATTATAATTTAAAATTCGGCTTAGATCTATGATTATAGTACAGTACCTAAGCTAGACGGGTGCATTGGCGATGTTTGTCGGATAAAATAACCAAGGGTAAAACCGTGAGGCACAGCTAGTAATGTATATATGATAAAAAGTTAACTGAAGTGTTTAAAATATTACTATTATAAATAACATTATTTACAGAACATTTATAATAATTGTTAACTGCGTAACGAGCAGGCGTGCAGGCCTGTCCGCGATGCATAAAGTCAATTCATCCAAGTTATGTATTAACTAAACTAAAATAATAATGCGGAAAAGTTTTTTTGTTTAATCACGTTAATCGCTGGAACTACCAGTCGGATTCGAAAATACTTTTGTTATATGATAGCCAGACTCACGAGGAATTGTATAGGCTATTTAACATTAGGCTACAATTCCCAGATAGCCTTAAATATTGATTTTTGTGTCGGAAGTCGAAGCCCTCGCGAACTGTTTATCCGCGTGCGCTGGCTTAATGGTTAATGATACGTAAATACGATCTACAAAAATATTGGCCATTAGTATATTTTAAAAAAGTTAGCGACAGGATATATCTATCTCTTATACATAAACCACAATAATTTATGTTGCAATTTTTTTTGTTGAGGATTAAAAATTAATTTATGAGCATTATTTTTAAGCTTGGAATATTAATTCTTACGAATAAAAGTTACTTCATCACAATGACAGTTTATAATGAAGATAAACTTCGTCTCTTACAGCATGTTATTTAGACGCATAGTTTGAGAGATAATGCGAAATTAAAATAATTCAACACTCGGCTCGGGACTATGTCTATAATAATTAGTAGTGGTGCGATGCCGCGATGTGACCATTTGGCCGCCCGATAAAAATATTGTCTATACTGAAAAAACATTTGAACTGAGTAAAATGGGTTAGCAAAAATCGGGTTACTCGAGGTTTTTATTTTTTTACTAGTTTTTTTTAGTATGAAACTAACAAGTATTGTACCATTTTACAATCCTGGTTAAATGCGCGAACTTTTAATGGCACTTGCCAAGGCACTTTAGTACATTTTTTTAAAGGAGGGCCTTTCAATGTCGACAAATTTAGAAAATTTTAAATTCATAGTTTATCAAATAGTCTTAATTCTAGAAAACTTGGGGCAGTTGTGTCATTATTTTTGACTGAGGTTATAGTAATGTTATTTAGGGTTTCGGTTCCAAAGATTAAATGAACAAAAATAATAAAAATTAACCACAATAACCGAAAAATGGTTACAGTTTGACCAAATTTCTAGGTTTTTCCAAACTGCATGGGATAGATTTTTTTTCTGATTTTTCTCATTATGGTTACAATCAACCCTGTCACCCCGTTTCGGCTTGACGTTGAGTTCTGGGACACCTGTATATGATATACGAATCACAAATCTGTTTCTCTAGATCGCAGCAGGATCTTTATTTTTATCATTGTAATATTTATTACATAATATTAATAAACTATAAGAAAAAATAATACTTAACGTAGACCATAATATATTAAACTCTTGTAATAACAGTAACACAATAAAACCGAAATCTTTATTAGAGTCGATTAAAAACATTTAATGACGTGTCCACCAACTAGCACGCACTCCCAGCGTGCTGCACCTACGCGCACCGCAAGGACGCGGCCGCGGTGCAGCGGCGCGGCGCATTCCTTCCGACAGTATAGTGTGGCGAGTCCGGACCCAGACCCGTACAAGTAATTACTATCTCCTGTTACGTACAAGTGCAACACCTGAATAAAGCATTATAATATAGATTAAGCCACTTCTTACACTAGGATACTCACAGGTCACAAATATCCGACACGAGTCTCGGAGACTAGTGGCAGTAGTGGCCGCCACGCCGAGTATCGCATCGCACATGCGTTTGAACGGAGAGTCGCAAACTACTTCCCGTATTAGTGTATTATCTACTACACAACACATACACAAGTCTTCCCAAAAATGGCGATGAAAAGGATAGGAATATTCAGTTTGTACAAGGAATAGATGCAAGATGCATATAAAATTATTTTGACATCCGGTAAAATGATAAACATTTCGAATTTGGAATCCTGTTGTTGTAGTTGTTGTGCAGCAACCAATGTTTCGTTCGATGAATGGATGATTCCAGTATCTTCCGAGTATCTACATTGGAAGTATATGTCATTTCGGAATTGATAGACTATATGAATTGTCAATAATACGAGTAAAAATAAAATTACTGGGTGAAAATAATTACTGCGTAACAAACGCGTACGGAGCCGCGGGCACACCGCTAGTCATTTTATATATATTCTATAATATTCAATAATTATTTTTATTAATTTATATTCATTTGTACAGTATTGATCACAATATATCAGATAATATTATCATTAGTTTACTTCTCCCAACAATTTCCCTCCGACCAACAAATTAATGTTAAACTATTACTTTAATAAGGTTAAATTAGCTAATGTTAATAGTCAATAGAAGTAAAGACAATGATCTATTAAAATACTGTTAAGGATTAACATAGTTGCGTTTGAGTAGTGCAATTAAACAAGAGGCGGGCGCGGGCGCGGGCGCGGGGCGGTGCCGCGGTGGCGCGAAGCAGCTCGGCGCGGTGCGTATTTTCTGTTATGCTATTCTGTTGTTTTGTAAATGTTTGCGACATCAATAGCGTTTGAAGTTATCGTAATATTAAGCAGCACTTCCACAGACTAGTATGAAGTTCAAACAGGTAAATAACAATAAGACATTTCAATCCGTTATTCCGAGTTCGCGTCACGGTATCGCGACGGCGCGGGGCGGCGCGGCGCGGCGGGGCGCGGTAGCATCCGTACGCGGTAGTCGAACGTAGGCGGTAGTTTTTGCAAAACGATATCCGCATCGCTATAATGGAAACCCACGCTTTAATAAAACGGCGAACATTCTTAGGTATTATCCAACTGTAAAAGTTAATTAGCTGACTTAATGAAAGCGACGCGCCGCGCGTGCGGTTCTGTGCGAACGAGCACGCCGTCGCGTCGCACCGCGCCACACACCAAACGCAGTGTGTAGCGAGTCTTCACCTCGAGTGGCCTCTTGTATCAGCTGCGGCAGTGCGCTCCGGCCGCAAGCAGCCGGGCGCCGCCCCCGGTCCGGCCCACGGGTCTCACCACGCTATAGTGCTCGCGAATGTTCTCTCATACGAACTATGAAATCGTGCGCCATGTACAAGATTACCTACGTCACTCGGAAAAAACAGGTAAACTAGACATTTCTCTTGAGCTCCACTTCACGGATGCCGATATGAGAGCATTTCTGACAACATGCACAAGTGGGAACCTAATAGTGCCGTGTGGCTCACCCTCACACAGGCCCTCATAGTCGTCCGCGTTTAAGGAGTAGATCATGGCACCGCGAAGTCCTCGCTTTTTGATGTAGTCGGCCTTTTCCATAACGCTTTGTAGGTTGTCATACGAGACCCACTCCTTACCCCAGTAGAAATACGGCACGCGTGCTGCCTCCTCATACTTCACCTGCACGACGTTTTGGTAATCCTTCAAATACATACAGATATCAGGATAGTTGATGAATCCTGACACTCCGAGAGACCCAAAACCAGATGCAGGGCTGCCGACATTAGGGTTATTGACATTCACAAGGGTGAATGTGTGTCCGTATGTTGGTATTCCCACTACAATTTTATTTCTGTTCAATCCCTTGCCTATGTACATATTTATTGTGTAATTTATATTAAGTGTGGAAAGGTATAGACTCTCCATAGGCCTCGGATAAAGTGGTGAGTTAAACCCTGTGAAAGGAGTGTATTTTGTGTAATAGTGAAAATCATAGGTCATAATGTTGACATAATCCACATACATGTTGATTTGATCCACATCATATGATACATTGACTACTGTTTCCGGAGAAGCAGTTGCAATTGTGAGAATATAGTTTTTTTTTTCCCTATAGTACTCCATTCTGATCTCTCGTAGTAATTGGGAGAAATGTTGTTTCTCTCTTCCACCATGCTTGTCTCTGCGACTATGCAGTGCTGGAAACTCCCAATCTAAATCTATCCCATCCAAAGTATAGCTTTTTAAAATACTTTTAATCGATCTTATAAATATCTTTCTAGATGCATGATCTACAACCATATCTGAGAAACCATTCTTATTTCCTGCACCGCCTACAGATAGAAGAATTTTAAGTTTAGGATTCTGGTGTTTTAAATGTACTATTTCTAATAAAGTTTTGTTTAAAGATTTATCTAAAAAAATTTCTTTGTTGATGATGCGTGCAAAGGCTACATTGATGTGTGTGCACAGATATGGATTGATATTTGATGGCATCAATTGCTTTTCACCATTCACACTGGGAGCATTATAGTAACATGACACAACATCTTCATCTTTTAACCTGACAGACCCATCAGGGTAATACTGCAGATCCTCTTTGCTGTTCTTAAACAACTCTGGTAGGACCGCGTGACTCGCGTGGATCTCCTCATTATGCTCAATTGGTAGGAGCACTAAGTATAACACAATGGTCACTGCTAGAAACGCGGTAGTGACTGGAAGCCATATACGTAGCAGTCTCGCACACGTCCTGCAGCCAGACGGTACTCGTTTCTCGAGCTGGAAGTCTCTTTGCATATCGTGTTCACGTTTTTCCAACTCTTGCAAACGTCGATATTTGTCACACGACCTGCCCGCGCCCTTACAACTTATTGACATAGTTTCGCTATCTGCAAACAAAGTGAATAATAATTGCTAATTAGAAACCTTATCTTTACGTTTCAAAGTCAAATATCCATAAGGATTAACAACGCGTTCATAGTACGATAAGTGCAGTTTCATCGACTCAAACATTGCATATGTAAGTACCTCTTTACTGTTATTTACTTATTAACCACATGAATTTAAAGTAAATAAAAAATCTAACCTTTTAAAGACATCTGGATTGTTATTATTTACAACACAGTTGTAAGTTTGTAACACAACATTACAAAGACTACAAAGTAAAAAGTAAACAAATATGACATAAACAACTGACAGCGATATTCGACATACATCGATAAATCGATACATCGAATTCACTCGATTTTATAAAAAATAATGCATCGAATCGATCTGATGCTTTGAAAAAGTCTTGATTTACTCGATGTATTTTCATAAAACATTGAATTAGTAGTAACCAGCTAATAATTATAAGATATAAAATGAAGCCGTGTATTCTGATTCTTCTGATATTTCTTACAAATCAGTAGATAACTTTTCTTTGTGGGATGATCACCACAAATTAGTTCATAAGAGCTGGAAAAAGGCGAAATAAGCTGTCTATTTACTTCCGCGGTCCAGTAGAAATACTCAATGAGAACCCACTGGAAATTTGGAATAATCTGAAAATTCAGCTTCCTAAGCTTTATACAATTGCTTACAAATACTTGAAAATAGTGGGAACTTCATTACCATCTGAACGTTAATTTCTTAAAGCAAATTATTATTTCGTTTGTACATTGAAAATAAACTACTTTTACTGGTATGTCACAGATTCAAGTCACAGTCACAAGATTTATTTGTATTCGATTTTTCGGTGTGAGGTTTTTAAAGTTTCCCGACGTTTTGACACGTTTGCAGCAGTCATGGTAAAAAATGTTCAATTTCAATGAACAGTACGCGCGAAAATCAAGATTGGCATATTGTTTTTAGGTTTTGTAATTGTAACAAAGAATATTGTCAAATTAGCTTTTTATTTAAATAAACAACAAGTGCATCATCGAAGGTTTGCATGAAATGTCTTTTTGCCTGTTAGTAGCATTTATTCCTTCAACATCCTATAACAACCAACAGGCGAATGGACAAGAAAAGTACTGTTGTAGGCATAATAAAGAATTAAAAATTGTGGTTTGTTCGTATGAAGTGTCAGGGGCTGACTACAGCTTCGTGATGCAATGTTGAAAAAAGTACTCGATTTTGAGAAAACACCCATTTTCTAATCGTTGCATTGGAAAATATTGATGCATAGACTCCATGTATTACATCGATGTATTTTCTAAGTGTACATCCCTAAACTGTGGTCTTCTTCTTCTTGTTTTGGCACTGCAAAAAGCACTTGCCACTTGCTAGAGTGGCGAATGAGGCGCGAATCAGAAGGTTGCGTGTTCAAATCACGTCGGGGTCACCAATTTGGCGGGTTCAATAATAATGCTAGTCAGTAGGGCTACAGCACATTTACTTTGTAATAAAATAATACAGGTTTAGTATATAACGTGACGTGAAAACAACAGTCTGAATTTTATGTCTCTCTGATATGTCATCACCTAAGTACTTTTTAATATTAAGATTATAAACAGCTAGTACAAAAATAGTGGCGAATGAGGCGCCACACTAGTGTCAATGTTTTTAGGCTTTCGTAAAATTTTCTAATAAAAAGTAGAGTCCCTTGTCAGAACTATGTAAAGAGTTTTTGTGACATCTCAAAATACATGCTTTCAGTTTATATTTATAATCCACTCCACATATGCACAGCAAACAACGTATATCACGCAAAATGCCACTAATATAACTTTTAAAATCCAATATTACTATAGGGTCAAAAAACCAAAGTTAATGAATTAAAAAAAAAAACCACAAAATGGGTGACATTGTTGTCTCTTGAGGTGCTCAAGATCAGAGATAAATAACAATTTCTCAAGATTCCTCAAAAACTCCAACTGTGGTCACAGAATAATAATTTTTATTTATTATTCCTAATTTCCTTCTATTAGTAGTGTTGGGTTAACGATAGTCATTGTAATGATTGAACAATCGATTGTTGATTACCAATACACAATGCAGTGTATTTATATGATTATAAAGAAGATTTGCTTGCAAATAACCTTTTTGAAGTGAATTTTTTTTAATACATTTGTGATTTGAAACTCAATGCAACGAAAAAGAGACGAACACATATATAAACCTATAGGATTTAGCCTGCGAGAGAATGAGATAGAATATATTATACATGGTTAATGCAAGTCCTGATTTTCACGACTATGATCGTCGTCGAAGTGGCCTAGCGATGTGGCAACCAGACTTGTACACATAGTATGAGTAGTTGAAAGTTCGAATCCCGATTATTTAGGTATTTTTGTTTTCTGAAGGCTTCACTTCTACCGCGTGTAAACTGTGCACACATGTTTTATTTTTCATAGCACGGTTGACTTTTTTTCACTCGGTTGGAACTGACACATATTCTGTACTAAATAACAATTGTTTATACAATTGTATATTAAAGCAAACATGGATTACTATTGATTGTCCTAAAACCGGTGTTTTAGAACACTAACTATTAGGTCCTTACACACTGCACAACAAACAACCACTAAGTTAGCACAGTCACTCATCAGCTACAATTGGAATGTCTGCGACATCCACCGTACTCTCAAGACCTTGCTCCAACAGATTTTAATTTTTTCCGGAATTTGGACAACTCCGATGCGGCAGTCCAAACCGCCTTCAAAGAGTTTATTGATTCTCGCCCACATGGTTTTTTAGTAAAGGGATCAATAAACTACCTCTGAGATGACAAAAGTGCATAGATAACAACGGTGCATACTTTGATTAATTAAATATATATATATAAAAAATTGTGTCTAGTTGAATCGCAGCGAAATCTAGCCATTAGTCTATGTATGACATGTTATGTCAATATTACATCGGGAGTGTTATCGTTACTACATCTTGGAGACTCGGAATCCTGAACAGGGTGTGACGGTTTTTCATACCCGATCTGCAGTATCTTCTTTACAAGGCACAAGCTCGGCCTTGTATGGAATACTGTTCGCACCTCTGGGATGGATCCGCAAAATACCTCCTCGATGCTCTGGACAGGTTGCAAAGACGGGCTGTTCGCATTGTTAATAATACAGACGTTACCAAATACATCGAGCTATTTCAGCTACGAAGGAACATCACTTCGTTAGCGTGTTCTATCGTCTGTATCATGACTATCATGGTAAGTGTCTGAAGAGCTGTTCCATCTAATACCCTCCTCTCCCTTCAACGAAAGAACCACACGCGCTGGGTTTCGGAGTCACATTTTTACGGTAACCTCCATCTCGGCACGATTTAAAAAGTTTTCTATGACTTATATATTCTGTCGTACCGCGAAACTGTGGAACCTTATCCCGGCCAGTGTATTCCTTCCTTCTTACTACATCGGGTCCTTTAAGCGTTACGTGAAGAGATATTAATGCAGGCTGGCATGATAGCAGCGATCGCCGATGGATTTAAATCTCTCGGTGGTCGGCGTTGTGTTCGAATTATACTGTGCTAACCAATAGTACTAACCATTAGGGATAATACCGTCAATGTGCTAAACTATTATTTAAAAAGATCTCATTACAAAGTTTTAGTAGGTAAAATAGCCAGCCAACTATAACATGACTTGACTCCAATGAATATAATATTAGTTTATAATATTATAATATAATTATTATATTATATTATATAATATAATATAATATAATAAAATATAATATAATATATATTATTAATATTATTATATTACAAAGGATTAGATATTTAAGAATGCAAGAACCATAGAATAAAAAGTAGAAAAGCACATTTTACAGGAAATACTTTTTCTTAAATTTATGGATAAAAAAAATGACATTGGCGAATGATGTTGCTTTACCAATTTCAGAAAAAGATATGGAATTAGTCAAATATGTCAAATTACATTTGACAATTGACATTGATGCAATATTCTGATCTAAAATTTGCATTTGTTGTAATGTTGTGTAGGTTTAAATAATAATAATTAGTGACAGTACAGTATGTGACAAAAATTAAAAATAATTTAGTATCTCCGGCAACAGCAGCAGCGGCCCCCAATATCAGAATGAGCAGTTCACTCGCTGATGATGCGGCTTCCAACTCCTACGAGAAACAGCTGTACACGGTGTTCAAAACGTTTGACGTAGATAACTCGGATGCCCTCGATCGCACCGCTGTTCATGCACTCTGTGACTCGTTACAGCTCGAGGATCGCGGTGCTGCGCTCCTCGACACGCTGTTTGAGCGCCGTTCAGACCGAGTCACCTTCGCGCAGTTTCGTAACGGGCTGCTCGCCGTGTTGGGTGCAGACACTGCCGCCTCAGACGAACACCTCGCGGAAACAGACCCCGCTCCGTCCGACCGACCTCCCAGTGACGAAGAATCCTCAGGCTGTGAAGTCGCACCTCGCTTTATTTTCGGCACCAAAAAGTACGGGCGGAGGTCGCGCCCGCAACGCGCTCCTGACACGGCATCCACACCTCGTTCTTCTTCTGCCTCACGCCTTGACGGCGACGAGTGTCACGCTTGTTCTCTCGCTCAACTCGGACGCAGCGCTACTACAGCCGACGCGCGTCCTCAAAACGAAGATACATACCCGCCGCGGCTTGACCCCACGCGCCGCATAGACCGCGCTGAGGCTCTCGCGCTCTGTCGCAGCCTCAGCATGGACGGAGTTGACAGTCTTATCGAACGCATATTTGAAAATGCACCAAACACGGAGTCGACTGTTGGAGAGTTTTTCGGACGCTTAAATACAGCGCTCGCGACCACAATTGAAGAGGCGCGCGAACCGGCCTCAGCTGCTGTTCCTGTCGCACCTGACGGTCTCGATGATGAGGCAGCAGCTGGTGTGCCTGCTGACCTCATAGTCGATACTTGGGAGCGCTCTGGTGTGCCACGAGCACGCGCGTTGCTGGTGGAGCTTGGTTTCAGTGGGCCTGCGCTACGTCCTTCCGATCTAGAGCGCGCACTAGATGAGGAACTACGTGCATTGCCGACACCTGGCAGAGAGCGTGCGTTGTTACTAATTGCTGCGCTTAGTGCGTCTCGCTTGCGCACACGTCTTGCACGTAGACTTGCGGATGCGGCCGCCGCTGAGCGCGACAAGCTACGTACCGATGTCACTGAGGCGAATGCGCGCGCACGATTACTTGCACAGGAGGTTGACGAGAACCACGCGCGCATTGAGAATGAGCTGAAGGCAAGCCTGCGCCGTGCGGAAGCTCGGCACGCAGAGACGGCGCGTGCGGCTGCTGCCGAGGCGAACGCCGAACGCGAGCGAGCAACAGCAGCAGATGTACGCCTGCAAGCGGAAGCAGTTCGGCATGCGGAAGCTGAAGCACGATTGCGTGCTGAAGCTGCTGCACTACACGCGCGTGTAGCTGAGGCTGAGACACGCGCTGCCGCAACAGAGGAACAACTAGCAGCGATGGGACGGGAGCGAGCGCGGTGTGCGGCGGAAGCAGTGGTAGCTCGTCGGGAGGATACAGCCACGGCGGAGGGAGCAAGTCGGGCTGGAGGTGAACTGGTAGCACGACTGGATGCACTACGTAGAGAGAATGAGATGTTGCGTGACCGCAATGATGAGCTTGTTGCAGAACTGGAGGCACGTGCAAGGCACATGCGGTGTGGAGCCAGGATTGAAGTACCTGGAGGTGATCTGTCGGCGGAGCTGGCTGATCTATTGCCTCCATGCCAGAATGAGGTAAGATTATGCACACATACAAAGATTCTTATAAGTTCTTTATAGGTTTAGGGTTTTAGCCATAATCCCACCTGATCTTAAGTGATGCTGTGAGCCAAGATTGTAACATGTTAATCCAAGCTAGTGGTGGGCTGGCTCTCAAAGTACAGTTGCCTCAACATACCTATAGATGCTTGAAGACAAATTATCAACTCGAGGGTTGTAGTCCTATTATCATGTTATGGCTTTATCAAGATATTTGTATTTGAAACCTTACTGATTGAGAAAGTGTTTGAACACTAACACTGAGCCATCATCCTTTTTAATGTTGAGCAGTATTTTAGTTACCTTCTACAATGGGTTGCTCATTGCAGAACTGCTGTCGACACCAATTCATCATCTTCTTAAGACCACAAAAAAAGCCATTCATTTAATGACAAACCATTTTGTTCTCAGGAATGTGATTCATCTCCTGTCAGCTTAGAGCAACTATCGAGTGAAGCAGAAGCCACTGGGACAAGTGGGCCAGATAGTGACTTATGCTACATCCAACAACATATTGATTCATCTAAGCCACTGTTACGAGCTGAGCACAGTACACAGACAGAGTGTTCCGTTAATCCTGAACCTGAACTCCACTTGCAGCAACAGTTGGAGGATGCACAGCATGCTCATGAAGAAGATAGAAGCAGGCTCGATGCACTCGTCAAGTGAGTATGTATTTATAACATTGTTTTAATGGTTCTTAATTGACATAAATAAATACATGCAATAATATGACAATACATTTAATAGAGAATGGTTGATGATTATTTAGGGAGCTGGAAATGGGCCTGGAGCAGATGAAAAGCGAGTATGAACGTTGTGAAGAATACTGGTCCCGCAAGTTGGAGGAAGAGCGCACACTACACGCTGAGGAGCTCCGCGCAGGCGACGAGCGGCTCGCCGACCTGCTGGGACGCGTGCGTGACTACGAGACTCAGTTCGCGCGCTCTCTGCCCACTATCGACGAGAAGTACAGCCTTGAACTGCAGGTACACTCTTCCCTAACTCTTCACTTTAACATGACATCATGATCATCACATGACATTAAATACACTTTATGGCTTTCATATCAAGTAAATTGGGAAATGAAATTAAATGTGATAATGTATGAAGGGCTTGTAAAAGTACGAGATTTCTTGGCGATGTATAGTAAGTATAGTTGAATAACATATGGTTCTAGAGAATGAACCCACTTTTCTCTGGAACTATCAGATAGATTTGAAATGTACTGCTTATTTATTGAGAAAGATTAAGCTTCACACTATGACTCTAAGGAAAGCAGCATAACCCTGAATGGGAAGTAAGAACAATGATATGAGTGTTGCCAGCAGTGTGGATGGACATTTATTTGAATAAATGTAAGTTGGTTGAAACCATAGCCGCTTGGGGCACACCTAGTTACAATATAAATATATAGAAATCTCTGCTTAAGATTATAGATTCCATTGTAATTTCGTAGAGTTTGTAATTTTAGGAATGCTAGTTTTGTTCAGAATCTCTAGATTGTAGGATGTTTCAAATGTTTATAACATTTTTTTATAATAGAAAGTTATACACTCCTATTAGCAGTAAAATATTATTAAGATATTTAGAACCCTTCAATTGTTTATAAGTTTATTTGGTAATATTTTATAATAATGTTCCTTTTATCTCATTCAGAAAGAAATAGTTATAATGAAATGGATGTTGTATATATACATGGCACCTGCCACAGCTTTTAGGAACAAGTTAACTTCACCCGCTCTGCCCTCAGAGATGCACTGGGTCAAAACTAGATTAACCATTTACTATGGCATTGGTTTCACTATAACAATACAAGAAATCTATATACAATTAATAAAATTTTAGTGTCTGTTTGTAATGTCAAAATAACAGCTTTTTACTAAATGCATATGACAATATATACAATATCTATAACAAAAAACCCATTTAAATTTTTTTGTCTGTCTGTTTGTTTGTTCCGGGTAATCTCCGAAACAGTTTGACCGATTTTGACGGGATTTTCACAGGCAGGTAGCTGACGTTATAAGAAGTAACTTAGGCCACTTTCATTTTAGAAAATGAATTAGGATTCCCTGTAAATAAAAAAAACTTCTCATGATCAATCAATTTGGTCGCTTATATGACTTACGCTGAGTAAACCATTAGAGATATAGCAAATTAATCTATACATATAAAACGCTTTGTAATGAATGACTGAGACTGATCAATGCACAGCCTAAACCGCTTATCGTAGAGACCTGAAACTTGGAGGGCGTGTTCTTTGTATGACATAGGCATCCAATAAGAAAGGATTTTCCGAAATTCTACCCCTTAGCGGGTGGAAAAGGGGGCAAAGTTTGTATGGGACAACGTGATTCCTTGGTCCAATCTACTTCAAATTTTGCATAAACCTTTTTTAACAGAATTGATGGAAGACGTATTTCGTATTTTATTGAAATTCATCCCCTAATGGGGTTAAAAAGGGGTGGAAAGTTATTTTGGTGGTGATTTGCTTCGAAGTTGATATCAATACAATATTGACACATAATTGAAAACTAAATCCGATTTTAATAAAAAAAGGTTGAATTCACTTGAAAACTTAAGCAAATACTCTTTAAAATTGGAATATCTCGAAAGTCACCGTACTATATTAGTACTTCATTTGAAAGTTTCTAAACTTAAAGAGTTTATGCAGTTTTAGGACACGGCCAATAAATTATAATAAATACATAAAAAGGGACGTAGAGCTCGAAATTTGAACTGGTAAGGACTAGAACATTTTGGTTATAAATTATACGAATAATTCCATATTCAATAAAAACATGTTTAATCTATACTAATACTAATAATATAAATAAAGCGGATTTTTTTTTGTTTGTTTGTTTGTATAAACACGCTAATCTCTGGAACTAGCAATCGGATTCGAAAAATTCTTTTTTGTATGATAGCCAGACTCACGAGGAACAGTATAGTTATATTATAAATTTAGGCTACACTTTCTAGCTATCCTTAAATATTGATTTTTGTTACGTAAGTTGGAAGTGGAAGCCCTCGCGAACTGGTTTAGCCGCATGCGCTGGCTTAATGGTTAATGATACGCCAATACAATGTTCTACAAAAATATTGGCCATTAGTATATATAAATAAAGTCAGCGATAGCATATATCTATCTCTTATACATGAGCTACAATAAGGCATTTTCTATTTTTTTTTTTTTTGTTAAAGATTAAAAATAAATTTATGAGCATTATTTTTATGCATGGTATATTAATCCTTACGAACAAAAGTTACTTCATCAGAAACGACAATTTATAATGAAGATAAACTTTGTCTTTTACAGCATGTTATTTAGACTCATAGTTTCAGTGATAATACGAAATTAAAATAATTCAACACTCGGCTCGGGTCTATGTCCATAGTAGTAGTGGCGCGAACGAACCGTGCGATGCAATGCCGCGATGTGACTATTTGGCCGCCCGATAAAAATATTGTCTTTATTGAAGAATTATAAATCATCAATCAGTGATGTCTTCTAAATTATATGCGGGTGAAACCACGGGGTACAGCTAGTATAGTATATAATTGTAGATATTAAAATGAGCTACAAAAAGGTTGGAGAAATGATTATGTCTATCTTGAGTTTTAATAAACCGGGACGGGGGGTGGTATGGTTTGCGCGTTTGTGTCGATCGACGGTTTTCTGTAGTTCACGCGAGCGTAGCCGCGGGCGCAGCTAGTGATAAATAAGTGATAATTGTGAATGAGAGTAAAGTGTAAATAAAATGTGATTAGCAAGTGATCTGATGTTTGAGCGTTGTGATCCATCATGCACACAACATTATTGTTTGTAAACAGTGCAGCCTGTGTAGGCGAGCACACTGCACACTGCACACTGCAATACAGACCTGCTCATAACAATTACTTTTAAAGTGAATGGGGTTCACATTTTAATTTATTTTTTTGTAAACAGAAGTGTAATGGATGAAAATATGTGCTCCGATGCGATGAGGTTACGCTGCACTCATTCACTATTAGGGTTTCTGAGTCACAGGTGACGGACCTGGAGGAAGAGTTCTGTCGGTATCGGCGCGACAAGGAGATGGAGCTCGCAGAGCGCGACCGGGACCTACAGCGCCTCAGGGAGCGCATCGCGACGCTCGAGCGACGCAGGCACCCCCACCCCCACTCGCACCCGCAGGCGGTTGGCGAGGGGAGCGGCGCGGGGGTCGAGGTGCGGGACCTGCGCGCCCGCACGGTGCGGGCCGAGGCGGCAATGCGGCGGCTGCATGCTCGCCTCGCAGCCGCAGACCTGCTCGTCAAGGACCTCTACATGGAGAACTGTCACCTCGCGCACAGGAACCACCTCTGACGCGCGACAACACCAACAAATTATTTACGAATTTCATAGGAAATAACATCGAGGATAGTCATGTAAATATATAACTGACCACTGCTACGTATTGACTGATGCTACATATCACAGTGAGCAGGCGTGCGCATGTGCGTGCTCGTACGCGTGCGCGTGGGCGTGCTCGTACGCGTGCGCATGTGTGTGCTCGTACGCGTGCGCGTGGGCGTGATCGTACGCGTGCGTGTACGTCGCACACTCCCCGCTCTATATGGTTTACAATGCTTCCTATAGATTCAATCGGTCTATGTGTATATGATACCATTGTTTATTATGAATTTGCTTCTCTATAAACTATTGGGTGAGGTTATAAACCTGCATATCCAGTGACTCGTTGTATAATACAGTGCAGTAAGGCGTGGTCGGTCGGGGGCGGGGGCGGGGGCGGAGGCGGGAGCGGGGGCGAGGCGAGGCGGGGCGGGGCGGTGTAATATTCTGCTGTATAATTTAAGTTTTCTGTCGAGCAATTCGTATTGTTTCACTCTAATTAAATGTATAATATTAGTAACGTTATACAGAGCTGTGCTTTGGGCTTCGGCACTTGGCTGTCCAGAAGTTTCCTCCCTCGCCCCTTCGTCGCGCGCTCGTAAGTGTATATTAGTTTATGTATATAAGACAAAGTGCCTTCACTATGTACTTGTTATTACAATAATAGCATAATCGGTAGATAGGGGTCTGCATTTGCACAGTAAGTACCCCAAGCTGTGCTCGCGCTCTGCTCACACTGCTCACACTGCTCACACGGTGCTCAATGCATGCGCTTCTCAGCATTCTCTGATAATATCTCGGATGATTTTTAAACTTGGACATTTATTTTATTGAGTTGGAGGGTTCGGTTTCATTGTGTCGTAGTACGTACTACTGTTATTAATTTATGAATATAAAGCTAAGAATATTTATTAAATAAGTAGGTACACGATGACGTCACGGGGGTACATTCCCTCTTGCTCTTAGAGCAAATGCTAAATAATTCAATGTTCAACATTATGACTGAATTAAACTGTTATTTTTATAAGTAAATGAATACGAGATAAAAGACAATGTGATTCTAATATACTTATGGGCTTATTATAATGTAACGGATTAAATTTGAACCTAGTTCCTGTTAGTAATGAGATTGATTACCGATTACCGATTAGCCAGTAACTCATAAGAGGCGACACGCTCTACACTCTACAGACTCTGTTGTTCAGTTTATTTGTACTTATATAATATTAGCGAGTGCCTAAACTTCAATCAATTGTGATTCATAATCGATTTGTTAGTTTTATAAGTTGTAACTATAATAGTGATGTTTAAAGCTGATTTTATAGTGATGCTTGTAACAGCACGTGCGCGTGCGACAAATGTTTGTAGTGTCTACTGTCGTTTTATTGTTCGCGTCTGATCCGCGCTGTCTGTTGACAGGTTGGCACCCCTACCTACTCTGCGCTACAGAGCGCTACATTGCCACTAAGATTGGACGTGCCTCTAGTTGTTGTCTTATGTTCATATTCCCATTTGTGGAAGAAGACGGACCGCGCTAGAGTGACTAAACTCGTTACATAGTTTGCGCGGGCCGTAAGCGTCACTTTAAATTCAGCCTTAAGGAGATGGCGAGCTGCTTCCGCCTCGCCCCGCCCTGCCATGCCCTGCCCTGCCCCGCCCCGTCCCGCCCCGTCCCGCCCCGCCACTCACCACGTCCATAACTATATGGGACTTGTTGTTTCATGCAAAAACTTGTTATACTTGATAGTTACGTATTCTCGCTTACTAATTGGTCTGCGTTTAAACTTTTTTATTTATGACGCGATTATACAAGTGTTTTGAACAAACATGTAGGTACCCATGATGAATGAATCATAAATTAATTTTGAATAATTATTATTTAGCGTATGTATTTAATATTATAATATACCTATATTGATCGGCAACTCGAAAAAGAAAGAGCATAGTATACGCTTGTGTTAGAAGGAGATGAAATACGAGACCATTTTCAAATATTCGCGTGATTGACTCAGGTGAGGCCGCAAACGGGTTGCGGGGTGGGGCCGGGCGCGCGGCGGGGCGTTT
Source organism: Saturnia japonica (assembly GCA_033032175.1). Classification (NCBI taxonomy): domain Eukaryota; kingdom Metazoa; phylum Arthropoda; class Insecta; order Lepidoptera; family Saturniidae; genus Saturnia; species Saturnia japonica. The sequence continues at coordinate 145,801 of CM065308.1, read as the reverse complement.
GTTAAACTTACATATGTCAAGAGCATTCCTAAATTAAGTGATTTGTCTGTTGTTCTGTTGGTTCACTGTGGTCTGTCCGCTCTTCACAATATAACCGTTGTATATGATTCACAGCGGGAGGGGGGAGGGAGGGGGCGAAAAGGATGACTTATCAATATTGTACAATCATGTGATTAATTAAAAGTTTAATAAAACTACAGCTTGTTTCATTGCGGCTCACCTTTGAATCTATTCGGAGATTTTATCGTCTCCAAACACGATAAAACATTTTGTTATCTGTACTAACACTGTAAGGAATAATACGTCGGGGACATTAATTCGTAACTTGTTTTTACAAGGGTGAAATTTTAAGGGAATGTTTTTTACTAATATGAAAAATCTTATGTTGAGATGAGAGCAGACTTGCGCCTCGTGGGTTGAGTTCGCATGGCCGACATTCTTGAATGAAGTGCGAGCGCAACAAGCATTTATAGGTACGTTTCTCTCTAACAAAGAGATGCTTTTTGGTAAACAATATTAGCGCAGTCTAAAATATTGGAGATATGATATATTTTACAGTATATCTACTGTAATTATAGTGCGTCTGGGCACGTTTGGCAACTAGTCTTGAGGGGCAGTTCCTCTAGAGTCTAGACAATGCCTTAACTAGCTTTTTATGCGGCCGGTGCGAGCTTTTATAACAGCGCCCTTGAACATTTTTGGTTTAGTTATTGATTGTGGTCCTGGTCTGGTCTTTTCTGCGCCCTTCCAGAGCCGGTGGCCTGTGCATGGGTACCGCCCTAGTTACGGCACTGTCTCTAGAATTAACGTCTTAGGTCAAATCACCACTTAACATTAGCTGAGATTGCGCTCAGACGCTACAATTTTAAATTATAAAATAAATATATGATACCGTGATGCCAGTCGATTTTATGTAATTCTGCTTGTTTAGACTCAAACTCGCTCTTGATAATATAAGTATATTGGTACGCTTCATAATATAGGTATGTTAATAGGTATATATTTATCTATTAGTTTAGCGTGTGTGGCTACAATGAGCCCCGGTCCAAATTGATTCACAAACCGCCATCCAGCGTCTATCAGTTATTTATTTTATTTTAAAACATTTCGTTGGTTTTTATCCAAATCCTAAGTAAGGGATCATTACAAATTATAGAAAAAAAACCATAGTTGTTTCCGCCCAAAAATTTTCACACACGACGTCAAACAAATTAAAATGTTAGAAGAATGCAAATTTCTCATAAATTCACCTTGGGCAGGCATTCCTTCATTTTGAAACGGTTAGAGCCGCGAACGGCGACATTAACAGTACTTAACTCACCAACTTATAAATAAGCGAGAGTAGGTAATGAAACACGATTCTAACATTATTGACATAATATTTATTCAGAATGCATTATAAAAATATTGTATGTATTTGTTTCAATATTAAATGCGTAGATATGAATAATGGCCTATGAATTGAAAACTTACGTTTCATACCAACTCATTGTAGTTTGTATTTATTAATCCACAACTAAGTATCTATTATTAATAATCATACAATCCAGGAGTAGACAACATTTTGAAAAGTTGTCGACAACACTTTATATGTTGTAAATAAAACCCGTGAATTATTATTTAAAATTACCTCTCCACGGCTTCCTTACACATTTTTATTTTAATAAAATAATTATCCCACAAAACGCGTTGAGTTACCTACTATGAACTCAATGACAAAAGGCGGCATTATGTGCATCTGATCGCATGTGACGTCATAATTCAATAAATAAAATTAAGGTTAAAGGTATTAAATTTGTGCATCACCCGCCCGGGTATATAATTAGAATGTCACTATTTCTATACTTAATAATTTTAAAGTCAATTGTTACAAGATAACATAAATAAAAGTAGTACTTACTAAGCTGTGTATATAAATACATTGTACGATGATGTCACGTTTTCTGATTGGCGTTTCGAATTACGTGATTCCCATACCAAAATATCACAATTTTCCCAAAGGAAAATTAAATATATAAGTAAACAATTTTTTTTTCAGATTTCAAAGTTTTAGGCGATATGATTAAATATTATAGTTAACTATAATTTTTTAACTTAATATCAACTCGCGAATTGTACACATTTCAGTATAAATGGATTGACTGGTGTTGCCAGTTATCAATTTTCACTGGAACCTCTGTTTAATTTATTCAATGTTTAGGTACAAACACACAATATATTTCAATTGCTAAGACAAAAAGAAGTAGATGAGCGTCGCCTCCAGGATCACTTTCAGAGAGGTGAGTTCGCATCTACACAATATATTTTACAAAGTTGGACAGCAACCTAGACGACTCAAGTTTTATTCAAACAATAACTTCATATAAAAAATCTTGATATTTCATATGCATTTTTTCCCGACAGGGGGATGCATGTGCACTCCATTGCACCATGCTGCATGACGGCGTCCTTGCCTACCCACTAAACACATGTATGTACCTACCACAGAGATCTAGTACCTACTGTAGTGAAATTAATTAATGAGTTCACAAAATAATAAATGATATAACATATATAAAATTATATATTAAAATATTATAACATATATGAAAGTTACAAGTAAGTATTATAGTATATATATACACATACAAGTATTGTATATGCATTAGGATAGGACCTACACATACAAGTTTTTCGTATTTGTTAAAATAGATAATAAATACACACACTGACAGAAAATTAATTTCATTTGCAAATAAATTATTTTCAAAATTAATTCTGATAATAGATGAATAATTAATATATATAATTATAATTGAATTTACACACATTCAGAGGTATTATTGTATTATTCTGGCGCTACGTATGGTACCTACATCGTGTACGGAAACGGATATTATACTCGGTCGATCAAAAAGTACCGGTGTTTGAAAACAGGTGGCGTGTTGCTGAAAGAAGTCAACATTACTTTTGTTTATTCTCCTCTGTCAAAGAACGTCATACTGGTGGTTACTGTATACTTTTGTAGTTTCATTACACACACGTATTTCATGATATAATGAAAAAAGAGCAATATCGATCGGTAATGCGACCTTTCACCGTCTATGACAACCGTCAGATATCGGTTCAATGGATTCTTTCGTAGTTGTTCATCTTTTTGAGATGAGGAGCGGCCAGGTTGCTTGTTAAACGTGCTTACTGAGGATAGCAGAGGTCGACTGTAGACGTATCGTACTGAACGGCAATCAATGTCTCACATGATAGTTTAAGTGTAAGAAAGGTGTCTGCGTGATGGATACCGCGATTGCTGACGGTGGAAAAGAAGCAGATACGGTTGTCGATGTCGAAACAGTGTTTGTAATTATTGAATCAATTCGATGAGAACTGAAGAAGGGACCAGAATGGCTAAGATGAAAATGCTGTTTCACCACGCACCAGGATATTCAAGTTGCATGAAATGCGGCGCACCCACCTTACTCACTTGGCTCCCTGGGACTTTTTTCTATTTTCAGACATAAAAACATGGCTCGGGGAAAATAATTTAGCTGAAATGAGGAGGTTATCACCGTGACAGAAGATTTTCATTCGTTTGAGAAATATTATTTTTAGAGCTTAAAGAATTGATAGGAACGTTGGGTAAGTGTGTGTTCAACTAAATGAAGATAATGTTGTAAAATAGAAAGACATTTTTTTAAAACTTCCGTCTTAATTCCTAACACGTACTTTTTGATAAATCCACGGATGAATAGGCGGCCCGGCGCCGCGCTGCGTCTGGCGCTCGTGTGCACTGGCGTGCGTTTACGTAACGCTATTTGTAGGAACAGGTTGTGGCGGAGATGCTTAGGAGCGGTCCCGCGATCCCATCAAGGATGATATTAGTGTGGTAACATGGTCGGACTGTTACGCGTTCTATCTACAAATACATCCCGTTGACGAGATAATCCGCGTCGTGCGCGAACGAGGACTTGCCACGGCGCAGCCTGCGGCGTGCGGCGCGCGCTCTGCAGCCTATCATCGCTCCTAACACTGACGTCATCAGCACACCTGTGGACACGAAGGCACCGTGTCACGCACCGAGCAACGAGCACGCCAACATACTGGTGTGCCCGTGCACGAGTGCAACGTGCATCCACACTCACCCAGCACGAGCAACAACACGGCGGCGGGCGGCCGCTCGCTCAGCCCGTCGTGTCCCTCATGCTCCTGCACTGTGTAGTGTCGCTCCATGCCCGGCCCATGGTCTGTCTCTCCAGACTTGCTGGCTGCCGTCTGAGATACCTAAAAAACAAGGAAGAATATAAATAAGTCAAAATGTGCGTGAAATGTTTGAGTACTTCAGCAGGACGACAGAAAACGTCCAGGTGCAGTTTTCTACTTCGGAATTGGTAGTCTTTGGGGACTTTAACGCACACGACGAATCGTGGTTGGGTCCCTCCAAGACAGGACGACCTGCACATCTATTCGCTCTAACCCATGACCCATGACTGACTCAACTGGTAATCCAGCCCACCCGGATTCCCGATGTTGATGGTCATGCGCCCACTTTGCTACACCTTCTGTTGATGATCCATCCAACTAACTATGATATGTCAGTTGATGCGCCTTTGGGAGATCGCCGCAAGTTATGACATCTGTGCCGCGCGCTCCGCGTCCACCCTGCGTTACATTAAGTGTAAAGTTAGGCACTACTCATCAGCAGATTATGACGGAATGCGGGATTATTTTGCAACCATCCCTTGATGGGAAAGATCCTTCAGCGATTGACGACAGGATTGGAACCGCTATGGAAATATATCCGGACGGTATCCCAGCGTTGAGAAGCTTTACCGCCTGTCCTATCTTTCTGGCGCCGTGCGGTCGTGCCTCGTGTTTGGAGGGAGGCTAATGTGTAACCGCTTCCCAAGAAGGGAGATCGAATAGACCCCGTCAATTACCGTAACCTCAGTGTTGTGCAAGATCATGGAGTATCAAACATGGATTACTATTGATTGTCCTAGAACCGGTGTTTTAGAACAATATCTGTTAGGTTCTTACACACTGCACAACAAATAACCACTAAGTTAGATGAGCTACAATTGGAATGTCTGCGACATCTACCGTAATCCCCAGAACCTTGCTCCAACAGATTACCTACCATTTTTTCCGGAATTTGGACAACTTCTTACAAGGAAAAAAATTCAACTCGGATGCGGCTGTCCAAACCGCCTTCAAAGAGTTTGATTCTCGCCCCCATGGTTTTTTTAGTAAAGGGATCAATGAACTACCTATGAAATGGCAAAATTGCATAGATAACAACGGTGCATACTTTGATTAATTAAATATATTTAAAAAAAAAATTGACTTTATATTCCTTCCGTACAAAACGCCTATTTCATATGTAAGGACCTAATTGTAACAGAGGAAATTACAACAGTCTGTAACATATTTTGACGAGAATAAAAGCATAGACTACAGTCTGGGGTTGATATGAAACTACTAAAACAATACATAGGAGCTAGGTATTGTTTGAAAGTAGCATGGTGTCTAGTTGAATCGCAGCGAAATCTAGCCATTAGTCTATGTATGGCATGTTATGTCAATATTACATCGATTACATCGGGAGTGTCATCGTTACTACATCTCGGAGACTCGGAATCCTGAACAGGGTGTGACGATTTTTCACGCCCGGTCTGCGGTATCTTCTTTACAAGGCACAAGTACGGCCTTGTATGGAATACTGTTCGCACCTCTTGTATGGATCCGCAAAATACTTCCTCGATGCTCTGGACAGGTTACAGAGTCGGGCTGTTCGCATTGTTAATGATAGTAACGTTACTTAATACATCGAGCCGCTTCAGCCGCCGTCTCTGTGAGCGTGTTTTACCGTGTGCGTTGTGTATCATGGTGAGTGTTCCGAAGAGCTGTTCAATTTAATTCCCTCCTCTCCCTTCAACAACAGATCCACACGCAATGAGCTTCGGAGTTACAGTTTTACGGTAACTGCCGACCAGTGTCCAGTGTTCCCTCCTTACTTCAAGCGTAACGTGAAGAGAGACCAGGCGACCACTGATGGATCTAAATCTCTTGGTGGTCAACGTTGTTTTGGATTGTACCATAGATTAATATGAATGGGTTGTATATGTTTACCATTAGTGACAGTAAATTCAATGTGCCGAGTCATTATAATAAATAAATACGGAGACATCGGCAGTGAGTCAGCGTCGCTCTTACCTTCACTTTATCTAGTTTCTTCTTAGTGGTCTCCGTCTCGAGCGGCTGTTTCCCTTCGTTGGGTTGGGGATGGCTCGCAGTGAGTTGCGAGTGTGGGTGTGGGCGCGAGATCTCGGTCGGTTCCGGCTTCGTGTTCAGGTCGAAGCCTTTCTTGGGTCCGTCTCTCAGCTGTTGCCGCTGCACGCCGTATTGTACCGGGATCTCAGGCATCGTCTTCGGAGGCAAGTAGACTGGCATATCCTGGCGGCGCGGGCTTAGCACTTTCAATAATCATATTAGCAAGGCTTTCTATAACTACACACTCTAACAAGGTTATATTACACTCAGATCATATCATTATTATAAAATATATTGAAAATGACATCCTCTCTACGTCTAGGTTCTTCTTCTCTTAACTTAGCAACCGATCCCCTTTAATGAAGACCATTACTGCCATTATCGAGTGAATTACAGTGTCATATATTATGACAATTTAGTATCCTAACAAGATGGTGGCTTCCATCCCATGGATTTTATGGTTTCTCAGAATGAATGCTTTCAGCTTATATTTATAATCTTTTCAAGTTCGGTGAAGCTGTAAAAGCCGCAGCGGCTTCATGGCCGTTAGGCGTGTTACGTAGTCAGATCTAAAAAAATAATTATAATCCACTTCACTTAAGCACAAAAACCAAACTGTATCACGCAAAACGCCACCAATATTACATAATATAGGGTCAAAAATCTAAGTTATTGAATTAAAAATAAAAACTGCAACATGTCACTTCAAGATCCCGCCAAAAACTCCTGTATGGAGGTTACTCAATTCGAATGTTTTTTCGATTTTCAAACTTCTTCGATTATCAACCTATTTAGATGATTTTTTTTTTTGTTTGATAGGGGTTACCTCAAGTGTGTTCCCATTTTAATTTCATTGGCATTGGACCTTCAACTTCGGAGATACACCAGGGAATTCTTTTTTGTTAAAAATTGTCTTGTTTATTATTTTTAATCGTGTTAATTTTGCAGAACTGTATCTTGGTACAGGTTGGATTTCTGAGATGGGGCAGTAAGAGCAGCAAAACTTTCTAAGGAGACTGGCCTTAACTTTTTGTAACATTTTGACCTGCATTTACTGTTTTTTAAACGTGTACAATCAATAAAAAATGGGCAATTTATACAAATTTTTTTGTCTTTTAATAATTATATGATCAATAAAAACTGCATCGAATTATCGGAAGGACGTAGTAAAATATAATAGTAATAAAGTAGTGTGATCTTTCACTAATAATACAGTTATTAGTGACACCTTACCATGAGGTTTGCCTTTAGAGTTCTGCACACTGAGATAAGCAAGAAATATATAAATGTGAGTAGTTACAGGATCCGGGCGCTGCTGAGGGACGGGCCAGGCTCGGCGCGGATCCGGGTCCGTCCAGTAGCCCGCGCCACTCCAACCACGCTCCTCCGGGATGCTCTCCATTCCTGGAAAACGTTTCACCCACAACCAACAACTTTATTAACATAATTTAAGGTGAATGCCCTCAACTGACTTCTCCAAATAAACTTTGTTCTTTGGGTCAAGCCAGGGTAATGACCTTAATGTAGGTACTGTTATTATTATACACACATCGAAATCGTAAAAGAACGGAATTTTCCTAGACAGCTAGCCACTAGAGCCGATGTGTACGAAAAGCTTAATTAAATAGCAAACTGAGTTCAGTTTTTACATATGAAATTGGCGTTTTGTTGAACTAGCCACTTCGATCTCAAATATTTGGTGTTTGGTTAGGAATTCCAAATTCAAATTTAGGCTTGTGTATTTGTGTTTCGAATGCAGTGATTCATTTGTTTTCGCAATATTTCATTTTTCTTTGAGATAGTTCTTGTCACAAAATGGAAACCTTAAAATATCGCGTTATTTAGGAATATGAATTCCACTGTGGCATCAGCGCTTTAGAAACAATTTGAAATATTAATGATGTATATGGGGAAGCTACTGTAAAATAAAGCACGATACGTTTTTGGTTCCAATGTTTTCGTTCTGGAAATTTTGACCTACGAAACAAACCCCGTGGACGGCCGGAGACTCTAGTTAATAATGAAGAATTAAAGGTGATCACGGAAGCAGATCCATCGCCAACCACATCAGTCAACCGTCACTATAACGAAGGAATTTTGAATCGTATTATTACTTATGATGAAAAATGGATCCTTTGCGACAATCGGAAACGTTGATCACAGTGGTTGAACCCAGAAGAACCGGCAAAATCCTGTCCCAAGCGAAATTGATTCAAAAAAAGGTACCAGTGAGTGTTTAGTAGACCAGTGCTGGTGTCATACACTATAGCTTCCAGAGAACTGGCCAGGTAATAACGGCAGGTCTGTATTGTAAACAATTGCAAACCATGATGGAAAAGCTAGCCGTTAAACAACTGAGACTCGTCAATCTCTCTAGCCCACCGCTGCTTCAGGACAACGTTAGACCCCATACTTCATGACAGACGGTCGCTAACTTAGAGAAACTGCGGTTGGTAGGTCTCCGTCACCCACTATAAACCCCGGACCTTGCTTCAACAGATTATAACTCTTTTCGGAATTTTGATAATTTCTGGAAAGAAAAAAAAATCAATTCCGATGAGGCTGTCCAAACCGCCTTCAAAGATTTAATTGAATATCGGTCCGACAATTTATTCAGCAATGGAATCAATGAATTACATTTAAAATGCCGAAAGTGCATAAATAATAATGGTACATACTTCGATTGATTCTATGTATATTCTCATTTATTTTTTTCATATTACTTTTTCCATATTATTAGCATCATGGAAGATCAGTTGGTAATTTGTGAAAACGTTGCAAGTGCTCGTAACTCCGTCACCTAAATACAATCATTTTTAAACGAATTAATTTTGAAGAAACCTCACCCGGCTGTAGCTGCAGTGGCTGTAGCGGCCAGGGCCTGCGCGACCAGAGTGGGGGTGCGACAGGAGCGGGTGCGGGGTGTGCAGCGGGGGCGGGTGCAGCGACCGGCTCGTACGCACTTTCCGGCTCCTGTACCAGTCCGCCTTTGTGACTGAAAATGTGCGAGCTGACTGCGCTCTCTGGAACTGAAAACGTGCAGGTGCTGATTGTGACCGCTTCATGCTTCTTCATGAGTAACGCGACTTTACTATTGGAATTTATTAAACAGCTCATCAGAATCGTCGTCAGGCCGGCCGCGGTATCACAGTGCAGAGGTGACCGTCGATGGATTACGATCTCTCGGTGGTCGCCGTTGAAGACATTTCATATTTCGTATAGTTCGACTTCTGAATAGAAGTTGGAGGAGAGACTCACCGGTATACCTGTACTGCGGCTGCGCCTGCGCGAGCCGATGCGGCCAGAGCGAGCGCCCTGCACCGACACCACGCTCCCCGCTCTCGCCTCCCTCGCCATGCTCAACGACCTCCTCCTGTACATTGGTACGCTTTAAATCAGGTATGGACAACCTTTGACATGTTGAGGGCCAAATTTAGCGTGCAAATACGTTTAAACTACGAAAGTTAAATACACCGAAATCAATGAGACACTTGAACTTGAATTTGGGAAACTAATCCATCGATATTTGGATTAATTTCACTGATACAAAGACGTAAAGAATTTTCCAAATTATCGTCTGTCAGTCTTGTACGTTGTGTTGATTAATTAACTTTCATCAATGAAAAGAACTGTTCGCATTTATAAGTACTGCCAAACGCACAAATCAATCTTCTTGCGAATATTCTAAGCTGCGGAAAATTGTCTTCTTCTAGGTATTTTTTGTAGAAATCGTCTTCAAATTTAGATTTTAGGAGTGAGTTTTCTTGAATCACGATCAACTCCATTTGTAAGTGTATTGGAGCATTTTGTACATTACATTTTGTAGGAGTAGCAAATTAACTGAAATGATCTTCCAAGTTTTTGAAGTCGCTAAATCTGTTCGAAAATTTTTCCGACAGTAACTCAAGTTCTTCAGCGTATTGAGCATAAGTAATATTTTCATACGCAGAGAGCGTGTTTAAATGGTAACAGTTAGCAGACAGCACCTGTGACTCCCACAAGCGTAGTTTGATCTGAAACGCTTTCAAATGGCTGTACAAAGCATTTACTAACTGCCCTTGTTTTTGAAGTTTCAAATTTAAATCATTCAAACGCCTTGAACTGACGATGGTTAAGCCCTCGGGATCGAATAAAGTCGATGGTTTTTACTACCACATTCATAACATTCTGGAGTCGAATGGACTTAGAACCCAAGTTCTGTTGGTGGATAATGCAATGAAGGAATATCAAATCATCTTTTTGCACATTTAATTCTGTTGTTTTTTCATTCAAAATTCCGATGAAACCTTTGGGTAAGCCGACCATAGAAGATGTACCATCAGTGCATACTCCAATTAATTTTGACCATGGCAAGCCAAAACTTGTGAATACCTTTTGAACTTCAATAAAAATATTCTCTCCTGTAGTGGTTCCTTTTAGCGGCTGTAAAGCAAGCATTTCCTTAGTAACAATGAACTCCTTATCAACACCTCGAATAAATATAGCCAGTTGAGCTGTGTCAGACAAGTCGGTGCTCTCGTCTAATGCTATGGAAAATGATTCAAAACCAGCCACACAGTCAGTCAATGTTGTTTTTATATCATTAACCATCATTTCTATACATCGAACAACAGTTCGTCTTGACAAACTCAATTTTTTCAAATTAATTTTTCTTTTCAGGATAAAATACTGCAAACTTCTAACATACACTCCTTGATAAATTCTCCTTTGGCAAATGGTTTTAATGCCTTTGCTAATTTTGAGCTAACTATAAAACTAGCTTTCACAACATTACCAAGTTGTGTTCTTGTTTAAGAAACATTTGTTGCTGTTTTTCCAAATTTGCGGTAAGCTTCTGGATTTTGTCTGTTCTTAATTGTCCTGTCAGTGAGTGCAACGTAGCATGCTTAGTTGAGTAATGCCTCTTTATATTGAATTCTTTCATTACTGAAATGGATTAATTACACAGCAAACAAATAGGCTTACCATTGTGCAAGATAAAAAAGATTCTTCAGTCCATTTTTCTTGAAACTGACGACCCTCTGTATGTACTTTTCGTTTCTTTCCACCAGACATCATTTTGTTTACTTTTCGTTCAATAAACGTAATAGCAAACTATAGTTAGTAACCATTCAAGATGCACACAAAGTCACAAAGCAAGTTGACGGCTCGAGCAGTTCGCTAGGATATCGTTTGTCCAAGTTATCACCTCGGTAGCTCAAATAGAACTGAACTAACGTTCGGGCCATCCACCCGCTTATAAGTATAGGCAAAATGAAGGAATAATCTGGAATAAACTAGTTTAGAATAATTGAGAAGCAATAAATCTTTTGACGTGTCGCCCGTGAGGCGGCAACCCCCAAAGAAATTGATCGAGCACTCCCGTGAGTATAAGTACCTAATGTAATATTTTTTTTATTGTTTTTTTTTTTCAAAATGTCTCGCAGGCTGGATCATATTTTAAAGCGGGCCGGTTGTTGCCTTTATATGCTTTAAATTATTGAACTTAAAGTGTTATATTTTTGAAGTTGATCCATAAAAGTTACGTATTAGTTTGTGTAGAGCAAAACGAAGACATGATTGAGTGATCCCTTCGATATGAAATATGCCTGTGTATTATTGAGTTTTGATGAAGTTATAGGCCATATCTAATGTTCGAGATATAATAAATTAAATATCAGAAGTACCCACCTACTCGTGAACGTTGCAAAACAAAATAATTAAATTAAGCATTTTCTTTTCATTTTAGACACAGGGTTTCTAGCAAAATTTTTATTCCTTACAACAGTTACAATCTACATTATCAAAAAAATTTTTTTTTTGTTAGTTTGGTTAGGTCCGACTCGTGTATAATTTTTTTTAAATCTATAAATCATGTCATGTAAAAACGATGTCATTGTTCCTTAGAACTTTTTTTTTAATCTCTTATAGTTTCAAAGTTGCTCTCTTCGACCCGGCTGTTTATTATCTACACAATACGTTACTGTTGCGCATAATTTAATTTAATATGCGATAAGGTCGCGCTCTGGTCGTGAGTCGCATCATCGTGACGCGACGCGACTGCACGACAATGTGACCGTTTCAAAATTATGTAATATACTAACAAAATGTCTGGCGAGTACTAAAATATACTAAATGAAAAATATAATTCTACTGAAAATCAACTAACATGTTAGGGTAATTTTAAGTTATTTTTCGAGACAAAGTTTAGTGTACTATATGCTTTAAAGACTTGTTTCGTTACTTCAGCCACAGTTACTTCAGTCCAGGTGTTGTCTCAGTGTTATACCTACTTTTTGTTGTTATAAGATAAAAAATTAAACAGTTTATTACTCATTTTATTACAATATTAATCATATCTGGTGAAGTGCCAAAAGAAGTGTAAACTTCAGTGAACGCTCGCTTAACGTGTAATACGCAAGGAATGTTCTTAGTTAAAAACTTATTTCTGTATGTAAAAAAAACACTCATTTAAGAGCGTTTTTGTAAGTTTTTTTCGTCCGCGTTATCTATGAAAAGTTACTAGATTTCAAAAGTGACGTCGAACGGGACGTCATATATTTTTTAAAAACAAAATGATATGTTTGTGTACAGAAAACTCTCTTATAAATAATCTATTTTCTATAATTGTAAGAGTATAAAAATACTTGTAATACGGGTTTTAAATGTTGTTTCCTATGTTTACAGGTAAGTGAATCTTTTGTTAAAGAGAAAATATAATTGGTTATTTGTTTTAAATATTGTATATATATATATTAATCCTATGTTTACATAGAAACGCAATTACGTCTTTGTTTCATTTTCCCCGACAGTTCAAAAGTATAATATTATATGTATTTAGTCTTAATGATAATAACTTGTGAAAAAATAATTTCACAATGTGCATTGGAAACGGGAACACAAATTAAGCACTTTATAAAATTAGTGATATTTTTATACTTTGGGTTCTTTTTCGTATCAAAAATATTACTCAACATAGCCCGAAACTGCTCTACATTATTATCTGTATTACTGCCACCACAGAAAAGGTTTTGTACTCCTTGCTCGTACTTCATTTGACTTCTGACGATATTCTTCTTGAATAGCTTGTTTGTTAGTAACATCTATGTTCGGAAACTTATCTATAACATTTAACAGAGATGAAAAGCGTTCGTAAATATCTATTTGTGGGCCATTATATTTTAATTCTGAAAATAGTGGCTCTTTAAAAGGTGGTCTATACTGTTGCCAGATAGTAATCCTTAAAAAAAAAACGTACTGTTATGTGTTCGATTGTACCAAAAAATACTAAACTTGGGTTTAATACTAAAATTAAACTGAATAAATTTCACAGACTGCTAATTATACCAATTTAGTACTAAAAGTACTAAAAACGGTCACACTGCTGCGCGACTGTCTCTCAGCGAGTTGGAGCAGATGGAGCAGAGCACGCTGACCGCACGCCACGCCGCGACGCCGCGCTGTGCTGGGACTGTGTGGTGTGTGATTGCGACATTAGCGACTTACTCAATCTCATGCACATGCACACATACATACACTGTGACTCAGACTCGACTAGACTCGTGATAATTACGATTATTAAATTATTTGCCTCCTTATGACTGCCCGTCTAAACTGAACGGTAAAAACCAGTTGTTTGTTTGTCCATGGTGTATGTGCTGCACTGACTGCAATATGGTTGTCAGATAAAACCGTACGAGTCTGCGAGCACACACATATTGGCCAGTGGCTTGTGCTACAAGCGTTCGCGTTATAATTGCTCTGTCACGGGGCGGCGGTGTTGCCGGCTATGAGATTCTACTTCTTATCTTTACAGTGACGTAGACTGGCAGATGCGGCATTATGGCGCCAGGCGCAGTGCGTACCCGTATCGGAGCGTGTAGCGTCGTCGGCAGTAGTGTGGTGGCGAGAGCGGGTGGAGGCACTGCGGGAGCGGGACAGCCGAGCTCTGGCGCCTCGTCGCTACCGTCCGCGCACTGCGGCACGCCGTCGCACGCGTTGTACACGGCGATGCATTCCCCGCCGCGCCGGCATTCAAACTGGTACCGGCTGCATCGTCCTGCAAACACACACACACACACACACACACTCAGCTCACTCACATAGCCTCTGCATCTCTACCTATCTATTCCCTTTGCAAAGTTCTACGGAGCGCGTCGACATCAAGTAAACCCCAATATACATTGTATTATGGTGTAAGGCAAGGAATATTATTCTTTGCATTATTTTCATTACACAAATTTTTGATGAAATCATAATCATACATTTTCCCTTAATGGCTTATTATGATGGTGATTATGGTCACGAATGCTTTTACAGTTATTACTGTAAGCCTATTAACAATAAAAGAAAATCGAACTGAATGTAGAGTGTTTCCGGAGCGGCTCGAATAAATATTGATATCGTATTTACTTCTATCATTAATCTAATAATATTTGCCAGTGTGACGATTTGAGGAGTTAAATATGTCGTACTCGGTGGTTCCTGTGGGTGAGGACTGGCGGGACTGTCGGGGTTGTTGGAAGGGTGCGGGTGCACTGGTGGGTGTGGCGGCACGGCGGAGAGACCTCGCATTGCCGTTGTGGTGCTGACCGTCGTGCTGGAACCGATCCTGCGAACATACCATATTATAAAGGCTTGGTCCGTATTCGAGCAGATTGTCCAGTTAGCAATGTAGATAGAACCTGAGGTTAGTAAGGTCTCGCTCGTGGTGCGCACGCAACTCCTGGTCCTGCAGCTCTGCGAGGCGGCGGGAGAGCGCGAGCACGCCGCTGCTGAAGTTGCTGTGCGCCGTGAACTTGCAGCGGAAGTCCTCGGGCGGGCCGCACTCGAACAAGTAGCAGCTGCCGGGACCCTGCGCCCGACCCACTGATCAGTGTTCGAACGTGGTGGTGACATCATCACCGCTCACGAAGACTTACGTAGCATTGATTAAAACAGGTTGCAGGTGATGCGGGATGTGTCATGCGAGTCACTCTGTGGGTGTCGCGTTTCACACTTTCAAATACCTAATACTGTCTATAGAATAAATCGAAACACGCCCACTGTTGAACGTATGCCTCTCATAAAGGTCCCAGCTCGATCGGCCCTGTGCTGCTCGCATCCCCCGGGTTCTCGCAACCTTAACCAGCTCGTCGGTCCACCTTGTAGCAGGTTTACCCACGACCTTCGGCACGTCTTCCGTACACGCTTCGCTCACGCCTTACTGCCACGTAAGTATAGCAGTTCTGAAGACTATGTCGGTCACTTATGTCTTTCGATATCCTCCCAAATAACAAAGTTAATCTAGTGAAATAATATGGAAAATTGTCCTTACTCCTATTTCTTTATTCGTGTTACCATTTCAAAAAAAAAAATTAATTACAGCCGATTGGAAGTATCTATGAGTTATAACTCTGTAGCAGTGTTTCAATATGCATACACAATGGATCTCAACTCAGCGTGAGTCGGTAGGAGACCAACGATGTCACTACATAGTGGATACAAGGGCAGAGTTAGTAATAGATACCTTCTCTTCATAGACGAAGACGTCACAGGCTTCAGTCTCGCAGCAGAGACGCAGGCACTCGTGTCGCGCACCCACGTCCAGCTCAGAGAGATAGCGTGCGCCCATCTCGCGCGACTCCTCTGTGCGGATGATCTTGTCGCGTTGTACGTCGAAGCGCGCCGCACACGCTGCCGGGTCGAGCTCGCGTGCTCCCTCCGCCAGCGTCACCAGCGTCACTAGCGCCACCACCGTCACCACCTCAGTGCTCCACCGCATTACCGTAATACTAATTACTATTGTAATTGCTTTACCGAGAACGTGTCTAGTCGTAGTCTGTAAACCATAGGGAGCGCTGAGCAGTGTTCGCAGCGCAGTAACTGCGTGCGTGCGTGCTTTGCCTCACGAGTCACGGTTCCTGACAACAAGTAAAACACTGTTCTGGTTGGTGCGAGTGCCGCGGTGGTTCATTTGATATATTGAGAGGTCACGAAATCAGCTTTGACCCACTTCACTTACGAGCGCCTGCAACACCGAGCGGTTCGACACTAAAACTAACAACTTCACGATTCGAGAGCGGAGTGACCTGGTGTCCTCTGTACGCTGTACTTGCAACTGGATCACTGCGAAGACTGGATGAGAGGGGCGGGGGGCGAGCGAGCTCGATCGATAATGGGACGGGCCGGTACGAGTCCGCATGTGTGTGACACGCGAGACACGCGACGCGCATGCGCGCTCCGACACCACCACGAATCAATAACTGATAAAATTTGGATACGGCACTTTACCCTGACAACCTATTTATAATATTTTAGATAATATTGTATATTATAATCAATAAGTTTACACAAAAAAATGCGTATAAAGACACGCGGTTGAAGTGAGATAATATTGTCCCGATTGTCCATACGAACGGTTTGGTGGTAAGATCTACTGGCTGCGCCCGCCGCGGGAAAAACAGAAACATTACATAATATATAAATTATCTGTACCAAATGTGCATTATTCCCGATGCATCATTAATCATTAGGTATCAAAATCAAAATAATCTTTATTTAATTCAGGCCCTAAGAAGGTACTTATGAACGTCAAAACACTACTGCCGGTTCGGAAAACGTCCCAGACATCGAGAAGAACTGGTAAGAAACTCGATCGGGTTAACCTTTTTTTTTGTAACCAATATAGGTGGTATACAAACCACATGGTCTGTACGGAACTTATCTGTGGGAATTTATGATGTATTGCTTCGTAATCTTGCAATCTGTAACCTGGTAGTGATATACGCACTTCATATAATTTTTATTATATTAAAAACATTAATGATATTTATAACTGCTTCATTAGCCTTAGTGGTCGTAAGCGCGACTGCTGTAATCAAGGTCCTGGGTTCGATTCCCACGTCAAGCAAAGTGTTATTGGGTTTTTCTATGAAATTCTCAGTAGCAGTTCGGAGTTTGGGTTTGTGCCCGATTAATGTAAATAGGCTCGCCCCCTACTACATGGGACCTAAAATAATAAACGGCAAACTGTGGGTGTACATTAGTACACCTCTGCCTAACCTTTCGGGAATATAGGCCTGATGGTATGTATTTATGATATTTCTTCGATGAAGTTTGATTAATGTGACCAGCTGTGACAAGGACGGGGGAGGGGTCAAAAAATTATGCAATTCGTGTGACGTAATTTATGGATGGCCCCTTAACAGTAAAACCTGCTTGACATGGTCCTTGAACTTGTTGTCAGACAAATCAGTAATGTACTTCGGGATCTTGTTATAGAACCTAACACTTTTACCTAAAAAACTTATATTAGTCTTACTAAGTCGAAAACACGGTACTAATTTATCTTTATTTCTAGTATTAACATTATTGTATTGTTTTAGATGTAGTTTAGACCCCAGCATGCGGGGAAGGAATTTGGATGAGATAGGGTATGTCATCCACTCGCCTCGGTTTCGCTGATGAAGTTTATATTTTGCTTCTAGACACTACACATCACGCACTATTGAACCCCGGGGTTTGTAAAGTCCGAGCTCAATGATTGTTTGTAGGTTTTCTTGAATATTGTTAACCTTTTTAAGAAGCACGATAATTTGATGCGCTCCGGACGGCGACGCAGTTTTGCCTTTTTTTACTGTCACTCGTCGCGCGTGAATTTTTATTTTGTTTTGTAGATGGCGCTAGTGTGGCCGAAGTAGATAAGATTAGAAAGAAATATGCATGCTCTAACCTAATTATGGTGATCTTTGACAAAATCTAGCTTATCTAAGTTTTTACGAACATACATTAAGTTATCAAGGATGTATTGGGAGGGCAAAGTTAAAATGCTAAATTCCTGGAACTTGTTCTTTATTATTTCGCGAGGTCTCATATTGTAAATTGCTCAAAATACACGCTTTTGTAATATAAATATGGTATCTACCTCAGCTGCTGAACCCCACAGCAAAATACCGTAAGACATTGAACTATGAAAGTAACCGAAAAAGACTAACCTAGTGGTGGCAATATTTGTTAACTGGCGAATCTTGTGTACTACGAATGCAGTAGAACTTAATTTTCCCGCCAAGATTTTAATATGCGCATCCCATTATAATTTTGAATCAAGTTTAATACAAAACAGTATCATCAACTAAGCTTACTAATTTCCCTTCTATCTTGACACTACTATCAACACGCCGGACATTGGGCAAGATAAATCTCATACATTTAATTTTGTTTGCATTCAGCAGTAAATTATTTAGAGCAAACCATTCAGATATTTTATTTAAGTATTGTTTAATTACCTAACCTCTGAATCTATTCTTTTCATTTTGAATATAAAAGAAGTATTGTCTGCAAAAAGACCCATGTCAGCACTGCTTTCAACCACTAGCGGTGGATCGTTTATATGTACGAGAAACAAAAACGGGCCCAAAATCGAGCCCTGAGGAACGCCGATTCTAGCTAAAGATCCAGAAGAGGTTGCCCCATTTATACTTATTTTCTGACAGCGGTCTGTTATATAAGAGATCAGTAGGTCGAGAGAAGTCTTATGCAAAATATAGTGTTTCAGCTTAAGTATAAGCGTAATGTGGTCAAAGGTAAAATCGAAGGCCTTGGAGAGATCACAGAACACACCAATTGCATCCTGCAACCCCTCCCATGCCCTAAATATATGACTTAGCAGCATTGCACTAGCGTCAGTGGTTGATTTTGATTTCGTGAAACCATACTGCGGACCATCCAAAATTTCTTGCGCCTTGAAATACTCTTCTAGCTGCTTAAGCATAATTTTCTCAAAAATCTTACTAATCGAAGGAAGTGCAGAAATTGGCCTATAATTTCCAAACTACATTTATATAGTTGGTCGGCAGATATTAGCCTGTCAGTTAAACGTAATAGCTCACACTAATAGCACTAACCGGTAACTGCAAGTGTGTTTGATTTGGCGTTGTGGTTACGGACTATCCGGTAGTAAATTCAGATAAATAATGCTTTTAGACATAAAAGGATTTTGTTTCGTGTCTTTTCGGTGAGGTAATAAAATTCATTATTGCGTGGCAATCTTTTTACTGTCGCTTTCGATTTTCATCGACTTTCAAATCACAACGATGTGATCTGTGAGGATTGACTAGTTACGTAGTGACTACAGTCGGTTGGAAAGTGAGCGCAGTTATGAACCGAGCTCTTGTAGAGAAGTTGCCTCGCGCTGTTGTGCGTGTGTGTGTGTGTGTGTGTGAGCAAGATGGAGAATGCGGCGCGGTGCGACCACGGCAGTGCGGGCTGCGACTCGCGACGCGTGCGAGCGCGAAGTGACCGCCGACCGTAGCGCGCAACTGATCCGCTCCATGTCGCTCTTCTTCAAGTTCAGAAATAATGTGAGTACCCACACCCTCGGACCTTTACGTTCTCTTCTCGAAAATAGGTCAAATACTTAACTCCAAAACCCTTCCTCGACACGTTGATGAGTTTAACGCTGAAAAATCTATATACCTGTATTTTACCACTTATAAATGAGCCCTTTTTGTGGACTGCGGAATAAAAAACTTTACTAAATGAATAAAATAAGAATTTTATCCATAAGTATAATGTACACTGTGGATCTAGTCAGAAGTAGAAATACTTTTAAATCATGAATCATGGTTTTGACAAAATTATCTTGTATCAGTTATACGACCATTGAAACCTCTCTATGAGATTCCAGTGCTTATGTCAAAATAAACGGAGCAGGATGTGTAGCGTCTCCGTGTCTATTTAACCAATTCATGGTTAATTGGCTGAAAGACTTGAAAGACAGTGATTGTAGATTGAGATTGAGCGTCTTCTTCACGCCGATGATTAAATATTACTTGCATCTTCGGCTATGGATTTGCAAGTGATGGTGACTATTATGAATGACGCTTTCGATAGAAAGGGAATGAAAGTGAATGCAAAGACGAAAATTATGTTGTTTATAAAGGAAGACACGACAGAAGAACATGACTGAAGTATGTATCCGGATTAGTGGCGACGAACTGAAGCAAGGAACTAGGGATAGAAATTGTGAAATTTCTATGATCAAACCGGGTCGTTCTGAAGAAAGGCCAGAGAGTGCCTACGCTTAATCAACGAACATGTATGAAAAGAGACAGGTATAGGTATGTACTGGTAAAGGTACAGGTACAGTCAGTCAGTCAACCAATCACCTCTGGCTAGTATATTCTCAAAGATAATCGTACTTAAGGAGTTAACTCCAGTTGTGCGTCGGGCACACCACATAGGTACATAGGTTCTGTGAAGAGCCTTATTTATTCTTTTTTTACAGTAGTTAGTGTAGAACATATTTCGGATTACTATATACATATACACATTTTCTTTCCTTCCTCCCAGTTTAGCTGGAATCTACGGATAGGGATTTAGTCAGATCGCGACTTTTTTGCAATCGCGGCAACAGCTCGAGTCGAGGGCCGGCCACTTTGGCACACTTGCGCCCTTGTTGCCCACACTTTCGCGGCCGAGTGCCTTAAGCACTCGCCCCCAAGACTGTTAAGGCGGACCGCACTACACCGTATTGCATAGCAAAAATCCTCCTGCATCACTTTCGTATATTTTATATGAACCATCGCACACTACAGGCGGCCATGGCAGGCCGCATCGCGATGCATTCGCGGATCGCACGCCAGGCGTATTTTTGAGGCTGCTGTTATGCGCGATGGTGGGCGCAATGAGCAGACGAAGTTCAGAATACTTTTCATAATATGTAATTCTAAAAAATTTAAAGAGTGTAAAATTCAACAAACACCTCAATATTTTTGCAATTTTCGTGACGCCATATTATATTATATTTTCCTTATTTTCTTTATTTTAAAGCAATGATGACTCAGTGGTAGTTTTTATACCAACAAATTATTATTTGAGTGATAGACGCGAATTCAAATCTCTGCAATAAGCCTGAGTTTTGTCTGCAGAAAAATTTCGTGATAAAACCATAGCATTGTAGTACGGCATTTTCTAAAGTCCGAATCGCTAACTGTCGCGCTTAAGTTGTAAATATATCGCCAACACTTATAGCTATGTTCCGGCAGCTGCACTTGAGACCCGGTGTTACCACTATACTTAGGGTATCACCAACTTGGGCCACATCGTCACTTAACCTCAGGAGAGATTATGGCCATAACACTAAACCTTCGTCAAACAGAAGATTGAGTTAATACAGCTCAATTATTGCGTTGCGCCGCGGCCTTAGTGTGCGCGAGCCTTAAGGCTAACAGTTATTGGTCAGATCGAAAAAAGAAAGTTGTGCGTCGGACCTGACATCCACAAAAGCTTATTTTTTAATATTCCCATGAAGTCCAACTATTTTCGAATATTATCTTTGATCCGAACACACTACCGGTATTCTTATTAATACGCTTTTGCGTATAGACAATATACTACACACCATTTAGTATTATCTCATATAAAATTCGATACATTTTTACACATCTCAAGCACTGTTCGCGTTTCGTGACGTAATCAAAGTCACATGAGACAGCTTTTGATTTTTTTTATTTATTTAAAATTAAACTATTTTATAATTAAATATTTTTTCGTGTTACCTAAACGTCTATTTCAAAAATAAAAGCAATTCTGAAAATAAGTCAACAGCTATATTGAGATTGGATTAAGATTTTTATTACAGTAGTTGACTAATACATACATAAAAAGAGTTTTTGATAACTAATCATAATTTATTTCATGTAATATATTTTAATATGTACTTATGTCGATACTTATGTAGTTTTTAATGTCTAAAATTATGTAGTACATTAATTTGATATATTATATTAAGAGTTAATTCTCTTCTGGTTTACTCAGGGATAAGCCTTTTAGGCGATTCACCATGACTAGTTCTTTTTATTTACACGGAACCCTAATTCGATTTCTAAAATGAAGGTAGCCTAAGTTACTCCATATTATAACATCAGCTATCTGCCAGTGATAGTCCCGTCAAAATCGGTGTAACCGTTTCGGAGATTAACCGGAACAAACATGCAGACATTTTTTTTTTAAATTGGTTTTATGTTATAAGTTCCGTATATACTTTCACATGCTGAAAAGCTATGAAATATTTATGTGAAAAGCTTTTATTTTGACATTACAAACAGACACTTCATATTATTAATTGTATAGATTATATATTATAATTAACCACTTTCTTAATCATGTAAAACTTACATCTTACTTTACAAACTTATCCATTCAATATAAAAAAAAAAAACAATTTTGATTATGGTTAGGCAAGCGGACAAAATATTCAAAGAAACATTTTTGCATTTAGTCGTATTAAGATTACTTGATACGTACAATATATTTGGGAATTCCCCCACGTGGCTTGGTATTACGAAGTATCAAGCAACAAAGACAAAAAAAAATTCAGTTCGACCTAAAAAAAATTATTGTCTTTCATTATTTTTATTATTTATAGTAAAACGTTATTCGATATTTAATATTATCGTAGAAGATTACAATTTTACTACCGAAGACCGTGATTAGTCGAAGAAACCGTGCCTCTATGGTAATTACTGTGAACCTGGTAACACTGGTCCGCACTATCGCCAAGCGAATTTTGAGTGAGGGGAGCCAGTAGGGCCCCTATGGCACATCTATATAGATGCGTCAATTGTGGCGAGAGATGTCGCTACAGTGGCTATTTAAGGGATTTTATTCTAAATCCAAGATGGCGGACCAGCTATTTTTTTATACCCTCATGATTTGAGTCACAAATGAAGGGGTTTGCTGAAAAAATACAAAAAAAAAAAATTTAAACACCAAAAGTTATTCACTACTACATAATAGGATGAGGCGTAAATATTGGAACAGATAAGTATAGTCACACACAAAAAAAATGAATTGTGGTGAGGTTTGTATTTAGTTGCTGTTTTTCATTCAAGAATTTACCTCGTGGGCATTTAGTCGCGGGCACAGCTAATTATTTATATATTTATTGATTGATTGATTGTGCTAACCGGCATTGGTGCGAGTTATACGTTAGGCCGATAGCGCATACGAACAGTTTTCTTAGACCTGATATTTTTACGTACTAGAACTAAGTACTCCTAGTATGAAATTTATCTTGTACGCGCCACCTCTACTAGTTATAGCCGGCGCGGCTTCGTACGCGTTTACTATCATCCTTAGTAGTTTATTTGTAAAAACAAATGTATGTATGTTTCTTTTATATAATTTGGTATAGTGATACCAAAGTATCAAAAACACAAATACTAAATCGTAGCAGTGCCATTTCGTAACGACATCTTTCGTAAAACTTTAGTAATTTTTCTTTTTAATAAGGACCCAAGTATCTAAGGAGTACAACAAAAAAATTTGGTCAAAGTCTATCTAATGGTTTATGCGTAATGCGCGCACATCTGCAAACCTTAATCATTTTATTTTTTATATTATAAAGATGAAAGGTTTGATTGTTTGTTTGCATTAAATAGGCTCCGAAATCACTGAATTGATTTGAAAAATTCTTTCACTGATGGAAAACTACACCATCCCAGAGTGACTGAGAACTTTTTAAATTTTTCAAAAAATTAGGGATCCTTACTAAAACTCCAATAAACCAAAGGTGTAAAAAAAATACCTACAATATTATTTATATCGCGTGCACTGCAAAAACTATTGATGATAGAATAAAATAATTTACTACGACTTTGTAGAACATATCATTGTCTACAAAAAGTGTCGCGACAGTATATCTTCAACTATTATAGTTATGCCACAATAAGTGTTCTTTTATTTAAAAAAATTCATTTACGAAACGATCCGATATTGTACGATATCATACCAAAAAATATGGTGCACGGACCATGCAGAGAGCATAATTTAACAGCAACATGTATGAAAGTCGATATGTGTACAAAAAAAAATACCCTAAACGTTTCATCAACGATACCCAAACCGGAGAGGACGGATATCCAGTTTGAAAATGGAGGATAGTGCGCTACGCTAAATATCAGGGGAAGTAGGTAGGTAGATAATAGATGGATTGTCCCTTATTCTCCACTATTGTATTGGACGTTTAATGCTCACATAAATGTAGAGTAAAACAAACGATATCAATTTTTTTTTAATTCATGGTTTTTAATAGAATCACCAAATCACCAAAAACAAATAAAAAGAGTTTACTTCTTTCTATATTTGAAAAGAAATAAAAAGTTATCGCATTTTTTATAAGCGGCTCGTTTTCTTTGCGGCCCAGTGTATTATAGTTTTCAGTTGTTAAAACATACCGTCACGCCTGTATTCCCCGAAGGGTTAGGCAGAGGTGTACATTAGTACACCCACAGTTCGCCGAGTATGTTTTTAGGTCCTATGTAATAGGGAACGAGCGTATTATCATTAATCGGGCACGAAACCAAACTCCGAGCTGTTACTAAGAATTTCATAGGAAAAACCCAATAACACTTTGTTCGACCTGGGATTAGAACCCAGGACCTCGCTCATAGCAGTCGCGCTTACGACCACTAGCCTAACGAGGCAGTTAGTTTTCAGTTGTACTAATATGAATATAATAATATAAGTACTGGGCTGAATATTTTTTTATAGAGGCATATTGAATAAAATAGATCGATCAAGATCCTGTATAAAAGTACCTACTTATAGAAGCACGATATTAGGATAATCAGTAAAAAATGTTTAAAGTTAGGTGTACCTAATATTCTGTTATCCTACTAATATAATAAATGCGAAACTGTGTATTTTTGGATGTTTGTTACTTAATCACGCAAAAACAACTCAACAGATCACAATGAAATTTGTCACATAGATAGTCTATGACCTGGAATATCATACAGGGTACTTTTTATCCCGGTAAAAGTCATAGATTAACCAGCAAAACGCATCACGCAAAAACAGCAAAATGAATTTAGATGAAATTTGGCACACAGTGATATCCAATAATACGCAGACGAAGTCGCGGGTACCATCTAGTATCAAATAATTTTAAAAGCTTGTTGCGCAAATAATGAAGAGGAATTAAAACCAAATACACTTCTTGCGCCTTAAATGATTTTAAAATTTGAAAATGTTGATAACGATGCTTAATTATATAAATCAATTTTGTGTTAAGGTACTTTTTTCGATGCATTTAGTAATCAAATGTAGTCAAAGCTATATAAAATTAATTCATACAATTTTTGTTAATGTGTGGTAAAAACATAGTAGTATTTTTATTACGATGTTAGTAGAATTAGTAGAAACCAGCTAAATTTTTGGTATAATCTTAAAATAACGAGTGGTCACGCTAACTGAATCAGCCAATCATGAATCAGTGTTCGATTAACTGTGGAGAGTTTTGTACGGGTTTTCCGTTTCAGTAACGCTCGCGCTCGCGCGCATAGCTCGCGCGGCTCTTGTTCGTCTTGTAAGTCCTTACAGTCGGTTGAGTCGGTACAGTACTGCCGTGCCAGTGATCCTTAGTGATCGTTAGTGATCAGTGTAGCTACAACGGTGCGTCGCGCTCTGCTACGTTTGCTGGTGTGTCGAAGTTGCCGACGCCGACGGGGGCAGTGACCGCTGCGCCGCGCCGACGAGATCTGGTTATCGACTCGCAAGGGTCGAGAATCGGGAGGCTGCCCTAAACCGCGCCCGCAACTAAGCAGCTTCCCGGAAACATTATATTAGCAAACAAAAGAGATCAGTTCAGTTTTCCGACTATTACTGTAGGATTAAAGATTATATAGGTACGTACTTATCGAATAAATTAGTTTATGAATGTATAGATACAGACTTTTCAGGTAGAACTCTTAGAAATGACAGTAACAACCTCGACAATTCCTTATCCGATTATTATCAAATTAACAATATTATCTTGCAGTAACGCAATTCATAAAGTGCTAGGTATTTCGTGTACTCTCTTCACATCGCGTTCTTGCTCGCTGCTCCGACTGAGGACTGAGGACTACGAGTTTCGGGACTAGTTTGATGTCTGAGTTTCCGTTTGCTTCTACAGATTCAAAATTTTTAACTTTTTTATTTATCCATGTTAAATTTCAACGATCCTAAATATAAATAAATACTAATTGTAAAGATATTCTGTTTACAGTTTATGTTGTACTTAATTTGTTTGGAATCACTTGTAGGCAGTAGGGTGACGGGAAAAACAAAAATAGTCTCTGGCCTTGTGACAAAACCATTTAAAAATTAATTAAATCGTAAATCATTATGTAACCATGATTAAATGTACCTATAAGATATAACGCACTGTGCACATGGATGGTAATAATAACAAGATAAAATGTTGATTATTCAAACTCAGATTGTATTCAAATGTACTTACCTATACAAGCCATTACACAGTTATAAACAAAAGTTTTATTTATTTATCCATTTGTATCACATAGGTATGTATATTTGTTCTTATATGGTAAATTATCCGAATACATGGACCCTGAATAGAGTATGGCAAATATTTCTACATTTTTATTTACCTGACTTACACTACCTTTTTTACACGTACGACTTATTAATTAATTATTTTTTAATACATAAAATTTGTTGGTTTTATTATCATACATATATTTATATTGGTGTTTTTTCTCTATATTCAACATGTTAATTATAATTAATGATTCATTTATGTCAATATTACCACTACAAACTACAAAGGTGCGCGCGGACGGAGGATTGGAAAAATCGTTGTTGGAATTTCAATTTGATTTTATTTATAGGGTAAACCGAGTTCATAATTCTAATAAATTCATCATTAAAAGTAAGGTATTGTAGAAGAACTATTGCAAAGGGAGGATCCTCCGACCAGACGGGTGTTATGTCTGGCGGGCAGCTAGCTGCCCAACGGTTGTAGTCGGGTTCTTGTATATACACTCAATCGAAGAGTTAATTTCTATAGTGCGATGTAGGATGCGTCGTATGTGGCTCGATAGATGTCGCTACAGTATTATTAACTAGCTGTGCCCGCGGTTGCACTCGCGTGAACTACAGAACGCCGTTGTTCGAGTACATGCGCGAATTGTTCTACCCCCGCTCCTGATTATTTTAAAGACAATTTTAATTGTGGGTGATCCTTCGATGATAAGACATAATATAGAAATGTTTGTAGTTATTTTTAATATCTCTAATTATGTACTACATTAATTTGATATTTCTCTCATGGTTTACTCCAAGGCTCAGAGTAAGCCATATAAGCGCCCCAAAATTGTCGTTTTTCTGAATTGATTTTTATTTGAGCGGAACCCTAATTATTTTTATAAAATAAAAGTAGCCTAAATTACTCCTTTTAATAACATCAGCTATCTGCCAGTGAGTCCTGTCAAAATAGGTTCAACGTTTTCGGAGATTACTCGGAACAAACACACAGACGGACAACCAGACAGAATTATAAAAATTATTTTTTTATTATAAGTTCCGTATATACTTTCATATGTATTTAGTAAAAAAGTTTTTATTTTGACAGACATGTTTTTAAAATAAAGTTGACTGCACTGTTAGTCACAAGGGCCCTGGGGCCTTCCGCCTTAGACGGCTTTTACAGCTTCACCGTAGCTTGGCCGCGAGCGCTTACACTACTAACTACGATCGCATTAGGCGGCCAAGTCGCGACGTCACGTACATCTAGCTATTGTACGTACACTTTAGTTGCTGCACGCACCTAACGACAAGCGACCAGCGAGATTTTGAGCGACACACGATGTCTTGCTACAATCATTCCGATAGCGAAAGATTTATGAGAGGAATATGGGATATGTCGTCGAGTGATTATTTTACTTATTATATTTTAGTTGTAATTATATCAAGTATCTGATGAATCATGTTCCTGGATATTATCAAATAAATGAAGAACTTATCTTCATAATTTTTTATAACTAGGTAATGAGTGCACGCAATATTTTTTGTGACTTTATCTCCTTCTTTTTCCGTAGCAGAGTTACATACACACAAGCACAGCCATACCACTCTGCAACATCCATTTGAAAGCAACCCGTGTGGCGTCTACTCAACTGAGACTTCTTGGCCGTAACATTGGTCGCCGCGACTGACCGCTTAATGCGTTTGTAGTTGTGTGTTGTTTGTAATGTTTGGCTTGTGTACTCGGCCGAAATCACTTCATGTGGAATTGGAAATGAATTGTATCGCGGTGTGCGTTGTACGGGGCATGGGGCATGGGGCACGGTTTAACACGACTCCCAGTGTTCTAGTTGAGTGGTTATTACGTCATTGAAGTAATTAATGTTGATGAAGGAAACGAGTTCCAGTTACGCATCGCCGCCGCCGCCGCCTCCTCCTCCTCCTCCTCCTCCTCCTCCTCCGCCATTCTGCGCCGAGCCTTACCATGGACAGCGCAGATGCGTAAAGCTAGTAACTGTTAAGAACAGTTGTGAATATAACGCTGAGCGCAGCCTGGCTAACTTAATTCCGCTTCATGAAAATTTGTCGACTATCATTCTAAACTTTCTTAGAATAATAGGTACTTTTTTTTCTGTCTGACCTTGCTGTTAGCCTTAGGAGCCCTATCCAAAAACAGAGCCGCTGCGGCTTTTACAACTTTACCGAGCTTAGGGACGAGCGATTAAGGCATTCAGCCGCGATAGTGTGGGCAACCAGCGCGCAAGGGTGCTAAAGTGGCCGAACCACGACTTGGGCGTTGCCGCGATTGCTATGAGGTCGCGATCTGTCTAATTCCTTATCCGTAGAATCGAGCTAAACTAACATATACAGATATACATGTTCCTACCTCCTGGAAGAAAGGAAGGAACATGTGTATGTGCATTTAGTAATCTGAAATATGTTCTACACTAACTAGTGCAAAAGAGAAAAAAAAGGTTCCTTACAGAACCTATGTGTACCTGTGAGAGAATAATACTGGAAAGTTCTGTGCTGTTACGTAAGAGCGTGGGAGCGCGCCGCGCGCCGCACGACTCGCGCGTCCTCCACTCACTTGCGTCATCTCGATTTATAAATATCGCAATCGTCGTCGGCAGCGGCGGCGGTAGCGGGCACCACGGTTCATAACCGTGCGATAATTATTATCGTACATGTACAATTGCATACCCTCGTATAATAGCAAATTTTCAAATTGTATGAAAATACTGTGATTGTAACATTCTAAGGATTCAAAAAATAGGTCCTCTGGAGCACCAATAGCTAAAGTACGATAGTACGATTCCGCGTTTTGGGTTGTGAACCCTGGCGAGCTCGGACTTGGAGCGGGCCGACGCGCCGCTGTACTATGTGTAGCTTGGCACACGTGTCACGTCACGCTCACTAAGAGTATATCTAAGTCAAATAAGATTTTAAATTATGTTTATGTACACGCAGGATATCTGAATTTGGAATTTAAGTAGGCTGTAGGTACATAAGTGCTTATGTACCATGGAGATTTAAAACGCGACGCGCAACGCGCAACATGTTGAACATGTACAATATTTCTATAGTTGAACATTGACTGTGCCGAAGTTGGTAATAAGTATACCTACCTATACAAACGTAATTAACCCGAAACTCCGTTTATAATTAGAATCGCAACAACTTCAACATAGTTATACAAATATCTCTGTTTTGCAAACAGTACAGTATGCCATCTCTTACCATATTGTATGAAACAAAGTTCAATGTATTGATGTGTTTCAGTCAAACAAATTTATTGATTGCATCACAAGAAAACTTTTTTTTTACCTAAGTTTCTATGTAAGCAGTATCGCCAATGTCAAGTGTGACAAATTACACGTTAAACAAGTTAGTTGCCAAGTGTTCGGTGTAGGTACTGTAGAATAACCCATAGTAATAAATTCATTCACACAATCACACACGTCATACTCATGAGACTCAACACCCGCGCCCCGCGCCCCGCGCACCGCGCCAGTACACTCTTCATCATCTTTTTCTTCTTACTAACTTAGCAACCGGTACTTTTTAGTGAAGACCATTACTGCCATTATCGAGTGAAATAAAGTGTCATGTGTTATGACGATTCAGTATCTCAACAAGATGGTGGCTCCCTTATTAGAACTTTTTGTGGAATGTCAGAATGAATGCTTTCAGCTAATATATATAATCCACTTCACTTATGCACAAAAAGCAAACTATATCACGCAAAACGCCACTAATATTACATAATGTAGGGTCATAAACCTAAGTAAATGAATTAAAAATAAAAATCACATGTCACTTCAAGATCCCGTCAAAAACTCCTCAATTCATAATCTTACGTTATTTGGCTGTAAAACCAAAAAAACCACGCCAATACACTCACTCTGATGACTGACCACATTCGGATACAAGAACACATATATAATACACTAATACGGGAAATAAGAACACGTCATGTATACAGAACAAAGTGGAGAAGCTAACAACATATCTGAGTTTACTATCCTCGATTAGTACATATTTGTAATAAGTACTATCTTTGACTTAAGACAGATATCGGCTTCTCTCTTATCTATACAAGCTATAGGAAGATATGCATAATATATATTATGTAGATACGAAAAACTATCCATTGATAGGTTATTGAAAAAAAGTCATATTTGTCTATCTGTAGTAACAACGGATAGATAGGATAATGAATACGACCGATAGTCGTACTTCACATCTGAGCATGGCATCAAGCAACAAGCATCATTTAACGATAAATCACTTCATATTTCATAAATGTAATTAGGGTCATTACAAGGAAAAAAAAACAGCCAAGTGCGAGTCGAACTCGCGCACCGAAGTTCTGTAATTGTACAGTTACATTCACAAAAATAATAAGGTAATATCGGCGCGCACAGAATTTTTGTAGAGGGTAGGCAGAAAATTTTAATAGCTATTAACTTACCAAAAATACTACATTTTGGATTTGGTACATTGTCTTGTCGATTAAATAATTATGTATATAATCCAATAACCGTAATTGTCACTTCAAATATCCATAGGCCATACATTGACTGATTTTATAGACAT
Source organism: Saturnia japonica (assembly GCA_033032175.1). Classification (NCBI taxonomy): domain Eukaryota; kingdom Metazoa; phylum Arthropoda; class Insecta; order Lepidoptera; family Saturniidae; genus Saturnia; species Saturnia japonica. Next base: position 114,685 of record CM065308.1, on the reverse strand, counting down.
GAAGCGACATCTACATAGCGACACATAGCGACATCTATTGAGCCACATAAGACGCATCTATGGAGGAATGTAGGAACATTGCGCTATAGAAATTAACTCAATCGTTCAGTATATACACAAGAACCCGACCACAACCGTTGGGCAGCTGCCCGCCAGACATAACGCCCGTCTGGTCGGAGGATCCTCCTTTTGCAATAGTTCTTCTACAGACATATCAATTTGGCCATATAAAAATGGCCTTTCGGCATTGATTTTAAAAGTGGTAATTCAGGTAATAACATATAGGAGAATGCATATCGGCGCGTGTGATTTTTAGTTCTGTATTTGCAAAATTAAGTATTTAGATATGAAATTAGAGTTTTATATAGAAAAAGTAAAACGAAAAAAGTTATATGATATTATACATTGAATCAATCGAAGTATGCACCATTATTATCTATGCACATTCGTCATTTTATATGTATTTCTCCGATTACATTACTGAAAAAGTTGTGGGAGCGAGAATCAATAAAATCTTTGAAGGCGGTTTGGACAGCCTCACCGAATTGAATTTACAATCATTTAGTTTTTAAACAGCGTTGCTTTTCAACTCTGGGAAGTCACTGCCTTTAACAAGATTAACAATATTTTCTGGCTCTCTATTGGTTCCCTTTTTAGAGATACAGTTACATATAAATACACTTTAATAAATATTGTAAATGCAGATACTCTGTTCTTAAGAAAAATCACAAGAAATCTACTTTTTTTGAAGAGCTGCAAAGCTGTTCAAATAAAAAAGGCCATATTACTTTAAAATAAAAAATGCTGCCAGTCATTTAAATTGGAAATGCTACCACATCTCTAGCAGGGACAAAAAATGTGCTATTACATGTAATCTCTCTTAGATATCACCACATGACAATAATTGCTTTGCAGAGTCGCGGCGGCATGGAGTGCGGCGTGGCGGCGGGTGCTACTTACCCCGCGCCGCCACCGCCGCCTCCCGCGCACCCCGCCCGCACACCCGCGCCCATACCCGCGCGCGTCTCGCCCGCCGACCGGTCGCCAGCCAAGTCCGGCCTGCATGTCAACTTCAGCGATAAAGGAGAGGTAAGCCGTGATATATAGTTAATGTTGTCCTATGCATCAACATTTTATATGCATAAGTACTTATTATATGAAATAAAAAATGATTTGCTATATTACGATAATTATAAATTTGTGTCACTGTTATATTTCATATGATATGAAAAGAAAACAATTCATACCTATTGATTTAATATTATGTCAGGTCCATTGACCCGACGTCAGCTGTTTTTGATTTTGTGTTTCATTACTGGTTTTTTTTAGTAAAATAATGTTTTTTTTTTTGTTTAATTATCGTTTCATTTGGCTGTACTAACACGATGGAGAGTGAATAATGCTAATAAAACGTTTTAAAAATAAGGTTTTTTTTTTTCATCAGGATCGATTTTTTTCTGACCCATTATCAAAGGTGTCATTAGTACTATCGTCTGTCTTCGTTTTCGGGAGCGGTCTCCTAATACCCAGTTTTTATCATTGCTATTTTCTTACGTGATGAAAAGTAATTACAAATAATATGAAGAATGTTTACGTACACAAAAGTCTAAATCGAATTATGAATCAGAGTTATTATATACATAATAAAACGAGGTTGATGAACTAAAAACGGTCACTCAGAAGACCGGAGGCCTTTGAATTTGATACTGTTATAGAGCAGGTTTTCTCTTGTTACATGTGAAATAGCTGTTCTATGATGATTTCACTGCTATGCAATTATATTACAATAGCAATGATTTCCACGTCTGTTTATGAGGCTGATGTTTTTTCTGAAACTTTTATTGTAATTTTTTATAACCTATCAGATGACCATTGACATAAGCTTCCCGTGTACAAATTTCATAAGAATCGGTCAAGCTGTTTTTGAGCTAAATCCGTACATACAAACCGACAACAATTTTTTAAAGAGCATATTCATGCTCAGTTTGCTTGGTGCTTTGTGCTTGGTTACAGTATGTCCGTCGGGAAATTTTACATGTCAAGCCATAACTACAGACTTATTCATATATTTACATTCATACTACTACTTAGTCAATAATAAAAATCGGCAATTTCTTACTTTAACCCCGCATTTTAAGATCAGCTAGGTGGTTGGTTGCTAAGCGGCCCTCTCCGCCAAAGACGAACGGGTGGCAGGAGGAGGCGGTTCATTCGCCAACTCCCGCCACCCTAGCCGAACCAGAGGAGACGGCTAGGGTGTACCGAGCTGTCTCCTAGTTAGACCGGGGCCCGGTCTTATCCGGGCCGGCCGCCGGGGCGGCGCGGCTGTGTGCCACCGCAGTCCCCGCGTCCCCCAGGATGGCGGCGAATGGTACACCGTGGAGTTTTAGTGAGTAGGAGTCTCACATAACCACACGTCCCCCTGGGTGGATGTGCACCTTTGATGGGTTACTCCACGTAAACAAAAAAAAAAGGTGGTTGGTTGCCTCCCTAGGAACATTGTTTAGCTACAGTATGCGAATTTATAATTAGGATAATGTTTGGTTTCCAGGTGAAGGAGAGGCGGGAGAAATTCCTCACGGCTAAATATGGTACTCACCAGATGGCGCTGATTCGCAAGCGGCTAGCAGTTGAGATGTGGCTCTACGACGAGATGCAGAAACTGTACGACATACCGGTAAGTGAGGTTACTATAGTAATAATATGATATATTAACAAGATCCACCATACAGTTATATTATACAAATAATTTGGAGATGTATATAATACAGTTTAATGTGGTTTTAGTAAACGATTCGTAAGTTTTTAAGTGGCTTGCAATAATATGTAACAATTCATTGAGAGATAAATTCATATTACTCGGGACTTAGGGTATCATAGACCCAATAATCCTGGTACAGATGTCTCTAAAAGTTGCTATTGGAATTATATGAATAATAGTGATATCAGGAAGTAACTCCTTTTCTGTGCATCTACTAAATTATTATTACTTTATTGAGTAAATTATCAGTCTTTTATATTGTGGAAAAAACAATTGACAAATGATATTTTTTCTTATTTTTATATTTCAAATGTGACAACCGAACATGTTGCGATAGACAAACAATAGAAAACAGGAACGTTATATAATACTCCTTAGAAGAGTCGTGTACTTTCCAACACTAAATTGGATAAAGATCTTTTTATTTTGATTTTGAAAAGCACCAACCAAATAGCAAAAAGCAGAGTTACAGTTTCTTTTTCCTCTCCTTGGAGAACCTTGTTTTAGCTTTTCGATAAACACAACTCCTGTGGCCTTGATTGATATTGGAAGTTGTGGTAATCATGCGTTTCAGCATAAGGTTTACCTGGTACATCTCTGCCTGGACTTCTTATGCTGTGTGCGCTTGAACCATGTGTATGTACCTACGTCTGGTACGTGTTGCAGAAGGATGGCGATGGCGGGGGCGGGGGCGTGGGCACGGGCGCGGGGTGCGAGGTCGACGTCGACATCGACGAGCTGCTGGACATGGACACCGAGGAGATGCGTCGCCGGCACCTCGCTGTACGTAAACACTACACACTCACTGCGGCATCGCTCGCTCCTCCGATACTGCGTCCAGGTTGAACCGCCGTGGCCGCGCCGCGCACGTTGTATGAGGCGAAGCAGCACCAGATTCAAATTGTATTGAAAAGCGAGCTGTTCAGTTGTCTCAGTTAATCCGCGCTGTGCTCTTCGAGACTTTTTATTTTGATGGTAGAGTGCATTCGCAGGTCGCAGGGCCGTGCGCACTTCCGTTTCCACCCCACGCGGCCACGTGCTCCTCTCAACTCATATGTCCAGATTGAAAATATAGAAAGGCAAATCGGATTTGTAGATATTTGGAGGTAATATTTTGATGTCAGACATAGTATAACACTAGATAGCTATGTTCGCTCGGGGCCACCCGAGGCGAGTGCAGCGCGACGTTAGTAAGCACGCTCACTGCCAGATGTTATATCCCAGACGTTCTCAGTTTACAAACAGAGTAAGCTTTTACTATTTAAACAAAATTATAAAATGAGTTACGGTTGGGGCTGAGGCACGTGACGTCACACGACACCTAGGTACCTACTAATACGTATAATGTTATGTTGTTATATTGTTGCAGACGCTGCTGGCGGACGCTAAAAAGCCACAAAAAGATGTACATGTAAGTATAAGAATGATATCTATATATACTAATATGTTTAAGCAAAAGATTCTTTTTGTTTGTTTATTTAAAGACGCTGATCTCTGAAACTACCAGTCGAATTCGAAAAATTCTTTATACATATGATAGCCAGACTGACGAGGAATAGTATAGGTTATCTAACATTAGGCTACAACTCTCAACTAGCCTTAAATATTGATTTTTGTTAAGTAAGTTGGAAGTGGAAGCCCTCGCGAACTGCTTTATCTGCGTGCACTGGTGTAATGGGTAATGATACGTAAATACAATGTTAAACAAAAATATTGGTCCTTACTATAACTAAAAAAATATCTACGATAGCATATATCTATCTCGTATACATAACCCACAATGAGCTATTTTGTAACAAACAATTGTTAAGAATTAAAAAGAGATTTATCAATATTATGTTTAGACATGGCATATTAATCCTTACGAACAAAAGTTACTTCATAATAAACTCAATTTTATGAAGTTAAATTTTGCTCTATATAGCATGTTATTTGGACTTATAGTTTAGGAACTAATGAAAAATTTAAATAATTTGTACTTGCGGGAAGAACAATTATGCTAGGCTACACGGATGCGTTGGCGGCGCGGCGCGGTGTTTGTCGGATAAAATTAACGCGGGTGAAACCGTGGGGCACAGTATATCATTCATATTAGCTTTTGTGTCTTTTACCTGCCGTTTATGCTATGCCAGTACTTGTTTTGTATTATTTTATGTATTCTATTCATATCTAGATATGTGGTGGAATCGTCTTGATTAAACAACAAAAAAATTTCTACCAACTTAGCGGCATCTAGGGCTTGTTGAATTGTTGGTGGTGATTCGGCTTTGTCCACTTGATCATCTCCTTCATCTTGATTATCGGGTGTTTCCTGACTTTTTGACACTAAACCAACAATTTGTTCATCTGTAAGTGTACCAGTTGTGGCTACATCCTCATCTATATTTTCGTACGATTGTAGATCTTCGTTAAAATTGTTTTGTATGTTGAACTGGCTTATCCATTCACTCAGTGGTAGATTGTCTTCACTGTCAAATTGGTTCGTTTCTTGGCTACTACATAATCCAGCATGTCGAAAAGAATGTTGGATAGTGGCTGCTGTTACCTCTTGCCAGGCTTTTGATAAGAAGTTCACTGCTTGTAGCATATTGATCGAGACCTTGCGTCAGTTTCGATCATATCCATCGACATTTTCCGTCTATAGTGGCCCTTTAGGCTTTTAATTACAATCTGATCCATTGGTTGTAAAATACTGGTTGTATTAGCTGGGAAAAATGCTAACTCTATGTTTCGAAGATTAGATATGATTGGGTGAGCAGGGCAATTGACTACCAGAAGCAAGATTTTCCGTCATTTTAATTCAGCATCCCATTTTCTCACTTCCTCTTCAAAAATCTGCGATGTCATCCAAGCTGACTTGTTTGCTTTGTACGCAACTGGCAACTGTTTTATGTTCTTGAAACACCGAGGGTTTTTCGATTTGCCTATAACTAAGAGCTTTCTTTTTTCTGTGCCACTCATATTGACAGCCACTACAACTTTAATACGCTCTTTAGACAGTTTTCCTCCAACACATTTTTCCCCTACTGTACGTGTTCAAGGCAATTAAGGATAACAAAAGCTAGACCGACCTCGGATGTTTCGGAACTTCAAAGTCTTTTGTTACCTGATAATAAACAATAATACCGATAATAAATATTCCATACTAGTGGTGGATCTCACTCGGTGAAGTTGTGCGCTGCGTTATTGTGTTTTGTATCGGAAGAATTACTTTTACATATTTAAAACCGGTTTCGTTATCAGTTACACCTTGCCACAACTTTGTGCAGCGACGGACTAAGTCGTTTATTGTTAAACAATAATGAAGCTTATATGCTATGGCAGAAGTCACAATTTCAAATGAAGAGGTTAATATGTTAATGAACAGTGAAGGACCATCAATACAAGATTTAGACGAACTGATCGATGCAGAAGGTCACTTAAATGTAGATAGTACCCATGCGAATAAAAGAAAACGAATCATGAGTGATGAAGATGAAAACTGGACTCTAGTTACTAGAACGGTAAAAAAAGTAAGTCATGATGAAAATTATTTTGAAATTACTATTAGTTCCAACGAAAAGTTGCCAAAACAATTTGCGTTAGCGAAGATATTCAAAAATGCCAACATTATAAATATATATAGGGTTAAATATATAAACGCATACAAAATATCTATACTATTTGAAAAGGAGATTGATTCAAATAATTTATTTAATTGCAAACCCTTGTTAGACCTTGGCTGGAGAATTCAAAAAACTTCTGAGGTGAACCTATCATTCGGTGTAATCAGGAACATTGATATAGAGTTGACAGAAGAGGAAATAAAAGAACATATCTCAAGCACAATCAAAATTGTACATTTAAATCGCCTTAAACGAAGAGAATCTGAAGGAACTGGGTGGGTAGAGAGTGAAACAATTAAATTATGTTTTCAAGGCTCATCTCTTCCGCCTTTTATTTATATACATGACATGCGAGTAAAAGTGGACCCATATATATTTCCCGTTACACAATGTATTCGTTGCTGGAAATTTGGACACATGGTCAAAGTTTGTCCCGCTAAGAAAATTATTTGCCCAAAGTGTGGAGACAATCATCCATCCTGCGATAATCATCAGCTTAAGTGCGTGAATTGTTTAGGTAATCATTCGTCTATATCTAAAAAATGTCCAGTCTATTTGAAAGAAAAGAAAATACGTATAATAATGGCAAAAAGCTTCTACAATGTATGTACCTCCCGAATCTTATACTCAAGATACGGACTTTGAAAATCGTGTAACGAATGATCTATCAGAACCTACAAGCTCGGCTATGAATGTTCCCGAGTCTAACGCTACAACCAAAACTACTTATGCTAATATTACCAAAAGAAAAAAACAAGTAAAACCTGGGATCCCTTCAAACCCACAAAAATCAACCAAGGGAAACAAACAGAAACATAAATCCCAGGTAGAAGATTATTATGAATTTTGGAACGAGAGTTTGGAGATGGAACAAAATGATGAAGCCGAAGAGGAGAGTAAAACAGAGAGGAATAGAAGAAGTTCAGAACATTCATTCAGTAACTTGTTACTTAAATTGAAGATCATTATCTTAGATAAACAGAATTCCGTAATGGAAAAAATTAAACAAGTTATGTCAGTTAGTATCGAATGGGTAACGAAATGGATTATTGACAATATATGTGAAGGGTCTTTATTTAAATATTTTTATAATGGATAAAGTCATTACCATTAACTTATTGCAGTGGAACGCCCAGAGCATTAAACCAAAAACAGATTCCTTTTTACAACTACTTGTTCAAGAAAAAATTCACATCGCTGCTGTTAGCGAAACTTGGTTAATCCCCGAAAGTACGTTTAAGTTAAGTAACTATAATGTATTTCGAGTCGATAGACGCGATTCATATGGAGGCGTAGCTATTATAACACATAAATCAATCCAGGCTCAACTAGTACAAATTCAAAACATAAACCCTGGAATAGAAATTGTTGGTGTCAAAGTGTCTAACTGTAATTATTTAGAACGTATTATTTCAATATATTGCCCACCTGTGGTACAAAGTACACAAAGAGACTGGGACTATATTTTCTCTTTAGCTTCAAGGAAGTCGTTGATTTTAGGTGATCTAAATGGACATCATCCATGTTGGTCCAATAGGATGAATCTGAGAGGTAACATTATCTTTGATTCCACTATCGATAACGATTTGGTTTCTTTAAATGATGGCAATCCTACTCGAGTAAAGCTAGTCAATGGAGCGCTACAAGAATCATCTCAAGATATATCACTCGCATCTACTGACATAGCATGTAAATTTGCATGGACTGTAACAAACGAAACCCTAGGCAGTGACCACTTAATTATTAAATTATCAACCTCTATTGATCGTTTGCCGAATATTAAAAATAGAAGAAATTTTAAAAAGGCTGATTGGATTTCCTACAATCAGTATATTGAAACACTGTGCCCTAATTTGAATATGTTTAAAGATATACAAGAAATATACAATTCATTTATAAATATTATTAACAGCGCAGCAGACATGTATATACCTTTTTACAAAAGTAACAATAACCCAAGTAGCAAATTTTACACCGAAACCTTATTGGAATCAATTCTTGTCTAAAGCTGTGGCACAGCGAAGGTTAGCCTTAACTACATTTAAGAGAAATCCTACCCCGAGAAACTTTGACCTTTTGAAAGAAAAAATCAGGATCAGTCAAAAATTAATTAGAAATGCTAAAAACAAAGCATGGTACCAATTCTGTTCATCCTAGATCAAATGACATCATCTACTGAGATGTGGCGTCAAATGAAATGGCTAAAGGGTGGAAAAATAGCACGAGCTCAAATTGATCCCTTAATAATTAAAAATCTTTTACACGACTTAACACCTGATTACGTAAACCCCAATGAACCTCTTTTTGACTCACATAACACCATATTAGAATCAAAAATTTCTATACAGGAACTTGAAAAATCTATAAAATCAAAGACACTGCTCCAGGTACTGACAACATTTCATATTCCATGGTTAAAAACTTACCTGATAATGCAAAACATGTTCTTTTAAGCATATACAATAATATTTTGCAAAAAGGATATGTACCAAATCAGTGGCGATTTATTCATATTATCCCTATTCCTAAACCAGGACGTATACATGTTAATTCTTCTTCAATACGTCCAATAGCGCTTATATCCTGCTTATGCAAAATTTTTCATACTATACTTAATAAACGGATTGAATGGTTTTTAGAAAGAAACAACTTTTTCGATGAAAATATGACGGGTTTTAGGAAAGGTCGGTCATGCCTTAATAATCTCAGTACATTGGTAACCCGAATACAAAACGGCTTTTCAAAAGATTTGGTAACTCTTGGCTGCTTTATAGATATTGATAATGCATACAATAACATAGATATTCAGGTGCTGCTAAATAATTTAAATGATATAAGCTTGGGGTCTAGGATTTGCAAATATCTGTGGTCTTTTCTTAAAGAAAGAACACTTACAATAGAATCAGAGGGACATATTCTTATGAGAAGTGCAAGTCGAGGTCTTGCCCAAGGAGACCCTTTATCTCCTTTGCTTTTTAATATATCTACCGCGAACATATGCAAACAGATATCAAATATTTTTATATCTCAATATGCTGATGACTTTGTTTTATACAAAGTCTGTAAAAATATTTCCGAAGCAAGCACTCATTTACAACTAGCTCTTAATGAAACTCAATCTATGTTAAGTGACCTCGGTTTGGAAATTTCACCAACAAAAAGTAATATCTGTCTCTTTAAAAAGGGTGTAAATAGAAACAACATAGACATCAAAATTAAAGGTATTCCAATTCAAATAACTGACGCAGTAAAATATTTGGGGATGTGGTTGGATCGATCTCTAAAATGGAGTAAACATATTAATGGACTTTCAGAATCTACCTCGAAATTTCTTAATGTTTTTAAAGTTTTAGCTGGTTCTAATTGGGGCGTCCACCCAAAACATTTAATAAGATTATATATCAACATCATTCGGAGTCGAATTGATTTTGGTAGCTTTCTTTATGATAATAGCGCTCAGTCTAATCTATATAAACTTGATAAAATTCAAAATCAGGCTATGAGAATTATTGGGAGTTTTGTTAAAAGTACTCCTGTACAAAATTTTACCTTCGTAGGGACTCACAGAACACTAACACTAAAACACTTCACTTTACTTTCACTTTTATATTTTCGTACTATACAGTTAATTGAGAAGGATACAATATTATCTTTGAAAACAACAACATTACGTACTGTCGGTCGGAGCCATACATTACCAAGAAAGGCTACCGTGAGCGCGATCTAAATCGACCGTAGCGCCATCTATTACATACAATATGAAACTCGGACAACTCCTATCCACATAATGGAAAGTGAACTGAGCATATATCCATTACACCTTAGGAGAAAGTATTTAGCTGGAAATTTTTTATTTAAATCTAAATCATTTGTGAAAAACAACCTCGTTAAGCTAATAGATGAATTATCCACTTCTCTTCAAACCCGTTATTGGCGTAATAAAAAGAAACCATTATTGGCCTGTGCGTATATTAGCTTTAAAAATATATCAATACACTCTAGCATAAATCTTGAAATGTTTTCCTTACATACGCGGGTTGACAGCATAGACCTAACAATTAGGCTAAATATAGATGGTATCACGAAACCAAAACGTCAATATAATTCCCTCCAAATAAAGACTATTTGTGACCAATATATGTATTAATTGCCAATATCAAAAGTTTACAAAAATATACACAGACGGATCTAAAGATGGGAATTATATAGGTGCCGCATTTTTTCAGTCAAATTACGAAACTTCTATGAAATTCAAAATTAATGAAAATGTTTCAATTATGCATGCTGAGTTAGTAGCTATTTCGGAAGCTCTAGCGTTTGTTCAGTCAACTGACTCTATAGAAGTTGTTATACTAACTGACTCGAAAAGTGCTCTTCAACATGTAGCTAGATGTACCTCGACTTTTCGAGGAACACCGTTAGCCTACACTATCTTAAAACAATTACTTGATTTGAAGAAGAATAACAGAGTAATTGTTATGCAGTGGATACCATCTCATATAAACATAGCCGGGAATGAAAGAGCTGACCTCTTAGCCAGGCAAGGATCTTCCGACGGTATTCCAATTAAAGTATTACCAACGCATTTTGATTTATGTTACATGTTAAAAAATGACTGCTATTTTCATTGGAAAGAATACTTCGACGAACGCTCTAGATCCAAAGGAATATGGTACAAAACGATACAACCGTATCCTTTAAAGACTCCTTGGATAGAAAATATCACAATTAATCGGCAAGAAGCCATAACAGGAATGAGATTACGCTCGGGACACATTCCATCGAAAAAATTCGCATTTATGATGCATAAAACGCCATCTCCAATGTGTCCGACTTGCGGACTCATAGATGATGTGCACCACATTCTGGTGGAGCGTGTTCGTAGTGAGTCCACTAGGTCTAAACTTAATGCTTCTGGTTCGTTCCACATTGGTATATATAATTCCATTTTGGCCGACCCTTTGTCTTTTTTTGCTAGGGAGCTATTTAAAATTAAGTTAAGTAATTGTTAATATTGGTTTGGAAATTGTCTTGTGAAGTTTAAATTACACAGGCAACATAGTCGCCCAAGCGACTAAGCCTAAAAAATAAAAAAAAAGGATAATAAATATTCACTGTCTAAAAATATGAACACATTTCTTCGTAATAGAGAATGGCGTATCGCTATAAAGTGTTTCAATATGTGGGTTTTAACGCAAACCAACCAAGTTGGGCTCACTTCAACATTATAGGGAGTTTATCGTTATAAAGAGTTTACACTGTATTTCGAATACATTAAGAATAGACGAAGGATAGGAAAGCTATATAGAACCGCATTCTATCTCATTCTCTCTCAGCCTAACACCTATTGTTCGAGAAGGTTCGCAACGTACTATTCGCGTGACTTATGCTGGGCCCTAGAATCGATCTTCGCGAATCACGATCTATCTCGAACCTATAGCTGCGATACGCAGTAATTGATTACAAACAAAAGAAGACTCACCTCGTCAGGCGCGGGCTTTATCCCTGGTACCTGAACGTCCAATTGTGAAGTATGTGTGTGTGTGGAGTGAATTGTATGTACGTGGGTGTAACCGCCTCAAATCGCCGATTGCACCTGCCATTCGCCCGCCTATCACAGGACTTCCCGCGATCTTGCCATGTCACGATGCGAGCTAAAATTTACATTTCCAACACCTATATATACATTTATACCTATCTCTTTTACGTTTCATAAAATCCAATTCACATCGTCCCAAAAGTAGTTTTACTTCAAAAATGTAAAGAATTTTTCGACTAAATTTTTTTTTTATTGTGTATTGTCCTTGTTATAAATAAATAATAAGCCTCTGTTGAGATGTGACGCCAGATGCCGGACGCCGGACGCGCGTTACAGTAACGCGCGCAAGCCCCTTCGGCACTAAAGTTTATAGAAAGTCTAGGCGCACGTTCATCTGAATGGGACCTAAGGTCCTCTAAGCAAATGTCTTTTTGTGCAACATAGTGGTACGGTGGCCGCCCCCATACATTGCCATGAGTTGTGGGCACCTTTCCGAACTAGAATAAAAACTTTTGTTCATATTTTCTACAGAGGAAGTTTTTTATTTTCAGATATTTATTAATGAACTGTTAGAGAAGGCGAAAACTTTGTAAGCGAACGGACTTTAGAATTCAATCTGAAGTGAGAGGGCGCCCTCGCTCTCAGCACACCGCTGCACCGCGCCGCGCCGCCGCCGGGCCGCACTGTAGCTGGAAGCGCGTTTTTCACGCGTTACTAATTATAGATAATAATTGATACGAATCTGGTGAGTCGCGAGATGTGCGCGTCCGTCACGTCACGTCGAGTCGGGTCGGGTCGGGTCCCGCGTCGCCTCTACATATCACAGCAAGGTGCGAGACAACGCCACATCGCGTCGACAAACGTTCTGTTACAAGTATGAAACGCCAAATGTTGTGGACGCTTAGTTATATTTGTAATGTTAATTTAATAGAAGTAAGTTAGTGCCAATAGGTGCACACGTGTGCGAGTGCGAGTGGGAGTGCCGAGCCGAGCCGGGCCGCGCGTTGTTGACTCACTAATATCGGTCGGTATTCCTTCGCTCCTCACTGAACGTCTCGACTCGAGTAACCCGTCTGTTTTGTTCTGTCCTGTCGTCAATCACTATGAGGAGTATAGCTGACGGGTTCTCTCGGCACTTCCGATACTCCCGGCATTCCCGGACCAGACCGATCACTAATCGAGACATTTTTATAATAAACGATTTTACTAGATACATTGTTTCATTTGAACTAATAGACTCGCAGGACTTAGCACTCACTTACGCGTAGCTTGAGACCTCTACTATGCACTGGACAGTAATGACTGCGAAGTTCCAGAAGAACGATAAGTGGATTTGTGTTGTTAGTTGCAGACCTTTTGCTACCTTGGGGTGAGCTGAACAATGTAAGGGGTGTGATCATAACAGCTTAAAGTTGATTACCAGTTATCCATAAATCGTATGTAATACTATTCTAACAATTCTTACAAATAGATGTATTTATTTATGTAAGTGGTTTCTCGAAAACGGCTCTAACAATCTGAATTACATTTTATGTTTAGAGTCAATCAACTATATAACTACATTTAAAATGTAATTAAATTGAAATAATTAATTAAAATGTTATTTGGTTTTTCTATGAAATTCTCAGTAGCAGATCGGAGTTTGACTTTGTACCCGATTAATGGCAATAGGCTCGCCCCCTACTGTATCTCTGAAGGGTTAGGCAGAGTTGTACTATAATGTACACCTAAAGTTCGCCGGGCTTTTTTTCGGGTCTCATGTAATAGAGCAAGCCTATTGCCACTAATCAGGCATTGTAGTGACATCTACATAGCGACACTTAGCGACATCTATCGAGCCACATACGACGTGTACTGTACATATCTATGGTTAAGTGTCACATTGACGACTATCTGATTGTCATGATTCAAATAAATAACTATGTTTAATTCTTTGCTGAATAAAGCCAAGATTTAGTTGGTATTTCTCTCTTTTATCAATTTATTCAGCAAAATGAAATAACTAACAAGATGACAAATGAAGATAAATTAAATTGAAATACAATGTCTCGATATCTTCGTCCCGAACGTTTTGACGTCGAACCGAGTACAACGGCAGCGGATTTAAAATGGGTACATTGGAGATCTACATTTACAAATTTTATCGCTGAAGAAGGTACTGGAGTTACTGATACAATAAAATTAAAACTTTTAATTAATCACTTAGCACCGTGCGTATATTCTTTCATTATTTCGTGTACAACATACAAAGAATCGATTGAATGTCTTGATAAAATATACGTAAAGCCTAAAAATGAAATTTACGCACGTCATGTTCTAGCTACAAGGAACAGCAAACGGAAGAGTCTATATCGGAGTACGTGCGTGTATTAAAACAACTAGCGCTTGACTGTAACTTTCAAGACGTCTAGGCTGAAATCTACAAACAAGAGTTTATTCGTGATGCATTTGTTTCCGGAATCTATTCGCAAAAAATTCGCCAAAGATTATTAGAAAACAATACCCTAAATTTGGATAATGCATTAAATCAAGCTCTTACTCTGGAATCAGCGGAAAATCATGCTCAAGCCTATGAAACACCTATATCTTACCTAAACGCTCTTGAAACTAAAGAAGTAAATTATTAATCAAACTAAAAGTCTAGCTTCATTGAGTCCCGTATCTTTCGTAAATGGAGTGTAATGCCACAGGTAAAACCTGTTCCCAGTCCATCGTATCCATTCCATTGGACAAAAGGCAGAGCTGTATCGTCCTCCATAGTGTCCCGTTTAGACGTTCAATTTAACCATTTCCTGCAGGATTGTAGGGTGTTGTCCTACTAGTAGAAACTCCATAATTATCTAGGAAATGCTTTAATTTTAATTTTTAATGTCTGTACCAGGAAAGGAAAGTACTGCAGCTGATGCATTATCTAGAATATCTGCTAGTCTTAACCCTAACAGACTGCGAGACTTGCATAACTTATTGTGTCATCCTGGAATTGTTCGAATGATGCATTGGATAAGATCTAAAAACCTTCCGTATTCTCTTGAAAATGTCAAATCCATGACTGCCACTTGTCCAGTTTGTTCACAAATTAAACGTAGATTTGCCAAAGTTGGAGGTAAATTAATTAAAGCAACAGAACCTTTTCAGCGATTAAACATAGATTTCAAAGCGCCGATACCATCTAAAACATCAAACAAATACATACTAACAATAATTGACGAATGTTCTAGATTTCCTTTTACATATGTTTGTAAAGATCTTTCTGCACAAACTGTTATAAAATCACTAAAAGATCTGTTCTTCATGTTTGGTGCTCCTGCCTATATACATTCTGACAGAGGAACTGCGTTCATGTCAAATGAATTAAAGCATTTCCTAGATAATTATGGAGTTTCTACTAGTAGGACAACACCCTACAATCCTGCAGGAAATGGTCAAATTGAACGTCTAAACGGGACACTATGGAGGACGATACAGCTCTGCCTTTTGTCCAATGGAATGGATACGATGGACTGGGAACAGGTTTTACCTGTGGCATTATACTCCATACGATCACTATTATGCACGGCAACTAATGAAACACCTCATGAGCGAATGTTTCGACACTCGACGTTCACCTACTGGAAGCTCTACCCCGAGCTGGTTACTGACTTCTGGTCCTGTACTTTTAAAAAGAAATGTGAGGACATCTAAATATGATCCTTTAGTAGATGAAGTAGAATTACTTCAAGGTAATCCTAATTATTCGTATATTTGTCTGCCAGATGGGCGAGAAACCTCGGTACCTATCTAACAGGCAATTGGCACCCTGTCCCACCGAAAATTATGTAGAAAATGATCCTGAACTTGATTCAGAGTCTCAGCTTAATCAAGAGCCTGAGAGTGGAACTGAACTAAACGAGCCTGACTTATCAATTCGTCGCTCGATACGAGAAAGGAGAATCCCACGTTGACTTTAGGATTACGTTTTAGAGTGAGACAGAACTAAGAACACCCAGGGGAGAATGTACTGTACATATCTATGGTTAAGTGTCACATTGACGACTATCTGATTGTCATGATTCAAATATATAACTACTATGTATAATTCTTTGCTGAATAAAGCCAAGATTTAGTTGGTATTTCTCTCTTTAATCACGACGCATCCTACATCGCGCTATAGAAATTAACTCTTCAATTGAGTATATATACAAGAACCCGACTACTACCGTTGGTTCGCGGCTGAGTGCCCTCTGCGCTCGCCTCCAAGTCTGGTGAAGCTGTAAAAGTCGCAGCGGCTCTGTTCTTGAATAGGGCCCCTAAGGCTAACAGTGTAGTTAGTTCTAAAAAAAAAAAACAGTCGTGCTTACGACCACTAGGCCAATGAGGCAGTTAAACTTATAATACAGAATGAAGAAATTAATACAAAAATATAATAGATGGTATAATTTGTACAGAAACAGTAAATATTAAAGTTACACCATGGACTATGTGGTTGGATGGACGTACGGTATACTAAAACACCAATTCCAATCATTAAAAACCTACACAATCAATAATAAGGGTCGAGTCGAGTCGAAATAAATCGCAGAAATTCTTCTCCTATACATTTACTATGAAACTGCGTCCATTAGCGACGCGCCGCGGAATGGAATCAAACGCACGCATTGCCCGATAGGCGAATTTCTTCTCAGATGCGCTTCGATTTGACTCGGCGCGGGGAAGCTGATGCGCGCCGACCTGTTTTTTTTACAAGGTTGATCACTTTTAGTTGTTTTCTACTTTTTGGTAGATTTAGGCCAATCGGATCGAAATTTTAGTAGGTGAAAACACCTAGTAGATTTTGGTATAGGACGAAATGCCTAATTATAGATTTGCAATATTGTTATATTCAACATTAACAAAAATATAAAAAATCGAAAATTCTGATAACGATACTTAAACAAATACCTACTTGTTTTGGTTGCTTAAAGTTATTAAAAGTAGTGAGTTTATTTATTTATTATACTGTTGTAACAACAGTGGTTATCAATGTGTGGGAGAGTCATAATAGAATATTCAATTGGATGTTAGTAGATTTAGTAGAATTCATCAAAATTTTTGGTAGAACCTCGTAACAGAAAAGTGGTCTCGATACTGTTATTACCTACTATTCTGTTTATGTATTTATCGATCAAATTAAATGAAGATCTCTTGATACGACTTATTCAAAAACAAATAGAATTGTATATCAAAAATTATTTTAAATAAAACATTATGTGAGAGTTCCCAAAAATCTGCCACTATTGTTTCGTAATATAATGATATATTGAAATAAAACAAAGTGTGAGTTGTATAGGTGAATAGGTATGTAGAATTTGAACTACACTATATTAATAGCAAATAATCTTGACCGCGCGATGCAAGCTTTGAATAGAGACATCTAGTGTCGCATAGCGAAAGTTTTTCTAGCAATGAACATTCCGCCCGCCATGGACAGAATGTCCATTCACAGGTGTAAAAAAGTCAAAATTATATTAAATTACGTTAATACCATCATGCTGAATCAAAGACTACACAATATTATTAAATTAAATTCAAAGTAGTTACATGCAACTCTCGATATAATGGACTGTAGTTAACAAGAAATAAACAAAAAAATATAACATACTCAAAAAATAATAATAATATTAAACTAACAAATTTTATTCAGCAATTGGCAATACAATCAGTTTTGACACAGATCGTTTGATTATTGTACCTTTGCAACGCAAGGATACTACTCGTGTCACACCATCAGAACCAGTGTGTTTAACTGCAATCAAGCCATACAGCCACCGTGCTGGAGGCATATTGTCCTTTACAACTAAAACGACATCACCCACATTGAGTTCTGGCGTATGGTGCGACCATTTGTGTCTTTGTTGAAGTTGGTTGAGATATTCTCGCGACCATCTTCGCCAAAAATCTTGGGTTAGACGTTGCGTTAAATGCCATCTCTTGAGCGAGCTGATGTTTGCATTTTCGTAGCTGTTTTCGGGTATGAGCAACAAAGGTTCACCTATCAACAAATGGCCTGGTGTGAGTGGACTAGAATCTTCTGCGTAATTACTGATCTGACTAATAGGCCTTGAATTCAAGCACGCTTCTATTTGGGCTAGTACAGTGGTCATTTCTTCAAATGTGAGGGTGTGGGTACCTATCACCCGTTTTAAATGGTACTACGTGGACTTCACTCCCGCCTCCCAAAGTCCTCCAAAGTTTGGAGAGTGAGGTGGAATGAAGTGCCATTTGGTACCATTCATAACCAACCAGTCGGCAATTTCCGCTGCTACAAATGATTTTTGTTGGGATAAGGTAGTCCCGTTATCACTCCACAGCTCACCATAATTACCTCTACGAGCCGTGAAACGTTTGAAAGCTGCGATGAACGCTTGTGATGTCATGTCACTCACAACTTCAATGTTTATGGCACGTGAGACCATACAAATAAATAAACAGATGTAACCTTTAGTGGAATGATACCCGCGACCCTTTGTTGGTCTAATGCTGATAGGTCCTGCGTAATCAACTCCACTTTGGTAGAAAGGTCGCCCAGCATTCACTCTGACTGACGGTAACTGACCCATTAATGGAGGGTTGATTCGAGGTGAATTACGAAGGCAAGTCACACATTTGCGAAAATAATGTCGAACGGCACTTTTAGCGTCAATGATCCAATATTTGGTCCTCAAGTAATTGAGCATTAATTGGGGTCCTCCATGCAATGTACGTTTGTGAGCGTCAGCGATTAACAATGTTGTGAAGTGTGATCTTTGAGGTATAATCACAGGGGGCTTCATGTCTTCAAGTATATCTGCCTTATGCAATCTACCACCTACTCTCAAAATCTGATCGTCGTCGAGGTAAGGACTAAGTGAGGTAAGTTTTCCTTTCTTATTTAATTTTCCTTTCTTTTTTAAGCTATTCATTTCATCTTCAAAGTGTTGTCTTTGACACATCTTTATGCAGGTAAGCATTGCTTTATTTATTTCTTTATGAGTTAGGGTAACTGTAGGGTTCAGGTCTTTCGGTTTTAAAAATCTTCTACAGTACGAAATAACTCAATAAATCTAATCATCTTTCTTAATGACGAAAATCTAGACATTATATCGTCTTTACACTTATCAATTACTACATAGCAATTAACCTTTGTCTTTCTTTCTTCCAAATTAGTTACCTCTATTATACCTTTGCAGTAATCTATTGGATCATTTTTTAACCACGGGGGACCATTTTTCCAAAGATTAAACTGCAAAAATTCTGCGGGTTCAATGCCTCTAGATGCACAATCCGCGGGATTGTCTTTGGATTGTACGTGCGACCATTGGGAGTTATCCATGATGGTGAGTATTTCCGAAACTCTGTTTCCAACAAAAGTCTTCCACCTGCTGGGGTGGCTACTCAGCTATGCAAGCACGACTGTAGAATCAGTCCACGCGTATACATGTTCCTTAGAAACACTCAAGGTGTCCGCAACCTCACAAACTAACCGTGCGAGGAGAACCGCGCTGCACAATTCCAGACGCGGAACTGATATTTGTTTGACCGGAGCAACCTTAGTCTTGGATGTCAAGAGACTAACTTGAATATGACCGTGCATAGACAACTGCAGCGTAAGCCATGATCGACGCATCACAAAAGCCATGCAACTCAAGACATCTATCAGACTCCCGAGTTTGAATCCATCTAGGAAGAGTGAAATTTGCAAGTTCATGAAGATTGTTTCGAAATGTAATCCAATCTGTTAATAATGAGGAAGGCAACTCTTCATCCCAACCGATTCCAGATAACCATAGACGTTGGATAAATACCTTAGCTGTGGTAATCACCGGAGCTATCCAACCGAGAGGATCGTACAAACGAGCGATATCGGATATCACTCGTCGCTTAGTCACTGGAGTTTCCAATTGCAAAAGTTTAACAGAATATTGAAACTCATCTAAATTTATATTCCAAGTTAATCCTAATATTTTTGTAACTGTATCAATCTTAAACTCTACAATTTCTTCTATTTCTGAAACGCTAGTACTCTTAATTTTATTTAAAAGTTCATCACTGTTACTTGACCACTTTTGCAACTGAAAACCTCCTCGATCAAGTAGTTGATTTATTTGATGGTATATTTTTTCGCCTTCATCAACTGATTGGCAACCAGTCATCAGATCATCGACGTAAAAATCCTTTAATACGCGGTTTGACACAAGTGGAAAGTCATTTCCCTCGTCGTAGGCTACTTGTTGGAGAGAACGTACCGCCAAGTATGGAGCTGAGGAAGTGCCGAATGTGTCGCGCAACAATCGGTAATGTTGTCACAGAATCCGCTGATAATCTACGTCTTCCTCAGATACCTTGACCTGTCGGTACATTTTGATAATGTCCGCGGAAAGGCAAATGGGATGACAGCGCCACCTTATAATAATCTGACGCAAGTCTGGTTGCAAATTAGGGCCAACCATTAAGTCATCGTTTAATGAAACACCATTGGATGCTGAACAAGATGCGTCAAAAACAACCCTAACTTTGGTAGTACTTTTATCAGTGCGTACCACTGCATGATGCGGTAAATATACGGCATTACTGCTTTTTAACTCTGCTCGCGGAACCAATTCAAGGTGACCGAACTGAATATATTCATCAATTACAGCACAATACTGCAATTTGAGTTCGGGGGATTTTAGCAGTCTTCGTTCCAGCATGAGAATCCGTTTCCGAGCTACCGCTACAGTGTCACCGTACTTGCATTTTGGGTCATCGGACTTAAACGGTAACTTTACAACGCAGCGACCAGTTTCATCCCTTTTGATCGTATTGGAGTAGAAATTTTCACACTTCTGTTCCTCTTCAGTCAACAATTTATGGACTGAAGTTGAATCAGACTCCAATTCCCAAAACTTTTTCAAGAGATCATTGACTTCTGGTCTTACTATCGCATTACAGACTACTGGAATGGATGGTGGGTTAATTTCACCTGATAAAATCCAACCCAACTTGGTCTTCTGGGCCACGAGTGTACCTGGCGGACCCTTGACTAAGCCGTCCAACATAATAGCACCAACTATTCGTGTGCTCAATAATAAATCTATTTTACCTGGTAAGTGATAAGTTGGATCTGCTAGTTCAAGAGTTGAAAAAGTTTGTAAAACTTGCACAATCTTCCTCTCAGGAAGATGTGAAGTGAGCTTCTTTAACACATAAGCATCGACATATAATACAAAGGAAGGATCTAGGCGTGACTGCAATTTAAATTTGACTATCCATCTTGAGTCGAGATATATCGATGTGGACCGGAGTTTTCTTCAGATCGAGAAGCTGTACTGCAGCCTCCGTGATAAAGGAGACTTGAGAACCTTGATCTATCAAGGCTCTTAAAACCATAGCAGTCCCAGCTTGTGACTCGACCTTGACCAAGGCTGTTGGTAACAACCCTTGGTTGGGAACATCGGCATAACAACATATATTTCGGGAACCCGGAGTTTGTGTAGAAGAACTGGCTGCTGCAGCAGTTACTGTTTTCTTTTCAACTGAATCATCAATAACTTCAGTAGAATTGATTTTCTTAGGGTGGAGGAGTGAGTGATATCGTTTGTGGCAAATACGACAATTTGTACTTTGACGGCAAGAATAAACTGTGTGACCTTGTGCTAGACAATTAAAACATATTTTATTAGTTCGAGCGAATTCGCGACGATCGTCAGTATCCTTCTTTGCAAATTGTTTACAATTATATAATTTGTGATCAGCCGAACAGAATATACATACTTGAGAAGCAACATGAAAACTTGTAACATTATTATTGCGATTAATATTTGATCTTGTAGGTTTTGGGTCCAAAAATTCAATTGACCGAAAGCGTTGTTCTAGGAATTCACTAAATTTAACATACGTAGGAATTTCAGTACCGCAATCTGTATTAACTTTGACTTCCCATAACCTACGAGACTCGTTATCCAATTTGTTACTAATTATATGCACAATAATGATATCCCAGGTGCTGATGTCTATTTCTAAACCTTGTAGTCCCTTAAGACATTCACTAGTAATATCCATTAACAATTTAATCGCATTTTCTGATTCTGAAGTTAGAGTTTTTTGATTTAACAATTTTTGCAATATACAATTAGCAAGATGACGTTTATTGTGATATCTGTGTTCCAACTGATCCCAGCATACCTGGTAATTCGCGGATGTAATTGGCACATGTCGCACTAATTGTTCAGCTTCGCCCTTTAAATATCCTTTTAAATAGTGGAGCTTTTGCACACTGTCTAAACTATTATTTTTATGAATTAAGGACAAAAATAGATCGCGGAAACTTGTCCACTCAGTATAGTTACCACGTAACGATGGAATTGATATTTTTGGCAACTGTACTGAACAATGAGGTTCACGGTCGGCTTCTGTTACAACGGAACTAACATGTAGAGAAGGCAATTTAGCTTTAAGTTCGGACTTATACATAATATATTCTTCTTCAGTGAATTCATAAATATTATCTTTACAGTAATTAGAATCTTGCAATTCATCTGTATCACACTTGGTGATTATTTGTTAATGTGTATCTTCGAACTTATTCCAGTAACTATTCAACACTTCTATACGCGTTTCAATATAAGTTACTGTCATTCTGTCTTTAGGAGACTTTCTAAAGTTTGACCTAGCGTTAACAATCTTTGACTTAATGTCGCGTTGTATGTTAAAGTAGGAATCCATATTAAAATATGATATAAAAACAATTATAAAGTTTGAGACAAAAACTTACAATTCGAAAATATAATATAAAACACAAAATCAAATTATTGAAATTACAACATGAAATAATAAAAAGTTTAAACAAGTTCGATGTTATTGATAACAAATGTTCGAAGTATTAAGTCTTTTGAAATACAAACATGAAAGTTGACGAACACAATCACGAATATTTTCTAAGTCGCTAACGAATTCACAAAAATTTTCTAAGTGTTTGACGAATTTACAAAAAAATTAAAAATTGGGCATAGGTTCCCCGTCGCAACACTTTTTCTTAAACTATTCTAAGTCCTGTACAATTTACATTGAAATTTACTAAGTTCAAGATAATTAAGACATATTTTTAAGTTACTATGCAATGTACATTTAAAATTTTTTAAGTCCAAGGAATTGACGAAACTTTCTATGTCACAGTTGTTGAAATAAGTAAAGAGTACACACAGTTGCTCACTTTAAACACACTCACTAAAACTTGAGGACTCGCTTGCGCCTGTAGCTCCGCTGACGTTGTGACTGCACCGCTCTGGATGCTTTTTCTCCTGATGTTGACACCCCAACGCCGCTGCTGCTGTGGTTGTACACGTTCCTGGTACTGTAATGCGCTTTGTCAGCAACTCCAACGTCATCAGCAGCAATCCACTACTTTGTCAACGCTTACGCCCTCTTGAGGCTTGACTACTCAACCGGTATTGTAAGAACAAAATTTGGCTCGAACAAGGACCAATGTGAGAGTTCCCAAAAATCTGCCACTATTGTTTCGTAATATATTGAAATAAAACAAAGTGTGAGTTGTATAGGTGAATAGGAATGTTTAATCTTTTTTTTTTTTTTTTTTTTTTTTAGAACTGACTACACTGTTAGCCTTAGGGGCCCTATCGTCAAACAGAGCCGCTGCGGCTTTTACAGCTTCACCGGACTTGGGGGCGAGCGCTTAGGGCACTCAGCCGCGAAAGTTTGTGACGACCCGCACGAGGGTGCCAGAGTGGCCGAACCTCGGCTCGGGCGGTCGTCGCGAATGCGAAAAAGTAGCGATCTAACTAATTCCCTAATACTATGAGAAATTCGAGCTAACTAATATATACTCATATGCACGTTCCCCTCCTCCTGGGAGGAAGGAGTGGACCATGCGTATGTGTATTTGATAATCGGAATGGTTTTTCTACACTAACTAGCGCAAAAAAAGAAAAAAAAAGGTCCCTTACAGAACCTATGTACCTGTGTGGTGTGCACGTGTGTGTGTGTGTGTGTTCATACGTGTGTAATGTTGTGTGTGGGTAACCAAGTGTTGCACGTATAGTGTCACTTTGTATCGCGCGGGCGGCTGCCTGACCCAAGGGCTTCACACCGAGAATGTTTAATCAGAATTTGAACTACACTATATTAATAGCAAATAATCTTGACCGCGCGATGCAGGCTTTGAATAGAGACATCTAGTGTCGCATAGCGAAAGTTTTTTCTAGCAATGAACACATTACTTAGCTGTGCATCACAAAAAACAAACCACTTCGGATAAAGAGTTGCGATAAATGAATAATCGATTCGATTTGTCTCAAATGGACAATCAATATCTCAAGACTCGATTCGGCTGTAGTCGACGCAAGGCTTTAATGTTATGTTTTCTTTTTAAATTTATACCCGATGAACACGTTACCCTTTCCTTGGCCATCACACACAACGCATACAGGTGTCACAGCGTTTTGATATACACATGACATATGACTGATATTGTTAGTGATCTTTAAGTCATATTGTGCTCTGTCATTTTAATGCTTAATGTTCGTCTGATGTAATTATGAATATAATTTTGTTACATAATATCAGAGATCCTATTTCTCAGTACAACTGACATAACGATAAAATCCTACAATGACTTAACTAACAAGTCACATTTTTACGTATCGTAGACAGTAGCAAAAACAGAATTTTACATAAAGCCTAACACATTTTAATTAACCCGTCAAGGATCAAATTCGGCCAAACGGCCGAATGTTTTTAATTTCCCAGTTTTTCTGACGAAGAATATAACCTCATTCTTCTATCCGGCCAGTATTTTGTACAGGCGACCAGCCGCGGAGCTCGAACAGGCGCAACTAACGCGAGCGCATCGAAGAGGTCGCTAGTGTGTAGTTCCCCACTCACGGCAACATCTCGCATAGACCGCGTTATTTGACAATTTGTGGGACCTACTTAGCTACTTAGAATAGTGAAAAAGTTATATTATATTATATATCTTGACAGAAATGGTAAGTTTTTCTTTGTAAATCCTATCAATATATGTTTATGTGTTTATATTCCTTTGAAATCGAAACTAGTTTTCCCGTAAATTACTTGAATCTGTTTTTGACAATGATATTTGTTTTTGATAATAAAAAGTGAAAAGTAAATATAAAATGTAAATTTCTGATCAAAATGTTGAGAAACTATGATGTACAGAAGTATCTTGTGTCATTTTACATCAATCAGAATTCTATATATACAAACAAAAGATTTGTTTACATCATAAATAACCTAGTTTTGTTTTTGTTAGTAGAATGACGTAATACGTTGCGAAGAAAGATTGATGTACTTTGATGAGGTACTGTCGATAAAATTATCGATGTTTTAGATTGTACTCTTACAGGTTCGATATATTGTAATAATGAAGTTTAGAGTATTTATAAATATTCTTTTATTCATATCAATTTTAGTTTGCCTATATATTTATAAATAAATAAATAGAAATATATATAGGCGAAATAAAATTGACATGACCCAAAGAATATTTATAAATACTCTAAACTTCATTTATATACATATATATTTTTTTTATAGGATTCCGAGATTGTGTTCAGCACAGATCCTAGCAGCTCGACCGATCCTATAGCATATGACGTGCTACCTGAAACCTTGATATACTGCTCGTCGAGTACGATGAAGCAGGTGTATTACATAATTTGTAAGTATTATATATATATATATATATATATATCCGATCAAGGCGTGTATAGTCATGTAGTATAGTGTGTAGTATCATAGTGTATAGGGTATAGTATTTATTACAAGTCGACTTACATCAAAATTGACAACTGGGTTTTATAATTTATATGGTGAATAACTGAGTAAGCCGATAGACTTACTTATTATTGATACACCGCACTTGAAAATTTTATAATGGTCGCCCTGAAACTATGTATTTTCGAATTTTCATCTTATTTACTTGAGTGAGAACCAGTCTTCCACTAGGCTTAGCGTATTACCATCTTAGGGCAGATCGTAACATAACACCAGGTGAGATTGTGGCCATAAGGCTAAACCTATAACGATAAAGAAATATAATTATTTTATTGTAGAACTCAAATGTCAGATCTCCCCACGCCTCCTCCACACAATTCGGCCGGAACGCTAATAATTATTTAGTTTATGTTGCACATTTACAAGTATAGATTTGTCTTCAATATATGTTAATAAACTACAATTATTGTTATTTTTTAGAGTTTGAAGAAACCCCAACTAGAGGGCGGCGGAGAGTCACAAGAGCTAGACGAGGCGCCCTAGTTAAAACCACTCTAGTTCAAGGTTGCCCTAAGGGCGCGTTATCATGCATCGAAATATACCCTGGGATTGTAACAACTCCATTATATACATTGATCATCATTCCTACAAAAGTGGGTTCGATGTCGATGTATCGACTTGAGCAGACACTAATTTTTGTATACCTGAAATATTCTACAACATAAAAAAAGGTCGGGTTCAGTCGAGAGGTCACGACCTGTACTCGAAGCATAGAACTATTCAAAGGAGCCCTTTGTATTTTAGTCGTCTAAGTATTAATATTATTACAGACTCGATATTGAATAATATTCTCTTTATAACTGTTTATGCATATACTCCTTCTTTTCTAATAGATAATTTATTTTACTTTGAACACTTACTTTAATAAATAAGTAGTTTACTTAAATTGTAATCCTTATATGAAACTTAAGTATAAATATGTATATATGTAGTTGTGAGTCTTTATAAATATAATAAAGGAACGTTTATAGCAGACAACAATGATAATCAATAATAGGTGGCATATTATTTTAACAACTATAACTAAAACAACTTTTATTTTTGCTGCCATGTAAAATAACAAGTAGCTTTAGTTATAGGTAAGCCGTTGATGTGCTAGAATAATCTATAATAATAAATTAGTTGTTCTCTATCAGTAGGTATATATAATTATTTTTTTAAATTTCCAGATAGATATACTATAAAACACTAGAAAGACTGGAAAAATTGCTAACCTAAAAAGGCGAACCAGGGTCATTTAACCCATTACTGTTGTTTACATTCTAATTATGTATAAGTGTAAAACTATATTCAAATTCTGATAGTAATAGCACAGTTTCAACTTCACTATCTTAATGATTTTCTGGCAAAGATGGCAATATTGCCAGTATTTCTGTTTCATGGATACTCTGAGACATTTACACGATATATATCGAACAAAAATTAATAAAATTGACTCCAGGAGAATATTTAGAC
This sequence comes from Saturnia japonica, assembly GCA_033032175.1. Classification (NCBI taxonomy): domain Eukaryota; kingdom Metazoa; phylum Arthropoda; class Insecta; order Lepidoptera; family Saturniidae; genus Saturnia; species Saturnia japonica. The sequence goes on along the minus strand of CM065308.1, from coordinate 87,540 downwards.
TAATAAACATAAATTATATATATATTTATAATAAGATAAGTCAATAAAGTTCAAGTAAGAATTAACAGGCCCATAAAATTAATTTATCTATTGAATATATGTTCAAACTTATTGAACATAAATGTGGCTTTTTTTTATTTTGATTGTACTGGCAACACCGTCTTCGACTCTGTCACTTATATTACTGTACCTATTACGTGCTGCACCAGTTTGTTTTATAATTACTTTTATTTTATGTAGTGAATTAAGAAAATATACAGTCCACTAATTAGATTCATTGCCTTTTTAATCCTACAATATGTCAAGTGACCCTAGCCGTCATTGTTGGTGAATGCTATTTTTATTTATGTTTGGGTGATCATATTACAATTTATATACTTTTGTTGTTATAACAATTATAATTAATGAAATTTCACGAAGAATAAAATCGTAGAATAGACAAAATAATAGCTAATGCAATTTCAAATTTTGGTCATATGACCCCTGCTGCCTTGCTAGTGATAAAGGATAGTGATAATTATGAATATACCATAAAAAAATAAAAAAAAATGTTTCATTCATTATCAAATGAGTGTGATCTGATTTTGTAGATGGGAAGCATACGACATTTCATAATTTATGGCCCAGTTTCCTAGGACCAACATTTATAAGCAATAATTATAAAATGAATACTAGTGAAATAGAACTGAAATATCTTTGGAGAGATACAAACAATATGACAGTACAATGATTATAAATATGGATATTATATGCAACGGTAACGTGTCGCGCTGCTGTGGATCGCCGCGGTGCCGCGTGATGAAAGCGTTTATTGGTCTTGTCCCAATCCTATACGAGGAAGCGATTCATTCGAAATTGTAAAGTGGGGTGGTACAATTTAGGTAGCACAAGCGATTATGTAATGTGTGTTGATACGCTACAAAATGTTTGAATTGTCAATAAAATGATTAAAATGATTAGTATGTTTCTTTTATGTGTAAGACCTAGTATAGGTGTTTATTTTTTAATACGGCAACATGTACTAGTTCTAAGTATTATATGGTTGAAAGGAAGTTGCAAAATGTACGAAAGACACTCTTATCATTCGCAATCTACGAATAAGGCGTCTCTGTTTATATCCAAAATACAGTCTATAGATATTTTTTTTATAATAACAGTACTGTTTTTTAATAAAAATACATTATAATAAAAGTTTGTATTTTATTCACTCCTCTAGCTATACAATATTATACATATATACTTCAAACAATATTATCTAATACAATTTTATATTTTAAACTAGCTGTGCCCATGGTTTCGCTCACGTGGACTACAGAATGCTCGCGCGGATCTTACTCCCCCGCTCCCGACTATTTTGAAGACAAAAATGCTTATTTTGGGTGTTCCCGAGAAGATAGATGTATACTCTCCCGAACTTTTTTGTAGGTCTTTTTAGTGCCTATAATTATGTGGTACATTAATTTGCTATATCTCTTATAGTTTACTCAGCATAAGCCATTTGAGCGCCAGAATTAATTTATCATAACCAGTTTTTTTTTAATTATGCGGAACCCTAATTCTTTTTGTAAAACAGAGGTAGCCTAAGTTACTTCGTATAAATTCAGCTAACTACTAGTGAAAGTCCATCGAAATCGGTCCAACCGTTTCGGATATATGAAAATATTCTCATGACTCAATATAATCCACTTCAATGGACAAAGAATTCAATTTTTTCTTCATCACGAGCCCCTACCTCATAGAGATAATTTTATGATTACAAAAAAACAGATTACTCGCAAATAAAACAAATTTATTTATTGTATGTAATAAATTAATTTTATCGTATTTATAATTTATCGACATTTATACGGAATAAACCCTTATCACTAATAAAAAATAAAATGTATAGATTTGTAATTTTCAATGTTCATACTTTTGCCACACGACGCCATTTTGAAAAGTAAATCTCTCTCACCGGGCCAGTTATGTTTGTGGCACTCTACATAATTATTTTTATTTTATTACGAGTTCTCAAAATTTTTTTATGACAATATGCAATTTGGTAGTTTGATAACGTAATTTATAACATCCATGGATAATTTTATTAGAGTTCTCATTTTAGCGCCCTCTATTGATTTTTCTATACGAACTGGTAACGTAATTTGTCAATATTGATCATTCAAAATTATTTCCATACTGTTTGTACAGAGGTCACTAAACGAAATAATTTAATTTACGAGACAAAATAACCTAACAGTCACAGAACGTCATAACTGTTGTATAAAAAAGTTTTTATTTTGTGCCTTAATACTAAGTTGATAAAGTTTATTCTTCCGTGGCAACAAAACCTCTTTTATGCCCTATTACCTTTGCCTAAAACTTTGAATCCCTGAAGTGTTAATGACAAGACAATAAGACCTTTATCATTTGTGCAGAAAATCTAAGCTAACTACAAAAGTTGTTGGCCTAGTAATTTACAATCCAAATAAAATTAATTAAATCAGATTAAACTTCCGTCTATTCTTTGAGAAATACACCTCGAAATATTAGCCACTTTGCATCAATAGAACTCGCGCGGCCGCATGCAGCCAGATAGACATATTTTGTTCTTATTTGATACTGGCTGTGATGGTACCTACCAATCAATACATAATATAGGTATAAGAGTACTGTAGGTTTCATCGAAATAATAATATTATTTATTAATAAAAACTTTATTTCCAGACATAAATGATACAAGCACAATCTAGAGACGGCAAAATATGTGGCAGGCGCCAGCCCCTCCGCGTCCTGCCCGTGAACCGCGCCCTCCACCTAACTACTCTAACATAAGTTTTGGTCCCACAGATTTCAGACAACTACAGCGTCTTCGCTATACCACATTCACTTGATAGAACAGATAATGCGCAATGCGCAGTTAAATACGTATGCTCTGCGCCCCCGCCCCGCCCGCCTATGCAGACAATGGCAAGCGCTTATTGGAATATCGAACTATTTCATTATGAATATTCTTATATTAAACATGTATTCTATTCATTTGTAAAGGGTCCCGGTTTGTCGAGCGGACCGGTAAGTGGCTCGGCGAGCGGCTCCGCGAACAGGTCGGCGCGGGGAGGAGGCGTCGCCGCGAGCGGTTTCAACGCTTCGCTCAGCTCGAGGAAGCGACGCTTGAAGCGCAGCCCGCAGCCGCGCGACCGCCTGAACTCGAGCAAAGCGCGCGCGTCGCCGCGGTCGGGGCGGTCGCAGGGGGTGGCCCACGCGCGCATACGCACACCATCGCCACAGTCCACCGCGAGCAGCCGCGGATGTAGGTCGCGGCAAGCCAGTCCGCGTTCGAGCAGCGCTCGCCGCAGCGCCACTAGCGCGTCGCTCACGCTGCAGCGCACCCAGAGGCGGGTGAGGCGGCGCACCAGCCGCGGTGCCAGCACCACCAAGTCGTCCGCCTGCGTCGGCTGAGAGTGCGACAACAGCGCCTCCATGTCAGCGGCGGAGAGCTCGCGCGCCTCCTCCCCTCCCGCACCGTCCGCCCCGCATGGCTGCGAGCGCCACGTGCGCTCTGCAATAGTACGCGAACCCCAGTCAGCGCTACGGTGCCGCGGGACCATTCGATAGCAATTCATAACTTCGTTTTGGGAAAGCAACTTTTAAATATTAAACTGAAAGCTGATCAACATTTATGTTAACAATTTTAAATAAAGTAGTGTGTATGTGGGGTTTTGTCCAGGTCCGGTGCACGACTGGAGTTTACTCCTTGAGTACCTACGATTTTATTAATTCCTTACATATGAAATTAACATCGTTCTTATCACAAATCGGAAAACATAAAATATCGCGTTATTTACAAATATGAGTTCCACCATGGGCATCAGCGCTGCAGAAACAGCTCTAAGGATTATTGACGTGTATGGGAAAGCTACTGTAAAAGAAAGCACGATAAGTTTTTGATTCCAACAGTTTCGCTCTGGAAATTTTGACCTAAGAAACAAACCCCATGTAAGGCCGGAGACCCTAGTCGATAATGAAGAATTATAGGTGATCGTGGAAGCGGATCCATTGCAAACCACGTCAGAATTAGCGGCAGGCTTCGATATGGGTGATAAAACAATTTTAATTCATTTGAAATAAATTGGAAAAGTAGAAAAGCTCAAGAAATGGGTACCGCATGAACTGACTGAAGCACACCAACAAACACGCATTGGGTGCTGCGTTATAATTACTTATCCGTCACAATAACGAGGGACTTTTTAATCGTATTGTTACTTGTGACGAAAAATGGATTAAAGGATCCATTTTGTCGTAAAGGCGACAATTGGAAACGCTTATTTCAATGGTTAGAATCGGTAATTACAATTAATTAGAACCCAGTAGAACCGGCTAATTCCTGTCCCAAGCGAGAGTTGACTGAGGAAAAGGTACTGGTGTGTGTGTTTGGTGGAGCAGTGCTCCTCAGATCTGGCGTCAACAATTGTAAACCATGATGGAAAAGCTAGCTGGTATAGAACCAAGACTGATCAATCTCTCTAGGCCACTGTTGCATCAGGACAACGCTAGACCCCATACAACAGATTACCACTTTTTTCGGAATTTGGACCATTTCTTTCTTACAAGAAAAAAAAATTCAATTCCGAAATGGCTGTCCACATCGCCTTCAAAAAGATTTTATTGATTCTCGCTCCCACAATTTATCAACAATGAAATCAATGGCGTAAATGCATAGATAATAATTATATACATACTTCAATTGATTAAATATAATTTCATATTTTTTTCGTTTTACTTTATCAATTTACAACGCTAAATTCATATCAAAGGACCAATTATTTGAATATGCAATCACTCACTCACTAATTGGATAATGATGATTAGATAAAGCAAGATGATGTATGTATACACTAGGGGTGTTGCAGATATTCGCATTCGCATCCCCATCAATCGATGCGAATCTTTAAGATAAAAGAAGTACAAGGGCGCAAGCGAGTAAGTAACGACATGTAAAGAAAGTGGATGGGGCCAGCGGCAGCGTGCCTCTTTGGTGACAAGTTACTAGTTTTGTTTTAGTAATCGACGTGATTTCCATTGTGAATCGATTACAGTGTTTGTTTACTGGGTTTATCCAAAAATGTCGCCACCAACAAAAAGCAGTATCTGGACTTATTTTACATTAGACGATTTGAATGAAAATTCACTTCATTGGCGGAAAGTTAATCACGTTTAAATTAAAACTATCTTGCAGTTTTGCAGGCAGATATTTATCACCTCCTCCATCCAGTGTTCCCAGCGAATACACTTAGGAATAGGATAGAGGCTGAGAAGGCTGCAAATCTTACTATTTATTAAATATAATTCACTAATTTTTTTTTAAGTTTAATTATTATAGTAAAATTCTAAAATCAAAAGGCTAATAAGTAAGACTAAAAACTGTATGGTTTTGTTCTCAAAATATGATTAATTAAACATATTAAATTTAAATTGATTTTCATTTATTTATGTCCTTTTAATTGAAATATATTTAACAAATCCTGAAATCCGCATCCACGGATGTTAAAATTATGACATCCACAACAACCCTGATACACATACATGATTTCAAAGTGAAAGATGCTAAATGTATGTTGTGCAGAAAAACGTAACGCTTTTTTAATTTTCACTCCTCATAAAATTTTCATACCGGGGTCTTTTATTTAAATTGATTTTTAATGAGTAAACTAACGCAAAATACCGACTATTCTACCTTACCTTAGATAAATATCACTTTCAATTGTAATGTGAAGCAAAACTTTATTCATTTTGCATCTGATTATTACAGATGGAAATACTAATAGAAGTTTAATTATTTATTTATTCATTCTGGATTGACAACAGTCGTTCATTAAAAATACATAAATAATAGCAAATAAGTAATAAGATTAAATTACATTGAACAACTAATTACAGCCAATCTCAGCATGCATCATTGATGTAATACAATAAATTAAATTTACCTACATAGAAAATGATTGTATTATAAAACAAAATAAGTCCTAAAATTACTGATTTCAACTGGGGGAGTAACATAAGCTATATAATATTTAATTTCGATGTCTGAAAATAAAATAAAAAACCAAATGGTTTTTTTTCTGTCAACTTTTTTTGTTGCAGTTGTGTTTTTGTTCCATTTCAAAAATCATTTTTAATTTGATATCAGTATTGCTGTAGTTTAATATGTATTTTCGGTAAAAATAAATTTTATTTGTTTTTCTATTAATAAATTAGCAAAATTAATTAAAATAAATTTGGTGATTGCATGTTAGACAAAAAGTGATAAAATTTATTTCTTTTCTTTTAAATCTAGTTTCAATCTGAAATCATAACTAAAGTGGTCTGTCATGCTTCTTACCCGTATTTGAGAAAAAATGGTCATTTGTTAATTATGAATTTTACTAATTTTTTTAAATAAAAACTCGTAAACTACATGTAATTAAGGGCTTAATTTATGCGGATTCTTGTTTATTTGGTACCAAAATGATCCCCTAAATGCTGTTAAAAGGCTGTGGTGAAAACTTGGTGTCCCTATGTTAACTCCCTTCCTGTCCCTAACTAGGAGTATTGCCCTCCAAAACAGTAGAGAGAGTAAGGGTAGGAATATTATTATTGTACCTATAGGGCCTAAATTGAATAATAAAGATTATTTTTTAATTTTGATTCTGAAAAGTTAGTATTTGCTATATATTGATACAGAGTATACAGACCCTTTGAAAAAATGGAATAAGTTTTTTTTTAATCAACATAAAAAAAGGAAGTTCTCAATTTGAACATTTTTTATGGATGTTCAGCCATAATTCTTTGTTTATGAACCGATTTATATTATTTTTTATTTATTTTTTTACCTCAAGGGTGTTCCGCTTTCATTTTATTGACATTGGACCTTCAACTTCAAAGATACATCACTAACTTGTCAAATAATTGAAGGTTGATTTGTTTTTTGTTAAAAATGGTTTTGTTTTCCATACATGGTTTCTTACGATTTTCCTAATCAAATTTTTTTAGTAATAAATGTTGAACAGCAGTCAGTTTACTATTGACATACTTCAAATATAACGGCCATGATTTTTTTTTCAGTGGTCAATGCTAAGTATGATTGTGACATACCAGGATCATGGTTTTCACTGTTATAATAATCTTACAATAAAACATTCAATTACCCTATTATGATTACCTGGACACAAAGTAATTATTCTTTCAAATCAATATATACATACATACTAATGAAACATAAATCACAATAAGCAATATAGTGAAGTGTGTTGGTGGTGTCACCCTCCGGGCCAGCTGTGTGCTGTGCTGTATGCTGCGTCGACGCGGTGCTTTGGTAATCTAGCTTTATGAGCTGGCGCACGTCACGGAGCTAAATCGCCAAAGCGTCGCATCGCGCACTCCGGTACCGCACCGTGCTGCCGGTACGAGTAGAGCGGACACGCCCCGCCCCGCGCTGAGGCACGAGGCGGCTCTGAGACATCTATTCACTCAGAGTCACCTAGTACCTGACGCGGGCGGCGTCGGCGCTCACCGTGTTCACCTCACTGTATGCAACACACTCATCACACCGACTGAATGTAGACTCACCGGCACCGGCGAGCCGCTCTCGAGTCCACGGGTGTTCCAGTAGCTCCCGGACCGTCAGCCGCCTTTCTGGCTGAATGTGTAAAGCTGCGCGTAGCAGCGCTAGAGCGCCCGCCGACAGCTTCCGCCAGGGTCCCGATCCTGCTCCACCAGGGGCTCCAGTACACCAGGCCGCGAACCGCGCGTCCGACTCCTCGGCGCGTTCCCAGGGTAACTCTAAGACACGCGGTGCGGTGCACGTGAGCACGGCGTAACGCTCGCCAGACGGAACTCGGCAGCCGGAAGATGTGCCACGATTCGTAACTTCGGTACCATAACTTTAGGACTCGGGCACGCCTACAGCTAGGATACCAAAGACACGAGCCGTGGCCCGGTACGAGTATGCAGGGTGCGGTACTGACCGCCGGCGAGCATGGCGAGGAGCACGAGCGCAGCGGCCCACGCGTCGGCGGGGGGCGCGCGGTACGGATGCAGCTGAGCGCGCAGCACCTCGGGCGCCGCGTACGGTACAGTGCCACAGACGCGCGACAGCAGCCGCTCGCGAGCTCCGTGACGGAATACTGTCGCCATGCCGAAGTCGGAGATCTTGACACGGTCGTGCTCGTCCAGCAGCAGGTTCTCCGGCTTGAGGTCTCGGTGCGCGACGCCACGAGAGTGTATGTAATCGAGCCCGCGTAGCGCTTGCGACCAGTAGTGCCGAGCGCGCTCCTCGCCCATACCCGTGTCTGGTTCTGCGAAGCGAGATGGAGTTCAATTAACACGTGCGAGTGGAAACTCGACGATTGTCCGGCGCACTAGTGAGCTCTACTCACCTATTCGATCGAAGAGGTCGCCACCTTGTGCGTACTCGAGGAACATGTAGTGGTGACCTTGGTGCGTGCGGTCTCCCAGACAGCGCAACACATGAGGGTGTCGCAGAGCACGTTGCAGGGCCGCTTCGCGCGCACCTTCAGCTCCTCGTGCCATTTTGAGTGCGACGGCAGCACCCGAGCGCGCATGCACCAGCAGCCGCACCCTATATACAAACACCGCTCACATTCAACGCTTTCCGGAACGAGGTGGATGAACCCTCGAGGTCGCAGTGACGCACTCTCCGCCGCAAAAAATGAGCCGGTTCCCTGTCCGAGTAGCGCCCGCCGCTCTTTGTGTGACCGCTCGCTTTGGCTCTCTGCAGCGCCGCAGCGTGGCGGAGAACGCTCTTAAACGAGATACTCGTTAGGTCTATTCTCACTGGCGCAGAGTCGAAGCAAAGCGTCGGAACATATATTTACTCTTTAAAATTATGTTAAATTGTATATCCAATAACGTACAAATTTGTGTAAAGAAAATATAAAGACGCCTTGCGAATTCGTTTGATTCCGACGCGGTAATACGTTTTTATATTTTGTTTATACTTAATATTACACGTACATATCGCGACGCTTCGTTTCAACTCTGTGCCAGTGGATTTTGACGAAAAAGGTAAACGTCGCCGCATGGTAAATCAATTAGTTAAGCTTTAATACGTAAGAAAAAAGGTATAGGATATGCTCTCGCTGACTTTTTTGTATAATTTTTATATTTAATATCTATAAGTATGAACTAAATTAATTTCATTTAACTCCTAGGGTTTATTCAGCGTAAGCCATTTAAGCGCCCGAATTGATTCACCATTACCAGTTTTTGGGTTTGCGCGAAACCCTATTTCTTTATCTAAAATAAAAGTAGCCTAAGTTACTCCTTATATCATTAGCCATTTGCCAGCGAAAATCCCGTCAAAATCGGTCCAACCACTTCCAAAGTTAACCAGAACAAAAAGACATACAATTTAAAAAAAAATTAGTAAAAAATTTAAGTATCCTGTAATTCAAATGCATTTAGTAAAAAGCTGTTGTTTTGAAGTTACAAACAGTTACTTCAATTTTATTTATTTGTATAGATCAGTTGTATAAATATTTTCATGATTACTCTTTATATCGATAAGAGATTAAGAGATGGCGCTGTCACGATTTTGTGCTGGGTATAGTTTGATTATGTACATAGGGTTTTATGTGTTTGTTTTTATGAACGAATTACAATTTTATTTATGTGATAAGATAAAGCTGACGTAGTACCACACCAAAATATAATCAAATGGAGCACACAGTGCCAATTTAACCATTAGACATGTTATGTAAAGGGTTCGCTAATCCCTTCTTTACCTATAGGTTCTAAATACGAAACTTGATCCGGCAGACCACTGATCTATTCCATTCCAATGTTCTATTCTGGATATTACGTATATTTAATTACATGCTTAATGCTCACAATTTGTATAGTTTGTTATATAAACGTTCTTTTTAATGAACTTTTAATGTCTATTGCTTTAGGAGTATGTACCTAAAAGAAATACTATTAACCTGGCGACAATTACATCGAGTCTGTGAGACCCGCGCACATTTTCATAGTTTGTATGTTTTAATTCCTGTGCAGTACGCTTGTGATGCATCCAATAGGTGGTGACTGCGTATCCGCTTGTGAGATGCGGTAAGTATGAAGTGGTAAGCTGTCACAACTTTGAAGATACACCGGGGAAAATCTTCAAAATCATTCAAGTTGGTTTTCTTTTTTGTTAAAAATGGTCGTCAGATTGATCTAATATATTTTTGAAAACACTAGTTAAAAATCTTATCAAGAGTATAAATATTTAATTCAGTCTGTTAAAATAAGACTAATCTATAATGATATATATGTTTTTATAATAAAATTGATATTTATGCAATAATTTAGAATTACACTCAATGATATTTGGTGTCATTTAATAAATACTATGTGAAGTTGTCTGTTTAATAAAATCTCAATCATCATTGTATACAAAACAATTTATACTATGATTCATCCCTCATAACAACAACACTTTTTTTGTTATTTGACCAATTAGCTTTGATTTATTGAATTAATCATATATGACAGCAAATATGTAATATTTATGAAACATTTTTTTATTGTTATAGTAGCTGGTACCCGCCACTTCGTCCGCGTATTAATGGATATACATACAGATAGATCTAAGAACACGACAAATCAAAAGAAAATCATAGATGGGACTGTCACTATGTGTATGGTGGATGCGGTCCCCCCCACCACCCCGCTATATTAATGTATATGCACCAGATGATTTCGAAACACCACAAACCAAAAGAAAATCATACATGGGTTTATCACTGTTTGTATGGTATTGTCATTATTTGCCAATATGAATCCAACACATTGACCATCCCAATAAAACTTACAACATTACAAACAACAAACAAACAAACTTTACATTTATTATATTTGTAGGATAACACTGGTTAAACTATGACTTTTACCGGAATAAAAAGTACCCTATGTGTTATTTCAGGTTATAGAATATTGGTGTGCTAAATTTCATTCAAATCCATTAAGCAATCTTTGCGTGGTTGAGTAATAAACATCCAAACACACACACTTTCACATTTATTTATTATACTAGTAGGATATATTTAACTTGAACTATTTGATGTTTCTATTCCGTCCAGTAATAATATGGGTAAATCAATTATTTATTTGACTCATTTTGCTGTCCCTGACATTATAATTTTGTACTAATTAATAATAATCATTCACAAAAGTAATATTACAATTGTATCTATGATTATGCGCAATGGAAAACATAGTAAATTATTAAAATTTGTTCCTATTGGTTCACCTTTAACTTTATAAGTATTTCTATCAAATCTATCAACTATTTATATTGTATGTGATCAGTTCATCAACACACATAAGAATTAACTTATTGTGGCATGTCGAAAAAAATAAATATATTTTTAAAAGATCACAGCACTTTTGTTTTTCTCAAAGCATACCATAAAACTGTTTCAACTATTAACAAGAGAAATGAACACAACAAGAGAGTACACTATCTGCTCAGAAAAACAAACAGTAATTCACTTTTAGTTATTGCTAATGTATCGCACTGACAGAGGGTCCAGTATACTGTGATACTCACTCTCCATATGCTCCCTCTCCCAGCACTTGCGCGACGAACCAGCCTTCCACGAACTCAGCCATCGTGCGTTCTGCTTACCGTGTTCCGCGTTCGCGACCACGCCGCCCATCAAAATCTCACACTGATCCTCGATTTCGTTTAGACAACGTGCCAGACCAATACCTGCCACAGTTTTGAAACATTTTTCATGTAAATATTATGAATATGGTACGTAAATGCAGCGTTAAAATGATTCTAAATGGCGGAATGCACGTGGAGATGTTAGAACAAAGCGAAACCGTAGCGACGACAATGAGCCGAGTCTGTTTCGCCTCGTGTTTATTTATTTTTAGACTCGTAAAATTTTAAGAAAACAAGATAAATTTCATAATACAAAAAGAGTAAAGTTATTAGTTACTAACCTTTTCAAAGATCGATGGAGTGCACCATTTTGCCATCTTTATTTTCTACCGCCATCCATCCACCGATTTGCTGACTGAGACAAACTTGACTATTGTTGCTAGCTTTCTGGTATTAAATTTACAAAAATATGATTTAAAAATATGGACAAAAAAAAAGAGAGTTCAACTTCCGTGATCAGCCGGCATGCAAGTGCACTCAGAGACGGCGGCAAATTTTCGTTCCGACATTTTTCAATGGAAGTAGTAAATCAATGATGGCCGCCGGGCATCAGCCGGTTGGACATTGGCTGACGAAGTTATCGTTCGGAAATCTATTACTAACTAGTTTATGGTAATTTTTATTTGTTTCTGGTTTATAAAACATAAAATAATTAAATAAAAATTTTCAAGTAAAATTTTATTATACTTTATGACAAAATAAATATTATTTTAAATAAACAAAGTACCTAATACATTTATAATCATATTGTTGTTGAATGGAATATCACTTCAGTGTTGCCGACAAGTGACAACAAACAAGAAAAGTCGTCTTCTAATTAACATTCATTTGAACAAAGCATGGCAAAACTATGGAACGAAGATTGCTGAACTAAAAATGGTACAGATGTAGCACGGTACAGTGTGGTGCAGTGGTTCGTCTCTATACAAGAGCTCTGAAATAGGGAACTAAAAATCTTAGTCATAGTTTTACGAAACTTTTAACGCCAATCGTCTTTGTACACTGGACTTAAAGCTTCGGAGTAAATTGAAGAAAACTTTTTGAATGAATGGGAAGCAGCATAAAAATATGAAAATCTCAAGATGTTCGTCGAATTTCATTCTGAAAATTTCACAATAGTATCTTGCCCTAATATTTATAAAACTTCATTGTATACAACTAACAATTACGCTCATTACACTTATGTCAGTCATATGCGGGAATCGAAACCGCGAACCCGCGGCTCAATGGTAGGGCTTACTACCAATGCGCCAGCACCACGAGGCCCGACAAAAAAAATTCCACAGATCTGCCAAAAACACATGGAACCAAAGCACATTATGGTAAATGTCTAGATTCCTAGTCCGTCATTTCAAAGTGGTGCTTTTTACAGTTTATAAAATTAAATACTTCGCACCGAACAGCTGTCAGTGCATTTAGAGCGCCATAGAGCATAAACATATTTTTGTTGTTGTAATTTTAATTAAATGGCATTTTATGTAAAGAAATTGTGTAAAAGTACGTCCTAAAAAAATTATTATACAAACATGGACGTATAAAAAAAGCCGAACGGAATGTTCAATAAGATAACGGTGAATTACTCATAGGAAGTCAATTCGCTTATGAACGAGCACGCCCGCAAACGTGATTCACATCATAGTAAGAATAAGAAATAAGTAATAATGTTCTGTGCTATTATAGTATCCAGTGTTGCCAACTTTATTTTTTAGGGGATCGTACCATACACTAGGAAAAATCTTATTTTATTATGAAATAAAAATAGGTTTCGCGGTTGAGTGCCTTCTGTACTCGCCCCCCAAGTTCGGTGAAGCTGTAAAAGCCGCAGCGGCTTCTGGGCCTCCAAGGCTAACAGTATAGTCAGTTCTAAAAAAACTGCATTAGGTTTGAAATTCGTTAGGACACGATTTGAGCCACTTCTTAAATACCTTTAGCTAATTGTTCCCAATCTGGCCGATACTTTTGAGCCCTTTGTTTCTGCCGCTTGATTTTAATTGGTTTTAAGGGGCAAATAAGGCTATATGACAATAGTATTCACTTCATTTATTGAGAGCTTTAGATACATTACACTATTCACACATTAGAAACACCATATTGGAGTACACGACCACAGACAACAGACTAACTCTATGGTTATCTTTAAAAAGTATTGTTGCATTAATGCCAACAATTTTAATAATTCTTGTCTTGGTTAAAGAGTTTTTTTGTGTGTGCTTTGTTTATTTCTATATGTTTCTGCCATGATACCGAAAAAAATTATACTTATGTCAAACAATTGAAAAGAAAACAAAAGTACGTAACTAATTTCTTTAGAATAAATACAAAAATACCAATCATATTTCCTATTGAAAGCAACATGAAACAAAAACATCTGTACGTATTTGTATTATAAACTCCAAACCAAGCAACATATAGGGAAAAACAGAAATTAAATTAAAATTAACCTTAACTGCAGTGTAATATTGTTTGGATTAGAATAACTGAAAGCCATAAATCAATCTTGATATAAGACGGTTCGAATGTCCCCGCACATTAACGAATAAAACGCTGATTAAAATTGTTGAAAAATTATGTATATTAATCTACCACTGACATCCCTATTTAGAGTGACACAACACTAGCCATGGGTAATAACGCTTTTAGCTCATACCGTACCGTATCTATATACTGGTTTTGAAAATCTATTATCGTAACTATGTTTTTTTATACCATAGATATTGCTTGATTAGACACAATTCGACATAACTATGTACATATTTTGAAACGATGTATTGTACGCGTACGGTGCACACAATACAAATATGATTTTTTAACGTATTGATTTTTACAGTACTAATATTTATGTTTTGTTGATCCATTACGTATATTACTTTAAGATAAACGAATTCATTGAATGTGCTAGAACGGTTACTTTTAATGTTAGTGACTTTGGCAAAGGTATCTTTTTGAAATCACTACCTGTGCCCGCGTCTGCGCTTGCATACACTACAAAATTATTGTTTAGTTTTTATTTATAAATAAAGTATAATTTTACATAAATTAAGAGAATATATAATTAACATTTTTTTTCAATTTAGACATACATATATTTCAAATTTACATAAATTTTATTTATATCAAGGCCTCTTTGTGTATGCCTCATTAGCCTAGTGGTCCTAAGCGCGACTGCTATGCTCGAGTTCCTGGGTTCGATTCCCAGGTCAAGCAAAATGTTATTGAGTTTTTCTATAAAATTCTCAGCAGCAGCTCGGAGTTTGGCTTTGTGCCGATTAATGGCAATAGGCTCACCCTATCACATGGGCAGAAAAACTTACCTGGCAAACTGTGGGTGTACATTAGTATACCTTTGACTAACTGTTCACGAAATACAGGCGTGGTGGTATTTTATGTTATGTTATGTTATGTTCTGTTATGTACGAAATTCCTTGATTTTTATTGGGCGCAAGTATGTATAAGTATATAAATTGCTACTGCAATTGAGACGCGAACATGCGACATATAATTGTCCATGTAAAAAGCATAGTGGCCGGAGATCAACTGTGACTTATCCAAATTTTTACGAAAATATTATTTTACAAACCATCAAAACGACAAACCCAGGCACTTAAATAACATGTCAATACTTATTCAAATATCACTTATGGTTTCTCAGTGTTAGTCATTTAAACACCCGAAAATAATCTTTTTTCTGAATTGATTCACCATTATCATTACTACTTATTTCTTACGTTACTTTATGTAAAAAAATATACCCTACTAGCTGTACCATGTGGTTTTACCCATGTAGGCAATTTTTTCAAATTATAATATATCTTATGTTACTGGCTGATAATGTAGCTTTATATTGGTGAAAGAATTTTTTAAAAATAGTCCAGTACTTTTTCAGTTTATCCATTACAAACAAGGTTTGGTTATGAGGCACATCATGATATATATACAGTTTACACACTATTATTAACACAACGCAAATTACACCTTTAAATTATTTTAACTAAACTTCAAACAAACAAAAAAAAACTATAAAATATGAATTTCAAGTTCTATGATAAAAAAAACTACTTTACAAAATTATCTTATAACTTGAAACAGCTATTAAAAAGCAAAATTTAAAAAAGATTGGGTGAGGTCAGGATTCGAACCAAGGAGTTCGACCACAGCAGTACGTTAACGACCGCAGGGCTACGAGTACGTCTGTGATGTTTACTGAAATTATGCTACTTGTAAAAAATCTTACGCTTTTTTTTAATATTACGAAGGTTTTTTCAGGCTAGGGTGCTCCTCCGCAACGCCCCGGAACCTAGTCCCAAAAACAAAAGTACTTAATAATCCGAAGCCAATAATAAACAATTTCGAAACCGAAGAAATCTACTAATTAAGTTTTGTCACTTTCAGTTAATGCGGAATTCAAATATAAAAATAGAACACAAATTAGGACAACATAATATTTATGAAAAAAAAAGCCGAGGGCAAAGACCAAAGGTTATAAAAAAAAAACAATAAACAACATGATATTTATTACCTAATATGGTTTAAAGGTATTTATATTGATGGTAATTATTTATTCGAAGTTAAGCTTTAAAGCACTAAGCATAAGGTTAAATTTAGTAATATTAGTGTGTAATCTATAGCTATTTCTCACAAATATAACTCTCGCTCTTTCGCGCGTACTCGGTTTATATCGTCTTTTTTGCGAGAATCGTCGAATCTCCGATTTGGTTAAACCATATTTGTATCGTAGTACAGCGATACGAGCAGATACGAATAACTATGTGTATACATTATGGCTCGCGGTATTTGGAAATCCAATACACTATATATATATAGTTGGCGCTGTACTCGATAAATAGTTATTCGGTTTTGTAAAGATATCAGATTCTGTATCTATGTACGATTTAAATCCATAGAACACTATTACTCTTAGCGGTTTAAATCGCCCAAGGCTACACAACACTATTATATAAAATACAAGATGTGTGCTTTCTGTGTTAGATATAAATATTATAAATGTGTTCTAATGCTTTAATTAAATAAAAGTCTCGCTATAATATAAAAGTGGTTTATTTAAAAGTACACAGCTGCGTTGCACTCTACGAACATGTTATGGGCCCAGATCACTGATTTGCTAACCAACTGCGCAGCTTGATCAAATATGGCATCAAAAATGCATTCGTCAATTGAACCACTACGAAAAGGAAATTACGACACTTGGAAAGTGCAAGCTCAAGCTGTACTAATTAAGATTGGATTATGGGGTTGCATAGAACCAAGCGCCGAGTCGTCCAAAGACGAAAATAAAGATTTATTAGCAAGATCGGAACTATTTTTGTTGATCTCCCCATCTGAACTGAAACAGGTAAAAACGTGTAAAACAGCAAAAGAGGTATGGGAAACTTTACAAACAGCATATGAAAGCAAAGGCTCTGCCCGGAAAGCTACATTATTAAAAAAAAATATTACTTACAAAAATGACAAATGAAGTTGATGTTCGGGAACATATTACTGAGTTTATGGATCTGGTAGATAAATTAAAAGACATGGAAATAGACATAAACAAAGATCTATTAAGCATAATGCTATTATATTCATTACAAAAATCCTATGAAAACTTCAGAATTGCGATTGAACCCAGAGATTCACTACCATCACCTGATGACCTAAAAACTAAAATAATTGAAGAAAGCGAAGCTCGAAATAATTATAGAAAACCAAACAACGATGAAGCATTTTACTCAAAACAAAAAAGTAATAAATTCAGAAATAAAAATTATAATAAAGAGCAAAATAAATATAAAATAAAATGCACAAATTGTCAAAAATTAGGTCACAAAACAGAAAATTGTTGGTTCAGTAAGAAAGAACAAAATAAAAATGAGACAAATAATTATGCAAAAGAAGTTTGTTTAACATCAAACATTCCAAATTTTCGAGAAAATAAATTGATACTCGATAGTGGATGTACTTCGCACATGTGCAATGATCAAAATCTATTTGAAAAAAATATCCCTGCAAAAGAAAATTACATGTTAAAATTAGCATCAGATAAAACTGAAAAAATAGAAGGCAGAGGAAAAGTTTCTATAATATGTGGTAAAATTAAACTAAACTTATTTAACACATTATATGTACCAAATTTGAGCATAAATCTAATATCTGCTGTAAAATCTATTGATAATGGATACAAGGTTTACTTCAATAAAAATTATGCCAAAATGAAAGATAAAAATGAAAAAATAATATTAACAGCTACAAAAGAAAATGGATTATACTATGTTAATACAAAGGAAAACCAAATAAATAAATATGAAAGTAAGGAAATATCAAACTTAATAAATACAAATAGAATTGATAACTGGCATCAAAGGCTTGGACACATAAATGAAAAAGATTTAAAAATGGCTATGAAAAATGAGGCTGTAAGAGGACTAAACTTTAACAAAAATGAAAATATGAAGGAGTGTGAAGTATGTGTGAAAGGGAAATTTACATGGTTACCATTTCCTGAAAGAGAAAAAGAAAAAATGGCTACAGATAAATTACAAACTATACATTCCGATATATGTGGACCTATGCCTGTAACATCTACTGCAGGAAACAGATACTTCATAACATTTATAGATGAATGCAGCCGATACTGTAGAGTATATTTCCTGAAACATAAAAAAGAAGCTTTAGAAAAATTTAAAGAATACAAAAATGAAATGGAAAGATTTACAGGAAATAAAATAAAATTCTTGCAATCAGATAATGGCAAAGAATACTGTAATAGAGAATTTGATCCATATCTAAAACAAGATGGTATAATGAGAAGACTAACAGCAGCATACACGCCACAACAAAATGGCATTGCTGAAAGAAAAAACAGAACACTCGTTGAGAAAGCCCGTTGTATGTTAATTGAAGGAAACATTCCTGAAAAATTTTGGGCAGAAGCTATATTTTGTGCTAATTACATAACAAACAGAATTCCAACAAGTAATACAGATAATAAAACACCATATGAAAAATGGGTTGGATATGCTCCGTCTGTAAGACATTTCCAAATATTTGGATCAAAAGTATTTGTACTAAACAAAATGCACAAAAGAAAATTTGCGCCAAGAGCACAAGTAGGTATATTTATGGGATATTCTGAAATAACAAAAGGTTACAGAATTTGGCTACCTCATAAAAATGGAATCACTGTTAGTCGAGATGTAAAATTCTTAAGCAAGATGTATTTTAAAGAAAAAGAGGAACAACAACTACCCCTAGAGAAAATTCTCATACAAGAAAATAAAGAAATTAATGATATTTACCATGATGAAGAGCATGAAGATACTTACCAGTCTGATGAAGAGCAGCAAGATGATGAAGATCAGGAAGAAAATGAAATTCCATCCATAATAGAAGAATCTGTAAATGAAGAAGATGAATATTTATCACCAGAAGAAAGTGAAAAACTACCTGAAAATGAAGAAATAAATAAAAGAATTAGAAAACCACCCACATGGATGAGAGACTATGATATGACTGGATATTGTTATGAGAGTGAAAACGAAGATGAAAACGATAATGAGTCATGGGAAGAAGCTATTAAAGAAGAAATAAAAGCTCACCTGAAAAATTGTACATGGAAAATAGTACAAAAACAAAGAGGAGAAAATATTGTTACAAGTAAAATGGTATTAAAAAGAAAAATAGGAATAAATGGTGAAGAGAAAAAGAAAGCAAGATTAGTTGCAAGAGGATTTTCCCAAAGACCTGAAATAGACTACAAAGAAACATTTGCACCTGTATCAAAAATGAGCTCAATAAGAACACTTCTTGCTACAGCTGTAGAGAAAGATATGAAAATAAATCAGTTAGATGTAACTACAGCATATTTAAATGGAATTCTAGAAGAGAAGATATATATGGAAATTCCCAAAGGATTAGATTTATATCTATGCAAAATAATGACAGAGGACAACAAAGAAATCAGTTTATTGGCGAGAAATATGTTAATAGACTTAAGAAAGCATGGAAATAGTGCTGTCTGTTTTCTACAAAAAGCTATATATGGCTTAAAACAAGCTGGAAGACAATGGTTTAAAAAGTTGGATTTAAAATTAAAAGATTTAAAGTTCACTCCATCTATTGCTGATCCTTGCATATACACATCAACAATAGGGGGAGAAACTGCCCTTATTAGCGTTTATGTTGACGATATCCTGTTGATATCCAAAAGTCAGAAAAATATAAAATATATTAAAGGACAATTAATGAAAGAATTTCAGATGAAAGATATTGGAGAATTAAAAAGTTTTTTGGGAATAGAATGAAATTGCAAGAAAGATTGTATAACAATATGTCAAAGTAAATATATAAATAAAATATTAAAAACATATAATATGCTAGACTCAAAGCCAGTCAGTACTCCAATGGTAGTTAATCTAAAATTAAAAAGAGAAGAAACAAAAGATAAGAACTTACCTTATCAGAACTTAATTGGAGCACTGCTGTACATATCTGTCTCTACAAGACCAGATATATGTCATGCTGTCAGCTATCTCAGCCAGTGTAATAATGGTTATAGTAAGGAACATTGGACAGCTGCAAAAAGAATTCTACGTTACCTTAAGGGTACTATAGACCTGAAACTATGATACAAAAAATGTGATAAGCCAGTGATTGGATATGCTGATGCAGACTGGGCATCATGTACCATTGACAGAAGATCATACGCTGGACAATGTTTTATAATGAGTGGAGCTACTATTAGCTGGGAATCACGCAAGCAAAAGACAGTTGCTTTATCAACCGCTGAAGCGGAATATATGTCATTGACAGAATGTGCAAAAGAAGCTATTCATTTAAAACAGTTGATGGTTGAACAGTTGAAAGATAAAACAAGATCTTATCCTTATCTAAAATGATAACCAAGCAACACAGAAGCTCTGTGTTAATCCTATTGTGAGTGCAAAATCTAAGCACATAGACATCAAGCAGCACTTCATCTCGGAAGCCATTCAAGAAGGCCACATCGAAGTGAAATACATGCCCACGGAGAATATGCCTGCTGATATCCTCACAAAAGCATTACCATCAAACAAATTTATGATATGTCGTGAAAGACTTGGTTTATGTGATAACAATTTAAATTAATGCATAATGTTACATTGTTTTGTATTAAAATTAAAATAGGTATATTCGTGAGGGGGAGTGTTGAAAAATTATGTATATGAATCGACCACTCACATCCCTATTTAGAGTGACACAACACTATTATATAAAATACAAGATGTCTGCCAGGCTCTGTCAACTCGCCTATATATTTTAACATGAAAAGCTCGCGCATCTATTTCACTCAACATGGGAAAAATCCATAAGCGTACCCGCTACGTTTCTCTTTCACACAAAGAAACACTCACACAAAGGCATACTCATTGATATTCTTCCGCCATATCCATGGTCTGTGGCCGCCATTTTCATTGGAATTGTCAAAATTGACAAAACAAATTGAACCGCCATTGTTCGTTGTTCATAATCTTAACATTAATAAACATTTTATATTTGTTAATTTGTGGAATTGTTAATTTGCTCGAGATGGAGTAAAAACATTTGTTTTAAAGAATATTGTCAAGGAGGTAGTGTATATTATGGATACTAGCTGTGCCCCGCATTATTTTTTTATTTTATAAATAAAATTACTTTATTGTATATTTCCAGGTCAAACTAGCTGCTCAAGTATTCAGCAGACAAGTGGCTACATCGCTTGAAGTTTATATGAAGTCCCTGCTTTTTCTACAGGAGCATGAATATTCTATTCCGAATGTGGATATTGATAATGATCTTTGCACAGTAGAAATACTTTTATTTATAAATGATTTGTTTGATAGTTTAAATGGTTTTGATCACTCTGGTTATAAATTGCAACATGCTCTATCTTTAAATTCTGAACACATAGATTTCTGGAATAATGCTGTGAAGAAACTAAATTCAATGTGGTTTGATTCTTCCGTTGAAAGGGAAAGCATGCCTTTGTCACTGAAGCATTTTATGCATAATATTAAAACTATGAAACATCTGTGGTCTGATTTACGCTCTATTGAGGGTGTAAAATTTTTAAGTCTCAGACGACTAAACCAAGATCCATTAGAAAATTTTTTTGGTCTAATAAGAGCACATGGTAATTTCAATACCAACCCAGATTGTACTCACTTTGTCTCGGCTTATAAAACTTTATTAATTAATAACATCACTACTGGTAAGTCATTATTTACAAATTGTGCTAATGATGATGACAAAATGTTAGGTACCCTTCAAAATTTAGTAAACCAATAAAAATATGGATCATACATTGATAATTTTCAAACTGACGACACTGAATTCATAGAGAATTTTATTCCCCCTGAGAATGTTCATTGGAACAAAAAATTGATACTACATTGTACAATTGTGAGATGCACAAAGAAACTTTTCTAAAAGCTTTTTGGTTATTTGTTATTTATTAGAATGCAAGTAAAACAATGGTGCATTAATTTTAACAGACGAATGCATAATATTGATTCCAGATCTAAGGATGTAGAAATGGAAAGTTTAATCCATACTAAAGCTACAAAAGGATTTAGTTACAGATCAGTTAGAAGGCGTAGTACTACATAATCATATTTAACTGTATAGGTACTACTTATTATTATCATAGTTTCTGCAACTAAAATTGTCTTTATTTTAATTCCTCTATTAAGTATGCAAATTTTGTTTACATTGTTTTTAAAATATAGTACTACTACTAGTTGTAATATATTATTAATAATTCATTGTTATTATTAGGTAATGTTCTTAGTTATCTAATGTAACATTGATTGATTAAATCAGAATCAATTATAAAATAAAATTTAAAACATGCATGAATATACTCACATGTATTGTTATGATTTTTAAGGTAAATAATAATTATGTAATTCTAGTATGTAATCATGTCATAATCTAGCATATTTTCTTTGTTTCTAATTACTTAATTAGGCATTATGTGTATTATTTACTAATTATTCATACAAATATTTTATGAAGCATGCAAATTTGTCTGGTGTATTTTTTAACAACATTCATGATTCATATTAAGAAAGTTATTTTATAAGTATACTTTTAATAACTTTTGTTTTATGTTAATATTTTGTAATGTTTTTATTCTTATGATCTTAATTAATTAATTGTAATATGAATTTGTTTTCCCTGTCTGTAATAATATTGAGAAATATGTTGTGAGTGATTGATTTTTATATTGATGATTAATTCTGTTATTTCTGTAGTTTTTGTCTACATTCATGAGTCATATTAGGAAACTTATTTTATATACTTTTAATAACTATTGTTTTATGGTAATATTTTAATTCTTATGATCATTTAATTGTAATAATGTTCCATTTTGTATTTCCTTTTTTCTGGTTTCACTTTTAGTTCCATGCGCTCCGTCTTTCTTTTATTGAATGGCAACTGTTCTTACTGGTATTACACATTTCAGCCAAAGTCAATGTTAAACAATAAGTATTTACCCAAATGTAATTATCTATCTTGCAATACTCAAACATAGCTTCAACAAGATCGAGACTCCATTTTTAAAATTTTACAGGGAGTTTTATGTGAACTTAAAATGCATGTTCCCAGTTAGGTATTTATAATCCACTTGTGCAAAATAACCAAACTACATCACGTAAAATGTCGTCAAAATTACACAATATAGAGCCAACATAAGGTATGAATTAAAATAAAAACCACCACATAACACTTCAAGATCCTGCCGAAATTCCTAGGTCTGAGGTTTTAAAACAATGCATAAAGCCGGTCCTAAGCCCGTGAAGTATGAAGGGAATGTTTTATGGCATGTTAATATTTGTAAATCCCAATAAGAATAAATATTATGTAATCCTTACGTTTCTTTTATTTTAAGACTCAGTTTGATAAATCTGGTAAAATGGTTGCCGTCGCAAAAATATCGATAAAAACCGGTAATTTGTTTAGTAAAATACCGATTGACACGAAAATACATCACTAGTTTACTTATTTACCGTAAAGTACCGATTTAAATGTATGATTCCATCACTAACGTAATTTGACAAGTACCATATATACAAATATAATGAGGGAAAGAGAGAGGTAGCGGACGGCTCATTAGGCCACTTCAAGAGTAAATGCGATGGAGATATCAATCATGAATGAAATGTATAAATTGGTATCTATAGATAAGTTGTGTATGTGTATCGTCTGTGAATATGTGTAAATCACCACGCTAACGAAACAAAACGATTGTTCTAAGATGGTCGTCTATCCTCTGGTTATTGGTCTATGATGTCTGCTTTCTGTGTTAGATATAAATATTATGTGTTCTAATGCTTTAATTAAATAAAAGTCTCGCTATAATATAAAAGTGGTTTATTTAAAAGTAGACAGCTGCGTTACGAACAAAAATAACGAAATTCTTTTTATAATATGCATCATTATTTTTACATATTAATATAGTATAACACAAAATTTGACAAAGTAAAACTTTTTCTTCAGTTTCAAAATAATAATTAAAGAAGTGTTGGCGACAGCGGCGTCGCCTCATATAAGATATAATTTAATGAAATAGATTTATATAGACTTATTATATTATATTATAGAATATAGAATAAAGAACATACAAGATATAGATAAAGGATATTGACAATATATAGATTTACCATAGAATAGACGATAACTAGCTATAAGAACATTGAAACAAATATTGTACACAATTGTCTAATTATTCCCCATAGATTTAAAATAGAATAATAATTTATATAAGTACGTGCTCGGCCCGCGTCCCGAAACTATGTAAAGAATGTATCGATCTGTGTTCGGGACCGGGTATTTCGTTTATACGGGCGCGTAGTATAAATTAAGTATAGAATACGTTATGTTTATAGATAGGGAATACAACATAGAATAATTAGGCATAAGAAGTTCGTATATAAGTTTAATAGTTAAATAAATATAGACGGAAAACCGAGCCGACCATAGTAAAATCGAATAGAAATGGAGCACTTTTTGCCCGAGCGCAAGGGGCTCCCTTTACGGTAACGCCGCAGTCTTCATTCTCAATCCCGCGGCGTTGCTGAGCACTAACCGACCGACCTCCGACCGCCTACAAACGAAGACCATCGACACTAGCGCTACTACGGGAATCAACGGAACCTTGCAACCATCGACACTAGCGCCACCACGGAATTCATCGGAACCTTGCGACAACTTATCGACACTAGCGCCACCACGAAATTCATCGGAACTTGGAACAACTTATCGACACTAGCGCCACTACGGAACATATTGAAGATTCGCGGTTACATAGACAGATCGGTCGGCTCGGTTACGTTTGTTAATGAAAGTTTTGTGTTTCATTTTCGAGTGAGCTTGTGCGATATCGCACACCTCAGGACCCCGTATCGAGCACTTCGGATCGGCAAGAATAATCGCCACGAGGCGGGCATCCGGCGTCGTATAGGATTTTTTAGAAATCCTATAAGATTAACAAACCCGTCCAACCCGGGTTGACGTCACTCGCCCTATCGACGCGTGTGACGTGCTGCGTACCCAACAAGAAGGTTGGTTATAGCATTCCTCCCATCCTTTTATTGAAGTTCCTCGATAAGACGTCTTGGGGCTCTGGTAGTTCTCATACTTCGTCGTGGTATTCTAGTATCTATGTTGATTCCAAAAATATCAGTCGTATCATTTTTTTTCATCAATTCGTGGTCTTATCTGATCTGCATGTCTACGCTTGAGACTCCCGTCTGGTGTTTGTATAACATAAGAGTATTTGTGTGTTTTCTTTGATACAACAGCTGGCTTCCAAATGGATTCTTCTTTTGTTCGTACATAGATATTATCACCAGTCGAATAGTTCGATTGTCTTCCTAGTTGTTGATTTTCTGACAGTATGTTTGCTTGAACTTGTTTATGGTGTAACATTCTCTTAGTACTCGGACGTGTATTATCCAATACACAATTTAACTGCCTTCCAAACATCATGTATGCAGGAGATTTCATTGTCGTGCTATGCGGTGTGTTTCTGTATGTAAACAGAAAATCTCGTAGTCGTTCTATTGTATTACTATGTTGTCTACTATCAGACATACGCGTTTTGAAAGTGCGTACTAAGCGCTCAGCTAGACCGTTGGTACGTGGATAGTAAGGTGATGAAGTAATGTGTAATATTCCTTTCTTCTTGCAGTAAATGTTAAATAGTTCCAATGTAAATTGTGGGCCATTGTCAGATATTATTATTTCAGGTAAACCAAATGTTGTGAATATATCGTCAAGTTCATCACATAGTTTATCTGTCATGGTTCTGTTCATTGGTCTTACTTCTATCCATTTTGATAGAGCATCACAAAGAACCAACCAATATTTGCCCTGGAAAGGGCCCGCAAAATCAATATGTATTCTTTGCCAAACGTTAACAGGTATAGACCAAGAAAATATTGGTAGTTCCGGATTATTCAGCCTATTTTCTTGGCATGCGTTGCATGATTTAACATAATTGTCAATATCTTCCTCGATTGATAGCCACCAAACATAGACTCGCACAAGTGCTCTCATGGCAGATATGCCTGGATGTCCTCTGTGAAGGTACTCGAGTGTTACTTTCTTTAGCAAGGATGGTATGATTATTCTTCCTTGCCACATTAAAATGTTATTTTCCACAGAGAGTTCGTTACGTTTTTTGAGATATGCTTTTAATTGGTCATCATCAAAATTGTAAGGACTCCAATTTGTCTTAACACACTGGATTACTTTCTTGAGTGTTGCATCTTGTTTGGTGTGTTTTTAATGTTCTCTTCGTTTATATCTATGCCTTCGAACTGTATCTCATGAATATTTTGTACGATTCTGTTGACTGTACGTTCTGCTTTTGATGATTGGTCATCAGGATTCGGCATTCTGGACAGAGAATCTACGAGTATGTTATTTTCTCCTTTAGTATATAAAATATCGTAATTGTAACTGCCGATTACCAAAGCCCATCTGACTAGTCAGTTGTTTACTATTTTTGGCAGATTTCGATTTGTTCCCAGTATATGAATGAGTGGTTTATGATCTGTTATTAAAGTGAATTTAGAACCGCGTAAATATTAGTCAAATTTTTTAATGCCGAAGAATATTGCTAATGCTTCCGGATCAATTACGGAATATTTACTCTTTGCTTCTTTTAATTTCCTTGAAGCAAATGCAATTGTGCGTTCTGTATTGTTTTGTTTATGAAACAAGACAGCTCCTACTCCTTTTTCCGAGGCATCGCAAGCTAAATATAGTGGTTGTTTTTCGTCATATGCGATGAGAGGTTTCGATTTGAATATACATTTCTTTGTTTCGTCAAATATAACTTTTTCATTCAGTCCATTTCCATTTCTGTTTCTGTCCTGTAAGTGCATGTAGATCTGCACAAATGCTGTGGAGATGAGGTATGCATCTTTCGTAAAAATTTACTAATCCCAAAAATGATCTCAACTCTTTGGTATTTGAAGGAGGTGGTGCTTTGAGAATGGCTTCAATTTTGTTCTTCGTTGGTTTGATTCCATGTTTGCTAATGTTATGACCAAGGTATTCAATTTCATTCTGAAGAAAAAAACATTTGTTAAGATTTACTTTCATTCCAGCTACTTTGTAAGCACGCACATTATTATTTTTTTATGTCGACAAAATGAACGCATCTATTATTATTTTTGTATTCAGATATGTGGTGATGAAATATTTTGCGAGTTTTTGCCGGGATCTTGAATTGACATGTTGTGATTTTTATTTTTAATTCATTTACTTAGGTTTTTGACCCTATATTATGTAATATTGGTGGCGTTTTGCGTGATATAGTTTGGTTTTTGTGCTTATGTGAGGTGGGTTATAAATATATGCTGAAAGCATTCACTCCGAGATACCACAAAAACTTTCTAGAAAGTTCTAACAAGGGAGCCACCATCTTGTTAAGATTCTTGTTAGCATACTGAATCGTCATAATCATAACACATGAAAATATAATTTACTCGATAATGGCAGTAATGGTCTTCATTAAAGAGGATCGGTTGCTAAGTTCGGAAAAAGAAGAAAAAGAAGAAATATTTTGCATACTATTTCGAATACATGATCGTCATTGTATCAGCTCCAAAATGGTCGTTTAAATACGATGTACATCGTATGGTTGGCAACACTGATCGAATAGCCTATTAAAAAGAATACCGATATTTTATTGTACAGTATTTTTAAATAAAATCGATAATTTTCAAACGAAAAACAAAATATCAATTAGTCGATATATCGACGCTGGAAAGCATAATATTGTCATATCTCGAAAAATTGATTTTTACAACAGAGCCTTCACGTTTTCAAAAATTCAGAACTCGTAAATTAATAGAGATACTTAGACATGTCATTTTCGTATTAAGTGTATTAATAGTATATTTTAACTGATATAATGCAATTGTTTAAAATTGTTAGTTTTAACAGGAGTTTTGCACAGATATAGCAACTGCTGTTTTAATTCCACGCGGTAGAAACGTTGTATCTCTAAGGTGATAATGTATGGGACATCAGATTAGCTATAAATTTCCAAGCAGTTAATTTGTTGTATCCAATATGTAGTTAAAGCTTATTTACTATTGTTCCGCTGTATGTCACAAAAATAATTAGAGTACGTTGTGGCCGGTTTTGTAAATGTTAATATAATAAGAATATTGTTATAAATCAGGTGTTTCATGTATGTAAAAGTGTTTATTGTAGGGAGTTTAATAAGGTTTATTAGTTTAAGAAAATTAATAAACATTCGTATCTATATACAATTAATAAAATTGAAGTGTCTGTGTGTAATGTCAAAATAACAGTTTTTTTACTAAATGCATATGAAAGTATATAAGATATTTATAACAAAAAGCCCATTTTTAAATTTTTTGTCAGTCTGTTTGTTCCTAGTAATCTCCGAAACGGTTGAACCGATTTTGACGGGACTTTCACTGATAGATAGCTGATGATATAGGGAGTAACTTAGGCTACTTATATTTTAGAAAAGAATTAGGGTTCTGCAAAAATATAAAAAATCTGGTTGTGGTGAATCAATTCGGGCACAATGCTGAGTAAACCATAAGAGATACAGCAAATTAATATACCACATAATTATAGGCATTAAAAAGACCTACAAAAAAGTTTAGGAGAGTATATACCCATCTTCTAAGGAACATCCACAATAAGCATTTTGTCTTTAAAATAACCGGGAGCGGGGGAGCAAGATTTGCGCGGACATTCTGTAGTCCACGTGAGCGAAGCTAGTTTGAAATAAAAACAACAGTGAATTATTAGGAACTTTAGGTATAAGACCTCATTAGCTTTAGTGTATTCCTAATAAACAAAGAGTTTTAATATTGTGAATTATAAAATAAACGCATAATTATTTAAAACAAGCTTTTATTTATAAACATTAGAACTAAAAAGATGAATATAATATTAGCACTGATCAAAGGCGCAAGCGGTACCTACCTACCTACTTGAAGCCTAATTACAAGTGTAATGACGTACCAAAGTCAAAGGCGTGGAACCGAAGAGTGGTGGACGTGGTGGTGTTCTTTTTAACCTTAATCTAATATAGGTCGCTGTGGTGGGGAGGTTGGCAAGGAGATGTTATTTCTCTAAGACTGTTTACCGCTGCATTAGAAGATTTTTTTAAAGTTAGGCATCAATAATATAAACGTACAGTACATTATTAATACCTCACTCTGCACAGAGCGATGCTCCATGACCTTAGTGGAGTCTCTGAGCATGTTGGTCTTAAACAAAACATGGGCAAGATGAAGGTCATGTCGACCGCCTAGGTCTAGCACTAACTCTTGTAAAGATTCGGAGACTTTACGCTAAGTTGTTAACGACTATGTTTACCTGGGGTAAACTGACCTGTTAGGTAAGTGATAAGAAAGCTTAAGGTCACTCAAAGGACAATCTAAAGGGCTACACTTTGAGTTTCCCTGGGTGATTGAATCAGAAATCAGTAGAACCGCAGAAGAATCAAAGTCACTGTCAAATTATAAGAATATGGGTCCGGCACGTAGCTTGTAGAACGGATAGCCGATCGGGCTGTAGAGTTCTCGAGCGGTGGTCACTTACCCAAGTTGCAGCGTGAGCACTGGGCAGACCAGCCACAAGGTTGAAGAAGAAGCTTGCGGGAACCCGCTAGATGCGAGAAGCGAAGAGCTGGTCATTGTGGCGGTCTTTGTGGAATGCCTATATCTGAATAGTTGAAACAAAGTTAAAATGAAATCTTTTGAAACTCAATTAAACTGAATTTACTTAAAACAAGTTCATTTCGTTGTTGTAATAATAGTCAAATGAATAAATACTTAAATCATTATCATCTACCTACATACTTTTAATTCCTTTCAACATAAAATATTATTTATAAAGAAACGATAACCATTACATAGTAAGTAACAAAATAAAAATAATGAAAAACCAACAATTGATCTTATCGTATAGAAAACTACGTCACTACGCGCTCGCTTTCTCAATTCGGCGCTAGCGCTGCGAAATAAGATTATCATACACACTGTTGTAGCTTATCTAGTGGCGGCGATGCGGTTCGCGGTTCGCGGTTGTGGGACTTTACGACTAGCGTAGATATCATGTTATGAAATATAAAACCCTATTTAAAGTATTGTAAATATCGTTAGCAATATAGAATGTGTTGTTTAATTGTTTTATATCAATTACGCAAATTATTCTCGAGCGAAAAGATCGTTGTACGTACATCCTCGCAGGAATGAATTTCACGGACGGCAGAATTGTGGTAACTCAATAGTAAATTGATATTTGGTATGAAACCAGCGTTGTAACTCTTTTTAACTCTAATACTGACGTTGTATGTACTTTGCTAGCAAAAATATTGGCAGGAATTTAGAAGTATTTATCTAATAAAATAAAAAAATTAACGACATTTATACGTATTTTAAAAAAAGGCCTTACTTTTTAACGTCGTATCTAAAAAAAATTTAACCTTAGGCGAACGAAACCCGGTCCATTCGATGCAGTATTTTTTTTTAATTCTAATGATATAAATAGCTCATATTTGCATTTTTTCGAGAAACGACAAGTATGTTTTCCAGTGCCAATACCGTCATTTGTACAGAAGTTGAGTCAAAGTTGTATTTTTTTTTAACTTCCACACGGAAGACATGATTTATCCTTTTTTTTTACAACATGAAAAAACAAAACACTTTGGATTGACTGACTGGGCTCACCAACCGCGCCGCCCCGATTTTTCCATCAGAGACAAATAACAAGTTCCATCACCCAAAGAGTACAGATACACTCCACTTCCATATTTTCGGCACGTGTCAATAATTCTTTATGAAGCAGCTGATTTTTTTTCGGTTTCAGGATTGGCCTTGGATTGGATTGGAAAGTTGTTCGTATTCGTATATTGTGATGTTGTTAACTTTATAGCTCATGATCAATGTGTCGCTTTATAGGGCTTCTTTCTATGTGTAATGATATAGAAACCATATAGGAATATATTAGCAGCATCATTCACTCTCGACAGAGCCACATAGGGCTGTCAGTGGCCGAAGAAGCTCGTTGTCAAACTTGACGCGTATAAAGCGAAATAATTTCGATTGGGTAAGTAGTCGATGGAACAATATTCTGTGGCTTAATGAGACAAGCGAGTAAGTATCTTATAATGTACTAGCTGACCCGCGCAACTTCGTCTGCGTCATATATGAGTGACAGAGAGAGAGAGAGAGGGTGGGTCATAGGCACGTATAATAAATACTATTCTAAAGGAGCTGAAATTTGTTTTATGTAAAAATTTTAAAAGTGGAAAAAATTGAATTATACGGTATTTCGTTCACTACAAAATAAATTTAATTAATTTTATAGCGTCAACAACACGTGGTAATTATGCTGTTAAAATGTAGCTTAGATGACACGTTCGTAGATTTACCATAGCAGCGCCATCTATTGATTACTTACTCAACCCAGTCGAAAGGTATCGACATCTGTTATAATCATTTGGAGTTAACAGATAATTGTGACTGTCAAATAATAACAGACAAATAATTAGCTGAATTATACGGTATTTCGTTCACTACAAAATAACTTTAATTAATTTTATAGCGTCAACAACACGTGGTAATTATGCTGTTAAAATGTAGCCTATATGACACGTTCGTAGATTTACCATAGCAGCGCCATCTATTGATTACTTACTCAACCCAGTCGAAAGGTATCGACATCTGTTAGAATCATTTGGAGTTAACAGATAATTGTGACTGTCAAATAATAACAGACAAATAATTAGCAATAAATTAAAATTGCGACTATAATTTGAGATTTAAACTATCCTATCTCTCAAGTTGGATCGAACTGCACATGGTGTGCGAATTTTATTATAATCGGTTAAGTGGTTTAGGAGTCCATTGAGGACAAACATTGTGACACGAGATTTATATATATTAAGATAGCGAATGCCTGGTCATTTCTAATCGTGAGTATGGCACGCTCGCAAATCCATGAGTTTTCACGATCTCTTAGTTGCTCGATATCGCCATAAACTGAAGGGATTACTTTCTGTTGG
This sequence comes from Saturnia japonica, assembly GCA_033032175.1. NCBI lineage: Eukaryota > Metazoa > Arthropoda > Insecta > Lepidoptera > Saturniidae > Saturnia > Saturnia japonica. The sequence goes on along the minus strand of CM065308.1, from coordinate 55,270 downwards.
CGACAGAACAGTTATTTTCGTGTTTCTTGTTAGGTTATTATGTGATATTATTGTGTTTACGTGTTATGTACTATGTGTCACGATAAAATAGATTGATACGGACAATATTATGGAGAAATGTTAGCGACTACGCTATGTACATTATAAGTTGCATGTTATATATTAAGATGTATATAAACGATTATGTATTGTATGTTACATATATGAGAATAGAACTAATATAGAATAGATTAATGCATAGAGTAAGCCAATAGAGTAAGGATATCAAATATTATAGAAACTTTACGAACGGAGAACAGTGATGCCGCCCGTAAATTACATTGTTTTTGGCTTATGTACGGAATATATACTTGATGTATATTATATGTGAATATGTAATGGATAGGTAATACGATAAGGAACACTTTGATATATGACATTTGTACATAAGATATATAATGACAGAAATATAGAGAGATTAACAGGGCAACCAAAGCGAAAACTAAAATTAAAACAAGAAATAAAGCGGGGCTCTCTTTACGGTCACTCTCCGAACTACTTAAGCTCGAAGAGGCGCCGTATGGGGCACGGTGCAATTCAACGAGTACAAGTAACAACAAGAAGTAAGCTTTGGTCGTCCTGCGAACAATATTGAAGAATACGACTTTCATTGAAGATCTGGCACCTCAAGCGGTCGTGCATTATTGCACCCCCCGGACCCCTCACTACTAACATCGCGGCCCACTGGCATCCGTACGACGTCTACGAGACGGGCTTCCGGCGCAACAAAACGCCCGTCCAAACCGGGAAACGTCACCCCCCCCCCCCTCACGCAGAGGGGAAGTGACACGTACCCAACACTTTCTCTGAAGAAAGAACAGTTTGACATGAGTTAGACTAAAGTCTAAACATGCCTTGTTCTTTTGGAATCTTAACATTTCCGATATTAAGCAACAGACAGGAAAACTCTTGAGCATTGTTGTTACCGCTACCTTCAGCTCCTATGGGACTGTTGCGTCGCGTCTCGTCGCCCGCGCCGCGTCGTACCACCTTATATCTTGCACAGTTCTTGTCGCGCCGAAATTTAATTTAGAAAATAAAGGGAGAAATATATTTAAGGGGTAATGAAATGAAAAATCAAATATATAAATCTTACAGAAATGTAAATAATAAGAGGAAGTAAATAATTAATTTTAAAAAGATTAAATTTTATACCTAAGTAATTATAATTATTAAAGTACGATTCCGTTTAATAAAGTTTTTCTGCATCCTAATATAAGAATTACTTCCAACAAATCACTATCCAGAATTTTCTCCTCCTCAGTCAAGTCACCAGTTGAGTTCTTCGCCTCCTCCGTTAGGTCATCAGAAGAGTCCTCAGGAACGAAACTCGAACTGTTGGGGACTCGGAGAACTGCGTCTCACATGAAATAGGAGAATAAATAAAATTTAAACGGTAATTCCCGTGTTTTACAAATTATTGAAATATTAAATCTTCCTCTGGAACAATATTAAATTTATGTTCAACTAAAGAACATTAATGGTGATGATAAAGTTTTTGTCATTATCTCATATTACTATGAGTAATTATACTTTTTCAATATAATAAAAGAAATGAAATATCTAAGTAAATTTTTACTCTACGTCGACAGGGAATAGGGTAGGGGAATACGTCGATAGGGTATACATTTGAATGAAAATAAAATTCAATTGTCTTCGATACATTTGAAATTTACGTTAGCCTAGTGGTCGTTAGCGCGACTGCTATAAGCGAGGTCCTGGGTTCGAATCCCAGGTCGAGCAAAGTGTTATTGGGTTTTTCCTATGAAATTCTCAGTAGTAGCTCTGAGTTTAGTTTCGTGCCCAATTAATGGCAATAGTCTAGCCCCCTATTACATGGGACTTAAAAACATGCTCGGCGAACTGTGGGTGTACATTACTGAACACCTCTGCCTAACCCTTCGGGGAATACAGGCGTAATGGTATGATGGTATGTCAATTTTAAATGTGTCATTGAGCGTCAATTGTCATCTCAATACTGATAAACGCCATTACTAATAAATTCTTTATAATGCTACGCAAAGCGCATGCGTTATAATCTATACTAATATAATAAAGCGGAAAAGTTTTTTTGTTTGTTTGTTTGTAATTACAAGTTATTGGATTACCTACATAATTATTTAATCGACAAGACAACGAACCAAAGCCAATATGGTAAACACGCCACCCGCTAATAACTACTACCCGTCGGATTCCAATTTCTTTTTATATGATAACCCACTTCACAAGGAATAGTATAGGCTATCTAACATTAGGTTACAACTCACACCTATATTAAATAATAATAATAAATATTGATTTTTGTTACGTAAGTCGGAAGTCGTGGTCCTCCCTAACTGCTTCATCCGCGTGCGCTGGCGTAATCATTAATGATACGGAAATACAATGTTCTACATAAATATTGGTCCTTAGTATATCTAGAAAAAGTTAGCAATAGCATATGACTATCTCTTATACATAAACCACAATAAGGTGTTTTATGACAAAGATTTGTTGAAAATTAAAAAGAGATTTATAGGTATTATGTTTAAACATGGTTTTTGAAGTATTAGTAATTAGTATTGTTATTTACGAAATAGCTTCTATCCACAGCTTACTAATAGCTACTATCCACAGCCTACCAATAGCTACTATCCACAGTCTACCAATAGCTACTATCCACAGCCTACCAATAGCTACTATCCACAGTCTACCAATAGCTACTATCCACAGCCTACCAATAGCTACTATCCACAGTCTACCAATAGCTACTATCCACAGCCTACCAATAGCTACTATCCACAGCCTACCAATAGCTACTATCCACAGCCTACCAATAGCTACTATCCACAGTCTACCAATAGCTACTATCCACAGCCTACCAATTGCTACTATCCACAGCCTACCAATAGCTACTATCCACAGCCTACCAATAGCTACTATCCACAGCCTACCAATAGCTACTATCCACAGCCTACCAATAGCTACTATCCACAGCCTACCAATAGCTACTATCCACAGTCTACCAATAGCTACTATCCACAGTCTACCAATAGCTACTATCCACAGTCTACCAATAGCTACTATCCACAGTCTACCAATAGCTACTATCCACAGCCTACCAATAGCTACTATCCACATCCTACCAATAGCTACTATCCACAGCCTACCAATAGCTACTATCCACAGCCTACCAATAGCTACTATCCACAGCCTACCTATAGTTATAATTAATATTTAGTGGCGTAATCCTTTATTTTCAAATAACAGCACTGAAACGACGTGGCATTAGTTCGATCAATTTCATACATTTTCCTAAGGGGATTGAATTCCATGCTTCAACAAATGCTTCATATAATTCGTTTTGACTGGTGTTACGTTTGTTTGAGACTTTCTTTTTAATAATATACCAGAATGTTTTTATCGGGTTTAAATCCAGACTATTTGCTGGCCAGTCTAAAACGGATATACGCTGTTCGCTAAGAAAACATTTGACGCTATTGGCCGTGTCTTTAGGGTCATTATCATGCCGAATGAATGAAAAAATGAGTAGGGAATTATTGTGTGCTCTAAGATATTTTTCTATTGCCATTGATCCATTGTACCTTCAATCTTACGAACGGGTCCAACTCCACATCCGGAAAAACACCCCCAAACTTTAATGTTACAATTTCTTGAAACAATGCCACCGTGCTTGAAACAATTTAGCTTCCACTAATATACGGCGTATCAGTCTTGACTAGATGCTTCTCGGGTCATCAGGCAAAAAAACTTGATTTTTAATCTGGTTGGAGCCTTTACTTTGGTCTTTTTACCAACACGAACGATTAGCGTATCTTCTCTGGGAGAGGTTTTTCTTTGCCGAGCCTTTCTAAGAACATTTACAATAGTTCCATGTGTTTTATAATGATGAATTGCATTAAAAACTTTCTTAACAGAACAATTTAAATGCTCAGCTATTCTTCTGTACGCCCACTTATGATCTATGTGTAAATTAACAATTATTTGCGTAGTTGACGCGTCACAACTTTTATTTTTGCCCATTTGAACAAAATAAAAATCAGATTAAATTTTGAATTGCCGCCAAAATAATAGAAAAAGCCAAGAAAGAAATGTTATTCTACAATTTTAAAAAAAAGAACGAGCTATGGATGATTTCTTAAAATGTTTCTAATTAGGCGTCCAAGCGGCCAGTAACAGAAAATAAACTCCTACATGTGTAAGACTCATTTTGTAATTAAAAGGAAGATATGTTTTATATTTTATGCATTTAATGAGTATTTTATTTCAGTGGCTATATTATTGCATGATTATTAATTAGTGAATGTGCATATTTTTTACAAACATTTTTACGTTGAAGTTATACTTTCATTATTCATAAGAAGTGTTTCTAATTATATGAGACCACAACTGATATGCCTCCTGGGAGGAAGTAAGGTACATGTATAATATGTATGTATTTAGTAATCTCAAATTATGGTCTACATTAACTAGCGTAAAAAGAGTAAAAAAAGCCTCTTACAGAACCTATGTACCTATGTGGTGTGGTCCGTGTGTAATAAATAATAATGTATGTCGGTAGCTAAGTGATTGCAAGTGCAGTGTCACCAGTATCGCGCGAATGATTACAAGATTTAAGGGTGCCACACCGAGGGATCGGACCTAGGTTTGAATTGCCGCAAGAGAGGAAGGACGTGACGGGTGTGTGGGAGGGCAGTTGACGGCCTGTCCCTTGCGGAAGGAATAAAGGTTTCGCGGGCGTGGGCGCGAGCGCGCTCTGTTTTGAAAGACGGTGGAGTAAAACTTGTCTATTGCTTCGATTTAATCGTCGGGATCGGTAAGGATGTTACGCGGCCGGCGCTTTATGCGAGGGGGGGGGGGGGGATTCGGTTCCTGGGTAACGTATTCGCGTGATTTGATGCGGTGTCGAAGCTTTATAGAGATGTTCCTGTCTAACATACCAAGGGGTTATCACTTGATAACGTGTCGTTATCTATGATGTCATTTACCAATTATAATAAGATACATGAGTGCAGATTACCCAACAGCTGCAGAATAACGATAAGAGTTTTAAATAATAAATGTGTGAAATATATTCTCTTTCTCATATATCTTTCTTTCTTATTCTTTATCTGATAGTCTAGTGTGGTTGTAATAACAACTTTGAATCTTTAAAAATAACAAAAGATCGTTTCGATCGTCCTTTTTGTTTAATAAATTTATAATTGTAAATACAAACCGGAACAGCGAATCGAAAAAAGATCAATTTTTGAGAAGTTAATCTTTTAGACCTCGATTTATTTGCGAAACGATGCATCCGGATTGATTTAAATCGATACAAAAATTCGTATTTTTCGGAATGAATCGCCATCCGTCCACGCTCCGTGCCGCGGCCCGGCCGTTTCTAATACCGAGTACAAATACGGGGTAACCAAGTCCCCGGGTCTGACATCAATTGTTCAATTTCGATAGGTTTTTTAGTTGCAATCCCACTCGATGTCAAGTGATAAACCTAGTCGGAGGACTGGCTCTCAAGTGAACCTGCCTATTGGAGTTTAGCGATAGATTTTCATGTTGAGGGTGGTAAATAGTCAGGCGGACATCAGAAACATCACGATAAATTAATTTTATCGACTTGAAAGTATGCACTTACGCCAACGAATAATCCAATCATCAAAACATTTTTGAAACGCTTATGTGTACGCTCCCTTATGCCTTATGTTTTCTATCGAATGAAAATGGGTGCTACGAAATGGTAATTTAAGTTTCGAGAAAAGAAAGAAGTCGGCTGGAGCCATATCTGGTGAATAAGGTGGTTGCTGGTATTTGTTGAGTTTTTAGGTCAAACATTCGTTCACAATGGTGGCCTTGTGCGAACGCGCATTAGCGTGGTGCAAAATCCAAGAATTTTCTTTCGACAAATCAGGCCTTTTTCGTTGAATTTGCGCTCTTAAATAATATACTTTATTTACCGTTTGACCTTCCGATAAGAATTCCGAGTGAACAACACCGCGATAGTCAAAGAAAAAAATTAACATGACTTTTGATAGACTTTGGCGTGGTTTTTTCATTTTCGGTTCAGTTGGAAGGCGCCACTCCGAAGCTTGTTGCCTAGTTTGTATTTCAAATTCGTAAACCCACGTCTCGTCACTAGTAACAATACGTTTCATAAATGTAATTATTTAAAATAGTACGGCTGGACTCATGGAGACACATAAAGTTCAGCGCTATCTCACTCAAACTTGAATGAGGATTTTCAGTCACCATTTCGTTCACTTTTTGCGATGTTAACTTCTGAAGTATTTTAAATCATCAATAAATGATTTCTTCTAAATTATATGCGAGTGAAAACGCGGGGCACAACTAGTGTCATTTCATAAGATGTTATGCTATAGAATGTCATTGTAAGTCACAAAATGTCATAAAACATAAGTAATTATGTATAATAATGTATTCATAGTAAAATGTAGTTCTTCCCGTCTTCAATAGATTACTTGGCGTTATGATTTATTATAAATCTTAAAACTTTGACGCTCTTTCCTGTAAAGTCTATAAATAACAGCATGTAAGTGGTCGACTGCTACCGTTACCATGGTGTCCCGAGGTAGGTAAGACTGCGACCGATGACAGGAGTGAAGAGACAGTGTCAGTGCACCTGACACACTGTACACTGTGTACACTGTGCGACAGCACACACAGGTGTCAGGACAGAGTGTAATATGAGCCCCTGAGTTTTTTTGCGAAATAAATATAATATGTAATTAGGGAAAATGTACAATTGCAGCCCGCGATGCGATTGTGGTAAACGCCAAACGACGCGACGTGACGTGTGGAACAACGCACGCGGAGCCTCAGCCGTGCCCTGCCCGCGCCCTGCGCCGGGTTCTGGAGGTCACACGACATTAATTCCGAATTAAACGAGTTGAGCCATTTGTAAAGAACGGAAAGGTCGAAGGAGCTAAACGGTCGGCGCGGTGCGACGCGACGGCGTGCGCGCATTAGCGGCGCGGCGCAGCGCGGCGTCGCTTCCTGTCCGCTCTGCTGCGGGGCGCGGGGTGCGGGGTGCGGCGCGCGGGGCACGGTCCATCCACGGTAATACTAATGTGTCGGTCGGACTCGCTCGCGACGGACACTTCGCGCGCGCGTTCTCTCTCAGCTCTCTAGTAGTCTGCAGTCAGTACCGGGATGCTGGGACGTGTGCTGGTGACGACGCTGTGCACCGCGTGGGCGGCGCAGAGCTCGCTGCTGCCGCTCGACACGGAGCACCTCCGCGCGAGCGTCGGCGGCTACGCGGTCATGAACTGCCACCTCGACTTCCCCTTCGGCAATAAGATCCCCTATCACTTGTACTGGGACAAGGACGTGAGTAATGATTGACCGCTGCACTACTGCACTACTGCGCTACTCGCACAGTACCTTGCCGATGTTGAACTCCGTTCAAAACACGTCTTCTGCATAACGTTACAAAACTTAGAACTGCGGTCGGCCGACTAAAATATGTTCATGTTAAATATTTTAAAACGTCACCACTGATAAACTTACAAAAGCACATAAATCTGTCGGAGCTACAAATTAGCATAATACTTTATTCAAATCTTTTTTGCTTCTTCCGCCTGTAATGATAAGACGGTTATTTCGTCTTTCTGCAACAACAAAAAAAGTTTGTTATTAATTGTTGAGTTGAACCTGAAAATATTCAATCTGGAACTAATAGTGGAAAAGAAGAAAAAAGTTTATATTAGATGATGGATAGATTAAAAGGTACAGTCAGTCAGTCAGCCAAACACTTTTTTGCCTATTGCATATTCAAAGAGAATCGTACTTAAGTCGGACTCGGAGCTGACATAAACTTATTTTAATATTTACTAAGATGTCTTACATCTGCCGGACGCGTTCCCGTGATAGGCAATTTTTTCATGTTTGCTAAATCGCCGATCTTCCCTAACGTTTGCAAGTTTGTCAGAAAGACCTGGATTAATGGATTTAGTTCTCTCGGTGGTCGCTGTTGTGTTTGGACTCATGGACTGTACTGTGCTTAACATCGGGGAAGGTACCGTCAATGTGCCGATTATAAAAAAAATACAAGAATTTGGAGATTTAAAAATGCGAGCAAATAATGTAGTAAAAAAATTATCTATTATATTAACCCTGAATTTTGCTAAAACTCGTCAGAAGAAAGTAAAGTGTCATTTTGATGAAATTTGCAAGGATGAGCGCCTCCAAGATCCTTAAAGCTTGTTTAAAGTGAACATATTTTATCGTGTATTGGATATCATAAATCAACTGAGAAAGCGTTTCCTTGGAGTCCAAGAAATTGTTTCCAATTTAAGTGTCTTGCAACTTGCCGCTATGAAAAATTAAAATGCTACCGTTTCATTGAAGAAGTTTTATTTGTAGTTTTATAGAAAAAATATCTGTCTCGTATGCCATGGAAATTCTCAGTTTTTGATCCACTTTTATATAGGAAATAGAAAAGTCATCTTCCATACGAGAACTTGCTGATTTATTAATAATAAAGAACCATTTTATTTCTTCAAGCTTTCCTGAAGTGTGCATTGCATTTTTGTTAGGTATTTTAAAAGTACTCAGCGCCACCGCACCTTGCATTGTCACAAGCACAGTTTGTGTTGCATGGTGCGGCACGCGGGAGCGGGATGGGGGGAGGGGGGTATTGTACGAGTGTCGATTGTCACAGTGTTGCAGTTTGTGCGCATACAACGCAATACCTACGTATATAGCTATACTTAAAGGTATTTGAGGCTATCACGTTTACGCGTAGGTGTAGGTAGAGACTAAAGCGTGACGAGTGAATACTATCGTCTGTGTAGAGTGTACCTTCTGTACGCTATCTTCGAGTGCAGCATCCGCGCCAAGACCCGAGGTGCACACAGTACATCTGCACTGCACTGCATCGTGTATCTCATCATAGTGACTTACTCTGGTGTATCGTGTGTCAGAATCAGCTTGCTTATAGGTTCTGTCGCGGCAGATTAGGATCTTCAATTTTTGGGGGCCGGCAGCCGGCCACGGCACTCGGCTCTGTTTGACTTATTATACGGATTGTAGTACCGCGAAAGGATCAAAAACATAACATATACCGGAATTTGAAAAAAATTTAAATGTTCACTTTATGCCGGAGTACCGGAGCGGCGCGGCGCGGCGCGGCGCGGCGCCTGACAGCGCGGGGAGGCGCGGGGCGGCGTCAAGATTGCTTTTTAAACATAATAGGTATCTATAAAAAGTCGGTTGTCTGTAAAGTCGGTTTACTGACGATAGTTGAACGTGATAACGTCATAAGAAAATACTGATGGAATGGTATCATTTTTCAAAGGAAAATTTTAATTTTATTTGTTTGTTAGATATTTTGTATGCATATAGAGAAGGAGGTCAATGGAAATGACAATTGAATTGATCAAGTTACATTTATTTGTACGCATAAATACAATTATGTCAATTTTTTTTACAATGTACATAGTTTTTACAAGTATGAATGTGCTTTGAGCAATTGTTTTACAACTTTTAAACATGTGTGATATTTAACTTCTTACAATTTGTGTTATTCTGTTGAGAATAGGACGATGATAGGAAAAGTAGGAAATGAAAGGGCCGAACGCGGAGGCCGATTGTGCCTCTTTGTCGATCGTTCCGCGCTCTCGCTTGCACTTCAAGCCTTGAATGGAACGCCTGAGAGCGAGGTAACGCCGCATGAGTCATGTTTTTTTTCGTGCGTGCAGCCGGCTCCATCGAATTATAAGACGTTGTCACGTCAAAAACATACATATTTTTATATTAAAGGAATATATTTTTTTTATTTCGTACAAGTATGTGTTAACTATAAACCAAATTTAATTTAGATAATATTAATAAATCTGTACTTCTGTCTGTACATGTAATTGTTCTCCAAAATACCTGATAGACATCTTTTGTATAAGACACTAACCTTTAGGTCTATATTTATAATAAAAGAGTAAAGAGTTGAAATCTGTACATTGAAGATATTTTAGATAAAATAATACGGACTAACTTCTGATTTAACTTAAAAACGGTTTGACCGATTATTATGAAATTTCGTCTTATGTCATTCTACAATTGACAGATTAAAAAAAAAAAAAAAAAAAAAATTATTTAAAATATTGGAAAAAAAAATGTTGTTCGATTCATAAACAATTTTAATGAAATTTTGTATAATGGGATGTATAAGTCATTCCATTATAATTGTTAGGCTATAAAAATTTACAAAAATATTTTAGAACTTGAAAAAAGAAAGGAATTCTAAGAAATCTTTTACATTATTTCATTCTCAACCAATTATGATAAATTAATAACCTCCTCCTTCTTATTAAAACGCAGCTCCGCGGGGTGCGTGGTGCGGGTGCGTGGTGCGGGGTGCTGGGCGCGGGGTGGGGGGCGCGGAGCCGTGTATTAAGGAATCTACTAGAAATGTTATCTACCTACGTGCGACTTCCTCAAGGATTAATTAGGAAGAATGATCCGTCCGAGACTAGACCGTAACGAGATCATTCATTACCTCGGTTATATAGAACACGATGCGACGGCGCAGCGCTCCTACACACTCGCCCACGCGCTACAATGCGATGCCGCCACCCCGCGCCCCCTTAACCTCTCCGCATCTGGATATACACCGGTTGATCCCGAAGCGGGATAATCTGAACTAGAGTCACTGTAACAAGTTTATCACTATATGCATGTGCTGGTTGCGATCCACTCGCATACAAACACAACTGCTGCATTGGACTCACTTGATCAACTAACTTTCTCGACTGTGTGACCGTTTACTACTTCATTTCCATGGAGATTTACTTACATTAATATCGGGACCATTAGAAAATCGTAAATTCCACGTCGTCAATCGAAATGTAAACACTGTGCAGTGAGTGCATAGAGTGCAATGAGTGCATGGCATACATCTATGGTGCAGGAAGTGTAGGGAATGCAATGAGTCCAGGGAGTGGTGTCTGTAACGTCTCGAGGAGTTCATTAATCTAGTTATATCCCGGGAACAGAACCGTTTAGATATTAATCAATAAACATGTGAAGTGCCACCGCGCCGCCCCCGCGCCGCCCCCGCGCCGCCCCCGCGCCGCCCCCGCACCGCCCGCGCTGCCACCGCATGATTGCTATATCACTTTACCTTTTTATGTAATACATTGCTAGCCACGAAAATTATACGTGTAGGAATAATGAAAATGTTGAATTTTAACTAAAAATGTTATTGTTATATCTAATCACATACCATCACGTCTGTATACCAGAGGGGTTAGGCAGAGGTGTACTAATGTACACGCACAGTACGCCGGGTAACAGAGGGCGAGCCTATTTGCCATTAATCAAGCACAAAGCCGAACTCCGAGCTGTTACTGAGAATTTCATAGAAAAACTCAATAACACTTTGCTCGACCTGCGCGCTTACGACCACCAGGCTAATGACTGATCTTGAAACGGCAAACCATACCAACCATACGGCTACCATAGATGGGCTTGTCACTATGTGTCACTTGTCACTTGGTGACCATAATTAATGACAACATGAGAAAGGTACTCAATAATTACTTTTTTTTCAGTCATCTTTACCTGAAAATATTAACCAAGTTCTGCCCAAGCTCTTCGTTTTAAAATAGTGTTCCTGTATGCAGAAGAGTTCATATCCCATATTGCCGGTCTTTTTTCTATTCCTTCTACAAATATTTCTATATCAAAATTTTGTAGCTCCATTTTTCTAATTAATACGGCCACTCACTGGAAGTACGTGCGTGAACTGAGCAGTGGACATTGGGCAACGGGCAGTGGGCAGTGGGCTGGACGGAATCAACAGTGTTGCCATTGAAAACAATTGATTGCCGTGTTTTGGATTTCAAATTACCGTGTAAAGATTGAAAAATTGCCGTATATCATACATACTATGTATCCAAAATTAAAACTTTCGTAATTGTTTTGTACCTATAGTTGAAAAGTGATAAAACATAAGATGGCCAAGTGCGAATAGAACTTACGTCTCGAGGATTCCGTACAAGATTCATAAAATAATGCTTATTAGAAATAAATAAATCACTAAATTCAAACACAAATACACAAGCCTAAATTTGAAATACATTTGTATTTAGAATTCCTAACCGTATTTGAGATCAAAGTGACCAGTTCAATAAAACGCCAATTTCATATGTAAGGACCTAATATTAAAAAATGGAACTTCCTTCTTCCTATTAAATTATTTCCTATTCCTAAATGTGTTTTTCAGTAGGGACTATAATTGACTTGCAATATTAGTGATCTATATAATCAGTAATAAAGAGTGAAGTCAATTAGCGGACTGTTTTTTAGATTATATGATATTTTATTGTGTACTAGCGAGTGGCTTGTGCGGGCACTCTGAATACCGTGTTTTAGGACACTTCAACGATACTTCTACCGTGAAATGCAATAGCAATGGCAACATTCGCAACCAAGGAGTCTATAGTATTACGTACAAATCATTGAAATAGTTCATACATATAAGGTTGCGTGGCCGCGGCCGCCTCGAAGCCGTACAACCTTAACAACGAGATTGTTATCGCTGAAATCTCTTTACATCCTTAGGGTGAGACGATATTCTCGTGGTACAGCGAGGAGCGACGCGCGCGTCTAGCGGACCGCTGGGGGGGTCGCGTGCGCCATCTGAGCGAAGGTCGCGCCGGCCTCGGCCGCGGCTCAATCAACGTGAGCGCCGTGCGTGAGACAGACGCCGGCCTCTATCGCTGTCGCGTCACTTTCCCCAACCGCACGCCGCCCGCCAGGAACAACGGCACCTACTACCGGCTCGAAGTCGACGGTGAGTCTCTCGCACAGCACCATGCCACACCAACACATCACCACACTCCCGCAATACCCGACTCTGACGTACTCTAGTGCACAGGGGGTAACCTGATCGTCACGCCGCCGATGAACACGACCGTGCTAGAAGGAGAGCGCGCTGAACTCGAATGCCTGCCGAAAGAACCGGGTTCTACGGTAGAGTGGTTCCGCGATGGCACTCGACTTGTTGATCTTCCGGAGCTGGCAGCGCGCACAGACCTCTGTGCCAATGGCAGCCTCGTACTGCGCCGAGCTGACAGTTCTGACCCCGGCGAATACGAATGCCGGGTGCGGGATTCCGGTGACCGCATCCAGAGTGCGGCCGCCTTCCTCGACGTGCAGTGTGAGTGCCGCCCTCTCGTTGTCGCCTACGCGCCTGATACCTCTTTCTATTACTCTTTCCATACTTACCTACCATCTGATTTCAGACAAGGCTAAAGTAGTGTATTCACCAAAGGAGCGCCACTTCCCTCACGGCAAACCGGCCAGCCTCGACTGCCATTTTAGCGCTAACCCGCCGCTGACGAACCTTCGTTGGGAGAAGGACGGCTTCCTCTTCGACCCATACAACGTGCCCGGCGTGTTCTACAGTAGAAATGGAAGTCTTTTATTTAACCAAGTGAGAGCGGTATCTGATTGCGCTTTGTCCTTGGATTGAGCTCGCAATTACATCGGCGTATGCGCGTGTTCGCAGGTGGATGAGTCGCACGAGGGTGTTTACTCGTGCACGCCTTACAACGCACTCGGGACAGAGGGCGCGTCGGGCGGTGTGCGGATGCTGGTGCAGCGCCCACCGGCTTTGCTAGCACGCCCTCAGCCATTGTACGTGGCGCGGCTGGGCGCTACGATCATGATGCCGTGCGCGGTCATTCCGCACGATCACCGTGACCCGCCCGTCCTCCGTTGGACTAGAGTAAGAGAACTAAGAGAATGGAGCTTACCTCTGGCCCTTAGGGATTCGTTCCAGCATACAATATCTATGTCAAATACAGAAAGACGGCGAGGAGCTGCCGATGGGGCGACACTCCTTCGATGAGGGTAATCTCACGATCACGGACGTGTCGGAGGAGGACCGCGGCGTGTATCAATGCACGGCTAGCAACGAGGCTGCCGCCGTCACCGTTGAGACGGAGCTGCTGGTCGAGAACGTGCCGCCGCGAGCTCCCTACAACTTGACAGTCACGCCTTCCCGCCACTCGTTGCACGTGTCTTGGGTGCCAGGTAAGGCCGCGTAACGCGACAAGAAGACGGTCGGCGTCGGCGCTCCGCTGAGCCGCTGCCCTGTTGCCGTACGCTCGTCAATCACTATTTCCGATCCGACAGGTCACAATGGGCTTGAAGTCGATTACAACGTGTGGTATCGTGAGCGCACGGTCAGCGAGTGGCGCACGATGAAAATTTTGACGAAAGGAGTCACCGAGGCGACGCTCGTCGGTCTGCGACCCGGCACCGAGTATGAACTGCGTGTGCTCTCGCAGGACCTCATCGGCGACGGACTCTTTAGCAAGCCGATCTTCGTACGCACTACTGGTAGGTCGCTCGCTTTTATTACTCGTGCCCGTAGTGTGCTGTGTTCTCACGAACAATGCTACCTTCTCTGGTTTACAGACTTGATCGCTGACAGCGGAGGAGAAGTAGCTGAGAGAGCGTCTGTGAGTACTTTGCTCGTGGAAAGTTCGACAGGTCAGAGTGCTCTCGTGGCGGTCGGCACAGAAACCTCGGGTGCTGCTGGTGACGAGCTCGTCGTTAGCATACGGCTCATTGAGGAAGGAGCGTTGGTGCGGTGGCAGCGCGATCCGGCTGACGAGTCGCGCTGCACGTTGCGTTGGTATGAGGAAGCGGCCGGAGAGGCGCGCTTGGTGCTGACCGCGCACGCGCAACAGGACTACGCACTCGGTGAGTACATGGAGCAGTGGAGTGTGGGTCGGGTGGGAAGGGGGTAGACGCGTCACGCCGGTCACGCGACTTGGTTATGTATTGTGCAGTGAGCGAGGTAGCGGAAGGAACGCAGTACTGGGCGCGCGTGCAGTGCGCGAGCGGCGCGTGGGGTAGCACAACGCTGCGCGTGCCGGAGTACGGACGGCTGCGCGGTGTGGCGGCAGGGTGCGCAGCGGGGGCGGTGCTGCTGGCTGCGCTGGCGGGTGCGCTGTACGCAGCGCGGCAGCGGCTATGCGGGCCGCGTATTCACAAGCGCTGAAGTACTTTTTGTAGATAGTGCCGTAAGTTATTTATTGGTTTCGTTAAAAACTCAAGGAGCTGAATGTGTACAAACTTTTTATTAAATCTCGGTGTGAGATGGTTGAGGCCGTTTTATAAATTACTTTTTATACGAACACTGGTGGATAATTGAATGTCTAAGGGTGTGAACTATATATAGTGTTTGGTACTTTCTGCTGCTATACCATTTCCAGTTCTTTATTTTTTCGATGACAGTTCTAAATTGATAGTTGTAGTGTTGTGACCAAATAAGTAATGATATCGATCGCATATATCGTGTCAGTGACGAGTCATCAGATTTTGATTAAAATAAATAAATAAATATTATCCGTCGTTATAATTATTTCGTTTCATTGTCGAGTGCCTACCTATACCTACTTATTTTACAACAGCTTCGAAAATTTTGAAGAAGTTGGCTTTATCAATCAAAAATTAATACGTGTAACATGTTGTAATGAAATATAATATTAGTTAATAAATTTGTACAAAAGTATCCGGCAGTAGTTTAGTTACTTACATTTTGTAAAAAAATATCGGGTCTGTTATCGTGTTACGTTTATCATTATAGCTCCATCCCTATCAGTTTCTCCGACTCTGGTATTGTACGTGTGTAAACGTGATATTTTTTATAAAATAATGCATACATAATGTAAAAAAGACGCTCGTTCAAGTTTTCACAGGAGCTGTCTTCGAGAAAATAAAGAAATGGAAACGGTATAGTATTTACGTCACGTATCTCATACAGTGCATTCTCTGACAATAGGATAATACGTATTTTTCTAATGTATATTAATCCTTTCTTCTCAGAGACTAATAAAAAAAATATATTTGACTACTTGACCGTTGTTATCGTATGAAAAAATGGTAATGAAAACTTTGAAGTTAAAACAAACAAAGAAACGTATCAGTTAAAACAATTCCAAGAGGACAGATCTTTATGCGTATTTCACCAGACCTGTAATTAGTTATCTAGTTACCTACGTGTCATGGAAAATAAATTCATGGAAAATGTTTTAAAATTATTATTATGAAAATATATAGTATAGAATTTGATGTTTCTTTTTGTTTAATGAATTAATGTGAAATGCCATCTGTTGTTAAATAGCGAAACTAAACATATACTTACTGTTAATTTATTGTTAGTATGTAATAGTTTTTTAAAGACAGCGGTCGTATTGTTTCAGTTCTCCAAAGTATTTTTAGATAAACATAGAAAAATAAACACTATTAACACTTATTTTTCATAATAAGAATTTTTTTTTGATTTGTTTATACTGTTTTGTAACCTATAGGTTTCCACCACAGTTTAATAAAGAGGAATTTAAATCACGGCTAAGCTCAGGGATGGTAACCTGGGTCATCATGGGTCATTAACCTGGTACGCAATATTAACAACATTTCAATATCGATCAAGGTGATCTATTAATACAAAATACAAATTACGTAATACAGTAAGATGTCAGGTTATTTAAATAATAGGTCCTTACATAAGAAATTAGCGTTTTATAAGGAAAAGTAATAAAAAATATATGAAATTATACATTTAATCAATTGAAGTACGCTAGGGGGTCCAAAAGTGCGTGGAATGGAGGAGATGGAGTGTCATACTAAATAGAGTTTCAGCCCTATTGCGTCATTCGTTTACGAACACTCGCCTGCTAAACAAGTTAATCCGGAAAAAAAGTGAAACTATAGAGAAAATCGAACACCGTGCTGTGATAAAATTCCTTACCAAGCAAGGAAAAAACGCTCAGACCATTTTGAACCGTTTATGGGAAACAGTGCCCTAGTAAATCAATGATTAACAAGCGCATGGTCTTTTTAAACATGGTCGGGAGTCGATTAAAGACAACCCTCGCTCAGGAAGGCCAATTGAGGTCACCACATTCCAAAAGTAGAAAAAATTGTACTAGAGGAGACCCGTTTGAAGAAAAACAGTTCTGCTTTAATTGCGAGTATCAGATACCACCATTTTGCGAATCGTACATGACCACCTGGCAATGACAAAAGTCATTCAGTGTAAGATGGGTACCGAGAATGCTCACGACGCTTCAGAAACAGCAGCGCGTCAATGCTCAAAACAATTTTTGGAGTTGTGTGGAGACCAACCTGCACAAATTTTGGAGCGGATTGTTGCCGGAACATGGGCTGAATATTGAACATGGGTTTATTATTTTGAGCCTGAGTCCATGCAAATGACAAAAAAGGGAACCCCACCGCCAAAGAAATTCAAAGTGTCGGAATGTTGATGGCTATTGTGTTTTGGAATTGTGAGGGGATAATACTGATTGATTACAAAGAAAATTGAAGAACCATAACAGGAGAATACTTCGCAACGATACTAGAAAAATTAAAGGAGGCCATCAAGAAAGAACGTCGAGGAAAATTGACCAAGGGTGTTGTACAAATTTTAGTTTCGTAGGGACTCACAGAACGCTAAAACACTTCACTTTACTTTCACTTTTATATTTTCGTACTATACAGTAAATTGAGAAGTATACAATCTAATCTTTGAAAACAACAACATTACGTACTATCGGTCGGAGCCATACATTACCAAGAAAGGCTACCGTGAGCGCGATCTAAATCGACCGTAGCGCCATCTATTACATACAATATGAAACTCGGACATTCCGCCCACCAAGGACTAGTCCTTTCAAAATTAGATATAAAATCATTAAACATAAAAAAAAAAAAAAAAATTCTAACCACCGACCGACATAGTCATACATAAATATTGCCTCTATACAAAATGTTAGTACTTAAAACAGAAGTATATCAAACGTTTTAACTTTAAATCTCAAATTTAAACTTAGATTCATGGCAATGCCGCCCACCCTGACGATATACAATCAAATATAATGCAATACAATTATTTATCTAGAATGCTTATTTTACTCAAGGGTCTTTTAATGATGCTATTCTTGCATTGAATAGTTACTACACGCGTTACATTATCAAGTCCTACATGCTTATTAACAATTTTACAAAGTATCCATTTAGAAGGCGGTACATTATGATCTCTAACAATGCATATATCATTAATATTAGGTTCTTGTAATTTTGAATTCCATTTATACCTTTGATTTAAATTTAATAAATATTCTTTCGACCACCTTTGCCAAAAATCAGAAACAATTTTTTGAATTAAATTCCATCTCTTTAATTTATTAACATTATAATCTATATAACTTTCATCACTAACGTTTAAAATAGGTTCTCCAATTAAAAAGTGACCTGGGGTCAGTGGGAGAGGGTCATCTGCTTCACTACTAATAACAGAAACATGCTTCGATTTGCTATAATATTGTAACTAATTCTTCGTATGTAAGAACACTATCGCCTATGACCTTCTTTAAATGGTTTTTAGCACAACGAACTCCAGCTTCCCAAAGACCTCCAAAATTTGGTGCTTGTGGCGGTATAAAATGCCAAGTAGTAGATTGTAGTGTAAGTAATTCAGCTATTTCATTAGGCAAATTTGATTTAGCGCAATCAAACATTTCACGTAATTATTTATCTGCACCAATAAAATTAGTGCCGTTATCGCTTAAAATATCTTGACAGTGTCCACGTCTAGACGTAAATCGTCTAAATGCAGCGATAAAACCCTTTGCTGTTAAATCAGTCACAGCTTCAATATGGATAGCGCGTGTCACCATACATACAAATAAACAAATGTAACCTTTGTAGGTCTTTGCACCAGGTCTTGGCGAAAATTTAATGCTAAACGGCCCAGCATAGTCAACTCCGATTGCCTTAAATGGCTTACATGGCTTCAACCTTGCATCTGGAAGTTGTCCCATCAATTGTACTCTAGCTGCTTTGGAATATCTTAAACATGTGATATAATTCCGGTAGTATTTTTTGATTTGCTCTCTAGCCCGTAAGATCCAAAATTTTGAACGTAGATAATTCAACATGAGTTGCGGTCCACCATGAAGTGTTTTGTCGTGAGCATCCGATATTAATAACTGTGTTAGGTGAGACTTAGTAGGTAAAATATACGGATGCCGTGTGTCATAGCTTACGTGGGCCAAATCAATTCGTCCACCGACTTTTAATAAGTCATTTAGATCCAAAATCGGACATAGAGTTTTAAGTACACTCCCTTTTGGTATTTCTCTTCGGTTCCTTAAACACATGATTTCTTCAGCAAAGGCAAATTTTTGAACTTGTTTTATACAATTCTCTAATGTGTTGTTCATTTCTTGTACTGTTACAAACTTTGGTAAATTTTGTCTTTCTTCCTTTGTTATCAAAAATCTTCTACAATATGATATTACTTTCAGCATTTTTGTTAGATTAGAAAATCTCAACCATTCAAAATCTTCGTCTTTATTTTCAGTTATTTTCATTGAAAGTATCATTTTCTCTTCGTGTGTATCTTCTATCTCTTTATTCTGTAAATCTATGTTAGACTTCTTTAACCATTCTGGTCCATCCTACCATAGGGAATGTGAAAGTAATTCTGTAGGACTCAATCCTCTTGACGCACAATCTGATGGGTTTGTGTCAGTTGAGACATGTCCCCATTGATTATAGTCCGTTATGGAAAGAATTTCCGAGACCCTATTACTTACAAAAGTTGTCCATTTACTAGCTCCACCTTTTAACCAAGCTAATATAATTGTGGAATTAGTCCACCCATAAAGATTTTCTTTTGAAATTTTCATGACCTGAGATATTTCGTTCAACAATTTTGCTGTAAGCACTGCACCACATAATTCCAAACGTGGAATTGAGATTTCCTTTTCTATAGGAGTAACTTTTGTTTTAGCTGACAATAATCTCACATGAATCAATTTATCCTCAGCAACAACCCGAATAAAAACAGCTGCGGCGTAAGCTGCTCGAGACGCGTCTGAGAAAACGTGTAGTTCAACCTGGTTCTTACTGGTACAATAAATCCATCTAGGTATTTGAATTAGCTGAATTTCAACCAACTCCTTTCGAAATTTAAGCCACATTTCATGCAATTCGTCAGTTAAAGGATCATCCCAATCCAAATGTGCCCTCCAAATTATCTGAATGAAAATCTTGGCCACAATTACAACAGGTACAATCCATTCCATAGGGTCGTATAAACGGGCGATAGTTGACAAAACTTGTCTTTTTGTGATTGGGTATTTGATTTCCGGTAAAGAAACCGTGTACTCGAAATTGTCTGATTCCCTGTTCCAACTAATTCCGAGCACTTTTACCATATTATCAACTTTAATAGGTAGACACTTTTCCTCTTTGTTACTGTCATCTCCGATATATTTCAGTAGATCTTTACTATTACTACTCCACTTCTGAAGCTTGAATCCACCAGATGACATTAAAGCATTCATTTCATCATAAATCATTTTGGCTTCTTCTTTTGAGTCACATCCTGTCATCAGATCATCAACATAATAATCATTCTGTGTAACTTCTGAAGCCACTGGAAAATTATGTTTCTCATATTCAGCCAACCTCTGCAAAGTTTTAACAGCAAGATACGGTGCACAAGCTGTTCCGAACGTCAATGCAAGTAATTTATAATGCTCAATGGGCATATTTGTGTGTGATCTCCAAAGAATTCTTTGAAAATCAGTCTGTGAAGGATTTATAAGCACTTGCCTATACATTTTAACGAGATCAGCAACAATGCAAATGGGATGAGTTCGCCACCTCATTAAAATATGTCTCAAATCTTGTTGGATCTTTGGTCCAACCATAAGATCATCATTTAGCGACACGTCATTTACACCTTTGCTAGATGCATTAAAAACCACCTGAACCTTTGTGGTTTCCTTATCTTCCCTCACGACCGCGTGATGTGGGAGATAAACAGCTTTCGAATCATCCACATCATCTTTGTCTATCAGAGACATATGTTCAAGAGACAAATACTCCTGTAAAACCTTCCTGTATTCTTCATAAAGCTTAGTATCATTCTTTAGTTTTTTCTCTAAAGCCATAAAGTCCTTTGATTCCCCATACTGACATTTAGGCTCTTCATCTTTAAAAGGTAATGTAACAATGAACCTTCCATCATTATTTCTAACTGTCGTAGCACCGAATAAATTTTCACACATCTGTTCTTCTACTGTAAATTTCCTATGAATTCTATCTGGTTCAGCTTCCAATTCCCAAAAACGTTTAAGATAATCATCTTCCTTTGTGACCTGCAAATGGAAACTTGTAATTGTATTATTACCCGATGATGAATCAGATAATCTTTCTCATAAAACCCATCCAAAGGTCGTATTTTGCGCAATAAGATTTCCTTTGGGTTGTCTCATCATACCTTCCAACAAAATCTCAGAATAGCTAAATATTTAACACGCATTTGACCGTCTCTCAGACCTGATACAAACCCATTAATAGATTTTCGCTTAAGACCTAACAATTGAGCGGTTGCTTCCGTTACAAAAGAGGCTTGTGAGCCTTGGTCTAATAAAGCACGTATTAAAATTCTGTTCCCGTTATTTGAACGAGCCTTAAGTAGCGTAGTCGCCAGAAGAACGTTGTAACTTTTACTTTCACGCTTTGCAAAATTCGTTATAATTCTTTGTTCCACTGTAGACTCATTTGTATGCTCCTTTCCTTGTTTGTTTTCTCCTTGTATACTACTAGTGTTTTCTGTGAATCCTTCCTTCTCAAAATGCAACATCATATTGTGTCTTCTTCCACACTTTTTGCAGGACATCGATTGTCTACATTTGCTTACTACATGACTAGGTTGTAAACAATTGAAGCAAAGTCCTTTAGTTTGCACCAAATCTCTTCTTTGCTGTATCGTTTTTATCGTGAACAGTTTACACAAATTTATATAATGATTCTCGCCACACAAAGGACATAAAACATCGGTCTTCTTATTGACTTGTTGAACAGCTGTATGAAAAGCTCTAGTTTTAGGTACTTGCTTTTTAGGTTGTAAACTTGTCTTGGCTAACTGTTTTCCAGAATCAATCATCTCTAAGCTTCTAAACCTTCCTTCAAGGAAATCCATTAATTGTGATCAGGTAGGCAATTCATCACTCAAGGAGCTTATATGATGAAGGAAATTTTCCGACGACAATGGGGTAAAGGAGGCAATTTTGACTTATTTTGAGGCAAAAGATAAAAAATATTTTTACGATGGTTAACAAAAATTAATTCATAGATCTAATAAATGTATTCAGCTTAAGGGTGATTATATTGAAAAGGAAAACAAATTTTTGGTTCCTTTTATTTAAAACCCTTCCATTCCACGATCTTTTGGACCTCCCTTCGTATATACCATTATTATCTATGTACTTTTGCCATTTTATAAGAGCCATTTTGTGGGAGCGAGAATCAGTAAAATCTTTGAAGGCAGTCTGGACAGTCGCGTCATCGGAATTGAAATTTTTTAAAGTAGTAATTTGTTGATGCGACCCGACGTCCGGAGAGTATGGTGGGTGTCGGATACATCCCAACCGCAATTCCTCTAATTTAGCGAATGTCTGTCGTGAAGTAAGAGGTCTAGCGTTGTCCTGAAGCAGCAGTGGGCTAAAGAGATTAACAAGTCTCGGTTTATGTTCAAATGTATTTCGAAGCCATAAGTATTTGAAATACTAACTACAAAATACCTCAGAGTCAGGTATTTGAAATACCAATTACATTACATTTAACAAGTAATGTATACAAAATACCTCAGAGTCAGGTATTTGAAATACCAATTACAAATTACAGTATTTTAATTACATGTAATTCAAATACTGCCCAACCCTGCGTGCAACACATGTAAATGTATATAATATAGGGGGTCTTGTAAATAAATGATTACAATCACATTTATTTCATTTTCCATTTTTGACAAACAACCCTTGCATATGTGCGACTTGCGAGTGATAGCGCGGCGCGGCGCGGCGCGGCGGCGTTACTATGCGGCGGCGGCGCGGCGCGGCGGTGCGAGGCGGTGCGGGGCGGTGCGGGGCGGTGCGGGGCGGTGCGGTGCGGGGCGGTGCGCGGTGCGACGTTGCAGCCTGGCATCATACGCGTTTACCAACTGTATAATTGTTAAACTGTGGTTTCCTTCATCCAACTTGATATGATGAATAAAAACTAACGTATCTGGTTATTGTGATTAGAACATGCGAAACCAAATTTCATCAAAACATATCACAAGGGAAGACATAATAATATGCACAAATTCTCGAATTTATTCCTATTTGTTGTAAAGAGAATCATTTATTTGTAGTAATACTAATCATATTCTATACTAATATATTTATTTATTACAGTTTTTTTGTTCGTTTGTTCAAACACACTAATCTCTGGAGCTACCAGCCAGATTCAAAAAAATCTTTTTGTATATGGTAGCCAGATTCACGAGGAATAGTATAGGCAAACTAACATTAGGCTACAACTCTCAGCTAACCATAAATATTTATTTTTGTTAGGTAAGTCGCAAGTGGAAGCCCACCCGAACTGCTTTATGGGCGTGCACTGGCGTAATGGTCAATGTTAGTTTAAATAAATACTAATTTAAAGTGAATGGTTTTTTTATTTCTCATTTTGAGTAACAATTATGATTAATAACATTTATAATTGTTGAATAACAATGCGCATCTCCTTTCTTATAAAATCTATGTCTATGAATTAAAAAGAAAATGTATATTGAGTTGCTATGATACAAACATTAAGAAAATAAATATATGTTATAAAAGAAAAGTGGTTTATTTAAAAATTGCCCCGTAATCCTCCTCCTCAACAGTGGCAGCAGAGCGTCGTTATATTAGACGTGGTTATATTAATCTTATTATATTGATATATTGTTAGGCTATGTGCAGAAGAATAAAATATGTATAAATATTTTCCCATCATACCATTCGATGGCAAAAATTTCAACACGTGGGTATTTCGATTGAAAAGTATTTTAAAAGAAAATGAAGTTCACGAAGCTATAGATGATGAAAAATATGCAAGTAAATATGAAAATAAAAAAGGTGAGGCAAGGGCACAGGCACCCATCTTGATTACGTGAGAAAAGGTTCAGCGTATGAGATGATAAAAACGTTAGAACTAAATTTTAAAGCAAAAGGCGTACTCTCTAAGTAATTTTTAAGAAGAAATTTAGCGAATTTAAAATATAATGAAAAGTTGTCTTTGTTGGATCATATATTAAAATTAGAGGCGATGTTTACAGATTTAAAGGAAGCGGAGTCGGAATTAAAAGAGGATGAAACTATCTTTTACTATCGATGCCGGAAAGCTATGAAGGAATTGTTACAGCACTTGAGACTGTTGAAAATTTGCAGTATGATTTTGTGAAAAAAAGACTGATGGGTGAAGAAGAAAAGAAAAAAAAAGAATATTAGTTCAGCACAGTATAACATCAATAATGCATTTCTATGTTATACTTGTGGTAAGCTCGGACACAAAAAGTTTCAATATCGAGAGAAGAATTAAGATTATAACAAACAAGGACGTGACATAAACTCAGTTCGGCGTGGGTATCAAAGAGGAGGTGAATACTACGGACAAAGAGCGTGGAGCTTACATAGGCCACAGACGGGGCGATTATCAAGGACAAGGACGCGGCGTGTACCAAAGACAAGCTCGAGGAACATACCGAGAACAACGAAGATTCAAAAGACAGACAAGAATGGGAAAATGCAATAAAAGAAGAGTTTAAAGTATTACAAGAAAGTGAAACATGGAACGTGGTATCTAAACCAGAGAAAGAAAAATTATTAGATAGTAAATGGGTTTTTACAAGAAAATGTATAGGACAGAAAGAAATATGTAAAGCAAGACTTGTAGTAAAGGGATATCAACAGAAGGAAACAAGTAAAGTAGTTCATGCAAGAAATGTTATATTTGATGAAAGGTATAATGAAAATATATACTTACCATACCTACATGTAGAAAACAAAGAAGAAGGAAGTAAAAAAGATGAACAAAAGATAATTGAAGAAGCAAGACAAGAAAGGAGAGAAGAGCAAAAGGATATAATGACAAGCGATACTAAAGATATACCTACAAAGAAAATAAACATACATGTGGATGAAGTTATACAAAGTAAAGATGAACAAGAAGGAAGAGGGAAAAGAAAAATACAGAAACCGAAATGGCATGAAGAATATATTATGGATTTAAGTAATGACAGTGATGAAGTTTTGTATGCATTGATGATAACCCAGGAAGATATTCCATCATGTTATTAAGAAATAGTAATATAGAAAATACATTATGTGAACCATGTCTGCTAGGTAAAATGACACGACAACCGTATAATAAGATTGGATATAGAGCTAAACAGCCACTTGAAGTAGTACACACGGATGTATGTGGACCTATATCTCCAACCAGTAGAGACTGTTATAAATATTTCTTGAATTTTATCGATGATTATACTGATTTTGTAATTGTATACCTTATTAAACAAAAATCTGAATTATTTGAGAAATTTCAAAATTGTTTTTATTATATCACCAAACATTTTAACACAAATCTGCTAAAGCTGCGTTCAGATAACGGCGGGGAAAACGTCACTAATGATTTTCAATATTTTTGTGCACAAGAAGGAATATCACTACAATATACAGTATCTTATAATCCGCAAATGAATGGAGTTCCGGAGAGAATGAATCGCACACTTATGGAGAAGGCGAGAACAATCCTGTTGGAATCAAAGTTGGAAAAAGAGTTTTGGGGGCTGATGCTGTTTTATATTCAGCTTATGTAACAAATAGAAGTCCATCAGCAGGTAGAGAGTTAACGGCAAGTGAATTATGGACAGGCAGAAAACCTGATGAGTCAAACATGCGCGTTTTTGGTTATATCGCATATAAACATGTACCTAGGGAATTGAGACGGAAATTGGATAACACGGGAAAGAAAATGATCATGATTGGATATAGTACATTGGGATATAAATTATTTGACCCGTAATCCTCCTCCTCAACAATAATATTTGAATGCATACTATATAATATCAGCCAAAAATGAATGTTACACATCACTTACAAGACGGACGTTTTAGAAAGAACAGTGCTGCCAGGTACAGATATTGGTGCAGAGTAGTGCTGTCTAACAGTTAATGATACGTAAATATATTACAATGTACTATAATGTTTTCAAATAATATTGGTTCTTAGTATCTAAAAAAAAAGTCTACGATAGCATATTGCTATCTCTTATACATAAGACAAAAAGTTTTTTGTTTTTTTTTTTTTTAAGATTAAAAATTGATTTTGTGCATTATTTTTAGGCATGGCATATAATATATAGATATGGCATATATCCCAACGAACAAAAGTTACTTCATCATAAATACAGTTTTATGAAGTTAAATTTTCCCCTTTAAAGCATGTTATTTGGATTCATAGCTTAGGAGATAATAAGAAGTTAAAATAATTTGTACTTCGGGAACTGAAAACAATTAAGCAATTAAGCCTACACGGATGCGTTGACTGTCTATCTCACTCGCCGCCGCGCCACCCGGTTTCACGCGGCCAGCCTCGGTACCTGCGACCGAGTACCCCCACCCCACTAACTTCGCAAGCGCGAACCACGCCCCTATTAAGTCCCGAGCGAAATCGCAACAGCGATCTTTTACCCCCGGTCCCTATGGCCACCCCGCTAAACCCGTTGCCCCCGCGGCAACAACATCGACATACGTGTCCAATTCTTTTTCGGCCCTTCCAGTCGAAACAGATGTGGATGCACCACTAAGTCCAACCCCCTCCTCGGAAATGGAACTCTCGCTCCACTTCCAAGAACCGGTCATAATCCCGACCGAAGCTACCGCGGACAATGACGACTTCACGGTCGTCAAATCCCGCAAACGCGCGCCCCGTTATAGCCCCGTTGAGGAAAACGCGGCTAAAACAACGAAAACGGCAAACGGCTCCGCCGCCCCCGCACCCTCCTCGAATACCGACGAAACGGTCGTCGGTAAAAAGCAAAGACCCCCTCCAATTATAATCCATGATAAAACTGTCTGGACAAAGCTCACCAATGAGCTTAAAACGCTAAAAATAGGTTATAACAAAGCGCGTAATATCGCGACAGGTATCTCCCTGACGATGAGCACGTCAAACTGCCATCGCAAATTGACCACCCTCCTCCATAGTAGGAACATTCCCTACTACAATTACGCCCTCGAAGAGGAGCGAATTCTACGGGTTGTGCTTCGGCGTATCCCCGTCGAGATCACACCCGAGGAGGTCTTTGCCTCCATTGAAGAACAAAAATTCCCCATCCGAGAGGTACATCGGATGTACAATAAAGACAAACGAGCCCTCCCAATGCTCGTTTTAATACTAGACAAAACGCCTGAGGGCAAAAAAATCTTTAACTTAGAAACAGTATGCGAGCTCTCCGGAATATCCGTAGAGCCTCCATACAAAAATTCGAAGCCCTCCCAATGCCACAACTGCCAGTTGTACGGACACTCCGCCCGCAACTGCTTCCTTCGTCCGAAGTGCGTTAAGTGCCTCGAGGACCACCCAACCAGGGAGTGTACGCGTCAGCGTGACTCTACAAACCCCCCGAGCTGCGTACTATGCAGGGAGGAGGGACATCCTGCGAACTATCGCGGATGCCCCAAGGCCCCGCGCACCACGCACCCCCGCCGTCCTTGGCAGGCTTCCCCTCAGCGGGCACCCCCCGCCTCAGGGTTCCGGTCACAACCTCTGCTCAATCTAGAGATGTTTTCGTCCCTCCCGACCCCCCGTCGCTGTAAAAGTCAGAAGAGAAAGGCCTTGTAATTGTACACTTTTATTAGATTTACCGATTTACGTGCACACACCACGCAACCATAGAAGTAAGAGATTGTCGCAGAGTTGCCAACATATATTAAGTAAAAAATAAGTGTTGCCACTTAAACTAATTTATGTCCTTGACATAATCTGCCAGGGCAGCCATGCAAACAAACAGAATTTAATGTAATTACAAATTTGGAAACGCATACAATATTACAATATTAATGCAATTACTAAATGGCAATCTCTACAATAACTGAATTCATAAATAACTATAAATTGAAAATGTATTAAAATAAATTATAACTACATTACTGTAACATATACAAAATAGTAACTGAAGTGTATTAAATGAAATAATAACTAAAATGTTTTATATAAAATAGTGACTGAAATGTGTCACATAAAATGTATTTAAATTATATTTTATCAAATGTAAAATTACAAAGTCTAATCAATATTCAACAAACAAAAAATAGTAAAGTAGGTACATGTAATCATAATAGCTTATGAATTACTCAATTGGTAATACAACAACTTTTGATACTGCTCTAGTGTGCAGTTTACGGTTGGATGTTTGAACTTCCACTACTCTAACTTTATTGTCATTGCCACAAAATGTCTTTGTGACCCTGCCCAGGGGCCAATGAAGAGGAGGGGTGTTAATGTTCAATAATAAAACCACAGTACCTTCCTTGATATTAGGCATGTCCTTCATCCACTTAGTTCTTTGATTGAGTGTGGATAAATAATCCCTCGAGCAGACCTTCCAAAAACATTGCCTTACTTGTTCACAACACCTCCAAAAGCGTAGCCTGCTTGTTGGTATTTCAGTAAGATCTGACTGAGGAATTGCAGTTAAAGGACAGCCAATTAAAAAATGACCCGGTGTTAAAGTTGAAAAGTCATTAGAATCTTGGAATGTAAGTGCAAAAATTGGACGTAAATTTAAAATACCCTCTATTTCTATCATAATAGTACTAAATTGTTCATATGTAAAAATTTTAAATGTAGATATTCTTTTTAAATGAAATTTAGCCGATTTCACGCTTGCCTCCCAAAGGCCACCGTGATTTGGACTATATTTTGGTATGAAATGAAATTTAATCTCCTTTTGTAAACTGTAATTATGAACTATATCTTGAAATTCCCTGCTACTATGTAATTTATACAAATCTTTAAGCTGATTCTTAGCACCTTTAAAAGTGGTGGCATTGTCACAATAAATTTCTGATGGTATTCCTCTGCGAGATATAAATCTTTTGAATGCTGCTAAGAAAGTGTCAGTTGACATGTCAGATACGACTTCAAGGTGAACAGCCTTGGAGGCGAAGCAAACAAATAGGGCAACGTACCCTTTAGTTGTAATGCTCCTACGCTTAGAGGACTGCCTAATAATAAAGGGTCCACAATAGTCCATGCCCACCCTTTCAAAGACCCGGGCAGGGTTCACTCGGGCTGAAGGTAGAGAACCCATTAGTTGTTTAGAAGTCTCTTCTTTATATCTACAACAAACTATGCATTTATGTATTACACTTTTAATTTCTCTCACAGAGTTTATAATAAAATATTTTTGAGACAGACTACTCAATACAAGTTTTAAACCACCATGCATGGTTGACAAATGCTCTTGCCTGATATTCAGTTTGGTTATATGACAATGTTTTGGCAAAATAACAGGAAACTTCTTTGAATAATCTACGTCAGCATTGTGTAACCTGCCTCCAACACGACAGAGACCTTTAATATCATATAATATAATATAATATAATATATATATTATAATATAAATGGATGTAAAGATTTCAGAGAAGTTTTAATATCTTTGTTCACTAAAATACATTTTATTTCTTCTGCAAAGTAGTAATGATGAATTCCTCGAATAATGGTATTCAATGCTTCTCTATACTCTCCAACAGAGATTTTTTTACAATTTATTTGTAATTTTTTACATTTTTTAATGAATTTTAAAACATAAGCTATTACACGTATAGTCATAAACAAACTTGAAAATTTCTCAAAAACAGGGTGAATAGATTCATTGTTCAAAACTGTATTACATTGAAGGTTGTCAAGTACATTGTAAGTTATGAAAGGTTTTTCTATATTACTTAAATAAAAGTTGAAATTTTTACAATCTACTAAATAGTCAGGTCCATGCTTCCATAGTGAATTATAAAAAATATCTACAGGATCAGATCCTCTAGACAAAATATCTGCTGGATTGAATATTCCAGGTGTAAAATACCAAGATGAATTTTGACACAACTTTTTTATCTCTCTGACACGGTTTCCTATGTAAGCAGGGAGCTTTACAGGTGCTGCCTCTAACCATCCAAGTACAATTTTTGAATCACAAAATAAGTATATACTTTGTATATTTAAAACCTTAGACACATGAAAAATTAGTTTTGATAACAGTAATGCACCATTTAATTCTAACTTAGGAATTGTTAGCTTAGAATTGATACCATTCAATCTGGACCGAGAACATAGCAGGTATGTAATGAATTTACAATTCATTTTTAACCTTATATAAATGCAACAGCCATATCCACTTGATAACGCATCACAATAACCAACTAAGCTAATATCACTTGCCTCTGTAAGTTGCACATAACGTGGAATGATAATTTCGGGCATGGTGACAATGTTTTTATAAAATTTACTCCAAAACTTTACCAAATGAACGGGCAAAGGGGTATCCCAATCTAATTTACTTAACCACAACTCTTGTAAAAATAGTTTAGCCTTCATGACTATAGGGCCAGCTAGACCCATCGGATCGAACAACCTACTTATAGAACTGAGTATGCTTCTCTTGGTTGGGATTTTGGTAGGTGTTACTGCTTGCCCACTCAGTCGGAATACATCGTCACGTGCGTCGTATGATATGCCTAGTATTTTGTGTATAGACTTGTTATGATCCAGATCTTTGTGGTTGAAACCTAACTTATCCTTTGGAATATCCATTAACAACTCTGGTTTGTTAGAAACCCACTTGTGTAAATTAAAATTAGCCAGTTGTAAAAGAGAAATAAGTTCACTTTTGAGCTGCATTGCACCTTGGAAAGTACTGTGACCGCACTGGATGTCATCAATGTAAGAGTTATTCAGCAATGCAGCACTTGCCAATGGATAATCATTTGTGTATCTCTTAGCTAGCTCAGTAAGACATCTAGTAGCTAAGAAGGAAGAACTAGTTAACCCGTAGGTTACTGTTTGTAACTGTAAAACATTCATGACATTATCTTCACGCCATAAAATATTTTGTAAACACCTATGTTCAGGATGAATTTTTATTAATCTATACATGTGACGAATGTCACATTGTATTGTGTATTTGTATGTACGAAATAAAAGAAGAATATCAAATAGAGGATTCTGAATAACAGATCCGTTGCACATAAAATCATTCAGGCTTAGACCATTTTTGGTCTTTGCGCTGCCATCAAATACAACTCTGAGTTTATTCGTTTGTTTCTCAGGTCTAAACACTCCATGATGTGGTAGAAAAAATAATGGTTTATCTATAGGGTCACAAAGTTTTAAATTAATTATCCTTGCATGTCCTAAATTAATGTATTCATGTATAAATTGTTTGTATAATGTGTAATAGGAAGGATCCTTTGTAAATCTTTTTTCTAAATTGTATAATCTTTGTAAAGCAATTGTAAATGAATTGGAAGGGTCAATGTCCTGTAGTTTAACCTTGAGTGGATATTTGACCTGTAATGTATTATTTTGTAATGAAATGCTATCTTGAAATACCTTTTCACTATACTCGTTCTCTGGCAGCGACTCATGATAAATGTCTGGTACCTTTTCGGCCTCCCAAAATCGACCGATACAATGATCAAGTTCAGGATCAAGTACTGTATGCATAGCGATGGATGTATTGTAAGTTGACATGCCTGTAGATGAGACAATGTATCCTAGCTGAGTGTTCAATAGAATTGGGTCTGCGGGGCCACCTTCAATCTTACCATCCAGTATGACCTTGAAGAATATGTCACTGCCGAGCAGCAGTGACACATCTCCTGGAATATGAAAATCATGATCAGCTAATGAAACATGATTTGGAATTATAAAACCACTCAAATCAATCTGTGTTTGTGGCAGCTTGGATGTAATTTTATTTATAATTGAACAATTGATGTTTAATTTAAAATCTGTAACCAAAGATTCAATGCACAAATTAACACCTTTATTAATGAAAGTATTGTGAATACTACCTAAAGTTGAAATATTTTTATTATAATTAATTAGTGGTAGTCCTAACTGTTTTGCTAATGCTGTAGTACAAAATGATATTTGGCTTCCACTGTCCAGTAGAGCCCTAACTACATATTTTTTATTATTAATTCCAAT
Source organism: Saturnia japonica (assembly GCA_033032175.1). NCBI lineage: Eukaryota > Metazoa > Arthropoda > Insecta > Lepidoptera > Saturniidae > Saturnia > Saturnia japonica. Next base: position 23,111 of record CM065308.1, on the reverse strand, counting down.
AACTGAGATCTTAGCTGTAGGTAATAAAATACTTTTAGAAAGGATTGGCTGAGAAATACTGTGTAAATTTACTTGTTTACTATGATCATCCACATGTGCTCTCGGTTCAGACTGTTGTTCTTCTGCCTGATGCAATAACGCATTATGTGTGCTGGAATTACAAATAGAACATTTAAACTTATATCTACATATTTGTGTATGAAAACTAAGACACATTTTACATAGCTTATGTTTTGTAACAAATTTAATTCTTTCTTGAGGTGACTGAGCATTGAATTTAGGACATTTATATAATTTATGGCCTTGAGAACACATTGTACATTGTTTATTTATATTTTCTTTGTGTGTAGTCACAAAATTAACAGTTGATTTTACTTTATTGTAAAATTTATCATTCAAAGGAGGGCTGGCTTCTAATGAAGCGGCACGCTTGTCTAAAAAGCTCAGCAACTCATCAACCTTAATAACAGTTGTGGTATCTCTATCTGAATGAAACAATCTGACACTTAATGAATCCACCTTTCTAATCAAAATACATGAAAGTATGGAATCCCACTGTGACACGGGTTGATCAAGATTATTTAATGATGTAATATGTTGCCTGACACTAGCAACAAAATTTCTTATTTGTATAGCAGTGCTTCGCTGTAATATTGGCAAGTCTATTATATGATTTACATGAGTACTATTGATATGGCTGGGTTGTTATATCTAATATTTAAAAGCTCTAATGCTGACTCATATGACTTACCAATTATGGGCAAACTATCTATGATTTGAAGAGGCTCTCCCTTTAGATACTTCTTCAAAAAACAAAGCTTTTGTATGGAATCTAATTTTTGATTGTTATGAATCACTGCTGTAAACATTTCTAAAAATGTTTTAAAATTTATTACATCCTTACCATCGAAGTAAGGTATATCTAACACTGGTAGGTTTGTATTATGACACAACGATGATTCACTTGACACTGTTCTTCGGTTGGAGTTATGAATGCGACGTTCTAACGCAGCAAGGAGCTGTAAATATTTGGCCTCGATGTCATCATCTTCGTCAACGCTGCCATCATCTTGGTCGACGTTGCCATCATCTTCGTCGACGCTGCCATCAAGACATTGTAAATCTAATTGTAATTCTTGATATTTTGTATAATTTTGTAATAATGCCTCTCTTCTGACCTGGAAGTCTTCTACGGTGAATTTTTCCACATCACCTGCCATATACTTTTGTAATCGTGTAATAAAGGCTTTACACTGACCTCGAGCCGCCACAATTTTTTTGCGTTCCATCTCCATATTGCAGTGATTTCTTGATGATCTGTATTATTGAGGTTATTTGTTCCACCGTATATGTTATTGTGCGCGTTATAAAACCACATGCAAGCACAATTATAGCAGCAAGCAGTAAAAAGCCAGGTTAAGATATGCAAAATGGCGGACGTTGCACGCCAATGTAAAATTTTCAATCTTACTAAAAATAGCTTCTTTTTCGTGGATTATTTAGACTGAAGTTTCGGCACCAATGTAAAAGTCAGAAGAGAAAGGCCTTGTAATTGTACACTTTTATTAGATTTACCGATTTACGTGCACACACCACGCAACCATAGAAGTAAGAGATTGTCGCAGAGTTGCCAACATATATTAAGTAAAAAATAAGTGTTGCCACTTAAACTAATTTATGTCCTTGACAGTCGCACTCAGGCGACCGTAAGCTCCCCCCGCACCCCAGGTGCAGCCCAAACCCGTGCGTTCGACTCAGAACGCATGGGCCCCCAAACCACAGCCCCTCATGGCTATGGATATCCCCGCGCCCCGCGCCTCCACCCATGTCACAAAAGATGACCTCATGCTCTCGCTCCTTCGTGAGCACGAGATACGCGAGGTCCTCGCATACAAGGCCCATCTGGAGCAGTATGGTTTCGTCGAAACCGTATTTGCCTTTCCCCGATTGTAGAGACGCTACAGCGTCTCGATTGCGAAGCCGCCAACCTCAGGCTTCTCAATGGCTAGGCGCAAGCCGAGAGGCCTAAACATCTCCTTCTTTTTTTTTTTTTTTTAATGCACGGAACTAATTAACAGCGTGATCTCGTCGCGACTTTTCTTAAAGATCACCAAATAGACGTTCTCTTAGTACAGGAAACACTCTTAAAGCGTGGTAAACGCAATCTGAATATTGCAAACTACATACAACATTGTTAGAAATGACCGTGACGGTCGAGGGGGCGGCACTCTCATTTACTACAAACGCTCGCTTTATTGCATGCCGGTAGATCCTCCGATACTTACCAATATGGAAGTATCCGTGTGTAGACTAGGAATGACCTAGAGAAGCTACTCTCGCTCGGCACATCGGTCATTATCGCAGGTGACCTCAACAGTGGACACACGTCCTTCAACAATTGGAGAGACTCCAGCAATGGGGTTATTCTCGAAGGGTTGTCGGACGAGTTAAACTTTGACGTCATAACGCCTCCCACTCCCACCCACTTTCAAGATCACTGTACACCGACAGTGCTTGACATAGCCCTCCTGAAAAATATCGTGCTTCAGGTACGACTCATTCGGGTCGTACACGAACTCGATTCCGACCATCGCCCGGTCATCCTACAGCTAGGACAACTAGATGACTCCAGCCTTCCTTCAGTCACAACGGTTGACTATGCCAAACTTAAATACTACCTCGCGGATAGGCAGTCCTCGCCCAGTCTCGTTAGGGTCCCGGATGTATTGGAGTCAGTTGCGCACGTAGATCTCGCGATCGACTCCCTAGTCGACCACCTCCAAGTCCACATCGGAGAGGCCTCGAGAGAGGTCGAAGCGGCGAATGATCGCCGCTTTGTACTCCCTGCCGACGTGCGAGCGTTGATGACGGAGAAGAACGCTGCGACTCGTGCGCATGACTCTTATCCGACCGAGGCAAGCCGCGCACGGTTACGCGCACTCCAGAGAGCGGTTAAAGCCCGTATAACCGAGTTCAGAAGTCACAGATGGGACACCTTAGTCGAAGGGCTAAGGCCGTTACATCTGACTTACTGGAAAGTAGCCCACGCTCTTAAAATAGATCCCCAACCTCGCATGCCCCCCTCGAAAGGGGTCCCAGCACTACACCCGCGTTCGATACCATCGACAAGGCGGAGTGCCTTGCCGCTTGTTTGGAGAGCCAGTGCTCCCCGAACAGCGTCAACGCAAATACCGACCGAGTCAGAGATATCGAAGCCCGCGTGGGGGAGCTGAATAAGCTCCCCGCATCAGAATCCCTGTCCCCAGTTACTTCTGAGGAGGTCTTTGCCATACTCAAAAGCCTTAAGCTTAAAAAGTCACCAGGTCCCGACGGGATAAGGAACAAAGTACTCAAACTTCTTCCCGATCACCTCATAGCTCTATTGGTATGCATCTTCAATGTAGCCATAGCCAACTGCCATTTTCCAGCCGTCTGGAAAACGGCCATTGTCATAGGTATTCACAAGCCCGGTAAGAGCACGTCGCTTCCCGACAGCTACCGCCCTATCAGTCTTATCAATACCCTAGGTAAAATCTATGAGCGGCTCCTTCTGAACCGTCTCAAGTCCGTAATAGAGGAGACATTCTTGCACTCATCAAGTGCACCGTCTCACGGAGCACATTATGTTTAACTTTTCCGAGTTACATAAACCCCGTCGTACACTGGCAGTCTTTTTCGACGTAGCCAAGGCCTTTGATAAGGTCTGGCACGAAGGATTAGTCTATAAGCTGTACTCCCGCGAAGTCCCCGATAGATTAGTTAAAATCATCCGCGATTACCTCAAAGACCGCACCTTTCGCTACAGAGTGGAAGGTGAACTATCCACACCCCATCCCATACGCTCAGGCGTCCCCCAAGGTTCCATCCTGGCTCCTAGCCTCTTCAATCTGTACGTCAGTGACCTACCAAAACTTCCCGCGAAAGTTGAGGTAGGGTTATACGCTGACGATACAGTCAGTCATATACTCCTCTCAAAGGCAAAAGATCAACCTCAAATGTAGAATCCAAAGAGCCGTGACTACTCTCGGGGAGTGGTTTAACGACTGGCGAATAGCCATCAACCCCACAAAGAGCGCAGCGGTGCTCTTCAACCAAAGCGCCTCACAGATACCGAAAAAAACTCAAGGATCATCCCCTTGAACTCTTCGGTAATCCGATCCCCTGGGTAAAGGAGACCGAATATCTAGGTGTAACCCTAGATAGTAGACTCTCTTTTATACGCCACATCACTCTGGTTAGGAAAAGGGCCACCTGGACCCTCGCCCGATTGCATCCTCTGCTATGTGCTGCAAGCAAAATGTCTACGAGACACAAGCTTACGCTCTACAAGATATGTATCCGACCGATTATGACATATAGCTGCGTTGTGTTCGCACTTATGCCAAGATATAATTGGGATCGTTTACAAACCATCCAGAATAGGTTTCTTCACCGCCTTACCGGCGCCGCTTGGTATGTTCGTATGGAATATCTCCATAGAGATATGGACCTTCCTTCGATACATGCTTATGCCAAACACCTTTCTCGCTCTTATTTCGACACCGCGTCGAACCACGCGAATCCCTTAATCAAAGCGGCAGCTTCATATGTTCCCGACCCCAATGCCTGCTGGAGTAAACGCCGGCCGCGTAATATCTTCACTGACCCGCTCGACCAAATCGAAACAGCAAACGCGTTCTATTCCACCGCCTCTCCAAACAGAGCGTGCCACCGCCCACGCCCGCGTAACCACCGTTCCCTCCGCAGAGGACGGGCGGTCAACTTCGTTCGTATTCCTCACCTCCGCTAAAGATACTATATATGTGTAAAGAAACTAATTATTTCTTTATTTTGTACGGCTTCGTCTCGTAGTTGCATGTATTTCATAGATGGCGCTGTAAGTAATAATGGCTAACTCGGTCGAGGAAGTAGTTTAAGTTTAACTGACAAGTAACCGTAATTGAGATATAAAATTTGTATTTGTTTATAAAAGGAATTGACAATTTAAATAATACACTTTAAATGTCGTTTCTTTGTTTCAGTTAGGATAATATTATTATGTTTAACAAGTGTAATTAGTTAGTAGTGTGTGTATGTACTAAAATAAAAAAACTTTGTTTCAGAGCAACGCATTAGTTTAATTGTTGAAATTTACAATTCCTGAAAACTTGAAAATATTGTCTTATATATGTTTAACGAACTGTCAAAGTTAAATAGGCAAAAATGGCTATTTACCACCGCCTAAACACGTTTAAGTGACTCCTTATTATTAAAAATAACAAATTATAGGAATGAAAGAACAGAGACATCGTAAGGGCCACCACCCTGGTAGATACTTTTACCACAATTCTCACTCGTATCTAATAGACGATAATTGCACTATTTTCATGTTATTCATTTGATTTAAAAAGACAACAAACAATGACATACAATTATATACGGTTCATTATGTATACTATAAGCATAAGTTGATAAGTAATCGTGTTTTTTTTTTCTTTGATAAAGAAACGTCAAAATGTAAAACGGAACGCAGCGAATGCTATACCGACACGTTAATTATGTTTAACTAAATCAGTGCA